>JARFIZ010000068.1:1442973-2885947 GCA_036325965.1 Sinopyrophorus schimmeli
GCTCGCAAAAGGTACCTGCAACCCAAAATTGCATAAATCTAAGCCCTTACGACCAAAAAAAAAGTTCGCACCACGACGAACCCGTCCCTCCTTAGATAATCCAAAAAGTTGCAGCTGATGTTCTCGGAGCCGCAGGAGAACTTCGAGCAGTGCTGAAGATCGGTTTCGTGATTGACCAAAGAAATGTAGAAATCGCTTCTTTCGGTCAATAAGCCGAGGAGGAGCACCAAAAGGGCCGGTATCAAGATCAAAACGATGGTGAACAGCGCGTTCTTCTGGACCCATTTAAAATTTTTCCAAATTAGCGTTTTCAGGTGTTCGCTCTTGATCAGAAATCTTCGCCGAAAATCGGAACTCTTCTTTTTGGCTTCGGGCAGAACGGCAGTTTGCTGGGGGCCCACGTTTTGGTCCAGACTTAACTGGAGGAAGACTTCCTCCAAGGTGTCGGTGTTGTGCGCGGCGAGGAGCTGGTCGGGGGGCTTCTCGTCCAAAATGGTGCCGTTTCGCATTAGAGCGACCTGAAGCGAAAAAAAAGGTTGATGCACGTAGTGGTTCGGGGCTTACGAAGCGGATTTACGGTGTTGGCTCTTCGAGTTTCGTCCACGTAGTGGGTGGTGAGGATGACGGTGACGTCGTCTTCGGTGGTCAAGTCGATCAGATGGTTCCAGATGGCTTCGCGAAGAAGAGAGTCCAGGCCGACTGTCGGTTCGTCCAAAATCAAGAGCCGGGGTTTGTGGAGAAGAGCCACCGCCAAAGAAACTCGTCTTTGTTCGCCCCCGCTTAAGTTCTCGATTCTTTTGTTGGCATCGGGGAGCAGCAGGAGGTGGCTTAGGAAGGCGGCCCTTTCTTCGATTTCTTCGGTGGTCATGTTCGTGAGCCAGCCGAAGTACTTGATGATTTCTTGGACGCTGAAGGTGAAGTAGAGTCCGACTTCCTGAAAGGAGGAGCTTTTATTGAAGTTGTACTTCTTTTGGCGCATTGTGAGTGAAATGTTGGCAGGCAACGGTTGTTGCGCGCGCACGGATAATAAAAATTTGACAGTGGAAGTTAGCCGTCCGAGAAAGTAAATTAATTGTTGTGAATTGTGCTTAAAACGGAGTGTGCGCGTTCGAGCTCAAAGTGGCACATTCCGATCTCGGGAAAATGAAGCGCGCCGCTCCGCGTCGCGCTTCATTTGCCTCCCTCGCTCGGAAATGTGCCACTTTTCGCTCGAATGCGCACATCCTCGTATTTTAAAAATTAAACTATCTTTCCAATCAACAAATTTCAATGTATTTCAGTAAATATCGATTATATGTTCGAAAAACGTATTATTACCATAGCAATGAGTGGAAGAGAGCGAAAAGATACAACAAAAGCATAAGTACGAGTGAGAGAGAACGATAAAATCTATTTGTTAATTTTTTCAGAAAATTATTGCAAATCACGTTTAAAGCCGAGTGTGCACATTCGAGCTCAAAGTGGCACATTCCGATCTCGGAAAAGAAGCGCGCCGCTCCGCGTCGCGCTTCATTTGCCTCCTCGCTCGGAAATGTGCCACTTTTCGCTCGAATGCGCACATCCTCGTATTTTAAAAATTAAACTATCTTTCCAATCAACAAATTTCAATGTATTTCAGTAAATATCGATTATATGTTCGAAAAACGTATTATTACCATAGCAATGAGTGGAAGAGAGCGAAAAGATACAACAAAAGCATAAGTACGAGTGAGAGAGAACGATAAAATCTATTTGTTAATTTTTTTTCAGAAAAATTATTGCAAATCACGTTTAAAGCCGAGTGTGCACATTCGAGCTCAAAGTGGCACATTCCGATCTCGGGAAAATGAAGCGCGCCGCTCCGCGTCGCGCTTTATTTGCCTCCCCGCTCGGAAATGTGCCACTTTTCGCTCGAATGCGCACATCCTCGTATTTATTGAATTTTGAAAATTAAACTTTCTTTAGAATCAACAAAATTCAATTTATTTCAGTAAATATTGATTATATATTCGAAAAACGCATTTTTACCATATCAATGAGTGTGAGAGAGCGAAAAGATAGAAGAAACTCATAAGTATGAGTGAGAGGGACCGCTAAAAATTATTTAATAATTTTTTGTCATCAAAATTATCGCAAATCACGCTTAAAGTCGAGTGTGCACATTCGAGCTCAAAGTGGCACATGCCGATCTCGGGAAAATGAAGCGCGCCGCTCCGCGTCGCGCTTCATTTGCCTCCCTCGCTCGGCAATGTGCCACTTTTCGCTCGAATGCGCACATCCTCGTATTTATTGTATTTTGGAAATTAAACTTTCTTTCCAATCAACAAATTTCAATGTATTTCAGTAAATATCGATTATATGTTCGAAAAACGTATTTTTACCATAGCAATGAGTGGAAGAGAGCGAAAAGATACAACAAAAGCATAAGTACGAGTGAGAGGGACCGATAAAAATTATTTAATAATTTTTTGTCACCAAAATTATCGCAAATCACGCTTAAAGTCGAGTGTGCACATTCGAGCTCAAAGTGGCACATTCCGATCTCGGGAAAATGAAGCGCGCCGCTCCGCGTCGCGCTTTATTTGCCTCCCCCGCTCGGAAATGTGCCACTTTTCGCTCGAATGCGCACATCCTCGTATTTATTGAATTTTGAAAATTAAACTTTCTTTAGAATCAACAAAATTCAATTTATTTCAGTAAATATTGATTATATATTCGAAAAACGCATTTTTACCATATCAATGAGTGTGAGAGAGCGAAAAGATAGAAGAAACTCATAAGTATGAGTGAGAGGGACCGCTAAAAATTATTTAATAATTTTTTGTCATCAAAATTATCGCAAATCACGCTTAAAGTCGAGTGTGCACATTCGAGCTCAAAGTGGCACATGCCGATCACGGGAAAATGAAGCGCGCCGCTCCGCGTCGCGCTTCATTTGCCTCCCTCGCTCGGTAATGTGCCACTTTTCGCTCGAATGCGCACATCCTCGTATTTATTGTATTTTGGAAATTAAACTTTCTTTCCAATCAACAAATTTCAATGTATTTCAGTAAATATCGATTATATGTTCGAAAAACGTATTTTTACCATAGCAATGAGTGGAAGAGAGCGAAAAGATACAACAAAAGCATAAGTACGAGTGAGAGGGACCGATAAAAAATTATTTAATAATTTTTTGTCACCAAAATTATCGCAAATCACGCTTAAAGTCGAGTGTGCACATTCGAGCTCAAAGTGGCACATTCCGATCTCGGGAAAATGAAGCGCGCCGCTCCGCGTCGCGCTTCATTTGCCTCCCTCGCTCGGTAATGTGCCACTTTTCGCTCGAATGCGCACATCCTCGTATTTATTGTATTTTGGAAATTAAACTTTCTTTCCAATCAACAAATTTCAATGTATTTCAGTAAATATCGATTATATGTTCGAAAAACGTATTTTTACCATAGCAATGAGTGGAAGAGAGCGAAAAGATACAACAAAAGCATAAGTACGAGTGAGAGGGACCGATAAAAATTATTTAATAATTTTTTGTCACCAAAATTATCGCAAATCACGCTTAAAGTCGAGTGTGCACATTCGAGCTCAAAGTGGCACATTCCGATCTCGGGAAAATGAAGCGCGCCGCTCCGCGTCGCGCTTCATTTGCCTCCCTCGCTCGGCAATGTGCCACTTTTCGCTCGAATGCGCACATCCTCGTGTTAATTGGATTCATTTACTTTATCCTTTGATCTTTCAAATCATAAATTTAAATTTAGTTTAGTAAATAGGATCGACTGTCCAATGAATGAACGCTTAGTGTCGCGGTCATCAAATACTTAACTTTTAAATATTGTTTCTAATTTTAGAAAACTGCGTACTACGAATGGGCTTTTGTTTTATTAAATAATATACACTATCGAACATATCGTAACAATTTTATTGCAAAATAATACCTTATTAAAAGCTAGAATAAAATGCATAGTGGAGTGCCGTAAGACGTAAAAATGGCAAAAGCACGGAATCCAGGGCCTTGGAATGAATTTTAGTAAAACCTTTTTGATTGCGTTGCTAAAAGGTGAAATAAAAAAGTTAAAGAATAAAAATTGGGCGATCTCGATTACAACAATTTATAACAATAATTTAAAGACGAATGACAGGGATATGAAAAAAATAATTGTTTACAGTAAAGATCTCAATTTTAGACACAATAAATGCTATTTGTATAGTAACTTTAATGTTAATTTATAATTACAGTCGAACCTCGATAAGTCGAAATCGAAAGGAAAATAAAAACAATTCAAGTTATCAAAAAAAAGTCGAGTTTAATACTTTTCTGTGTATAGCATATCGTCAAATAAATTTAACTTTTAAAATCGCAAAAAAAATGTTTGAACAACGACTGCAATAAATTTCACAGTGGTGCACCAAAATGCGAAACACCTTGTATATAATTTTTTTACGATCTCTAAACAAAACCCCAATAATTTGCTTTAATTTTACAAAGTAAGCGTCAAGTCCAAATTAATTACGTGCAACGCAAATTCCATTATAAAGGGTGTTTCGAATTAAAGCAGAAAATATTAAGATTTTCAAAAATTGCCAAAAACGATCGTTACGAGGCTTTGTAATTATTTATAAGAGATTATTATTACAAACCGATAAACACGTGTGCCTATTTAAAAAGTCAAATGCACGATTCCGGAAAGCGCGATAACGTTAACTTGCAAATGGCCGAAAGCGCTACGTCGAACAAAGGAAAATGAATTTGGGCCTCGCAACTAACATTTTGGAAAGCCATTACGACCAAAAAAGCCGAGATTTTTGAGAAAGGTGGCGTAAAGATTTTTAAAGTATTATTTGTGACTTAACAAAAACGACAAAACATAGCATATTTAAAAATAAGCTTACAATTCAGATTTATATACAGGGTGTACTTCGGAGAGTTCCAAAACCCTTTGGTAAACACTATTCTGTTCCACACAAACACTAATTAGTCAAAATCAAAATTTTCTAGAACGTTCTTAACACTTAAACCTGCGATTCACAACTGGGGTGCGGAGGGAAACGATGCATGCAGTTTGCAACATTATCCGTTTATTTCAATTTTGGTATATGTTAAATACGATTAAGAAACTTTCTAAAAACGGTCGTACCGATGTTTTATAATTATTTATAAGTTTGTACACACCAAAACAAATAATGTAATTAATTTAAATCAACTCGTGTGAGCCATATACGGTACACGCACTAGTTTAAATTGATTTATAAGAGTTTAAATAAATAATACAATTAAACAAACATTTGCATTTTCAATTTTTAAGTAATGTATTAAAGTCGTTTAAAAATATGTTTTAACGACTGATATAATTTAAATGTCCTAATTATTCTTTGAAGCACATATGTTACATTCAAAGCAAGTTGTATTCAAGCTGCCTATGTATAAGTTATAGAAAATTTGGGTTAAGTAAAGGGGCGGAGTTTATGTATTGATTTTTCACGAAGCCGTTCACGAAACACTTCGTATTGAAGCTTCGTATAAGTTAAGGCACATTTGCGCAGTAAAGTGGGGGAGTTTATGTATTGATTTTTCACGAAGTCGACAAAATATTGATTTTTAGATATGCCAAACAGGTAGCGACATCGCCAAAAATTTCCAGTGGTTACGTTATGTTTAAGGCCACTGACCTGTGCGTTTCTCATAAATAAACCTGCATTAGTCGCTCGCTGCCACGCAAAACGGCACAAATTAGTGTTTTAATTGTGTTTAATTAGTGTTTTAATTGGTCTCGAGTGCGAAAGAGTGTCGGAATCGGTTTAGAATGAAAGTTCGCACAAAGTTCCAAATTCGAGACGGTCGCCGGAGCGCCGGCATTCGCCCGACCACTGCGGAAGGGTGTCTTAGTGCGATCGCAGCGTCGGCTTACGGGCATCCAGCCAAGCGAAAGATTCAGTTTGCGGTGGGTCAAACGACGGAGCAAGGTGATAGTTATATATACAGGGTGTTACAAATTGAGTATGCTGACATGCGTATCTTTCCTATTAGTGGAGATAGAAGTTTGGTTAAATGGGCAATGTTTTGCAGTTTTAGGTGCTGATTCAGATTCCGTTACGAAAATTTTAAAATTCCGAATAGTTCCGAAGTAAGCGTAAATTAATAAATAATTTTCTAGAAGAACTGATACTGATACCGACTTCCGTAATAGGCAGTATAAATCTAACTCTAGTTTAGTTTACTTCAGTGCTTTCTACTCGGTTGGTTCTCGGTGAAACTCATGGTAATCTCTAACCCTGTGGTGAAGATGAATTTGTAAATAAATACGAGTGTAAATCTATTAGTTTAGTGCATTAAAACTGTAATTAAATTAAATAATTATATAATTTGATTTCAGGTATAGTCAGATGAATAAATTTCGCTTCTTGTTGTCTGACGGGCCTTATTCTCACTATATTAATTTACCAAAGTGTCATTTAAAAAAAAATCACAACTTAGTATATCAAGTTAAAGATGCAACGTTCATTCACTGGCTAGTTGACCCTATCGATTTTATATTTACCATGGCAATGAGTATAAGGGAGCGAAAAGTGCAAGTAAGAGCGAACGATTAAAATTAATTTAATTGCACCAAAGAAGTATAACTTCTAACGCGCGTACATAGGTGCACGCACCAATTTTTTTTGTTTTTTCAATTTTCGGTTTTACCTGGGGCATGTAGCCGAGCTGTTTCTTGCAAAAGCCGATGGAAGTTGGGTTTTCGTCGAAGACTTTTATTTCGCCGGCGTCCACGTGGAGACGGCCCACGATGCAGTTGAGGATGGTCGTTTTTCCGGAGCCGCTCGGCCCTAACAAGCCGTATCTGTTTTTGGGTTTCATTAAGAAAATTAAAATCGAAAAGCGATTAAGGTTATTACATGATGCCTTGCGGAATTGATAAGTTGACGTCTTGCAGGATTATCGTGGGGTTTTTGCGAGTGCCGAAGTGCTTCCACGCTTTCCTGATGGACACCGCCAATTTTGGCTTTTCGTCGATCTTTGATAACTCTAAAGCGCTATCCATTGTTGTGTTTACTGAAATATGATTGAATGAATTGTTTTTGTGGTGACATAAATTATTTATAAGTGACCTTAAATGATGGAGTGCTTGATTCAGGTTTAAAACTTTGACCTTTAATATCCCGAAAAATGCCATTAACTTATTTTAGGTGCGCATCTTAATGCGATAATTAATTAACCTTGAGTAAAGATTATTGGATTTAACAGTTTTGAGATCAAAAGATTAGTTGTTAGCTTAATTAAATATTTGGCGAAAGGAAGGTTGAGTTTGTTTGTTTTTTTTTTGGAAAATTTTTGAAGATCAAATTGCTAGATTCATTATTTTTAAATTTGTAATCAGTTTTTGACGATAAATATTTGTAAGATTCAATTTTGAACTTTTTACTCGCCTGCATTTTCAAATAAAATTCTGAAGAAATAAGATTTAATTTACTAAAATGAAAAATCAAAACTTTGAAGTCTGATATCAAGGCTAGCATGTTTTTTTTTTTGATGGAAAAATGTCTTGTGCGTATCGGAAAGATTTCATTTTTTGCAAACGCAAAATCGAAGCTCTCAATTCGTTTTTTATAAAATTGCATTTTGCAAAAATTAAATTATTATATTGCCAACTGTGATGTTTGAGTGTTGCAACGTTAAAAAGCTCGGTTTTTTAAATAAAAACTAATAGTCTAAGATCCCGACTTAAGCCAACCTACCCCCATAGACTTTCCTTATGAATTTTTTTTTTATAAAATGGTATCAATAAAGCAATTGTGCATGGGTTGTCGCTATTTTTTAATTATTAATTATTTAGTTACATTTTTAGTGATAATTTCCCTTCATTTATATCCACAAATATATAGTACCAATCGAAAGTAAAAGGCATATATAGAAACCGAAAGTAGGGTTGTCCGGTGGTTGCCAGGTAAGTCAAAATACAAATTTACCCTCACGAGTATTCTTTAATTAATGTATACAGGATGTCAGAGATATAGGTACTGAAACTTAACCGGGTAATACCTTGATACCAATCTAAATAATGAAAGTTCATATTTAACATCTACGAAATCTAAATAATTTTAAGAATTTTTAAAGCAATGTTGCCAAGCCTATGTCCTCTATTTCAATGCATATTTGATATGTCATTTCTATGGTGTTTTTGATTTTTTTAAAGAATTTTTGTTTTACATATTGCTTTAATTTATTACACATTTTTAAATTGAAAATTGCGATGGTATAACTCAAAAATATTCCACATAAGGCCACTTCACTTGGGGTTATGTTTAGAGTCAATTGTAAGTGGGTTGAGTTCCGGTACTTATTCGTCTGACGGGCTGTATACAACAATGTCGATAAGTTATTAATAATGTAACAATACTAATTAATAAATTCTTCACTTGATAAATATCCAAATGCATTATAAAATATTAATATCAACTTACCCTTTAAGTTTTATATATTTTACGCATAAAATGTGACAAACAAAATTTAAAAAAATTAATAGTTTACGAAACGATTAATAAATTTGTTCTTATAGTAAAAAAAATATAATCATAAAATTTTAAGGTAATGATATACATAATTATTCAGCATCTACGGCAAATGCCTCACGCACAGCTACTACGTATAATACTACGTTTTCTGCTATGGCATAGTTTCTTAAAATGTGGTTCGCGGACTCCTGCGTGTACGGCGTAGGATTTACCGGGCGTCCCCGAAATGACAAAAAATGGTTAGAAACGGTTCAAGAAGACGATGAAAACGCAAGAAGTGGGGAGCAATAAAAAATATTATATTTGTATTAACGAATACTTGGTTTGTATCTGACAATCCGATGTAAGTCCAGAAAACTCATAGGAAACCCTTCTTTTGCGTTTTACATATGCATTTTACATTCGATTGGTACTATATATTTTTTAAGTATATAAATGATGGAAATTATCACTAAAAATGTTATTAGATAATTATTAATTAAAAATAGCTTCACCAGGATATAGGACGGCAACCCCTACACAATTTTTTTATTGATACGTTGTTTTATAAAAAAAAAATTGATCAGAAATTCTATGGAGGTAGGCCCACCTAAGTCGGGGATCTCGTACTAGAAGATACCTATTTTCAATGACTGTAAAAACGATCTCTCCAACGATAAATTTCAATAAAAAAAAACCTCAAGTGCAATTCAAAAGAGCGCCCTTTATTGGAACCAAAAATCTAATCAATTTTGTGCTTTAACAATTTGAGTAACTTACGCGAAAAACGGAGCACCAGAATTTGTAACTTAACGACAGTCCAACTATTACTTCATCATTTTCCGAAAAACAATTAGAAAGTAATTAATGCACACTTAAAATTTTAACAGTTTTTTTTGTGGCTCGTTTAATTAAAATTAATCACATTTTTATGTGCAGGTTGGTTCGATCACATACATTTTAATTTTTAGCATACCTTCTCGCAATATGTATTTACTTAGACGTGCTTAAAACAACTCAAAAAATAGAAGGAAGGTCATAATGTTAACTGATCGTAGCTCATAGTTCAGAAGAAAAAAATTGGGCAACACTTTCTACGATTTAAAAAAAAAGCGCGACCTTATAAAAAACTAATCGCAAAAAACTTGCTTTTTTTTTTGATTTAATTTA
Source organism: Sinopyrophorus schimmeli (assembly GCA_036325965.1). NCBI lineage: Eukaryota > Metazoa > Arthropoda > Insecta > Coleoptera > Elateridae > Sinopyrophorus > Sinopyrophorus schimmeli. Next base: position 1,452,607 of record JARFIZ010000068.1, read on the forward strand.
ATCGTTTCTCGTTTACAATTTTCCTATAAACCTCACTAGAAAATAAATAATAATAATAATAATAACAATTAATAAAAGGACTAATCTTTCTTATACCTAAGAACTAAAATAGCAATGAGGAGGAAGATGATGGACCATAAGCTCATTGACAAAAATCCGTAATAGACGGAGGGCTCGCTTATGCCCCAGCCCCTTTGCAAAATGCTCCTCATTCCTTCGGTGGCGTAGGTGAAGGGTATGAGGGGAGATAAAAGTTGTAAAGCATAATACATGGCCTGTATGGGCCATATCACTCCCGACAAAATTATTCCAGGTATGAAACTGCCCAAAAGGACAAAAGTGGCCGTCGACTCGTTCCGAACGGCGCTCGAAAGAGCATAACCTAAAAAACAACCAATCGATCAGACCCCCAAAAAAAATGATTTCAAACGAGCATTACCGAAACACATGCCGCAGAAGCCGGTAAAAATGTTCATGATTAAAAGAAGCACCATGGAGCCCTTGTTGACCAAATGAAAGACCGAGAAGGGGATGAGTAACGTTGTGACCGCTTGCCCCAACATCACCCCAAATTCGCTCACGATGTGGGCGGCCAAAATTTCTGTGTTGGTGACCCCCATGACTAGGGACCTCTCCAAAATTCCTTCGCTCCTTTCGACCAACATCGAGATGCCGGTCAACGCTGAGGCCGAGAAGAAAACCAAACTACAAAAAAATTATATATATGGCACCGCCGTTTTTGTTTAATTAATGCCATTTTTACGTTAATAAGACGCCGGGAAAAGCGAAGTCCGTGAGTTCAGGATTTCTGACGCCATAGATCGGTTCGTTCCACTGAAAAAAGTTAAAATAAGTATGGATTTTTTTAAGTCAAATTAAAAAGGATTACGTGTATGGGGATGTTAATGCCTTCTCTGTTATCCCCACAGGACTCCAAATAGTCTCCCACGAACATTAAAAAGGACTCGTAGAGATAAAGCTTGACGTAAGCAGCAACGTCTTTGACTAAAAATTTAAACAAAATTGTTAAAAAAAACAACGTATATAAAGCACAAACAGAAGTTATTTTGTTCATTTTGTTTTGTATATATTTCAATTTAAAAAATTGATTTGGGCACAGTTTTAGAATTTTTATTATTAATTAAATTGTTGATAAATTGTACGAAGACTGAAGGTTGCTAAAAAATTATTAATCTTAGTTCGGTATGTATAAAAAAATGTACCCACGCCTGTTTTTCCAATTAAAAATTGTTATAATTTAAAAGTAAAGTATTTCGGGTGGAAATTTTGTTTGGGGTAGTAATATACATTTTTGGATTGCCTTTTGCATAAGGACTCCGAAAATACAGTAGCGGACAAAATAGTTACCACTTTTTTTAATTATCCCTTGGTTGATTTTATTTCAGTGATTTTTCAAGTTTATTATTTTTGTAAGTACCGTTTCTTATAAAAAATTTAATGCTCTGTCATAATTACACAAATGTATCAACAAAAAAAAATTCTTGTAACTCAAATCGTAGCAACCGGAAAATAAGCCGGACAAAAAAGTTACCACTTTCAAAAATATCAATAAATAACAAAATAATATTAAAAATAACTAATATTTAGTGGTATCACCTTTGTCTTTAGCAGTGCAGCATATCGTCTCGGCATAGAATCAATCAATTTACCAAAAAAAACATTTAAAAGCTTCTGAAACAGTCAAGTACAAAACTTCGAATTTTTTAAAATTTTTTTCTATTCAATGCTCTTTCAATCTTTCCCCAAATGTTCTCAATGGGATTAAGATGTGGCGACTATCGCAGCCAGTTATAATCATCATCAGGAAACTATGCAAATAAAATCAACCAAAAGAAAATTAAAAAAAGTGGTAACTATTTTGTCCGCTACTGTATATACAGTCGAACTTCGATAAGTCGAAGTTGAAGGGAAACTAAAAATAATTCGAGTTATCAAAAATTCGAGTTATCGATATAAAAATATTAACAATGAAATATGCAAGTCCTAGGGAAACAGGTTCGAGTTATCAAAATTCGACTTATGGAAGTTCGACTGTACTTTTATACCCGAAAAATCAACTTTAAAAAAGTTACGGGAAAAAACGAAAAAAAATACAGTCAAACCTCGATAAGTCGAATTTTTGATAACTCCAACTTGGACATGTTTCCCTAATTTATACTTTATATTGAAAATTCTATGTGAATATCCCCAAAACCAAATAAAAAACATCTTGTCGGGTTAATGAGTAGGAAAGTCAAAAGCTAATTGATGACATGTCAAAAACTGCTTTATTGTAGGTATATCAATTTTTATAAAAATCGTGTGAGTAGTTTCCAATACAGTCAAACCTCCATAAGTCAAGTCTCGATAAGCCGAATTTTTGATAAGTCGAACCTGTCGCCCTACGACTTGCCTATTTCAATGTTAATATTTTTATATCGATAAATCGAATTATTTTTAGTTTCCCTTCAACTTCGACTTATCGAGGTTCGACTGTATATAGATAGTGTAAGTTCGTCGTGAAACACCCAGTTATACACGAATATATTTAACTCGCCTATTTTTGATAACTCGAATTATTTTTAGTTCGACTTATCGAGGTTTGACTATTCCATTTTTGAAAAAATATTTTTCAAAGTCAAGGCCCCATATTTAAAATCCAAAATACATTGTGGGAGTCGCAAAACCCTAAACAACTCTAAGTAGAGAAAAAAATTAAACGGCCCACATTTAATTAAAAAAAACAGGTGCCTGTACTTACATAAGCGCGTTAGAAGTTATACTTCTTTGTCGTGACTAAAATTAAATATAAACCACGTGCAAAGATTGATATAAAAAATTCCAATGAATACGAGGATGTGCGCATTCGAGCGAAAAGTGGCACATTTCCGAGCGAGGGAGGCAAATGAAGCGCGACGCGGAGCGGCGCGCTTCATTTTCCCGAGATCGGAATGTGCCACTTTGAGCTCGAATGTGCACACTCGGTTTTAAACGTGATTTGCAATAATTTTGATGACGAAAAAGTAGTAAATAATTTTTATCATTCCCTCTCACTCATACTTATGAGTTTTTTCTATCTTTTCGCTCTCTCCCACTCATTGCTATGGTAAAAATACGTTTTTCGAATATATATAATCAATATTTACTGAAATAAATTGAAATTTATTGAATGTAAAGAAAGTTTTATTTTCAAAATTCAATAAATACGAGGATGTGCGCATTCGAGCGAAAAGTGGCACATTTCCGAGCGAGGGAGGCAAATGAAGCGCGACGCGGAGCGGCGCGCTTCATTTTCCCGAGATCGGAATGTGCCACTTTGAGCTCGAATGTGCACACTCCGTTTTAAGCACGATTCACAATAATTTTGGTAACAAAAAAGTAGTAAACAATTTTTATCATTCCCTCTCACTCATACTTATGAGTTTTTTCTATCTTTTCGCTCTCTCCCACTCATTGCTATGGTAAAAATACGTTTTTCGAATATATAATCAATATTTACTGAAATAAATTGAAATTTGTTGATTGTAAAGAAAGTTTTATTTTCAAAATTCAATAAATACGAGGATGTGCGCATTCGAGCGAAAAGTGGCACATTTCCGAGCGAGGGAGGCAAATGAAGCGCGACGCGGAGCGGCGCGCTTCATTTTCCCGAGATCGGAATGTGCCACTTTGAGCTCGAATGCGCACACTCCATTTTAAGCGCGATTCACAACAACTAATTTACTTTTTCGAGCGGCTAACTTCAACCTGTCGAATTTTCGTCAGTTGTGCGCGCGCAACCATTTTACTCTCAAAGAAGTATAACGTCAAAACATGTGCCAAAATCATTTGGAAACTTCCCAATACCCAAAATTCTTAGTAAATCTCAATTTTAAACACATTTGCGCGGTTAATTTAAAAAAAACTAACCAGAGACGTCCCTAAAAACGTCAATCGTTGAATCGATGAACTCTCTTTCCTTGATTTTTCCATTCAATTCGATCCGATTTCGCAAAGCCGACGTGTAATTGTCTCTAATGACGATAGAAGCAAAAGTTTTGCCGTGAAGCACCGAATCCACGGCCAACTCCTCCGAATCGTAGTAAATCTAATTAAATGGCAAAAATCAAATCGAATCCAAAAAGATAACAAAAACACTATTTACCAGATTTAAAGTTTTATCTTGTAAGTACTCCAAATAGACGCAACTAAGCGAAGAACTATTACAAGCGACCTTTTCATTGCACCCCTTATTATCGGTCTCGTAGTTGACCACGGCCACATCTAAATAAGTCGGATTGTGCCCCACGGCAATGCAGAAGAGAAAAACGGTGATGCAAGGTATGGCAATGATCGAAATCATCAGCGGTAAGTTCTTCAACATCCACAAGTAGTTCTTCCACAGCAACGCCTTCATGATGCTTCCGGCCCTCACCGATTTGCCCCGGTGATCGGCGGACCCGCCGGAAGAGGGCATCGGCGGCGGCAAATCGGGCACCGCGATCGAAAATCGCCTTTTGCTGCTGCGATTGCTCAAAGAGATCGTATCGCCGAATTCGGCGGAGATCTCGTTCGGTTGGTCGGGATCCAAGTCGTCGACGGACGGATTTTCGTAGGCCGCCGGGATGGTGATGGCGTTCACGACGTCCTGCGCGATGCTCGATCTTCGCCTCCTGGTCCTGTTTTGCAGGACACTGAGCTTGAGGAAGGCGTCCTCCAATGTGCTCGCGTTGAATTTGGTCAAGAGGTTTTGTGGAGTTTCTTCGGCTATGACGTAGCCGCCTCTGATCAAGCCTATCTGAAATTGATCGATTGCGGTCACTGAGCTCTATACAGGGTGACGGACGAATAGGTACTGAGACTTAATCGAGCGATGAAAAATATGCGCTATGTCCTAAATGTAAAAAATTTGGAATTTTAATTTGCTAGTAAATGGCAACACGGCATCGTCTCCATGTGCTCTTAAAAGTGATCCTAAATTGAAATTTATGATACTATAGCTCAAAAATGTTGCACATGAGGCTACTTGGCTTGGGGTATGTTTTTGTTTAGTTTAGGGTCATTTATAAGTGGGTTAAGTGGCAGTAGTTATTCGTCTGATAGACTGTGTATATAATCAGTGATGGTAATGTTCCAATTTTGGGTTACTAGGTGTACCAATTAAAAATGTCGATTTTTTTTTCAACAGATAGATCACCCATATATTGTTATATATGTAATTTGACATTTACCCTCTTTTGTTGTGCTCTCAAAGTGCTTCATAACCACACTTTTTCTGAAAGTGTTAAAATTATAGGTATTTTTGAGCCTAAATACGTCGAAAGAGCCAACTCCTTTTTGTTCAAAAGTTGGCCTAAATGCGAATGAGTGGATGGAAAAATTACTGATTAGCGGCATTAGAAAGAGCATGAAAAATAAAATAGATTTGTGGAAAAAAATGTTTAAAAAAACTTTGGGAACATCAAGAAAAACTCAAATGAAAATCGACCAATCAGAATTAGTTTCTGAAGGCTCAAATTAAAAATATTTTAATATAAAAATTGAAAGAAATTTTTTTCTAGTATGAAAACAAATGTTTAAAGTCAAAATGCATTTATTTTAATATGTAAAAAAGCCGTAAAACAAAATCTGTTAATTAACGAAATTATGTAATAAAATTTTTCAAGTCGCTAAAACTCCATGTTCCAGGCACTTTTAAGAAAAAAAAATTATCCGCGATTAATCAGTTTTTGCCCTCTACAATTTGAGTCCGGTCAGTAATTTTTCCATTCGGTAGGTCAAAAATTGACCTAAGAGGCGCTGGCTCTTTATTCCAAAAGTATCGCGGGAAGTTTTGATTCGCTATTTTTTTTTAAACGCTTCAGGAACCTTATGGTGGACATGCTCCAAATAAAAAAACTGCTGAAGGCTGCTTTGCACACATTTTAAAAGTGGCAATTTCGATGTAAACGACAAAGGGCGTCCTGGTCGAGCAAAAAAGTTTGAAGACACCGAATTGGAAGTATTGCTGGATGAAAATTCGTATGAAAGCCAAAAGCAACTTGCTATTACAGTCGACCCGCGGTAATCTGACAAATGTTTTCCAAGGCAATGTCCGTTTATCAATTTTATCAGATTATAGAGTGCCGCCACTGACCCCTTGCGGTCCGGGATACAAAGGGCACCGGATAAGCCAGGGGCCGGATTACCTCAGGTCTACTTGTATATTAAATGTTTCTCAACAAACTTTTTACGATCGCTTAAAATCAATGGCACACAAGGGCAATGGGTGTGGCATGAATTGACCGAAAGACACCAGCGAACGTTTGTTGAAAAGGCCAACATCGACATGTTCAACCGATAACCCTAGTACTTACTAGATGGGCTTGTCTAGTTTCGTCGATGTAATGAGTTGTTAAAATGACGGTCGTTCGTCCTTCTTTCGTTATGTTAATAAGATGGTCCCAAATGGTCTCCCTGAGGACCGGGTCCAAGCCCACCGTCGGTTCGTCCAAAATCAGCAGCTCCGGCTCGTGAAGAAGGGCCGTGGCGAAAGAAACCCTTCTTTGTTGACCGCCGCTGAGGTGCTTAATTTTTTTTTCGACGTCGGGCAACATCAGAAGCCTTTCCAAGAAGTCTAACCGTTCCTTGACTTGTTTCGAGGGCATCCCAGCTATCCAGCCAAAATATGTCATGGTCTCTTTAATCGAGAATTCGTTATAGAGAGAGATGTTCTAAAAAAAGATCGAGTTTAAGCGATTTGCGAAAATAAAAATGAGAGGAATGTACCTGGGGCATGTAGCCGATGTTGGGACCTGGAACGCCACTGGACTTTGTACCGGGATAGCCGCCCAGAACCCATATTTCTCCTGAGTCTAATTTTCCACGGCCCGTTATGCTGTTTAAGAGGGTGGTTTTTCCACAACCGCTCGCCCCCAATAAACCGTATCTAAAAATTTTTTTCGAGTTATTCGTAAGCCAAAATGGTAAAAGTTCAAAGCTCATTATAAAAAACTAGTTTGGGGAATTTTGATTTAAAACAAAAATTATGCTGTTTGTGGTTTCCATAGAAATAAAACAACCATCTTGCAAATTTGATGATTAAATCGGGAGGAATGCTGGGAGATCCCAATTTTTTTGATAATCTTTAATAGTTGGGAAATTTTAATTAAATAGGTAATCGTGCAAAATTGATTTAATTTTTTAAAAAATATTTATCGTTTCCATGGAAATGAAACAACCATCTTGGAAAGGTGTAACGTTTTGGGAATTCACAAATTTTTCAATTTTTTTCAAGAACAATAATTTTTTTTCTAGCTAACAAAGATGTTAAACGTTAACCGTAAACAAACACTAAATTATAACCCTTTAATAATGCAAAATTAAGGCTTGAAGGTTATTTTCGAAAAAAATTATTAATTTCATATTTTTTAATTTTTTTTTTTAATTCCAAATCAGAATATAAGCAGAAAGTTTATTTCTTTTTGGACATCGCATTTGTTCAATTTTCTGGCAAAAATAAAACGATTTTTAAAAACCCTCCCCCTGTCCTCTTCAAAAAAAATGGAAAAGGTGAAACCGCTTTCGAGAAAACGAAATAATTGTTATGATAGAGATGTGACATTAAAAATAGCATTAATTGCCGTTTTATTTCGAAAGGCGCTTCTGATGCAACGACCAGGGTTTCAGCAAATTTACTATTACGTGACAAAAAAACGGTTTCCATCTTTTCAAAAATTATGAATAAGCTAAAAAAATCGTACGCTTTGCACTATTAATGTGAAGCGCAACGTTCTAAAATTTTAGTCGAATCGGCAAAGTTCAACAATAGTTACAGGGTGTTCCAAAATCGACGGACACATTTCAAATGCAATTTATTCAAAAAGTACAGGGCCAAGCTTATTTCGGAATTTTTTTTCGAACGAGCATTTCATTGACAAAGTTCTCTATCCGTTTCTTGTTGACATGAGTCAGTGGCGTAACATGTTGGTACGGGCAGATCGAAACGCAAAATTCGATGACTTGATTCTATTTTTAGCACAAAAATGAATTGAATATTTTGACAGATTTACAAGTATTTTTTTCGCATTTCGAACTGATGTAAACAAAATTCCTAGTGAATGCCCATGTATTGCCAACATAATTTTGCTCTATCTTAAGAATGTATGGGAGGTACAATCGGAAGCAAAAGTATTGAGAATTAGAAATTCGTAAATATTTACGTTTTCTAGCTTATTATAAAGTAAATAAATAGTGTCAAGATGCATTCTATTCAATTTTCGTTTGTCTGGATGCATTTTGACATAGGTTCCCAAACATCCTTAATTCAATATTGTTAAAATTTCGTATTTCCTTTTAAATTATTTTTTTTTAATTTTAGTATTGACACTCTTAATTTATTTTCAAATTTTCAACACTTTTGCTTTCGATTGTACATCCTTAACTGTTTCCCATAAGAAACTGCATTTGAGATGTGTCCCTTGATTTTGCAACACCCGGTAGTTAGACAAAAAATCAATTACATGCATTTGAATAATTTCAATGCCTTATAGTTTTGTTTTTCTTTCAATAAAGGACGCAAAATTTATGTTTTTGATAAGAAAAAACACAAAGGATCGTTAAGAAACATTGAATGACGACGAAAATTGGGACCATCAATTTTAAATGAGCTTTGAACCAATATTTAAACAGATTTACGATAAACAAATGTGGACGTGTTAAAAAACGAAGGATTTTCATTGTAATTAATTCGAAATTTTACAACTTTTGGCACATACAACGCGTGTAATTATTAGATAATACTGTTACAACAACAAATAAATTATTATCGACAATAATAAATTAATCATTCTTTTGTCAGATGCTATAAATGAATTTTAAAGATTAATGTTTCGGCGCGAAATGCTCCTGACTGATTTATTTATAGCGTTACCATAGCAATTAGGTTGAATCTACCAATGAAAACTCTTCTGCGATTTAAATTAAGTCTATTACAATTTTTTTAGACAAGAACTGGAAATTAAAAAAAACTGGTGCGTTGGAAGTTATACTTCTTTGGCGTTTTGAAATTAAAAATACCCACGTGTAAAAATTAATGTAAATAAATACGAAGATGTGCGCATTCGAGCGAAAAGTGGCACATTTCCGAGCGAGGGAGGCAAATGAAGCGCGACGCGGAGCGGCGCGCTTCATTTTCCCGAGATCGGAATGTGCCACTTTGAGCTCGAATGTGCACACTCGGCTTTAAACATGTTTTGCAATAATTTTGGTCTCGAAAAACGAATAAATAATTTTTATCATTCCCTCTCACTCGTACTTATAAGTTTGTTGTATCTTTTCGCTCGCTCCCACTCATTGCTATGGTAAATATATACGTTTTTCGCACATATAATCGACATTTACTGAACTAAATTCAAAAATGTATGTAAACAAATTGAATAGATACGAGGATGTGCGCATTCGAGCGAAAGTGGCACATTTCCGAGCGAGGGAGGCAAATGAAGCGCGACGCGGAGCGGCGCGCTTCATTTTCCCGAGATCGGAATGTGCCACTTTGAGCTCGAATGTGCACACTCGGCTTTAAACATGTTTTGCAATAATTTTGGTCTCGAAAAACGAATAAATAATTTTTATCATTCCCTCTCACTCGTACTTATAAGTTTGTTGTATCTTTTCGCTCGCTCCCACTCATTGCTATGGTAAATATATACGTTTTTCGCACATATAATCGACATTTACTGAACTAAATTCAAAAATGTATGTAAACAAATTGAATAGATACGAGGATGTGCGCATTCGAGCGAAAAGTGGCACATTTCCGAGCGAGGGAGGCAAATGAAGCGCGACGCGGAGCGGCGCGCTTCATTTTCCCGAGATCGGAATGTGCCACTTTGAGCTCGAATGTGCACACTCGGCTTTAAACATGTTTTGAAATAATTTTGGTCTCGAAAAATAAATAAATAATTTTTATCATTCCCTCTCACTCGTACTTATAAGTTTGTTGTATCTTTTCGCTCGCTCCCACTCATTGCTATGGTAAATATATACGTTTTTCGCACATATAATCGACATTTACTGAACTAAATTAAAAATTCATGTAAACAAATTGAATAAATACGAGGATGTGCGCATTCGAGCGAAAAGTGGCACATTTCCGAGCGAGGGAGGCAAATGAAGCGCGACGCGGAGCGGCGCGCTTCATTTTCCCGAGATCGGAATGTGCCACTTTGAGCTCGAATGTGCACACTCGGCTTTAAACATGATTTGCAATAATTTTGGTTACGAACAATTAATAAATAATTTTTATCATTCCCTCTCACTCCTACTTATAAGTTTGTTGTATCTTTTCGCTCGCTCCCACTCATTGCTATGGTAAATATACGTTTTTCGGCACATATAATCGATATTTACTGAACTAAATTAAATTTGTTGATTTAATTTACAAAATTCGGCTTTAAAGCACGATTCACAACAATTTAGACCAAAAAATTAATCAAATAATTTTAATCGTTCCCTCTCACTTCCACTAACAAAATTATCGTATCTTCTCGCTCCCTTCCACTCATTGCTATGGTAAATACATTTTTCAAATATAAAATCGATATTTACTAAATTTAATTCAATTTTTTGATATAGATTGCCTTCTAACATTTCAACTTTCAACGCACCAAAAGAAGTACAACTTCAAGAACGTAAAATACTCACATGGCCCCTTTTGGCACCGTCATATTTAAGTCGTCTAAAACTACAATCGGATTTTTTTTGCCCCCATAATTTTTGCAAGCGTGTCGAACGGCCACCGCTGTTTCTTTGTACTCAAAGCTCCTCAATTCTAAGTTGCTTGGACCATCCATTTTGCTAAGCGATCTAAAGTCGGACAAAAAAAAATTAAAAACGGCACACCGACAATTTCAAAACGTAAGCCATCTCTGATGGGTCGGTCAAAAATTTCGCTGCGGCATTCAAAAATTGGCAAAAGACGTAATGGGTTATTTCTCGATGTTGGAAACGAAGTTCTTCGGAATGACGTCAGAATAAACTGGATTTTTATTTTTCAAAGATGAAGGTTGTGAATAAGTCGTTAATTTATGCAAAAAACTTACGTCAAAGCCGAATCTTCCTGTTTCGTTTTTTTTTTGGGGGGGACTTCGATGCCCAAGCTTTTTGTTCACGAAGGGGTAACGATTCGATTCTAAAATTTAAAGAGCGTAATTACGGTTAATTGTTTCGACGAAGCGACTAAAAGTCGTCAAACTCGTTAATTGACGATTTTTAATTAAAAGTCGGAATTTTCGACGCGCGTTTTAGAACGGCAAAGGGTTCTGCCGTGACTAAGAACGAAATTGCAAAAAACGGGTTTCAATTGCGTATAGAAACTCGCCAAACGAGATGTGCATTTTCCGGTGTGCCCCTTCGGCGGCATCACACAAAAACACACACACACACACACACACACACAAACAATAATGTAATAATTTAAAACAAAAATCGTAAAAAATAAAACGAACGTCAACGCGTTTACTGGCTTTCCTTGAAACGATTTTCAACAACAACAAATCTTAAAATATTTACCGAAAGACCTAGATTCAAACAATTAACTCGAAGTCCCCCTTTCCGCGCATTCAAAAAAAGATCGTTCCAATTTTGGTTTAGAAATCGGGCGGAGTCTTTTAATTTTTTAAATGTCCGTGCGAGGATTGGATCGCCCGAAAAAAAAACTGACCTTTTCGAGTGATTTCTGGGCGCCGAAGGAAAAAATTTAGCACGCACAAGAGGTCTTCGAGCACATCACTTCAGCACTTGCGAATATTTCACACTAAAATTTGAGTAGCTGTTTTTCGAGTGGGGGGGACGCGTTTTGTAGAGGTCATGGTTAGTTTCTCTCAAAATCAACTTTGATAAAATTATTGGATTATTGATAATAGGAGAGGTAACACACAGCACCGGTACACCTTGATCGTTCTTCGAAACTGTACCCCGAGCCGACCCCCCACCCCTTTCACGAATTAATTTTTATATAATTACTAACGTAATAACAACCATTTAATTAATTGTTTAACCTTTAGACGTTGGTGTGTGTGTGTGTGTGCGTTGAGATAATTAGAAATAATTTTACACCTATTTCTTCGAGCACTTCGCCGTACGTTCGGAGCTCGGCGAGAGCGCTTTTAATTTTTTAATTCGTGAAGCAAGTGAAAATTTTGCGTAACGCGGAATTAGGAAGTACGACGAAAATTATTCCGATTAATTGACTTGTAATTGCTCCTCGCATTTGTTATTTTTATTTTTTAATTTTTTGTAATTTTTCTAAATACCGCACCCGTTAGCGCGCGTTACATAAATGGCCCACTTCGTTCTGTCGTTGCAAAACTTTTAAGAATTTCAGTCGAATCGAAGAAAAAAAAATCGAGTGAAATTAAAAAGTCGTGCGTGAAATTACAAAACATATTACAACGGCGACCGATAATGTCAATTTGTTTAAAGCTATTGTTAATGTTTACGTTGTTTTTTGTACGCGAGGTCTTCAGCCACGACCTTCGAGAATATTATCTTTTTTTTTTCTTGGTAAATAAACAGCAGTACTTGAATTGCTTAAATTTTGAAGTGTTGGGAACCGGTTGAAATTGATTCGAAATTTTGAACAGAGATGGCTTAAGGTGTTGCCTACGCAAATTAATTCTAATATTACCTTCGAGACCTAGAAAAAATCGCAATGCGATGTGGTTTATTGCTTTAAGAAAGTTTGTTAATAAATACATTTTTAAATTATTCAGTTTCATCATTTGCGTTTAATGGATTTTTTTGCGTAAATTGTGTTTTTTATATGTATGTTTCATTTCGTTCAATAAAAAAAACCTAAAAAAGAACCTAAAAAAAATTAATGGCGATAATTAAAACATAATTATTATAAGTATATCAGAAAGTAATAAAAAAGAGATTTTTTAATAACGTTCATTTATTAATTACAAAAATTGTAGTTATGAAACTGATTTTCTAACTTTTTTTTTAAAACTTTAAAAATGGATTAGATAAAAATTCTGAAAAGGAACCTGAAAGAAATGATTAGTATATTGAATTATGTTTAAAAAAAATAATTAAAAACCTGTAAAAGAATAAAGCCCTACCTAACCAATAGCTAATATTTATCAAAAGACAAAAAAATAATCCAACACCCCCGACAGCGTTAGAAAACCGAAAAGCGCAAATCATAAACCGCATATTTTTTTAACGCCCTGAAAAAGACCTGAAAAAAATGATTAGTAGTCATTAATGTATTGTATTGTATTTCAAAAAGTAATAAAAAAGTCTGAAAAGGAATGGATTAGTTACATAGTAAAATCATTGGGCGCAAGACGCAAAAAACCGCAAAAAAACAACGCAAGAGAAACGTTCTAACAGCCCCCAGGGTGTTAGAAACTCCTCGTCTTAAAATTAAATAAACCTGAAAATTGGGGAAAATTCTAAGCCACCCTCTTCTGCAACCCCAAACTTGACTCAAAGTTCAATGTGCGATACAACGAAACAGATAATCTCGTTTTAGGTTGCAGCATTAAAAACGCGGATAAAGAAAGGTGCCCCAATGCCCAACTAGCGTGACATTAGGGCGGTACACAGATATACAAACAATACACAAATATCACATTTGTGCAACAACAGAGGGATGACCAGTCTCAAGATTGAATTTAAAAAGTCATTAATTATTGAAATTAACAACAATTTATTGTGGATGAAGTTATGAGAAAAGAAACTGGCCTGTCCAACTGAGTTGCACAGAAAATGGATTGAACTCAATAAATGGACATGTTGCTCTCCTCTCGAGTTTTCAGAGTTACAAAAAATACAATAAAAATGGCGAGGGGGCAAGGGGTCCTTACGAAAGACAACATCACCAAAAACTCGAGATTTGAGCAACTTCCATTTGCAAAAACTTAAGCGATTTACGCTGTTTTTGCAGCTTATTGAGACAATCAGACAAAAAGGAAAAAAAAGCATCGTGAAAATAGAGCTCAGGTAATCTAGGACTTCCTTTGCAACACATTCACTTTGCCCATTTCCAAAAATAAAAAAATTGCAGTGGTGTTTCTGATTTACGTAAAAAAAAATTGAGGTTCCTATAATGTTCTTTGATTTTGGTTTTGAATGCAGATGAACTTTGATGAAGTTTATTTCTCTGGCAAAATTAATTGCGAAAATCTGAATTAATTTAGTGAAATTGCAAAAAACAATTAAATCAATTATGCCAACAACAACGAATTGTTATTGCATTAGATTTGAATTTCGTCAGTGTTTTCTTAAATTGGCAGTTAAACTGAAAAATTGCATTATATTTAATTTTGCTACTGTTCCTCCATCTGAAAATTGGCTTAAGTTTCTTCATTACTTTTCACAATTTAATCCCACATAAATGCATGAAATTATTTAGTTTCAGGAATTACTTAATCTCATTTCGTTCTTTCAGTTTTGCAAATAACAGAGGCAAAATATTTACTCCCAAAATTTGCTATGTTTTACTTATTGCAGCAAAAATGCAATTTTCCAGTTTACAAGTTGGTTCTTGTATGTTTCTGCATTGTGATGTAATTTTAACCCAATTATTTATAATGAACTTCTGTCTATTCCCAATTTTAAAAAACTAAATTGAAATTGAACAACTTTTTCAAAACATTCGAATAGAAAATTCAAAAATTAATTCCTATCAAATTGAAAATAAGTTAAATAAATTAAAATGAATAAGATTTTTCTAAAACCATTCTAAATTTTATTGAGTTGCGTGCCCTCAACTCAACAAAAATAAAAGAACTGAAGAATTTAAACAAATTTTTAGCAACAATTCCAAATTAAAAATAAGATTAAGAATTCTTCAAAAAAATCAAAATTTGATTTAAAGTTTCAAATAGATCTTAATTTAGAAAAAAATCAAACAATTCTCAAAAAGCAGAAACCACAGAACCAAAATTATTGATTGTAGAAATTTACAATAAATTAATTAACTTTAAAAATAAATAAAGCAATTTAAAATATTGTTTAATTACCAGTCAAAATAAAAAGTTTGAACATTATAGAATTTGAAAGAGAACAAATTACAAATGTTAAAAACCGACAGGAGCCTCAAAACTGCAACCCTAACTGTGTTTCAAATTTTGAATGGTTGAACAAATGGCATTTGCAAAAAGCAAATTAAATTAAACAATTGTAGAATCAAAGATTTAAATAAACATTTAAAAATGCCATTCGCCACAACCAACTTCCACAAAGTATTTCAAGTGTATTTTTTAAAAAATTGATTCAAGCCTTTTTTGCATGAAACCTGTAAAAAAAATAATTCCAAAAAATTATTATAATTATTGTGTGTAAGTTCGGAAAATGATTTTTTTTTTAGTTTATTTATAAACAATAGATCTTCCAAAAAGGCGCAATTAGGATGATTTAACGCTATTCGACGTCCACATTTCACTTCCGATTTTCCCGAAGCCCGTTCAATTTCTGGAAGGTAAACAAATCGCGAGCTAAAAGTTTTAGAGACTCCTGTATACCAGAAACACCATCTGCAATGGTAAAGAAAAATCGCTTACCGCAAAAGAGTCTTCCTCCTCTTCCAACGTCCCAACGCTGGACGGACCTACCTGATGTCCCAGTTATAGATGACTTGTACAAAAGAAGATCTCAGCAACCCCTCATGGACCCTCAGGCACTCCCGATTGGACCCGCACTTTCAGCAACCAAGAAGTCTTTTTTTAAAAACACAACGCGCCATAATCTGAATTAAAGGGACCACTACTTTGACTGGGAGGGTAATCACTCGGTTGAAAGACTACGAAACAAATTCGGTTCGCGCACTCACTGACGACGAGAAGCTTTTAGACAGTCCAGCTTCTTCGCGACGATTTCCACGAGAAACGTAAGAGCACCGGGCCCTATCGTGCTGAAAGAAAGGCCCAATTATCTAGAAGAAGTGGCCAACTTCTTCCAGAAACATTTCGACTGGATGCCCAACAAGAAACCTTGCTAGCATACAATCTATACCTAATCCTGAAATAAAAGTTACAATTCATTATTCAACATGTAATCCTAAATGTGAATCTTTGAGTATCCGGAAGAAAAGAAATTTTCCACATGTCCCACAGGCAACGATGAATCGGCAGTGACGTCTGAAAACAGATTACAAGTTACATAACATGTCGAAAAGACTCTTATTATCGTAATTATTTACGTAACAAAGTCTCCAAAAACACTTCACAGCAATATTACATTAACACAGTCACCCCTAAATAACTTTAATTTGAATGCTTCATGTTTCAATGTTTTACGAATCCAAGTAATTTAAAAAAAAATTGACTCACAATAACATTGCACTAATTTACAATTACATTTCAACTCGAAATTAACCTTTATAAAGCTCTTTGCGACACAAACACTCTGTTCTACGTACACTTTTAAAATGAATAATAAAATGCAATAACAAAGAAATTCCAAAAAGTTCCAGAACAGATAAGCAGACCGAACGAGTGTTTATTATCTCTCGCAAAAAACTTGACCTGGAGTTCAAAACACCTGATAATAATATCAAGCGATTGCTGTAACTAACAATTTGATACGAAAAAGGTAAAATATTTTAAATTCCATAATGCATTAAGTAAATTTTAGTCAATTTAGCTAATTGTTATACTAATGCAGCTTATAAATCAATTGGGGGATACAACAAATATCACCACAAACTATACCTCAATTAATTTTTTCCTATTTGAATGTTTAACAGAACAAAAACCTAATAGAAAAATTCAATTAGTTGAAACATGAAAGGTGCAATCATAAGAAATTATTAAAAATCTAAAAATAATTGATTTTTAAACCAATTTAAATTAAAAAGAAAAAATATAAATAATTTGTTAAGTTACACACATTACAACAAAAAGAGACAATTAAAATTGAAGTATTTAGTTGTTGATTAAAATTTAGCAAAATTCAGTAAATTTCTTATTATTGTACCATCAGCACCCCCGAAACAATATTTAATAAACTCAGCCAAAAAGAAAACGTTATTAAACAACAGAGCAGCAAATAATAAAGGATATCGTAGCTGGTCCCCCAGGTCCAAGAAAACCCACAACGTACAAATTCAAACCATTCAATAAATATCTCTTTAAATACAATACAATTTGTATGTTGTACATACCAAAGAGTTCTTGTATGCATTGGTTCCTAAGAGTCTACAGCAAGATCTGGGCAAAGCTGCTTCCGATCCATTCAACATTAAGAAACTTTAGCTTTCTTCCCAATTTGTGTATGTATCAGCCATTCAAATCACAACTGCTATAAGAACTTAGTACTCTTCCATATTTACTTCTTAAAATTTTTGACCTACATCATCAGAATGCATTGGAAGCCTAACCGAAGGAGGTGAACTCTCCGATGCATGAATTTTGCATCGATAAAGCTACAAATATAAAATATTACGTAAAACATTTTAAAACAGGTAATCTATCACTTTTTGGGTTACAAAATCTTAGCATAAAAACTCTAAAAGCCATAAAAAGTCAAAAAATTCCCAAAATACAAAATACCATTAATCCATGCTATAAATCTAGTTTGGGATTACAACAAATAATACTAATCGTATGATTTCGCCCCAATATATCAAAGTTTAATGTTCAATAAGCTTAAATACCAAAAATAATTCGAAAAAAAAAAAATCAAATCTCAACAGCAAACAGCGTCTTTGGAACCACAATGGCCGCGATACAAAATCTCGATTTTAATTTCGCAAATTACTTTTCTAATAAAAAATGTGCGAACTTTTAAATACTCACAAAACATTAAGCAAAACAGGATTGTTCTTTTGTGATAACTCGTCAATCATTTGAACAACTTTAAAACACAAATAATTAATGTAATTATTAGCCAAGCCACAACGCGTACTCATGAATTAAACGAAGGGATGAAGATGCGATCAGAGCGGTCACGTCCTTACCGACCGACTTAAATCACAGCCCACTAAGTTTAACTAAAACCGAATTATGATTTTGCAAACAACTTTAGGCAAATTTCAAAACACCTGATAATAAAATCAAGAGATTTTTTTCAATTAACAATTTGATACAAAAAAAATTTAAATATATTAATCCCTATAATGCAATTTGTAAATTCAGTAAATTTTTATAATAATTTAACTTATAAAATCAATTGGGGGATACAACAAATATTACAAGCTATTCCTCAATTAATGTTTTCTATTTGAACGTTTAACAAAGCAACACCAGTAAAATAACTTCAAAAAAATTAATAGAAAAATTCAATTAGTTGAAACATAAAAGGTGGCATCATAAGAAA
Source organism: Sinopyrophorus schimmeli (assembly GCA_036325965.1). Classification (NCBI taxonomy): domain Eukaryota; kingdom Metazoa; phylum Arthropoda; class Insecta; order Coleoptera; family Elateridae; genus Sinopyrophorus; species Sinopyrophorus schimmeli. Next base: position 1,470,892 of record JARFIZ010000068.1, read on the forward strand.
TTATTAAAAATCTAAAAACAATTGATTTTTAAACCAATTTAAATTAAAAAGATAAAATATAAATAATTTCTTAAGTTACAAACATTACAACAAAAAGAGACAATTAAAATTGAAGTATTTAGTTGTTGATTAAAATTTAGCAAAATTCAATAAATTTGCTATTATTGTACTATCAGGATGCCCCAAACAATATTTAATAAACTCAGCCAAAAAGAAAACGTTATTAGACAACAGAGCAGCAAATAATAAAGGATATCGTAGCTGGTCCCCCAAGTCCAAGAAAACCCACAACGTACAAATTCAAACCATTCAATAAATATCTCTTTAAATATAATACAATTTGTATGTTGTACATACCAAAGAGTTCTTGTATGCATTGGTTCCTAAGAGTCTACAGCAAGATCTGTGCAAAGCTGCTTCCGATCCATTCAACATTAAGAAACTTCAGCTTTCTTCCCAATTTGTGTATGTATCAGCCATTCAAATCACAACTGCTATAAGAACTTGGTACTCTTCCATATTTACTTCTTAAAATTTTCGACCTACATATTCAGAATGCATTGGAAGCCTAACCGAAGGAGGTGAACTCTCGATGCATGAATTTTGCATCGATAAAGCTACAAATATAAAATATTACGTAAAACATAATAAAAACAGGTAATCTATCACTTTTTGGGTTACAAAATCTTATAATAGAAACTCTAAAACCATAAAGTCAAAAAATTCCCAAAATACAAAACACCATTAATCCATGCTATAAATCGAGTTTGGGATTACAACAAATAGTACTAATCGTATGCTTTCGCCCCAATATATCAAATTTTAATGTTCAATCAGCTTAAGTACCAAAAATAATTCGAAAAAAAGTAACATCAAATCTCAACAGCAAACAGCGTCTTTGGAACCACAATGGCCGCGATACAAAAATCTCGATTTTAATTTCGCAAATTACTTTTTTAATCAAAAATGTGCACACTTTTAAATACTCACAAAACATTAAGCAAAACAGGATTGTTCTTTTGTGATAACTCACCAATCATTTAAACAACTTTTAAACACAAATAATTAATGTAATTATTAGCAAAGCCACAACGCGTATTCATCAATCAAACGAAGGGATGAAGATGCGATCAGAGCGGTCACGTCTTTACCGACCGACTTAAATCACAGCCCACTAAGTTTAACTAAAACCGAATTATGATTTTGCAAACAACTTTAGGCAATTTCAAAACACTTAATAATAAAATCAAGAAATTTTTTTCAATTAACAATTTGATACGAAAAAAATTTAAATATATTAATTCCTATAATGCAATTTGTAAATTCAATAAATTTTTATAATAATTTAACTTATAAAATCAATTGGGAGATACAACAAATATTACAAGCTATCCTCAATTAATGTTTTCTATTTAAACGTTTAACAAAGCAACACCAGTAAAATAACTCCAAAAAAATTAATAGAAAATTTCAATTAGTTGAAATATGAAAGGTGGTTTCATAAGAAACTATTAAAGATCTGCAAAACTATTCATTTTTCACTAATTTAAATTAAAAAGTTAAATATAAATAATGTGTTAAATCATAAACATTACAAGAGGCAGTTAAATTGAAGTATTTAAGTGTGAATTAAAATTAAGCAAAATTCAATAAATTTCTTATCATTGTACTATAGACATTCCCTAAACAACATTTGATAAACCAAACCAAAAAGAAAACGTTTTTAGACAACATAGTTGCTAATAATAAAGGATATCGTAGCTGGTCCCCCAAGTCGAAGAAAACCCACAACTTACAAATTCAAAGCATTCAATAAATATCTGTTTAAATACGATACAGTTTTAATGTTGTACATACCAAAAAGTTATTGTATGCATTGGTTCCTAAGAATTTACAGCAACATCTGTGAAGCAGCTTTCGATCAATTCAATACTAGAAAACTGGAGTTTTCTACTCAATCATTCTATGTAGGACCCATTCCAATCACAACTGCTAGGAGAACTTGGTACTCTTCCATCTTTATTTCTCAAAATTTTCGAGCTACCTCTTCAGAATCCATTGGAAGACTAATCGAAGGAGGTGAACTCTCCGATGCATGAATTTTCCATCGATTAAGCTACAAATATCAAATATTACGTAAAACATAATAAACAGAGATAATATATCACTTTCTGGTTTACAAAATCTTATGTTAAAGGCTCTAAAAACCATAAAAGGCCCAAAAAAACCCAAAACATAATGTTCCATAAATTCATGTTATAAATCAAGTGTAGGATTACAACAAATAGTACCAATCACATTCTTTCACTCCAATACATCGTATTTTAATGTTCAATCAGCCTAAATACCACAAATAATTTAAAAGAAGCTAACACCGAGTCTCAACAGCACACAACGCCATTGGGACCACAATGGCCGCTATACAAAAATCTCGATTTTAAAATCGCAAATTATTTTTCTAATAAAAAAGGCGCGAACTTTTAAATACTTGCAAACATTAAGCAAATCGTGATTTGCCTTTTTTGATAACTCACCAACCATTTACACAACTTTAAAACACAAATAATAATTATAAAGTAAAAAATGACAAAGCTTACTCACCAAACAAGTGAAGGGATGAGGATGCGTTCAGCGCCCCGTCGACTTTACCAACTAACTTAAATCACAGCCTACTGAGTTCACCTAAAACAGAAAATTAATTTATTATTAGGGCCTAACTTAAATCATTAATATTTCATTATTTCTAAGGCAAACAGTAAAATATTGACTACAAAAATTAGTAATAAAATAGTTCCAAGCCTATATTTAATTGTTATTAAGTTTAATTAGTTAGTCTTGAATTTAAGATTAAATTTTGAAAAACTGCAATTTAATTATTTCTCTTGTAAGACCTTTAGGTCATACAACAAAAATCTATAAATCAATTTAGCAAAAGTTCTTGAATTTAATTTAAGAAGAGATAGCTTAGAAAAGATGTAGTTCTATTAATTTTTGAGTTTGTGTTCTAAGATCTATTATACATCTAGTTAAAAGTTTTAAAAAACAACTACCATTAGAAAATTCCTATAACTTAACTCAATGATTTTGAAATAATTAGATACATAAATGTTTCCTATGATTTTCTCTATTTTTTTCTAAGGAAGTTGTAGAAATACCATGTTTTATAACAAAATTTAAATTTTCAGGAATAAAAGTTTACTTAAGTTACAATAATCACAAATTCAATAATAATAAAATAAATCAAAAACTTTTGGCTATCTCTTAATAATTTGGTTGCGTGCTAATAATACGTTTACAAAGACAATGGACATTAACAAAATTAGAAAATTACGCAGAAAATAAATAATTTAAAAGGAAAACAGGAGATTGATCATTATCAAGAATTGTAATGCGTGAAATCTTAATTTAAACATGCAAATAGAAACGTTCATAGATCTTCCAAGCCAATTATGCGTAAAGAGAGATATGCTTTTGATATAAAAGGTCATTCATAGATAAAAGGATGTCACTTCAGTGTACTTGCTACGTTACAGTGCTCACTTCCAATTAAACTCTTAAGTACAAAGCAATAAAATGGCTACTAGAATCGCAATTATCTGCTTAGCAGTCTTCGTTTTCGCCCAGGTATGTCTTTTCTCTTATTCTTTGTAAATATTTAAAACACAGACACACTTAATTAAGTTATCCAAACAATTAAAAATAGGCTTGGCAGCTTCTCGTTCAAAAGTGCACTGAGTTTCTTGCAATTTGTAATTAATTTTTGGTTGCGTTGATTGCTTACAATTTAAATTCGTTTTTTTTTATATGGACATTAGTCCCAAATCCATCGAACTCGCAAGACAATCAAAAGTTTTCATGTAGCACTTACGGCTCCTTTTCATTGAGAATATGTCATACCATAATTAAATGCAAATAATTCTTAAATTCTCGTATGTACATGATTTTTGTTTAATTACTTAAATTATTATTGCTATTACTAATGTTATTTGCTTATATGAAAATGTAGTGAAGAATTTCCAATGAGCAAATTAATTGTTTTTAGTTTCCTCAAAGTGGCATTTAATTATTCTCAATGGAAACGAGGTAGAAACACATTTAAACCTTTGATTTGTGTTAAATCTAAAACAAACAAATTAAGTAAGAGTATTCAACGAAAAAATTTCTAAGAAAATAATAATGGAGTTAAATTTAATACTCAAACCTTTGACCTGGTTCGATAATGAGGTCAATTTTAAGGTTGCATGATGAACACAATCCAAACAATCTTTAATCGCAGGATGAGTAACTAAAGACGTAGTTTTTCATTTGATTTTCTTTCAGCTATATTCAGCGGCGGCCATGCCACAAGATACGACCCCAAAAACTCAAGATTCGGACGCTGGAAAAGTGATCGACGATGCTGTTGATAGTCTCAAGAATACCTTCGATAACATCCTAAAAAATATACAGGCAAGTAAAACAATTTATAAATAAATACATACAGTAAATCCTCCCTTGAGTGGACGTTTTTGAGACTACAAAAAAGGGTCCATCTCATGAGAAATTTTACTGTATCTCCTTCATGCTAATTCTAATTGTTTTATTTCTATTTTAGGACAGTGATGTATTAAAGGACTTAAATAAAAACATGAACAAATTAATCGAAGACGTCCAAACACAAGGAAAGCAATTGGTGGACAAAATACAAGCTACAGGAAAAAATTAATCTTTCTAAAGGGCTGATAAATTTTTAAGCATCGAGTATTTATGTATTTAATAGATATTAATTTTATTGTAAACAATAAACTTTATTGTTCTCAAACTATTTTCTTATTAAAATAGATTTTAAGATTTAAAGACTCCTTTCTACAAATAAACAAATTCAAATATTCTAAATGAATTCCCTAAAATTAAACTAATTCAAAGATTTGTTTTCAATTGTGAAAAATCTAAAATGAACCACCACAACAAAAACAATAAAGCATTAAAACCAACACAATTATTTACTATTAGAAAAATAGATATTCTTCTACAAAGGCCAAAAAGATCAAAGTTTGTAACAATTTTAATCTTCGAAGTTATCTAAAAAAAAAAAAGCTCCAAACAATTTAAAGGGTCAAGGTTTCTCCAGCTGCAATTCTTATCAAAATAAGTCTCATCAGAATAATGATTGGGCAAAAGACATTCACGGAATTGTGTTTAAATTTAATTTCAAACCCGGACACGGATGTGCGGGGTTAATTTTAATCAAATGACTTTCGTTACTTAAAACTATTACGAGAGAAGATATTCAATAACAATTGATTTCAAATTTCGAAGGCCCTTTTGAAAACTCCATGACCTTTTAGCTTCAAAACGCTTATAAACGAATTTCTTTAAATCCAAAAATAATGTCTGTGAAAAGAAGGCTTTTAAAATGACTTAAAAACAATAATTTGAATTATAGGAAAACTACGTTTATGACTAAATTATTTATTTAATTCTTTTTTGAACTCCAACTGGGTAAAAGTACTTTATGTTTATTTTGTAACCAAATCAATATTTATTTAAGAGTTGACTAACTCGAGTAATGTCTTTGGAAATGACTCTTTTATTTGTTTGTTTGTGTATGAGACAATTAGAAAATTATACTAGCCAATTAAGTATTTGCAGAACGCCAGTAATTTGATTTGCAACAATGTTAAAATTTGGTCCAAGACAAATAAGATGTTGAGGAACAAATTGTGCAAAATGCGTCAATTTCGGTTCTTCTTATCAAAAACAAGAGGGAATAAAACGAGATAAATGCTTAAAGTAATAAAAAACGTAACAAAGTTGCATTAATTAATTTCTGATAAGATTAGTACTAATAAAATTAATTTTCTTATGTAATTTATGCCTTTCTTACAATTCAAAAACGAATTTTTATAGTAGAGTCCTTTTTTCTTTGGCTAATACGGCTTCAGCCAATTTTATAAACTAAAATTTACTTATTAATTTTTGAAAAGCCACCCAAAAATGATATTTGGCTCGATCTACTTAATAAATATAAACATCTAAACCGGAAGTACTATTTCGAAGTAGTCTTCTCAGTTTTCTTTTTAAATAAAATTTAACTTTAATTATTCATATTTTTTTTAAATTCCATTTAAAGCCCCCCAAAAAATTCCATAACCTATTCTAACGCCCAACGCTGTAGTAACAAATTCCTACAACAGATTATCAAAGTTCAAAGATAATGCAATCGAGGGTTGAAAGGTCGTCGAAAACATTTACTATAAAACTCGAAATTTTCTAAAGGAAATCAGTTTATCGCATCGTAAACCTGAGACAACATGGCCAAATTCGCAGTCCTTCTCGTCGTCGCTCTTGCCTTTGGCGTAAGTTGGCCCTTCGACCGTACAAAGAAGCCTTAAGTTAATTATTAATTTTTTCAGGCTACCTTAGCCGCCCCAAAGAAGAACCAAAACCAAAAACCAGGAAGCCAATTGGACGAGCTCCAAGCTCAGGTCGATGCAGTCATCAAGGATGTCTCCAACTCCCTCGAAAAGGTCCTTCCCAACACCAACGAAATCTCCAAAACTCTCACCGAACAAACCAAACAGCTTGCCCATAACTTGGAAACCACTCTCACCAAAATCCAAGGAGAGGTAAGTCGTAGCTCAATCGAATCCTAAAAATATACTGATTAATATTATTATTTAAAAAAAAAACAGATCCAAAAGAACAAAGGTACCGCTAACGATGCCCTTAAGAACATGCACGCCAAGCTCACCGAAACCTTAGTTTCTCTTCAAAAACTCGCCGGTGAAGATGCCACCAAAAAAGCCAACGAAATCAGAACACAATTGGACGCCAATTTGAAGAAAATTGGAGCTGAATTCGATAAATTGAAGACCGCTGTTGAACCCCATCTTCAACGTAAGTCTACGGCCACTTAAAAGTTGATTGTTTTTATTTGAAAGAATATTTTTTATTTTAGAAGCTGGAGACAGTATTTCTACCTTTGCCAAAGGAATCTTCAACGATATGTTGGAAACTGGCAAGCAACTCAACAGCCACATCCAAAACGCCATCCAAGAAGCCAACAAGAAGAATTAAATCTTTTTCCTGCCACTTTCGAACTGATTTGTTTACGTATTTCTTTTGTGATTATTTTAAATTATGATTAAATTTTTAAATAAAAATTTTTGTCACCACTTTTGTTGATTTTTCTACACAGAAACGTTCATTTTTAAAAAGAACTAATAAAAGCTATTTTACAACAATCTTAATAATTAATTTCTATGTTTAATTAATTCTTTTACATTCATATGTCGAAAACGTAAAATGTGTACCTAATATTAACCAAAACTAAACTTCCAAAACTGAAAATTAATTGATTTTTAGGCTTTCATGAATCTTATAACAAAGTAACTGAATGCTTGCTTAAAAAACCAAAAGGCTACTTTTGTTAATTTGATAAAATTTATTTTAATTAAGCTAAAATTTAAATCCTTTGTAATCCAATTTCTGTTTGATATAATCTAATTAAAATAATTATCAATTTTCAAAAAATAAGTTGAAAAACTTGTATTGTAAGAATTAATACTCAAAAAGTGAACGCATACGCCATCTCTTCGAGAACTGTTCAACTACAAACGAGGGCATACAATTTGAACTTCGTTTTATTAATTTTACACTCAAATACGTAAATTAAAATAAAGAAAATACTTACAACTGAATTATTATTCTTTTTTTTTAAAGAAAACCATTGTAATCCAACTCAGATAAATCAGTTCAGACTTTTGCATCAAATTTCCTATTCACAATACAATTCCATTCTTTATGCCTCGATAATCCACATTTTAACTAAGAACTTTTTGTAGAACACCAGATTATTAAAGATCATCAGACTAAAGCCCAATCCAACACCAAAATTCTCACTGTAGAACACAATTAAGTTAAATCTGTGCCCAACACACTTAACATTGTTATTATTAAAAGTATAACTAATAGCCCAAATTTACAATTAAAAAAAAATAAACCATTTAAAAACATCTTTTCTTTATAAATAATAACAACTAAAGTCTAACAAATTGATTTATAAACATTTCATAGTGAAACTCATCTAGTCATCCCTCTGATTACTTTTAATTATACAAAACTACAATTTGCAATCGTACAACAAATTTTTTGGATGTTATCTAAAGAAAGGTGAAAGATTTCGATTATTCCCAGAACTTATCATGTTTTACTCAACTCCTAGCAACTCATCCAAGATGATATTAATTAATAAAACATAGATTAGTTCAGAAGGTTTTAACTTTTCCTGTTAAAGATAAAAGTCGATTTCAGGGTCCGTAATGATATAATTAGGTCAGAGGTTAATTTCCAATTTAACTATAAAATCATGGATTAAAGACACGCAATGTTACTTACTCACCGATCTGTAAGACAACATGGCTAAGCTCCTTACTGCCTTCTTCGTTGCATTCGCAATCCAAGTAAGTAATTACATAACTTCTTCGTTCTTTGAATTATTCTCTATTGTCGTCTCCAGGCCACTTTGGCTGCTCCCGTCGAGGATGCCAACAAAAATCTCGAACAATTGGGCCAGCAACTCCAAACTACAAGCAAAAATATTGCTGATTCTTTGTCGAAACTCATCCCCGATGAAAAAACCCTAACAGCCCAAACTCAAGACTTAAAGAAGCACTTCGAAGAAGTAGCAACTAAGTTGCAAGCAGAGGTCTGTTAGTTTTCTTTCTGAAACGTCATCAATGCTAATTTGAAATTTAATTTTAGATCAACAAAAATGAAGGTGCCTCTAAGAAGTACGCCGAAGAACTTTTGGTTAAAGTAAATGAATCTATCGATGGACTCAAAAAACTTACTGGGCCAGAAGGCACGAAGAAGGTCACCGAATTTAAGAAAGAATTAGAAGCCGGATTCAAAGATTTTGGAACTAAATTCGAGACCTGGTCCAAAGATGTTCAGCCACAACTCGAACGTGAGTCCTCATTGCAATTTAATTTTTATAAAATTCATTATTTCAATTTGTAGAAGCTGGAGAGTCCGTCAAGACCTTCTTCAGTGATGTCTTTAACAACGTTTTGGATGCCACCAAAACTTTCAACACCAACGTACAAGGCTCTATCAAACAAAATTAGAATTTCTAACGACATTCTGTAACAGTTTACTATTTATTTATATTAGCTTTCTTTCGTTAATTAGTGTTGATAAGTGACCTTCTCTAGTATTGTTCTTTACAAAAAACCGACTCAATTTTTTCAAATTAAAAATATAAATCTACCATTACGATAATTTGTATTTCTTATACCTTCGCATACCTATTTCTTAGGTTTTTATACCTGAAACCTAATTATTCCTTTTGAGACTTCTGTGATGTATTTGGTGTTATAACAAAACTTTGTATTGCTTAGAATATCTCTTGAAAAAGTCTTGGAGCTTTACATGCTTACGGTACACCCATCAAACTGGTTAATAAAGATTTCTGACCCCAAATCGAGCTTGCTTTATAAGACACCTCATCTTTAGACATTTCAGTTAATCTCCAGTCATAAATTTGGTGTGAAATGTTTTTCCATTTAGTCCTAAAAAAACAATCAATCTTAAATCGCAAATCTATTGATAGTTGATGCACATAGTAAAAATTCAACATTAAAAGAAAGTTATAAAGCAATTCAATGTCAGTACTTCTCAATTATCTTGTAATTAAAAGATTTCTTTTGGGGCAAACTTCTCTATTCATTTCCAAGTGGAAAAAATCTGACAATTTCCGATGATTCGGAAGGACCTTGGAAACTTATGGTAAAGTTGTTCTTTCCTCACAACCTAAAGGATATACATTGTTTCTTATTCATATAAACACAGAATACGAGTTATTTAACAATAATCATATGTTTAAAGTAAGTTGTTCAAAGAATAAAGTCACAACCTAATTCAATAGTAACTCAACAGGTATTCTAACAAATATAAGTTGATTAATCTTACCCATTATCATAAATGATAGCTTTGAAGACTCCGTTTTCTAAAACACATCTGTTAAACTCTATCACCATTTATTAACACAAGAAAATAACTTGTAATTGCACACATTTTGCCTCCATAAACATAATGAATTCGGCCATTAAACATCAAACGTGCATTGTGGGCCATCTATGAGAAAATAGTCAAACCACTGTTTTAAAATTCAAAATTGCTATTGGTTCATTTAAAAAGTTTTATTTATATTTAATTAATTGCTTTAATTATTAAAAAAAAAGTTATTTATAATATATCATTAGACAAAGAAGAGAATTAACACACTAAGTATAAATAAATTCTTAAAGAGCGAACCTTTTCTTATGTTTAACAATATGAAAATTAACAAATTACACAATTTATTGTCTTAAATATTTTACTACATTTATTTTTTATATTACATTTCAGTAAAGACATGTAATATCATTATAAAAATATAGTATTTCATTTATATAAAACAATCTCTCTAAATTATGTTAAAAAAAAACATACTGAACATTTCATCCAAATTATTATTGAATTAACTAATTTTAAAAAGCAAACAAATAATTAACTCTTCACTCTATTTAAATAAACCACTTATTATTGTTCTAATGATGACCATTGCGTCCTGATCTATTACTTTTCAATTAACAATCATAAATAGGCCTTCTAAATTTTATAATGTCTTGAATCACTCGAGGAATTTGTAAATTTCTAATCACTTCTTGAAATTGATAAGCTTTGGTGATATTGAAGAATTCCCGAATGCATTTATGTGATTGATTTCGACTTAATTCCAGCAAAGATGGTAAATTTGGATTTGAACTCAACGTTTCCACCTGCGATGGAAAACGACTAGCTATTTGCTGCTTGAGTTCAAGTGGACATGAAAAATACTTTAAGGATCGCCCGATGCCTTTCAATTGTAAATGAATTGCTTCGTTAGTGTACCGCTCGACGCACATATCTTTGATACAGTTCCGATCAAAATGTTTAACTCCAATGATGCTCAGAAGTAAAACATGATTAGTAGCCTTCGTTGTTTGTACTTCGCCTGTAACACTAAGCAAGAGTTCCACTTCTTCGTCATAATTATACATTCTTAAGGTATAATCGATGTCTCTTAGAATTATTTCCATTCCTAAACTAAGCAGTATGCGTATGATGTTTATACGATCCTTTTTTAGCACATTGTTCTTGTATAAAAACACTAATAGTCTGCAATAAAAATTAGAGTCAACTACAGGTGAATAGCAACCCTCTAGTAATTGGTGTGCTGTCTCACATTCTAAGATCCAATAAAGCATTTCGATTATCTCTTTGACGTTGACTGGCCATATAAGTTTAATATATAGCCATAGAACTGAATCAGATAAATCTAAAAGTTTCTTATAGTCTATTTTCCACCACAAAACTCTCAATACATCAAATTGCATGTATTTTATTGCTAATTCGATTGGAGAGGTTCCACAAAAATTATCTACATTCACATTGATCCCTGATTCAATAAGTCTCAAAGCGAATGTTTTAGAATATGGAATTGCATACTGTAGAGCATTATAGTTAGACCTATCTACTGCATCAAAGTCATCATAGTAATCGTATAATATTTCCGCCATTTCTATTTCATTTGAACGAACAGCATAAAGAAAAGGTGGACATCCCGCGTACTCTGCGAGAGATACATCAGCTCCATAAGCAAGTAACATGCACAAAGCTTCCACATTACTAAACTTTAAAGCATAATGTAAAGGAGTGTTGCGCTTCTTATCTTGATAATCAATGTTTGCCCCTTTCTCTATTAAATCGAGCACAATTGTGTTTAGGTTACGTTGTATAGCTAAATGTAGTACTGTTCTACCGTAACGATCTGGAATATTGATATCACATCCTATATCAGCCATCGCTGGCACAAAATTCTATGTTTATATATTTGGCAGACTTCCTTTTTCTACTAACTTGAGCCCTGTTTCTCTACTACAAGAGTTTTATTTTCCTACAAATATTAAAAGCAATTACTGATGTAATCAAATAAATGTACTACCTGGCAAACGAATCCAATACTTTTAATAATAAAGGCTTAAATGTACTTTCATTATACAGGCTAGACCTTGAAATAAACGTTAAAAGCTATTGATTGATTACATCTTTTCGTATTCCATTTATCAAATACCATTATTTCTTGATATGAAGACTAAAAGTTGATAAAAACAAAAACTTATATAGAACAAAAAAGGAATAAAAATGATCTTGTTATAAGCAATCCATACATTTCTAGTTGTATTATACAATGCCTGGTATCTTGTGTAATAATTCGATATATTTCTAAACAAGTTCAAATAGAATACGTTACATTAAGTAAACAAATAATTCTTGGTTATGGTTTTAAAAGTTTCAAACTCCAGAAGTACCAACATCAATAAATTCTTAGTAGTTTCCCTAAGTGGAAAAATTTGAATAGATCCTAACCTTAAAATCTAGTTAATTAAACTGATTATTATTGTTAATAATAAGTGATACATAATGTTTGAATTACCTTATAAAGAATATACATAAGTTTTGGGTGTTAGCAATAACATAGAATGTACTTGGAATGCATCAAAAGATTAACATTTAAGTTTTTTATTACAATATTACTAACCATATTTTTATGTATTATTAAAAAATACAATAACTTTTATGTGTTGCAGATGGATTTAAAATAATATAATTATTTGAAATATATATTTAAAATATTCATGCACATAAGGATGCAAACAGTCTACAATATAAGATACACATGGTTCCAACTAAGAACAATAAATTTAATTAATATAAGAGATCTTCACTCGGGATATACTTTAATAAAGCTATTCCCTGTGGGACGATTTGGTATCGTTATGGGAACATATGGCTTCATTTTGATCATATACATTCACAACAGGTTCCTTGGAATGATGGCGGGATTGAACTAAAAAGAACTACTTATAATGGTGACCTATCAGCCAGATTCATACCTTGATGTTTTTCTGGCGAGTAATTTCTTATTTTTGATGTCGATTTTCGTTCAGATTTAATTTTTAGTGGTGCATTCATTCTGGGAGGAGAGTTGGCGCAATTTGCTGAACGGACGAAATCTTGATGTCTTCTGTGTCTCTTTTGCTGATGAGTATCATTCTCGGAGCTAGATTCGGTCTCTGAAGTTGCAGAAGTTGTGTAGCTCGAAGACTGTTGTCTGTGATTTTTACAGCAATGATGACTACCTTTACGTGACTTTCTTTTTTTGCTGTTTGTCTTGGACAAAAGGAATTCTGCTTGAGGCTTGACCGTATATCTTTGTGGCATTACTTTGAGAAAACCATTTTGTTTCGCATACTGAATTGCATTACGTATATGGTGAGATACGTTTTGAGATGCTATATTCTTTACATGACCCGATTTCAAAGTATCTTTAACATGTTTAAATATTGTTGTATTTGTTGATCCATGATTTGCAACTGCATTCAGTACAGGAAGTAATAAAGCAGGCAAATCTGAAGGTTTTTGTAGACCAGACATTTCTTCTTATTAAAATTTAGTTAACAACCACAAAATTTAACAAAACTTGTACTTAAAATTTTGTATTAGAATTATAATATAAATAAATAAGATTTGTTTTAGAGACCAAGCAACTACTACAATTTAGAAAAATGGAGCCTACTATTTGTCTCTGCGAAGGGAATAAATTACTAGCTAAAATTATAAAGACTAACCTCGATGTAGATATTTACTACTGTTAGATCTTATGGTATTTTAAGAAGTATCTATTATAGTTGTATAATAAGTAATTCTACTATTATAATCGTTTGTAATTTACTGGAGGTATATTTAACAATACCGATATTACTTATTTAAACGTACTACTTTGTGTTAGTTTGTGTAATTTCGTAATTTGCATATTAAAAAATTCATTGCTAAATTGTTACATTAATTCCGTTAAGTTAAGGCCATCAATCTAGTATGAATAAACTTAAATGTATATGCAAAATTGTGAAATTTAGATTTAATAAATAATTATAGCTTTTTTTCCATGTAATTAATTAATTATGTTTCTTTGTTAATTTTTTGGTATGATGGGTCATTACATAAACACAGTTAATGGTTTGTGAAGTTTCTATTAAAGTTTTTGTTATAAATAATGCTGTTCTATATTAATAATAGATTAAACTCTAAAAATAGAAATGTTTAAAAAAATGTATTTATTTAAATTTCCCACCTTTTTCTTTCAAAAGATAGAAGTGTGCAAGGTCGATACGAGCAGCAGCACCTGCTTATTTGTTTATGTAATTCCACATTAACATATTAAATTAATTAATATCCTATTTTAATTAATTACTTTTAAGAGAGAGAGAACTATAATAGAGTATTTACATTGCAAATTTAAGATTTACAAAGTTTAAAACTTGTAATCGAGTTGTTAAGCAACATTTTTCTGGTCTGACAACATGTTTTATTGAGGGTATAACAGATGTGACCATTTACCTCTGCGGTTGAAAATGGATAAACAGGTAAGTACTCTCATACTTTACTCAATACAATTTTTTTAATTATTTTAAATAAATAGATCTATCTAAAACACCAGCCACGGTACAACAAAGGAAAGAGTTTGTTATTACATTCTGCCATCGAACGGCAAGAGTAAGCATATCGGTTAATATTTAAATTGATTACATCCATTGTAACTTTACAGTGAATTGATGGCTCATTCGTTATTGGATTCTATGGATGTTGATATAAATTATTTAAGTAAATGTGGAGAAACACCTTTATTAATAAGTATTAAGTATTGGCGGTCCAGAGAACTCATAATGAGGATACTCGAGGTGCATGGTGATATTAACATTCCTGATGACCAAGGCAAAACACCTTTATACATGGCCGTTGCTTATTCCGGATTCATTTCACATGAATTAATTAAGAGAGGTGCCGCAGTGAACGTTTTGGATCAATTTGGGCACACACCATTATTTTCGGCCATTGATGGAAACAACATCGAAACCACTTGTATGCTTTTGTACTATGGAGCGGACGCTAACATTGTTTGTAATGGGCAATACACGCCATTAATGTTTGCTTTAAGTTCTCGAAGAGATGCAATTGCCGAAGTTTTATACAACTACTGCGATGACTTCTCTTTCAAATGTACTAATGGCTATTCATCACTTGACATTGCAGCTAAACGTAAAAGCCCCTTAACCATTAAAATGATCGAAGCAGGGGCCAATGTTGAAAGCATGGTTGAAGGAAGAAGTATAATTGAATCATGTTTACTGCATAAAAGCTCCAAACCGTTTCGGATGGTTTGGCCCAAAATAAATCAAAGGAATCTTTTGAAAGGAAACAGGCCTTTTCTTTTAACTTACATCAGTAAACACGAATTTTCTGCAAAGGACTGGGTCGAATGCTTGTTTTTAATATTTAATTCTGATGTCTTATTAGCTTTAATGGAACATACTCTTAATCACATCCAGAGAGAGACAACAACTACTTTTTTTAATGTTCTATTAAATACATTCAGAGAATATAAGTTGAAGGAGAAGATACGAACAGAAATAATTCAAGTATGTTTATCTTTCGGCTGTGAAGTGTGTACGAGTGATTTGGACCTTGCGCTTAAGTTATTCGGATTTAATACTGAAGTAGAGGCCATGCTAAATGTAGCAAATTGTAGTGAAAGATTTGGAACTGCCCCTTTTATACGTTTTCCACTGCTTTCTTTAATTTTAGGGGTTTACAAAGATCCCTCGATTCAACAGGTTTCCGATGTGTTTTCTAAGCAAATTACTTCAGTTTATTACATCGATGAGTACATAGGACACACTTATCACATGTTAAATGGCTTCAGATATTTTTCTTTTCCTAAAAGCCAAAGGGAAAGTATTTTGGTTACTTCCAACACGCTTAGTGCAGAGCAAAAAGAGGAAGTTTTGGATTATTTGAGTAGGGCACCGACGTTTCCGTCACTGCGTGAACTTGCTCGCGGGAAAGCTCGTATTTACTTACATCATTTTTTTGATATTAAGAAACCTTATCATTTCACGGATGCTCTGAATAAATTTGATCTGCCTCAGCATGTGATTGACGTACTACGTTTTAAAGCACCTTTGTATTAAGTTTTATTGTGGTATTATTATGAATTCTTTTTGCCATTCATTTATTTTATGTTAAAATAAGTGCTGGATTAAAAATATATTATTTTGTTATATCTAAAAATTATTATATTAAATTGAAAAGGGTGGTATTTTGGAAGAATGTCTATGTCCTAAAAAAATAGTTGTTATTTATTACTTTTATAATAAATAAAATTATTATTACTTATCTATTATTGCTAGTATATGATCAAGTGGATTTGTAAAAAGTGCCTCGAAAGAATTGTAAATTCTTTTAATGATGTTTGTTATTAGTGTTAGTTTTATCAATAAATTTTATACGTTTTTACATGTGGTTTTAAATACCCAATTATAGATCTATTATAAAATGATCTTGATTTTATCACAGAAACTTATTTTTAATTTGTCCTAATTATATCAATTGAAGCATCAAGTTTTGGCACCTTAAAAAATACCCATTCCTACATGGAATTTTTAGAAATAAATCGGAAATTTATAAAATAAAAAAAACCTCAGATCTAGCATTGTGTTTTCTAACTACATCTTATTTTTGTGTATTTACATTAATAAGTGATCTCTTTAAGATTAGTCAGAGCCATTAAAAATCCCTTAATGTAGTGAAAGTAGACTAAAACATAAGGTCAACCATCTCTGCGATACAACTATATAAATCTGATCATCTCAGTTAAAGACACAAAAGTTGAGACAAGCCATAAACACGATGATCTTTAAGGTAAATATATATTTATAAACATTGCCATTACTATTTAATATATAATTTTTTAGCTAGCTTTTTGTGCTACCTTATTGGTGGTTGTTCGAGCTGGTGTACCTTTAACTATTGCCGAACCCATACCACTAGCAAGAACAATCTCTTATGAAACACCAACAATAGCTAAGGTCGTAGCTCCAGCACCTCGTCTATTAGTTTCAGAAGCTGCTCCAGCTAATTACGAATTCGGTTATGCAGTCAACGATCCAAACACAGGTGATTCCAAAAGCCAAGAGGAAATCAGAAAAGGAGATATAGTGCAAGGAAGATATTCATTGATCGACTCTGATGGTACCAAACGCACTGTTCATTACACTGCAGATCCCCTTTCTGGTTTCAATGCAGTTGTTTCAAAGGAACCACTTGCAATTGCTGCTGCACCAGTAGCAAGAATAGCTGAACCTGTAGCTATTGCTCAAGCACCAGAATTAAGAGTTGCTTCTGCTCTCCCTGCGACAGTCAATCTGGCTAAAATTGAGGCACCCATTACTTATGCAGCTGCTGCACCAACACTCAGATTAGCTGCTGCTCCTGCTATTGCTACGCCTGGTATTTCCTATACCGCTACGCCTGGTTTTACACTTCGTTTCGATCATGGTGCTAAATTAGCAGCACACACTTTGTTCTAAGTAAAATAGTGTACGTAACTATTTATTGTTAAGTCTACAAATGCAAAACTAATATTTTGAATCGATATGCAGTCTTAATACGTTACATATCTAAAATAAAACATGGATTAGTACAATTAAATTGCTAATAGAATTTCTACAAACTAAAATTGAGGTTAGAATTTCCATTCCCAAATAAAGTAAATCTTACAGTTTAGTCAGATCTCTTTATCAGACTTCAACTTATTGGAAGTCATACATTACATAATATAGAAAATCTAAGCATTTAATGGAACAAAATCAACAAGAAAACTAAGTATAATTGCATGGAAGCGTTCAATAATTTAACGGTCCCTAAAATACACAAAATTTTAGATTGGTAGCACTGTTTGTTATTATTTTGCTTTAGAGGTTATTTTAGAGGTTTATTTTTATGTGCCAAAATGGAATTTACGAACGAAACTGAAACAAATACGTGTAAATATTGCAATGTAATAACAGAAAATGCATTTGATGATAGCTTACAGTGCTCTAGTTGTGAGCAATTTGTGCATACAAAATGTTTACGAAGGGGTGCTGTACCTGGTGGTTTAATGGGAGATGTTTTCTTTCAATTCACCTGCCAAGAATGCTCAGATTCGGATTTGGAAGTTTTCATACGTGATAGAATGCCCTGGTTTGAGTAATGTTTTAATTAGAAAAGAATGTTATAATGATCTTTTATTTTTAGGCTACAAGCTATTCTTTTGGTATTGTATCATATGCAGATACGAAGTGCGGGCTTAGCAAAGAAAGGTTTTTTTCATTGGAAAGTACATATTGCAACCTTTATTGATAGAAATTGGGATTTGCTTTTTAGAAAGGACTTGTAAGTGAACTGCTTTGACTTTGTTCCTTATTTATTGTTATAATTGTAGTAAACGTAAAAAGAAATGGATTGGTACTGTATCAGGAACATTATCACATTATAGTCCTCACTTTTTTAAATCTGGTACTGCATTACTTAATGAACCAGGCTGGTGGGCACTTACGTATCCAAAATTTACCCCGTTCATAATAATTCAACTGAGTATGTGTTATTAAAACTGTATTAAGTTTAATTACATTGCCGTATGTTTTAGACGGTGAATTAATGATTGAAAAACAAAAAGCAAAGGAGTTGAAATTAGTTTCCGATGACTCACAATTATTAAGAGGAATTTTGGCTACAAAACGTTACGTTACTGAAGAACTTTTAAATACAACAGTACCAGAAACGGTTATTCCTTCTACTCAGACTATCAATTCGAATCCTGCTCTTCCACAAAGTGTATGAAGGGTAGTCTAAATATCAGGGGTTGTTAATATAATTTTATGTTTTAGATTAACACTAAACCAAGAGTTGATAAGAAAAAACGTTTACTCTTACCGACTTTAGAAAGCTTAAGCAGTCAACCAACCAAAAAGTAACTTTACAATAGTTTTAACTGTCGTTTTAACTTAACATTTATTTTTAGATTTAAATATAAACATAATTTCACTAAAAGCAAAACAAGGGATGAAGTAACAGTAAAACCTCAAAGCGTTGCAGAAAAAGAAAGTATTGATGTGGTCAAAAACAGTACAAAAACAGGAGATTCGATTAATGTCAATACAAGTATTTCTAAACCAATCGGTAAACCACCAAAGTTTTTGGATCCTTTATGCCACTACAACACATCTCTGAATGGCATGATAATCTCAACTTTTCATAATTTATAAGTAATCTATTGCTTTTGTAGATATTAGTCAAAAAGCTGCTCTAACAATGAGAGCTCGTTTGATGGGTGGAATTAGAAAAGAACCGATTCTTTCACCTTACAGTTCCATACATTTACCACCCTATATTAGAAGAGACACATCGATTAGGCCATCCTGGTTACAACTTATGGACGAATTAAAAGCAAAAGTAAATCAAAACAACCCGAAGTGGGAGCTGCCAAAACGATCACCGATTGATTTTGCTTATGTTCAGCCAGAACACATTCCTGCTATTAATAGTCTTTGCAATCAATTTTTTTGGACTGGCATCGATTGTAAGACATAAAAAAAACGATTTATAGCTAATAAGATAATTGTTTAGTTGTGTTTTAGTGGCCGACACTTTGAAATACCCTGATTTTAGTTGTATTGTGCTGTATCGAAAATTAATCATAGGATTTGCTTTTATAGTGCCCGATGTAAAAATCAGCGAGACCTATCTTTCTTTTATATTTACAAGACCTGGCTGGAGAAATTGTGGAATTGCAAAATTCATGCTTTATCATTTAATACAAGTAAGTAGAGGATTTAATAGTCCTGTTTAATTATCTCTTTGTAATTGTAGACGAGCATCGGAAGAGATATAACGCTACACGTTTCAATAAGTAATTCGGCTCTTTTCTTGTATCAAAAGTTTGGGTTTAAAGTTGAAAACGTCGTCTTAGATTTTTACAATCAGTACATGCGAGACGACACGAGAATCAAAGCATGCATTCTTTTGCAGATTGGAAAGATAGTTTTTTCTATTTATATTTTAATTTTAGATTTGATCTAATTTTTAAATTCAAAATAAATAATTTTTAACTCTAGAGTTGGCTGCATTGTTGTATACATTTATTTGCAGCTAATTTCATTCACAATTGAATTATCCAATCTTGCAGATTATTTCGAAAGTGACTTCCTGAAGGTGAGAACGTATTATAAAAGAGAAGAAATATTTGAACCCTGTTTAATTGTAGGTAATTAAAATGGACAACTCCAATCTTTCCAAATTAAACACCAGAGATCAGTACGGAAATGCATTACTGCATTATTTAGTAAAAAAGAACGAGTAAGCATTTGTTACAATTCAAATGAATATTTTGAAGATATATTTCATTTTTAGTATAGAATCATTGAAGACTGTGCTTTCAAACGATTGTGTCAATCTCAACGTACTGAATGATAAGCAAGAAACACCTTTATTACTAAGTTTGAGAACGATTAATGGAGAAGAAGCAAGCATACTTCTTTTAAAAGCTGGTTCTAGTGTGCACAGAAAAAATAACTACCAACAAACTTGTCTACATGTTGCTTTGCAATTCTCCTCCAATGAAGTACTAAAAGAGCTCATCAGTCACGGAGCTGATGTAAATGCTTTGGATAACGAGCATCGTTCACCTTTACATTATGCAATTGAAAACGATAATTTAGAAGCCATCTGTATGTTACTTTATTATGAAGCTGACGTAGAAATTGAAGAAAGTGAGAAAATGAATCCGTTGATATTTGCTTTGTACCGAAATCGATTGGACATTGCTAAGGAACTAATCTATTATTATGCTGATTTTTCAAGCACGGACATGGATGGATGCAATGCTTTACAATTAGCTATGTGGCACAAGTCCGATTTGGCATTTGATTTGATTGATGCTGGTGCTGACTGCAATTCTAATACATTCAATGGGCATAGTGCAATTCTAAGTTCTTTGAATTATCCTAACGCCGATTTATTTAAGAAAATTTGGCCCAAAGTTAATCTTCACTCGCTCTTAGCATCCGAAATGCCTTTCCTATGTAGTGTTCTCGAGATTATGAATTTTTCTACAGAGGAATGGTTTCATTGTTTTTATTTAATTTTAGAGTCGCCATTTATGACGGATTTGGTAGAGCATTGCCAGAAGTATTTTGAACAAGATAATAGATGCAATCTTTTCTCACTAATTATCACAGCATTGTATCATAATAAGATTGAGTTGGAGGATCGTCTGACAGTTTTTAATGTACTATTAAGTTTAGGATGTACTCCAAATACATTTGATCTTAATATTTTAACAATTTTGTACGGATTTCAGAAGGAATGTGAATTGTTCATTTATGCTTCTGATTTTCAATCCAAGCAGATGAATGTAAACGATTCTTTCATTTTATACCCACAAGCGTACTTTATATTCAGTGTCAAGCCTGATCTAAATTATAACACTGTAATTAATTTAATTTTGAAACAATTAAGAGGTATACATTTTCCATTCGATTATTCATTAATTTTAGACAATATGTTAAGTTTTGTAAGGTTTTTTTCTATGCCTTTGCACATGAAACAACGTTTACTTAATTATAGCTTAACTGATGTTCCAAAATTTCAATTACTTAAGAAGAAGCTTGAGAAATTACCAGAATTTCCTACTTTATTGGAACTTAGTCGAAACAAGACTAGGACTTTTATTAAAGAGAATTATAAATGTACTAAAAGTTATCACTTTCATGATGTGGTAAAGAGTTTAAGATTACCTAGGCATCTAGAACAAATTGTTCGATTCAAAACTCCAATTTATTAAATAATTCTGTTTTTGTGGCAAAATTTAGAATAAATGTTTCCTTTGTTAAAGTGTTATATTTTATGTTGAGAAATGCTTAAATAAATTTGTATCTTCGGTAATCCGTTTTTAGATTTATACTATAGTTAAATTTATTAGAAAATTGCTATAATCTAATATTAAAGTTTAAATATTTAAATAATCATCAAATGAACTATTATGTAGGTAGTTTATAAAAACAGTTAGTAGTTCGAGAGGCAAAATTACATAACCTGCAGAGAAAGAGCTTCGTTATCAGTGCAGGGAAAAAAAAATTTGTACTATGACCAATTAGTGATCATCTTAACACAAACAAAATGATAAAAGTATGCAGAACTTGCCTCCAAGAAATCACAGATTTAAATTTTATTAGCTTGAGTGACGCCACCTCTCTAACTGGAACATTAAAAGTCCGAGATGTACTAACATTATGTGTACCAGAACTAGTAAGTAGGACAAAGCAACTTACATCAACACATATCCTTTATCTTTTATTATAGGCCATAGATATAATATCAGAACCAGTTATGTGCGAGCCTTGTATGAACCTACTTCATGTAACTTACAATTTTAAACAGAAATGCATTCGTACAGAGGAACGCATTCGGGCATACATTCAAAGCCATTTGACTAAACCAAAGGAAACACCAGCGCCATCGATATCGCCTAATTCAAATAAAAATTCAACTATTACTTCACGTAGTGGCATCATTACAAGTTTGCTTGCATCTGACGACGATGCAGGAGGCGAAACAAAACCAGATATTAAGCAAGAACCTTTATTTTTAGACGAGGAATTTATTCTTAATACTAACAATGCTTTGTTAGAAACACCTAAAGATCCAGTGCCGGCAGAAGTTAAAACGAGCCCAATACCATTGCAGCAAAATAACCACGATTCTATTTCTAACAATACACTGCCCATCGCTAGTATTATATCTTCAAATGAACCAAGTAAAATAAATCCAATCCAAGAACCAAGTGAAAATGCAAACCGAACTTTTTCACATGGGTGAGTACAACGAATTATTTATTTAGGACAAGTAATACTTCTGTCGATTTTAGTAATAATACCATAACACTCTATAAATCTGCAATTTCCGACACAGATGTGATTGTAGATCCAGAAGTTTCTCAGATGACGGATTTTAAAATTATATATACACCGTTAGGCAAACGATATCAGTGTTGTAGATGCGAACACATAGCAAAGGAAGAGGTCAACATTCTGACGCACTTCAGAGTCGAGCACTCGATTGGAAAAAAATTCAGGTGCAACTTTTGTGAATTCCAATCGTTGGAATTTGATGAATTAAAATGTCATTTGCAAACCCACTCGGGTAGGAGCGTTTACGCTTGCACATTTTGCGACTACGCGACTCCGGTTAAAATATTGCTGACCAGACATATGAAGTGCGAACATAACATTCAAATTGTGGAACCAGAATCTGAACCGATACCAGATAATCCTTTATTTAAATGTTACAAATGTGAGTTCACGCACATGGACGAGCTCGTTGTGAAAGAGCACTCTCAAACCCATTACATTAACACTTCTAGAAACAAATTGGTGTTGACGGGAAAAGAAAAGGAGTTTTTAGGTAACACTTCTAAGTGCGAACGATACAACTGTAATGATGGTGGTAGTCTACTTATATCTGCACTCGAAGGGGGATCTCAAACCTTTAAAAACATAACAGTATTCCATTGCAACAAATGTGACTATAAATCGTTCGACGAACACGTTATAAAAATCCATTCGCAAAAACATCTATTACCACCAATGCCCCAAAACGAATCTCTTAAAACTGTTGAAAAGGAACCGCCACGTAAAAGAACCCTCTACAGTTGCAACGATTGCACATATCAAACTTCCGATGAAACCTCCATAAAGCAACACATCTTAATCCATTCGAATGGTGGGAACTATAACGATTCCAGTAATCTAAACCAATCTACGGACGAAGCGGGTGTTTTGAAGAAGAAAAAGAAAACTATTTTTAAGTGTAACAAATGTCTGTATTTGGCGACCGAAGAAGCCGAAATAAAGCGACACGTAAGAAAACATGTACAAAATGATTTGCTGGCTAGCAGAACTCCAATCCTGCCGAAACCGGCCCCCAAAGAAGGCATTTGCTTGGCTTCGTTCCAATGCAACGATTGCTCTTTTAAAACTCCCGACGAAAGCATTATAAAGAGGCACATCGAAACCCATCTCTCCGACTACAACATTCCTACGGAAGTAGAGTCTGAACCGATTGCAACTGAACCCATCATAGAAATTCGGGAGGACCAAGACTCTGCCTTAGATTTGGAAAAACTTGCGACTTCGCAGGACGCCTCTACCGACAGTACCGAACCACCTCCTTTGTCACTCATTCCGGGGAAAGTAATCAAAAAATGAAGTATTATTCATTTGTGAGAAATGCCAATTTATTGGTTCCGATGAGATCAATTTTAAGGAACACGTTTTGTTGCATACGGAAGCGGACATTTCGTCTTCCCAAGCCGAAGTGGACAGTTCTTCGGCGAACGAAATTCACGCCGAACAAGTTTCGACGACGGAAGATAAGCAATCCAGCGTTGATAACGAGGTCGTCGAAGAGAACCAGGTCACTTCCACTGAATCAAACGAACCGGAAAAGGTGGAAGAACCGGCGAATTCCGAAACGATAGATTCTACGCCGACGAGCAAGAATCCGGAGAACAAAGTCGAAAGTGTACCACTTAAACGTAGTAAACGCTTATTTTTAATTGGGGTTAAAACGGATTTAAATCGGGACGAGAATGCTGATGCAAAAGGGGCGCCTTTGCAGGACGGTTACGAAATGGGTACGGACAAAAAGGGTAGGAGAAACACTTATAAATGTAAGTTATGTCCGTATACTATAAAAGATTGGGACTATATGCAGAAACATGTTATGATACACAAAACAAACAAGTATAGTAAATGTGATATATGTGGGTATGTGAGCAAGGTGTTATATTTTCATATGAAAAGTCACCGCAAAAATTTAGCAGAGGACAAAAAAGAATTTAAATGCACAATTTGCAATTTTAGTTGCGAATCGGATGTTAATTTAAGCTCTCATATGAAAACTCACTCTAATAAAAAGGTATTCAAATGTGAGAATTGTGAATTCGTCGCATTGACTGCTTTAAGATTAAAAAAACACGCGGAATCACATTTGACACCACAAACTTATGCTTGCGTCTTCTGCAATTACACAACTACAGACAAATCTGTTTATTTCTACCACACCCAAAATCATTCCGATGAGAGATCACATAAATGCAACGATTGCAATTTTAGTAGTATGAGAATGGCCGTATTGTTAACTCATCAAAAAAGTCATGTAAGGCAGAGTGCTAAACGGAAAGAATCACAAAGTAACTCAAGTGGGGGTACTAAAAAGTCGAAAAAAAAGTAACAATAAATAAATAGGTATCGCAGTTTAACCATGTGCCTTAGTAATTATTATAATTTATTCAATAGGATTATGTTGTCGAAGTTTTTGAAATCTTTAGAATACATATTTAATTTTTAGGAATAACCACATGAATTTATGATGTTTTTTCAAAAGTATAAGTACAAGATGTATTATTGATAAGCTCGTAATTATTTTTCTAATGTATAAGACTAAAAACATTATTTTTCACCATTGTCATATGACTACATTTTGTGTAGTGTTAAGGCAATATGTAAGGAATAAAATTGTTTATCGTCGATGAATCAAATGCTATTAACTACAATGTTCATAAAATTTGTTAATTTAATAATAAAGATGTTAAATTTTATCAAATATAATTCTTCAATTAATTTAAAGTTCAAATTTTCAGAATATGTAGAGAGCACCATCTGCACGAAAATTGTTGAACCGTTAGGTTCAGCACATTTGGAATAGATGGGGCACTCAAGTATTTTTATATTTAAAATAAGATTAATACAATTTTGTGGTTGCTAAAAAGTTGGAAAGGTTTTTGTTTAATTCTAAATACATTACTTTTCTTATTTCAACATTTAATATCTTTCCTTTAATCAAATTAGATAATTGTCAATAAGTGACAGTAAACATTACTCATTGAAAAGAAAATAAGATTGTGTAACCAGAATAAAATACTATTAACTAAAAATGTATACCAAATTTATAAATTTTACCAAAAAGATGTTACCTTTAATAAAATATAATCAAAAAGCTTAATTTAAATCTAAAAATTAAAAATTATATACAAAGCACCATCTGTCCGAGAATCGTTCAACCGTTAGGTTCACCACATTCGGAATAGATGACGCCCTTTAGTATTTATATATTTTAAATAAGATTAATTCAATTTTGTGCTTGCTTATCAGTTGGAAAGGTTTTTGTTTAATTTGAAATACATTACTTTTTTTATTTTAACATTTAATATCTTTTCTTTAATCAAATTGGATAATTGTCAATAAGTGACAGTAAACATTACTCATTGGAAAAGAAAATGAGATTGTGTAACCACAATAAAATACTATTAACTAAAATGTATACCAAATTTATAAATTTTTACCAAAAAGATGTTACCTTTAATCAAATATAATCAAAAAGCTTAATTTAAATCTAAAAATTAACAAATTATATACAGAGCACCATCTGTCCGAGAATCGTTCAACCGTTAGGTTCACCACATTCAAAATAGATGACGCCCTTCAGTAATTTTATATTTTAAATAAGATTTATTTAATTTTGTGCTTGCTTATCAGTTGGAAAGGTTTTTGTTTAATTCGAAATACATTACTTTTTTTATTTGAACATTTAATATCTTTTCTTTAATCAAATTGGATAATTGTCAATAAGTGACAGTAAACATTACTCATTGAAAAAGAAAATGAGATTGTGTGACCACAATAAAATACTACTAACTAAAATGTATACCAAATTTATAAATTTTTACCAAAAAGGTGTTACTTTTAATCAAATATAATCAAAAAGCTTAATTTAAATCTAAAAATTAACAATTATATTCAGAGTACCATCTGTCCGATAATCGTTCAACCTTTAGGTTCACCACATTTGGAATAGATGGCGCCCTTAAGTGTTTTTATATTTTAAATAAGATTAATTTAATTTTGTGGTTGCAAGAGAGTTTTAAGGGTCTTTTTTATTTAAAATGCATATACTTTCCATATTTAAAAATTACAATTGATTTAAAAGCGCCACCTAATATAGGTCGACCTAACTACGTGAGTGTCATGGCTTATTTTCGTTCTAAAACTGCAAATTAAAAACTCTTATATTTTTTCACTTGTTGCGTGTTCACCGTTAAAATTATTAAATTTGTAATCTGTTCATAAAGAACTAACGAAATATTTACTTTGGGACGGTGGCCCTTCATTAGTAAGTCGGACCGTAAGTTTGTAGTATATTGAAACTTAATTATCTGTGGTTGAAGGGTCTTTTTGTAGCACTTTTTTTATTCCTGGTATGGTCTCCAATAAAAATATAATTAATAAACTGATTAAAGCTGGCTCAGAGGATTTATCATTGTATATTGAAATGCAACAGAATGTTTGTATAACGACATTCAACAAACACCTTTCTTAGATAAATTCCAAATAAATATGGAATAAGTGTTATTTGTATATCTAATAGCTTTTAATTAGTTAAATACATCTTATAACAATTACCTCAGCAACTGGAAGTGGTTAATTGTAAGACAACTTTAAGAGAAGAAAACTTAACCTAAAAAAGTTCTAAACATTATGACAAAATTATGTAGAACATGTTTAAAAGAAATTAATACAATGGATTTTATAAGCATAAACGAGTCTCCCGATAGTATTCCTTCAAACTCTATAATTGTCAAACAAGAGCTTACGGTTTGTGTACCAGAATTAGTAAGTAGGGCAATACATTGTAATTAATCGTTGTAACCAATTATTCTGTTAGGACTTGAATTTAATGGATAACGCTGTGATATGTTTGGATTGCGCTAATGATCTCCATACTGCCTACTGCTTCAAACGAAAGTGTCTACAAACTGAAGCCAAATTACAAAGGAATAACAAAAACATCCCACAAGAAGATTGTAATTTTTCTAATATTTTGGAGGACAAAACAGAACCTGAATTAGATAATCAAGAAAGTGAGGAGAATCCAGGTAAAACTTACCAGCAGTAATGCAAGAGGGGACTAATTTTTATTTCATTTTAAATAGTTCAGTTGCCACTTTTACATTACATTGACGGTATGCATTTTGTTAAGATCGAAGCTTTGGAATCGGAATACATTAAAGACAGTGAACCCTCTGAGGACCTACAAAACATAAATATTACTGGTTTCTCTCACGAAAACACTCGAAAGGACATTGACATACAATACCCATGCAAAATTTGTAACAAAGAATTTATAACTAACGAATTCTTAACGTCCCATATGGAAGAACACAATAAGAGAGACATACATAAATGTACTCAATGTAATTTCACAACCTTTTGTAATAAGGAATTGATTCATCACGTTCAGCAACATGCGGGTTAGCTTTTAGCGAAACATAAATTAATTCAAAATAAATAACACTGTTATTTTAGATCAGCCAGTCACCTTTCATCATGGCATTGCGAAACGTAAAACGTTTACAATGTTGGATAAAGTAGAAATAATTAAAAAACTGGAAAGTGGTAAAACGTTGTCCGAAGTTTCCAAAGAGACGGGGTTAGCTTCTTCAACGGTTTTTTGTATATGGAAGAATAAAGGAGCCATTTTATGTGCTTGGGAAAGAAACGGGCATCACATAAAAAGATTAAGGAAACCTTTACATGCAGATGTGGACGAAGCCTTACTCATTTGGTTTAACAATCAAATGAGCTTGAATATACCAGTTAATAGACAAGTATTAAAAATTAAAGCCGTAGAATTAGCTAGGGCAATGGGCAATAATGACTTTACCTGTTCGAATAGTTGGTTGGACCGATTTAAAATGAGATATAATATATCGTTAAGTAAAAAAGTACATTACGAAAACATATAACGTACTAAATATTTCTTTACTACTTAATTAAGGGCAATCATGTAATTTTATTTATTTATTTATTACATAAAATATTCGCTTTTTATATGATTTTAAAGGAGTACTAATTAAATTTTAGAAGAACTGTGACATGTATTTCCAATTAATCACTATCAAAGGTGACGTCATTTGATCTAAATAATTCCCCAAATATGCGATGTTACTTAAAATACATAAATAATCGTGTAACACACTAAACAAAGAGTTTTATAGAGTAGAAATCATGAAGATGACTATAACAATTGTATTAACAATTCTTTTATTTACAATCACTTCTGCTAGAAGCATCGGTGAGATAGATGTTGCGCAAGAACAACCAAATATTGCAATAGGGCAAGACACCCAACTAATTGCACGGTATGCAAGAGTATTTAATCCAAAGGTGTGCCCCGAGAAGCAGTATGTGGATGCTTCAGGAAATTGTGTCGAAGAATGGTAGTTCTTTTTGGGTGAGTACAAACAACAAAAACGTTCACTCCATATGGTATTTGAGTAAAGGGCATTGTGGATAAAATTAGCTTTGATTTTAGCTTAACTTTATGAGCCATTTATTATAGTATTTAATTCTACAGGTCAAACCACTTAGAAGATACTCTATATAACATACAACAATGAAACAAAATAGATTTTAAATAATATTAAACGTAAATACTTGGTGCTACAAATTAATATAAAATTAAAAGTATTTCTTTTTTTGCTTTTAGCTTTTAAGAATTGTTGAAGATAAGCAGCGAAAGAAGATGCGACAGGTTTCTAATCTGTTAACGTTTCATTACTAACAAAAAATTAAAAATTCTTACTGAAATAACATTTCTAATAATGTAAGGGGTGAAGCTAAAGCTACTCAGGGAAAACTGAAGTTTGAAATAATACTTTTACAGTCTCCCCTTAAATTCTCATGGCACAAGCCGAGATTCAGTCCCAATTTCTAATCTGCAGTTGTAATTGTTATTATTGTTGCTCCTGTTGTTGTTACCGTTGACGTTATCGTAGTCGTTGGCGTTGTAGGTGTTAGTAAGGGCTCCTCCATTTCTTCATTTCTACTTAACGCTTGTTCTTCTGCAGCAGGTTCTACTGCCTCGCTTTCGGATGTCGATGTGTCACTGTCAGATCTGGTTGCTCTTCTTTCCCTATGTAACTTATTATGTTTTTGTAAAAACTTCATGGCGAACGTGTTGTAACTGCATTTGGTGCATTTAAAGCGTCTGTCGCCCTTATGATACTTGACATGTTTTATCATATTGAGTTTTATGGCAGCTCGGTACCCACACACGGTACATTCGAATGGTTTCGCTTCAGTATGACAATAAGTATCGGGAATTACAGTAGTACGCTTACAATAGGCACATTTGCAATTATTTATCCATTTGTGTTCTTTAAAAGCGTGCGCCTTCATTGCGTCTTCGTTCTGAGTTTTAAAATGACAGAACTCGCACTTGTACATCTCCCGCTTGTGAAAATTCATATGCCTCTTAAAGGTGGTCAAGTTGTGAGTTTTATAGTTGCAAATAGTGCATTGTAAATTCTTTTCCTTTGAGTGAACCAAATTCAAATGGTCCTGATACTTAAATTTGTGTGAAGCACCAAAATTACATTCTGTACATTTGTAGCGGCTTTTTCTGTGGATCGTTATGTGCTTCAAATAAATATTCTCGTGCATGGTTTTAAAATCACAAGTAGGACAATCCAGAATTTTGTGTACGTGATTTTCCATATGGTATTTAAAAGCTCCTTTGCTTTTAGTTTTAAACGAACATCGCTTGCATTCTATTGGTTTCTTATAAGGAAGTGGTTTAATTTTCCCTTCGCTAGCACTTGTATGAGTATGATTAGAGCTGCTGCTCCAATCCTGCGTGCCACTTTCGTTGTCCGATTCTCCTGTAATAAATCAAATATTAGATATAAGCAGTAGCAGCTTTTTTATATGCATTAAAGGATTTACCGCTCAAACTGTGTTTTGTATCGAGGAAAAGATTTATGGAATTATATCCTTCAGGAATGTAATAATCGTTTTCATACTTAGTACTAATTGAGTCATCTTCTGTTATCTCTTCGTCTTTAACGTACACCATATCGACTACAGGTGTATCCTCAATTACAACATCTACTTTAGTATTAATATCATTTTCTTTCTTAATGGTTTGAAGGTCTGGAATGCTGCTTCCATCAGTATGATTCCTAATCAGTTGTTCGTTATCTATGCATTTTTTTTTAAAGTCGTACGATGCATGAAGATCACGAGCACAGTACAGACAAAAGATAGCCAATGGAATCAAGTCGAGATCCTTAAAGAGTGACGGTCATTAATCATTCAATGCATTTATCATGAAAACTTACTAATTCTGGTATGCACATCTCTAATTCGTATTTAACATTGTTCGTTTCGTCGTTTAGTTTTAAGTAGTCCAGGTCCGCAATCTCTTCCAAACAAAGCCTACAAACTTGACTCATTTCTGAAAAGCTTGAGTATTAAATCAACTTTAACGAATTAAATGTATACTAATTTATTTTAAACTACTTGTTAAGAATAACGTTAATGATAAATCTTGAAGTAATTAACAAACCGGTATTATGTCTTAAAAATAGGGTTACGTTTGACACAATTGAAATGAAGTTAGACATCAATAAAATAAGTAGTACCAATCTATAAACTTAAAAATTGACATCAAAAACATAACCTATAATAATTATTTACAATAATCTAATTTGATTAAACAATTAATAGTTAACTAGGATTTAAATATTTCATACATAAAAATAAGGGGTATAGTACCATTGTATTATGTTTTTCAGATAAGAATTGAGCAGAAATACTATGTGATTATTAACAACAAATGCCAAAGAAATTAGAACAAATGTCTGGAAGTTATTATTTTGTAATTGTGGGCCATAATGATAATCCTGTTTTTGAAATGGAATTCACTAACGTAAAGGATCCTAAAGTGAGTACACACCTTGCAGTACAATATCATTTTATATACTCACGATTATTGCTTTTTAGAAGGAGGATCACAGACATTTGAATCAGTTCATTGCACATGCAGCTTTAGATTTAATCGATGAGCACAAATGGAAAACTCATAGCATGTATTTGAAGTCGGTGGACAAGTTTAATCAGTGGTTTGTTTCTGCCTTTGTGACTGCAAGCCATATGCGGTTTGTTATGGTTCATGACATCAAAAATGAAGATGGTATTAAGAACTTTTTTAATGATATCCATGAGTTATATATTAAGCATTCCATGAATCCATTTTATGTAGAAGATAAACCTATTAAGTCTGCGGCTTTTGAAAAGAAGGCCTTATTTTATGGCAAAAAATACTTATCTTCTTAATTTAGTATAAAATAGATTTATAAAAGTTAATAACATATATTTAATTAAATATTCAATGATAATAGTAATAAAGGGATGATTAAAACTTATTGTATCGTATTGATAAATCAAATTTAGCGCTTTAAAGGCAGGTTAGGTTATCCTACTAAATTCACATGAATTAGACAGAAAACCGCGAAAATTATAATTAAGGGTTGCTTTGTGTTTATTCTCTCTTAAGTTATTAATACTAGTGTGTTAGTATGGCTAAAAGAATAAGTACAGGACAGTCAAACACTTTATTTAATTATTTCGAATCACCCAAAAGAAAACGTGAAACAGAACAGAATGCTGATTCAAAACCTAAAACTAACCTTAAATTTGAAGAAGCATCTATTTCCAACGATGGTAAGTTAAACTAAAGTCTAATATTAAGTCCTACTATTATAATTTAATAGATGACGAAGTAATACAACAGTCGCAAAAGAAACGTAGTCGTAAATCCATCATCGACAGTGACACAGACGACGATGAAACACCAAAACCAAAGCAAAAGGATAAAAAAGCCAAAATACAAAACTCTTCCTCTGAAGAAGAGGAGAAAGTCGGTTTAAGAAGTTTTAGTTACGATAAAACCTTAAATAATTCCATTACACAGAAAGAAAACTCTGAGAAGAAAATAGAATCTGTTTCCGTGGATTCTTCACTAAACAATAACAATACTGGCTTTGGGGACGACCAGAACTGGGTACATAACACATTAGACTTCCTAAAACCGAATAAAATACGTGATATAAACAAAAATAGACCTGACCATCCTGAATACAATTCAAAAACTTTATATGTACCTCCCGATTATCTTGTTAAATTAACACCAGTTATGCGGCAATGGTGGATTTTAAAAAGCAAACACTTTGACTCTGTTCTCTTTTTTAAAGTGGGAAAGTTCTACGAATTGTACCACATGGATGCCGTTATTGGTGTGAATAATTTAGGCTTCTCTTACATGAAGGTAAGTAAGATCATCCCGAAAGCTTGTAAGTAAATGATTGTTTTATGTTCCAGGGTGATTTTGCACATTCTGGTTTTCCTGAAAGTGCTTATGGAAGAATGGCAAGTTCTCTTATCGAACAGGGCTTCAAAGTAGCTCGAGTGGAACAAACCGAAACTCCTGAAATGATGACGGAACGATGTAAAGCTAAGAAATCGACTAAATTCGATAAAGTAGTCAATAGGGAAATTTGTCAAATATCAACTCAAGCTACTTGCGTTTACGGGGCTCAATTAACTAATGCAAAGCATCCCCTGCCTTACTACATGCTTGCTTTAGCTGAAAAAGTGATACTTGTAAATGTTTTAACAGTAAATCAAATTTAATCGTGAATTTTGTAGCCTATTACTGGAGGAAGCAGATTTGGAGTTTGTTTCGTAGACACTTCAACAGGAAATTTTCATTTAGGCGAATTCGATGATGATAAGCATTGTTCTAGATTATTAGCACTTTTAGCTCAGCATTTTATCGCATTGGTAGGAATTAAAAATACTTTAACAAACAATTAATTTACAAATTATATAGTTACTCACAGAACGTGGAAACGTGCAACCTTCGACCATTGCATTATTTCAGAAAACTTTGGGGAATGTACAAAGGGATTCTCTTATCCCAAAAAAACAATTTTACAGTGCCCAAGGTACGATAGACGCTTTAATGAATGGGTGCTACTTTAAAGACAAAAATGATGACTTTCACTGGCCTTCGGTCCTCTCCGATTTGATTAAAGATGGTAATTTTTCTGTACAACTAAACTTCATATTTTATCAGAAAATATTTCAGGCACACCAAAAAGCCAGTATGAATTGGCTTTGAAGGCTTTAGGAGCCTGTGTGTGGTACTTGAAGGATTCAGAGCTCGATATTCAGCTGCTGTGTATGAAAAAATTTAATCTTTATAATCCGGTTGATGTCGGACCTGATTCTAAAATCACAAGAGATTTTATGATTTTAGACGCTGTCACGATTGAAAATTTAAGTTTATTGGGTTCAGCAGGGACTTTAGAAAAAACTCTTGATTATTGTACTACGGCTTTTGGCAAAAGGTGTTTTGCACGTGCCTTTTAATTCAAAATTGTGTAATTTAATTAAATAAATCGTAGGTTACTTCATCAATGGATTTGTCGACCTTTGTGTGTCGTCGAAAGCATTGTGGAAAGACAAAAGGCTGTCAAAGAGTTGTATACACGCAACGATGTAAGAAGTCTTGTTCGAAGCATTCTCTCGGAGTTGCCTGACTTGGAACGCCAAGTATCGAAGTAAATTAATTTAAAGTTTAAGATTTCAAATTGTAAAACGACGTTATTTTAGAATACATACTTTTGGGAATAAGTTTTGTTCTCAAATGCATCCGGACAGTCGAGCAACATTCTATGAAGCCAAAACTTATTCGAAACGCAAGATCTTAGATCTCATCACAACAATGCGAGGATTTGAGAAAGCCCAAGAGATTGTAGGAACATTCGAAGGTCTCCAAGCACACAATTTTAAGTTTAATAATCTTCAACTTAGATTTTTAGGTTGCTCTTCGATGTTATTGGAAAAATTATCTCATCGTCCACCTCAAGGAAAATTTGTAGATCTAACTAGTATCTTACAATATTTTCGAGTAAATATTATTAATTTAATTTTAAATCAAGTAAAAATTTGTCAATTTCCTCAATTAGGAGGCGTTTGATCAGGATCAAGCCAAGGCTGATGGTAAAATCATTCCACAACAAGGAATCGATGAAGAATACGATCAGGCGGAAGAAGAGATTAAAGACATCCAAAATGAAGCTACGAGTTACTTAAAAGAAATCCAAAACTTGTTTAATTGCAAGGTTGCATTTATTCATAATTGAAACGAGTTAGATTTGACTAAATCTGTTGTAGCTAAGTTATTTTGGAACTGATAAGAAACGTTTTCAAATAGAAGTCCCCGAGAATAGAACTCATAAGGTAACAAGCGAATATCAGTTGGAATCGACACGAAAAGGCTCGAAGCCATGTAAAAGGTACTCGACTCCCGCCACACGAGTATGTATCATTTTTAATTGAAAAGTAAGACAATATTTGAATCTGTTTCTCTTGCAGACAATATTAGCCAATATAATTAAAGCAGAGACAAAGAGAAACAAAATAATCCAAGATTTAAATCGAAGAATCTTTGAGAAATTTAGCGAACAGTAAGCTCTTAATTTTCTGAGTTAAATCGAAGGGACTTATCATTTAATTTTAGTCGGGAGACATGGGAGGAAGTAATCCAGTGTCTAATGATGTTAGATGTTTTGTGTGCCTTTGCGGAGTATGCAAGAGTTGGACCTCAGACTGTATGCTTTCCTAAAATTAATTCCTTTCGAAATGAAGTAAGAATTTTTTGCTTTAAAATTAATTCTAACTTAGAAATCTGTTTGTTTAAAGCCTTTCGTGAATATTGAGAATGGAGTACATCCTTGCACTTTGTTGGAAGACTTTGTTCCAAATAGTATAAAATTAGACACAGATGACAATGCAAAACTTATGTTGTTAACTGGTCCCAACATGGGTGGTAAATCGACTCTGATGCGACAAGTAGCTCTTATAATAATCATGGCACAAATGGTATTAAAACTGTAATTTTAACTTTATCATAGGCTATTGCTGTATTCTTTTTAAGGGTTGTGCTGTTCCTGCTAGCGATTGCGAAATAAGTTTGGTTGATCGCATATTCACAAGATTGGGAGCTAATGATGATATATTACAAGGACAGTCTACATTTTTGGTGGAGCTTTCAGAAGCTGCAGCTATTCTAAGGCATGCCACCAAGAATTCTTTCGTGTTGTTAGATGAACTAGGTCGAGGCACTTCCACACATGATGGCAATGCTATAGCCACAGCCTATCTTAAACAACTTGTCGAGATTCAATGCAGAACCATATTTTCGACTCATTATCATTCACTTGTTGAGTTTTATAGTCGTACAAAAGGCATTCAATTAGCTCATATGGTAGATACAAATAAATCAATTAGAATTACCTTAAGTGTTAATCGATTTATTTTAGGCTTGCATGTCTGAGGAAAACAATGACGATCCATTGTCTTCTGTTACTTTATTGTATAAGTTAAGGGAAGGGAATTGTCCTCAATCTTATGGATTTAATGCTGCCAAGCTGGCTGGTTTACCCAGGAGTATTATCGAAAGAGCTTATAAAGTTGCAACTGAATTAGAAACAACTACAAAGCTAAGAAAATTATTCCATAACTTATTACTCTCAGAAGATCCCCTAAGTATTAGAAATCAGTTGAAGAGCTTAAAAGTATAATTTTTAGTAATTTGGAGGCTCCTGCTTGGATTAGTTTTAGTCAAGTTTTGTAGAGTATGTAAGAATAGTTTATTAATATTGAATGAAACCATAGTTCTTTCAGTTACCTCTAGGTTATAGATAAGGCTTTTTTTCTGTTACAATTTTGTAGATTTAGAATGATTAAGTGTATTATTTAGTTTTTTGCTTCTTAAGTATTTTGTTAATAAGTTGATTACTTGTTTTTTCAATTAAGTTTTTGTGTTACATTAAAGGCTAAATACATTAATTGGCGTGATATTTTAATATATGAGTAGCATCGCAAGCTTATATGTTTAGAAGGAAGGACAAGCTCGATGAATATATCGTAATTTAAAGAAAACTAATAATCCACTTTGGGAAGATTAGGAAGTGGCTGCTTTAAATAAATAAGTTGTTTTTGTTTATTTTTAACATTTATGCTATATAACTTATGATTTGACTTAAAATTCAAGTAAAAACTAAATTATGTCGACAAATACCCAATGCTATAATTTAGAAGTTTCATATGCTCAAAATGCATGCACATGATGTTTATTATAAGAGTTCTATTGCTTTTATCGTAGCAATTAACTTAAGACAGCTCTAATTGTACAATTATTACATTTAATCTTTAAAATTAGTAAATTTGA
This sequence comes from Sinopyrophorus schimmeli, assembly GCA_036325965.1. Lineage (NCBI taxonomy): Eukaryota > Metazoa > Arthropoda > Insecta > Coleoptera > Elateridae > Sinopyrophorus > Sinopyrophorus schimmeli. Next base: position 1,508,038 of record JARFIZ010000068.1, read on the forward strand.
TTGAAGAAGTTGAGGTTATGTTGCAGAAATTATTGATTTTTATAAACGAAATCTTAATTACTCGTTCTTTATTAAGATAATTTTATTGATATTTATTGTACAAGGATAGCAGGTATTGGTAATAATAACAATTTACAGTTATAAACAAATTACAATAGTTTATTTTATATGTGAAATTTCAAATGAGATTGGGTTATTTTAGTATTATTTTGATCAGATATGTTAGAAATACATTGTTATTAACAATCAGCAGTTTATATTTTAATAAATTAATGTTTATAATAATTGGAATATCTAAATGAATAGGGTTTAATTTATTTATACAAATGTTTATGGGTATTTCAATAATTTTGTAATTTTATAACGAAAAAAGTAGTTTAATCATGTAATTTCATTTTATTGAATATTAACATCTATAATTAATAACATATTTAAGGTAAAATTGGGTTATTTATTAATATTAAATTTAAAAGATTTTCATAAAATGTGCTAAAAAAGACCCGAATGAGCCAACGAACATTGCCGAACGACGGTCCTTATATAAAGCGCCTGCTGCCGAACGCATTTAGTAGTGGCCGTGGGTTCCGAGTTGAAACTACGCTTCTCGGGTTCGCGATATTACTTCAACCTATAAATCTGAAAATATGTGCATTTATATTTTAAAATATCGGGAAAACGATGGAGTTAATTGTTTTTGTGTGAAATCTGGATTTATGGGAGTAAATCGAAAAAAAAAAATTTGCCAATGGCTTTGGTATGAAGTTGGTTCCGACATTAATTTTTTGGCAGTTGGCAATGGAAAACAATTGACACCTCGAAGTAACTAACTGAGTAAGTCACTAATATAACTTGTTTTGATAATAAAAAATATGTTTGGTTATAATTTTGAATGTATTGTATTTATGAAGTGATTTATTTGGAGTATGGTTATGATTTTACTATTTGCTTTCTAGTTAATTTTAAAAAATGGTGTTTTAAAAAAAAACATTTTTCTTTCGTTTGCTTTTGAACTAATACAGTGGAGTTGGAATAAGCTGTTTAAATTGCATAATAACATTTGTTTAGATTGCAAGCTTTGTTTTGCTTTTTCGTTTCATATCGGAAATAAATATTTGTATATTCTAGGATTCTTTCTCTGACTTTATCAAGGATGTGAATAATACTTTGGATCCTAATTTAAGGAAGACATTATAATTTGATTTGAGATCTATTTTGTTGTCTTCTTTATTAATAAAATGACCTTATTGGAGATGTGTATTGTGAGTTAATTTAGGAACTGTTATTTGGAACTTGCACCAAATATTGTTTTTTTAGGTTTATCGGAAGACTTATTTGAACTAGATGTGTACGTGGAGTTGGAATTATCTTTTTACCGTTGGAAGTATATTTCGATTCTTAGCTTCAATGTCAGATTTGATTTCCATCACTTTTGACGTGGGTTTACAGCGGCAGCATTAACCACCACACTTCATACAAGCATTATTAGGTACTATTAAAATTTTATAAAGTTATAGTTAATCGCAACATCGTAAGACTATTCTTTTATAAATTTTATTCTTGTTGTGTATGTTTTTAGTATTCAACAAACTACTATCAACAAACCACTGCAGAAAATTACACGGAACGTAATAGTCTTAATTGATTTTCATTACTTTTGGTTACTCATTCTTGATTTTGAATATTAATTTTACAGTCGTAGTTAATCGCAACATCGTAAAACTGTTCTTTTATAAATTTTAGTCTTGTTTATGTTTTTCGTATTCAACAAAATAACAATCGTCAAACCATTGAAGAAAATCACATGGAATGTAATAGTCTTAATTGATTTTCATTACTTTTGGTTATTCATTCTTGATTTTTAATATTAATTTTACAGTCACAGTTAATTGCAACATCGTAAGACTGTTCTTTTATAAATTTTGTTCTTGTTTATGGTTTTAGTATTCAACAAACTACAATCAACAAACCATTGCAGAAAATCACATGGAATCTAATAGTCTTAATTGATTTTCACTACTTTTGGTTACTCATTCTTGATTTTGAATATTAAATTTTACAGTCACAGTTAATCGCAACAGCATAAGACTGTTCTTTTATAAATTTTGGTCTTGTTTATGGTTTTTCTATTTAACAAACTACAATCATCAAACCATTGCAGAAAATCACATGGAACGTAATAGTCTTAATTGATTTTCATTACTTTTGGTTACTCATTCTTGATTTTGAATATTATTTTTACAGTCACAGTTAATCGCAACATCGTAAGACTGTTCTTTTATAAATTTTGTTCTTGTTTATGGTTTTAGTATTCAACAAACTACAATCAACAAACCATTGCAGAAAATGACACTGAACGTAATAGTCTTAATTGATTTTCATTACTGTTGGTTACACATTCTTGATTTTTAATAATATTAAAGATATTATTAAAAATTAATATTGCAGTTTATTAACCAAAATTAAAGAATGATGTCCTTTTCTATCCTGCGAACTATCCTAAAATCTAATTTTGTATTGTTTTACAGGTTCTCTTCAAGAAATGTTATAAATTTCCGATTATATTTAAGAGAAGTTTCCAATTAGAAAAAGAAAATTTGATTTTGAAGTATAAAGTTAAATTGAAAGAATTTGAAAGGTTTGAAGTACCTTTTCCAAGCAGCAGATTTAGAAAATCCTTTTAAAGTGATCCCTTAATTTGGAGATGCTTCCATAGCCTGAATATTACGTGATTTTGTTTGAGCATTTAATATTTGCTGGATAATAGAAGGCCTTTATTTATACATCCTTCACACGATAAGTAAAAATTGGAATTAGCTAGCCATCCTAAGGCTAAATTAATCTAGATTTAGGGTTATACTAAGATAACCTTTTAATCTCTAATCCTATGGGATTCTATTGCTCATGATCCTAGCCATGGACATGCATTGGCGAGCAAAATATGTTTGATTTATATTCAATGAATAAATCTGTTCCTTTATTATATTTATTTCAGGACTCTTACGATGCTTGGAGGGTGCTTTGCCAATGGATCGAATTTTAATTACATATTTTATTATTAATGTGTTCTTTTTAGCATTATTAATGGTAGATTCTACTTCCTATTTATTTACTAACTTTTATATTTATTTTAGCTGTTGCTGCTCAAGGATTTACTTCCCGAATGCAATTGGCTGAAAAATTAATAATTACTTTTATTTCAGGATTAGGTGTAGATTGTATGCTAGCAAGGTTTCTTGTTGGGCATCCAGTCGAAATGTTTCTGGAAGAAGTTGGCCACTTCTTCAGATAATTGGGCCTTTCTTTCAGCACGATAGGGCCCGGTGCTCTTACGTTTCTCGTGGAAATCGTCGCGAAGAAGCTGGACTGTCTAAAAGCTTCTCGTCGTCAGTGAGTGCGCGAACCGAATTTGTTTCGTAGTCTTTCAACCGAGTGATTACCCTCCCAGTCAAAGTAGTGGTCCCTTTAATTCAGATTATCGCGCGTTGTGTTTTTAAAAAAAGACTTCTTGGTTGCTGAAAGTGCGGGTCCAATCGGGAGTGCCTGAGGGTCTATGAGGGGGCTGCTGAGATCTTCTTTTGTACAAGTCATCTATAACTGGGACATCAGGTAGGTCCGTCCAGCGTTGGGACGTTGGAAGAGGAGGAAGACTCTTTCCGGTAAGCGATTTTTCTTTACCATTGCAGATGGTGTTTCTGGTATACAGGAGTCTCTAAAACTTTTAGCTCGCGATTTGTTTACCTTCCAGAAATTGAACGGGCTTCGGGAAAATCGGAAGTGAAATGTGGACGTCGAATAGCGTTAAATCATCCTAATTGCGCCTTTTTGGAAGATCAATTGTTTATATTAAACTAAAAAAGAAAATCATTTTCCGAACTTACACACAATAATTATAATAATTTTTTGGAATTATTTTTTTTACAGGTTTCATGCAAAAAAGGCTTGAATCAATTTTTTAAAAAATACACTTGAAATACTTTGTGGAAGTTGGTTGTGGCGAATGGCATTTTTAAATGTTTATTTAAATCTTTGATTCTACAATTGTTTAATTTAATTTGCTTTTTGCAAATGCCATTTGTTCAACCATTCAAAATTTGAAACACAGTTAGGGTTGCAGTTTTGAGGCTCCTGTCGGTTTTTAACATTTTTAATTTCTTCTCCTTCAAATTCTATAATGTTCAAACTTTTTATTTTGACTGGTAATTAAACAATATTTTAAATTGCTTTATTTATTTTTAAAGTTAATTAATTTATTGTAAATTTCTACAATCAATAATTTTGGTTTTGTGGTTTCTGCTTTTTGAGATTTGTTTGATTTTTTTTAAATTAAGATCTATTTGAAACTTTAAATCAAATTTTGATTTTTTTGAAGAATTCCTTAATCTTATTTTTAATTTGGAATTGTTGCTAAAAATTTGTTTAAATTCTTCAGTTCTTTTATTTTTGTTGAGTTGAGGGCACGCAACTCAATAAAATTTAGAATGGTTTTAGAAAAATCTTATTCATTTTAATTTATTTAACTTATTTTCAATTTTATTCGAATTTAGTTTTAAATTTTGTATTCGAATGTTGTGAAAAAGTTGTTCAATTTCAATTTAGTTTTTAAAAATTTGGAATAGACAGAAGTTTATTATAAATAATTGGGGTAAAATTACATCATAATGCAGAAACATACAGAGACCAATTAGTAAGCTGGAAAATTGCGTTATTGTTACAATAAAAAAAAACATAGCAAATTTTGGAGGTAAATATTTTGCCTCTGTTATTTGGAAAAATGAAAGGACGAAGTGAGATTTAGTAATTCCTAAAACTAAATAATTTCATGCATTTATTTGGGATTTAATTGTGAAAAGTAATGAAGAAACTTAAGCCAGTTTTCAGATGGAGGAACAGTAGCAAAATTAAATATAATGCAATTTTTCAGTTTAATTGGTAGTTCAAGAAAACACTATGCTACGAAATTCAAATATAATGTAATAACAATTCGTTGTTATTGGCGTAATTATTTTAATCGTTTTTTGCAATTTTACTCAATTAATTCAGATTTTCGCAATTAATTTTGCCAGAGAAATAAACTTGATTAAAGTTTATCTGTATTCAAAACCAAAATCAAAGAACATTATAGGAAACTCAATTTCTTTTACGTAAACCAGAAACACCACTGCAATTTTTTAATTTTTGGAAATGAGCAAAGTGTATGTGTTGCAAAGGAAATCCTAGATTACCTCAGCTCCATTTTCATGATGCTTTTTTTCTTCTTGTTTGATTGTCTCAATAAGCTGCAAAAACAGCGTGAATCGCTCAAGTCTTTGCAAATGGAAGTTGCTCAAATTTCGAGTTTTCGGTGATGTTGTCTTTCGTAAGGACCCCTTGCCCCCTCGCCATTTTTATTGTATTTTTTGTAACTCTGAAAACTCGAGAGGAGAGCAACATGTCCATTTATTGAGTTCAATCCATTTTCTGTGCAACTCAGTTGGACAGGCCAGTTTCTTTTCTCATAACTTCATCCACAATAAATTGTTGTTAATTTCAATAATTAATGACTTTTTAAATTCAATCTTGAGACTGGTCATCCCTCTGTTGTTGCACAAATGTGATATTTGTGTATTGTTTGTATATCTGTGTACCGCCCTAATGTCACGCTAGTTGGGCATTGGGGCACCTTTCTTTATCCGCGTTTTTAATGCTGCAACCTTAACACGAGATTATCTGTTTTGTTGTATCGCACATTGAACTTTGAGTCAAGTTTAGGGTTGCAGAAGAGGGTGGCTTACAATTTTCCCCAATTTTCAGGTTTATTTAATTTTAAGACCAGGAAGAGAAAAAGTTAGCAACTAAATGTTGTTTTTAGGGATTTAACTCCATAGTTAATAGCTTTACACGTTTTTTTTCAAAAAAACTTGTAACCAAAAAAGGCGTTTTTTGAAACAACGTATACGTCTTTTGGTTTTCTAGCACTCTGAAGGGTGTTAGATGGTTTTTTGCGTCCTTTTTTGCGTTATTGCGGATTTTTTGCGTCTTGCGCCCAATTATTGTATTTTATGTGTCTAATCTATTCCTTTTCAGTTTTTTTTATTACTTTTTGAAATACAATACAATACTTTAATTAATTAATTAATTAATTAAATAATTACTAATCATACTAATCATTTTTTTCAGGTCTTTTTCAGGGCGTTAAAAAAATATGCGGTTTAGGATTTGCGCGTTTTGGTTTTCAAAACTATGGGGGGTGTTAGAGCGTTTTTTTGCGTCTTTTGATAAAACATTAGCTTTCGGTTAAGTAGGGTTTTATTCTTTTACAGGTTTTTAATAAATTAACACAATACAATATTCTAATCATTTCTTTTGGTGTCATTTGCAAGATTTTAATTAAATCTATTTTCAAAATTAAAAAAATAATAAGTTAGAAAATGATTTACAGAACTACCTACTATTTTTGTAATTAATAAACGTTATTAAAAAACCTCTTTTTTATTACTTTCTGATATACTTATAATAATTATGTTTTAATTAACGCTATTAATTTGTTTTAGGTTTTACAGGTTTTTAATTAATTTTTTGAAATACAATACAATATTCTAATCAATACTAATCATTCATTTCAGGTACTTTTTCAGTTTACATTTTTTGGTATTAAATAAAATATGAAGGTAGTTAACAATATAAACAAGATATCAGTACCAAATTAAAGAAATGAGCAAGAAATGCTATTAGTTTTAATTGATAGGCACCTTTATAATTTGAAAATTAAGACGAGAAATTATTAATAAATCAAATCATTTGTTAAATCTAATTAACAATTTTACATAATGGAGTAATACACAAACGAATGAAATCCAGGTTTGATAATGCAAATGGTACGATTTCATATATTCTATTTAATTCGAGTGTAGTCAATGAATCCAAGAATCTTGTTTCATCTTTAACTGGTATATCAAAATCTAAAACAAAAAGTAATAAGTTAAACTCATTAATGCTTCTTTGTAGATTACTACTTACATGTCTTACTAAAACAATTGGTTTCTCCATTCCACTACTCGCTTAAAAGAATATATCGAATAGAATGGATCGATACTGAAACTATTACAAAAAAAGCAAGCTTACTTTTTGGAAAAATTCTCACAAACTGGTCGAACGCCAAGAACTGAACAGATCCGACTCTCAATGTTTTTGATGCAGCTTCAATAAGACTGTTTATCAATTTCTAGACTTCATAACGAATTGGTCCGATTTCTTAACTCTTTATTACAACGGAATGTATCTTAGTTATCTTCTCGAGTGTTCAAATTATTAATGGTCGTGCCGGAGTCGTAAAAATTGCTAGTTTAAATCTTTTCCTCTTGGAATATGTCTTGGGACTGTGACAACAGAATCATCTTCTTATTGTTATAGCAGTCTTATTTGTCTATTACTATAAATGTTTGTAAAAGTCATGTACAAAACATAAATCGTCTTCTGGTTTTAACGGATCCACTAAGTCGATTGTACTCCCAAAACTTTTCAGTAAGAACCATTTAATATCGGATTGTTCTCATTATATATAGTCTTTAGATTATTTCTTTCATGACCTATTGCTTGGTTGTGTTTTTGCATGCTTTTGGTAATACAAAGGGTGGCAATGTCATAATTTATAAATAACACGTAATCCTATAAAACTGTTCCAAATTAGGGTTAATTTACGTTTAATGCGTACTTTTTCTATTAGAACCTCGTACAAATTTTTCTTTAAAGCTCTTAAATACATCTTAAAATTAGATTTTGCATTGTTTACATATCATAACCTAAAAATAAACCCCTAACGTCAAACCATTAAACTAGAATTGTAATAGGGGTTCAGCGACTTTCGTATAGAGGGCGTAGCGTACAAAATTTCAATTATTTAAAATTTCAAACTACATAATGATACATTTGTTTGATTAATTTAATTATTTCAGATTTAACAAGTATATTTACAAATACAGTAAAGTTAAAAAATTAAACTTCATGTTGTGGTTCTAAAACTTTGATTACGTTAATTGCACTCTAAAAACTTTTAAGTATGAATTATTTAAATTCAGTTGTTGTCATTATGTACTCTTTTGATTACTTATTTTATGCTTTATTGTTAAACTATATATTGCTTGCTGTGTTTTAAACGGGCGCGCATTTATAATAATAAGTATACTTTAAAACTGTTCTAAATTAGGGTTAATTTATGTTCAATGCGTACTTTTTCTATTAGAAATTTGCACAAATTTTCCTTTCGATTTTTAAATACATCTTAACATTAGATTTTGTGTTGTTTATAAATTATAATTTAAAAAATTAACTTCAAAAACAATCATAAGTTCTCTAACGTCAAAACCTTGAACTAGAGTTGGAGTATGGGTTCAGCCACTTTCGCATAGAGGGCGCTACCGTTCAAAATTTTAATTATTTCAAATTTCAAACATTGTAATAATGGATTAATTTGATTATTTTAATTATTTCTGATTTAACAAATACAGTCAAGCTATTAATGTATAAAGATTGTTTAGAATTAGAAACTTAGGCATTAACAACAAAATTGTCGGATTTTTAGACAACTTGATTTATACTGCGAATATTTCGGAAATTTTCCACAAAATTACTTGCACTATCAGGAGTTATCTCAATTCCATATTTCATCAGTATAAATCTATGCAATTCGGTTATTTTCCGTTTTATTTGTTACTCCTTACTAAATGGTTTTATCATTTCTACAACTGTAGAGTAATTTAATTTAGGGCTCTCGCTTCAAGAAAAAAAAAAGGCTTTAGTTTGTTTCTAAAAGTAAGCTTTATTAAAAAATTAAATTTTTAACATATACATCAGAAAGGTAAGATTTCAGTGGTGGTGGCATTCCAAAAAATCTCTTAGGCTTTTTGTTCGTCGAGCTCGATTTCGCTGTGCAAAGTGCGGACTCCGGCCAAAACATCACCCATGACACTCTTGACACGGCTAATCAAGTATTGTTTGTCTGCAAAAACAAATTCAATTAAAATCAATTCAAAAAAAAAAACACGATGTAGGCGCGTAAAAATTAATTCAATAAATGCAAGGATGTGCGCGTTCGAGCGAAAAGTGGCACATTTCCGAGCGAGGGAGGCAAATGAAGCGCGACGCGGAGCGGCGCGCTTCATTTTCCCGAGATCGGAATGTGCCACTTTGAGCTCGAATGCGCACACTCGGCTTTAAGCACGATTCACAATAATTTTGGTAACGAAAAAGTGGTATATAATTTTTATCATTCCCTTTCACTCATACTTATGAGTTTCTTCTATCTTTTCGCTCTCTCCCACTCATTGCTATGGTAAAAATACGTTTTTCGAATATATAATCAAAATTTACAGAAATTAATTGAAATTTGTTGATTGTAAGGAAAGTTTAATTTTCAAAATTCAATGAATACGAGGATGTGCGCGTTCGAGCGAAAAGTGGCACATTTCCGAGCGAGGGAGGCAAATGAAGCGCGACGCGGAGCGGCGCGCTTCATTTTCCCGAGATCGGAATGTGCCACTTTGAGCTCAAACGTGCACACTCGGCTTTAAGCACGATTCACAATAATTTTGGTAACGAAAAAGTGGTATATAATTTTTATCATTCCCTTTCACTCATACTTATGAGTTTCTTCTATCTTTTCGCTCTCTCCCACTCATTGCTATGGTAAAAATACGTTTTTCGAATATATAATCAAAATTTACAGAAATTAATTGAAATTTGTTGATTGTAAGGAAAGTTTAATTTTCAAAATTCAATGAATACGAGGATGTGCGCGTTCGAGCGAAAAGTGGCACATTTCCGAGCGAGGGAGGCAAATGAAGCGCGACGCGGAGCGGCGCGCTTCATTTTCCCGAGATCGGAATGTGCCACTTTGAGCTCGAACGTGCACACTCGGTTTTAAGCACGATTCACAATGAATCATTTACTTTCTCAGACGACCAACTTCAACCAACGAATTTTCATTTATGTGCGCGCGCAACTTCCGTTGCCCGTTAAAAATCGCACTCCCAACGCGCTAAAAGAAGTATAACTTCAAAAAAAAAAATAGTACCTTCGCTGCTCAAGTTCGAATTGAGCATCTGGACCAACTTTTCGACTTGGGTAGCGTGACTGCCGATGTAGGTCTTGAATTGGGTCTTCAAGTTCTCGGCTTGGGTCACATCGGCTTGGTCGAGATTGGCACGGATTTCGCTGAGCTTGTGGACGACCTGTTGGCCGATGGTCCTAAGTTCTTGGGCCCTTGCGGGATTGCTGACCTGCGTTTCGCATCAATTTAGTCCCTGCCACTTTCTCCAAAATCAAAAACAAAACACTTACGCATCTTTGCACCTTGTTGATGATTTTGCCGATGAGTCTGGCAACTTGATGGGCATATTGCACCAAAATTTGGGCCTTTTCGGGTTGGTCGGCCTTGTAGTTTTGGAAGGCGGTCGTGAGCTTGGCGACGACATCCTTGATCAAAGCGAGCACGTCCTGGGGGCTCTTCTTTCTGATTTCGGCTTCGACCTTGATCCTTTGAACGACTGCGTAGAGGGTTACGAGGGCGCGTCTGACTTCTTGGCGACCTAAATCGGTTTTTCGATTTAAAAACAAAAATCCCATCGGGCCTTTCTAACAAAATTCTTACGTTGAGATGGTTGGGTCTGTTCGATCTGTTGCGACTCCTTCCAGTTCTGGTAGATCTCGTACAATTTGTCGGAGTCGGCGGCGAGCTCTTGGATTTTGGTCTTAAGGGCCGTTTTGAGTTCGGCGGGGGCCCGATCGAAGGCCTGTTGGACGTAGTAAGAGTTCTCGCTGAGCTTCTTGATGACCACGCGGGCCTTTTCGCGGATGGTGGCCTGGTCGGCTTCCTCTTTGCTGTTTTGGAGCTGAAGACATTTTTTTTTCAGCAAATGGGCGCGAATTTTTTAAGTTATACGTACGGCATATTCGAGATTGTAGACGATCTGCTGGAGGCCGTTGGAGTACTCGTTGGCTAAGTTGAGGAGAGAGAATTTGTCGTAGACGGTGTCGACGGGGGCATCTTGGACGGCTTGAGCCGCTTCCGTTAAGGCGGTCTTGACGCGAGCCACCACCTTTTGGATGAACTGCTGGCGCTCGGCGGAGATGTCCACGGCGATGGTGGTCTGGAGTTGTTTTGGTTAATTAAAAAAAATGGAGGGCCGAAACGAAATTTGTACTTACTGCGAAGAGGGCTGCGACGAGGAAGATTGTTAACTTAGCCATGGTTGTCGATTGTCGTTCAAAGACTGTGCAGAACCGAAATTTTGGACCCCTTTATATAGTGATTTTTTTGCGCTATTAACACCGACCTTTCGACCTCTTATCGTTAGAAACATTGTGGATTCTAATCATATTTGTTTATGCCAAAATTATAATGAGAGAATTATCTAATTTATTTATTATTATTTAATACAAAGAGAATTTGCACCAGGTGACGCGGGTGGTTCCCCTTCGACTAGCATTTTATGGTTAAAGGCCGAAGGGCTTTGAATTTATTTTTGAAAATTTTCCAAGTTAGGGCTTGTTTAATGTTTTTTTGTTTTTGGCTTGTTATCGCACGAATTTGCGTAATTTGTTGCGCAAGTCGATTAAGTAATCTAATTGTTTATTTTTTTTCGATATCTGTTCGAGCATTTCAAAAAAAGATTACTTCCTCGATTTCGGCTAATCAAAATCGTGTGATGTTAGGTCCGCGTTTGCCGAAACCCAAAGGAGCTTCGATTTTTTCGATAAGGATTTTTTCGATTTGTCTGAATATTTAGAAAAAATGGTACTTTCGTGTTTTGGTCGCAGTTGTGCGCTTTTTTTTCTAGAAGTCGAAAAATTTGTTATAGATTAATCGTTTAAGAGATTAGAGCGCGCTGCAGGAGGTCAAAAATTGTTTTTTATTCCACTTTCGAAGACGAGAAGCTGATGTAACAATGTTGGACGTCGTGATTTATGTATTTTGTCTGTTGATAAGACGAAAAGTCAATGCACAATTATCGCCGAATGTCTGGATTCGTGTTTTTTTAAATTAAAATTTTGATTTTATGCGTTTTGAGGGGGCTTCTTAGGGAGTACATTCGTCCCCTGAATTAATTTGAACTTACGAGGAAGGTATTCGAGGTGGTAACTCCCAAATTTAATGGGACCGATGCAGGTTTAAAGCGACTCGAATTTTTTGCAGAAAAACATTTTTTAAAGGGATAAAACGAATAACCCCCAAATTTGACCACATCAGGGGATGATTTTGATGTCTCGCATATTTACAGTGAATATTTTTTTAAACAATTTTATTTTGATTATTATCCAATTAGTTGCTTAAAAAGATTTTGACTATAGGTATGGGGGTCCATTACAAATGTTTTACGGCAAAAAATTAAAAATTGCGGATTTCTTAGAATTCGATGTCGAATAACATACAGGGTGTCCCATTTAAAGTGCCACGAGCTTATAAAATCTAAAACTTATAAGAATTCCAAAAAAATTACAAGCATGAAAGTTTTTTTAATTTGAATTTGTTCTACTTCCGGTTTAGCCGAAAATGGTGTTAACTGTCTTATCGTAAATACATAAGTATTGATATTTTTTTAAAAATTGAATAAAGCTCGTCAAAAGGTTTCCAAAAAATGTATAATAGATTACCATTTGGTTGAACTTTAAAAATGTTTATATGGAGATTCGTTCAAAGTTTATAATTAAAAATTACAGGACCGTATTTTAGATTTATGATTTGAAAAAGTTAAGAATAGTTAGACAAATGCAAAAAATACGAAGATGTGCGCATTCGAGCGAAAAGTGGCACATTTCCGAGCGAGGGAGGCAAATGAAGCGCGACGCGGAGCGGCGCGCTTCATTTTCCCGAGATCGGAATGTGCCACTTTGAGCTCGAATGTGCACACTCGCTTTAAGCGCGATTCACAATAATTTCGTTAACGAAAAAGTGTTAAATAATTTTTATCATTCCCTCTCACTCATACTTATGAGTTTCTTCTATCTTTTCGCTCTCTCCCACTCATTTGCTATGGTAAAAATACGTTTTTCGAACATATAATCAATATTAACTGAAATAAATTGAAATTTGTTGATTGTAAAGTATGTTTAATTTACAAAATTCAATAAATACGAGGATGTGCGCATTCGAGCGAAAAGTGGCACATTTCGAGCGAGGGAGGCAAATGAAGCGCGACGCGGCGGCGCGCTTCATTCCGAGATCGGAAATGTGCCACTTTGAGCTCGAATGCACACTGGCTTTAAGCGCGATTCGCAATAATTTTGTTAACGAAAAAGTGTTAAATAATTTTTATCATTCTTTCTCACTCATACTTATGAATTTCTTGTATCTTTTCGCTCTCTCCCACTCATTTGGTATGGTAAAAATACGTTTTTCGAATATATAATCGATATTTACTGAAATAAATTGAAATTTGTTGATTGTAAAGAAAGTTTAATTTTCAAAATTCAATAAATACGAGGATGTGCGCATTCGAGCGAAAAGTGGCACATTTTCGAGCGAGGGAGGCAAATGAAGCGCGACGCGGAGCGGCGCGCTTTATTTTCCCGAGATCGGAAATGTGCCACTTTGAGCTCGAATGCACACACTTGGTTTTAAGCGTGATTCACAATAATCAACAATCATATATGTTCATAAAATTAATTATTTATTAAAAATCGTACAAATATTTATTGAGACAATTTTGATCATTCTCTTTCCTTTGGACTTATGGGACTTTTGCATCTTTTGCTCTCTCACACTTGTTGCAATAATACAAATAAGAACTTTAGGTTTTTTGAATTTTTTAATCTCATCAAAATTGAGGGGTGACCACATGATATACCTTCTTCGTTAGTTAATTTAAAAAAAGCAAATTTTGAAATAGATTTCTGAAAAATCTTTCGAGCAAAAGGTTAAATTAATCAATCAATAATTTATGGCTAATTAAAGGGCAAAGATGAAAGTAATAAAACACAGCTCGTCGATTTCATTAAAATGTTGCATTTTTTGTATAAAGCAAAAGTAATTGTTTATTACATCAGCATCTCGTCGAAATACATTAATTGTTGCAATCAGGTTCGAGTTCAACAAATTTTTCAAATCTGGTTTATTTCTCTGATTATTTTGTATATCTCCTTGTTTACGTTTTCAATAACGGAGAATAAACATATTTTTTAAAATTATTTAAAAAAATATTTTTTTAAATAATTTGTTTATGTGCTTCTTTAAATAAAAATCTAAATTTAAATTCGATTCTTTAAAAATAAATTTTTTGGATAGCCCTTAAAGAATTTATTTAATTGTTTTGAATATAAACAGATCGACTAATTAAAAACGAATTATTTATAGAATTTATTTTAAACACTAGGCTCATATGTGCATTTTTTGTATTAAAGGTCCTTTTGGTATTCTATAAATAAATAAAAGAGAGCTGCGCCCATTTTTTTTAATTGCGTCCTTCAAAACTTCAACGCTGTATTTAAATATTGAAAATTGCAATATAATTTAATTATTTTAGCAATGCACTTCTTTATTACTTTTATTTCTTGTACTTAGGTAAAAAAGGACATATACAAGATTGCATAAATAGAAATTTCGAGAATATAAATTAATTTTTTAAATTGTTATATACATTATTTTTGGTAACGGTCATTCACTGGACTTTTCATCGGAAATTAACGTAAAAATAATTGCAATTTGCTCCTGCGAGTTATGCAATCGACGCAACACTTTCAGAAATAAGTTGCATAACCGCCGGGGGCATTTCTCAACAAATGAAGCCCATTAGTTTGCCTACGCGGCAGGCGTTTTATTTCACTTATACGTTTTATAATTATCAAATAATTTTATTTTGCTCTTTTAGTAATCAAAAGTGATTATTAATTAAAAAAGTAATCAATAACACGAAAAATAACTTTTCCACAACTGCATTCCGATTTAATTAATTAAATCATAATAGGCCGCGATAAAAATTAAAATGCATCTATTTTTATACAATTAACCACAGTAACACTTAGGAATTAAATATTTTAATCATCCCCGATAAAATACTTTCCGTTTGGTAAGAGGTCGCAAAGGTTGAAGCGTTACTAACTATAAAAAGCGATTTTTCGTCCGTCCTAAGCACTTCATTTTCACGAAGATGGCTAAGTTCGCAGTTCTCTTGGTCGCAGCTTTTGCATTCCACGTAAGTGTTTCTCTCTCTTGCATTTCGAACCACGAACCCCAAACCTCACCTTTTAGGCCACCCTTGGCGGCGCCATCGACACCAACGCCAACGTGCGCGATCTACAAAGGAAACTTTCAGCGTCCTGCGAAGAAGCAATCGGTTGGATCCAGGGCCTCCACATCCAGGACGCCGAAGACAAGCGCGCCATCGTCTCCCATTCCAACGAGTTCGCCTACAAAATCGAAAACACCGTCTACCACCTCATTAAAACCGTAAGTCCCTTTTGACTCGTCCAAAGCGCCCCCGAAAATTATTTTTTCATCGGCCAGATCGTGCACATCGACGATGGAACAGGAAGACAGGTCCTCCAGGACGCGGTGAGCGTGTTGAGCGACGTCGCCCACGAAGTCCAACAGGGAATCGTCGTGCAACGCCTGCACCTCAAGAACGCCCTCTTGAGCAACATCAAAAAGCTGGAGCTCGTGGGACAGCGCTTGAGCGAAGTCGTCCAACACCACACCAAAGGTACGGGTTCTTATTTTTTAAAAAAAAAGACTAAAATAACAAAACGACCGTAGAAGATCACGAGAAGTACAATCGGGACATCGAGCACGTGCTCGACGACCTCTTGAACGCCGTCCACCAGCTCCAGGCGCGCGGCCACGTCGACCACCAGACCCACGAAGAGGCGCACGGCAATTTGTACGCGGCCACCAACCAATTGTACAAGACCCTCGAAAGGGTGAACGCTTACGACGAGGAGACCGCTCATTATTTGGTGCATCAGGCTCACGAACTGGCTCATTTCTTGGGACACATCGTCTACCACTTCCAAAGACAAGTGAGTGGTTTTTCGTGGGCCCGAAACCCACTGATCTCTGTATATAGGGTGTCCGGTTGGTGATGGGCCGACGAATAAATTTGAAATTTGCGTGGAAAATGGCGAAGGGAAAGGAGTCGGGCGTCTGTCTATCTTTATCGGGGGCGATTTTGTTTGGTTTTGAAAATTATGAGGCTTTTGGCCAGAAAGACCTATTTAAATTTAAAAAAAGTGAATCGCGGTGAAATTTTGTCTCCAAAGTTAATTTTTATGTAGAAAATAATGTTTTTTGTTTACGAATTTAAACAAAATGGAAAAATAATTTAAAATAATTTGTTTTGTCCTAGATGGCACTGTACAGACAATTAAATTTTATAAATGGATTTTGGGAGTCTAGGGACAAAATTTCATCGCGATTGACACAGTCTTTTTTTTATTTAAATTGTGTTTTGCGGCAAAAAGGTCATAATTTTTCAAATCAAACAACCTTCTTTACGATATAGATGGAGGAATGCCCTGAATGACTTTTCTTCGCCATTTTTTTGTATATTATAGATTTATCCTTTAAGCTATCATCAACGGGACACCCTGTATCTACACGTTTCTAACTATGAATGATACAACAAACTTGTTGGAGACTTTTTTATAGTGTGTTGAATGAACTATAAAACTGTCATTTAATTTTTTATTTTTTGATGATGGGCCAACGAATAAATCTACAATTCACTTGGAAAATGGCGAAAAATGGCGTCTCTCTATCTTTATCAGGGGCATTTTTTTTTGGTTTTGTAAATTATGGACTTTTCGCCCGAAAGCACTATTTCAATTTAAAAAAGTCAATTGCGATGAAATTTTGCCCCTAAAGTTAATTTTTTTTCGATAACAATAGAAAATAATACGTTTTTCGTACAGAATTTTAAACAAAACGGAATAAAAAATTAAAAAGAAATTTGGTTTTGTCCCTAGATGGCACTGTACCGACAATTAAATTTCATAAATGGATTTTGGGATTCTAGGGACAAAATTTCATCGCGTTTGACACAGTCTTTTTTTTTTATTTAAATTGTGTTTTGCGGCAAAAAGGTCATAATTTTTAAAATTAAATGACTTTCTTTATGATTTAGATAGAGGAATGCCCTGATCGACTTTTCTTTGCCTTTTTTTTTGTATTATAGATTTATTCGTTGAGCTATCAGAAACGGGACACCCTGTACCTACTTCTCTAACCATTAATGATACAACAAACTTGTTGGAAACTTTTTTATAGTGCGTTGAATGTACTATAAAACTGTCATTTAATTTTTTAATCTATCTCCAGTAGATTCGCTTTTAAATTGAAGAAAAACGTGAAATTTTGACAAATTTGTAAGTCCTGTCCTAAGTAAAATATTAACAATGAAAATTCGACACAACGAGATTTTTTGTAGAGAATTTAATGCTGATAATGGATCATCCATTAATGCTGTGAAAAAAAAAGGGATATTATATACAGTGGAACCCCGATAACTTGAATCCCGTTAAGTGGTAATCCGCAATAAGGCGAAGAAAAAACCATTCTATTCTGTTGACGGCCTGTAATTTGAACAAAATATTATTCTATTAATACATACAGTAAAACCTCAATTATCCGGACCTCAGTTATATGGATTCGCGATTATCCGAATTGTCAGTGGCGTTCGGACTCGTTACGAAAATTAAACCTCGGTATTTCTTACTAAATATTTTATTATATAATTAACACAAAGATGTGCGCATTCGAGCGAAAAGTGGCACATTTCCGAGCGAGGGAGGCAAATGAAGCGCGACGCGGAGCGGCGCGCTTTATTTTCCCGAGATCGGAATGTGCCACTTTGAGCTCGAATGTGCACACTCGGTTTTAAACGTGATTTGCAATAATTTTGGTGACAAAAAATTAGTAAATAATTTTTATCGGCGTCTCTCACTCGTACTTATGCTTTTGTTGTATCTTTTCGCTTTCTTCTACTCATTGCTATGGTAAAAATACTTTTCGAACATATAATCGATATTTACTGAAATACATTGAAATTCGTTGATTGGAAAGAAAGTTTAATTTTCAAAATACAATAAATACGAAGATGTGCGCATTCGAGCGAAAAGTGGCACATTTCCGAGCGAGGGAGGCAAATGAAGCGCGACGCGGAGCGGCGCGCTTCATTTTCCCGAGATCGGAATGTGCCACTTTGAGCTCGAATGTGCACACTCGGTTTTAAACGTGATTTGCAATAATTTTGGTGACAAAAAATTAGTAAATAATTTTTATCGGTGTCTCTCACTCGTACTTATGCTTTTGTTGTATCTTTTCGCTCCCTTCCACTCATTGCTATGGTAAAAATACCTTTTTCGAACATATAATCGATATTTATTGATATACATCGAAATTCGTTGATTGGAAAGAAAGTTTAATTTTCAAAATGCAATAAATACGAAGATGTGCGCATTCGAGCGAAAAGTGGCACATTTCCGAGCGAGGGAGGCAAATGAAGCGCGACGCGGAGCGGCGCGCTTCATTTTCCCGAGATCGGAATGTGCCACTTTGAGCTCGAATGTGCACACTCGGTTTTAAACGTGATTTGCAATAATTTTGGTGACAAAATATTAATAAATAATTTTTATCTTTCCTCTCACTCGTACTTATGCTTTTGTTGTATCTTTTCGCTCGCTCCCACTCATTGCTATGGTAAAAATACATTTTTCGAACATATAAGCGGAACTAAATTATTCTTTAATTATTCTTCCAACTGGAAGCAATAAAATCTTAAATTTTATTAGCCATTCTCAGAAATCTTTGATGCCGTTTTTCTATTGTACTTTGTACTCAAAATTTTTAGCATTTCTTTTGAAATTCGTGGTATCGAGGTTCCACTGTACGTAGAGCGCCGAAACTCAATGCAATTTGATAATCCTTCAGATCCAACACCACGCCGGCGAAGACGGCAACGCAATCCAGCAATTTGCACGCAAATTCACCGAAATTCGGTCGGCTTTGGAACGCACCATCATCTCCAACCAGCACTCCAACATCCACCATTGGATCGACGAACTGAAAGAAGAGCTCCGCAACACCGTCAAACAAATGACCTCCGAAGTCGAGCACTTGGTCCAATACGCCAAGCACCAACGAACCAACGATCGCGGTACGGGCCCTCCGTTCCTTCTGCCACCCTGCCAAAAAAATACATTTTTCCCTCTTTTTTGCAGACTTCGAATATCTCGTCAGGGACGTCGTCGCCGACACCTTGAACGCCGAGAGGCGCTTCCAAAGGCAATTGGAGAACATCCTCAATAGAAGACATTACCATTGATCGGTTTTTTTTGTTGCGGCTTAATGTTAAAAAATAAAATTTTGCCATATTAGTCTGGTTTCATTGCATTTCGTTTTAATGGTCGGTTCACGATTGAAATCTAAATGTTGTGCGATTTGCGTCGTGCCATGAAGGTCTTTCTGATTGTTCTCGTCGTTTCGTCGACAACAACTTTCAATCTCAAGACCGTGCGTTCTCGTCCAAATTTTGGCCACTTTTTGATTTAATAAAAATTGTTCGTTTTTAGTACACGCAAAACGATTATTTAGTGTCGAGCGAAAGGGCCGAGGTGCTCTTCTACAACAGAACGTATTTGGGCAACTTCGAAGTCACCCACACCAAGTACAATCGCACCCATTTCGGCATGAACATCACAGGCGAGTTCGTCATGGACCTTAACTATTCCCTTTCGGTACGAAGGGCACGCCCTTCCGCACGAAAATCGTGTTGTTTAAATTGCTTACGTTTAAGGTGGACATTCAGGGCTATAGATTCGCCAGTAACGAGTATCGGATTTTTCCGCTCACGTTCTCCTACAATTTTTGCGAGGCCCTCTTCGTGGGCTCGTTCGGCTTTAGGGACCTGTTCGAGCACGGCCACATGTTCAAGTGCCCCATGAAAAAGGTAATGCTCGCGCGGATTAGAGTTAAGGGTGCGATTTGGGGCTGTTTTAGGGCGTCTACGGGATTTACGACTGGGTGCCCGATTTCAAGAAGTTTCCGCCGGGCTTTCCGAGGGGCCGGTACATGATCGACATCATGTGGATGTACTACAAGATTTTGGTCACCACGCGCAATGGTATATCAAGATCGAAGACGACTTGAAGCACTTTTACAACTGAAATGAATAATTATACAGTAAAACCTCGATATAACGGACTCGTTGGGGGGAGGGGGTGTCCGTTAAAGCCGAAAGTCCGTTATATAAAAATTCGTTTAAAGTAAATCAAAAACTTTTTTTTTGAAAAAAACACTGTATGTAGATATAAATATAACCTACGCTAAATACTAATATACGGCATTGTGTCTCAAAATCTAGTGCTAGATGTGTGACGTAATTATCATGGCCGCTAAAAATAGTTTGCATGCGACGCCACTTGACTTTAAGCATGTATAATAGGTATTAATAAGCCGTTTTTAATTTTTTTACATTTGAACGGATTGTTTGTCCGTTATATCCGAAGTCCGGTAAATAGAGGTCCGTTATATCGAGGTTTTACTGTAATAATCACTTAGTTTTTGCAGGCTCTTGATCAATTTAAATAAATTCGCTTATGAGACGCTTTTTGAACTGAAATCCATTTAAACATTTTTTTGAAGCCGAGTTGCTTTTATGTTTATCCTTTCTTTTTTCCTGCCGAATAAATCCTGTTCGTTTTTATTTTTAAATTAAACATCGCGCTTCTTGTGATTTGGTTTTAAAATTGCGTAAAAATGAATCAATTTAGCCCAAGCGAGATTATTAATTAATTAAAAGCTCGAGCGATAAAGACGTGTTATTTTTTGATTAAATTGTCGTATGTTTCTTAATTATTAATAATAAGTCTCCCTCTTTTTTATTAGTTTTTTTTTAAATCTGGGATAACAATAATAAATTATTTAAAGCATACCGGATAATTATTAATCTGTTCTAGAGTTTCCAAATTT
The DNA here is from genome assembly GCA_036325965.1 of Sinopyrophorus schimmeli. Taxonomy (NCBI): domain Eukaryota; kingdom Metazoa; phylum Arthropoda; class Insecta; order Coleoptera; family Elateridae; genus Sinopyrophorus; species Sinopyrophorus schimmeli. The sequence continues at coordinate 1,528,973 of JARFIZ010000068.1, forward strand.
GATTTATGTGAAATTCAAAATAAAAGTTGCAAAGGGAAAAGTGTCAAAACGAGCTGTTTTTTTCGACGTTCGCTTTCATTCATTAATTGCATCGTAGATAAACAAACCAATAAATCGTTAGTAGTACGATTAATAACTTTATTAATATAAAAAAAAATTGTAATTAATAAAGGAGAGAAGATAAAAGGGACATTGACCGTGATTATATTGCAAGTTGCTAGTTGGATAAGACATTATTACATCAGTCGTTGTTTATTTTTGTCTCCTTACAAAAAAAAATAATTATTATCTTTTATCGTAATAGTAATTTGTTGATATGGTGCGTTTTTATTCGTTTCAAATTGTTTCGTAGTTCAAGGATGCACTTTGAAATAGCAAAAAAAAACAAAAGAAATAGGTCTTGGGTGCTTCTTCAAATACAAAAAAACCAAAATTTTGTGCTGTACACTTTTAATGAAAATTCAAATTGCTGTCAAGATCGTATTTTGGAAAATTAAAAAAATTATTTTTTGGCAGATAGACTTGTCGCTTAATACAACTAGGATATCGATTTTTTTTAATTTGCGAATTTTGCACAAAATAATTAAGAAAAAAACCCGTCTAAACTTATTTTTGATCTCGCGCCTGTAAGAAATAAAAATCTCCATTTAATTTGTTTACCAATAGAACGAGAACACTTGTGAAATTTAAGGAACGATTTATGTATTTAATAAATAATTTTTATTAAATAATTATAAACAATTAAAGTATGGAAATTTTTGAAAACTAGAGCTTTTTTCGTACCATTGACGTTAGCGAAGCAGTTTACCTTTTCTAAGGGCTTGCAATCGCTGACAACCGCAAAAGGTCCCCAAAAAGTTTCAAAGTGGAAACATTTTACTTCTATTGACAAAAAAATGAAACCGGTATATTCGTTTTTGCAGGCGTGAGAGCTAAAGTAAGTTTGGGCAGGTTTCTTCTTCTTACTTTTTTTTTGTACAATTCGTAAATTTAAAAAAAACAATTTTAATTGTATTAGGTCTCGATCTATAAAAAAACCGGTGCGGGTATATATTAGTAATATATGTACCTAAGAAGTTATACTTCTTTAGCGTAACCAAATTAAATATGTAAAAAATATATATTTTAAATAGATTTAATTCTTAAACATTTTTACAATTTTTATTTTAGTCAACTGTGTAAAAACGAAATTGTATAACACAGGTAGCGTGTAAATCGAAGTGTTTATTATAGAATTTAGCTAAAAGCGCAGCAAACAGTTTAATTTGAGAAAATATGCACTTTTTGCTCCAATGTGCTCATACGTCGTGTTATTTGGCTACATTACTTTTTTAAAATTTAAACAAATCGAATAAATACGAGGATGTGCGCATTCGAGCGAAAAGTGGCACATTTCCGAGCGAGGGAGGCAAATGAAGCGCGACGCGGAGCGGCGCGCTTTATTTTCCCGAGATCGGAATGTGCCACTTTGAGCTCGAATGTGCACACTCGGCTTTAAACGTGATTTGCAATAATTTTGGTTACAAAAAAATTAATAAATAATTTTTTATTGTTCCTTCTCACTCGTACTTATGCTTTTGTCGCATCTTTTCGCTCCCTTCCACTCGTTGCTATGGTAAATGCATTTTGCGAAGGTTAATTTGATATTTACTGAACTAAATTTAAATTTATGGTGTGAAAAAACAAAAGATAAAGTGAAGAAATCCAATAAATACAAAGATGTGCGCATTCGAGCGAAAAGTGGCACATTTCCGAGCGAGGGAAGCAAATGAAGCGCGACGCGGAGCGGCGCGCTTCATTTTCCCGAGATCGGAATGTGCCACTTTGAGCTCGAATGTGCACACTCGGCTTTAAACGTGATTTGCAATAATTTTGGTGACAAAAAAATTAATAAATAATTTTTTATTGTTCTTTCTCACTCGTACTTATGCTTTTGTCGTATCTTTTCGCTCCCTTCCACTCGTTGCTATGGTAAATACATTTTTTGAAGGTTAATTCGATATTTACTGAACTAAATTTAAAATGGTGTGAAAAAACAAAAGATAAAGTGAAGAAATTCAATAAATACAAAGATGTGCGCATTCGAGCGAAAAGTGGCACATTTCCGAGCGAGGGAGGCAAATGAAGCGCAACCCGGAGCGGCGCGCTTTATTTTCCCGAGATCGGAATGTGCCACTTTGAGCTCGAATGTGCACACTCGGCTTTAAACGTGATTTGCAATAATTTTGGTGACAAAAAAATTAATAAATAAATTTTTTATTGTTCCTTCTCACTCGTACTTATGCTTTTGTCGTATCTTTTCGCTCCCTTCCACTCGTTGCTATGGTAAATACATTTTTCGAAGGTTAATTCGATATTTACTGAACTAAATTTAAAATGGTGTGAAAAAACACAAGATAAAGTGAAGAAATCCAATAAATACAAAGATGTGCGCGTTCGAGCGAAAAGTGGCACATTTCCGAGCGAGGGAGGCAAATGAAGCGCGACGCGGAGCGGCGCGCTTCATTTTCCCGAGGTCGGAAATGTGCCACTTTGAGCTCGACGTGCGCACTCGGTTTTAAGCACGATTCACAATCATTAATTTATAATTTTCGACGGATAACTTTAACTTTCGAATTTTTGTTAGCAGCGCGCGCGCCACTTCTATTGCCTGCTCCAACTGGACTCTCAAGGCGCCAAAAGAAGTATAACTTCAAAAAATTAATTTTCTATCTTAAAAAATTTACGCGGGAAGTATACGGCAACAAAATTTGGCATACTGAACCTTTAAAAAATTTTCAAATCAAATTAATCCAATTAATAACATTCACAGAGCTTTATTGTAATCTTTTGCAGAGATAAAAATTAAAAATCCACTTCGCTCTGATTCAGCACAATAATTAGCAATTTTTTTAAGAAGGGAAGCGGATGCGAAGCTTAGCAGAAAAAAATAGGAACTTGATGGACGTAAAACAAATAAACTTGTTTGTTTAACAATTTATTTACATCGTTAATTGTTAGGTTAATTAGTTAATACTTGCCAATTGTAATGCAACATTTTTTTACATTGTTGTAATCGCGGCTAGCGACAGAATTCAAGCCTGTTTTTTTCGCTTTTATTGTAAATTCTTATTATTTTTTACAACAATATCGTGGCATAATTTATTTGTTGATTAAAAGCCATTAACTTTGAGACTTTGTTTTTAATTAAAAAATTAATTATTTTAAACTATTTTAAGATTTTTGAAAGAATTTTTGAAAGGCCCCCGATAGCTTAAAAAATTATGTTTAACAATTTGTAGGGTTATGAGCTCGTAGCCATCTTTGTCTGTTTTGGAGGGTTATTTATCATTGCTATGGTTACGAGATGAAATAAATGGTATAATTGTCGGGAAGCAGAAGGTCCTAGGGATTTATTCGGTTACCAACTCACCAAAATTAAAAACCAAAAATTTTTATCAAATGAAAATTCGGCAACATTTTATTTTTTTTATTTGTTATTATTTGGGAAAAGTTGTTTTGCTCTTCACTTCTGTTTTCTGTTAAACATTTATATTAATAATATTGTTTGTTTGTAATTTTTGTAATCTCTCCAAAATTTCACGCTGTTCTCGTCTGGCGTGGCCACCCGAGATAATTTTTTTACAGAAATGGAAAAATTGTCGAAGCCCGATAAGCGCAATAATTAATTGTCCAAACTTCTAGAATTGTTACTAAAAAAATGTGAACTTTGTTTAAAATAGCGCAACCCATTCTTTTTATCATTGTTATTGAGAACAAATAAAATGAATTAATAGACGCGCTTGGTCGTTCGATAACGAAATCAGAAGAAGATAATTGGGGTCAGAAGGTCCCCTTTTTACTCCACTATAAAACCACCTTCTACGAAACCGAAGGCACACTACTTGGTTCCAGCAGTCTTGGCCACCATGACCAAGTTCGCAGTTCTCTTCGTGGCCGCTCTAGCCTTTCAAGTAAGTCGTCGCCGATCTCCTTCGGCTTCTTAATTTTCTCACCGGGGGCGTCTCTTTCTTAGGCGACCGCTTCCGCCGTCCTCGCAAAATACGACATCTACGGCACCGAAGAACAACTCGAAGGGTATCTAAATCGAATCCAAGCCGTCTCGAAGGACCTCCAAGGCGTTAACAATGCTCAAGCACCTCAGAATCTGATCTGGCAAAGTCGGGCGCTCGCCGCCGTCGTCGAAGGCATCGTCAACCGCCTCCAAATCCAGGTACTTAACGCTCTAAACCCGACTTTCCCCGACTAAAGAGCCCCTCTTTCAGACCGCTACCCTCTACGGCGGGGACGTCGCCGCGATCGAAAGCGTCCTCAACGAGCTGAGGGAAGTCGCCGCCTCCTTGAACCAGGCCACCGGCTTCGTCGACATCACCAACGTCGACCAGCTCCGAAATCAATTGGACGTTAACGTGCAGAACGTCGCCGACCAACTCCAGAAGTTGGTGCGTTTGACGCAGACGGGGCCCCAGGTCTCGCCCGCCTTCTATCCCATCGTCAAAGGCGTCTTGGTCGAATGGTACGGAGTCGCGCAAAAGATCTTAACTCAGGCGCAACTCGAGGAAGGCGCCAAGGACTACAAACTGTGGGTCGTTCAAATCAAGAAATTCACAACGGATTTGGTCGAGTTTTTGAAAAACGACGCCGACCTCGTTCAGAGCCAACAAATCCTTCGGGAGTACTCGCAGGAAATTCAAACCATTTTACGTCGACTCCAAACCCAGGTATTTATTTTTTTTTGAACAATTTATTAAAGAAGTACCCGGACGATCGAATTTCGCGTGTTATATTTCTGAAAATTATTGATTTTCACTTCACAGGACGCATTTATATGTTTTATAACGTCATGTTAACAATATCATGTAGTGCCCTCTGTTGTTGAGTAGCTATTATCAATGCATGAATATTTCAGCCCAATATTGTATGAGATGGCGCTAGAAAAAAATTATGTAAAAACGTATTTTGCAAGGACGACACTTAATTATGTAAAATAGTAAATTGAAACATTTTATAAATACAGTCGAACCTCGATAAGTCGAAGTTGAAGGGAAACTAAAGATATGTCGAGTTTGGCTTATCGAGGTTCGACTTATGGAGGTTCGACTGTATTAAATTTCGTCCATAATTTTTTTCAAGACAATCTGGGGAAATCAAGAAATCGACATCGTTCTCCAACAACTTTCCGGCAAATTAAGAGAGCTCTCCGTACTTCTTCAACAAATCGCCGACGCCGCCGCTCCCAACGTGAAAATCGTACGCGGAAAACTCATTGGAAATATCTTTGACGTGGCCGCCAACTTCGAGCAATTGGAGCAAGCGATTCGCACTTCGCCTCAGAGTGAGTTTTTGCAAATAAAATTAACGCACTTCCATTTTGAAATAATTTAAAAACTCTTAGATGCGCAAATCGAAAGCTTCGCCGAAGAGATCCTAAAAGAGTACTACTTTTTAATTCGCCGAGTCGACGAACAGCTTCAAGCCGGTATCTATGGCAACGCGCTCGGCGTCAATGCAAAAACGTTCGAGAAACGCCAAATTGGGGTTTTAGGTTATAATAATTATCAGTGGGGCTTGAGCGGACTCAAAGAAGGCATTTCTGGTCCAAGCGGACGAGGCGTCGGTGTACAGATCCAAGGCGTCGTCCTGGAGCTTACCCGAGCGCTACAAAATGTTTATTTCGAAAACGTCTACGCCAGAGAAATCGTCATTAATCAAGTGCGTCTGTACGCACAAAACTTGGAAGTGCTTTTGGCGCGCTGGGAACAACCTACAAACGATTTTGCCGTGCAAGAAGTGAGGAATCCGTCGCGGCCCTTCGTCGGGCCGTCGAAATCGGAGCTGGTGCCAGTTCGATCGAGTGGCGCAACCAGGTCCTTTTGCGCATCCAGGCCATCGCCAACTCTTTCGAGAGGTTATCTCAAGGTACTATTTACGATTAAAATTGAAATTTCGTGAAATAAAAATCGAACTTGTAGATATCCTTGGAGACGTTCTCGTACAGTTCCTCACGATCACCCGCAATCTTTCGATCCAAATCGAAAACATCTCTTCGGGCGCCGGCCAGGGTTCGAACCCAAGCACTTTTGGCTTACGCATCAGGACGCTTGCGAACGGTCTGACGCAGACCCTTCAAACGCTCAGGGTCGACAACCAACAAACGCGAATCGTGCTCGCCGAGCAAATCCGCCAATTCATTCAAAATGTCGAAAGCATCGTTGCTAGGCTGCAGAATGTTAGTTATGGTCCTTTGTACGCCGCCGACGTGCCGCTGCGCGTCGCCCAAAATTTGAGTCAAATCGTCGCATCGCTTCGCCAAATCGTCTCCTTCGAGGAGGCCGTTTCCGGTAACGAGATGCAAATGCGTCTCGCCACCTACGTCCAGGACGTCGTCACCGAAATCGAACAGCTTTGGCTTTCGGGCCGGAACTATCAACTTAGTAAGTTGTGGTCTTAACTATTTTAAACTAGTCGGGCCGCGCCGACGTTCGCGCAGTTTTAGAGATTTTGCACTCAAAACTTATTTCTATGGGAATAAAATATAGTCTATATTTCTTAGGGATGGGGTGGCTTTTTGTTAGAAAAAAATTTTTAGAATCGGTTCAGTAGTTTCGGAGATTACCCCGCACATGTGAACAAACAAATTTTACCTTTTTATTATAGTATTGATTATTGATCAAAAAGGTGTCAACGAAATCAATTTTTTTTATGTGCAACATGTATGCAATTTATTTTTTATGAGACGTACACCTCCCTCCCCTCCTCTCTTTTTTGTGGGGTAGTTTAAATTTTATTTAAAATCAAATTGTAGATGGAGCCGAAAATCAGATCAACGCGGTCGTTTACGAGGTCATCGGCGACTTCATCGGCGCCCTCCAAAATCAACAGATCCAGCTGCAAAACATTTTCCAAAGCACCGAATACGGACAAAGCGCCCAGCAATTGGCCCTACAAATCCAAACGATCAGCAACAACGTGGCAATCGTCTGCCAGAACGGCCTGACCGACCAAAACGTGGACGTACAGGGCCGTAGGCTTTTCCAGGCCATCGACGCCATCGCCGATCGTCTCCAAGTCGCCGTGAGTTATCTCTTTCTGGCAAATTTTGTTTTTTTTTGCTCGTCGGGAACGAAATTAATCGTTTGGATTTTAGGTCCAGTACGCGACGCAAACGGACGTCGCCATCATCCAAAGAGTTTTGCTTAATTTGAGGCAAGCCGCACGAGTTTTGGGAAGTGGGGCATTCGGGGGCTTGCCCGATGTCAACGGGAAGTGCCGCAATTTCGAAATTGTGCTCCAAACTGTCGGAACCGAATTGAGGAGGTTGACGTGGGTGGTCGATCAGTTCAACGGCGAAAGTATGTTTGATTTGCGTATATTATTTTTTTGAAGTTATACTTCTTTTGGCGCCTTGAGAGTAAAAGATGAGCAGGCAGCGGAAGTTGCGCGCGCACAGCGCGTTTGAAAAATGTATTTACCATAGCAACGAGTGGAAGGGAGCAAAAAGATACGACAATCTCGTCAGTGCGAGTGAGAGGGAGCGATTGGAATTGTTTTGTCTAATTTATTGGTCTAAAATGTTGTGAATCGTGCTTAAAACCGAGTGTGCACATTCGAGCTCAAAGTGGCACATTCCGATCTCGGGAAAATGAAGCGCGCCGCTCGCGTCGCGCTTCATTTGCCTCCCTCGCTCGGAGATGTGCCACTTTTCGCTCGAATGCGCACATCCTCGTGTTTATTGGCTTTCTTCACTTTATTTTTTGTTTTTTCAAATCATGAATTTAAATTTAGTTTAGTAAATATCGATTTAGCGTTCGAAAAATGTATTTACCATAGCAACGAGTGGAAGGGAGTGAAAAGATACGAGAATCTAGTAGGCGCGAGTGAGAGGAAACGATTGAAATGATTTAAATCATTTTTCGTCCAACTTATTGGCCTAAATGATTGAAAATCGTGCTTAAAACCGAGTGTGCACATTCGAGCTCAAAGTGGCACATTCCGATCTCGGGAAAATGAAGCGCGCCGCTCCGCGTCTTGCTTCATTTGCTTCCCTCGCTCGGAAATGTGCCACTTTTCGCTCGAATGCGCACATCCTCGTGTTTATTGGATTTCTTCACTTTATTTTTTGTTTTTTCAAATCATAAATTTAAATTTAGTTTAGTAAATATCGATTTAGCGTTCGAAAAATGTATTTACCATAGCAATGAGTGGAAGGGAGTGAAAAGATACGAGAATCTAGTAGGCGCGAGTGAGAGGAAACGATTAAAACGATTTAAATCATTTTTCGTCCAACTTATTGGCCTAAATGATTGAAAATCGTGCTTAAAACCGAGTGTGCACATTCGAGCTCAAAGTGGCACATTCCGATCTCGGGAAAATGAAGGGCGCCGCTCCGCGTCGCGCTTCATTTGCTTCCGTCGCTCGGAAATGTGCCACTTTTCGCTCGAATGCGCACATCCTCGTGTTTATTGAATTTGTTCGAATGAATTTTTGCTTTGTTTCCGATTTACACGGTTTTTATACAAAAAATTATATTATTTAGAGTTAACAGAAATTGCATTGTCAATAAAGTAAACTATTGTTGAATATGCAACGTTTCGTTTCTTTATTTCGTCAAAATTGTACAATTTTGATGTTTGACTTTTTTTTTTGACATTTTAAGTTGCTCGAAAGTGTATCAATAAAGAAACGAAACGTTGCATATTTAACAATAGTTTATTTTATTGACAGTCCATTCTTGTTTAATTTAAATAATATTTAAAAGACATTGGGCGTTAATATTATAATTAAAAAAGTATGATTTTGATTTACACGGTTTACCGTGCAAATTGGGGAATAGGTGTACAAGCGGGCTGGTACAAAGACCGAACTTTTTTAAGAGATTAATCATATCATTTTAGGCGATTTTTTTTCTGTTTTACCCGCAAAATTGGCAGTTTACAGAAGAAGAAAAAAAAAATTCCCGCTGGGAAAAAAATTCTAAGTGAATTAGAGGCTTCGCTCACCCAAAAATTCAATTTTCCATTTAAATAACTCAGGAAAAAAGTTTTTTTTGGTTTCCACTCAATTTTTCTACATTAAAATTGTTTTTTTTTCTCGAAAAATGAGTGTTAAGCCTTTGTAGGGAGTCGAAACCAAAAAAAAAATATCCTATGTTATTTAAATGGGAAATCCAAGCTCACTTAGAATTTTTTGTCCAACGGGAATATATTTTTTCAGGTAGGACAGAAAAAAAAATATCGCCTAAAAATAAAACACCCTAATAAGTACACGTACAGGCTTTTTTTAAAAAAAAATGTTTCCGCAGCGAATTTGCGAATTAACAACGCGGTCCGAAGCGTCTTGGTCGAGTACTTGACGGTTCTACAAGACATCCAGATGCAATTACAACGTCTCAATCAGACCTATCAAGTGGGGCAGAGCCCCAAACAGTTGGCTTTGCGCATCGAAATCGTCGTGCATCGCGTCAACGAAATCCTCCGCGTCTTACCCATCAACAAATTGACGCAGACGACGCTCTTTGGCAGGCCCGTCGTCTAAACCAAATCGTTAACATCATCATCAATCGACTCGAAGGACAAGTGAGCATTGGATCCAACAACATCTAAATCGTACGACTAATCGAATCAATTTTTAGACCACCCTTGGGTACGCAAGCGCCAACCCGATCATTCTTCGCGAAGTCGTAACCGATCTCAAACAAATCCAATCGTACTTCCAACGCATCCTCCTCGTCGACTCCAACGACACCGTCTACCAATTAAGAATCCAACTCATCAATTATATCAGAAACGTCGGCGTCGAAATCAACAAATTAATCTACGAACCCCAAATCGAAGGCCTCGTCCGCGACGCCTTCGTCGACTTCCTAACGGCAATCGAAGACTTCCAGATCCAGATCCAAAACAACTACCAGATCGTCGTCAACGGCCAAAATCCAGAATCCTCACCTTGCAGATCGTAGAATTGCTCGACCGTCTGGGCGCTTCCCTGCAATGGGTCCAAGACCGACAAACGCTCGTCGTGCAAATAGGAGAGTTCGCCCAAACCGTCGAGAACGTCATCCAATTGCTGCAGACCGAGATCAAAACCGACGTGGAGCAAACCGTGGCCCTGAAGGAAGTCACCAGCGACCTGTACAAAATTTCTTTGGCCCTCCAAAAGATTTTGGCCGCCCAAAGCGCCATCTCCGTGCCCGAGCTGGGCAGTCAGCTCTACGCCTACGTCCAAAGGGTCGTCCAAGAAATCCAAAAGTTGGCTTTGGTCGGCGATTACAAAATCGAAGGTAAAGTCGTCCTACAAAAACCAACTCCTCGGCTAATCCTTTTTTTCCCGCAAAACAGAAGCGCAACTTATGGCGCACACCGGCGTCCTAAACGGAGTTTTCAACAACGTCTTGGGAACCCTCAGGAACATGCTGATCCAAATGCAAAATGCCCTTCAATCCGAAGAAGAGGCTTCGAAACCCAACCAGCTCTCGAATCAAATTCAGATTTTGACCAACGACGTCGTACGCGCTTTGGACACGGTCGGAGCGGGCACCAACTTGGTCAAGCAGGCCATCGCCATTCAAGCGCTTCGTTTTTCGAACCACATCAAATTTATCGCGCAGAGAATCGAGACCGAGGCCACCTACGACAAAGAAATCGACGTCAACACCCTTGGGGACGTCGTTCAGAACTTGAGGCAAGTCGTTTTAGGGCTCGAGCAAGTTGGCGAGGCTCTTTGGTCACGCGGACCGTGACCGAAATGAAGGCTTTGTTCAACAATCAGATTCAGAACGCCCAGGCCCAAATTCAACGGCTCGTCTTGTTGGAAACGAACGCAGAGAGTGAGTGGCGCAAAATTAATTCACACATAACCTAAAATAATTGTTTTTTTCTTGGTAATTTGTAGAAGGACAAGTATACGGAACGAACATCTTCAAAGGTTATTTGATCGAGTTCTTGGCGAGCTTGCGCAACATCTACATCCAGCTCCAGAACATCAATCAGATGAGCCAGAAGGGCCAGACCGCCCACCAATTGCTCATGCAAATCGATGCGACGATCGTACAACTCTACACGGCGTTCGGGCACGTTTTGCCCGTCGACAAGCTCCAGAACGAAGCGATCGACCTCGAAGTGCGCGAATTCATCAAAGTTCTAGCCAACATCATCAATCGCCTGCAAAGTCTTTCGGGCGTCGCGACCGAACCAGTGGTCCTAAGGGTGTCCCAGGAACTCAGATCGATCCAGTTAGTTCTACAACAGTCCACTGCGGGCGGTCTTCAGGACCGATTTCAATTCGTTGCTTTGGTGCGTCGTGCAGCTATTGTCGTCGAGAATTTGATCTGGACTCTTCGTCCCGATCAAGGTTGGACAAAATTCATTGTATTTGCTTGAGATCGATATTAATTGTATGTTTTAGTTGGGGAGTTGGAGAGCGCGATCGGAGGAGTTTTGGCCGAGTTCTTGGGCGCCGTCCAAGGTATATATCTTCAGGTGGAAGGGGCCGTTCATCGTACGCAAGAAGGTCGTTATTATTGGGGCGTTGGCTACGATAATGCATTTTATGGCGGCTTGAAAGTAATCAAACGTGGTGCCGCCGATTTTGACTACAAAGGGGGCGCTCAGGCATTGAACAATCAATTTGGACTTTTGAATAATGGCGCTGGCTTAAACAAATATACCAATCTTTACGGTTACGGTTCTGGGATTGGAAATAAATTGAACGGCCCTTATGGGTACGGACTCACCGGAGACAATTACGGGTACGGGATCTTTGGCAATAAATTAAATAAGTACGATAGCATCTACGGACTTGGTGGTAAATATGGTGGGCAATATGGGTCCGGTTATTCTGGTCCATGGAACGCCCTTTCTCAAGGCAGCTATTTAAACAAATACGGACAAACTTATGGAACCATTGGTGGCAAATACGATAATTTATATGGAAAACAAATCGATAATGGTTACGGACAATACTTAGGCCCATATGGCGGAGCTTCTAACTATGGTAAATACGGACAATTCTTTGGCAACCCAATCGGCAACCCAATCGGCAACCCAATTGGCAACCCAATTGGCAAATACAATGACTTAAGCTATGGAAAGTATCCCCAATCTCTTGTAAATTCAGGGATCAAATACAATGACGCTTATGGCTATGGCAAATACGGACAATTATTTGGTAATTTAGGCGCACAGTACAACGGCTTAAGCTATGGACAATATCCCAATCTCTTGTAAATATAGAGGCAAATACAATGATGCTTACAATTATGGTAAATATGGACCACTTTTGGGCAATTTGGGCAGTCAGTACAACGGCTTGGGCTACGAGCAATACTTAGTCAGCAAGTACAACGCACAAGCGATCGGCGGCAAAAATCGATTTGGGGCAATCTTCGTCAGAGAAGCCGGGAAAAGGAGGAAGAGCTCCAAAGACAAAACCGACAAATACGCGCTTGGCAAATCGGGCAAATCGAGTGGTAAATCGGGCAAGTACGACGGCCCTTCTGGTAAAGCTGGTAAATACGGAGCCGAAAGCGGGAAATTCGATTCTTTAAGCAAATACGACAGCTTTTACGGCTACGGTGACAAATATGGGCAATTGTCGAAAGGCGGCGAAGTTTTTCGGCCAGCTCTCGACGAAATTGTGGCCCTCACGAGAGAAGTCACGCGCAATCTCCAGGTCTCTGGCGGAGGCAACCCACAATTTATTATTTATCAAATACGACAACTCGTCCAAATTGTAGAGGACACCTACCAAAGGCTGCAGGTAATTTATTTGCGTAGATTGTGTTTTTTGATTAACATCGTTTGAATTGTAGATTAACGCCGGCAAAGACAAGCAAACGCAAGGCGTGCTCGCAAGTCTCAGACAAATCGAAGCGGAGCTCGTGCAAATCGTGCAATACGGGACTTTTGCTAATGTTTACCAAATAAGGGCACAGCTCGTGGAAAAAATCGAAATCATCAGTGGAGAGCTGGTAAAATTGGCTAGCGTTTGGGCCACCAGTGGAGACGTCGGTTTGGTTGCGAGGGAATTCCTCGGACAGTACCTGGAATATCTTCGCAATTTAAATTATCAATTGGGCGCCGAAGGATTGACGAACGGTTTCGGTGCCGGAGGGTACAATGTTGTTAGGTTCCCTTATAGTAAGGGGCCCGAAGGCAACTTTGGAGTTATGCCAGCTTTCCTTTACGGCTATTGAAAGAGTTATCGATTTATTTTTAAGTTTTTTTTATTAAACTTGTAGTTAGTTGTTGATTGATTTTATAATTATGTATGTAATTGTTGTTTTTGATTAAATTGTTTTAATTATTTTTTTGTGTATTTATAAACCCGTTTAATGAGATAGAGTAATTAGTTGTTAAAAACTGAGTTTTTTTTAACTGAAGAAATTTAGTTTGAAGGGTTTATAAATAAAACATTAAATTAATTAAAATAAGATATAATGTTAGGAAAAAGTTATTAGGTTATTGATTTTTTGCCCTTTATTTATTTTTTTTTCAATTGTAGGTGCACGTTGGTTAAATCAGTGGTTTCCAAACATTATGTTACTGCGCTTCTCTTAAAAAAATAATCTTGGCGACTATTTTACGATTTACACTGTATATGGGTTCCGGAGAAAAATCGTGCAATTCGAAATCATAATTTTTTCTAAGGGGGACCGTGTAAATCAAAAAGAAAACAAAATATGTATAAATTGGTCAGTTGTTTTTTAGGCATTAATATTTTTTTTTTACTTAAAATAGTAATTTTTTTACCAAAAAGATACTACAAATCCATAAAATAAAAAGTAGATACCTATGTACATATAATTCATAAGAATGTATAGGTATGCAGGAACCAAAAATCTATATTTAAATAGTTTTCACGTTTGAAAATTTTTGCAAACCGTGTAAAACAAACGGCGTGTAAATGAAAGGATAGGTGCGTTTCATAAAATAATTCTGTCAATTTCGAAGATTTACAAAAAGTGCTTGTTTTTCCTCATTCAAAAAAGGTGCCATTGCTGAAAAAAACTGTGTTTTTACACAAAAATATATTTTTTAAACGCCATTTCATTGAATATTGATAGACAACAACAGATGGCACTACAATTACATTGATATCTATATATTTCAGTAGCTAGGCGACCGAAAGCCATCACATTCACACGGCGCAATCGAAAAACGCCGAGCGATGCTCGGTCACCCAGATATTATTTAATTTGGTTATGTTAAAAAAAAAGAATTTCTAACGCACTTGTATCAGAACATGCAGTGTTGTCTTTTAACCCTCCGCATACTACATGACTAAATGTCACATGCCATACTAGGTGGGGTTTGCTATATCCCGAAAATGAAATGGAAGAAAATCCACAAAATTGTACTTTATGACAGTTCAATGATAAGAAATAGATTTAATAGTTAATAATGAATAGGTTTAAGTAAAACACATTGTATCTTCTCGCTCCCTTCCACTCATTGCTATGGTAAATACGTTTTTCGAATATAAAATCGATATTTACTAAATTAAATTACAATTTTTGATTTGAAGGAGCTTATGGTAAAATATATTAATGTAATAGATACGAGGATGTGCGCATTCGAGCGAAAAGTGGCACATTTCCGAGCGAGGGAGGCAAATGAAGCGCGACGCGGAGCGGCGCGCTTCATTTTCCCGAGATCGAAATGTGCCACTTTGAGCTCGAATGTGCACACTCGATTTTAAACACGATTTGCAATAATTTTGGTGACGAAAAACGAATAAATAATTTTTATCATTCCCTCTCACTCGTACTTATAAGTTTGTTGTATCTTTTCGCTCGCTCCCAGTCATTGCTATGGTGAAAATACGTTTTTCTAACATATAATCGATATTCACTGAACTAAATTTAAAAAATCATGTAAACAAATTTGTTAAATACAAGGATGTGCGCATTCGAGCGAAAAGTGGCACATTTCCGAGCGAGGGAGGCAAATGAAGCGCGACGCGGAGCGGCGCGCTTCATTTTCCCGAGATCGGAATGTGCCACTTTGAGCTCGAATGTGCACACTCCATTTTAAGCACGATTACCAAGTGTCCCGTTTTACCAAAAAAAAAAAATTGGTCATGTTAGTTATACCCCACCTCGTACACGGAAGGTTAAAGAACTACAGTTGATTTTCATAGATAACGATATAAATAATTAAACCCTTAACCTCAAAAAACAAAATTCAATTTTCTATAAATAAAAAAAATTTTAACGATTTTTGATTTTTAAATAATAACATCTCCCATAAAAATAAAAAAAAAATAATGCAGAATAGACATTGATTGTTTATTCACCTTCGTCACTATGGGAACGTTAAATTAAAAATAACAAAAATCCTTAAGGGGGCTCTGTTTGCAAAATCCGAACTTGCCCGATTTCAATATATCATTTTTTTGATAAAAAAATTTAATTTTTTTTTGATCCCATTTCGAGAATAAATAAAGGATGAGCGTGACGTTTTATCGAAAGCAATTAAGCTGTAGACTGCCATCGAAGACTAATAAACCGATTAGTTTATTTCTTAATTTCTATATTTTTTATTGATAATCTAAGACGAGGCTAATACTTTTCCATTGATGATGTATGGAAGAAAATGTTTATTACAAAACATTTGTTGTTCACTTTTTATTGTTTAGAAATAACTAGTACGATTAAAGGTTATCAAATTTTGTTTATAATTACGAATAGAACTTTTTATTATGGTTATTTCTTATTTTTAGATCTTCGTATTTTGGAAACGTGTAAAATTTTGAAAATTTAATCTCAAATTTAATTATTTCTTCTTAGATAGTTCCATGGCCACGTATAATATATGATAAAAATTATTTTATTCAAAATCGTTATTTCGTCGCCCACTTATTTAATGAAAGATGCAATTTTAATTATTTAAAATTCGAAATAAAGCCCTAAAAATTCAATCGCTACGAATATTTTGTCAAAGCAAAAAAATTACACAATTTTGTGCGTAACGATTTTTTTCAAAAGGAAAAATAGGTCAGGTGTTATCGAATCGTATCAAATTAGTTGCTAATTATAATGACAATTTTTTTTCGTTACTAAATAGTAATCTTTGTTTTATTTTAACGTTCAAAATCAATTTTTAAATTGGCCAAAAATTACATTTGAAAAACCGTTTTTTACATTTAGTTTTCGCCTTCTATCAAAAAAATTTCTTGCGTTTTTTTATTCAAATCGAACCGCACTTTTTTGGTTTTTCTCCGAACGTAATACAAAACTTGTTTTCGATCGAAATTCTATTTTTTTAAAGGTACATAGACCCATGGATTGGGCAACCATAATCTTCCGCTTATCGACAAAATAATTGACGCTAATTTGATGTTTATTAAATACATTTCAAAACAAAATCAAAAGCCTTATTTTAAACACACCTAACAACAAGCAACGTCCCGGATAAGATAAAAAAAATGGGAGCTGGTCGACAACAACTGATGCAATTAATAAATTCCTTCAGTAATACTAAATCGAACTGCAGCAAAAACAAAACGAAAACCAATTAAACGACAGGATGCAATCCCATCTGGACGATATCGCGAAAAAAAATATCGCAACTCTTTTTTTAACATTTTCTTCCAAATCAACAATGTAATGCAAGGCCGATAACGTTATAACAAATTGATTAGGAGAGGTCACAATGCCAACTGGGACCGAGTATAAATTAACCAACACCCAACAAGGTCCACTAATTCACTTGGGCAGCCACCTCGAAGAAGATGGCCAAGCTTGCACTCATCCTCGTTGCCGCTTTCGCGCTCCAAGTAAGATTCTTCTTTGTCGACCAAAAACGAACCTAATTTTTCGCTTTTCAGGCCGTCGTCGCCGGCGTCGTCGACCTCGAACCGCATTTCTTCCACCACCACCACCACCACCACGAGCACCACGACGCCGACCTTCGCCATGAGATGACCCATCAACTCAGAACACTGACGGGCGACTTCAAAGACCACTTGAAACAGCTCACCACGATTTCTTCCGAAGACCAACGCGCTCTTCGCGAGTTCGCCTTGGAAGTAGACCTGATCGTGACCAAACTCCAAAGATGGGTACGTTTCGAATCGCTTCGTCAATGCTTTTGCTGAATTTTCGATTTTAGACGACCTTGGGGCACGTGGAGGTCGACATGGTGATGCAAAGGCTCACCGGGAAGCTCAGAGAGGTCCTCGTCCCTCTGATGCGCCTCATCGAAAGCGAAACCTGGACCGACGCCAAGCAATTCACCGGCCACCTCATCGGCCAACTCTTCGCCGTCGTCGGCCAATTCGAACAATTGGAAGAAGTCTGCCGCAACCAAAGTACTTCCTTAATTCTATTTGCCATTTGCAATCGGTGTTTTATTTTGCCATTTTCCAGACGCTCAAGTCCAAAGTCTCATCAAAGAGCTCTTCGCCGAATACCGGACAGCTTTGGAGAAGATGTCCAGGACAGAAGGTAAATTGGAGCACGAATCTTTCGATTTGTATCGTCACCAAAGAGCTCTAGGTTCTTTCAACAAAATGGGTCTCTACGAGAAAGCCGATATGTCCGCGAGTCCCATGGGCCTCGACCTTTTGCTCGGCGCGAAGCACGCGACGCCCATGACCTACGGGAAAATGGGACGAGGGCTCGGCGTCCAGATCCAAACCGTCGTCGAAGAGCTTTCGGTCGCTCTCGAGAACGTGCACATCGAAAACACCTACGTCAGGCACATTCTCATGAACTTGATCCGCGTCTACGCCCTTAACTTGCAGACCATCGTCGGCACCTTAGAACAGCACACTTTGACTGCGGGCGATCAATTCATGCTTCAGCAGCTGAACGGCGTCGTCACATACCTTCGCCAACTCGACTTGGAATCTTCTTCCAGTCCCATGGAACTGAGACAACACCTCGTCATGCACATTCAACTCGTCGCCAACGAGTTCGAGAAATTGTTCAACGTAAGTTTTGTCGGTTTCGACTCGAACACCTTTTGCAAAACTCAGTCATTTCAGAGAACAAAGACTCGTCCAACACGTTAATCGGCAATCTCTTCGTGCAATTCCTGACCGTCACCCGCAACTTGCAAATGCAAATCCGTAGTATGGCCGTTATGGCCCAAGGAGCGACCACTGGCTTCGCGGCCCAAATCCACACCATCGCCAACGGACTCACGACCGCTCTTCAAGCAGTTTCCATGGACAACAAGCAGACGCGCGTGCTCCTCCAGGAGCAAATCCAGGAGTTCGTCAAGCACTTAGAAAACTTGATGGAGAAGTTGCAGGTTGTCAATTATGGCTCCATGTACACCACCAATGTGCCTCTTCAAGTCGCCGCGAATTTGAAACAGGTCCTCTTGTCTTTGCGCCAGATGGCTAGTTTCGACGATATGACCACCGCCCAGGAGATGAAGATGCGTTACACCATGTGCATCCATGATGCCGTCACGCAAATGCAACAATTGTGGCTTCTTCAAGAAGGTATGGAAGTTCGTTTTGTACCAGCGCGATTTGGTTATTAATTTTGTTTCGTAGAAGGACGTGGTCAACTTACAAACGTGGCTATTCGCGAGATTCTCAACGATTTCGTGGGCATTCTTCAGAACCAATGGATCCAATTGCAACACGTCTTCCAGTATCGCCAGTACGGCCAAAGCGCCCAAGAATTGGTAATGCAAATCCAGGCGGTGACCAACAACATGGCCGTTTACTTGCAAAACGCTCAAATGAACGGCGAATTTAGTTACGAACGCGTCGAGATGCACCTTCGTGCTCTTTGTAATGTTTTGTACAACATGATGGACCGCCTTGAGGTTGCTGTAAGTTTTTTTTTTTTTAAATTTGCTTCTATTTGAATTTTTGAGATTGGAAACGGTTTGGTGCTTCGCTATTTTAGCCAAGTTTCAAACTAATTGAAGTTATACTTCTTTTGGCGCGTTGAGAGTAGAGAGATTATGAACATGTTTGTCTGGAAGGTTGTGTTCGTACTAACGAGATTTCACTGTATTGCAAAAATAGTATGGACAGGATGTAAAAATCTTAAGATCTCATTTTTAATATTAAAAAAAGCTTAAGAATAAAAAATATCAAAAAGTGTTCAAAATATTCAAAAATCAAGTTATGTATTCTGTCATGGATTTTTAAAGATTTTATAATGTTTTGCAAAATGTTTATTTTTGTAATTGCAATTTTTTTTTCAATTTATTTATGACAACTTGACGTTATTACGATTTCATTTCATGCCAAAAGGCTAAGAATTCTAAATACCAAAAGTTTTGTAACATATTAGAGGAAACAATTGAATTATAGTGGAAACTCGGTTATCCGGACTAATTATTGTTGCAGCTCATTCGGATAATCGAAAATTCGGTTAATTGAATGTATAGAAAAAAAAAACGAATTTTAGCTATATATAATGTAACCATACTTCTTGTTTTGAATAGCAATGGGTGGAAGGGAGCGAAAAGATACGACAATTTCATTGGGGCGAGTGAAAGGAACGATTAAAATGATTTAAGTCATTTGTCGTCCAATTTCTTGGCCTAAATTATTGTGAATCGAGCTTAAAACCGAGTGCGCACATTCGAGCTCAAAGTGGCACATTCCGATCTCGGGAAAATGAAGCGCGCCGCTCCGCGTCGCGCTTCATTTGCCTCCCTCGCTCGGTAATGTGCCACTTTTCGCTCGAATGCGCACATTCTCGTGTCTATTGAATTTTAAAAATTAAACTTTCTTTACAATCAACAAATTTCAATTCATTTCAGTAAATATTGATTATAAATTCGAAAAACGTTATTTTTACCATAGCAATGGGTGGGAGAGAGCGAAAAGATAGAAGAAACTCATAAGTATGAGTGAGAGGGAACGATAAAAATTATTTAGCACTTTTTCGTTACCAAAATTATTGTGAATCGCGCTTAAAACCGAGTGTGCACATTCGAGCTCAAAGTGGCACATTCCGATCTCGGGAAAATGAAGCGCGCCGCTCCGCGTCGCGCTTCATTTGCCTCCCTCGCTCGGAAATGTGCCACTTTTCGCTCGAATGCGCACATCTTCTTATTTATTGAATTTATTTAAATTAATTTTTGATTTAAAAATAAAAGAATAACGTACCAAATAAAATATCTCCGAATAAATCGGAGAATAGGTGTACAAAGATTCGATTTTTTAAGGGAGGTGCAGTCAAATAGTTTGGAAACCACTGGTCTAGCTATACACAAGCGCAAGGTGCGCTACAAAACACGTTGTTCTATTTAATTTGGCCATGCCAAAGAAGTATAACTTTTAATGCATCGGTTTTTTTTAAATATTTTTTTAAGGGTTGCCACTAGGCGCACTGTAATAGCTGTTTAAGAGGGGTGTGCGAATTGGCATTGATTTTAATCGAATAGTTGGAAAGGTTCGAATCCTACGAATAATTTAATACTTTTTTAAATCGTACGTAAATTGTTTCATTCTATTATATAAAATACAAGAGACAAATTAGTAAAGCAAAATTACATTTATAATACAGTCAAACCTCGATATTATGAACATGTTTGTCCGAAAGGTTGTGTGCATACTAACGAGGAGTTCATACTAATAGAGTATACTACTAAGGAGATTTCACTGTATTTTTTTTCTATTTCAAAAACAAAATTGAATTATAAATTTTTAATACAGTCAAACTTCGATATTATGAACATATTTGTCTGGAAGGTATGGTCCATACTAACGAGGAGTTTATACTAATAGGGTGCATACTAACGAGGTTTGACTGTAATATTAATAACAAAAATAAATCAAAAATTTATTAAGAATTTTTCGAAATTCCTATTACAAAAAAATATTTAAACATTTATAAATTAAAATTAAATTTTGTATTTAGTTAACTTTTATTATTTATTTATAATGGATATTTAAATATCGATTATAATTAATTAACAAATATTTAGGAATTTATAAAACGAAAAAACAATCATTTTACTATTTAAAATAGTACTTAAAAACAATATTCGAAAAAGTTTCCAACTATTCGACAAATTCGAACTTACGAATATTTTGCTTCGAATCCCGGAACGAATATTTCGACGTTTCGAGTATTCGCACACCCTTACCATTTAAAAACAACCATTTTCTAATTTCAACGATCACAAATTAAAACTTTTGCAATCATTAGTTAAAATACACGATGACCACCGACGTCACCATGTACCACAAGCTTCTAACGAACTTCAGACAACAAATTGCAGTCCTCGAGAGCCTCACCGAAAGCACCTCCACAGATCTCAGAGCAAAATACTACCACCTCTTCACAGTCCTCCAGAACATCTCGATGGAGCTGAAAAAATTCGCGTGGATTGAACAAAGCACCCCACAAAGTACTTAATTAGTTTTTGCACAAATTTCTTTTACTTATGATCTCGTTTATTCCAGTGAACTTCGATGACGTGTTAAGAAGCGTCCTCGTCGAGTACTTGATCGTTTTACAAAACATGCAGATGCAATTGCAACGTATGAACGAGACGGTCTACGTCGCACAAAGCCCAAGGGAATTGGCTCTACGCATGCAAGTCGTAGCCGACAACTTGTCGCGAATGCTTCGTCTGGTACCTGTCAACAAGATGACCCAAAACACCCTAATCTGGGAAGTTCGCAGATTGAACCAGCTCATCAACATCATCGTCATGCGAATGGAAAATATGGTGAGCAGAAACGCGTAGATCATTTGTCCCAAAAATGCTTGACCTTTTTCCTTTTTGTAGATGACAACGGGCTTAGGCAAAATGGACGTTTACCAACAAGTCTTAATCAACCTAAAACAGATGCATTCTTCTTTCGAACAGATGATCACCGAGGAGAGCGTAGAAAGCATCTACCAACTCAAAATTCAACTTGCCATGCACATTCAAAATTTAGCAACGGAATTGCAAAAGCTCATGTGGCTCAACAGCACCACCGCCACGTCCATGCACGGCGATTCGCTCACTTTCGTCCGCACCATCTTCACCGACTTCTTATCCTGCCTCCAGGACATGCACATGCAAATGCAGGACGGCTACCAATTCGTAATGGCCGGCCAAAACCCCAAAGCCCTAACAATGCAAATGCATTTCGTCGCCAACCGCTTGGCCTCCCTTCTCCAATGGGCCCAACCTGCCGACCTTAAGTGGCGCCAAGTTCTCATCGTACAAATCGGCGAATTCACCGAAACCCTCGAGAACATGATCCAATTACTCCAAACCGAAATGAAAACGAACCTGGAACACCTCCCAGTCCTGAAAGAAATCTCACAGAAATTCGCAAAGATCTCTTTGACCCTGCAACAGCTAACGGGAAGCGCCATGACCACGTCCGCTTCCGCCACCACAGATTTGGGTACGCAATTCAACAAGTACCTCGAGATGGTTCTGATGGAAATTGAACAACTCGCGATGCTCGCCGAGAGCAAAGTACAAAGCCCGGCTCTTCTTGCGCGTCCGGCGTCCTCAACGGACTCTTCAACAACTTCTTGGCCACCCTCCGCAACATGCTGATCCAAATGCAGAACATCCACCAATTCGACACTTTCGCACAGAATCCCCAGGAGATGGCCGGTTTGACCCAGACGCTCACGAACAACATCGTGCACCGTTTGGACAGCATCGTGTCCGAGTCGAGGATTGTCAAGCAAGCGCTTGTGATCCAAGCCCTTCGCTACGTCCACCACCTCGAATTGCTCGCGGAGCGCATGCAGATGGAACTCATGGTCTTCGGCCAAACGGGCGACGTGACCGTCCTCAAGGAAATCCCCGAACACCTCAGACTTGCCGTTGTCGCTCTTCGACAAATGGCTACGTCCGTCAATGTGTGGAGCATCACCGACCTCAAATCGCATTTCAACACGCAAATCCAAAACGTCGACGCTCAGATCCAAAAATTCATGTTGTGGAAACGTACGTAATTTTTGGCCGTCTTACATTCGCGAATAAATTAATTTTTTTTATAGAAACCCACGAGACCATTGCCGTTAAATGTTTCTTGATCGATTACTTGGCCTGCTTACGTAACATGCACATTCAGATCGACAACATCTGGCGAATGAGCCAACAAGGCCAAAACATGCATTCCATGGTGATGCAAATCGAAAACACGATGATGGAGCTCTTCACCATCTTCAGCCATCCTCTTCCCATGAACACGTTCTTCGGGCAAACCATGAACACCGAAATCGAACAGTTCGTCCAGCTTATCAGCGAAATCCTCACCAAACTCGAAGCTTTTAGCGGCGTCGGTGGCAACACCATGCTTTTGAAAGAGATGACCATGGAACTGCGTCAAATCCAAACGATGTTGCGGCAAATGACCAACGCGATGCCGATGGCCGGCGACAAGATGCATTTAATGATGCTCGTCCGTCGCGCCACCACCATCATCGAAAACTTGATGTGGGTCTCCCGCCCCGAATACCCCGCCAACTTTGCACTTGGATCCAGCACGACGATGAGCCACCAAGAAATCTTCGCCGAATTCTTGAGCTTCATCCAAAACATGTTGATTAAGATGGAGAGCCGTATGGATTTGATGCGAATGCAAATGCGAATGCCTATGGACACGATGCCCAAGCAAACGATGGTACAAATGCAAAGCATTTTAAATAATCTATTTACCACGATGCAAGGACCGATGACGACGACACAGAAGCAACTCTGCATGACCTACGTCCGCTATTTCGATCAAATGTTAGCAACTTTCATCATGGATTTGGAACAACACGTGAGTTGTTCGCCCGTGCACGCTTAATCTTTAAAATTAATTTTTTTTCTTCGGTAGATGGGAACTAAGAGCATGGAATTGGGCGTGATTTTAAGCAACCTTCGCGAAATCCACATGGAATTAAAAAAAATCACTATGTACACGACCGGCGCGCACTCCGAAGAGATTATGCAATGCCTAAGGACCTTGATGATGACCTGCGAGCGAATGATGACCGCCATCGAAGGTATTCTTCATATTTTAAAATTCTTTAACTTTTTACTTAAAAATTTTAATCGTAGGAATGCCCCAAAGCGGATTGTCTATGATCTGCCGTCAATTCTGGATGTCTTTCTGCGAGGGCCTCCGCAAGCTTTGCATGGAAATGCAGACAGGCTATGGATACAACAAATATGCGATGGGTGGAGATTTGTCGACTTACAGAATGATGGATAAATCTGGATATTACCCAACTTTGATGGGCAAAACTGGTTTGAGCGGTTATAAGTACGGAAATTTGGACGTTATGGGCAACAAAATGTACGGAGATGAATTAATGTCCAAATATCCGATGACTTACAAAAATAATGCGATGAGCAAATACAGCACAATGCTCCCTAATACGAAATGGGAAAATCTTTATGGTAACGCGATGGGAGGAAGCAAATACGGAATGGGCTTGACCAACAAAATGTTGAACGGTGCAATGCCCAAATATCCGATGAATTACGAAAGTAATTTGATGGGTAAATACGATACCATGTTCAACAATAAATATGGTATGTCCTACAATTGGGAACCTTTGATGACTGAAAATACGATAAAACCATGGGTAAATATGGAATGATGGGAATGAACACAAATAAATACGGTATGGGATTAAAAACCAAAATGCCCATCTCTGGCGATTTTCTCATGACCAAACATCCTTTGAGTTACGAAACAAATTACATGAGTAAATACAACACAATGTTTCCCAATAAATACGACACCTTAATGGGTGGCAACATCTACGGAATGGGATCAGACAACAAAATGTATGGTTCTTGGGATAACTTAATGAGCAAACGCCCCATGTATTATGAAAATATGTACAACACGATGCCCACCGGTTCCATGACCAAATATGGTGCCAACACCTTCGCCGACAAATGGGGGATGTACCATCAAGACCAAACTTTACCAATTTTCAACGAATTACGCGTGCTCACCAAAGAGGTCGCTCGTTATCTCGAAGCTATGCCCATGGACACCATGACCAAAGACATGCATCAAATGATCATGTACCAAACTCGTCAATTAATCCAGATCGTCGAGATTTTGATCACCAAAGTGCAAGAACCGATGCACGTCGCTAACTTGCGGATGCTCCAAAAGGAACTGATGCAAATCGTTCAATCCGGGATGTTCACGGGCTTTTATCAGCTCGTCGAGAAAATCGAAATGATCACCATGGAACTTGAGCGTCTCATGATGACCTACGGAGAGACAGCCACAATGGACGAAATCTTGATGCAATATTTCTATTGGCTCAGAACCACGAAAACACAACTCATGACTTTCGGCACAGGCCACCAAACCAGCCTCTTCCTCACGACGCCCACGTTCAATAAAATTCTGAGCGAAGGTAGCTTTAATAATTTTTATGTTTATTAAAAATTAAAAATACTTTTTTTTAGGTACAACGAAGCACTTTTACGAAATGCCAATCATGGGCATGTATTAAAATCCACAAAAGATCAGTAATGTTATAATTACTAATTGTTGAACTTTCAAACAAATATAAAAGCTGTTACAAATAATTTTTTAATTACAAAAAAAAAGAGATCCTACAAACTAAACAATAAATACTGCTACGAAAATGTAAACCCTTATATATTGTACCTTCGATTACTACGTATGAGCGAGAGACTTATCATTGGGCTGTCGTGTTACTCTTCTTTGTGGGAGGACGACCCAATTTACAGCTTAAGATTATGCAATTTTTTGACGAGGAACGATGCAATGGTTAGAGAAAGGAACTAAAGCGAACTACCACGAGCCCCATTGCCTGTCTATCCTTTGGTGCGGCATGTTTGTGTAGAAAAACCCGGCCTGAGAAGTCAACCATCGCGATTTGACCATGTCGGTACCTTTTTCCGCGATCATAATGGCCGGGGCGTTCGTGTTTCCCGATGTCACTTTGGGCATAACGCTCGTGTCCATCACCCTAAGCCTATCGATACCGTAGACCTAAAAAAAATAAAAATTTGTTAGCTGTGATCCGTTTAACTGCGGTTCGGATAATCGAGGTTTTACTGTATATCGAATTCAGAAGAATGTATTATCTACTTTTATACCACGTTTTACGTTTACCATATATCTAATTGTATGGGGCCATTTTTTATTTATTAATAATTGATTTGCATTAGAAATTTTGTAATTAAACCATTCATCTTTTTAACAACGTCAAATTTAAAAAATACAGTGAAACTTCGTTAGATTAAATCTTCGGACGAATAAACAATTAAAAATTAAAGTTATTAAAAAAAACTGAAAATGTATTATATGTAAATTGCTTTCGAAATCGATTTTTAAAAATACCGCGGTAAATAAGCCAATTTGATTAGCTGATTTTTTTTAGACAATAATGGCCGCGAATTAATTAGCCAATCAGAAGGGCCCGATTACTCTATAACCATGGATACATTATAAAATTATATATTTTTTAAATATTACATACAGTCGAACTTCGATAAGATGAGAAGAAATCAAAAACAATTCTAGTTATGAATAAAGCTCAAAATTTGTAAAATCTTTGCTTTACAAAATGAAAAATACTCAAAATTTTTTAGGGTGTTTTAATTAACATTACTTATTAGTTTAAGTACCAAATAAGGCAAGAGACTCAATACTTATTGTATTCCTGTATTTTTTCGCTCTCTCCCACCCATTGCAATAATACATATAATAATTTTTATGTTTGTGGTACCATTTAATTATTTTTTTCACTTGTATATATGCGATGTGCGTATCTTTTCACTCGCTCCCACTCTTTGAAAAATGTTTTAAGGTTAAATTCAATAAATACGAGGATGTGCACGTTTGAGCGAAAAGTGGCACATTTCCGAGCGAGGGAGGCAAATGAAGCGCGACGCGGAGCGGCGCGCTTCATTTTCCCGAGATCGGAATGTGCCACTTTGAGCTCAAACGTGTGCACTCGGTTTTAAGCACGATTCACAATAATTTAGGCCAATAAATTGGACAAAAAATGTCTTGAATCATTTTAATCGTTCCTTCTCACTTGCATCAACGAGATTTTTATATCTTTTCGCTCTCTTCCACTCATTTGCTATGGTAAATAGGTTTTTCGAATAGAAAATTCATATTTACTAAATTAAATGTCAATTTTTGATTTGAAAGGGCGTAGGACAAATTAGACAAATGTAATAAATACGAGGATGTGCGCATTCGAGCGAAAAGTGGCACATTTCCGAGCGAGGGAAGCAAATGAAGCGCGACGCGGAGCGGCGCGCTTCATTTTCCCGAGATCGAAATGTGCCACTTTGAGCTCGAATGTGCACACTCGGTTTTAAGCACGATTCACAATAATTTAGGCCAATAAATTGGACGAAAAATGACTTGAATCATTTTAGGTATTTTCTCTCACTCGCACCAACGAAATGGTCGTATCTTTTCGCTCCTTCCACTCATTGCTATGGTAAAAATACGTTTTCCGATCATACAATTAACGTTTTACTTTCGCCCAAAAGAAGTATAACCTCAAATGTCTGGCCAAACTAAGTTTGCTACTGTAAGGGCGTAGACAGTACAGCCAGCGCCGCAACCACCAGGTCCTTCGGCCGAAGCCCTGGTGGGGGACCACCGCTTTTTTTATTACCTGAAGCAAAGGATCGACGACCGCCATCTTGTCGGCCGCAGGACCCATCTTACAACTTCCGGCCTGGTGATTTTCGGGCCCGTTTGCCTCTTCACGGCGCACTCCCAATAGCTGTCGCTGCCGAAAGACAAATTTTCGCACCCCTGCACGGGGGTTGTGTCCAATTGGAAGCCGTATTTTCGCAGAGCTACAAAATGAATCGAATTAAATCCCGAATTTGTTCTTCAGCAACGAAGGGGGCACCTTTGGTCTGCGACAATTTGATGCCGAATTTAATGCCTTCGATGACCACTTTAAGATCGTCGGGATGCGTGAAGTAGCGCGCGTAGATCAAGGGGTGGCTCAAAGGGTTGCCGTCCCTCAACTGTATAAAACCGCGACTCTTCGGATGAAGCACCGTGGGAATCATCTGGATGGACCTGGAGGAGTTATCCAGCCGCTCGCCAACCTGCCCCGTCCTGGCGCAGTTGGCGAGGAAGCCGCCGAAGAAGTATTGCAAGTCGGGGTGGTCGCCGCTGGGATCTGCGTACTTTGAGTTGACCAGGGCCGTCACTTCGGATATGCCTAAAAATTTAATTTTTTTCGTTATTTTGGGGGCGAAGGGGGGTTAATGCAAGAGACCTGTGCCACTCATCAAGCCGTCTCTGAAGAGGAGGTACTCCATGGCCGTGGCCCAGTTCAGGGGCGCACTGTTGGTGTCGTTAATGTTGAAATTGAGGAAGTAGGCGACGTGGTTTTGGAGGTTCTGGCCCACGCCCGGGAGGTCCTTGATCACTGGCACTCCGACCTGCTGGAGGTGCTCTTTGGGGCCTATCCCGAGAGCAGAAGGATTTGGGGCGAGTTGATTGCTCCTGAAATGATTAGGTTTTGAAATGGTTTTAATTTCGATCGGGGTCGTCGGTTACCTCCCGACACGATCACTTCCTTCGTGGCCATGATCCTTTGATTAACCCCATTGTTGAGGACCTCAACCCCAAAAGCCGATTTCGTGGAGGCATTCACGAGAACCTTGGTCACGGTCGAGTTCATTAAGATGTGGAGGTTTTTACGGTTGACGAAGGGCCTCAAGAAGGCGCGAGCTGTGCTCATTCGGGTCCCATTTTTATTTGTAGTTTGCGCAATAGCAAAACCGGCATGGTGGGCCCCATTCAAATCTCTCGTCTGATAACCTACGGCCAAAAAATCCACAACCATCAACCTAACCACAAAATAAACAAACCAACATACCCAACTCTTCACCACCCTTAAGGATGGCCGAAGACAAAGGAGGATGATACGGAAATTGGGACACGGTCAAAGGACCTCCGGTGGCATGGTACCCTTGCTCCATGAAGTCCATCTGCTGATTATCTTCGCTCTTCATGAAATAAGGAAGAATCTCGTTGTAACTCCAACCGGTGTTTCCCATGGCGGCCCAGTCGTCGAAGTCCTTCCTCGAGCCCCTCATGTACATCATCCCGTTTAACACAGAGGTACCACCGATCACCTTTACCAAATCACATGAAGCCTCTTACTTCGCAGATGAAGATAATCTTACCTTTCCTCTGGGCCAATAACACCTCTGCTGGACTTCTCCGAGACAAGCGTTAGTTTCGGGTTCCGTCTGATAGCCCCAATCGATTTCGGAACCAATGAAATTGAAGAACATGGACGGCACCTGCGTCCCGGTGGGCTCGTCGTTGCCTAAAACCACAAGCCTTAAGCGATTTAAAAACAAATAGATCAATGCAAATACCAGCTTCAATTAAAAGAACGTTCCATTCGGGAATCTCCGAGAGTCTGCTGGCGACCACCGACCCGGCCGACCCACCGCCGACGACGATGAAGTCGTACTCGGGAAGGACGTTGATTTTCTTGGGGCGTCCGCAGGGGTCCTCGAGGTCGCATTGGGAACGCAGGAACACTTCCAACAGGCCCATGAAGAGCATGAAAGGGGCCCCTCCGCACGTGGACGCTAGCGTGGGTCCCGGTTGGGTCACGGGGCAATTGCAGGGCATCTGTAAGATCGATTTGGTCTAGCGTAAAATGCCCCTAAGCCCGCGGCGAACCCACGTCGGGCACGGACGCGTGTGCCTGACGTGAGTGCGCTGTGGGCTTTTCACGTCGTGCGCGTTTTTATTCGGAAATGCGAATTTTCGACATTTTCGAAATTTTTATTTGCATTTTAAATGTGGCCGGGCCGGCATTTAGAAACCGAAAGGCCACGGCACGTTTTCTGAATCGATTTTCGAAATTTCAACTTCCTCGTATTTGCAATTCGAAAGAAAAAAAAATAGATTTATAAATATCGAAAAAAATATCGTAGCGAATTTAATGGTCGATTAGGAATGGTGACAGATTAACGGCGCTTTTACGTAAGTTCGGTTTTATTTATACTTTGCTCATTGCACTTGAAATTCTTGATCGATTATTTAGAATTGTGTAACAGTAAACATTTAAAAGGCAAAAAGAAAGTTAATGCAAATCGTGATTCGTACGCGAAGAAGAAGGAAAAAAATTTGGAAGATTCAGACCGTGCTTAAATTTGTCGTTGCGTAATTTTTCAATTTGCCGGTCTTTTGATTTATCAATAACAACAATTAGCATTTTCGGTGCAGTATTTGGCTTTTAAGAACCATAATTAAATCGAATACATCTTTTAATTAACATATCGAAAAACTAATGATAATTTTTTAAGCAATAATTGAAGTTGTTACGACAGGAGCCGTCATTTGCGAATAACTTCCATCCAACATGTGGGAATTAATAAATGTCATATCGTTCCAAGCGTAACCATAGCATTTTGTAAATAAACAAAGACAAACTTATACAGAAATCTGTAAACAAACGGAGACGGACATACTGTATAAATTATATAGCAACTGATTTGAATAAAAAAACAAATATAATCTAAAATCTTACCAAAAAAAAAACTAATAAATGGCACAAAATATTTGGATTAATCAAAAATTGACCTCAAAAATTGCATAAGCTTGGTATTAAAACTTCTTATCTTATTGCAAAAATTATAAGATTTTTTTTTATCGCGAATTGTTGCTAAAATAATTTAATTAGCATTCGAAATGTAATACGGCCTTTACTTAAATCCAATTTGCTTTATTAAGCCGTTACTAAGGTGGCGAAGGTTATTTATTGGAATCGTCACAAATGTGACGACATCAATTTTGCGAAGTTTTAATTAATTTCA
Organism: Sinopyrophorus schimmeli; assembly: GCA_036325965.1. NCBI lineage: Eukaryota > Metazoa > Arthropoda > Insecta > Coleoptera > Elateridae > Sinopyrophorus > Sinopyrophorus schimmeli. The sequence goes on from JARFIZ010000068.1 coordinate 1,559,725, forward strand.
AAAAACCCATTAAAATTTAACGAATATATTTTTTTCAAATTTAAATTTAAAAAGAAAAGTAATTGGTTCACATTTTTTACCAAAAAATAGCAGTGAAGTGCACTTAGGGCTTAGAATTCCGATACGAAAATCGGGAGGTGCAAAAACCAGCTTCCGTTTTCACTTTGCTCATTTCGCAAAATGTTATTGTGCAAATCTCGCGATCAATTTTTATATTTTTCTGCTTGGCCGATTAAAGTGTCTTTGAGAAATCTCATTCGGATCGATCCAGAATGTTTTCTCGAAGTTAAAAAAAAAATTATCGACCAAGTATAATTAGAAATGAAATAACCGATAAGGTGTTTGAATAGCTTGTAATTAAATTTTATATTCCATAATTGTTTATCGCTAATTTGAAAGGTACATCCGTATTTGTTTATTTATAGAAGCAAAGAAACGAAGTCTTACGTACACTTTCACAGAAAAAAATCGTTTTTTTATTGAGGAACAAGAGATGCATCTTGAATAATTTACAAAAGGCACGGATTTGTTGTAATCGCCGATGATATAATGGGAATTTATTTATTTAAACAACACGAACAAATAATTTAAAATGGGGTAGGTCATTGAGGTGAACTTTCAGTACTTTCACAACATTTACGGCGCACTTTTATCTTCTTCTGCAAAACAATGAAAAAAATGGCCCAAAAAATCTGCAATCTATGCATGGCTTTTTAAAATGGGCAGATTTCGATTAAAAAAATCTACCAAATTAGAAATTTACATAAGAACATTACCGACTTGGGACTTCCACTTTTTATCCTAATCCGGCCCTGCCAATTTCAATAATTGGACAACTTTTCGATGTAGATTATTGCTACAACTTTTCGAGAGTTTTCTTCGTAAAAAAAAATTAGAACAGATTGGCGTCCGAAGGTCAAATTCGTTACGAATTAATCATTTAAGCACGTAGTGCGCTTTGGACTCGAATTTGCTCTATTTCTGGTTCGATATTTGCTTTTGGGTTTTTTTTTCGAAAAACGCGCCCCAACAATTTTTGCCGAATTTCATTTAGTCGTTTCGACGTGTTTTAATTAATATTTAAAAAAAAAACTTCAATTTGTAATCGACTTAACCTTTCTATCAAGAAAAAGATTTTTATGTCGAAAAAGTTACTAAAATGATCTATTAATCTCAATGAGCAACATTTCAAACTCGAAGAAAAAAATCAAATCGCCTTGATATTAAGAGTGAAAGTTTTATTTGCACATCACTGTATTCATTCACATGGCCAATCCATTTCTCGTAACAAGAACGAAGATTCTCCTCTTTAATAATAACAACAATAATAAATAAATTGCGCTTGATGTAACCGAAAACGAAAAAAAATTGTTCTCACGTTTCGACTTCATCGAGCTAATTCATATTTGATGAGCTTACGAGCCTTTTCCGAACTTCCTTTTGGGCTAACGTCTAAAAAAAATAATTAGCAATAAAAACGGTGGCTCTGTTTAATTTAACACTTCCAAATTAATTTTATAGGTTGTATAACACTTTATTATTAAAAATTGAATACAAAGCGCTCGTCACTTTTGCGTTTGGAAACAGTGGTCCTATTCACAGATTAGTTCTTTTCGCAATTAAAAGATAATACAATGGTTTTATACAATTGCCTTTTAAAGTAGCTCATCCATTGCCGTCTCTGTTTGTTAATAGATTTTTTGTGTAAGTGTAATACAAAAAAAAAACTTAAATTTTTGAGAAATGCAATAATTGATTTGTTTTAGAAATTTTTTAATTTAACCATTCAGTTTTTTAACAACGTTTAATTTAAAAAATACAGTGAAACCTCGATATATTAAATTTTCGGACCGACCCAAAAAAAAAAAGTATTAAAAAAAACTGAAAATGTATTATATATTGGTTTCGAAATCGATTTTTAAAAATACCGCGTTAAATAAGCCATTGTGATTGGCTCATTTTTTAGACAATAATGGCCGCGAATTAATTAGCCAATCAGAAGGGCCCGATTACTTTATAACCATGGATACATTATAAAATTATATATTTTTTAAATATTACATACAGTCGAATTTCGATAAGATGAGAAGAAATCAAAAACAATTGTAGTTATGAATAAAGCTCAAAATTTGTAAAATCTTTGCTTTACAAAATGAAAAATACTCAAAATTTTTTAGGGTGTTTTTAATTAACCTTACTTATTAGTTTAAGTGCCAAATGAGGCAAGAGACTTAATACTTATTGTATTCCTGTATTTTTTCGCTCTCTCCCACTCATTGCAATAATACAAATAATAAATTTTATGTTTGCGGTACCATTTAATTGTTTTTTTTTTCACTTGTATATATGCGTTGTGCGTATCTTTTCACTCGCTCCTACTCTTTGAAAAATGTTTTAAGTTAAATTCAATACATACGAGGATGTGCACGTTCGAGCGAAAAGTGGCACATTTCCGAGCGAGGGAAGCAAATGAAGCGCGACGCGGAGCGGCGCGCTTCATTTTCCCGAGATCGGATTGTGCCACTTTGAGCTCGAATGTGCGCACTCGGTTTTAAGCTCGATTCACAATGATTTAGGCCAATAAATTAGACGAAAAACGACTTGAATCATTTTAGGCATTTTTTCTCACTCGCACCAACGAAATTGTCGTATCTTTTCGCTTCCTCCCACTCATTGCTATGGTAAAAATACATTTTTCGAACATAAAATCAATATTTACCAAACTAAATTTAGATTTTGGTTTGAAAAAGCAAAGAATAAGTAGACAAATGCGGTAAATACGAGGATGTGCGCATTCGAGCGAAAAGTGGCACATTTCCGAGCGAGGAAGCAAATGAAGCGCGACGCGGAGCGGCGCGCTTCATTTTCCCGAGATCGGAATGTGCCACTTTGAGCTCGAATGTGCGCACTCGGTTTTAAGCTCGATTCACAATGATTTAGGCCAATAAATTAGACGAAAAACGACTTGAATCATTTTAGGCATTTTTTCTCACTCGCACCAACGAAATTGTCGTATCTTTTCGCTTCCTCCCACTCATTGCTATGGTAAAAATACATTTTTCGAACATAAAATTAATATTTACCAAACTAAATTTAGATTTATGGTTTGAAAAAGCAAAGAATAAGTAGACAAATGCGGTAAATACGAGGATGTGCGCATTCGAGCGAAAAGTGGCACATTTCCGAGCGAGGGAAGCAAATGAAGCGCGACGCGGAGCGGCGCGCTTCATTTTCCCGAGATCGGATTGTGCCACTTTGAGCTCGAATGTGCGCACTCGGTTTTAAGCTCGATTCACAATGATTTAGGCTAATAAATTAGACGAAAAATGACTTGAATCATTTTAGGCATTTTCTCTCACTCGCACCAACGAAATTGTAGTATCTTTTCGCTCCCTCCCACTCATTGCTATGGTAAAAATACATTTTTCGAACATAAAATTAATATTTATCAAACTAAATTAATATTTATGATTTGAAAAAGCGAAGAATAAGTAGACAAATGCGGTAAATACGAGGATGTGCGCATTTGAGCGAAAAGTGGCACATTTCCGAGCGAGGGAAGCAAATGAAGCGCGACGCGGAGCGGCGCGCTTCATTTTCCCGAGATCGGAATGTGCCACTTTGAGCTCGAATGTGCACACTCGGTTGTAAGCTCGATTCACAATAATTTAGGCCAATAATTTAGACCAAAAATGACTTGAATCATTTTAGGCATTTTTTCTCACTCGCATCAACGAAATTGTCGTATCTTTTCGCTCCCTTCCACTCATTGCTATGGTAAAACACGTTTTTCGATCATAAAATTAATACAATCAACGTTTTACTTTCGCTCAATAAAAATTAGGTAATATTGTCTGTTCCTGAATGTGCCAGGAAGACACAAAAACAAAATTCAAAAGCCGAGGTTCTATTGATAAGCCGCAATAAAACTTATGCAACAACCCACAAACGCTTGGTTCAATATTTAATAAATTATTTCTCAATGCATTAAAGAAAACTTTACGATTATGAAAAGCTTTACCAACTCCGAGCTAAAAAAAAAAAAATCGTTTTCCAAACGCGCCGTTGATTGAATTTTTTTTTTCAAAGTTGGCCATTAAAAGTTTCAAATTAAAATGAAGGTTTTCGATGAAATTCTGTTTTTGTTCGTGCCGAGACCTAACAAAGGGGTAATTAATAAATTAAATTAAATGAAATGGTTATTTACTTTCTTCTTTCGTAATACTTTCATTTCATTGAAAATGTGGGTCACAGTACGCTACTTTACGCACCGTCTGCCCCTGGACTTTAATTTAAAACTGTAACCGATATTCGCGTTCATTTCTATCGCAAAACTCGATTACTATGCAAATCGCTTCTCATTAGGCATCGGGCGGACTTATTAATTTTTTTTGCTCCCGCCAAAAACAACCGAATACCGCGTACCAATTTTGCGACAACTGAGACGCTCGCGGAAATTTTAATTTTTAAAAAAACTGCTCTTGAAAGACCTTAGACTAAATTACTTAAGTCAATTGTGGGGTGCCATCTATCAGTAATCGATCCAAATTAGCGAGCGGCACAATTACAACCCTAGTGCATTTGTGATACGACGAACCCTCCGCAACAAAAGTGCACTAGGGCGCGAATTTAATTCAAAACGAAATCCGGAATTTCTCAATTTCGAAGCAAACCGAATTTATGTAAAAATCAAAAGGCAACGCATTTTTGCGGGTGCGGTTTTGCGTTTCCACATTAAAAAGCGAAACGTGCGTAACTGTTTTTAAAAATTAATCTTACGTCGATCTGGGCGCAAACAATTTAGAAAAAAAAAATGTAGCGGGCACGAAAACCGCTTATTAGTCCACATATCACGAAGTTGTTACCTACGAAAGGTCGCTAACTGTTTTTTTTTGCCACTCGATTCCCAGAAGTTCATCAACCCGAGTCAGTAAACCCGGTCGGTAATGACGAAAAAAAAATTAATTACGTCTCGCGCGGTAAAAACAAATACATTTGTGTACTTGGACAATTTTGGGTCGCGCAGTTTTTTCCCGCCTTTTTTTCGACGCCCTTTGTTAGCACACGAAGTGCGGCTTTCATAACAAAATGTCGTTTGCGCAAATTACAGATTTCTTCTTATATAATAAAATAATTCATCGAAAAATTTTATCACTTTTTTTTCGAAACAATAAGGCTCGACACGAAGGCGCGATTTAATTCGCATTAAACCTTCGAAAAAGCTGCGCGATGGAGCAATTAGCAGATCCTTGGCTTAAAAAAAAAAGGACTCGGCAGAAATGGCGTGACGGCCCAAGAAAAAATTGCGAAACGTCGACATTACATGCTATAGCTCCGACGTAGGCGCAATTAAAAAAAAATTGTACAGAAACAAAGGAGTTTCGACGTCCGACCCGGCGTCGAAGTCGCCCGCACGATTTTTTGACATTGCAATGGGACGTCAATCAAACTTTTGCGGACCGGAATTATGCGAACAAACGCTCTTGCGAAATGTCGTGAGATCGAATCGTTTACATAACAACATGCTTCGATTCTTTCTAATAAATTTCAAACGAGGTTGCGTTGCCTCATCTTTACATTTCGATCTTTCAAGGTACGAGATCTTCATCCGATTCGCTTTTGCGCTTCGCAAAAAAAAATTGACCTTTTTTTGAGATGTTCAAGAACGAAATCCTTTGAATCGGTGATTTTGGAGCTGAGTGAGGGTGAGGAGTGCGTGGGGGGCGAAGTGGCGCAAAATGTAATTTTTTTTCCATTTAAAAATTTTGTAATTTGTTTTTAAAATTTTTTAAAAAGACAACTATTCAAAATTTATATTTTTATCAGAGATTTGATTTCGGGCAGAAGGACTTTGGTAAATTTTAAACAAAATTAATTATTGTGAATTGTTCTTAAGTGCACAAATTTTTATATTTTTCGAATTTAACTTAAAATGTGCAATATAAAGTTTTTTTGATTATTTAATGAGTGGGAGCGAGTGAAGAGATACGAAAATCACATGTATAAAAGTGAGAGAAAATACTTAAAAATTTTTGTACTATAGCAATGAGTGGGAGAGAGCGAAAAGATACAAGAATACCATAAGTGGAAGTGAGAGGGAATGATCAAAACTGTTTCAATAAGTATTCCTAACATTTTTAACTAATTCTTAATTTTCTGAACATATACAATTGTTTTTTATGTTCGAAAAACATATTTACCATAGCAATGAGTGAAAGGGAGCGAAAAGATACGACAATTTCGTTGGTGCGAGTGAGAAAAAATACCTAAAATGATTCTAGTCATTTTTCGTGTAATTTATTGGCCTAAATCATTGTGAATCGAGCTTAAAACCGAGTGTGCACATTCGAGCTCAAAGTGGCACATTCCGATCTCGGGAAAATGAAGCGCGCCGCTCCGCGCCGCGCTTCATTTGCCTCCCTCGCTCGGAAATGTGCCACTTTTCGCTCGAATGCGCACATCTCGTATTTACCGCATTTGTCTACTTATTCTTCGCTTTATCAAAGCATAAAAATACATTTTGTTTCGTAAATATTAATTTTATGTTCGAAAAATGTATTTACATAGCTATGAGTGGAAGGGAGCGAAAAGATACGACAATTTCGTTGGTGCGAGTGAGAGAAAATGCCTAAAATAATTCAAGCCATTTGTCGTCTAATTTATTGGCTTAAATCATTGTGAATCGAGCTTAAAACCGAGTGCGCACATTCGAGCTCAAAGTGGCACATTCCGATCTCGGGAAAATGAAGCGCGCCGCTCCGCGTCGCGCTTCATTTGCCTCCCTCGCTCGGAAATGTGCCACTTTTCGCTCGAATGCGCACATCTTCGTATTTACCGCATTTGTCTACTTATTCTTCGCTTTATCAAAGCATAAATCTACATTTTGTTTGGTAAATATTAATTTTATGTTCGAAAAATGTATTTACCATAGCAATGAGTGGAAGGGAGCGAAAAGATACGACAATTTCGTTGGTGCGAGTGAGAGAAAATGCCTAAAATGATTCAAGTCATTTTTCGTCCGATTTATTTGCCTAAATTATTGTGAATCGTGCTTAAAACCGAGTGTGCACATTCGAGCTCAAAGTGGCACATTCCGATCTCGGGAAAATGAAGCGCGCCGCTCCGCGTCGCGCTTCATTTGCCTCCCTCGCTCGGAAATGTGCCACTTTTCGCTCGAATGCGCACATCTTTGTATTTATTGAATTTATTCACATTAAATTTTGGATTTAAAAAGGAAATAAAGTTTGGACACCAGTGTCTTAAGTCTTAAGCACTCGTACGACACTAAAACCCGCGATTCTAACCCTAAATTCTTCAAACTAAAATTCTTAATCAATTTTTTTTGTTCCGAGACCTTCATATTTCTATTTTGAAAAAATTTAAGTAGAAAACCATGTTTTTAAATTTATTTTTGAATTTAGAAATCGAAAACTATTAATCTTTTTTTGAATTGAGATTTGATCTTTTTCAAACAAAAATAATGGCATTTAATTTAATTTAAAATAAAAAATCGAGAATTGTCAATCTGTTTCTAGCAACGTTTTTCCACAAAATTACTTTTGCGGTTTTTGACATTTCTTCGCGTCTTTTTCTGCAAAACCGCAAAAAACCCAAAAAAGTCGAAAAACAATGCAAATCGATCTATTTGTGGGCGTCGCGGGCGCGTTTCCACGAAATCGAACTTAAATATTTACATTTTACAATGGACATTTTCGAAATGCGAAGGCCGACGTGCCATTAATTCGTAAATAAATCGCTTAATTGCGTTAAAAACCGGCTCGATAATTAGCGCGCGCTTAGATTTAAAGGAATTTGGGAGGAAATCGTTTCGAAAAAAGACTTAGGAGAGTCGTATCTGACCAATCAAGCACTTAAAATGCAAAAAAGCAACCTTAAGATTTTTAAAAGCCTTGACTAAAACGTCGTTTTTAGTCGGACATAACAATTGGCATAAATACCGTTCGCGTGATTTACGGTTTTCCAAAAGGACACCTCGAAACCTTAACATTTTAAAAAAAATCGGGCGATTTAAAGGCTTCGCCATTTTCCAAAAATTTCGACTCGAAGAAAGAAACGAAAACGAAATTTCGTTAAAAGTTACATTTTTTTTGGAAACCGCCCAATCCAAAAGCCTTTCTATCGGCAAAAAGTCGTTTTACGTAATTTATGAATTTTTTCCAAAAAATTCTACACTTCTTCCATTTATTAATAACCAAATTTTACGCTAATTAAAGTTATAACAGACTTACTTCGTGATTTTTTTTTCACTATTAAACACAGCTCGAAATTTACTTCGGCACAAATTCCGGGCTTTTCTTTTTTTCGAAAAAAACTAAAAACCGCACACTCTGATCGAATATTCACCTCAGACCATAGCCGTACGTTAACACAGCGCAGTTCGCGAGTTTCACGGCTACTGAATCTTGAATTTTGTGGTCTGAGAAATATAAGAGTGAAAGACTTGAGGACCATAAACTCGTCGTGGCTGAAGAAATAAGCGTTGGTTGTAAAAGTCTCCCCATTATCTGTTAATGATTACAGAAATTACGGGCACGTCAGCCGTGTCTTCTTTTAATTCATTTCGATGATTATTTAATTAAATTAAATTTTATGCGATTAATTGCAAGAGCGTGTCCTTCTTTTTCTGTCACAAAGGATAATGAAATTATCGAGAAGTGAAAATTTTTGAGGAAGGTTACCGTTAATTGCCGTTTTTCGCCTGGATTGAGTATCCTTTCCCCGTGTTTAAATCGAGACGCCTATTTTTGAAGTTGTACTTCTTTTGGTGCCACGCGAGTAAAATTTTAAGTCATAGCCGTCTAAGAAAACAATTTAATTATTGTGAATAGTGCTTAAAACCGAGTGTGCGCATTCGAGCTCAAAGTGGCACATTTCCGATCTCGGGAAAATGAAGCGCGCCGCTTCGCGTCGCGCTTCATTTGCCTCCCTCGCTCGAAAATGTGCCACTTTTCGCTCGAATGCGCACATCCTCGTATTTATTTAATTTTGAAAATTAAACTTTCTTTACAATCAACAAATTTCAGTAAATATTGATTATATATTCGAAAAACGTATTTTTACCATAGCAATGAGTGGGAGAGAGCGAAAAGATACAAGAAACTCATAAGAATGAGTGAGAGGAAATGATAAAAATTGTTTACTACTTTTTTGTTACCAAAATTATTGTGAATAGTGCTTAAAACCGAGTGTGCACATTCGAGCTCAAAGTGGCACATTTCCGATCTCGGGAAAATGAAGCGCGCCGCTTCGCGTCGCGCTTCATTTGCCTCCCTCGCTCGAAAATGTGCCACTTTTCGCTCGAATGCGCACATCCTCGTATTTATTTAATTTTGAAAATTAAACTTTCTTTACAATCAACAAATTTCAATTTATTTCAGTAAATATTGATTATATGTTCGAAAAACGTATTTTTACCATAGCAATGAGTGGGAGAGAGCGAAAAGATACAAGAAACTCATAAGAATGAGTGAGAGGAAATGATAAAAATTGTTTACTACTTTTTTGTTACCAAAATTATTGTGAATAGTGCTTAAAACCGAGTGTGCACATTCGAGCTCAAAGTGGCACATTCCGATCTCGGGAAAATGAAGCGCGCCGCTCCGCGTCGCGCTTCATTTGCTTCCCTCGCTCGGAAATGTGCCACTTTTCGCTCGAATGCGCACATCTTCGTATTTATTGGAATTGTGGGCATGAATTTTTGCATATTTTACTTTGTTTTCGATTTACACGGTGTTCCATACAAATAATTATGATATTATTTAGAGTTAACAGGAATTGCATTGTCATTAAAATCAACTATTGCTAAATATGCAACGTTTCGATTCTTTATTTCATCAAAATTGTATAATTTTGATGTTTAACATTTTTTTTGACATTTTAATTTGCTCGAAAGTGTTTCAATAAAGAAACGAAACGTTGCATATTTAACAACAGTTGATTTTTTTGACAGTTCATTCTTGTTATCTTTAAATAATATTTAAAAGACATTGGGCGTGGTAACATTATGATTAAAAAAGTATGATTTTGATTTACACGGTTGACCGTGTAAATTAGGAATTAGGTGTACAGTGGGAAGGTGCAAAGACTGGATATTTTTAAGAAATATCTTTTTTATATCATTTTTAGGCGATTTTGTTTCTATTCTACGTGAAAATTTGGTAGTTTATGGAAGAAAAAAAAAATTTCTATTGGAAAACAAACTCTAAGTGAATTAGAGGCTTCGTTTATTCAAAAATTTAATTTCCCATTTAAATAACTTAGGAAAACAGTGTTTTTTTTAATTTCCACTCAATTTTTTCATATGAAAATTGTAATTTTTTGATAAACGAGTCTTAAGCCTTTGTAGAGAGTTGAAACCAAAAAAAAAAAAAAAATTCTGTTATTTAAATGGGAAATCTAAGTTTACTTTTTTTCCCAAATAAAATGAATTGCATCGTAGTGGGGCACTAATAAGGCATTCATCATAAAATATTTGAAAGCATTACCAACCGTTTACTCAAATTGCTATAAGATTTAAAAATTAGTGGATCTATGGCCTAGGTACAACAGAGGTGATGTACCTTGGCTCTATTCGCATTAAGCAAAATAAAACCCATTGTTCTACGAAAACTATATATTTATTTTTGGATTATAAGAATTAGTAATGTTCTTCTACGTGAAAATTTGGTAGTTTATGGAAGAAAAAAAAAATTTCTATTGGAAAACAAACTCTAAGTGAATTAGAGGCTTCGTTTATTCAAAAATTTAATTTCCCATTTAAATAACTTAGGAAAACAGTGTTTTTTTTAATTTCCACTCAATTTTTTCATATGAAAATTGTAATTTTTTTGATAAACGAGTCTTAAGCCTTTGTAGAGAGTTGAAACCAAAAAAAAAAAAAAAATTCTGTTATTTAAATGGGAAATCTAAGTTTACTTTTTTTCCCAAATAAAATGAATTGCATCGTAGTGGGGCACTAATAAGGCATTCATCATAAAATATTTGAAAGCATTACCAACCGTTTACTCAAATTGCTATAAGATTTAAAAATTAGTGGATCTATGGCCTAGGTACAACAGAGGTGATGTACCTTGGCTCTATTCGCATTAAGCAAAATAAAACCCATTGTTCTATGAAAACTATATATTTCTTTTTGGATTATAAGAATTAGTACTGTTCTTCTTTGAGATGACACTAAAAATGTTTCAAAAATTAACAAAACTTTTCTCGTATACTAAAATTTCACATACTTAATGGTTAACTTTGCAAAAATTTAAATTTTTCGTTAGACTTGCGAGGCATATTATTCGAAGCAAAATAGAAAAAAAATAAGAATTTATAACAAAGGTATATCTAAATTTTTATTTATTGCACGTTGATCTTAGGGCCAAGGTACAACTTATTGACGGTGACCGAGGTACAACACACCGACCCTTGATGTTTAAACTCAAAAATAAAATTAAAGATTATGCTGTGCCAAAATCAGACTACTACTATGCAAACATTAATAAATAATCTTTCTATTACGATGAGTCATTTGTTATTAGGTAATAAAAATCAATAAGATATTTAAGTAAAAAGAATAGAAAAAGACTTACTTTTTTTCGATTAAAAATTTCATTAGCAAAAATTACATTAACGAAAGCCCGCAAATATTAAAAAAAAATAAAATTGCTCTCAGTACAATAGGAACCAAGGTACAACAGGTTTCCCTACTCTATTGCAGATGCGAAATATTATTTGTCATCAGTAATAGTGTAAACATTTGGCGTTTTCCTATGTAAAATGACTTCTACAATTTATTTCTAAAGAAAAAAGTTCAATATTATTAATAATCAAAAAGTTATGCAAAAATTACTACAGTACACCCCTTATTCAGGGGCAAATGTTATTTGTTATCAGTAATAGAATAAGCAATTTTTTTTCTTTTATAAAATGATATCTACAATTCATTTCTAAAGAGAAAAATTGAATATTTCTAATAATCAAGAAGGTATACAAAAATGACTACAGTACACTCTTTTTTTTTGAAACCTTGTAAATCGAGGAATAGATGTACAGTGGAGAGGCGCCAAGATTAGATTTTTTTAAAAAATGTTCAGGAACATATGTATTGGAAACCACTGGTCTAGCTATACACAAACGCAGCACGTGGTTATATTTAATTTAGTCACGCCAAAGAAGTATAACTACATCCGCTATTTTTTTAAAAATTAATTCGATCCTCAATTGTAGGCTCCGAAAAATTAAGTAACGAAGTGTCAAGTCGCAATTTTCCCAAAATTGTTTCATTAATAGGCTAAATTTAGATCCTAATCGTTGGAGGTTCTAACAAACACAAAAATGCAACAGGTTTTAATTCGAAATAATAAAACTTAATTAAACAAAAAGCTTATCAAGATATATTTGAATAGCTTAATTGTTTATTTATAAATTTGGCAATACGGTACGCGCTAAAAAAAAATATTAATAACGTAACGTCCTGAGAATGATTTGCAATGTTTACTATTTCTTCGTTCTCGAAGATTTCGACATTTTCTTCTGTTTATGATCCGGATGGAATTTTGCGTTAACGTACACGTTGTAATTGTACAAGAACACGATGCTCACGATTTTTAAATTATTATTAACAATTCATCATAAAAAAGTCGTAAAAAAGCATAACGTTAAGAGGATTCACGCTTTTCTTGTATGCAAATCGCCTTGGAAATCTAAAACAATTTCCTGTCGATCAAAATCGTACATTTTGTCTTGAAATTTGAAAATTAACGCACGACAAAATCCGTTTTTCGACAAAATTTGCCATTTAGGGGTTTTTCCTTGACCAACCTTAAATTTTAGGGTTCTTTGATCGATTTCTTGGGTTGGAATGATCGATATTAAAGGGGTTGCTTTAGTTACAAAATAAACAAATTAATTGACCAATCACGGGTCGATTTAAAGTGCGCTCTTTTGAATTTATTTAAACGCACTTGCGTTTAAAAAAAAGTAATTTCAATTAAGTTTCTGGTCCAGTTAATTTTACGTAGAGCGAATTCAATGTCAAAAGTTTAAAGAACCGTATTTGTTATAAATAAAAATCGAAAGCACTCTCGTTTTCGCCCTTGATCCCTGTTAAATAATTTGTCAAATCGTATCGAGGCCAAAAGTACCTTAATGTGCCACTTTTTGTTTCGCTAAATAAACTCTTATTCATGTAAAATGTTCATTAAGCTATAAAATGTGTATTTTTTTGGAATTTCTTTATTTTTACTTATTCAGCAATCATTAATCGAAAGTTTGCTATAGGCAACCGTTCGAGCGTTTAAATTTCGTGTATTGTAAGTTGCCTACGACTTAAAAATAAAATTAAAACTTCGTGGAAATGCGAACAAGTTATTTTATACATTTTGGGGAAATAAAAAAAGGAATGCACACTGGCGCGCTGCACTTTGAGTGTTTTTTTTTGTAAACAGAATAAATCACAAATGTTCTTCTTAGACGGGCTGCTGGAAATGCAACAAGCCCGCCACCACCCCTTGAAAACCGGCGTTGTAGTCCAAAGTGACTTCGTTATATAGAAATTCGTCCCTTCGGTCTTCGTAGTGGTCGTTTTGGTCGGGGCCGCTGACGAGGGCTCCGTAGAGGACCTGCGGGTTGGGGTTCTTCGACTTGTACTCGTCCCAGCCGCAAGGCGCCGGCACATCAGGACAGGAACTTTAATTTTTAACACATTGTTAGTTTTGACGTTATACTTCTTTTTGGCAAAATTCGACGGTATGAAGTTAGCCGCCAAAGAATTTTTTTTATACTGGCTCAGACTGAGAGCGTGACAGGGGACACCCAACGGACATTTTGCCAAAGAAGTATAACTTCTAACCGTTCATTTTTCAAAATTAAAATTATGTTAAAAATTACCTCGCCGAATGATGGGGCTTTTTGGGATAATCCTTTCCGAAGCCCACGACGAAGCTGCGGCCGGTCGCGTCCCCCAGCATGTAATCAATTTGTTCTTTAGCAAAATTTATGTAGATTTGCGGGGAAATATTCATGTCAGCCGCCTGCGTAATTAAATATACAATTAACCCTTTTAGGATTAAACTTTATTACAAGGTCGTAATACCTGCAAACAAATAAAGGCAATATTTGAGGCGTGCGAAAGGGTCCCGACCTTGTCGACGTAAATCAAACCCTTCGGGGTCCTCTTCTGCTCGTAAACCGCGTAATCGCAGAACTGCTTCACGGCCATTTCGTAGTCTAAGCGCTGCGATTCCTCCGCCAAAAGCACCTTTAAAAGATTTTTTAAGTGCCTTCTTCGCATCTAATTCGCAAGACCAACCTGAATGCCGGCGATTTTTTTATTGTAAAAAAAATCGAAAGGACGCCGGTCGAGATTAAAATCTCTATAAAGATCTTCGGCTTCCTTCAGGTACCTTTTCTTCTCCGAAGCTCTGTATAACCAGACCGCCGCCCATGCCAGCTCGTCCTCGTAACCTGAAGACCTTCAATTAAATTTAACCTTCCGCATACTAGGTGACTAAATGTTACGTGCCATACCAGGTGGGGTTTGCCATACCCCGAAAATAAAATGATATAAAATCCGCAAAATTTCTACGTTATGACAGTTCAATGATAAGAAATACAGTCGAACTTCCATAAGCCGAATTTTTGACAACTCGAACTCGAACCAGTTTCCCTAGGCCTTGCCTATCTCAACGTTAATATTTTTATGTCAATAACTCGAAATTTAATAATTCGAATTGTTTAATAAATCGAAGCGTTTTACAATTCATTAAATTCAAGTTTCCATTAGTAAATAGGGCGATGACTCGAAGTTAAATTTTAAAGCTTTTTATAAGATTTCTACCTGGAAGGATTAGGGACGGGTTGGTTTGGTGTTATTGTGCTTTAAAAGCTCCATTGTTAACTACGAATAAAAGGTTTTATACTACAAGAATGTTTTGACGGCGGCACTTCAATTGGATTTAAATACTAATTTATGTTTAAATGCCTTATGAACACTTATAAATTTTTGAAATGGTTTTACCGTTTATTTTACAAAAAAATAAACTATTTTTGCATTTTAGTTTTCAATTTGCTAGTTATTCGTCGACTACGAAGACTAACAAATGTGCTTTACGTTCTTTATAGTTTGTAACAGAGTATAACAGAAACTCTAAAAAAGTTTAATACTTTTTCTAAAATTATTTACGTATTAACATGGAGTGTAAACGAAAATTAAAAAGTTTAACCATAAGGGAGAAAATTAATCTTATAAAAGAACTGGAACGTGGGCTCAAAAGAAAAAAAGATATAGCTAAAGATTTTGGTATTCCCGCAAACACTTTATCAACCATTTTAAAAAACAGAGACCTAATTGGAGCTGCTGAAGATACAAATGGCAAATGTCAACGTTGATAAAGATTTGGAAGTTGCTGAAATTCCTAGCGATGAAAGCATTATATGTAAAGTGCTAGAAGAAAGTAAGAAAAACTGTGAAAGTGAAAGTGAATATGAAATTGATACAGATGTTCAGTAAACATCCCTTCAACAACTCAAGTTTACAATGCAATAGATACTATTTCTCTATTGCTATGTGCTCAAGAAGATGTTTCTACTGATATATTATTATCGGTAAGATCATAGGAAAAATTTGTAGAAACACAACATTTTGGAGCAATGAAGCAAAAGAGAATTTTAGATTACTTTCAATTTGACAGTAAATAATATGTAAATAACTATATTTTTTAGAGTCTTAATAAAAATAAATAATGTTAATGATTGTAGATCAATTTTGGTTATTTTCTATCAAAAATGAATGATATATATTTGGGCTGTACAATTTGGCGGGTTAAGCCGGCTAAAAAAGTTAGCTAAGTTAATTAGCTGGCTAACTGATCAGCTAAGCTAATTTAACCGGTTAAATAAATTAGCTCACCTAATTAGCTGGCCGTTTAACCGGTTTAATTAATTAGCTCAGCCAATTAGCTGACCATTTAACCGGTTAATTTAGCTTAGCTTATCTAATTAGCTAACGGTTAATCCGCTAAACAGCTAATTTTTTTAAGCTATTTAATGATTTCTTATTCTCGGACAGGTTTAAAAAATAATCTTGATATTGCTTTTATAACAAAACAACAGTAGAGTAATTTATTAGGAAAATTAATATTTTACAATTTTTTTTATTTAAAAAATTGGTTTTTAAATTAATTATTTTTTGAACCTGTCCGAGAATAAGAAATCTTTAAATAGCTTAATAAAAATTAGCTATTTAACCGATTAACCATTAGCTAATTAGTTCAGCTAAGCTAATTTAACCGGTTAAACGGCCAGATAATTAGCTGAGCTAATTTATTTAACCGGTTAAGTTAGCTAAGCTGATTATCCAGCTAATTAACTTAGCTAACTTTTTTGGCCGGTTTAACCGGTTAAATTGTACAGCCCAAATATATATATATACGGAAGTTTTTAACTGAACTTCTTTTGGTAACTCGAGTTTTTGATAATTCGAATTATTTTTGCTGTCACTTTGACTTCGACTTCTCGAGGTTCGACTGTATATTTTAATCACCAATAACGAATAGCTTTAAGTAAAACACATTGTATCTTTTCTCTCCCTTCTACTCATTGCTATGGTAAATACGTTTTTCTCGAATATAAAATCGATATTTACTAAATTTAATTAAAATTTTTGATCTGAAGGAGCTTATGGTAAATTATATTAATGTAATAAATACGAGGATGTGCGCATTCGAGCGAAAAGTGGCACATTTCCGAGCGAGGGATGCAAATGAAGCGCGACGCGGAGCGGCGCGCTTCATTTTCCCGAGATCGGAATGTGCCACTTTGAGCTCGAATGTGCACACTCGGTTTTAAACATGATTTGCACTAATTTTGGTGACAAAAAACGAACAAATAATTTTTATCATTCCCTCTCACTCGCACTTATGAGTTTGTTGTATCTTTTCGCTCGCTCCCACTCATTGCTATGGTAAAAATACGTTTTTAGAACATATAATCGATATTAACTGAACTAAATTTAAAAATTCATGTAAACAAATTGAATAAATACAAGGATGTGCGCATTCGAGCAAAAAGTGGCACATTTCCGAGCGGGGGAAGCAAATAAAGCGCGACGCGGAGCGGCGCGTTTTATTTTCCCGAGATCGGAATGTGCCACTTTGAGCTCGAATGTGCACACTCGGTTTTAAACATGATTAGCACTAATTTTGGTGACAAAAAATGAATAAATAATTTTTATCATTTCCTCTCTCTCGTACTTATGAGTTCGTTGTATCTTTTCGCTCGCTCCCACTCATTGCTATGGTAAAAATACGTTTTTAGAACATATAATCGATATTAACTGAACTACATTTAAAAATTCATGTAAACAAATTGAATAAATACAAGGATGTGCGCATTCGAGCGAAAAGTGGCACATTTCCGAGCGAGGGAGGCAAATGAAGCGCGACGCGGAGCGGCGCGCTTCATTTTCCCGAGATCGGAATGTGCCACTTTGAGCTCGAATGTGCACACTCGGTTTTAAACATGATTTGCAATCATTTTGGTGACGAAAAACGAATAAATAATTTTTATCATTCCTTCTCACTCGTACTTATGAGTTTGTTGTATCTTTTCGCTCGCTCCCACTCATTGCTATGGTAAAAATACGTTTTTAGAACATATAATCGATATTAACTGAACTACATTTAAAAATTCATGTAAACAAATTGAATAAATACAAGGATGTGCGCATTCGAGCGAAAAGTGGCACATTTCCGAGCGAGGGAGGCAAATGAAGCGCGACGCGGAGCGGCGCGCTTCATTTTCCCGAGATCGGAATGTGCCACTTTGAGCTCGAATGTGCACACTCGGTTTTAAACATGATTTGCACTAATTTTGGTGACGAAAAACGAATAAATAATTTTTATCATTCCTTCTCACTCGTACTTATGAGTTTGTTGTATCTTTTCGCTCGCTCCCACTCATTGCTATGGTAAAAATACGTTTTTTGAACATATAATTGATATTTACTAAACTAAATTTAAAAATTCGTGTAAAGAAATTGAATAAATACAAGGATGTGCGCATTCAAGCTCAAATGCGCACACTCAGTTTTAAGCACGATTACCAAGCGACCCGTTTTAACAAGAAAAAAAATGGGTCACGTCAGTTATACCCCACCCCTTACACGGAAAAACTATCAAATTAATTTGTTTCTCCGATACTAACTGGTAGTAGGTCTTGGCGCCGGGGATGGCTTCGTGATACAGCCCCCTGTAAGTCGCCCCCAGCTCGTACAGTTCCTCCGCGTGTCGCAGGCACGAATCCGAATAGTCGGCGTCGATTTTCTTAAAAACCATGGATGTGGCCGCCAAGGCTGCGGCCGTTTCGCCGGCCAAATCCGAACCTGGGGGCGTTCGAAATTAAATTAAAAAAATCCACCCGAAAAAATAACGCAATAATTACCGGGGTTGTTTTTGTCGATTTTGTATGCGGGCCGCGTAGTGTTGAGCTCTTCGGGTCGCCCCCAGAAGCGATGGTCGATGGAGAACTCGCCCACTTGGCCGTAGAACTCGAAGGGGCCGATGTGGCACTTTATGAAGTAATCGCTCGCCCATTTTATGGCGGCCACGGCGTTCTCGTATTGAGCTAAAAAATTACTTTAAACCTCAAAAAAATTAATATTTAACTAAATTCGGTTTGCTCACCTGCCTTTTTGTAAGCGTCCTCGTAGGAAAGCAGGCCCCAGGACAGCATGGTCGTCGTGAAGGCCATCGTGAAGCCGAATTTCACGAAATCGCTCGCTGAAATTAATTCAAATTGCAATTACCAGAGTTGCGCGCTTTGGCGATGGGCGGCGCTCGCTAAATTTAAATGTAATTTGGTTGTTTGTCGCTTATTTTTAACGCGCTTTATCGAATTAGTTTAAATTGTATTACCATGGCAACGAGTCGCCGAAACAGGTGTGGAACTCTCTGTTTTATTTTACATACTGAATTCATATGTAATTAGATAGTTTGCCATGCATGCTTCTTCGAATTGATTTAAACTAAGTACCATAGCAACGGGTCGGTAACATGTAGAAATCTATATCTTTTTAAATTATTTAATTTGGTTGTTTGTCGTAGTTTTTTTACCGCACTTTTTTAAATTGATCAAGTTGTATTACAATAGCATTATATACCGGGTGTTTTATTTAAAGTGCCACGAGCTTATAACTCCAAAACTATTAGAAATTTCAAAAAAAGTACAGGTATAAAAGTGTTTTTAATTTATTCGATCTATGCAATGGCATAAATATAAGTTTTGTTCTAGTTCCGGTTTAACCGGAAAAGGTGGCAATTTTCTGATTTTAAATAGAATTGTATTTATTTTTTTTAATAATTGAATAGAGTTTGTTGAGTGTTCTCCAAAAATGTATAATAAGTTAGCATTTGATTAATAAATAATTTAAAAAAAAATACACTTCTATTTAAGATAAAAAAGTTGACACCTTTTCCGGTTAAACCGGAAGTAATACAAAATTTATATTTATGCTAGTGCATAGATCAAATTAATAAAAAAAACTTTTATATTTGTACATTTTTTGAAATTTTGATTATTTTAAGAATTATAAGCTCGTGGCACTTTACTGAAACACTACATTTTGTAGTAGAAATTAATTTTTTTTGGGAAAACAGTCACTTGTTATACATTTATGGAAATCTCTCGACGAGCTCTATCCAATTATAAAAAAAATAAATATTCTTCTATTTAAGATAAGTAAGTTGACACCGTTTACGGTTAAACCGGAAATAGAACAAAATTTATATTTATACCATTGTATAGATCGAATAAATTAAAGACACTTTTATACTTATACATTTTTGAAATTTTTATAAGTTTAGGAGTTCTAAGCTCGTGGCACTTTAAATGTAACACCCGGTATATATATAGATATACATCATAGCAACGGGTCGGTAACAGGTAGAGCTCTTTATCCTTTTTAAATTATTTAATTTAATTTGATCGTTCGCCATGCATTTTTAGCGCGCTTTTTCGAATCGACTCAAATTGCGTTACCATAGCGACGACTTTCAGTAATAAGTAGAGCTTCGCTTAGTTTTGCAAACAAATGGTTGTTGGTCATGCATTTTTGGCCCGATTTTTTTAATTTGAAAAAAAAACAAACAATTTAATTACCATCGTAGTAACCTCCAGTTAGGTCCTCTCCATTTGGGCCCGTATCATTTAGGGCCGAATCGCCCCTCCAAGGGATCCGATTGTCCGAAGGAAGATGTCCGGATCGTTGCGCTTCGTAAAACAGAAGGGAAAGCCTGAGGATTTCCTTGTACTCTTCGGTCTTGGAAAATCGTGGGAAACTTGTCGTGCACCAGCTTAGCAACAGGACGAGGAACAAGGTGGAAATGTTGGCCATCTGCAAGAAAAAACGTAATTAGTGGGAAATCCAAGCTGTAATCGTGTCGTTATGTAATTTGGTGTGTCGAAGCTTTCGAAAAAAGGTTTTTCCCATACGGCATGGTTGGAAAGTGTTGTGCGCGTCGAGGGTCAGCTTTATTTATAGAAATTCGCGAAGGAAACGCTCTTGCACGCCGAGAAATTCGAGTCAAAATTTGCTTAATGATTTTTAAGGATCGTTTCTCTTGAATGGCGACGCCATTTAACAAAGCGGAAGCCGCAAACGTGCGCTGAATTTCCCCGCAGGAGGCTTGATGCAATTTAACGGATTTTTTTTTCGAAAAAAAGGAAAATTGCGACTAAAGATGCACTTACTTGCGCTTGATTCGAGACGAGGCGATTAGAGCTGAGGAAGATTGGGGCCGTTGCGAATTTTCATTTTTGGCGGGGGTCACTCTTGCTGCAGCGAAGGGGTTGGTGTTTGTTTTTTTTCTAGAACATCGCGCTGGTGTTTTTCGTTTGCACTCGTAAATGGAGAATTCGTGGCCTTTTAACGAGTCAAATCGATTTTTAATGGCGGTGTCGTAAGACCCGTCTTAATCACAAAGTGGACTTAGCGCGAATGAATGATTATAAACAACGGTGCGACATTGACAATGCTTTCGCTTTTTAAAAGGAGACGGAGAATGTTTAATTAAATTCCGTACGATTTTATAGGTCAGTTATTGAGTGTCTTCGGCGATTAACACGTGTCGTTGGTCACTCTAAGGTGACTTCTGTGTTTGTGCGGCGTTGGGTTTTATTTTTTTTTGGGGAACTTAATTTTTTTTCGAATAGAATACGTGTTAAAAATTTTATGAATTTTTTAATGTTAAATATTTCGGAAACTTAGATTTTTTTGGATTGAAATTATTTTAGTTTGCTTTTTTAAATAAAAAAAGAACAAAGTTTTTGAGTAATGCAATAATTGATTTCCAATTAGAATTTTTTAATTAAATCATTCAGCTTGTTAACAACTTTAAATTAAAAAAATACAGTGAAACCTCGATAGAGTAAATCTTCGGACAAACAAAAAAAAATAAAATAATTAAAAAAACTGTAAATGTATTATGTATTGCTTTCGAAATCGTGTTTTAAAAATACCACGTTAAATAAGCCATTGTGATTAGCTCGTTTTTTTAAAGAATAATGGGCGCGAATTAATTAGCCAATCAGAAGGGCCCGATTACTCTGTAACCTTGGATACATTATAAAATTATATATTTTTTAAATATTATATACAGTCAAACTTGGATAAGATGAGAAGAAATCAAAAACAATTTTAGTTATGAATAAAGCTCAAAATTTGTAAAATCTTTGCTTTAGAAAATGAAACATACTCAAAATTTTTTAGGGCGTTATTAATTAACATTACTTATTAGTTTAAGTACCAAAATAAGGCAAGAGACTCAATACTTATTGTACTCTTGTATTTTTTCGCTCTCTCCTACTCATTGCAATAGTACAAATAATAACTTTTATGTTTGTGGTACCATTTAATTGTTTTTTTTTATTTGTATACACCCGGTATATCGTCAAGTAAATTTAACTTTTAAAATCGCGAAAAAAACGTTTGAACAACGACTGCAATAAATTACACAGTGGTGCACCATAATGCGAAACACCTTGTATATAATTTTTTTATGATCTTTAAACAAAACTCCAATAATTTGCTTTAATTTTACAAAGTAAGCGTCAATTCCAAATTAATTACGTGCAAACGCAAATTCCATTATAAAGGGTGTTTCGAATTAAAGCAGAAAAAATTAAGATTTTCAAAAATTGCCAAAAACGATCGTTACGAGGCTTTGTAATTATTTATAAGAGATTATTATTACGAACCGATAAACACGTGCGCCTATTTAAAAACTCAAATGCACGATTCCGGAAAGCGCGATAACGTTAACTTGCAAATGGCCGAAAGCGCTACATTGAACAAAGGAAAATGAATTTTGGGCTTCGCAACTAACATTTTGGAAAACCATTACGACCAAAAAATGCGAGATTTTTGAGAAAGGTTGCGTAAAGATTTTTAAAGTATTATTTGTGACTTAACAAAAACGACAAAACATAGAATATTTAAAAATTAGCTTACAATTCAGATTTATATACAGGGTGTACTTCGGAGAGATCCAAAACCCTTTGGTAAACACTATTCTGTCCACACAAACACTAATTAGTTAAAATCAATTTTTTTTAGAACGTTCTTTACACTTTAACCTGCGATTCACAACTGGGGTGTGGGGGGGAACGCTGTATGCAGTTTGCAACATTATCCGTTTATTTCAATTTTGGTATATGTTAAATACGATTAAGAAACTTTCTAAAAACGGCCGTACCGATGTTTTATAATTATTTATAAGTTCGTACACACCAAAAACAAATAATGTAACTAATTTATATCAATTCGTGCGAGCCATCTACGGTACACGCACTAGTTTAAATTGATTTATAAGAGTTCAAATAAATAATACAATTAAACAAAAATTTGCATTTTCAATTTTTAAGTAATGTATTAAAGTCGTTTAAAAAAAATGTTTTAGCGACTGATATAATATAAATTTTTTATTTATTCTTTGAAGCACATATGTGACACTCAAAGCACGTTGTATTTAAGCTGCCTATGTATAAGTTATGGATAATTTGGGTTAAGTAAAGGGGCGTAGTATATGTATTGATTTTCACGAAACCGTTCACGAAGCACTTCGTATTGCAGCTTCGTATAAGTAAAGGCACATTTGCGCAGTAAAGGGGCGGAGTTTATGTATTGATTTTTCACAAAGCCTACAAAGTATTGATTTTTAGATATGCCAAACAAGTAGCGACATCGTCAAAAATTTCCAGTGGTTACGTTTTGTTTAAGGCCAACGACCTGTGCGTTGTCCGTAAACGCTTGCTGCCACGCAAAACGGCACAAATTAGTCTTTTAACTGTGTTTAATTAGTGTTTTAATTGGTCACGAGTGCAAAAGAGAGAGACTTATGAGTGTCGGAATCGGTTTAGAATGAAATATTCGCACAAAGACGGTCGCCGGAGCGCCGGCATTCGCCCGACCATTGCACAGGGGTGCCTTAGTGCGATCGCAGAGTAGGCTTACGGGCTTCCAGCCAAGCGAAAGATTCAGTTTGCGGTGCGTCTACTTTGCGTGGGCCAAACGACCGAGCATTGACGTGCACTCATCAAAGCAGGTGAGTGACTTATTGCTTATATAATTAAAAATTATGTTAAATGCAAAGAATTGGAAACTATTCTAAACGGCCGTAACGATGTTATATAATTATTTAGAAAGCAATGCTATAAAGAATAAATAAACGTGTAAACATTTTAAAACTCGAATGCATGGTATCACAAAAAGTGCGATAACGTGAACCAGCAAATAGCCGAAAGTGCTTTGTCGTTTCCGTCGCGTAATCAAAGTCGGAACATTTCAAGTTTTGCAATAAATATTTTACAAAACCATTTTAACCAAAGACTTTTAATTTTTTTAATTGAAGAATAAAATAATATAGGCAAATTCGATAAATACGAGGATGTGCGCATTCGAGCGAAAAGTGGCACATTTCCGAGCGAGGGAGGCAAATGAAGCGCGACGCGGAGCGGCGCGCTTCATTTTCCCGAGATCGGAATGTGCCACTTTGAGCTCGAATGTGCACACTCGGTTTTAAGCACGGTTCACAATAATTAAATTACTTGCTCAAACGGCTAACTTCATACTGTCGTTAGCTGTGATTTTAAATTTTACTTTTGACGTGCCAAAAGAAGTATAACTACCGAAATCCAATTTTTTTTGCAAATTAAAGCTCAATTGGACTTTACTTGACATCCAAAATCTACAAAAGCCAAAATTTTTTCCCAAAAAAATTAAATCTCTATTTTTTACAGTTCCACGGCGAAAGTTCCCAATCAAGGACCTCCCAGAGGGAAAAATCAAGCTCGCTTCGCCGCCTCTTGAATATTTACGATTAATTCCTGAAGAGCGACGTCGAACGTCCTTTAAAAAATCCTCCACGCAAAACCCAAGGAATTATAAATTCAAATTGAAAAGCAAACAAACTCGGAGGAATATAAAAAAGCACTCGGAGCTTTACTTTAATGAGTAAGATGAGATATTAAATATTCAAACACTATTCTAATATCGTTTCGAGTACCATCTTGATAGAAAGCTATTCGCAGCGAGATTAAATGGAAGCCCTAGGGAACTGAGGTGAAACGCAGTCTCCTTCGAAATATATTATGCATAAAGCTCCTACGTAAATTATACCCCCGATAATTCGCAAGTTTTCCTCCATAAAACGCTTAAAAGTCCCTTTTAGAAGCCGAAAAGCTTTCTCCGAAACGCCAAACTACTGTTCCCCCATTAAAAAAAGCGATTCGCCCAAATCTAAAAAGTTCCGAAAGTCGCGTTTCGACTTGCCACGTCCAAAACAACCCTTTCGATTAATTTAATCGTCCGCCGACATTAATCGAAGCCCGACCGCGTCACGTTTTTCGGGCAGCCGAGGGAAAAAGTTTCGTCGCTATCGAAACGCGCCACTTCCGCAATTTTCGACCGTTTTATTAAGAGAACTTCGTCCTAAATACCGTTGTATGTGTTACGGTCCTGGGGGAATTGATTTTTGCCAAAGTTATGTGAGTAATATAGTTTATGTTCGAAAACTTCAAAGCGTCCCTCGGGACGGAACGGGAATCTTGGAGTAAATACGCTTTTTACGTTGCGGCCTTGTTCAGCGCAAAACTTTTACCGCCGAAGTTGCGCAACTTTTGGACGGGCGCCGCGATTCGTAATTTAGTGGGCCTTGTTTAATTTTTAACTTTGCAAATTTAAAAGTTAAAAATCGAAGGAGAAAGCAAATTTCGTCGATTTCTCCTAACAAAAATAATGGTGACCTACTCCCGGAAAAAAAAAAGCAAAACTGAAACTCTTACCTGGGCGACGATTTATTTTTGTTTTCGGGCGCACCACCGCACGTTTTCCCGAAGTGAAAAATCGCGAATTCGAGTCAACACACGCGACGGTTTTGGCACGCGTCGTCTTCTATTTTGGGCCGCAAAAAAATTCGCATCTTTCGTCAGGTGTTAGCGTTTGTTTTAAAGCGGATGCGTTGTTTTTATTATTTTTTTTTACTTAAGCGCGCTTGCAGACGCAACAAATGACTTTCTTCTGGTTCGAGTGGCTCGGATTTAATTCGCGAATTTGGCAGAATTTTATCGGCCTCCCCTCTCCCCTTTTGCGCGTGTGAAACTTCGGAGGAAATAATCGGGTTATCTTCGCGCCCACGTCTTTTTTTGTATGTGAAAGTTGCTGGAGGTTGAGATGTAGAGCTCGCGATGCGTATGCAATTTTATAATCAATTTTTTTTGATTTTTGCGATATTTGAATGGAAATTAAGGGGGAGACCCAGTACCCGATCACTAAAAATATTTTTATAAACCCACAAATTACTTTGATTTTGTTATTTATATTAATCAGTAATTGTTAAATTCAAAAATTATTATTACTAATTTTATTTTATATTTTAAGCCAGTGTTTCTCAACGTGCGACTCATGCCCCACAAGGGGCCAATTTGATTGTTTTTTTCTCAATTATTTTACTAGTGGATTTTTCCTACAACCTAAGTCTTGTATCCTGAACAAGTTATAATTAGGTTTCACATAAGGAAAAATTCAAATTTTGAGTATAAAAAAATATGTTTCATAGGGGGTCATCAAAATTTCAAAAAAACTTAGGTGGGACATGAAAAAAAAGGTTGCGAAACACTGCTGTAAACGAACAATTCTATACATATTGGATTTAAAACATTCATGTATTGAAATTAGCTGCTCAACAACAGATGGCACTACATGAAATTGTTAACATGAAGTTTTTGGGTAACTTACTCTACTCACGCTTAAAACCCAACTTCTATACAAATTTTCATCTCTTATTTAACCTCCTTAGAGAATGAACGTTCAAAAATCTTTTTTTAGTGCTCACCTATGTTATACAAAAAATACCGCAAGTAATTGGGTATTGGGTCTCTTGCCTTATTTCGAAAAATGAGGGGTGCGCAAAGTGTATCGGTGTGGTAGGTCAATCTTTGAGTAATTTAGCGGTTAGCGGATTTCATTTCTTTAATGAAGCGCCTGCGATTAATTTCGGTTTTAATTAGGTAACTCAACCCTTTCATTACGTTGTTAAGGGTCTAAACAAAGCCAGATGAGATTTCTCGTAATAAAACGAGCTCGAGCTTAAAATTTTAATATATAGTTTAGTTGAACTGTTTGAACGTTATATTTTTTAATTAAAAATGTAGGAAGTTCAATTTTTTTTCGTCTATTCAAAACCGCGCCTTTTTATTTTAAGGTTATTTAGAAAAATTCTAATTTTAAATTCTTTCAACTTGGTTTAAAAAAGAATTAATCTCAAATTTAGTTGTGAGATTTTGTTAAATTGAATTGAATCAAAAAATTGTAAAATATTTAATATACGGGGTGTTCCATTTAAAAACACAAAAGCACTATTGATTTTAAATGTTTAAAACAAATTATTTTAAATTTCCGATAAAATCGTTTTCACACAATTTTCATTTAATATGCCATCTCATATAATATTGGGGTGTACCAGTAGGTTGACATATCTATGCATTCATATAAGCTAGTCAACAACAGATGGCACTACATGACATTGTTAACATGACATAAAGTGAAAATCGATAATTACGAAAATATAACGAACAAAGCTCGGCCACCCAGGTACTAAAACTTAATTTCACAAATTACTTTATTTAATCAAAAAATTGTCAACGTACAAAAGGCGCAAAATTAAATCTGTGTGAGGGCGTGTACAAAAAAAGGTACAAAAATATTTTCTTCCAGTTGCAATTAATTTTGATTACATCATTTCTTTGTTTTTAGAGATTTCGGAAGCGAATTTAACACCTAAGAGAAGCATCCCTGATACAATTTACGTACAAAAAAAATAAACTAATTAATCGATGGAGAGCTGTCTAAAGCTGCCGTCGACGCCGAAGAGATCGTCGTAGTTGGTCGGTTTTCCTGGTCTTTTGGACTCGTCGGCCCTCACGCTTTCTTGTTCCTTAAACCAAGGGGCGCATTCCTCCAATTTCTTCATCCAGTCGTCTGAAATTAAACGCTTTTAAAAATCTGCGGGCGAAAAACCGTTTTTCGAATTACTATGGAAATCTTGTAGTTTTCCGGCGGTCCCGCCGTATTCCTCCGGGAGGACGTCTTTGGGTATGTATTTGTACAAAGATTCGAAGCCGTCCGTGTGGATGTAGACGCGGTTTCTAATTTTTTCTTTCAGCAAAGGCTTCACCCAGTTGAAAATTTTGTCGACCAACGGATGGGCGTTGACCACGTGGACTTCTTTAAGCTTAACAGGGTAGGCTTCCTAGAATTTCGATTTCAACAATCTTGAAAAAAATAATTCAAAAACAAACAAACCTCGACGGTAACCAAAAACTTCTTAATTAAACCGGGGGTGACTTTGGAGAAATGGGCGGCCGTGACGATCTCGGCATCCAAGATGTAAACATCCCCGGCGACGCCAACCTCTTCGGCGGCCAAACGGATGTCGCCAATCATGAGGAGAAGCTTCATGCCGTCTTCGGCCAAAGGGCTCAATTTGTTCTTGTCCAGCCCTTTGATCACGACCACCCTACGGCCCTCTTTGGTTAGACCGGGCAAAGGCGGGATATTTCTAAAGCAAAACACAATTTTATCTAAAAAAACGCACCCCGGGACGCTTCACTTACACGGCCTTTAAAATTTCTTGCAGTTCGGGCCTGGTCACGTCCCGATTCGCGAAAAATTCGGGCGCCGCCGTCCTCATCGTGAAATATAGGTCTAACTTCTTTTTACAACGTTCCAAAGAGAAATTGCAGCCCCTCAGGAAGGTCATTAGGCGTCCATCGTCTTTAATCGAAATTTAATTGTAAAATACAGTCAAACCTCGATAACTCGACTTTTTAATTCGTCTTCAACTTCGACTTATCGAGGTTCGACTGTAAATCGTGCGCTGCGCAAATTGCCGTTCATAAGTGCACTAGGGTCGGAGTATCGACATTTCGAAGGTTGGTGCCGGGAAACCTCGAGAGATGGCGCGCGGGACTTTCGATTTCGATTTTTCGTTTTGATTTACAAAATTACACGAAGGTAATTTGATTTAATGGGTTCGGTATTAAATTTTGGGGGGCCGTCCTCCGTAAATAAATTGGGGACTATTAAATTAAATAATGGCAAGGGGTAAGGTATAAAAATTTAATTGCTGCGAGCGTCTCAAAGGACGTTATGTTGTCTAATGACACATAAAGTAGGCTTGTTTCGCGCTAATTGAGTTTGAAGGGAAAATGAAGGAACCCACCCCGATGCGAAGGGTTGCGATGTATTTTATGGGGCGCAGGGAAAACACATTGTCGTTTATAGGGGTTTTGGGAAAAATGGCTTCTTTTGTACGACTTTGATGCGCTCCCGTTCTATTTCTGAGAAGGCCTTGGCATTGAATTACGAAAGAAGTAAATTGTTAATAATTTACGATGGCGACGGTTTTTAAGGTAATTATTAAAAATTCATGCTTGGAAGATAACGCAAAATCGAAGTCATTTAATAAATTAACTCTCGAGAACCGATAATTTCGAACGTAAATACGCAACAACTTTTGTTGACATTAAATAAATATTTGGTAAGCCTTCGAAACATTTTTTTTTAATACATATTTGTTTTTTTCAGATTTCGGCAATTAAAACCTTTGTTTTCTGACACCGACGTGCGAAAGTCGTTGACAAATCGCTCGAGGGCTGAGATTTGAATGTGTTGCCAATTTAGAAGGACGGTAAAAATAAATACCCCAAGAGTCGGGAAGATGTGGCTGTTTCTCGAGCCATTCCTTGATGGCCTGCAGGGATTGGTCCCTGGTGGTGACGTCCTCGTTCAGTTCCTCTCTGATCATGACTTGCATGTCGGCGTCTGGGTGCACTAAGGTCATCTTGCTTATTTAAATAATCTGGAACAAAAAATTGACGTCGTTTTAATCGGGCGGTAGCGAAAACTGGGGAGATTTTTGGGGATCCGTGCGAAAATGTATTTTTTTTTTCAAATTTAAAAATGTGTGGTACTTTTCTATGAAATGCGTCTTTTTTTTTACATTTGCACGGTTTCGAAAAATTATTAAAAAATGAAGATTTGATTTCTAGTGGAAATACGGTCCTGTAATTTTTAATTAAAAGACTTCAATTAAATTAATTTGAGCTCAAAGGGGCACATTTCCGATCGCGGAAAACAATTTGAAATTAATTAAATTTAGCATTTCAAAAATGTTTTTGAAGTTATACTTCTTTTGGCACGCCGAGAGTAAAATTTAAAATCACATATAACGACCGAATGAAGTTAGCCGTCTAAGAAAGTAAATTAATTATTGTGAACCATGCTTAAAACCGAGTGTGCACATTCGAGCTCAAAGTGGCACATTCCGATCTCGGGAAAATGAAGCGCGCCGCTCCGCGTCGCGCTTCATTTGCCTCCCTCGCTCGGAAATGTGCCACTTTTCGCTCGAATGCGCACATCTTCGTATTTATTCGATTTGTTTACATGAATTTTTGAATTTAGTTTAATTTTTGAATTTAGTTTAGTAAATATCGAATTATATGTTCGTAAAACGTATTTTTACCATAGCAATGAGTGGGAGCGAGCGAAAAGATACAACAAACTTATAAGTACGAGTGAGAGGGAATGATAAAAATGTTTTATTCATTTCTCGTTACCCAAATTATTGCAAATCATGCTTAAAACGGAGTGTGCGCGTTCGAGCTCAAAGTGGCACATTCCGATCTCGGGAAAATGAAGCGCGCCGCTCCGCGTCGCGCTTCATTTGCCTCCCTCGCTCGGAAATGTGCCACTTTTCGCTCGAACGTGCACATCCTCGTATTTATTGAATTTAATTTAAAACAATTTTCAAAGAGTGGGAGCGAGTGAAAAAATACGCACATCGCATATATACAAGTGAAAAAAAATAATTAAATGGTACCACAAACATAAAAGTTATTATTTGTATTATTGCAATGAGTGGGAGAGAGCGAAAAAATACAGGAATACAATAAGTATTGAGTCTCTTGCCTTATTTGGTACTTAAACTAATAAGTAATGTTAATTAATAACACCCTAAAAAATTTTGAGTATTTTTCATTTTGTAAAGCAAAGATTTTACAAATTTTGAGTTTTATTCATAACTAGAATTGTTTTTGACTTCTTCTCATCTTATCGAAGTTCGACTGTATGCAATATTTAAGAAATATATAATTTTATAATGTATCCATGGTTATAGAGTAATCGGGCCCTTCTGATTGGCTAATTAATTCGCGGCCATTATTGTCTAAAAAAATGAGCCAATCACAATGGCTTATTTAACGCGGTATTTTTAAAAATCGACTTCGAAAGCAATATACATATAATACATTTTCAATTTTTTTTAATAACTTTAATTTTTTTTTAATTTGTCCGAAGATTTTATCTATCGAGGTTTTACTGTATTTTTAAAATTTAAAACATTACAACTATTTTACGTAAGAAAAATAATAAATTTCTCAAAGTAACTGACCAATTTAGGCATATTTTGCGTTGTTTTCGATTCACTCGGATTCACACACAAAAAATATTTCATTGAAGAAAATCTCTCTTAATTAAATAAAATATTTTTTATTTATCAATATCCATTAATTCATACTCTAAGAAAAAATTGTGAGGTTATGATGGCTGAAAATAATTTAGACTAAATTTTCTAAATAACGCGAGTATACTTTCTTGTGGACTACCAGTGGGAGTCGGAGAAGGGGAACCGTTTCACTTTTTGTCTGATTTAGCTCAATTTGCCCTACCGCTTCTAAAGAAGTTTTACTTCAAATATAATGAGTTTGATTTACACGGTTTTTGCAGATCTTATCGACCTTTTAAATTTGGAAATAGGTGTACAGTTAGAAGGCGCCAAAATTATTTTTTTTACGGGAGGCGCCGCACCATATGCTCCAGAAACCACTATTTTAATCAATTACAATCAAGCTTTAAATAAATTAAATAAAAAGGAAAACCAAGGCCGAGAAACATCTGTCGCACTTCACAAACTCATCAATTTTTCATTAAAAAAAAAAACAAACAACATAGTTACCCCAAAACTCAAAAAACTGTTCCTCGTAAAAGCGCACGACTATACAAGGTGTCCCAATTCGCAGCTGGATCAAATCAAAAATCTTCAATTTCGAAATAATTTTATTAAAAAAAGGAAAGTCACAATTGGACAAGACAAACGTCGTTTTGCATTCACTTCTGCACTCGACCAAAACACGTAAGACTCGTTCCCCGTAGAATCAGCAACAATTATATCTTTATAATTATTTAACAAATGGCCATAATTAAAGGAATTTGAGCGTTGCATCAGCGTGCAATTTTCCGCGGGGAATAATTCTATTTGCGCTTAATTTTTTTTTTTTTAACCGGGCCAGCGTTAGTTCTGCTCGAATTATTTCACGATTCGGTTACGTAAAATTCGTTTTTTTTTTGACCCGAAAAATTCCGTCGGTCGCGCTGAATTCATTAACGAGAAGAAAAATTATGGAAGTGCGTGGTGTCTCCCCTTCCCCGCCACGCAAAAGGGGCGCCCAATTTTAAACGAGTAACAAAGAGACACGAAAATAGGTTGCAAAGCTGATTACTTTCCTTTTCGTTTTAGAAAGTTTCCTTCTTATTTTTGAACAAGTTAGATTATTATGGTTTGCATAATGCTTACGGGTAATTGCTCTGCGCGTTTTTTTTTTAAATTCTATGCGATTTGAAGAAGCAATTATGCTCTTCGCATCTGCGTCAATTGCTGGAAAAGTAAAATGCATAAAAATAATTTAATAACGCTGCCAGCTTCCTCTCAAAGGTCGGAACTGTGACGGGTTATTATTTTGAACTTGAGCGAATAATTGTCGCCGGTATTTATGTTATTATTATTTAAATAAGTAAGATGAGGGGCGGCTTCGTTGTTATTTTATGAGGCCTGACATAGAAACCTGACGAACGCCGATATTCGATGAAAGAGAAACTAGGCAATTGTTACATAATTAAAAAGAAAGTCTACCGGACACGAGTTACATAAAAATTATTGTGGTCATCAAAAATCCATAATATTTGCACTTGGCTAACTGTGGCCCATTTTAATTTATTCATGCGTCTCAATAAAACGCAACTTATATACGGATTTTTTGTGCAATCTGCCAAATTTTGCAATCATTTATTTCGAACTATACTTACGCGTTTATATTGCAACATAATTGCTATACTCAAAAAAAAAATTCTAACCTTTTAAAATAAGAACTCCTTTGTCAAAAAAAGTTAAACTTCTAAGATTTTTAATTTAATGTAGAAACACAAAGTTAAAAGGCTTGTGTTGCCTTGACAACCGACAGATTTTTA
Organism: Sinopyrophorus schimmeli; assembly: GCA_036325965.1. Taxonomy (NCBI): domain Eukaryota; kingdom Metazoa; phylum Arthropoda; class Insecta; order Coleoptera; family Elateridae; genus Sinopyrophorus; species Sinopyrophorus schimmeli. The sequence continues at coordinate 1,592,588 of JARFIZ010000068.1, forward strand.
TTAAAAACAAACATTATTTTATATTTTGATTGTTTAGAAAATGATATTTGATTATTAAATTTGGACCAATCGTATTATACTTGCGTTGCTATAGAAATAATTTAAATTAATGCAAATTTGTTACTATTGAAACAAAAGGTTGGTTTCTATGGTGAAATTTTGATCTAACAGTAACCATAGAAACGAAGCTTAGTTTGTTTGTCAAAATTTATTTATGGGTTAGTTACCATAGAAACCTAACTAATATTATTTAAATTATGTTAATGTTCACTGGAATTGGACACAATAAAACCACAAATTGTTAACTTGCAACGTTTCATATTTAAAAATCTTTCATTTTGACACATGTAGAATTATTGAGTTTTAATGGTTAACTTCCTTTTTGTGTTGTTAAGGTATTTTATAATTTATATTATTTTATAAAATACTTGTAGTTATTGTTGTTATAGTTTGTTAATTTTCAGTTGCTTGATAAAGTTTCAATAAAGAAACGAAACGTTGCAAGTTAACAATTTGTGGTTTTATTGTGTCCAATTCCAGTGAACATTAACATATTATAAGATATTGGACGTGAACATTATGATTATTTAAATTGTTTATAACGCCTAATTTTAATACGTAAACAAAGCGTTGCCGTGTTGATTTTAAATTAATTGTAAGTTTTTTTTTGGTTTTTTAAAAAAATGTTTTTTGAGGGTCAAATAGGGTTGTTTTTATCGAGTTTGAAAGATTCGAGAACTTTTGATGCACTCGACGTATATGCATATCAAATATGCCTTGAAATAGGGGAGATAAGCTTGGCAACATTGCCTCAAAATCGAGACGTAAAATAAAGTTGCTTATCTTAATCACTTCACGGGTAACAAGATGTTTATAATAACAAATTTTTGCACATTTATTCTGAAACATGATATCTAAACGATAAAATAAATTAGCATATGGAGACGATACTGTGTTGCCATTTACTGGCAAATTAAAATGCATTTTCTGGAAATTGCATACGAACTTTTATCGTTTAGATTGGTGTCGGGTATCGCCCGGTTAAGTTTCGGTACCTATTCGTCTGACAACCCCGTATGAGTAATTAAGAAAGTTTATTGAGCAACGAAGTAATTTGAATCAAACGCTGCCACTTTGATATTTATTTTAGGTCTTGCAAAATCTCTCGTCTTTTATGTAACGAAAAGTTTAATTTGAAAATGAAAAAGGAGCGAACGATTTCAAAACGTTCAACTTTTAATTACAAAATTAATCCATTATTTATGTGTTTTCTAATTTATGCCCGTAATTCAACAATTTCTGCTCCAATTGTTTCCGGGATGTTTGAAAGTCAACAGATTAGTGTTATTAAAAATTTGGGAACAAATTATAAAAGTCGAGCGAATACTTTTTGTCAAAATTTAAGGGTCGTCGTACAAAATAACATTTATTAATTAATTTTAATGCGTTTCTTTAAGAAAAAAAAATTACTTACGTACAACGGAGATAAATATATAAAAAAAATTAATAAATTAAATATCACAACACCACAACGACGAAAACTAATAATAAGATAACGTCCAGAGCAGGCTTAAGTACAAATCGAAGGGGGTACGACAAAAGTCGTAACGAAACTGAGTAATTCTTAGCTAAAAGCAGTTTTATAGAAGTGTTCATGCTTTACTAAGCCACTCATCAACCAATCGAATTTGAATTAAGCGCGAACAGGCCAATGGGAGGCAAGCGCGGGTATTCGAAATTCGAACTTTCTCTCGGTCATTTTGAATGCTTCGTCGCTTTTAACGATTCCACATGCGAAATGCATAATATTTGATACGATTAATTAATTATTAATAATAATCGCGAAGGACCCTTTTTGCTAGACGAAGACGCCCTCTTGCATTACGCGGAAATAATTCGGGGAACTTTTTATCATTTCGCATTTTTTAATTAGGGGTGGCTTTCACTATTGAATTATTATTAATAATTCAGTAATTACAAACTAAGACACAAATTAATTGGTAGAACAATTATTTTTTTTACAGTTCGCGGATGATTTGGGTCGTCGTGTCTATATTTGCGTCCGTTTTTGGAAAGAAAACAATTTTAAATTAAATAATCCACTAATTTTAAAATTAGGTTTAATTACAACATTATTTCTTTTTGTTGCAATTGGTATTTCAACTTGAAATTGTGTTTTGGGGTCTTTAAAGCAGCGGTACCAAACGTGGATCGTGTACAAACAGAGGTTCCCAAAAAGAAAGATATTTTAAAAATAATTAAATTTAATTTTTTGGGGCTCGAATCACAATTTTAAAACTGCCCCCTTAATAATTAACATTAAAAACAATTTTTTGAACAAAATTCGAGAAAGCTTCGTAAAAAGCAAAATCGAAACTTTATTTTTGGAAAAATCCGCAATTTAAATTCGTTCATTTTCGAACTTCAAATTCAAATTGACTTTGCTTTAAGGACCTTAGCAACAAATAATATTCCAAGTGCAAGTCGAACGGTGCCAACACGTTTTTCGAATAAATTAAAATCACCATCCATTTGGGTTTATTATTCAAAAGTTAATGGCAGGCCTTGCTGTCAACCTACAATCGGTTTTATTGTTGCTTAAATGTCAAAATTTTGCCTCAATGCATTTGATTTTATTAGAGCCACGTTCCAATTCTTTTATTTTATTTTAATAAAAATAAAAATTACCAAGCGCCCATTAATTTTTTTAACGCGCTTTATTACAAAATACAATTCCACTTGTTAATTAACGAAATAAATTACTTAGAAACGAGGAAGAAGCCAGTGGTCGCTGAAAAGGAACAATTACGATTATGTAACAAGCCTTTACGTGTAAGATCTAAAATATATCATAACTAATAATATTTTTTTAAAGGTAGTTTGCTTGTGGCAATCGGAGTTAAAAGTACGGGCCTAAATTCAGTATAAAAAGGTTAATATAGTCAATGGTGGAGCATTTTATTTTTGTCGGAAACTGTACATAAATACATTAAAAACGTTTATATAGAGAACACAGTAATACAATCGCGTTTTTAAAGAAAGTAAATGTGGCAACGCTATAGATGTGTCGTACATATACAGGGTGTCAGACGAATTGGTATCTATAGTCGCCGAAAGTTCCATAAAAATTGGGGGTTTGCTGTGATAATAGATAAAAAATAAAAAGATAGTCATAGAAAATTTAATTCAATAAACAAAGAGAGATACAAAAGTGGTTCCTTAATAAAATATTGAACATGATAAAAATAACCAAAGTCCAAAGGAAAAAATTTAAGTGCGCCACTGTCCTATTAAGTATTTTTTAGAAAGTAATTGGGTTTATTGGATTATTTCTATTCATATTCACTGGATTTGTTTCTATTAATTTATGCTAATTTGTAAAAAAAATTATCAGTCTGAATAATTCTGTGGGCGCTTCTGCGTTTTACTAAAATACTAAAAAGGGACTTTTAAAATATTCTACGATGACTATTCCGTTTATTTTGAAAATCATACATTTCATACAATTAAAATTTAATTAATTATGGAAGTTACTATACATTATACTATACTTTGTCCGGCCAACAGAAATAGTTAAGCCACGCCCCACTAAATTGCACCAATGTATGCAGTGCCCAGTTTCACACGGTACAAATTAATAATCAAGTTTGTCCCCGTTCTTGCAGGACATAAATGCTAATATGGTTACTTGTGTTACGTACTTTAAAAATTAAGCCAATAGAAAAAATTCAATTTAAATTTAGCGCACATTTGTGGGAATGGCTCAACTATTTCTGTTGGCCGGACAGTGTATAGTGCACTTATGTATAATAATCACAAATGCACTAGGTTGATTATGATTGCAATTTCTAACAAAAATGTTGCCACGTGGATCTCTCCCATTTCAATGCATAGTTGATATACGATTTTTATGGTATTTTTAATTTAAAAAAAATTATATATGGGTTTAATGGCATCATTATAACCGAGTTGAACAAATATTTTTGTAATATTCTATTTATTTAATAACGTATTTATTACACATTTTTAAATTGAAGTGGTACGATACCATAACCCCAAAATATTACCCATAAAGCCACTTGACTTCAGATTTGTTTTTAATTAGTTTAGGGTTAAGTTTCAGTATATATTTGTCTGGCAGGCTGTATTTGTTCTTGTTACTGCTGTTTGAAAATATTAAAAATATATATAATTTGAAAATGGCAATTGATCAAGAGCAATTTGTGACAAAAGTGTATTGTTTTAAACAATTTTAATTTTGAATATTTATATCTTTTTAGTCAATCGATAATTCGAAAAATTTTCTGATTTATTAGTTTTTAAAAAAATCCAAGATATACACGAAACTGCCTTTTTTATATGCATCTCTGACCTATTGCATGTTAATTATGCACATTTTAATTAAAAATATCTCGGTTCAGAATCAATTAAAAAATTGGATTTTTTTTTCAATGAACTAAATTGCACTTGGCCCAATTTCGTCAAATTCCCAAGAAAAAAAATATTTTATTTAATTAAGAGAGATTTGCTTCAATGAAATATTTTTTCTATATGAATCCGAGTGAATCGAAAACAACGCAAAATATGCCTAAATTGGTCAGTTACTTCGAGAAATTTATTATTTTTCTTACGTAAAATAGTTGTAATTTTTCAAATTTAAAAAATACAGTGAAACCTCGATAGATTAAATCATCGGACAAATAAAAAAAAATTAAAGTTATTAAAAAAAACTGAAAATGTGTTATATGTATATTGCTTTCGAAATCGATTTTTAAAAATACCGCGTTAAATAAGCCATTGGGATTGGCTCATTTTTTTAAACAATAATGGCCGCGAATTAATTAGCCAATCAGAAGGGCCCGATTACTTTATAACCATGGATACATTATAAAATTATATATTTTTAAATATTACATACAGTCGAACTTTGATAAGATGAGAAGAAATCAAAAACAATTCTAGTTATGAATAAAGCTCAAAATTTGTAAAATCTTTGCTTTACAAAATGAAAAAAACTCAAAATTTTTTAGGGTGTTTTTAATTAACATTACTTATTAGTTTAAGTACCAAATAAGGCAAGAGACTCGATACTTATTGTATTCCTGTATTTTTTCGCTCTCTTCCACTCATTGCAATAATACAAATAATAACGTTTATGTTTGTGGTACCATTTAATTGTTTTTTTTTCACTTGTATATATGCGATGTGCGTATCTTTTCACTCGCTCCCACTCTTTGAAAAATGTTTTAAGTTAGATTCAATAAATACGAGGATGTGCACGTTCGAGCGAAAAGTGGCACATTTTCGAGCGAGGGAAGCAAATGAAGCGCGACGCGGAGCGGCGCGCTTCATTTTCCCGAGATCGGAAATGTGCCACTTTGAGCTCGAATGTGCGCACTCGGCTTTAAGCACGATTCACAATAATGTTGGTGACAAAAAAGTATTAAACAATTTTTATCATTCCTTCTCACTCATACTTATGAGTTTCTTGTATCTTTTCGCTCTCTCCCTCTCATTGCTATATTAAAAATACGTTTTTCGAACAAATAATTAATATTTACTGAAATTAATTGAAATTTGTTGATTGTAAAGAAAGTTCAATTTTCAAAATTCAATGAATACGAGGATGTGCGCATTCGAGCGAAAAGTGGCACATTTCCGAGCGAGGGAGGCAAATGAAGCGCGACGCGGAGCGGCGCGCTTCATTTTCCCGAGATCGGAATGTGCCACTTTGAGCTCTAATGTGCACACACGGTTTTAAGCACAATTCACAATCATCAATCGACATTTTTCAACTATCGAATTTTTTTCAGCTGTGCGCGCGCAACTTCCATTGCTTGCTACGATTTCACCCTCAATAGAAGTATCACTTCACAAATCAAATCTGCAATTAAGACTGGATTCGGAGCAAAGAGCGAAGAAGAAGAAGAACGAGGAGAATAAATCGCAAAACGTAATAATCGAGTTCAACGCACTTCGTCCTCGCACATTTTCATACAAATTAATCTTCATTAATTACCTTTGCAGACTTATAATTGGGCCATTACTGTAAAAGTAAACACGGCTTAATCGCTAATTGAATCGCATTTTTCTGGATGGAACGCCACTCCATGGGAACCGGACCATCTTCCACTAAATAATGGATCCATTTTCGCTGCCGTCAGCGGGGAATAAAATTTTATTCGACGTCGACGACGACCCCCCCCCCCCCCCATTATTGACGGCTAAATATTTAAAGGGGCGCCCCCTTTAAATTACAGAGTCTCGTAACCGACGTCCGAGAATAATAATTTAGTTAATAAGTGTCGCGGGCCACGTGACCGATTCGGACCAATGCCGGCGCAGGAAAATGCACCATTGGGCCACGACATTTTCTTCGGGGCGCAGAGGAAATTCAAAGTTGGGAAAGTGCTACGCTTTTTATTAGCGTTGACCTTCTAATCGAAATTTTAGGTTTTAGATTAGAATCTAAATCGTTCCAAAACGGACGTGCTTAATTCTGTGATTTTCTGAAGAGATTACCGAAAAGATCTTCATAAATGTAGTGGCAAGTCGCGCGCGCCCCTTCTTCTCACTCTTCTTCGGGGGTCCGGCCCGATTTTTCGTTTTTGCGGGGACTTATCCGATTTAGCAAGGTTCGTCTCGCATTTTTATTATTTTATTTTGGAAACGCACCAAATTGAAATATTTTTGGATTTTTTTTCTCCTTTGTGGCTTTAAAATAAAAAAAAAAAATCGCGCAAATCAATTTTTTTTCGAAATCATTTAAAATTGGACTTTAATCAAAATTTATTCGAATAAAATTAATTTGGTACTATATCTCGTTTTTTTTTCCAAAATAAAAAATTTACCCCCTTCGTAATTGAGAATTTTATTTTTAATTAATTTTTTTTTCTCCCAGATGATGAAATTTAAGAAAGCAGGCCTTGTGGCCGACCTTTTCCCCAACATTAGACTGATGCAAGCCGTGGGCCATTTCATGTTTAATTACCACAGCGAAATGGGGGGCGCAGTTCATGGCCTACGCGTTTTTTACTGTTGCATCCATTTAGCCCTCATGCTCACGCAATACGGGTAAGTCTTCTCCTCGCCGAAGCGGTGCCATTTTTTTTGAACCCGTCCTCTTGCAGATGTACCTTCGGCAATTTGGTCGTCGAAAGCGACGACGTCAACGATCTGGCCGCCAACACCATCACCGTCCTATTCTTCACCCATACCATCACCAAATACATTTACTTTGCGGTCCGTTCGAAATTATTCTATAGGTAAACCGATCGGGGGGGACGTAATTTTGTAATTTTACGGGCGAAAAATTTTAGGACGCTGGGCATCTGGAACCAAGCCAACAGTCACCCGCTCTTCGTCGAATCGAACAACCGATATCACTCGATCGCGCTCAAAAAAATGCGACAACTTTTGATGATAGTGGTCGGGGTCACCGTTTTCAGCACGGTCAGTAAGTCGGATTTGTTTTTGCGTTTTTCTCTTTGCTAACGTGTTTTTTTCTCGAGGTTGGACCACGTTGAGCTTCTTCGGGGACAGCGTTCGGGTGCGGGTCGATCCGGAAAACGAAAATCTGACGGTCTCGACCCAAATACCGAGATTGCTGATTAAATCTTGGTATCCGTGGAATGCGCTGACGGGGATGACCCATATGCTGTCTTTGATCTTTCAGGTAATCGAAATTCGGCGAAAATCGGGGAGCGATTGGAAAAAATTTCGTTTTTCTAGATTTATTATATTTTCTTCTCGATGTCGCAAGCGAATTTGGCCGACTCCATGTTCTGTTCTTGGCTTATTTTTGCTTGCGAACAATTGATGCACTTGAAGGAAATTTTGAAGCCTTTAATGGTACGTATTTGTTTTTTTCTGCTTAAGCAAATTTAGTACGTGGGGATAATTTTATGAAAATCTGGTAATTTAGCAGAAAAATTTTATATAGACTGTCAGACGAATAAGTACTGCTACTTAACTCGCTCTAAAGCGAAAAAGTAGTATATTGCTTGCCATTAATTTAAAAATTAAAATGGATTTGTTTCATATTTTTTAAAAATCGGACATAGTGTATACAACCTTTTATTGTTTAGATTAGTCAGATATCGCCTAGTGAAATTTTAGTAGTTATTCGTCCGACACCCTGTATATACATAAATTTAAACAACAATCAAATCTAGTGCATTTGTGATACGTAGGGGCGACGGGGTATGGTTGTCTCACGGGGTATGTTGTCACATTAACCATAACAGAAAAGTCTAATGAATTAATAAATTTGTTTACCCGTGTCAAAGAAACCCGAGCACAATACCTCCTTGCGTACTTCACTTCAGTTCGCTCTGAAATACCGTAAAAGAAATACATGCGTTTGTTTTTTTTGGACAGTGAAAGTAATTTTTTGTGCATCTTTGTTGGGTCTCATGAGTATAATTAAATTTTGCGTAGTGATATACCTATTCGTGTATTTATGATGTTTAAGATATGTTTCATGATATCATTATATGGTTTTTTAAATGACCATTCATTTAAATTTATTTTGGGAGTTAATTGTCTTGAATTGTTAAATCTTGGTATCCGTGGAATGCGCTGACGGGGATGACCCATATGCTGTCTTTGATCTTTCAGGTAATCGAAATTCGAAAATCGGGGAGCGATTGGAAAAAATTTCGTTTTTCTAGATTTATTATATTTTCTTCTCGATGTCGCAAGCGAATTTGGCCGACTCCATGTTCTGTTCTTGGCTTATTTTTGCTTGCGAACAATTGATGCACTTGAAGGAAATTTTGAAGCCTTTAATGGTACGTATTTGTTTTTTTCTGCTCAAGCAAATTTAGTACGTGGGGATAATTTTATGAAAATCCGGTAATTTAGCAGGAAAATTTTATATAGACTGTCAGACGAATAAGTACTGCTACTTAACTCACTCTAAAGCGAAAAAGTAGTATATTGCTTGCCATTAATTTAAAAATTAAAATGGATTTGTTTCATATTTTTTAAAAATCGGACATAGTGTATACAACCTTTTATTGTTTAGATTAGTCAGATATCGCCTAGTGAAATTTTAGTAGTTATTCGTCCGACACCCTGTATATACATAAATTTAAACAACAATCAAATCTAGTGCATTTGTGATACGTAGGGGCGACGGGGTATGGTTGTCTCACGGGGTAGGTTGTCACATTAACCATAACAGAAAACTCTAATGAATTAATAAATTTGTTTACCCGTGTCAAAGAAACCCGAGCACAATACCTCCTTGCGTACTTCACTTCAGTTCGCTCTGAAATACCGTAAAAGAAATACATGCGTTTGTTTTTTTTGGACAGTGAAAGTAATTTTTTGTGCATCTTTGTTGGGTCTCATGAGTATAATTAAATTTTGCATAGTGATATACCTATTCGTGTATTTATGATGTTTAAGATATGTTTCGTGATATCATTATATGGTTTTTTAAATGACCATTGATTTAAATTTATTTTGGGAGTTAATTGTCTTGAATTGTTTTGGGGAAGGTTGTCTAAAGTTGGCGGGGGCTAGTAGTCACAAGTGCAAAGCAACCATGAATATGTGCGGTCTTTTTTATTGGTTTCTAGGGGTTTTACTACATAAACGATTGGCTGTCATTATACGTTTGTCATTTTTGTTACCATAACCTAAGTTCGTTAGATAGAATAGGTTAGAATAGAATAGGTATTTGTTTTCTCGTTTTGTAGTTTACCTTTTATTTAACGTCTGACAACCATCCCTGACACGGGGTTAAAAGTCACACTTCTCTTTTTTCATAAAAATTATAACATGTTCTCTTTAGATAATGGTAGAGAAAAAGTCTTTATTTTTTTTTTAAACTAGAATAAATACACTATCTATTGATATATAAATGTCATTGATAAATTAAGACCATGGGCTCTATAAATGCAAAAGAAAAAAATTGTGACTTCAACCCCGGCCTTCCCTACTTGTATACGCGCGTTAGAAGTTATACTTCTTTGGCGTATAATAATTTTTGAATTGAAGAATAAAATAATAATATAGACAAATCCAATAAATACGAGGATGTGCGCATTCGAGCGAAAAGTGGCACATTGCCGAGCGAGGGAGGCAAATGAAGCGCGACGCGGAGCGGCGCGCTTCATTTTCCCGAGATCGGAATGTGCCACTTTGAGCTCGAATGTGCACACTCGGCTTTAAGCACGATTCACAATATTTTTGGGTACGAAAAATTGGTAAATAATTTTTATCATTCCCTCTCGCTCGTACTTATGAGTTTGTTGTATCTTTTCGCTCGCTCCCACTCATTGCTATGGTAAAAATACGTTTTTCGAACATATAATCGATATTTACTGAACTAAATTGAAAAATTCATGTAAACAAATTGAATAAATACGAAGATGTGCGCATTCGAGCGAAAAGTGGCACATTTCCGAGCGAGGGAGGCAAATGAAGCGCGACGCGGAGCGGCGCGCTTCATTTTCCCGAGATCGGAATGTGCCACTTTGAGCTCGAATGTGCACACTCGGCTTTAAACATGATTTCACAATATTTTGGGTACGAAAATGAATAAATAATTTTTATCATTCCCTCTCGCTCGTACTTATGAGTTTGTTGTATCTTTTCGCTCGCTCCCACTCATCTTTTATTTAAATTCTGACAACCATCCCTTACACGGGGGTTAAAAGTCACACGTCTTTTTTTTATAAAAATTATAATATGTTCTCATTAGATAATGGTAGAAAAAAAGTTGTGACTTCCAACCCCGGTCTCCCCTATACATAAGTGCACTAGTTTGACGATTAGTAACTGTCAAAATTAAATAAATTTTAATCACCATTTTTTTTAGGAACTTTCGGCCACTTTGGACACATACGTTCCCAAAACGGCCGATCTCTTTCGGGCCCCCAGCGCCAATTCGCAAGACAACATGGTGGAGAACGGTAAATTTCCGGTTTAATTCGCGCAATTTGCTCGTTATCTCGAAAATTCCAGATTACAACAACGAGAAGAACAATCAGGACGATTACGACATAAGAGGCATTTACAGCACGAGGGAATTGGGGGCTCATTATCGATCGGGAGCACTTCAGACGTTCAACGCGGGCGGAGGCGGGATCGGCCCGAACGGCCTCACCAAGAAGCAGGAGCTGATGGTCAGATCGGCCATCAAGTATTGGGTGGAAAGGCACAAGCACGTCGTCAGGTATTTAGCAATCAATTCATGCGCAAATTGCTGCAACTGTTGGCCGGTGGACGAGGAAAAAATTAACCGCCGCCGACAAGTGTTCGCTTCCCATTTGAATAATTCACGAAAAAATTTAAATGGGTTCTCGCGTGACTGTTTACTATTTAATCTGACGAAACTAGTTCTTTGTTTTTTTTTTTTTTTAAAGAGGACGAATTTAGTTTAGGGATGAATTGTGACATTAAAAATACAATTTTAATTCGTCGAACTTGACCCCCTTTCTATTTTCACCTTCGACGCATCAAATCGAATTAATCGTCTCGCAGGAAATCTGCTAATTGCTAAATCAATGATTGGCTTTACATTCAACAAACAGTTTAATTAAATTTGCAAATTGCATGTAGGCAATCCAATTTGCAGGTCGGTTCTTTGTGTGATCGGCGACGTAAAAAGTGATGTTGTTTTTGAAAAAAGTGCTTATGATTTTAATAACACAGAACTACAAATTATTATTTTTTTCATTTTTTTGAATTGACTAAAATTATTTTTAATTTTATACCGTTAAATATTTGGGCGATCGCGCTCTGCTCGGTGTTTTTCGTAGGAATGTGATGGCCTTCGGTCGCCTAGGTACTGGTAGATATATATTGGTTTCTCAAAAAACGGCTCTAACGATTTGGAAAAAATTTTGTATTTAGATAATGTTTTATTTTCCATGTTTGTCTGGATAGGTGTATCAGCCTTGAAAAAAAAATGCGTTTTCGCACAAAGAAATTTTTTTCTAGTCATCTCAGAATATTCAGGTACCAGTAGGCTGACATATTCAGGCAAAAGATGTCACCACATTATATGCAAGTTTTGTTTGTCATTCCATTTACCCTGTTAGCGTTTTTCAATGGTGGAAATAAGATTTGGAGGAAAGAAGTTTAGATGTCCAAAAAAAAATACACTTAACTAGTATTACTATCAGAAATTGACTCAAATTGAGTTGTATAACCCTTTTGGAGGGCCTTTTGTGGCCATATACCCGCCGATCTATTTATTATTTGATTTGATGGGTTATAGAGAAAAAACAAGAGTTGCTATTTAAAAAAAAACGGAAGTAACTCACATTTCGCACGCAATAGCGCCCTCTATAACAAATCTAACTAATTTAGATTAATTAATTTTTGATGGTCAACAAATTTGGTCTCTTGAATTGTTTTTGTACGACGCACCGTTTTTGAGTTGTTCAAAAAAACCGAAAAACGCCCCCGCGGTCGTTTATTTTTACTTCAAAGTCGGATAGCTCAAAAACTAAGACGGCGTCGGTAGGAATGTTTTACATTTTTGAAAAATTCGGACTTTCAGCTTTCAAATGATGTGTAATTTAATATGGGACGCCGGATTAGTTTTTTCGGAAAACGCACTTAAAAAATTTGGGTCATTGCATTGAGGCAAATGCTTATATTTCTTATAGTCAATTGCTTCAATAATTAAACTTCTAAACAAAATAATTTGTTTGCGCAAGAAATTAATTAGTTATACTACAATTTAAAAATTATAATTTGATATAAAAAAAATTTAATTTGATGCGTCAGAAGTTATACTTCTTTGGCGTGACTGAATTCAATGTAATCACGTGTAAAAATTAATATAAATAAATTGAATAAATACGAAGATGTGCGCATTCGAGCGAAAAGTGGCACATTTCCGAGCGAGGGATGCAAATGAAGCGCGACGCGGAGCGGCGCGCTTCATTTTCCCGAGATCGGAATGTGCCACTTTGAGCTCGAATGTGCACACTCGGCTTTAAGCACGATTCACAATATTTTTGGGTACGAAAAATTGGTAAATAATTTTTATCATTTTTTCTCACTCATACTTATGTGTTTCTCGTATCTTTTCGCTCTCTCCCACTCAATGCTATGGTAAAAATACGTTTTTTGGAACATATAATCAATATTAACTAAAATAAATTGAAATTTGTTGACTGGAAAGAAAGTTTAATTTACAAAATTCAATGAATACGAAGATGTGCGCATTCGAGCGAAAAGTGGCACATTTCCGAGCGAGGGAGGCAAATGAAGCGCGACGCGGAGCGGCGCGCTTCATTTTCCCGAGATCGGAATGTGCCACTTTGAGCTCGAATGTGCACACTCCGTTTAAAGCACGATTCACAATAATTTAGACTAATAAATTGAACGAAAAATGATTTTAATCGTTCCCTCTCACTCGCGCCGACTAGATTCTCGTATCTTTTCGCTCCTTTCCACTCATTGCTATGGTAAATGCGTTTTTTGAACATAAAGTCGATATTTACTAAATTACATTTTAATTTATGATGGAAAAATTATTTCTCCTCCCCCCACCGCTTTAAAAATCCGTAAAATCGTGTAGCTCTTTCCTTGTCATACTTCAAAATTTTAGCAGATCAAATTTTGAATAAATTTTTAAGAGCGAATTACATTTTCTGTTTCTAATTGTTTTTTTTTGCAATTTTAGACTTGTGACGTCAATCGGGGACACATACGGAATAGCCCTATTGTTGCACATGTTGACTTCGACCATCATGTTAACCCTTTTGGCCTACCAAGCGACCAAGGTACCAAAAAAACAAATACTTTGTATCATTTCGGCTCGGTGATTAATCGATTTTTTTCAGATCGACGGCATTAATCCCTACGCCTTTTCGGTGGTCGGCTATTTGCTGTACGCTTTGGGCCAAGTTTTCCATTTTTGCATCTTCGGCAATCGTCTAATCGAAGAGGTAATTGAGCCGATTCGTTCGCGACAGATTACCTTTTTTCACGCTTCGCTTTGCAGAGCTCCTCCGTGATGGAGGCCGCCTACAGTTGTCACTGGTACGACGGCTCCGAAGAGGCAAAGACCTTCGTGCAGATCGTTTGTCAGCAATGCCAAAAGGCCTTGTCCATCTCCGGCGCCAAATTTTTCACCATCTCTTTGGACCTGTTCGCTTCTGTAAGTACCCTTTTTTTTATATTTATTTTTTAAAGGCACCGATTTTTTTTTAATGGAGGTAGTTTATTCGGAGCTAAAAGTACAGTCTTAGATCGAGTACAAAAAATTCTATCGCCGAGGACTTTATTTTTATCAGAGACTGTACTTCATACATTAAAAACGTTTATATAGTGTACACAACACACTAATACAATCACATTTTTAAATAAAGCAAATGTGGCAACGCTGCAATGCTCGTACCGAATGTTATAGTTAATGTTTTAGTTACAGTTACACCCTGTATGTACGTACATACAGGGTGTGAGCTGAATAGTTACCAAAACATATCCGGGCAATACTTGACAACAATCCACACAATAAAAGTTCGTATACAATATGTCCTAAATTTGAACAATTAAAAAAAAAACGCATTTTAATTTTCTGGTAAATGGCAACATAAAAAAAACGAACTTACGAGCGAACCACCTCAATTTTGTGTTTTTTGCTTTCAATAAAATCGCATGCGCACCCGCACGTTTATTTTCAGCACGCTATGGGCACATTTTCGCTTACAAAACTAACCTCGGCCTACTAACGCTTCAATTTTTTTAGGTCTTGGGAGCGGTGGTCACCTATTTCATGGTGCTGATTCAGCTCAAGTAGACCGTTCGCTTTTGTTTCGCATCTTTCGTCAGGTCTCAGAGAAGAGTTTTATTTTTCTATAAATCCCAACAAATTATTTTAATTTCGATGAAAAAAGGGCCGGCTTATTCGGCCGATTTTCATTCGGAAAGAGGGCACCTCCGTAATTTTGCAACGATCACAAAATTAACAAGAGTACTGCTGTAGCATTAACGATATTGTTCGTCTCGCCGGACGATTGGTCCGATTGGTCGTTGCTTTTAGTGGCGGCCAATCGGAAGGCGACGCGCGCGATTTAAATTTTGTCGACTTTGAAATGACAACGCGAAGCATTCTGAGTGTCTTAAAATAGGATATTAGGTACCTACAAAAATTGTGTATATTAATTTGTATAAAATTATTGTTAATAATTTCAATGGTGCACCTAATTAAGTAGTATTAAAAAAAAATAATAGAAGAGAAAAAGCACTGTCGCACGTAGGATTTGTACCTGATTCAATAATTTTAGCGGTTAAGGGGAAAAAACGACTTCGAATAATTGTGATGATGATGTTATTTAAAAAAAAAAGGGTTGTATCTTAGGTTTTGTTCACTTTTAAACATTTATTTATGACAAGTGCACCAAATACGAATAAAGATCCTCTAATTTTAGTGTGTTTGGGTGTGTGGCAACCATTGTTGTTGTTTTTTTTTTAATTTCTAAAAACCAAATGCGGCGACCTTTTAATTTAGATTTTTCTTTTGCACGAAATTAACTCGAATTGCGACGTTCGAAGCGCCCCCACCTTTTAATGTGATTAATTTTTGATCGAACGAATTTTACGAGATTGCATTGCGAGCCTCTTTCGAGTTAATTAATTAACGAATCATTGCGAGGGGCGGAGGGGTGAAAAAGTTTTGCGGAACTCGCGGTTTCGTTTTCGTTATTGGGCGAAAAAATTAAAAACGAGGCTGTTGCAATTTTTTTTGCGGGGCTTTAAGGTTTTAAATTTCTAAAAGTATTTTTGAGTCGAACTGCGTGGAAAATCGATTTATTTTTAACGCTTCGGAAGTACGCCATTTGTGTGTCTGTGCGATAAGATATGATAAGAGGGCCTCGAGCGTCCTTTCGAAATAAATTTACGTTTTGAACAGTTATTTTTATTATTCGAGTCCGTAACAAAGCACTAAAAGAAAGCGGCGCGTGTGCTTTATGTACCGCGCGGTAGAAGTGGTACTTCTTTGGCGCGACTAAAATAAATATAACCACGTCTTGGGTTGCGTACTTTACGTGGGCGTATAGCTATACCAGTGGTTCCTAAACCGTATGTTACTGTGCCTCCTTTAAAAAAAATTGAATTTCGTCCGCCACGCTACTTTTACACTTATTTCCCGATTTACACTAAGGTGACCACATTTTAACATTGGTAAAGCGGGACACCATTGACCAGGGGGGGGGGGACTTGATAAAAAATTTGGTATATATGGAACAACAAAAATTTTCATACGACAAAAAAATAGTATTGTAATATATATTTTTTCATTTCAACATAGGTACAATTTACAACTATAATAAATTAAAAAAAATATATGTATAGTATTATTTTATTCTTTGTTATTTTTCTCATTTGAGTGAATTATTTTTAGTAGATTACTCTTGTTGTTTAGAAGGTCATGAAATTTCTCACAAAATTTTTTTAAATTATATTTCACAAATAAAATGGCTTACAAGGTCTTTATTGTAATTTTTCTGATGTCAATTAACAAAAATAATATAAAACGTATACCACATGGCCGCCGAAAACCGATATCTTTTTCCTGTTCTTCCGCCTTTCCATAGTTTGTCGTGCATTCTTTCCAAAAATCGGGACTTTTTAAAACGCCGCGGGACGCGAGACAAATTGTTAAAAATCGTCTGGTCACATTAATTTACACGGTAGATGGGTTCCGAAAATGTTTTTGATTTGAAAATGGGGGCGATTAATATAGACAAATTTTTAGAATGAGACTCTAAATCGTTTTTGTTTAAAGAATGACCGGGTATAGCCTAATAAATGACCGATTAATCGATTTGCCCATTACAAGTACAAAAAGACAAAAAGAAAAGGGCTCATATACAAAACATAAATGTATTTTAATTGAGTAAAAACCACACTTTATTATCTCTTTTGCTTTTTGAGGAACCAATGTTTTTTTCGCGCCACAACATTTACATTTTTGATTTAGAAGTTATTTATTAATTAGATTTGAATGCGCATTAAAGAGTCAAAAAATTTTTAGTAAATCGGTGTCTAAGAACAAAAGAAATATACTAAAGCTGTACATAGATTTATACATTGTCTTTTACTTATGTAGGCGCGGTTGAAGTTATACTTCTTTGGCGTAACTGTTTTCAATATAATCACGTGTAAAAATTAATATGAATAAATACGAGGATGTGCACACTCGCTTTTAAGCACAATTTACAATAAACAACATTCAAAACAATCGAATTTGTTCAAAAAATTTATTATTAGTTAAAAACTAGCAAAATTCGCTTCGCTCATTGTGCTAGACAAAATCGCTTCGCGATTTTGGTTATTAGTTAAAAATGTTGGTAAAATACCTAATGAGACAATATAGATCATTCCCTCTCACTTGCACTTTTGGGATTCTTGTATCTTTTCGCTCTCTCCCACTCATTGCTATGGTAAATACATTTTTCGAACGTAAAATCGATATTTACTAAATTCAGTTTAAATTTTTGATTTGAAGGAGCGTAGGATAAATTATTCAAATGTAATAAATACGAGGATGTGCGCATTCGAGCGAAAAGTGGCACATTGCCGAGCGAGGGAGGCAAATGAAGCGCGACGCGGAGCGGCGCGCTTCATTTTCCCGAGATCGGAATGTGCCACTTTGAGCTCGAATGTGCACACTCGGTTTTAAGCACCATTCACAATAATTTAGGCCAATAAATTAGACAAAAAATAAATTGAACAATTTTAATCGTTTTTTCTCACTCGCATCGACGAAACTGTCGTATCTTTTCGCTCTCTTCCACTCATTGCTATGGTAAAAACGTTTTTCGACCATAAAACCAATCTTTACTAAATTAAGTTTAAATTTTTGACTTGAAGGAGCGTAGCATAAATTATTCAAATGTAATAAATACGAAGATGTGCGCATTCGAGCGAAAAGTGGCACATTTCCGAGCGAGGGAGGCAAATGAAGCGCGACGCGGAGCGGCGCGCTTCATTTTCCCGAGATCGGAATGTGCCACTTTGAGCTCGAATGCGCACACTCGGTTTTAAGCACGATTTACAATAATCAACGTTCAAAACAATCGAATTTGTTCAAAAAATTAAAAATGTTGCTAAAATACTTAATGAGTCAATTTAGATCATTCCCTCTCACTTGCACTTTCGAGATTCTTGTATCTTCTCGCTCCCTTCCACTCATTGCTATGGCAAATACGTTTTTCGCACATATTTACAAAACTAAATTTAAATTTATGACATCAAAAGAAGTATAACTTCGAAAAACACTTACGACCCCCTTCGCCGCTCCCGCTTTTCACGCGCATACCTTTCTCATAAAACGTGGCAGCTTCACTTCACTAAAAGTAGAAGCTCATATTCGGTAAACGTACCCCCGAATTATGTCATAACAGCCCTAAAAGGACGTGCGATATGAGAAAACAGTGAGAAGGGTAACTGTTGAAGTTTAAGCCTAAGCTCAGGGGGGTTGTAATAGGAATAGTTAGGCGGTTGGTAAACTATGCATGGAATTTGAATATGTTTGACAATAATCAACGTTCAAAACAATCAATTTGTTCAAAAATTAAAATGTTGCTAAAATACTTAATGAGTCAATTTAGATCATTCCTCTCACTTGCACTTTCGAGATTCTTGTATCTTCTCGCTCCTTCCACTCATTGCTATGGCAAATACGTTTTTCGCACATATTTACAAAACTAAATTTAAATTTATGACATCAAAAGAAGTATAACTTCGAAAAACACTTACGACCCCCTTCGCCGCTCCCGCTTTTCACGCGCATACCTTTCTCATAAAACGTGGCAGCTTCACTTCACTAAAAGTAGAAGCTCATATTCGGTAAACGTACCCCCGAATTATGTCATAACAGCCCTAAAAGGACGTGCGATATGAGAAAACAGTGAGAAGGGTAACTGTTGAAGTTTAAGCCTAAGCTCAGGGGGGTTGTAATAGGAATAGTTAGGCGGTTGGTAAACTATGCATGGAATTTGAATATGTTTGAGGAGAACCATACGAGAGCACGTCCCCCCCCCCCATTTTAATCGTTCCTTCCATTCCCATTTATCGTTTAATTATTAATTAAGCCGTCAAATTGAATTGATTTGCATCATCCACTTCTGCGCGCATACCCCTTTTCCTCTCGTTCGTCCCCCCGCAATCCTTTAAATTAAAAATATCCTGATTTTGCCCGATTTGGCTCAAAGTGCAAGCCCAGCATGGCTATGTCATTTTAAAGTTCAGTATACAGCCAATTTTTTTTTTTTTACATTTTTTGTGTTGGCAAGACATTAATTTCGTTTTTTCTTAGTTTGAAATAAAACTTAATTTTTTTATACAAAGAATGGACTATAAATGTACAATTTTTTTCAATGACCTGATTCCATGATCGTCGCACTTCTGGTCTTTATTTTTGACGAGCAACTAAAGATGTGCGTGGTCGAGCGTTGTCATGGCGCTACGGCCTTAACGATTAGCCAATTCTGGCGGTCTATTTTTCATCGGTTGTTGACAATAAAAATTCCAATCGATCGTTTGTTTCCATGGAAGCAGTGTAAGTGCACAACAACTTTATAACCTCACTAAATTCACTGTCTTACTAGATTTTGAAATTGTTTTAGTTTTACCGTGTTTCAAATTTGTTAAATAGAAAAAAAACAAATACGGTTACTACGTTTAAGAAATTAATTTACTCTACGAAAAAAAAATCAATTTTTCAAAATTTGGTTCTTTTTGAGCTTTAAAATTGGACATCCCGGCATTTTTATAACCTGTAAAAAAGGACATGTGATTATTTTTCACGCCGGAAATCAACTTCTTTTTAATATTTTAAAATTTTAAATAAAACGAACAATTTTTAGTTAATTTATTAATTAATTCGATTCGATGTGGGCAACCATGTTTTTGGTGCTTTTCCGACGTAAACAAGTCGTTGCTATGGATTTACAATTAAACATGTAGGTATCGCCATTTTGCGGAGAATTAAAAGTATTAAATTTATTCATTTTTTTTAAATTACAAAATTAGGGTGCCTTAGTGTAATTTGCAATTTAAGGGTATTATTATTATTATTATTTTTATACGTTCAAGATTTTTTGATTTTGTTTTTAAACGAAAGGCTTGCGGAAGTGCTTCATTTTCGAGATAAAAAATCGTGATTAATGACGCGCGGTCCAACAAAGATGGGCGACTTTACGGCCGGAAGTTTATTTTTATCCTCGACTATCATTCGGGGCGCCGCGAAGAAAAAAAAATAGATAAATAATCATAGGGCGAAAAAAAAATAATGACGGGGGGGTTGCCGAAATTTATTAAGCGAAGACGTGGCGGCGGCGGCGGACGGTTCGTGCAACTGACAGGGACGAGGGACGCCGAGTCCTTCATATTAAGTGTCAAACTTTGCAATAACTTTGCAAGTTCGCCTCCATTTCGGCTTCTTAGCTATTCTGTCTGTTAAATTTTGAGTCGGCTCCTTTGATGCAATCGATACGCGTAAATTTCGGGCCGAAATCCTTTCGGTTATCGTCTTTCATCTTGCGAAATCTAAAATTACTCGGCTTTTGTTAGCGAAACGTCGAGCGCTATCTTTTGCAACTCGTCGGCGAAGCGTTTTTTAAGAAAATCTTTTTAGATTGCGGGTAATGCGTAGGGTAAAACGGTGGGAATTAATAAAAACATTATAAAGCGTATAAAATGGGACTCCAGATAATTTTTGTCTAAAGAATGACCGGGTGTATTCCACTAAATGACCGATTAATTGATTCACGTATTAGTTCAGGTACCAAAGGGCAAAAATAAGAAAGATTTTGTACAAAATTTAAATTTATTTTAATTGAGTAAAGGGCAAACCTTATTATCTCTTTTGTTCTTTGCGAAATATTTGTTTTTTTTGCGCCACATTTACATTTTTGAATTAGACGTTATTTATTAATTGATAACAATTGGATTTGAATGCGTTTTTCTCCAGTCAATTTTTTTTTACGTTGTAATGTACCGAAGGCCGCTTTTGAACATCTCTTTTGTTTTTTACTTATGAACGCGCGTTGGAAGTAATACTTCTTTGGCGTAACCAAATCAAATATGGTCACGTGTTATACTGCGCACTTTACAATTGTATATAGCTAGACCAGTGGTATCAAAGAAGAAAGTATTTTTTTTTGCTATAATAGAATAACTAAAAATATATTTCTTGTATAGTAAAAATGTATATTTTAAATGGTTTTCATTCTTCGAATTTTTTTACAATTTTCATAGTTGTAAACCGTGCAAAAGTGGTAGCGGGTAGATACTCCGTTATGGGCCTGATAACGGACAGATCTACTTCAGGGATGCGCCCCTGCCCACGCGAGCCATGTCTTCTCCCCCATCCCAAGGGAGATCTCATGTCCTAACGAAGACTACCATCAAAACCCCTTACCCCCTCCTCACATCCCATTCCAACTCGTCAACACGGCCAAAATCCCTTGAACAGGTCTATTACAAATGAAAGGTCCCAATGCGCCAAAAGAAGTATTACTTCAAAAATATTTTTGAACTGCGACGAAGAACAAAAATAAAAAATGACTTTACTTTGCATATTTTAAGTGAAATTCAATAAATACGAGGATGTGCGCGTTCGAGCGAAAAGTGGCACATTTCCGAGCGAGGGAGGCAAATGAAGCGCGACGCGGAGCGGCGCGCTTCATTTTCCCGAGATCGGAATGTGCCACTTTGAGCTCGAACGCGCACACTCGGTTTTAAGCATGATTTACAATATTTTAGGGCAATTAATTAGACGAAAAATTAATTAAATAATTTTACTTGTTCTCTTTCACTTGCACCGACAAGATTATCTTATCTTCTCGCTCCCTTCCACTCATTGCTATGGTAAATACGTTTTTCGCATATAAAATCGATATTTACTAATTTTTTGATTTGAAGGAGCGCACGGTAAATTATATTAATGTAGTAAATACGAGGATGTGCGCGTTCGAGCGAAAGTGGCACATTTCCGAGCGAGGGAGGCAAATGAAGCGCGACGCGGAGCGGCGCGCTTCATTTTCCGAGATCGGAATGTGCCACTTTGAGCTCGAACGCGCACACTCGGTTTTAAGCATGATTCACAATATTTTAGGGCATTTAATTAGACGAAAAATTAATTAAATAATTTTACTTGTTCTCTCTCACTTGCACCGACAAGATTATCTTATCTTCTCGTTCCCTTCCACTCGTTGCTATGGTAAATACGTTTTTCGCATATAAAATCGATATTTTCTAAATTTTTGATTTGAAGGAGCGCACGGTAAATTATATTAATGTAGTAAATACGAGGATGTGCGCGTTCGAGCGAAAAGTGGCACATTTCCGAGCGAGGGAGGCAAATGAAGCGCGACGCGGAGCGGCGCGCTATTTTCCCGAGATCGGAATGTGCCACTTTGAGCTCGAATGCGCACACTCGGTTTTAAGCATGATTCACAATATTTTAGGGCAATTAATAAGACGAAAAATTAATTAAATAATTTTACTCGTTCTCTCTCACTTGCACCGACAAGATTATCCTATCTTCTTGCTCCCTTCCGCTCATTGCTATGGTAAATACGTTTTTCGCATATAAAATCGATATTTTCTAAATTTTTGATTTGAAGGAGCGCACGGTAAATTATATTAATGTAGTAAATACGAGGATGTGCGCGTTCGAGCGAAAAGTGGCACATTTCCGAGCGAGGGAGGCAAATGAAGCGCGACGCGGAGCGGCGCGCTTCATTTTCCCGAGATCGGAATGTGCCACTTTGAGCTCGAACGCGCACACTCGGTTTTAAGCATGATTCACAAAATTTTAGGGCATTTAATTAGACGAAAAATTAATTAAATAATTTTACTTGTTCTCTCTCACTTGCACCGACAAGATTATCTTATCTTCTCGCTCCCTTCTACTCGTTGCTATGGTAAATACGTTTTTCGCATATAAAATCGATATTTTCTAAATTTTTGATTTGAAGGAGCGCACGGTAAATTATATTAATGTAGTAAATACGAGGATGTGCGCGTTCGAGCGAAAAGTGGCACATTTCCGAGCGAGGGAGGCAAATGAAGCGCGACGCGGAGCGGCGCGCTTTATTTTCCGAGATCGGAATGTGCCACTTTGAGCTCGAACGCGCACACTCGCTTTTAAGCATGATTCACAAAAATCAATTAATTTTTTACATGGCCGACTTGATACTTGTCGAATTATAAATAATTTTACTTGTTCTCTTCACTTGCACCGACAAGATTATCTTATCTTCTCGCTCCTTCACTCATTGCTATGGTAAATACGTTTTCGCATATAAAATCGATATTTCTAAATTTTTGATTTGAAGGAGCGCACGGTAAATTATATTAATGTATAAATACGAGGATGTGCGCGTTCGAGCGAAAATGGCACATTTCCGAGCGAGGGAGGCAAATGAAGCGCGACGCGGAGCGGCGCGCTTCATTTTCCCGAGATCGGAATGTGCCACTTTGAGCTCGAACGCGCACACTCGCTTTTAAGCATGATTCACAAAAATCAATTAATTTTTTTACATGGCCGACTTGATACTTGTCGAATTATCGTTGGCTGTGCGTGCGCAACCTCCGTTGCCTGCAACAAAAGAAGTATAACTTCAACAATTATTCGTCGCGCGACCAAATTTCGACGGGACCCCTTCCCCCCCAAATCGAAATTTAGGTCGGCAAAAATTTCGATTGCGCCCCAAAACCGACCATCTCTAATTTCCAGAGGCGTGGGGGCCGGGCGAAAAAAAAAAGATAAATCAATTCGTAAGACGCCACCTGCTCCGCTTCCCATTCCATCCCACCTTTTCTGCTCCCGAAAAAAAATTTTATTCTTTTTTTCGGGACATTATACCCGCCTTTGCAATTTCCAGCCGACCAGAAGGACGTGCAAGAATTCCCGATTAATATGGAACGCCATCTGGACTCTTAATGCTTTTATTATGTTTTTTTTTTGTTACGCTTTCGCTCTCTCTCTTTTTATTAATTTTTCGAAGGGGCCCCCGAACCCCTTTCGTAAATTCATCTAAAATCGGCAGACCGCCGGGATCGGAATTAGCGCAAATTTGTATTCGGCACGCGCGTCCCTCGTTCGGGCTTTCTAATCCTGGAAGAAAGGATAACAAGGATAGTTAACCGCAAGCTCGATTTTTTCGTCCGTGCGCTCGCAAAAAAAGTGTGTTAGTTAAATTCCCCCCGTTCGCAGGAAAAATAAAAGGTTCGAGTCCACCTTTTCGGCGTGGAAGTCCTGTAGGCTGCCCCTTTTATCGATCCGAGTCCTGAATTTTTAGCCATCTGGCGGCGAAACGGGCAGGCTAACGAAACGCGTGGTCGCGCTGGGTAAATAACGCGTTTGCTTTTGCGAAAAAAGGCCAACACAAAGCCGCGTAAAATGCGTCCGTTTCCGTTCTCGTGCGTTGCCTACCTTAATTTTCGATTTAAAAAAAATCGGGGGCGGCTGTAAGTGCGCGACGAAAAGCGTGCGGGTCGTGTTCGATCAATTTTTCTAATGCTCAATCGTCGATTTTTCGACGGCCGACAATAAGCACACCGACGTTCAAATCTATATGCCGAAGCGGCTTTAGGCGCTCGCCTTCCTTTTTTCTAGAAAAACGCGCTCGCAAAAACAAAAGGTCTAACCTCAAAAAAAAAATACGTAACGCGTAAAATAATTCTAAGGCCGAACGGGTTGTGTGGCTCAAAAGCAATAATTACGAAACTCGGAGCGAAAGCGAGACAATCATTTTAAAAGAAGAGAGAGAGAAAAATTCCGAAAAAAAATAGGCACTTGGAAGTTTGACCTAAAAAACGAGAAGAGAGCACTTCAAAGGAGACGTACAAATAAAAATGTAAGTCAATTAATTCCGTACCGTTCTTTTTTTTTATCTGTTTTGCAAATAAATTATTTCGGCGATTGAAAAGTTGGATTTTAATTGCAATTAAAAGCGAAAGGGCTTTAGTTTCGAACTTCCGTTTAAAGTTTCGAATGTTCGATGTGTGATGGGGTGGGAGAGAGAGAGAGAAGAGAGAGGGAAAAATTTTAACTTAGCATTAGAGACATGGCTTGCTATTTTTTTTGCGAATATCGTGTATAAGACGAACCCAAAGTTTGTCTTTCCTATTAAATAAAATGCTAAATTTGATACACAGGAAATCATAAGTATTTACAGTCGAACTTCTATAAGTCGAACGTCGACGAGCCGAATTTTTCATAACTCGAACCTGTTTCACTCCGACTTGCTTATTTCAACGTTAATATTTTTATATCGATAACTCGAATTTTTGATAACTCGAATCCTTTTTAGCTTCCCTTCAGCGTCGACTTATCGAAGTTCGACTGTATTTACATTGCAAGCGCTCGAATGAAGTCACAAATTAAGTTTTTTGATTTTATATCCGTACAAAGTAATGGGACTAATTGTTTTGTTTAATTTACAATAATGGGATTATTGAACTTGAACTTAGATTTGTTTCCTAGGGAAACCTGTTGTACCTTGGCCCTTTTTTTACTTGCAATTTTTTTTTAATTGTAAGTTACAGGACCCAAATAAGGCCCACCATAAGTTTATAAAAGCATAATTAATAGGTGTTTGAAAAAAATGCATCAATACTTCGTAATCAAAATGTTTATTTATATTAAACTTCAAAATAAAAGTAACAATCTTTCTATTGCAACAAAAGAAGGAACCTTGATTAAATATAAAAAATAAGTCGGTTGGACCTTATTGGGGCACCTATGTCCCAATAAGGCCCAAGGATTTCTTTATATATAAATCAACTTATTATCAATTTTAATAATCATTAATATATTTATATTAAATTATTATTAGTGTTATTAAACTTCAAATAATAAAATATTTGGTTATAATTGGATATTTTTAATAAAAATTGACTTGTAAATTTTTAACAACTTTTAATTAGGTTTTTTTTATCTTTATCTTTAAACAGTTTCCTGAACAATAAATTTCTTTGTCTGCGTCTGTAAGAACATTATTATTTTCAAATAAACTTAAAACTGAATATGTTACAAATAAGGCCCACAAGGTTTTTTAGTGGGCCTTATTAAGACATATACATGCAATAGAAACATTTGTCACATAATATATACTGATAGGATGGCTTTGAAATACATATAGGAGGGTTAGTAAACACATAATAAACAATAAACAAAAGAAAAACTAGACGACGCATCCATACAATTAAAAATATTCATCTTTTTTGTAGCAAAAATTTTTTAAATGCACTTCGCGTCGTAGTACGTTTCCCACTACAAGTCCCGACGCACTCCAGACCAGTGGCTCGCGTTATGCAATTGTGCGTAAGTTATGGTCACGTACATTAATACGAGCTTTGACAACGATTCGAAATCAGGAAGCGGGAAATTTGAAAACTGGGCCTTATTGGGCACTGGGCCTTATTTGGGTCAGCTACCTTATATGTAACACTTAGTTGCTAAAATGAATTGCATCGTAGTGGGGCACTAATAAGGTATTAATCATAAAATATTCGAAAGCCTTACCAACCGTTTAGTCAAATTGCTATAAGGTTTAAAATTTGGTGGATCTATGGCCTAGGTACAACAGAGGTTATGTACCTTGGCTCTATTCGCATTAAGCAAAATAAAAGCCATTGTTCTATGAAAACTATATATTTATTTTTGGATTATAAGAACTACTAATGTTTTTCTTTGAGATGATACTAAAATTGTTTCAAAAATTAACAAAACTTTTCTCGTATACTAAAATTTCACATACTTAATGATTAACTTTGCGAAAATTTAAATTTTTTGTTAGCTTTGCGAGGCATATTATCTGAAGCAAAATAAAAAAAAAATAAGAATTTATAACAAAGGTATATCAGAATTTTTATTTATCGCGCGTCGATCTTAGGGCCAAGGTACAACTTATTGACAGTGACCGAGGTACAACGCACCGACTCTTGATGTTTAAACTCAAAAATAAAATTAAAGATTATGCTGTGCCAAAAGCAGACCACTACTATGCAAACAATCGATTTTATGTTCTAAAAACAAATTTACCATAGCAATGAGTGGAAGGGAGCGAAAAGATACGACAATCTGGTCAATGCGAGAGAGAAGGAACGATTAAAATTGCTCAAGTTATTTTTTGTCTAATTTATTGGCCAAATTATTGTGTATCGTGCTTAAAACCGAGTGTGCACATTCGAGCTCAAAGTGGCACATTCCGATCTCGGGAAAATGAAGCGCGCCGCTCCGCGTCGCGCTTCATTTGCCTCCCTCGCTCGGAAATGTGCCACTTTTCGCTCGAATGCGCACATCCTCGTGTTTATTACATTAATATAATTTACCGTGCGCTTCTTCAAATCAAAATTTTGGTAAATATCGATTTTATATTCGAAAAACGTATTAACCATAGCAATGAGTGGAAGAGAGCGAAAAGATACAAGGAAAGCATAAGTACGAGTGAGAGGGAACGATAAAAAAATTATTTAATAATTTTTTGGCACCAAAATTATTGCAAAGCACGCTTAAAGACGAGTGTGCACATTCGAGCTCAAAGTGGCACATTCCGATCTCGGGAAAATGAAGCGCGCCGCTCCGCGTCGCGCTTCATTTGCCTCCCTCGCTCGGAAATGTGCCACTTTTCGCTCGAATGCGCACATCTTCGTATTTATTGAATTTTTTCTATTGTATCCTTCGCTCTTTCAACCATAAATTTTAATTTAGTTTAGTAAATATCGATTTTGTATTCGAAAAACGAATTTACCATAGCAATGAGTGGAAGAGAGCGAAAAGATACGACTATTTCGTCGATGCGAGTGAGAAAGAACGATTAAAATTGTTCAAGTTATTTTTTGTCTAATTTATTGGCCTAAATTATTGTGAATCGTGCTTAAAACCGAGTGTGCGCATTCGAGCTCAAAGTGGCACATTCCGATCTCGGGAAAATGAAGCGCGCCGCTCCGCGTCGCGCTTCATTTGCCTCCCTCGCTCGGCAATGTGCCACTTTTCGCTCGAATGCGCACATCTTCGTATTTATTGAATTTTTTCTATTGTATCCTTCGCTCTTTTAACCATAAATTTTAATTTAGTTTAGTAAATATCGATTTTGTATTCGAAAAACGTTTTTACCATAGCAATGAGTGGAAGAGAGCGAAAAGATACGACAATGTCGTCGATGCGAGTGAGAGGGAACGATTAAAATTGTTCGAGTCTTTTTTTGTCTAATTTATTGGTCTAAATTATTGTGAATCGTGCTTAAAGCCGAGTGTGCACATTCGAGCTCAAAGTGGCACATTCCGATCTCGGGAAAATGAAGCGCGCCGCTCCGCGTCGCGCTTCATTTGCCTCCCTCGCTCGGCAATGTGCCACTTTTCGCTCGAATGCGCACATCCTCGTATTTATTCAATTTGTTTACATAATAAATAATCTTTCTATTACGATGAGTCATTTATTATTAGGTAATAAAAATCAATAAGATATTTAAGTAAAAAAGATATAAAAAGACTTACTTTTTTTCGATTAAAAATTTCAATTGATCTCATACATTAACAAAGTACATTGGCCAGCTGCTGCTAAGTTCACGTTAATGTCTGTCAATGTGGCATTTGAAATATCGAAAATTATAGGTCACGAAAGCCCGCAAATATTAAAAAAAATTAAGTTGCATTAGGTACAAAGGGACCAAGGCCCAACAAGTTCTCCTATATGATTTAATATTGACCTCGGTCAAAAATTAAGATTTTATTTACAATTTGGACACGTTATTTGGCGCTTTGGTTTTTATTCAAGTTTTGATTAACATAAAATGCTAAATTTAATACGCCGTGATAATCGTTTAAAACACGCGCGAAGTGATTTTTTTGCGGACATCCGCAAATCATGACCAGTCTAAAACTAAATTTCGAAGCGTCCCTCAAAACACGACGCCCAATTCGCAAGCCAAAACGATTTTTTAATTGATTTAAAGTCACTCCTCGACACAAACAGATTTGCGGGACGAAATCGCGAAAAGAAATGACTGACGCGGCCGAGGCGGACGAAGATAGGGAAATCACAGATAACATTCATTACGAAAATAACGTTTCGGCGAGGTTCGAAGCGCGACAAAGCTTTGCGGCTGCTATTTTTTTCAATTTTGCCAAATGGAATTAATTTCGTTTCGCAAATATAAAATATTTTTGCAATTTCCGATTGATTAAACGTAGAAAGCAGAAAGGGCGCCGTTTTTTGCGCTCTTTTCTTTAGGAAAAAAATAAATTATTTCTTCGTCACGCAACGAAATAAAAGCTTTTAGGTCCCGTTTCAAATTTAAATCGGAGATAATCGAATTTGTAAACGATCGCCCCCCTTTTTCCGACAAGGGAGGACGCGTGTTTGCTTTTAATTCGAGATCAAAGAGAAACGGGCCGAAAAGAGAAGGGGGCGACGTACACAACAACACAATAATTTCGAAAAGCTTCGTTAACAAGAAGAAAAGCCGCCAAACATTTTGCGACTCGTCGAAAAAGTTGTTTTTTTTTCCGAGAGGGACGGCCCCGAGCTTCGTCCTCGCACTTTTCGAAAATATACACAAAAAAAAGCACGAAATCTAATTATGCAAAGTAATTATTTTGTTAAGCCTTAATTGCTTCCTACAATAAAACATTTTCATCGGGCAATTCAATTTTAACGAAAAAATAATTGCTTTTCCGCCGAGGGCGCGCAAAGAGCTGTCTTTTTGTTTTTCGGACCGAAAAAATTATTTAGCCAAAATAAAAAGCAATTAACGCGGCGCCCGAGCGCCGCCCCCCGTTTTAATTTCGAACCTGCGAATTAATTTCGAGGAGGAAAAATTTTTCATAAATCCGTCTCGAAACGTCGTTTTTGGCGCTTTGAATTCTCTTAACGAACGTCACACGCGAAACGTACATATAAATTTAAGGTGGCTTCGGCAAAATTTCCCGGCCATGAATAATGGAAAAGCCGGAGTTTCCACGAGTCGGCGAAAAGTGCAGAAAATGCGAAGTGCTCGCCGGCGCTTTAATGCAATTTGGCTTTTTGTTTGTCTACAGAGAAATTTTGCATGTCTCGGCGGATTTCCGACTCGCTTTTCCCGAAACGGGGAAAAAGGGCTTTCGCGAGCCGTCCGCGTCGTTTTTGGCCTTTAGACGTTCCGGACGACGACGTCCCCCCTCCTCCGTTTCGGTCTCGTCTTATATGTTTTTTTTTGCAATTTTCCACTTCGATTAGCGTCGTTTCGTGAGCCAAGAGAGGCGGGTTGGCCCAGATCTTTCTTTTTCGTTTAACTCGTCCCGAATTATGGCAAACATTTTTATTTTGATGGTTTTCGACGTAAGTCAGAGTTGACCTGCGTTTTTTTTTTATTATCAAAGCCGGCACCGACAAAATTGTTAAATTTTGTTTGAAAGATCAGCGGACATAAAAATTTTAATTTGGCGTACAGTCCGCGTCGAAAAAAATGCGACGCCGCGTTGAGATGGGTCGTTTCCCCACTGAACGATCGGCGTTTTGTCCACGAGTGTACTTATGCTTTAAAGCATGGCCAACTGTGACATTTTAAAAATTACATTTTACCGGAGGGCGATCAAAGATGGCTTCACGGTAATAGAAAACGTATTAAGGGAAAATTGCGGGCAATTATTGGAATTTTCTAATACACCCATACCTCGCTATACGGCCGCTCTTTACACGGCATTTCGCTATAACGGCCCTCTTCAATTAAGGCACGTTTTCGATTTCGCTATAATGGCAAAAAAACTTTTTTTCGACGTCGATATATCTACATGTTGCCAATCTTGCGCAAGCGCAATAATTGATTCTTTATACGGTTTTTCGCTTTGCGGCCAAGTTTTGTGGAACGTATCTAGGCCGTAAAGCGAGGTATGGGTGTATATCGATATTTAGAAAAGAAAATTAATGATTACATTAAATATGAGTTTTACGGCACTTCCAAAATGGAAATTGTAAAATTGTTCAATTATTTATTTTTTTGATTAATTCAAGACACATAAGCCTTTAGTGGATTTTTTTGAATCGTAATTTTATGAAAAAATTAATTTATTTTAATAAAAGAATTTTTCTTTTTTAAGTTTTAATTAGATTTGGCACTTTTTATACAAAATCTTATTATTTTTATTTATTGACAACCACTATCCTATTTTTTAAAACTAGGGTTATTGATTTTTATTATAAAATATTTTATTTTACTTATCATGCTATCATGTGCCAGCACAGGCTACTAGTTTTACGGTTAATCAAATCAAAAAATTTAATACATTTATTATATTGTTAATTGTAATTAGACAGTTATACATTTTTGAAGTGAAACTTCTTATGCGAGGACGAATCAAAATTTTGTCACAGAAAAGGGGTGCACCCTGAGAGAGAAATATAAAGTGAAATGCGAGACTGAATTTTTTCGGTTTAAATTTATATACACAGGGTGTTCGTTCGGAAAAGGATCGCCTAAAATTCAATTACCTTTTGATTTTCATTGTTTTAACGTGTTTTTCGGGCGAAGCGAAACAAAAAAAAAGATAAAACCGATTCGCCGACGCGAGAATCGGAGAAGCGGATAAAAGGGAAAGGTAAACCTTTGTGAAGTAAATGAGGCATTATTAGTGCCGAATTTGTGCGCTATTGAAAAATTCGAGAAAACCACTAAAACTTGATGGGTTTCCCTACTCAACGATGTAAATAACGGCTAGCCGTTTATCCAATAAAAACGCTTTTAATTTAATCGAATTAAATTGTTTTTCTCTTCGTTCGTTTTTTTTTCGTATCTCCAGACTTTTCTTCGTCTCTCTTTTCGCCCCCAATTTTAAAATTGTGTTGATCGCTAAAATAATTCGGAAACACTTTATTTAGACGTCGTCTGACGAGCCTTGTTACGTGCCCAATTGCTTTTTTCTCCTTTCGTTTTTTATTTATAAAAAAAAGGGAAGGCTTTGCGTTTCGCTAGTATGTTTTTTTTAGAAACTGTACAAGCGATTTTTATGATTCTTTCATTGGGGTAATCTACGAGGTCTGTTCAGAAAATACAACAAACTTAATTTTTTTAAACTTTATAATTAATTTAGTAGATTATTGGTCCTTATTTTCTTTCAAAGTAGGAGAACCTGTTGTACCTTGACCTCTTTTTTACTTATAATTTTTTTTAAATTGCATATGTAGGAATTTGTGAATTTTCTAAATTCAACTTTTTTTACAATCAACAAATAGAATTTAATTTAGTAAATATCGATTATATGATCGAAAAACGTATTTTTACCATAGCAATGAGTGGGAGCGAGCAAACAGATACAATAAACTCATAAGTACGAGTGAGAGGGAATGATAAAAATTATTTTTTATTTTTTGTTATCAAAATTAATGCAAATCATGTTTAAAACCGAGTGCGCACATTCGAGCTCAAAGTGGCACATTCCGATCTCGGGAAAATGAAGCGCGCCGCTCCGCGTCGCGCTTGATTTGCCTCCCTCGCTCGGAAATGTGCCACTTTTCGCTCGAATGCGCACATCCTCGCATTTATTCATTTTGTTTACATTAATTTCTGAATTTAGTTCAGTCAATATTGATCATATGTTCGAAAAACGTATTTTTACCATAGCAATGAGTGGAAGAGAGCGAAAAGATACAACAAAAGCATAAGTACGAGTGAGAGGAAACGATAAAAATTATTTATTTATTTTTCGTCACCGAAATTAATGCAAGTCATGTTTAAAACCGAGTGTGCACATTCGAGCTCAAAGTGGCACATTCCGATCTCGGGAAAATGAAGCGCGCCGCTCCGCGTCGCGCTTCATTTGCCTCCCTCGCTCGGAAATGTGCCACTTTTCGCTCGAATGTGCACATCTTCGTATTTATTGAAAATTTAAATTAAAGAAACCTGTTGTACATTGGGCCTTTTTTCACTCGTAATTTTTTTTTAAATCGTATATGTAACAATTTGTTGATAAAATGAATTGCATCGTAGTGGGGGGCACTAATAAGGTATTCATCATAAAATATTTGAAAGCATAACCAACCGTTTACTCAAATTGCTATAAGATTTAAAAATTAGTGGATCTATGGCCTAGGTACAACAGAGGTGATGTACCTTGGCTCTATTCGCATTAAACAAAATAAAAGCCATTGTTTTATGAAAACTATTTATTTATTTTTGAATTATAAGAACTACTAATGTTCTTCTTTGAGATGACACTAAAATTGTTTCAAAAATTAACAAAACTTTTCTCCTATACTAAAATGTCACATACTTAATGGTTAACTTTGCAAAAATTTAAATTTTTCGTTAGACTTGCGAGGCATATTATCGAAAGCAAAATTAAAAAAATAAGAATTTCTAACAAAAGTATATCTAAATTTTTGGTACTTATGCCTTGCAATGATTCATGAAACGCGCATTCGCGCGCTTCTCAATTTCTCGTTTCGGCAACTCCTACTAACAGTTGACCAATAAAGTAGTCAACGATTCTATTTGTTTACAAATAATACGC
Source organism: Sinopyrophorus schimmeli (assembly GCA_036325965.1). NCBI lineage: Eukaryota > Metazoa > Arthropoda > Insecta > Coleoptera > Elateridae > Sinopyrophorus > Sinopyrophorus schimmeli. The sequence goes on from JARFIZ010000068.1 coordinate 1,626,068, forward strand.
GTTAGATGATGCTGTAGTGTAAAATTTGGTGAGTATATGCTACCCAAAATACGCCTCAATAGAAGTAGTTACATATATTTTATTTTCTTAATGCCACCTCTTTTATTATAAGCGCGCAATTCAATTTTCAATGATTTGAGTTATGCACTTTTAACAACTCTAAATTCATAATTATATTTTGTTGAAATAAGTATATAAATGTTCTTAGTCGTCATACACTCCCCATCTATATTTTTTGTGGCCTGCCTTTCTGCCTTCATACTTTTGCTATTATTATTTCTTGGCCATTTGAATCTAGTCTTTGATTTGTAAATACCTTCTTGGTCCATCCTTTTTTAAACCAAAAGATATTCCTGCAATATACTTGTCATATATTATTGTGGTTTTAAAATATACATATATACTTAAATTTCATCATAATTAGTGTAACGTTTTACCTGTAGTCTTCTTTAATTAATAGGATGCAGATTTTTCTACTACAACTTGTTTAATTAGTAATATTCTTCCACGATCTGATTCAGATGAATGATACATAAAATTGCCAGAATTATTGTAGGATTTTATAATTTGGAAGTATCGCTGTTTATCTAAAATTAACGTAACATAATTTTAGTAAATTTTATTTAAAATTGATCTCTTCAATATTAATACGTGTGAAGATAAAGTAATTCTTTAATAAAACAAAATAACACATACCTTATACTTTCAAAATCAACTTTTTAGGTTAAACTCAAAATATAGCTGTATTTCACTGACTTACAATATTCGAGCCATAAAATCGATAAAACTTTCGTTGACGCGCATAAATTCAAAATTGTTTCATTCCAAGGCACAAGTACCAAATTTTTATTTATTGCACGTCGATCTTGGGGCCAAGGTACAATTTATTGACGGTGACCGAGGTACAACACACCGACCCTTGATGTTTAAACTCGAAAATAAAATTAAAGATTATGCTGTGCCAAAATCAGACCACTACTATGCAAACATTAATAAATAATATGTCTATTACGATGGGTCATTTGTTATTAGGTAATAAAAATCAATAAGATATTTGCGTAAAAAGAATAAAAAAATTTTTTTCGATTAAAAATTTCAATTGATCTCATACATTAACAAAGTACATTGGCCAGCTGCTGCTAACTTCACGTTAATGTCTCTCAATGTGGCATTTGAAATATCGTAAATTAGGGGTCACGAAGGCCCGCAAATGTTTAAAAAAATAAGTTGCCCTAGGCACAAAGGGCTCAAGGTACAACGGGTTCCGTTACTCTCAATATATTTTACTTCGCAAATAAGTAAGACAAAAAAATGGATTTACCAGACTTTAATAGAAATAAATTCAATAAATACGAAGATGTGCGCATTCGAGCGAAAAGTGGCACATTTCCGAGCGAGGGAGGCAAATGAAGCGCGACGCGGAGCGGCGCGCTTCATTTTCCCGAGATCGGAATGTGCCACTTTGAGCTCGAATGTGCACACTCGGTTTTAAGCACAATTCACAATAATTAATTGACTTTCTTAGACGACTAAGCTGTCAAATTTTTGTCAAATTTTTTGATTAAAAATTTCAATTGATCTCATACATTAACACACTTTACGTTAATGTCTGTCAATGTGGCATTTGAACTATCGAAAATTAGGGGTCACGAAGGCCCGCAAATATTTAAAAAAATAAGTTGCCCTAGGCACAAAGGGATCAAGGTACAACAGGTTCAGTTACTCTCAATATATTTTACTTCGCAAATAAGTAAGACAAAAAAATGGATTTTTCCAACTCAATTTACCAGACTTTAATAGAAATAAATTCAATAAATACGAAGATGTGCGCATTCGAGCGAAAAGTGGCACATTTCCGAGCGAGGGAGGCAAATGAAGCGCGACGCGGAGCGGCGCGCTTCATTTTCCCGAGATCGGAATGTGCCACTTTGAGCTCGAATGCGCACACTCGGTTTTAAGCACAATTCACAATAATTAATTGATTTTCTTAGACGACTAAGTTGTCAAATTTTTTGATAAAAAATTTCAATTGATCTCATACATTAACAAACTTTACGTCAATGTCTGTCAATGTGGCATTTAAAATATCGAAAATATGGGCCACGAAAGCCCGCAAATTTAAAAAAAAACAAAGTTGCCCCGGGTACAAAGGCGAACAAGGTGCAACAGGTTTCCTTACTTTTCTCCTCGAATTGACACACTTTTTCCAGCGGCATTTTACCAAACATTAACAATCGAAAACTTGTGCTTGTGCGCCGTTGCGCAGTGCTGCCAACCGCACATCTCGTAAAATGTTTTCCCTACAAAACAAAACAACGCAAATTAATTTTTTCTCTCGATCGAATTACAAAAAACTTTTGATAATTTAATGTGACCACCCCGTATATGTTAGTTTTGGCCATTTTTAATGAAACGCAAACGCGTCAAAATCTTTTCTTCTGGCTCCCTTCCAGCTTGCGGGCTTTTCGTCGTTCCGCGCAACGAAGAAGGTCCTTTAGGCACCGCAAGACCTAAAATATCGCCTCATTTAATGTAAGGAACGAGGCAATCAATTGCGAAATCGTCTCACAAAAGAAAAGCTGACGATTTCAGTCGGCGGTTATCAATTTCCGGAGGAAAAGCGAGTAATTCATTTCGGCGACGTGCACGTCCTCGGGCCCTTTGTTCGTTTAGACAAACATTTTATTCGAACGGAAACAATAGCGCGCGGCCGGAGCACGTATCGAACCCGATCCTTTTTTGCCTTCTCGTCCCTTTTTTCCGTCGTCGGCTATTCTCTTCGCACGTCTTTGCGGCCGACGCATTTATTGGTTTCGCACGTCCGAAAGAAAACAAAAACGCGACGCCAACGAACGGGCGCCAAATTCAAAAACGCATGGTGTTCGCTTTCGTTTCGCAAAATTCGACGCAAATATCGTTTCGTATAATTAACGAGGCGCATAACGAACTGCGGTTGTGTGTGCCTGAAACATTCATTTTGATTATCTGCTAAGCGTGCTGTTTTATTATTAATGCCCTCGTGTCACTTCGGTTAAATGCTTTTCTTGCGGCTCCTCTTCCGCCCGTTTGTATTATTCAAAAGCGAGTCACATTTTGAATATTAATCGTCCGAACCTACGATTGCACGAGATTTAACGAAAATCCATAGCAAGGGCGATTTTTTGTTTTTCAATTTGTATACAGGGTGTTTGTTCATGTAGGGCACATTATATGGTGGTGACGAAATCAATTTGTATGTGTTGGTTTATTTTGTTTGAAACGGTGTTGTCTTTTTTTTTGAAGAAGAAGAGAATCGGTGATTTGTTTACAAAAGTATACAGGGTGTCAGACGAATAGGTACCGAGACTTGGCAGGGTAAATACCTGACACCAAGCTAAACAATAAATGCAATTTAAATCGTTGATCAATAAAAATAAAATTGTTTTTAATTGTTAAAAATACAGTAAAACCTCTATTTACGGACACCTCCATTCGGCGTACACTTTTTTGATGGCGCAAAGAAGTGCTTATGCTTTATATGCATTTTAGTATTTTTTCTTTTAGACGGACACCTCTCTTACACGGACAAAATTTTGATGACCATTGGTGTCCGTCTATGGAAGGGTTTACTGTACACACAAACGTCGCAGGCCCGCGCGTCGTTGCTTAAATAATTGTCGAAAGTTTTTATTTAAAAAGTCGAATGTTACAAAAGACATAAAATAATCGATAATTTTATTTTCGACCCAAGGTGTTTTGTTATCGCGAAAGTGATAGGCGGCAGTTCGTTGCCCGCTTCAGTTGTGCAAATGTTTCGGAACGGGTCGGACGCGCTTTTAATTGGCGATTTTTTGTGCATCGTGCCACGACCTCTGCCGAAGGGTTTCCTACCCCCAAGAGGCTCGTTCGTGCAAAAATCAAAAGCGTAAGTTTGTTTTTGGAAATTTTATTGCACGTCTCGAAAAAGTTTTGGTACCGCTGCTCGCAAAAAATTAGGCGATGTTTCTGGCTTAAAAGTTTTTGAAAAAACAATTAAGCAGAAGACTTTTACGCGAGTTTTTCTTCTTTTTATCTTGTTTCGCTGTGAAAGCTCGAAAAAGAAGATATTAGTCACCGTGATTCGCATTTTTGCTTGTAACAAACATAACTAGCCTCTATTTTTAACTTTTCGCATACTAGGTAACTAAATGTCACATGCCATACTAGACGGGGTTTGTCATACCCCGAAAATAAAATACACCAAATTGTACTTAATCTGCGACTGTTTTATTTAATGATTAATATTTGTTGCGTTTTTTGTAAACATTACCCAACAATTTGACCAAGTTTTTTCCTGTTAAAACGGGACGCTTCGTAATCGTGCTTAAAACCGTGTGTGCACATTCGAGCTCAAAGTGGCACATTCCGATCTCGGGAAAATGAAGCGCGCCGCCCGCGTCGCGCTTCATTTGCTCCCTCGCTCGGAAATGTGCCACTTTTCGCTCGAATGCGCACATCCTCGTGTTTATTACATTAATATAATTTACCGTGCGCTTCTTCAAATCAAAAATTTGGTAAATATCGATTTTATATTCGAAAAACGTATTAACCATAGCAATGAGTGGAAGAGAGCGAAAAGATACAAGAAAAGCATAAGTACGAGTGAGAGGGAACGATAAAAAAATTATTTAATAATTTTTTGGCACCAAAATTATTGCAAAGCACGCTTAAAGCCGAGTGTGCACATTCGAGCTCAAAGTGGCACATTCCGATCTCGGGAAAATGAAGCGCGCCGCTCCGCGTCGCGCTTCATTTGCCTCCCTCGCTCGGAAATGTGCCACTTTTCGCTCGAATGCGCACATCTTCGTATTTATCGGATTTGTGTATATTATTATTTTATTCTTCAATTCAAATTATTAAAAGTCGAATAAATTAGATTTATTTTTTGTTTGAAAAATGTTAGATATTTTATTCCTTTTGATAAGTTGTCATGGTGCTCTTCCGCACGCCTAATTGTAGCGAGCTTGATAAAAATAATTTTAGGTGTACTTTCGAATGTTTACTAATTCCCATTTTTGATTAATTAAATTTGTATATGAGTCAAATTTTCTGAAGGGGGCTATTAAAAATCAACTAGTTGATTTTTATATCATCTTTTGCAGATTGTTGAAGGTTTATATGTCAAAATTAATGTCTTCAAATATTTTTAGATAATTTTCAGTTTTATAAAAATTATAAACAAATTAGTTTTAGTGCACATTTTGTATACACTGTTGTAATTAGACTTCATTTATGGATTAATTCAATTTTTAAATATAAAAAAATATTTATATGTTATATAGGGGGTGCATCAAAATTTTAGTATGACTTGGGTGGGGTATGTTAAAAAAAAAGGTTGGGAAATAAGAGCCAAAATTCGGAAAAAGTTAAAGTATTTTTTTTTTCATGTACGATGAAGTCTCCCATCTAGTCTAGATTAAAAGTACTAAATTATAAATGTGGTTTTTGGTAAAAATATCGTACTATAATTTTTAATTAAAAGAAAAGCGAGAAGTGGTGCATTTAGTACAGTTTGATTTAATTAATATTATTTGTAAGAGAGAAGAATAAGATAGGAAAATTCAATTATTAAGAAATATGTGCACTTCCAGCGAAAACTTTTTTCGAATAGAAAATCTCGATTTGAAGTTTTTCTTAGTAATATAGTCGAATCCAATTAACACAAAAATGTGCGCATTCGAGCGAAAAGTGGCACATTTCCGAGCGAGGGAGGCAAATGAAGCGCGACGCGAAGCGGCGCGCTTCATTTTCCCGAGATCGGAATGTGCCACTTTGAGCTTGAATGTGCACACTCGGCTTTAAGCTAGATTCACAACAATTTAGGTCAATAAATTAGATGAAAAACGACTTGAATCATTTTAGGTATTTTTTCTCACTCGCACCAACGAAATTGTCGTATCTTTTCGCTCCCTTCCTCCCATTGCTATGGTAAATACATTTTTGGAACATAAAATTAAAAAATTACCAAACTAAATGTAGATTTATGATTCGATAAAGCGAAGAATAAGTAGACAAATGCGGTAAATACGACGATGTGCGCATTCGAGCGAAAAGTGGCACATTTCCGAGCGAGGGAGGCAAATGAAGCGCGACGCGGAGCGGCGCGCTTCATTTTCCCGAGATCGGAATGTGCCACTTTGAGCTCGAATGCGTACGCTCCGTTTTAAGCGCGATTCACAATGATCAATTTACTTTAAAAAAATTCTAATAACGGTAGATGGGCCTCGGCCTGCTGCGATTTTGTTGGTCAGCATTTCGGCATTAAATATTTGCAATTCAAAACCGATTTCGCAATTAAAAAAGGGACAATATACTGGATATGATCACAATGTGCGTTTACGAGCGCGAAAAAGAAGATATTAGTCACGGTTATTCGCATTTTTGCTTGTAACAAACATAACTAGCTTCTATTTTTAACGAAACAAACAAAGGGGGCGCCTATTTGTCGAAGAAATTAATTAAAAATTGCACGACAGGTCGCAAATTCCCATTTAGTATAGTTTTAGTTTCATTTCGCTACGTGCTAGCTACGAAAATGCGTAGACTCGTCGAAATTCTAAATGAAATTAACTTTAATAACTTTTGTATCTCTTTAAAACTTTCTAATTGTTATTGTCGAAAGTTAACAACGTAATTACGCCGAAAGTTCCACGTTCTAAAGCGAACATTTAGAAATTAGGAAACTTGTTTTTCTTGAGCCGACGATAATTTTATAAAAAATTTCGCCCTCGTTAATTTTTTTTTTTTAGTCGGATTTTCAATTAACGCAGTTATTCTTTACATTTTTCGACTTAAACTCAATCTGTCTTTTGCTACGTTTTTATTTGAATTTAACGGATGGGGAATTTTTGGTTTTTTCTTTGATTGTTTGACGTTTTCACTTACAGTGAAACTTCTCTAACACGAGCAGCGTCGGTTTTTGCTCAAATTGGTCTTTTGTAGAGGTGGTCATCTTAGGGAGAAAGACAAAGATAAATAAAGTAAATGTAATAAAGAATACTTAGATTAAATGCAGTTATTATAAATAGAGTAGTATTCTTATGTATTTATTTATATATGCAGAAACAATAATACATAATATATTATACAGTAAAATCTTTTGAGATGTACATGTCTTTTAAAGAGACCAGCTTTAAAATTTGCGCAATGTACTTCGGTATAGATATAATCTAATTAATTTTTTTGTAAATTTTTCTCTAAGCCGACCACTCTCTACCCCAGCGGTTTCCAAACTGTATGTAACCGCGCTACCCTTAAAAATATTTAATTATCAAATCGTGATGACGTTGAACAATCTTGAATTAAGGGTTGAAGTTGTAGATATATTTTGTAGCACAAAATTTTACGTCAAAAAATTGTAGCGCCGCTATTTGTGGACGAATCTTTAAAAACTATACGGATTCGGATTTGCCAGACTTGAGAAGTCCACCGAAAACGTTTATTTGCAAAAGTATTAGGCCTCGATACGTCAGAATCCGGTCCTAACTCAAAGCCCCCAAAATCGGTCAAAATCGAGGAAAAATATGGACGTTAATCCATGTTTTTTTTTGAAAAAAATGCAAAAAATTAAGCGGCGTCTACTGTATTAGTTAATTTTCTGAACATATACGACTGTTTACCAATTGATTATTGTGAATCGCGCTTAAAACCGAGTGCGCACTCACTTCCTCCATGTCCTTTCGGCCACTTCCCGCACTTGTTGCCCAAAATACTATTGTTTGTTTCTGTTGGGTGCTAAAAAATTCTGAGTACGTTCCTGGTTTATTTCCAATGTGTTTTAAAATACGATTTTTAACATAATGCGATTATTTTTATCAACGTTTTTAGATAACGCGAACGCTTCACTTTCTTTTAGTCGCTTTTTGACTTTGGTTGGTGCCAGATTGATTTTATACGTTTGAAATAATACATTTCTTTGGCGATTAGTGTTAAATTAATTAAGTCGCATTCGTTTAGAAACAATTAAAATATGAGTGCGTCTTCGTGAACGCCGTTGCAGACCAAGTTTGTGGTGAGTTGATCAAAAATTTGATTCGATTTGTTTATGATGCGAAAACAATTTTTCCTTCCCCCTTTTTGCTGAATTATTGAATCGATTTGTGGTAGTTTTCGCAAAATTAACGGTTTGCAAATAATTCGAACGGGGAATAAAATAAATGCATTCGCGAGTGCGATAACTGATAGCGCAACTATCGGTCACTTCTAATCGTTTGTTTTTCAAAGCACAATCCAAAATGATTAAATAATCGTTTTAAAAAATTAGAAAAACAATGTACGGTCTTAATTGGATAAGGCGCAAAGGACGCACGGTTTTAAAATTTCTATGGGCCGAATCGGAGAATCAAAATTTGAAATTTTGAAAAAAGCTGTTGAAAGTACAGCTAGTCGAAGTCAAAAAGGTGTTCTTATATTTTAGTCTAAAAACGCGCCAAAAAAAAATATTTAAATTTTGCGAGTACTTCACCCACCTTAAATTTGGATTTGCATGGGTTCGGTTTGCGCTGGCCCCTTTATTCTGCGAGATGTATTTTGGAATTTTCGATTTTTTAAATTTTATAATGTATTAGCACAAGACACGAATTAAAAATTTCATAGGGTCTCATGGAAAGCTTTTGTGAAAAAGTGTCTAATTCGAAATTTAGGAATTTTGGTTTTTAATTAAAAACATTTATTTAACAATTAATAACTTTGTTATTTGTAAAGATACCTTTAAAAAATTTACAGATTTAGAATTGTAGCACCTTTTGACTTTGCATAGGCGTAAGAAACAATGTGCGCGCTATTTAAAATTTTTGAGAAAACACAGTTGAAGAGATGAAATCGTGATATTATTTATTTTTGGAAAAATTGAAAAAAAATAATTTTATATATTTTAAGGAGACGTTGTTATTGGTTCATAGTATCTATAGCTGAAGTCATTTTGCTCTCCTACTTCTTTAACATCAAAAATTTTTAACTTTGGCATAGCGTCTTTTTTTTGTAAAATCAAAATTTTAAATTGCGGTAACTTTTTTAGTTTTGGGAAGTAAGCGGAAAGCGATCATTTTGGAAAGTATTAGGCCTTAATACAGTGGTTTCCAACCTTTTTGTACCTGCGCCCCCCTTAAAAAAAAGAATTGTTGCGCCCCCTTAATTTTTCTAACAATCTAATTTCATAAATACTCAACTGATATTATAATTTATTTAATGGGCTACAAAATAATATACAATATCATGTAAAAATATACCTACATAAAATTTTTTTGATACCTATTCGACTTTTTTGGTTTGTATTCGAAAATGATATTTTGGAAACAGCTACATGCCCCCCCTTGCAACAGTCTCGCGCCCCACAGGTTGGAAACCACTGCCTTAATATATTCGAAACAGTTCAGAATTTGCAAAACTTTTTAGCTTACGATAGATCAAAAAAACCATAGGCGTACCATTTGAAATTCTTCAGAAAAACGCGTTCGAAGTGTCCGACTTGTAATTATTTTTTGTCTAAATTTCGAATTTGAAAAATCGTAGCTCTTTTATTTTTGAACGGATCCTTAAAAACTTTAGAGATCCTGAAAGCCCGTTTATCGGAGCATAAGATCATTTAAAAAAATCGACGGGGCTCAATGTTAAATCTGAGAGAAAAACGCGCTTGAAGCTTCCAAAACGTAAGTTTTACCTTCTTCGCTGGTGTCTTGCGCTTTATTTCTATCATTCACTTTATCTAGGCCCCAAAGTGATCACATTAAGCGGCGTCTACTGTATTAGTTAATTTTTTACACATAAACTACTATTTTGCAATTGATTATTGTGAATCACGCTTAAAGCCGAGTGTGCGCATTTATTGGATTTGCCTATATTATTATTTTATTCTTGAATTCAAAAAATTAAAAGTCGAATGAAGGGGGCCACTAAAAATCAACTAGTTAATTTTTATAACATCTTTTGCAGATTGTTGAAGGTTTATATGTCAAAATTAATGTCTCCAAATATTTTTAGTTAATTTTCATTTTTGTAAAAATTATAAACAAATTAGTTTTAGGGCACATTTTGTATACAATGTTGTTATTAGACTTCATTCATGGATTAATTCAATTTTTAAATATAAAAAAATATTTATATGTTACATAGGGGGTGCATCAAAATTTTATTATGACTTGGGTGGGGTATGTCAAAATTCGGAAAAAGTTAAAGTATGTTTTTTTCATGTACGCTGAAGTCTCCCATCTAGTCTAGATTAAAAATACTAAATTAGAAATGTGGTTTTTGGTAAAAATATCGTACTATGATTTTTAATTAAAAGAAAAGTGAGAAGTGGTAAATTTAGTTCAGTTTGATTTAATTAATATTATTCGTACGAGAGAAGAATAAGATAGGCAAATTCAATTATTAAGGAATATGTGCACTTTCAAGCGAAAACTTTTTCCGAATAGAAAATCTGGATTTGAAGGATTTGTTATTAATATAGTCGAATCCAATTAACACGAAGATGTGCGCATTCGAGCGAAAAGTGGCACATTTCCGAGCGAGGGAGGCAAATGAAGCGCGACGCGGAGCGGCGCGCTTCATTTTCCCGAGATCGGAATGTGCCACTTTGAGCTCGAATATGCACACTCGGCTTTAAGCACGATTCACAATAATTTTGGTGCCAAAAAATTATTAAATAATTTTTTTATCGTTTCCTCTCACTCGTACTTATGCTTTTCTTGTGTCTTTTCGCTCTCTTCCACTCATTGCTATGGTTAATACGTTTTTCGAATATAAAATCGATATTTATCAAATTTTTGATTTGAAGAAGCGCACGGTAAATTATATTAATGTAATAAACACGAGGATGTGCGCGTTCGAGCGAAAAGTGGCACATTTCCGAGCGAGGGAGGCAAATGAAGCGCGACGCGGAGCGGCGCGCTTCATTTTCCGAGATCGGAATGTGCCACTTTGAGCTCGAATGCGCACACTCGGTTTTAAGCACCATACACAATAATTAATTTATTTAAAACCTACTCGTCTTTCAATTAAAAGTTCCAGAACCGTATTTCTACTACACTCGGGCCGCCGAACGGCCGGAATAATGACCCTTCAGCAATTCCTTTACGATCAACCTTAAAAACCCTTAAAAACAAAATTTATTTACATTAATCTTTAGACGTGACCATATCTAATTTAGTCAGACCAAAGAAGGCTCACTTCAAACGCGCCCCGATTTTTCCGTTGTGCAAATGCGCGAAAGAAAAGCAAGAATTTTAATCACGGCTTCGTTGGGCGTTCATTTTCGGTTAATCCCCGAAGTTCGACACGCTTTCAGGTGCCCCCGTTTATCTCCCATCTTATGTGGGGACGTGCGTCCGTCTCTCTCTCTCGCCGTTTCCACATGCGATTTTCCCGATTTCCTCTACGGAGCAACGCCGCCGTTGATCCAAGCGTGCCCGCGGTATATACGGAAGCTCTTCGACGCTTTATCAGTTCGTCCGCACGCTTCTCGGCGCTCATTTCGCACCGGCCGCCGCACTTTCGCGTTTTTCGGCCGTCGCACTCACTCACAAAAAAATAAAAATAAATAAAAGCACGTGCGCGCCTAATTTTGCCGCTACGAAGATTGCATTTTGCCCGATCCAAAAACGGAATCGGTTTTTTGGCTTAATTTTTCAATTAAAAATCGCCCAAGCCCGCGGATAAATTAAAATCGAAAAGTCGGCGAGGCGAGCGAAGAGCTTTCCTCTGTTCGCGACAGGTGAAAAATCGGATCTCTTCCAGCTCGACGGACGCTTTATTTTACGTTTTTTCGAAGGCCATTTTTGACCCGCTCAAAGGTTAACTATTCGAACAAATTTTTTTAAATAAATCGGTCGACGGCTCAAAATTTAAAGTTGGCAACACGAACGCGTCCTCTGCCGTAAATTTCAATATCAAAACGCTCTTCTTTCGGCGAAGAGCTTTTAGTTTCAATTTTCGCCGCACTCATAAATCTACTTTTTATTAAGAACGTCCTTAATTTTCGCATTATTCGAGTTCTTTTGCCGTTCGCGAGCCGCCTTTCTCCGACTTTCGATTTACCAAACAAATTGTCTTTCTTTGTCTCTTGAGAACTTTTTTTTGCATGTTATTTAAATTCGACCAAAAACGAATAAAAATGCAATCTTCGTTTCGAAACGTGCTAATTTTCTAGTTGTCTCCATGACCACCGAAATAAACGCGTCGCTGCCGAAGAGCATCAAAAAAATTTAAGTAATTAGGGCGCTTCGAACGAATCGTCGAAAAGTGGGTGCATCGCGCGGCTTTCCTAAGATCGGTCCAAGGTGGCTGATTTTGGCAATTCGTCGTCGGTCATCACGCCAAACTCGAAACGAAATTTGGGTAAGCCTAATTAATTTTTTTTGGTTTTTCGGTCGTCGCCGCCGATCGAGAGAGGCCCCGGCACGAAGCCTCGCGGCCGAAAATTTTATTGCGGCGCCCCTAATCCGATTATAAATTGACCCTACGTGCCCCCGAGCCTATAACTGACAAGATAAACAAAGTGCCATTAAATTTATAATCGAGTCGATCCGGGCCCGTCGTAAATTATGCAGTTCGATGCGCTACCCCTTTCGCAAATGTCGCAAAAACGCGCGCACGGGCGCCAATTTCAATAATTTTGCCGAAGAGTCGATTTGGGGCAAGTTTGGCTTGCCTAACTGAGGCACGCCCGATTGGCGCCTTATCAATTCCGCTGTGGGCAAACCAAATTCGGCAAACCTTCGGTTACCGTCATTTCATGCCGGTCAGGCATTTCAATGGTATGCCGGACTTCGGCAATCCTTCGGCTACCGAAGGTTTGCCTGATTTGAAATTTACTTGGAAAATCTGCGGCATTGCCAAAGTTCGCTTTTCCTGCAGTGGATAAGGCGCGCATCGGGCGTGCCTCAGTTAGGCAATGCCCAACTTGCCCCAAAGTCGACTCTTCGGCGAAGCCCCACTAAATTTCCAGTCGGGTTGTTCTATTGTTGTAAGGGACGAAAATTTGGTGTCTTTTCGACAATTTTTAAACAACATTTTCTTTTTAAAAGAGCACAGCGCGCTTGAGTGCCAAGGGAAAAAAACAACTGGGAAGAACGTAGAACTTTTTTCGAGCGCGCCAAACTAAAAAGGAAAAACCAAACGGCGTCGTCCGAGGTTATTTATTCGACGTCGAACTTATGATTTTTCAATTTGGGCGCGGAGCGAGTCGGCAAAAAGGGGGCAGAGGGCCGGAAACTTATCAATTTCATAAAAAATGCTCGTCATTCATAAACGTTGTTCGACCAGCGCGCGGCAAACGAAAGCAAATCACTTTACATTTCAATTCGGAGCTCGGGAACGACTCTTAAGGGTCGGAGGGGAACGTTTTCGTGTCGAATTGGAACGAGAAGGGCGCAGTTTATAAACCGATTTAATCGACTGACAGAACTAACAAAGCTAATTAAGGACTCCCATTTAACAACCACATAATTTAAGACGATTCCATACAAATTTCCTTCGCCGAAGCGAGATCTCGTCTTGCGAGCGCCCTTAAAAAAGGAATCTTTCGTCCGTGTAATGAGACGAGAACGCTTTTCCCGTTTCCGCTCGGAAAAAATTTTTCGGCTCGGGCCTCGGACGAAAAATAAGTTTCTGCGGAAAAAAGTTTGTGCGTTAATTTGATTTTTTTTTTAATACAAATGCAAATTTAGATTTAATTTAGGAAATATGAATTTCATTTCAAAAAAACGTATTTACTATAGCAATGAGTGGAAGAGAGCGAGAAGATAGGATAATCTTGTCGGTGGAAGCGAGAGGGAACGATTAAAATTATTTAATTAATATTTCGTGTAATTTATTGGCTTCATTTCTTGCGAATTGTGCTTAAAACCGAGTGTGCGCATTCGAGCTCAAAGTGGCACATTCCGATCTCGGGAAAATGAAGCGCGCCGCTCCGCGTCGCGCTTCATTTGCCTCCCTCGCTCGGAAATGTGCCACTTTTCGCTCGAATGCGCACATTTTCGTATTTATTCAATTTATTTCTATTAAAGTCTGGTAAATTGAGTTGGAAAAATCCATTTTTTTGTCTTACTTATTTGCGAAGTAAAATATATTGAGAGTAACGGAACCCGTTGTACCTTGATCCCTTTGTGCCTAGGGCAACTTATTTTTTTAAACATTTGCGGGCCTTCGTGGCCCATAATTTTCGATATTTTAAATGCCACATTGACAGACATTAATGTAAAGTTTGTTAATGTATGAGATCAATTAATTTTTAATCAAAAAAATTGACAAAAATTTGACAACTTAGTCGTCTAAGAAAGTCAATTAATTATTGTGAATTGTGCTTAAAACCGAGTGTGCACATTCGAGCTCAAAGTGGCACATTTCGATCTCGGAATGAAGCGCGCCGCCCGCGTCGCGCTTCATTTGCCTCCTCGCTCGGAAATGTGCCACTTTTCGCTCGAATGCGCATATTCTCGTGTTTATTACATTAATATAATTTACCGTGCGCTTTTTCAAATCAAAAATTTGGTAAATATCGATTTTATATTAGAAAAACGTATTAACCATAGCAATGAGTGGAAGAGAACGAAAAGATACAAGGAAAACATAAGTACGAGTGAGAGGGAACGATAAAAAAATTATTTAATAATTTTTTGGCACCAAAATTATTGCAAAGCACGCTTAAAGCCGAGTATGCACATGATCTCGGGAAAATGTCGTGCGCCGCTCCGCGTCGCGCTTCATTTGCTTCCCTCGCTCGGAAATGTACCACTTTTCGCTCAAATGCGCACACTCGGTTTTAAGCACGATACACAATAATTAATATATTTAAAACCTACTCGTCTTTCATTTAAAAGTTACAGAACCGTATTTCTACTATAATAATATTTATACAATTCACAAGTGCACTAGGTCGACGATCATTGTGATATATTACAAAGTAGCCGTAAAGATGAGTGCGTTTTGAAAGTCAGAAATTGAAGACGAAAAACGTCGGAAAAACACAATTTACAATATTTGATCTCGTATTTCAACCTTTCGATATATTTCCATTTCAATTTTAACGCAAAGTATTATTTTAGATTTTCCACGAGAAAGAAACAAAATATTTATCGAACATCTGCCGAGTTCGCACGGTTTCTCAATTTTTAAACGAACGCATAAATTAAAGTAATGCACAGTTAGAATTTTTTTCACAATACGAATATTTATTGTTAGTAAAGCTTTCGCAAAAAGAAATCAATTCTTGGTCTTGTTTTCTGAGATGTTGGAGATAAATAGAATTCAATCGCAATAGAAAGATAAACAAAATTAATAATGCTGTGGGCGCTTTTGTGTCAGTCGAAAGCAATAAAAAGAAAACCTTAAAATGTTGTACCATACCTATTTTGTCTTTTTTTATTGAAAACCATTGATCAAATACGATTCAAAATTAATTGATGCTAATCGTCAAACCTAGTGCACATATGTATACAATTCACAAGTGCACTAGGTCGATGATTTATTACAAAATTGATGTAGAGATGGGCGCGTTTTATAACACAACAAATCTGAGACGTAAAACGTTGGAAAAACACAATTTACAATATTTGATCTCGTATTTTAACCTTTCAATATATATTTCTTTTTCCATTTTAATGCGAAGAATTCTTTCAGATTTTCCACAAGACATAAACAAAATATTTATCGAACATCTGCCAAGTTCGCACAGTTTCTCATCTTTAAATTTAAGCATCCGGCGAAGGTTATTTTTGTGTGTGGGGGATAAATCGAAAACGTTTCGAATTGTTTTAAATGAACTAAAGAGAAAACAAGATTAAAATTCGACTTCGTTTAAGTAAAAAAAAGTAATTTCTATTCTCTTCTCCGAGATAAACGACGTTCGGGACGTTTATTAATCTTCAATTGACTTTATTCACTTAATAAGCGATACTTTGAAATAGAATTCGTTTATTTTCGGTGGTCTTTCGTTTGAAGATAACAAAACGCAAGTTGCGATAAAAAACCCAAGTAACTCAAATTTCGCACGCAGTAGCGCCCTCTATAACATAACTAACCGATGTAGATTCATTAATTTTCGATTGTCGACAAATTTGGTCGGTTGAATTGTTTTTGTGCGACGCACCGTTTTTGAGTTATTCAAAAAAAAAACGAAAAACGCCTCCGCAGTCGTTTATTTTTACTTCAAAGTCGGATAGCTCAAAAACTAAGGCAGCGTCGGTAGGAATCTTTCACATTTTTGAAAAATTTAGATCTTCAGCTTTGAAATGATGTGTAATTTGATATGGGACGCCGGATTAGTTTTTTCGGAAAACGCACTTAAAGATTTTGAGTCGTTGCGTCGAGGCAAATGCTTCTATTTCTTATGGTCAATTGTCTCGATAATTAAACGTCTAACCAAAATAATTTGTTTGCGCACGAAATTAATTATTTTTACTACAATTTCAAAAATAATAATTTGATTTAAAAAATTTAAAAATCGATGCGTGTAGTTATGTACGCGCGTTAGAAGTTATACTTCTTTATATAATTACTTGTCAACATTAATATAAATAAATTCAATAAATACCAGATGTGCGCATTCGAGCGAAAAGTGGCACATTTCCGAGCGAGGGAGGCAAATGAAGCGCGACGCGAAGCGGCGCGTTTCATTTTCCCGAGATCGGAATGTGCCACTTTGAGCTCGAACGCGCACACTCGGCTTTAAGCACGATTCACAATATTTTTGGGTACGAAAAATTGGTAAATAATTTTTATCATTTCCTCTCACTCATACTTATGTGTTTCTCGTATCTTTTCGCTCTCTTCCACTCAATGCTATGGTAAAAATACGTTTTTCGAACATATAATCTATATTTACTGAAGTAAATTAAAATTTGTTGATTGTAAAGAAAGTTTAATTTACAAAATTTCAATGAATACGATGATGTGCGCATTCGAGCGAAAAGTGGCACATTTCCGAGCGAGGGAGGCAAATGAAGCGCGACGCGGAGCGGCGCGCTTCATTTTCCCGAGATCGGAATGTGCCACTTTGAGCTCGAATGTGCACACTCGGCTTTAAGCACGATTCACAATATTTTTGGGTACGAAAAATTGGTAAATAATTTTTATCATTTCCTCTCACTCATACTTATGTGTTTCTCGTATCTTTTCGCTCTCTTCCACTCAATGCTATGGTAAAAATACGTTTTTCGAACATATAATCTATATTTACTGAAGTAAATTAAAATTTGTTGATTGTAAAGAAAGTTTAATTTACAAAATATCAATGAATACGATGATGTGCGCATTCGAGCGAAAAGTGGCACATTTCCGAGCGAGGGAGGCAAATGAAGCGCGACGCGGAGCGGCGCGCTTCATTTTCCCGAGATCGGAATGTGCCACTTTGAGCTCGAATGTGCACACTCGGCTTTAAGCACGATTCACAATATTTTTGGGTACGAAAAATTGGTAAATAATTTTTATCATTTCCTCTCACTCATACTTATGTGTTTCTCCTATCATTTCGCTCTCTCCCACTCAATGCTATGGTAAAAATACGTTTTTCGAACATATCTATATTTACTGAAGTAAATTAAAATTTGTCGATTGTAAAGAAAGTTTAATTTACAAAATTTCAATGAATACGAGGATGTGCGCATTCGAGCGAAAAGTGGCACATTTCCGAGCGAGGGAGGCAAATGAAGCGCGACGCGGAGCGGCGCGCTTCATTTTCCCGAGATCGGAATGTGCCACTTTGAGCTCGAATGTGCACACTCGGTTTTAAGCGTGCTTTGCAATAATTATGGTGCCAAAAAATTATTAAATAATTTTTTTATCGTTCCCTCTCACTCGTACTTATGCTTTCCTTGTATCTTTTCGCTCTCTTCCACTCATTGCTATGGTTAACACGTTTTTCGAATATAAAATCGATATTTACCAAATTTTTGAGTTGAAATAGCGCACGGTAAATTATATTAATGTAATAAACACGAGGATGTGCGCATTCGAGCGAAAAGTGGCACATTTCCGAGCGAGGGAGGCAAATGAAGCGCGACGCGGAGCGGCGCGCTTCATTCCCCAGATCGGAATGGCCACTTTGAGCTCGAATGCGCACACTCGGTTTTAAGCACGATTACGAAGTGTCTCGTTTTAACAGGAAAAAACGAACGCGGTTGACAATCCGGATAATCGCGAATCCGTATAACTGAGGTTTGACTGTATTACAATAATCATCAACCTAGTGCACTTGTGAATTGTATACATATATGCACTAGGTTTACAATTATTACTAAGTATTAAAATTAATTGATTTTGAATCGTATTTAATCAATGATTTTCAAAAAAAAAAACAAAATAGGTATCGTACATTATTTTAACATTTTTCGACAAACGCTAAAACCAAAACTCGAACTAAACATTTAATTTTACTCGAATAAATTTAATTTTTGATTTAAACGAAAAACAAGTCCCATTCCGATTCTAAATACCTTTCGGAAGCGGATCGATGCGGACTCTTCGGCGGCTCAAAGTAAAAAAAAATTAAATCAAGGGAAGTTAATAAAAAAAATCAAACGATAACTTCTTTCCAACTTGCTCTTCTCCTGCCGAAGCGAAGTTTATTACAAAAACAAGCCACCTCAATTTATGGCTTCGCAAAAGTTAATTTTATGAAGACAATTAACCATTATTTATTGCGACTTCCTTCGCGTTTTCCGTTAATTAATTTTTTTTCTGTTGCGCACGGCCGTCGCAAGGCATTAATCCGCTTTTTCTGCGGGACGATTACGGCTCGGGGCGACGCGATTTTTTCGACGTAAACCGAAGGATTAACGCGGCGCGATGCGAAAGTTTTGTAAGCCGCGAATTTAGTGGCGGCGAAAAATAATTGAACCGTTTTTGCGTGTCGACTTTGTTAAAAGATTAACGAGGCTCTTTGTTATTATTTAATGGGCCTTTTTGTTCGATGCAACAATGGAATCGCGAAAAATTGCGAGGCAGGATAATTAGATGAATTTATTAAAGTCTCGGGGGGACCGGCACGAAAAAGGGGCGCTCCGAGTTATTCGGCGGGACTACTTCCCCCGCGAGCCGCAAAAGATTTATCGAGTTCGTGCTTTTTATCATGGCGATGAGTGGGAGAGAGCGAAAAGATACAAAAGTGGCATGAGTGCAGGCGAGAGGGGACGATTCAAATTGTCTCGATAAGTGTGGACCGCAAACGAATGTGCACATTTCGTTTTAAGCACGATTCACAATAATTTAGGCCAAGAAATTAGACGAAAAATGAGTTTAACAATTTTAATCGTTCCCTCTCGCTCCCATTTACGAGATTGTCGTATCTTTTCGCTCCCTTCCACTCATTGCTATGGTAAATACGTTTTTTGAACATAAAATTAATATTTACCAAACTAAATTTAGATTTATGTTTTGAAAAAGCGAAGAATAAGGAGACAAATTGGATAAATACGAAGATGTGCGCATTCGAGCGAAAAGTGGCACATTTCCGAGCGAGGGAGGCAAATGAAGCGCGACGCGGAGCGGCGCGCTTCATTTTCCCGAGATCGGAATGTGCCACTTTGAGCTCGAATGTGCCCACTCGGCTTTAAGCACGATTCACAATAATTTTGGTAACAAAAAAGTAGTAAACAATTTTTATCATTCCCTCTCACTCATACATATGTGTTTCTTGTATCTTTTCGCTCCCTCCCACTCATTGCTATGGTAAAAATACGTTTTTCGAATATATAATCAATATTTACTGAAATTTGTTGATTGTAAAGAAAATTTAATTTGTCAAAATTTAATAAATACGAGGATGTGCGCATTCGAGCGAAAAGTGGCACATTTCCGAGCGAGGGAGGCAAATGAAGCGCGACGCGGAGCGGCGCGCTTCATTTTCCCGAGATCGGAATGTGCCACTTTGAGCTCGAATGTGCACACTCGGCTTTAAGCACGATTCACAATAAGTTTAGTAACAAAAAAGTACTAAACAATTTTTATCATTCCCTCTCACTCATACTTATGAGTTTCTTGTATCTTTTCGCTCTCTCCCACTCATTGCTATGGTAAAAATACGTTTTTCAAATATATAATTAATATTTACTGAAATTTGTTGATTGTAAAGAAAATTTAATTTTCAAAATTCAATGAATACGAGGATGTGCGCGTTCGAGCGAAAAGTGGCACATTTCCGAGCGAGGGAGGCAAACGAAGCGCGACGCGGAGCGGCGCGCTTCATTTTCCCGAGATCGGAAATGTGCCACTTTGAGCTCGAATGTGCGCACTCGGTTTTAAGCTCGATTCACAATCATTTAGGCTAAGAGATTAGACGAAACATGACTTAAACCATTTCAATCGTTCCCTCTCGCTCGCGCCGACGAAAAAAAGGACCAAGGTACAACAGGTTTTTCTACACAGTGTAATGGATTTGCTTTAAATTTTTCGAGTAATTGAGGGTTGTTCGATACAACAATGGAATCGGGAAAAATTTCGAGGAAGGATAATTAAACGAATTTATTAAGGTCGCGGGCGGGGGGCCGGCACGAAAAAAGGGGCGTTTTCACCCCCGAGGCCGAAAAAGATTTATTTCGAAATTCGAAGACGTTATTTATGGGGATTTGTTCCGTGCGTATATTAATTTGAAGCCTTAACAGGGGAATAACGGCTGCTTATCCGAAACACTCTAAAGCTCTTCGGGATGCTGGGATTTATCCCCTCGAAATGGAAGGTTTCAAACTAATTATCTTCAGCCCGAGATTTAACAAGAAATATGAACTCCCGTTTCACCTGCTTTCGCGTAAATTATGTAATCTTAAGCTCACGCTTTTTAAAAAAGAAGTTCGCTTTGACGACAGTGGAGAATTTCCAGTTTTTGGCGCGGCGAACACCGTCCGGCGCGCGCGCCCCCTTTTTTACGAATTTAATTTTAGAGCTCTTTCACCCAGCACCGAATCCATTTTCTTTTTTATTAGGAAATTGATTTTAAAAGTTTTGCGCAACGAAAGGTAGTTTCCCGACTAGAAATTTCAGTGAGGCAGCGATTCGGCCCAAATAGGGCATGCCGAATTCCAAACTTGCGGGAAGTGGGGCATCCGAACTAGATCGAAGGCTGGGAAGTAACGCAGTTCCGAGGGCCCGCCTTCTTTGGCTTC
This sequence comes from Sinopyrophorus schimmeli, assembly GCA_036325965.1. Lineage (NCBI taxonomy): Eukaryota > Metazoa > Arthropoda > Insecta > Coleoptera > Elateridae > Sinopyrophorus > Sinopyrophorus schimmeli. The sequence goes on from JARFIZ010000068.1 coordinate 1,647,178, forward strand.
CCGATCAGGCACTTCAATGGTATGCCGAACTTCGGCAATGCCCTAGATGTTCCCAGTCACTTCCGACTCCGGCAAATCGAATCTCGGCAAACCTTCGGTTATCAGCACTTCAAACCAGTCGGGCATTTCAAAGATATGTCGGACTTCGGCATGGCCGTAGATTTTCCAAACGAAGCCCAACTTTGGAATGCCCGACTGGCATGAAATGAGGGCAACCGAACGTTTGCCGAATTTGGGATTTACTTGGAAAATCTGCGGCATTGCCGAAGTTCGGTTTGCCTACATAGGGCGCGAATCGGGCGTGCCTAAGTTAGGCAAGCCACACTTGCCCCAAGTTCGGCGAAGCCTCACCAAATTTCTGCTCGGGTTTTCGAACGAGCTTCGAAATAAGGCGACGTTTTTTTCCGAAGCGATTTTTTTGGTAATGCCCGCCGCGAAAGTTTGATTTTCGAGCCCCTTTGTCCAATTACTCCTCTAATAAAAAAAAATGTCGCAAGTGATCGGGTATTGGGTCCTCGATTGGGTAATGGGTCTTTTACCTTGTCCGGCCATTAGTGAAGCCAAAAAATGAAAAAATCGCGTCGCTTACCGTAGTAAAAACAGGTGTTTCGAGGCTTTTCATCGAGGCGCCACTTTTCATTATTAAGTTTCCTCTCACTTCTTTTTTTTCGCGCCTCGGGGCCAAACACAATAGGAGAGAAAAACGGGAAAAAGAAAACAAAGGTACGACGAAAGCCGAACGCGAAAAAGTAAAAGAAATGATTTATCGTGTTCGAGTGAATTGTAGAAATCAAAAAGTTATTTGCGAAACTGGGAAGAAGAGTCCCGCAAAAGAACGGCGCAACGCTTTCCTCTCGACTTTCGCCCGTTTACAAAACGCTTTATTTACGATCGAAAATTTTTCAATAAAACTCTTCGCCGCGTTCGGTTCGCTTTTCGACTTCGCCCCTCACCCCCGCCCCCGACTTCCTTTTTTTCCGGTTGCGCAGGTAAAAGCTTTGATTGCGCCCCGTTTTTGCGACGCGCCCCCCCAAAAAAACAACATATTTCGAATTCCTTCGTTCCCTTATTTATTCTTCGCCCGAAAAAAACAAAAGAAAAAACTACGCAATTGAAAGTTCTTCGCCCGCGATCTTTTTGCGATTCGGGCGCAGACGTTGGAAAAAAATAAAACGTGGCAGCTTAAAGCGCGCAAAGCTGCACGGTTTGATTTGATCTCGTCGTTTATTTAAAAAGTTATTAGCTTAAAGCCGCCGGAAGAGGACGCTCGGGTAAAATTTAACGAACGTTTTAAGTGTTGCCTCAAATTATTGCGTTTAGCGCGAATCGTTTTTCGAAGTTGTACTTCTTTTGGCGCGTTGGAATAGTTGCGCGCGCACGGCCGATGAAATTTGGACAGTTCGAGGTTATACGTCTAAAAAGTCAATTAGCTATTGTGAATCGTGCTTAAAACAGAGTGAGTTTAGTAAATATTAATTTGCTGTTCGAAAAACGTTTTTACCATAGCAACGAGTGGAAGGGAGCGAAAAGATACGACAATCTCGTCGGTGCGAGTGAGAGGGAACGATTAAAATTGTTCAACTCATTTTTCGTCCTATTTATTGGCTTAAATTATTGTGAATCGTGCTTAAAACCGAGTGCGCGCATTCGAGCTCAAAGTGGCACATTCCGATCTCGGGAAAATGAAGCGCGCCGCTCCGCGTCGCGCTTCATTTGCCTCCCTCGCTCGGAAATGTGCCACTTTTCGCTCGAATGCGCACATCCTCGTATTTATTCAATTTGTCTACATAAATTTTTGAATTTAATTTAATTTTTTAATTTAGTTCGGTAAAAAATATCGATTATATGTTTCAAAAACGTATTTTTACCATAGCAATGGGTGGGAGCGAGCGAAAAGATACAACAAACTCATAAGTACGAGCGAGAGGGACAGATAAAAATTATTTGTTCATTTTTTGTTACCAAAATTATTGTGAATTGTGCTTAAAACCGAGTGCGCGCATTCGAGCTCAAAGTGGCACATTCCGATCTCGGGAAAATGAAGCGCGCCGCTCCGCGTCGCGCTTCATTTGCCTCCCTCGCTCGGAAATGTGCCACTTTTCGCTCGAACGCGCACATCTTCGCGTTTATTACAATTCGAAAACATCGAAAAAAAGAAACTTCGGGACGAAAACTCGCGCGCCCTCCCCTCAAACAATTTTTTCTCAATTTGCTAAACGCGCAAGGTTCTTCATACAAATGAAAATTTAAAGTTCGAAAGTAATTAAGGTTTTATTTGCCGTGGGCCCCGGGGGCCCGTCGTAAACGTTTACTCGACGCTAAAAGTCGACTTTATGGCGCATAAAACGTTTGCGGGAGCGACGCCGGATTTTCGGCGTGCCCATTTGAATTTTTTAAATGTTTTCCGACACGTCGACGTCGGAGCCGAGCTTAATTAAACTGATTAGTTGGCCGATTTTTGGAGGCTCTCTAAAAATATTTAATATCGGCGTCGTTGCGAAACGCGCGATTTCGAAAAAGCTTTCAAACGCCTCAAATTCCTTTTAAAAATTGTTTTAATTCATTTTTTTTTTTTGAAAAATAGCGGCCGAGGTGAAATCGAAACGGGAGGAAGAACTAAGTAGTTCTCTTTAGTTTTTTTTTACGAGGCACAAATATTGTTCAAAGCGCAAAAGCTCGACGTTTTAACATAAAAACGCTCTTTTTACGCCCAAACCGTTTGTTTTTTACGATACCTTTCTATTTTTCATCTCTCGGAAAGATTAAATAACATGAATGTGGGGAGCACGAAACAAGGCCGGTGGAGCGCGCACAAAAAAATTAACGGCAGCACAGTTGTACCTCGAATTTTGCACACGACAGCGCCCTCTATAACAAAACTAACCGATTTAGATTAATTAATTTTCGATTGTCGACAATTTCGTCTCTTGAATTGTTTTTGTACGACGCACCGTTTTTGAGTTGTTCAAAAGAAGCGAAAAACGCCTCCGCAGCCGTTTATTCGTACTTCAAAATCGGATAGCTCAAAATCAAAGGCGGCGTCGGTAGAAAGTTTTACATTTTTGAAAAATTCAGACCTTCGGCTTTAAAATGTTGTGTAATTTGATATGGGACGCCGGATTAGTTTTTTGAAAACGTCCTTAAAGATTTTGAGTCGTTGCATCGGGGCAAATGCTTATATTTCTTATAGTCAATTGTCTCGATAATTAAACGTCTAACTAAAATAATTTGTTTGCACGCGAAATTAATAAGTTTTACTACAATTTCAAAAATAATAATTTGATTTAAAAAATTTAAAAATCGATGCGCGTAGTTATGTACGCGCGTTGGAAGTTATACTTCTTTGGCGTGGCTAAATTCGATATAATTACGTGTCAAAATTAATATGAATAAATTTAATGAATACGAAGATGTGCGCGTTCGAGCGAAAAGTGGCACATTTCCGAGCGAGGGAGGCAAATGAAGCGCGACGCGGAGCGGCGCGCTTCATTTTCCCGAGATCGGAATGTGCCACTTTGAGCTCGAACGCGCACACTCCGTTTTAAGCACAATTCACAATAATTTAGGCCAATAAATTAGGCGCAAAATGACTTGAATCATTTTAATCGTTTTTCTCACTCGCGCCGACAAATTGTCGTATGTTTTCGCTCCCTTCCACTCATTGCTATGGTAAATACATTTTTCAAACATAAAAATTAATATTTAACAAACTGAATTTAGATTTATGATTTGAAAAAGCGAAGAATAAGTAAACAAACGTAATTAATACGAGGATGTGCGCGTTCGAGCGAAAAGTGGCACATTTCCGAGCGAGGGAGGCAAATGAAGCGCGACGCGGAGCGGCGCGCTTCATTTTCCCGAGATCGGAATGTGCCACTTTGAGCTCGAATGCGCACACTCCGTTTTAAGCACAATTCACAATAATTTAGGCCAATAAATTAGACGCAAAATAACTTGAATCATTTTAATCGTTTTTCTCACTCGCGCCGACATATTGTCGTATCTTTTCGCTCCCTTCCACTCATTGCTATGGTAAATACATTTTTTAAACAGAAAAATTAATATTTACCAAACTGAATTTAGATTTCTGATTTGAAAAAGCGAAGAATAAGTAAACAAACGTAATTAATAAAAATTGCCAAAAATTGACAAAAAACATGGATTAACCCTTTGCTTTTTTTGAGGAAAAATGGACTTGCTTTAAATTTTTACGGGACGCTTTTATTGGTCTCGAACCGACATAGCCATTTTTCCATGCTCCCCTTTTAACCCCAAAATTTTGGTAAAAACTAAATAAATAAAAAAAAATACGTTTTGATTCACAAAAAAAATCGTAGCGCCCTCATTTTCAATCCGATCATCAAAAACGACCCGGATTCCGAAAGCTAAGACCTTTTTCCATAAGATACGTACAAAATCGGCATAGGGCGCAACGTTAATTTTTCGAGTAATTAAGGGTTGAATTGTTAACTTGATTTATATAACACATTTAAAAAATTGTTGTGCAGTTATTTGTAGACGAATCTTTAAAAACTAAAAATATTCGAATTTCTCAGATTTTTCGGCATCGAACAGGCTCAAAAAAACATAGGCGTACTATTTGTAATTTTCGAGAAAAACGGGTTCGAAGAGTCCGACTTGTAATTAATTTTTTTCCAAAATTCGACTTTGAAAAATTGCAGCTCAGTTGTTTGTGGACGGATCTTTAAAAACATTTCAAATTCTTAAAGCCCGTTTATCTGAGCGTAAGATGGTCTAAAAAAATCAACAAGGTCCAACGGCCACGGGAACGTTATTTAAAAAAACCATAGTCAATCTAACAAAATCGCTTGCAGCTTAACAATTCGGCGAAGGAACGGGGGTGTTTGCGAAATCGCAGCACAACGAATTTTGCCTTAATTAGCAAACTCGCGAATGAATGCATCGTTATTGAGTTTTGGCGTGTGCCAGCTTTTGTTAACCCCCGGAGCTCAAGATCCCCCTGCAGCCGCCCCATTGTCTCGCGAAATTCAAAGAGGAAATCTGCAAATGAGTTTCGACGATGGTCCGCATCGCGAAAATCCTCCGAAGCGGCTTTGCGAATATTGTTAATATTTGCTTTCGGGGAATTTCGCGATTATTAAATTCGCGCCCCCCCGTTTCGCAAGTCGAAAATGCACAAAGTTTCAATTTAATCGAGTAGGCGCTTTCTTTATTTATTGTATTTCTACGTTTCGCCGTTTTGTTTAAACAACAAGCCCCCGTTCGCGGATCCTCCCCAGTTGTTCGGCCTTAATTAAATAATTCCGGCCGAAATCGGAGAGATTAATTTTTGCGGCCGCCTCTCACCGCCCCTTCGCGCTCCATTAATGATGCAGACGAAGGTCCGCTTGTTTTGCAACAAACGAAGAAAAAGAAACAAACAAAATAACTCGCTTTTAATTTAGATCCCGTTTCAATGGCGGGAAAAGGGAAAAAAATACAGAGCGCAACGTAATTGGCAAACTTTTCACATAAATATCTCGGGCAAGCCCTAACATTACCCGAAGGAACAGTAAATCTCTAAGCCCATATTCGAAATCGTTTCGCATTTATGAAAATATCAGCAACATATGTTGCTTTGCGAAAGTTACATCTCTGCGTACGTATTGTATTCAAATTGCTTTTATCGATTCGCTTTGTGTTTATCTCTCGAAAGGGGTGGACGGGGGGAAAGGCTGAAAATTTGCTTGGAGAGGCATCCATTGTGTTTTTTCCCACAAAATTTTCGATGTAAGTAAAACTTGATTCGATTTCGACGGAGGGGTGGGGGTTTTTTAGTCAAAATTTTGGCGTTTCGGGGCGAGGCGTGTTGGGCGTCGGAGACGCTCTCGAAATTTCGATTTTCAAATGTGACCTTTGACAGAAAAACGTTGTACGAATGGAATTTTGTTTTTTTTCCTTTGAATTTATAACTTATGACATTTTGGGGCTCCGAATTTTTTTTCGAAATGATTATATCGAGTTGGCCAGAAAGTAATTTCGGTTTTTAGATTTTGATCAAGAATGAATGTGCCACTTATAGCAAGGTCGGGGCCATAGGGTGGATGTGACATTAGTTCCCCCACTACGCTCCGATAATTTTTGACGGGCAACTAAAGATGTGCGAGGTCGAGCGTTGTCATGGCAAAACATAATGCCTTTCAGGTTACAATTTATTTGCTCCTCCAAAAGGTACACCCCTTTTTCGCGATTTTTGATTTGCCCTCGCACAAGAAGTTTCACTTCGCGAGCTTTTCGAAATTTTTGCAAAATTCGACGATTTTTGGGTCTCGGTCGAAAAGCAATTCGAAATTAAAACTCGCGGCTTTCGGAGCGGAAAATCGATGCGGGTTATTTTGTTTAGAAAAAAAATTGGTCTCTTCAGCAAAATTATCCTTCGACGCTCATAACTCGGCGAGCTTTTTGTAATATCGACCCTGCGGCCTTCGGGGATTAAAAGTGGTTGCTTACAGTTTACATTTAATCAAGTTTGCCATTTGTATACGCTTCGTTAAAATTCAGCCGCAAACAACGTATTTATTTAATTTTTTCTTTTTCCCAAAAATTTCGTAAACATTTATTTGGGTGCGTCAAAAGAAGTCCAACTTCAAAATGTCGAATGTTACAAAAGATAATTTTATTTTCGACTTTAGGCGGGTTCTTATCGCAAAAGCGATAACCGGCGATCGTTCCTTGCACAACTTCAGTCGTGAAAGTTTTTCCGGACGGGTCGAAAGTGCTCTTCCAAAATCGAAATCGCGCTTTTAATTGGTGACTTTGTGGCGCACGCCACTGGCCAAGTGGTTCCTACCCCTAACGAACATTCCGCGTTGCATAAATCAGAAGAGTAAGTTTTTTTTTTAATCGACTCCTGCAAAAATAGGTGATAATTCAAAAATAATTCTCGCGTGAACGTTTCGGCCTAAAGGGCTTTCGAAAAACAATTAAACGCCACAGCCAGAAATTAATTTTGCTTGAATTTAATATAATTGAACAATCGACGGGCTTCGGGCGATTTTGATTAGCGATTTTTCGAAAGTGTCTGTTCGCATTAAAATTTATTCTGGGGGCAATCGTTCCCGAACCCGCTCATGTTTTTCAAATTTGTAAATCTCCGATTGTTTAAAGCGGGGCGAGCTTTCATCCGGGGAAAGCTTGATTTGCAAAGCCCCGAACCTGATGGCTCAGGCATGATCGGAAAAGCAATAGATTTCTATCTCTAAATCGACGAAGGAAACTCGAGCTTGTTTGTTTAACAAATTCTGTTTCGTTGGGAACGAACGAATTGAAAAGTTTTTTTTTTCTGGCACGAGCCCAAAGATTAACCTTCCGAGGTGGGGGGTATAACCGAAGTGACCAATTTTTTTTCTTGTTAAAACGAGACGCTTGGTAATCGTATTTATTCAATTTTTTTACACGAATTTTTGAATTTAGTTCAGTCAATATCGATTATATGTTCGAAAAACGTATTTTTACCATAGCAATGAGTGGAAGAGAGCGAAAAGATACAACAAAAGCATAAGTACGAGTGAGAGGGAATGATAAAAATTACTTATTCATTTTTCGTCACTAAAATTAATGCAAATCATGTTCAAAACCGAGTGTGCACATTCGAGCTCAAAGTGGCACATTCCGATCTCGGGAAAATGAAGCGCGCCGCTTCGCGTCGCGCTTCATTTGCCTCCCTCGCTCGGAAATGTGCCACTTTTCGCTCGAATGCGCACATTTTCGTATTTATTGAAATTTTGTAAATTAAACTTTCTTTACAATCAACAAATTTAATTTAGTTCAATAAATATCGATTATATGTTTGAAAAACGTATTTATTACCATAGCAATGGGTGGGAGCGAGCGAAAAGATACAAGAAACTAATAAGTATGAGAGAGAGGATTTGATAAAAAAATAATTATCACTTTTTCTTTACCAAAATTATTGTGAATCGCGCTTAAAACCGAGTGTGCACATTCGAGCTCAAAGTGGCACATTCCGATCTCGGGAAAATGAAGCGCGACGCGGAGCGGCGCGCTTTATTTGCCTCCCTCGCTCGGAAATGTGCCACTTTTCGCTCGAACGCGCACATCTTCGTATTTATTCAATTTGTTTACATGAATTTTTGAATTTAGTTCAGTCAATATCGATTATATGTTCGAAAAACGTATTTTTACCATAGCAATGGGTGGGAGCGAGCGAAAAGATACAACAAACGCATAAGTACGAGTGAGAGGAAACGATAAAAATTATTTATTCATTTTTCGTCACCAAAATTATTGCAAATCGTGCTTAAAACAGAGTGTGCGCATTCGAGCTCAAAGTGGCACATTCCGATCTCGGGAAGATGAAGCGCGCCGCTCCGCGTCGCGCTTCATTTGCCTCCCTCGCTCGGAAATGTGCCACTTTTCGCTCGAATGGGCACATCGTCGTGTTTATTGAATTTGTTTAATTTTTTTAGATATTTCAAAGAATTGAGTAGTGTATCTAAATAAAAGGACGTATGTGCATATTGGAGCGCGAAGTGCTCACTCAGCTTTTGACCAAAATCTACAAAAAATTCTACGCCTATCCCTCAATCAGCACGCTATTTGTTTTACACGGTGTCCAAGAATAAAAATTCCAAAAATTGTCAAAAATGAAAACTATTTAAAATACATGTTCATTTTTGCTATACAGGGTATTAAGACAATTTGTTGGATAACACAAATACAACCAAAAAAAAAAAAAAGAAATTTATTTTAAAACCACTTACTGCTAACGGAGCTACGCGGTTTTGGTATTTTTAAATTGTTGTTATTAACTCGATTTTGCGAAAACATTTTTTTGTTTGTTTATTGTGTAGAGCAGTGGTTCCCAACCTTTTTTTGACCAGGGACCACTTTGATTTCATTATTATTAGCAAGGACCACAAGTTTAAAAAGTAAACTGTTTCATTCTAAAAATAAACTTTAACCGAAACGTTTAACCTAAGTAATCGTAAAACTCTAAAGTAACATTCAAAGTTTGAAATCTTTTGCGGACCATATCTTAGCTCTTGCGGACCACTGATGGTCCGCGGACCACTGGTTGGGAACCACTGGTGTAGAGTGTAATTAACAACAATTGGCCATATTTGGGTTTGCAATAAAAAACGCAAATACGTATGTAATTTATGACATCTTTAAATTTGGCGTCAATTTGATTTTTTACTCCGAGTGTACTGTAGAAACACGGCAACACCGGGTCACTCTCCTCCAGGGACCTTATTTGCTCCGACGTACTGTGCATTCGTATGAATTCCATATGCCTACTTGTACACCATGGATACAAAGTATTTTTTTTGATACGATACACTAAAAAAATTTACAACTATTTCATTTGCCTCTTTTCGCTCAAATGCGCACATCCTCGTATTTAACAAATTTGTTTACATGATTTTTTAAATTTAGTTCAGTAAATATCGATTATATGTTCGAAAAACGTATTTTTCCCATAGCAATGAGTGGGAGCGAGCGAAAAGATACAACAAACTCATAAGTACGAGTGAGAGGAAATGATAAAAATTATTTATTCGTTTTTCGTCACCAAAATTATTGCAAATCGTGTTTAAAGCCGAATGTGCACATTCGAGCTCAAAGTGGCACATTCCGATCTCGGGAAAATGAAGCGCGCCGCTCCGCGTCGCGCTTCATTTGCCTCCCTCGCTCGGAAATGTGCCACTTTTCGCTCGAATGCGCACATCCTCGTATTTAACAAATTTGTTTACATGATTTTTTAAATTTAGTTCAGTAAATATCGATTATATGTTTGAAAAACGTATTTTTGCCATAGCAATGAGTGGGAGCGAGCGAAAAGATACAACAAAAGCATAAGTACGAGTGAGAGCGAATGATAAAAATTATTTATTCATTTTTCGTCACCAAAATTAATGCAAATCATGTTTAAAACCGAGTGTGCACATTCGAGCTCAAATGGCACATTCCGATCTCGGGAAAATGAAGCGCGCCGCTCCGCGTCGCGCTTCATTTGCCTCCCTCGCTCGGAAATGTGCCACTTTTCGCTCGAATGCGCACATCCTCGTATTTAACAAATTTGTTTACATGATTTTTTAAATTTAGTTCAGTAAATATCGATTATATGTTCGAAAAACGTATTTTTACCATAGCAATGAGTGGGAGCGAGCGAAAAGATACAACAAACTTATAAGTACGAGTGAGAGGGAATGATAAAAATTATTTATTCGTTTTTTGTCACCAAAATTATTGCAAATCGTGTTTAAAACCGAGTGTGCACATTCGAGCTCAAAGTGGCACATTCCGATCTCGGGAAAATGAAGCGCGCCGCTCCGCGTCGCGCTTCATTTGCCTCCCTCGCTCGGAAATGTGCCACTTTTCGCTCGAATGCGCACATCCTCGTATTTATTACATTAATATGATTTACCATAAGCTCCTTCAAATCAAAAATTGTAATTTAATTTAGTAAATATTGATTTTATATTCGAAAAACGTATTTACCATAGCAATGAGTGGAAGGGAGCGAGAAGATACAATGTGTTTTACTTAAACCTATTTATTATTCGTTATTAAAATCTATTTCTTATCATTGAACTGTCATAAAGTACAATTTTGTGGATTTTATTTCATTTTATTTTCGAGGTATGGCAAACCCCACCTTTTATGGCACGTGACATTTAGTCACCTAGTATGCGAAAACTTAATTTTTCGGTCTTTCGTTTTCGCAGAGTTGGATCTGGATTTTTTAGAGCGTCGTCAGAATGCAGGTCCACCTTCAGACGTCCCCGAAAATCCCAAAAGTCCGGTTGAAATCAGTCCGGACTCCGTCGACAGGGTTAAAGTCATCGTTCTTGGGGCTACCGCTGTCGGAAAGACCAGCATCATCCAGGTGAGCCTTTTCTCATTTCGCCTCTTGTTGTTTGCTACAATTTTCTATGATTTAATGCTTTTAAGCGGTGGTTTCCAAACTTGCGGTTGTCTTAAAAAAATAATTTCGGGTCCTATTCCGCGATTTGCACGGTTTCCGGCGAAAACCGTGTTGAGCGAAAATAAAGCATAATATGCAGATATTGCTCGGTTACTGTTAGGGGGCCTTTTATTGAGTTTCTGAGAAAACTGAGAAGTATCCGACGGTGATTTATAGTTTGAAATAAAACGGCTGATTGATTGATGAGGAGACGCGCATTAAAATGTGAAGGGTATACTACATATGTACCGAAATGGCTTTACAGACGTTTTGATTGATTCTCGACGTGACTTTTTGCTCTTTTGTATTAATCAAAAAATTAATTTTGAAGCTTTCCCAAAAAGAAAATCCTAGTTGATGGTTTCTGAAGTGACACTTTTTTGTACTAAAACGCACCCATCTTTACATCTATTTTGTAATAAGTAATGACAATTATGGACCTAGTGCACTTATGAACCATATACACTTGTGCACTAGGTCGGTGATTAGCAACTATTCAAATTGATTAATTTTAAATCGTTTTTAATCAATGGTTTTCGACGAAAATCAAACAAAAAACACAAAATAGATATCGCACAACATTTTGAGAATTTCTTTTTATTGTTTTCGACCAACACAAAAGCGCCCACAGCATTATTAATTTTGTTTATCTTTCTACCGAGATTGAGTTCTATTTATTCCCTAACATCTCAGAAAACAAGATTAAAAATTGATTTCCTTTTGTGAAAGCTTTAAATAACTACAGATCGTTCGTATTTTGAAACATTTCTAATTATATTATATATCACTTTAATTTATACGTTCGTTTGAAAAAAAGGTCGCTTAATTACAAGTCTTGCACGAAAAAAGATAATTATCAGAGTAATCGAAGAGCTTTTAAATTAGTTTAAAAAAAACTTCGACATAAGACGAAAATTTACAGATGGAAATTAACGAAGCAAAAAGTTAACTATCAGATTTAGACTTTTTCGTTTCTTTCCTAACAAAATTTCAGAGGTTTTCTCGCATTACAAAGTTCAATAACGAAGCAAACACGATTAAAGTTTGAAGGATTACACATAAAAACATTTTCTCAGAAACCGAATCCTTTAAAAAGCTTCTTAAACAATTTCCGACTTTTATTACAAACTTTCCGAACTCCCCTTACCCCCCATTTTAATTTCGTTCCATCCGATAGTGCGGAGCTCTCTATTTTTCATCGGGTCGTCGGAAATTAATTCGGGCGGAAAATTGGGGGGGGGGGGCAATTTCGGGCCCGTCCATCGCCGCTCGAATAATTTAGGCCCGGAATTAATAGTCGGACGTTTGCGCTTTAATAAACCGCATCAATTTGTATTGTAATTTCGATTTATGTCTCGCATCTGCGCTTCGCGGACATAAAACGAAATTTGAATATAAATTCCGAGATGGAAATGTTCGAATTTTGTATGTTTTATTTACGCGGAAAGATCTAAGGAGCGACTCGTCCGAAAATGGCGGCCTCGCTGCCTACGTTTACAACTTTTTTTTCTTTGTCGAATTTTATCAAAAGTTTTCTCTCGGCTTTGTTAAAAGGGAATTTGTTTGGCTCTTATTTACTGCCGAACGAAAGAGAAAATCGTTGTTTGCCTTCGTTTTTTAGGCCTGTCGAATTTGTTTTGGATTATTTGGGGGTTATGTTTGCGTCGCCGATTTTAGCGGGAAAAAATTTTCGTGGTTTTAGATTTGGTTGGGGAAAGGTTTAAAAACCGTATGGACCAGAGGTCATTATGGCCCGGGAGCTATTTTCCCCTTGTTACCATTTCTAACCCAATTTTTTTTTTAATTTGCACTTTGGCTCCGAAAAATAATCGTGGCGCTTCTATTTTCGGTTCAATTATTAAATACGACCAAGATTTGTTTTTTTTTTCCAAAAAGGAGCAGTGGCGTAGCTGGTTACCACGAGCAAAAAAAAATTGGGGCTGTCGGTGCACGGCCCTCTTATAGCTACGCCAATGGATAGGAGTAAAATTGACAAATGGCGCAATGTTAATTTTTCGAGTAGTTAAGGCGTGAAGACTACGTAAGATGCACGAATTTCATGTACACAAATCGTGTCAAAAAAAAAGAGGGCACTAGTGTTCCCTTTGTACCGAAACAGTGGAGGCGGCAGTTTAAATTCGAAATCATATTTTGATGCTAATTAAAAATTACTATTTCAACGAATTATTTATATCTGTCAATAATATTTATTACGATGTTTAGGTTATTTGCAAATGCAAATCGGTTTATAACCTTCAATTTTATGACTCAAAAATAATTAAACATATTTATGTTGTTTAACTTTTGTAACCGTGGCGACGACAAATAACAATTTCGAGGCGGCGCCGCTTTTATTCGAATTTAAAGCGCGGCGAGAAAATCAATTTTCTTAATTATTTTTTGCGAAATGAATTTCTAAAATGAAGCAAGACTCGAAAGCGGAAGAAAGATTTCAAATTAAAATCTAACTTCGGTAATAAAATAAATTAAACCCCTTAAATCTGTCACTTTGGCCTTTAAATGAGGTGAAAAGATGAAGTCTCAGGGGCGTCCATTATACACGCCACACGTACACGATACTTTTATTGACACTTTCGGGCTCTCTTTTATGAAATCAATCTCGGAAAGAAAATGCGATATTATTTTTCATCGACCTCGCGTCTGTAAACACAAAATTTGGGTTGTCCTCGAGCCGATTTATTGTTGTATTTCTTTTTGGCGCGTTGTGCGTAAAATTTTAGGATTTATTTGTTACAAAACAATAGTTAAAAAATAAATAAATAAATAAACATATTTTGTAAAATTGCGAGGAACCTCTAGGGCTGTAAAATAATTCAAGACGGCCCTGCTCTGTCTATTATAACATATGTAATTTAGTCGCGCCAAAGAAGTATTACTTCTAGCGCGCGCACAGACGTACACGCACCGGGTTTTTATTTTAAGTTGTTTGTCGCAATTATTTTCTGACATTACAAAGCCCTTTTTGTTGCTTAATTTGTAGCTTTCGTAGTTGCTTGTTGAGCTGCTTTCGTTGTGCGTAATGAGGTCTTTCCAGCAGTGGCGGCTCGTTCGATGGGACGAAAAGCAAGAAGCGCCCATTTAATTTCATTAATTTTTTTAATTAGTTTAATGCTTTTCGAGAAGAGGCGACAGGAAGGCAGGGGTGCAGCAAGGATTTTTTGGAGCCGGGGGGGGGGGGGTTGTTTACCGGCCCCTTCTGACCATACGAGCGGCGACAACTTCTGACTCTTTTCTTACGGAATTTTGTTAGATACTTTAAATGACAACTTGACAAAATTGATTTTTTCAAAATTATTATTAATTAATTAAATATTATAATAAAATAATTCATAACTTCAAGTTTTTAAAATTTACTTTGTTGAAATTTTCTATTTCCGGAGTGCGTTTTTATTTTCCGCCGTGTGGAACGTAAAATAACTAAAAAATCTATATACTTTTAAGTTGGTGTGGAAAAGTTGGACCGAGCAGCTAAAACGCCGAGTGCGCACCGCCTACTGCGCACCTGGCTGCGCCCTTGCACGCCCTGCCGATTTCTTAGAGCCATCAATTTTCGTCCCACGAGTCGCCACCGGAGCACCCCGAAGCAAACTGAAAACAATTTTTTTTCGTTCGTTCGCCGAGCAGCAGTTCGTTTGGAACGACTTCTGCGAAGAGTACGTCCGACGGACCGCAAGCACACTTACTACCCTTCGGTTATAACGAACGAGCGCCTCTACGAGATCAAGATCTCCGACCTGCCCGTCATCCCGTACTTCCCCGTGAATTCGTACTACGAATGGACTGACTATAGATATTACGGACTCCGAAGTGCCACCGCCTACATCCTAGTCTTCGACCTGTCCAACATCGAGACCTTCCAGTACATCAAGACGCTGCGCGAGCAGATCTGCGAGAGCAGGAACATGTCCAACGTGCCCGTCCTCGTCGTCGGCAACAAGAGGACCTGATCGCCACCCCCGAAGAGGGGACGGCGAGCGGCTCGAGCAAGCCGGCCATCACCAGCGGCTTCGAGGAGCGCAGGAGGGACGTGGTGAATCTGGTCAAGAAGCACTGGAAGTGCGGCTACGTGGAATGCAGCGCGAAGTACAACTGGAAAGTGGTCGGTGTTTTCAAGGAACTCATGAACATGATCGACAGTATCGAAATTAGGGACCAGAGCCCCATGCTGGACAACATCCAGGAGGCTTTGGATAGGAATAAGTGCTCCGTACTTTAAGACGCTCGTTTTTGAGGTTATACTTCTTTTGGCGAGGGCAACGGATGTTGCGCGCGCACTACCAATGAAAATCGTACGGTATGAAGGTGGCCGTTGAAGCAGTGTTGCCAACTTAGTAGTTTTACTACTAAAACTAGTAGTTTTACTCTTCCTTTAGTAGGCAAAAATTTTTTAGTTGCTGGTGGTTTTTTTAGTAGTAAATTTCTTCCAAAGGTAAAGACAGTAAATCAAATAAAGGTAACATGATGAAAAAGAAAAAAACAATACTTTTTTATCTGAATATTTTGCCTTTTTTTGCTTTCCTTTCTTTGTTTTGTTTTATTATTTGTATTAGTTAGTTCAGCTTCGAGTGAGCGCTGGCAACACTGCGTCTAAGAAAGTCAATTAATTATTGTGAATCGTGCTTAAAACCGAGTGTGCACGTTCGAGCTCAAAGTGGCACATTCCGATCTCGGGAAAATGAAGCGCGCCGCTCCGCGTCGCGCTTCATTTGCTTCCCTCGCTCGGAAATGTGCCACTTTTCGCTCGAACGCGCACATCTTCGTATTTATTGTATTTTGGAAATTAAACTTTCTTTCGAATCAACAAATTTAATTTGAATATCGATTATATGTTCGAAAAACGTATTTTTACCATAGCAATGAGTGGGAGAGAGCGAAAAGATACAAGAAAAACATAAGTACGAGTGAGAGGGAACAATAGAAAATTATGTATTAATTTTTTGTCACCAAAATTGTTGCAAATCACATTTAAAGCCGAGTGTGCACATTCGAGCTCAAAGTGGCACATTCCGATCTCGGGAAAATGAAGCGCGCCGCTCCGCGTCGCGCTTCATTTGCCTCCCTCGCTCGGAAATGTGCCACTTTTCGCTCGAATGCGCACATCCTCGTATTTATTGGATTTAACTTAAAACATTTTTCAAAAAGTGGGAGCGAGTGAAAAGACACGCACATAGCATATATACAAGTGAAAAAAAAAACAATTAATTGGTACCACAAACATAAAAGTTATTATTTGTATTATTGCAATGAGTGGGAGAGAGCGAAAAAATACAGAAATACAATAAGTATCGAGTCTCTTGCCTTATTTGGTACTTAAACAAATAAGTAATGTTAATTAAAAACACCCTAAAAAATTTTGAGTATTTTTTATTTTGTGAAGCAAAGATTTTACAAATTTTGAGCTTTATTCATAACTAGAATTGTTTTTGATGGCTTCTCATCTTATCGAAGTTCGACTGTATGTAATATTTAAAAAATATATAATTTTATAAAGTATCCAAGGTTACAGAGTAACCGGGCCTTTCTGATTGGTTAATTAATTCGCGGCCATTATTGTCTTGAAAAATGAGACAATCACAATGGCTTATTTAACGCGGTATTTTTAAAATCGATTTCGAAAGCAATATACATATATTTTCAGTTTTTTTTAATAACTTTAATTTTTTTTTATTTGTCCGAAGATGTAATCTATCGAGGTTTTACTGTATTTTTTAAATTTAAAAACTTACAACAAGAAAAATAATAAATTTCTTAAAGTAACTGACCAATTTAGACATATTTTGCGTTGTTTTCGGTTCACTCGCTTCATTTGCCTCCCTCCCTCGCTCGGAAATGTGCCACTTTTCGCTCGAACGCGCACATTTTGCTATTTCTGTTAATTTTATATGCGTGGTTATAGTTAATTTTGTGCCACCAAAGAAGTATGACTCCAACGCGCGTACAAAAGTACACGCACCCGTTTTTTGTTTTTTTTTTCGTCAATTGGAAGAGCGGCCGCCTTTTGTGGCGCTCGAAAAGGCTCAAAATCCGACGTACAATCAATTTTTTGGCGGGGACGCTGGAAGAGGACGTAGAAGAGGTTTTTTCTTTGAGCAATTGGCAATAAGAAGATTTTAAATGCGACAATCGCTTTTAGGGACAAAAAGAAGAATAGGGGTTTTCTTCTGTGTGTTTACTGATCGATGTACGACCCTTAATTGTTGATGGTTACAAATAAAGCAATAAAAAGGGGCTCGTCAGTTCTTTCGATCCGGCCCTGATCCTTTTCTCGCCGATCGCGATTAAAACGATGTGCGATTTGATTTTACGACTTGAAAAATTTGTGTCTTTGTTATTTGGGTGGGGATACCTTTGAAATCGTTTCAGATTCCGAATTTTGGATTACCGGACCCAAAATCAGGAAAAGCAAGTAAGCTAACCTCTTTGTATTTTTTTCTAAAAATTGGAAACAATACAAATGTTTTTTATTTTAGGGGAACGTTGCTATGGGCCCGAAGTTTACATAACCGGAGTCATTTTGCTCTCCCACCGCTTTAACCCTAAAAATTTTTGACTTTTGAAAAGCATCAATATTTTTTAAAATCGAAATTTTACATTGCGATACCTTTTTTATTTTTGACAATTACGAAGAATTTTTTTATTTCCAAATATATTGGGCCTTATTCTATCGGAAATTGGTGCTAATTTAAAACCCTCAAAATCGGCCAAAATCGAGAAAAAAATATGAGTTAACCCCTTTGTTATTTTTGGAAAAATTGAGAAAAAATAGATTTGCTTTATATTTTAGGGGGACGTTGCTATGGGCCCGTAGTGTCTATAGTAGAAGCCATTTGTGCTCTCCTATATTGCAAGGGGACGTTCCTACGTACCCCTAGTGACTATAACCGGTGTCATTTCCCCGCGCTTCCCCTCTAAAATAAACATTTTCGATACAAACTAAATGAAAAGAAATACGTACCTCTTGATTCCCAAAAAAAATCGTAGCGCCCTTATTTTCGATCCAATCATTACAAACGACACGGATTCGGAATCCTGAGGCTTTTTTACATAAGATACATGTATAATATGTATAGGGTGCGACTTTAATTTTTCGAAAATAAAAAATTGCGATTTTTAGCGCTCATTTTGAGCCAATTTTGAACTTTCAAAAAATTCTAGCGCCGTTATTTGTGGACGGATCTTTAAAAACTATTCAGAATCGGATTTGGCAGTCTTTTTGGCTTCGGATAGGCCTAAGAAACCATAGGCGTACTATTCCAGAGCTTTGGGAAAACGTTTTGAAATTTCAAAATCGATGGGTTTTAACCCATGTATTTTGGATAAAAAATGAAAAAAATAGAATTGCTTTATATTGCGAGGGGACGTTCCTACGTACCCCTAGTGACTATAACCGGTGTCATTTCCCGCGCTTCCCTCTAAAATAAAAATTTTCGATACAAACTAAATGAATAGAAATACGTACCCTTGATTCACAAAAAATCGTAGCGCCCTTATTTTCGATCCAATCATTACAAACGACACGGATTCGGAATCCTGAGGCTTTTTACATAAGATACATGTATAATATGTATAGGGTGCGACTTTAATTTTTCGAAAATAAAAATTGCGATTTTAGCGCTCATTTTGAGCCAATTTTGAACTTTCAAAAATTGTAGCGCCGTTATTTGTGGACGGATCTTTAAAACTATTCAGAATCGGATTTGGCAGCCTTTTGGCTTCGGATAGGCCTAAGAAACCATAGGCGTACTATTCCAGAGCTTTGGGAAAACGTTTTGAAATTTCAAAATCGATGGGTTTTAACCCATGTATTTTGGATAAAATAAAAATTATTGGTTAAAATTCTAAAAAAATTTAAAAAAACCCCCAAAAACTTTAATAGGGGACGTTTAAGGTTATTTAAAAAAATTTTTTCATTTAAAATTTAAAACTTTGGAAATAGTTGCCCCCTTTTTGGCAAAAAAGTCCCCTTTAAATTTAATTAAATCCTTAAAAAAAAATTTGGTCCCAACGTTTTTTCAAAAAATTTAAAATAAATAAATACTTTTAAAATTTTTTAAAAAAAAAAATTTCGTTTTTTAGGTTATTTAAAAAAATTTATGCATTTATTCAAAATGCTTTTGATTAAACTTCAACGATTGTTGTGAAAACGCTCATTGGAAAGAAAAGGGTTTACCTTTTTAAAAAAAAAATTTTTGGGTCTCGTTTTTTCCATTAATATTTATTAAATTTTTTTTCGATTGTGTTCTTAGTTAATTTTTTGAAAATAAATTTATTTGTACAATTTTGATTTAAAATCTTTGGTTAAATGAGTTGCTTTGTGAGCTAAACGATTCAATTGGAAATTTAATTAAAAGGTTTACCTTTGAAAAAAAAAATTTTAGGTCCCCTTACGTTTCCCTCAAAAAAATTTAATAAAAACCTTAAAAAATTTTTTGACTTTTGAAAAGCATCAATATTTTTAAAATCGAAATTTTACATTGCGATACCTTTTTTAATTTTGACAATTACGAAGAATTTTTTTATTTCCAAATATATTGGGCCTTATTCTATCGGAAATTGGTGCTAATTTAAAACTCTCAAAATCGGCCAAAATCGAGAAAAAAATATGAGTTAACCCCTTTGTTATTTTTGGAAAAATTGAGAAAAAATAGATTTGCTTTATATTTTAGGGGGACGTTGCTATGGGCCCGTAGTGTCTATAGTAGAAGCCATTTGTGCTCTCCTATATTGCAAGGGGACGTTCCTACGTACCCCTAGTGACTATAACCGGTGTCATTTCCCGCGCTTCCTCTAAAATAAAATTTTCGATACAAACTAAATGAAAAGAAATACGTACCTCTTGATTCCCAAAAAAAATCGTAGCGCCCTTATTTTCGATCCAATCATTACAAACGACACGGATTCGGAATCCTGAGGCTTTTTTACATAAGATACATGTATAATATGTATAGGGTGCGACGTTAATTTTTCGAAAATAAAAAATTGCGATTTTTAGCGCTCATTTTGAGCCAATTTTGAACTTTCAAAAAATTCTAGCGCCGTTATTTGTGGACGGATCTTTAAAAACTATTCAGAATCGGATTTGGCAGCCTTTTTGGCTTCGGATAGGCCTAAGAAACCATAGGCGTACTATTCCAGAGCTTTGGGAAAACGTTTTGAAATTTCAAAATCGATGGGTTTTAACCCATGTATTTTGGATAAAAAATGAAAAAAATAGAATTGCTTTATATTGCGAGGGACGTTCCTACGTACCCCTAGTGACTATAACCGGTGTCATTTCCCGCGCTTCCTCTAAAATAAAAATTTTCGATACAAACTAAATGAATAGAAATACGTACCCTTGATTCACAAAAAATCGTAGCGCCCTTATTTTCGATCCAAATCATTACAAACGACACGGATTCGGAATCCTGAGGCTTTTTTACATAAGATACATGTATAATATGTATAGGGTGCGACTTTAATTTTTCGAAAATAAAAAATTGCGATTTTTAGCGCTCATTGTGAGCCAATTTTGAACTTTCAAAAAATTGTAGCGCCGTTATTTGTGGACGGATCTTTAAAAACTATTCAGAATCGGATTTGGCAGCCTTTTTGGCTTCGGATAGGCCTAAGAAACCATAGGCGTACTATTCCAGAGCTTTGGGAAAACGTTTTGAAATTTCAAAATCGATGGGTTTTAACCCATGTATTTTGGATAAAAAATGAAAAAAATAGAATTGCTTTATATTGCGAGGGGACGTTCCTACGTACCCCTAGTGACTATAACCGGTGTCATTTCCCCGCGCTTCCCCTCTAAAATAAAAATTTTCGATACAAACTAAATGAATAGAAATACGTACCCCTTGATTCACAAAAAAAATCGTAGCGCCCTTATTTTCGATCCAAATCATTACAAACGACACGGATTCGGGAAACCTGAGGCTTTTTACATAAGATACATGTATAATATGTATAGGGTGCGACTTTAATTTTTCGAAAATAAAAATTGCGATTTTAGCGCTCATTGTGAGCCAATTTTGAACTTTCAAAAATTGTAGCGCCGTTATTTGTGGACGGATCTTTAAACACTATTCAGAATCGGATTTGGCAGCCTTTTTGGCTTCGGATAGGCCTAAGAAACCATAGGCGTACTATTCCAGAGCTTTGGGAAAACGTTTTGAAATTTCAAAATCGATGGGTTTTAACCCATGTATTTTGGATAAAAAATGAAAAAAATAGAATTGCTTTATATTGCGAGGGGACGTTCCTACGTACCCCTAGTGACTATAACCGGTGTCATTTCCCCGCGCTTCCCCTCTAAAATAAAAATTTTCGATACAAACTAAATGAATAGAAATACGTACCCCTTGATTCACAAAAAAAATCGTAGCGCCCTTATTTTCGATCCAATCATTACAAACGACACGGATTCGGAATCCTGAGGCTTTTTTACATAAGATACATGTATAATATGTATAGGGTGCGACGTTAATTTTTCGACAATAAAAAATTGCGATTTTTAGCGCTCATTTTGAGCCAATTTTGAACTTTCAAAAAATTGTAGCGCCGTTATTTGTGGACGGATCTTTAAAAACTATTCAGAATCGGATTTGGCAGCCTTTTTGGCTTCGGATAGGCCTAAGAAACCATAGGCGTACTATTCCAGAGCTTTGGGAAAACGTTTTGAAATTTCAAAATCGATGGGTTTTAACCCATGTATTTTGGATAAAAAATGAAAAAAATAGAATTGCTTTATATTGCGAGGGGACGTTCCTACGTACCCCTAGTGACTATAACCGGTGTCATTTCCCGCGCTTCCCTCTAAAATAAAAATTTTCGATACAAACTAAATGAATAGAAATACGTACCCCTTGATTCACAAAAAAAATCGTAGCGCCCTTATTTTCGATCCAAATCATTACAAACGACACGGATTCGGAATCCTGAGGCTTTTTTACATAAGATACATGTATAATATGTATAGGGTGCGACTTTAATTTTTCGAAAATAAAAAATTGCGATTTTTAGCGCTCATTTTGAGCCAATTTTGAACTTTCAAAAAATTGTAGCGCCGTTATTTGTGGACGGATCTTTAAAAACTATTCAGAATCGGATTTGGCAGCCTTTTTGGCTTTGGATAGGCCTAAGAAACCGTAGGCGTGCTATTCCAGAGCTTTGGGAAAACGTTTTGAAATTTCAAAATCGATGGGTTTTAACCCATGTATTTTGGATAAAAAATGAAAAAAATAGAATTGCTTTATATTGCGAGGGGACGTTTCTACGTACCCCTAGTAACTATAACCGGTGTCATTTCTTCGCGCTTCCCCTCTAAAATAAAATATTTCGCTTTTTTGAAAAATTTAATTTGGCTTTAAAATGAAACTTTTAAAACGCTATAACTTTTTTATTTTTGAGAAGTCCGCGGAAAGCGTTCATTTTCGAAAGTATTGGGCCTTAGTACGTCCGAAACAATTGCTAACTCAAAACCCCCAAAATCGAGAAAGAACATGGATCAACCCCTTTGCCTTTTGTTCGCAAAAATTTAAAAGAATAGATTTGTTTTATATTTTAGGGAGACGTTCCTATGGGCCCGTAGTGTCCACATCCTTAGTCATTTTGCTCCCCTGCCCCTTTAATCCTAAAAATTTTCGATATTACTTCAAATGGGACAATATTTTTGACATAGACCCAAAAATAAAGCGGTAGCGCCCTTATTTTTTAGCATATCAATAAAACCGTTTCACAATCGAAATCTGATGATATTTTGCGTAGGATCCATTTTAAAAATAAATCTTTTCTCTCGATCCGGCCCTGATCCATCTCGCCGATTACAATCGAACGAAAGTGGCAATTTTTTTTCGTTCCCTCCCTTAACTTATTTAAACGCGATTATTAATAAATTTCGAATCGAATCGTTTGATTTTTGATTGTTCAAAAATTTTTAGGACCCCTGCCTCGCGGTTCTAACAATTTTGTTTTTTGCTTCGCGGCGCCAGTTTCGGTTAATCGTAATTGATCGATGTGTCCCTCCGCCTCCCATTAATCAATTTCGAAATTGCCAAGCGAAATTGTTAATTATTTTGCGTCCGTTGTACGTGCGAATTTCGGTTCGGTTGGCGTTTTTTTCGCCCTTTCTCGTACCTGTTGAAGGGACTTTTTCGTCGTCCTTTATTAAATTTTTTCTTTGCTACGTGATCCGTTTGGGAAGCGGCTTTTCGAGTTTGAAAACAAACTTCGCGTTATTCAAAGTGTGTTTTTGGCGAAATTTAAATAATTACAGTTACGTTTTGCGTAAAGGGAATACGGTATGCGGCTAAAACGGCCAGTGGCGTAGCCGCTGGGCGAGAAAAAACGAGGCGGGGTAAAGGGGCGCGCAGTTCATTGGAATTTAAAAAAAATGACTTTGGAATTAATCAAAATTTTGGGTACGTCTCTGTTGGTGCAGCGCGAGCAAATAAGTTGTTGTACGGGGTGGTCCAAAAGTCGCTAGATTATTTTACATTCAAATGGCACTTCGGGTCTCGAACATGACGATATTTTTATGCGGCTTTAGAATGCGTTTTGCGAAGGGCTCGAACGAGTTTTTTAATTTTTAAATTGCGCAATACGAACGCGTTGTTATTTTTTTTCAGGCGTAAAATGTCCATATTGATGACCAGACGTTGCAATTATTTTATGTGCAGAGCAAAGGACGAATTTGAGGGGAATTTGTAGGTGAGTGTACCTTTATTTTTAATTTTGAAGTTGTACTTCTTTTGGCGCTCCGAAAGTACACTTTTAGCAGGCAACGGGAGCTAATGAAAATTTAAAGTTAGCCATCTAAGATTATTGTGAATCGCGCTTTAAAGCCGAGTGTGCACATTCGAGCTCAAAGTGGCACATTCCGATCTCGGGAAAATGAAGCGCGCCGCTCCGCGTCGCGCTTCATTTGCCTCCCTCGCTCGGAAATGTGCCACTTTTCGCTCGAATGCGCACATCCTCGTATTTATTCAATTTTATAAATTAAACAAATTTAATTTAGTTCAGTAAATATCGATATGTGCGAAAAACGTATTTTTACCATAGCAATGAGTGGAAGAGAGCGAAAAGATACAAAAAACACATAAGTACGAGTGAGAGGGAATGATAAAAATTATTTACTACTTTTTCGTCACCAAAATTATTGTGAATCGTGCTTAAAGCCGAGTGTGCACATTCGAGCTCAAAGTGGCACATTCCGATCTCGGGAAAATGAAGCGCGCCGCTTCGCGTCGCGCTTCATTTGCCTCCCTCGCTCGGAAATGTGCCACTTTTCGCTCGAATGCGCACATCCTCGTATTCATTGAATTTATTTATATTAATGCTCACACGTAATTATATTTAATTTAGTCACGCCAAAGAAGTATAACTTCTAACGCGCTTACATAACTACATGCATCGATTTTTAAATTTTTTAAATCAAATAATTTTTGAAATTGTAGTAAAATTAATTAATTTCGTGCGCAAACAAATTATTTTGGTTGAACGTATAATTATTGAGGCAATTGACTATAAGAAATATAAGCATTTGCCTCAAATGCAACGACCCAAAATCTTTAAGTGCGTTTTTCGAAAAAACTAATCCGGCGTCCCATATTAAATTACACATCATTTGAAAACTGAAAGTCTAAATTTTGCAAAAATGTAAAACTTTCCTACCGACGCCCCCTTAGATTTTGAGCTAGCCCACTTTGAATTAAGAATAAACGACTGCGGAGCCTTTTTTCGGTTTTTTTGAACAACTCAAAAACGGTGCGTCGTACAAAAACAATTCACGAGACCAAATTTGTTGACAATCAAAAATTAATTAATCTAAATCGGTTAGGTTTGTTATAAAGGGCGCTATTGTGTGCGAAATTTGACTTATCGAGGTGCAACTGCAATGCTGTTAATTTATTGGCTTAACTTATTGTGAATCGTACTTTTAGATTTGTCTATATTAATCAAAAATGGTCCAGGACCCCGTCCATGGTCAAAAATCACAATGGAACTTCGAGTTAAATGTACTAAATGAAATTAAACAGACCGACCTTCTAAACAAGAAAGAATTCAAAATAAATGATGGAGATTACTTGAAGAAGTTTTGAGATTTTAAGGGATGCAAGGATGTTAATTCTAATTCTACGACAACGCAAAGAAAATTAATTTTATATTAATTAGATTTTGGGAAGTCGTTGGATGAGACATATTTTCTTTGAAGGAATTGAGGTCGCTTTAAAATCAAATTAAGGTACGTTTATTTATGACAGTATAAAAGTTATAATTTATTAATTAACATTTTTATTTAATAGCTCGGGCGTGTTCTAATTCCGATTGATGTTAACTGCAATCGATCATCAAACCCTAAGCATTGATCCTTTGCAGACTTCAATCTTGAATTGTATTACTACCGATCCATGGACAGCCTTTAAGCAAAAATTTAAAAAGTAGCATGTACAAGCCTGGTCCAGTAATGTGGGGTGAGTTTTTTTAAAGTTTTCTTTTACATATAACGAATTTTATACGTCTTCACTAATTATAAGGTGAAGGCTGGACAGTTTAGCGCCTGATCGTTATGCAGCAAATGCTGCACAGTCAATGGGTATGAATGTTTGCCTAAGTTGCTTTTTTTAAATTCGGGAGTAAACTACAAAATATTATCTTATAGAATATAAATTAAAGCTATTTAATTGGTACTTTATATATAAAATGCTTATTATAGATTGTATTTTATACATATTCTTTGAATTGATATATGACAGGAAGTTTGAATTAATTAGAAAATAATAGATTTGCTTTATGTTTTACGGGAAAGTATTTAAGGGCCTGTAGTGTCTCTTGTCGATCATAAACTAAAAATTAAGAGTTAAATTAAAATAAAATAGGGCCAAATACGTTCGTAACATCCAGTATTATGTTTTTCCTTTAACAAAATAAATCAATAATGTTATTTGAAATAATCGAGGTTCTTTTAGTTGGCTTTTGATATCAGGTAACTTAGCTTTGGGATCTGCGGGTATGACTTTCGATTTCTGATTCATTTTTCAATATACAACGAAGTCGAACGGTTGTGTTGATTTATTTTTATAAATTAGTGCATCTAATTATCATTACAACCCTTCATTTAAGGTGAATAATAATTCTAACGATTTCGTTTAAAATTCACACATTTCGTAAAAGATTTCAGCTAATAATTATTTCTTTATTTTACAGAGAGGAATTTAAATGCAGAGGTACCATGCATTACATCACACCACCTTCGAACCTCTTCAGATGGAAATAGCCAACCTACCAAAGGGATGCTTCTTCTGGAATGATGTAAGTACGAAGGTCTTATTTCTTTTCCTTCATGGGCGGGCAGCCTTTGTTAAATTAAAGGATTGTTAGTTGCTATAGTTGGTTCACATTATTAAATTCGGAAAACGTCCGATTATTTTTAATTCTGAAAGCCCCATTATTTTTAGAATTAATTCGTGTATCAACTCTTCATTGCTTTCACAACTTTAAACCCAAATTTTTAGTGTTTTAGTATTTTAGTATTTTTTAAAAACATTTTATTTAATATTTGAAAAACAAATATAAATGTACATATGGACTAATCAGATTTGATTTTAACTATACTTTTAGTAAGAGGAACTAAGTCTTTTTTCTTTTGTGAATGCTTTTGCGAAATTTTGGTGGTTTTGAGTTAGGACCGGATTCGGACGTATTAAGGCCTAGTGAAAGATTTCTGCATACTTCTCAAAAATAAAAAAGTTATTGCGTTTTAAAAGTTTAATTTTAAAGCCAAATTTAATTTTTCAAAAGACAAAAAATTTTGTTTGAGAGGGAAAGCGCCAGGAAATGACACCGGTTATAGTTGCTAAGGGTACGTAGGAACATCCCCCTGCAATATTTTAATACACTTTACCTTTATTTACTTTTTTTCAAAATTTTTTTCAGTTAATGGGCATTTCTGCGCCTAATGGGATATGCAACAACAATGGCATAGTTACCTCGCAATAGGTCAGAGTTCCAGTATTGGATGATAGAGGTCGCTCTGGCAATTTTTTTCAATGGCTGTTTGTTTATGTGTCGGTTTGACAGACATCCATATTAGACTGAAGTTAAAGTGTTGCGAGGCTTAAAAGTACTCAAAATTTGTGCAATGTGGTGAGTATTTTGTTATTTTTATATTAACGGATGTATATCTTTCGTTATTGTAATGCTTTCGCATCCGAATTTTTTGAATGACTTTCTGATGTGTTTAGGAAAAAATCGAACTTCACCATCAGCAGTTGGAGGCCAATTTCCGACAAGCTAAAAAGTGATATCGGCCAAAACATCTGCCGGAATGACACAATTTGTGGAGTTTTTGCAGATCGAAGTACTCTTGGTGAATATATTAATTACCATACTTTCCCATCTGTTATCACCAACAATATCTATCTTGGGTGTTAGAATAGTACAAGGGTTTGTCATTTTCTTATCACGTATACCAGTATTAATCTGTTTTAGAAGTGCCCTTCATATCGAAGCCTTGTTTTGAATGGGATAAAGCTGCAAAACTACAAGCAAATTAACGTTGTTAAAATGTGAACAGTTGTAGCGGTGTGGTATTGGGTAAGCATGAAGAGATGATTAAACAACTATATTTACCTTTTTTTTTTAGGTTAGGGTCGGGAAATTAATATTTTTGGATACACAGCGATTATATCTTGGCAAGGTTGAAGGAAGATACTGCTAAACAACCATAAGTGTGGCATTTAGGACTTTTAAGAAAAAGATGGTTAAAAACATGAACTGAGTTTGGTAAAATGTTATTTTAAATATTAGTTCTGCATTTTTGTTTGTTTTCTTAATGGTGCATTAACCTACTTTTTATAATCAATGGTCTGTTTAACTGTAACATTTAATTTCTTTACTTTTGCAGGTGATGGGGGCTTCTTTTACAATCAGAAGGATAAGAGTTTATGAAGGATGTTAGTCCAATGCAAATTCTACTTATCGAGTGGAAATTTACTTGTTCGTTTTAATTGGAGCTTTTTTTAGAGCTTGAACGGGTTCTTCTAGCTTCATGAACTAATGATTAATGTGAGTAACCTATGCCTTTATTTTATCTGTTAACTGTAAATTAATTTAATTTTATCTTAGCTTTTGTAATTGTAGTGTGTTTTTTTTTATGGGCGAATAGAGATGATTTTACAACTGGATCGTATTTCTAGGAAGAAGAATTTCAGCACTACACATTACTGGAGTGTTTGTTCTTTTTAAATGATGTAGGAGAGCCTATGAAATCTTTTTGAAAGCTATTGTTGAACATTTGGCATGGGCAAGTCTTTCGAAGGGTATTACTTTCTTCTAAAACTAATACTATTGCATGTTTTCTTTGTTAAAGTTTGCACGTTTTTTTAATTTTAAGTTATTCTCTTATGACATTGTGTAGATGCCTGAAATTTTTTTATCAGACCTGTGTAAATTTGAGATTTTATTGCGAATTTAAAATATGTTAGGTACTCTTTAGATTAGTTTTTTTTTCAAAATTTAATGAAATTAATGCTAGGACTATTTAACTAGGACTTTCAGGACCATTTTATTTATATAGCATTTTTAGTCATTTTTTTTACATTTTCTTTTATAATTTGTTATATATTATTTGAAACTTACATTATTTTTATTTCAATAAAAATTATTCTGCTACTTCTACTTTTCTTAATAATTTTCATTTTTTCTTTAACATTCATTTAGTATTCTGTAGATTTTTTCTATTCTCGTTACTCATTTTATTTAATTTTTAGTTTATTATTTATTTTAAGTTACGTTTTTTTTTAGAACTTGCCTGCGCTATAAATACCCACCATAATTTTTGAGCTTCCTTCAGTATTGTTTTGTAAATATCTATTTTTAAATCTTATTAATTTTTCCCTTCTTGTTTATTCTTCGAACTTTGTTTAACGTTTGAATTATATTGTAAAATTAATTCATTTTTACCTAGATTTTTTAGGAATTTATTAAAAATTACCACTTATACATTCCATTTTCTTTTTATTTAATTTATTATTTTTTGGACTTCCTTTTTTAATAATTCACTTCTTTATCTTTTAAATACTTACCTTTCTTCTTTGTTGTCTTCCCTTGATTTAGGTAGCACTTTGAAGGGCACTTAATTTTTATTTATTATGTTATAGAATAACACAGCCAGGGCACTCACATTTTGTTATTATATCTTTTCACACACACACACTTAAAACACCTTCTCCCTTTTCCCTTTTATTTATACTATTTAATTATTAGCTTGAAACTGTTTACCAGTAGTCTCCAATATGTGTATAAGTAGCCAATTCGAATGTTGGGTACGAATTGACTTGTAGCAATAATTAACAAGTACAAATTTAGCAATAATTTAAACAGTTGATATAAAACGAGGGGTAGAAAAGTAATGATGTTGTATTTTTCATTTCTTATGGTGTTGGCTGGATAATTGACCAGGTGTTGGTTTCCCTAAGTGTATTGTGCAAAAGCGCAGCTCCTTCGGACCACAACATCTCCACCATATGGAGCAAAAGCAACTAAAAAGATGTATATTTATAATAATTCGGTTAATAACGATTTAAAAGACGAGATACCTAAAATACCTCTCATTGTGAGGCTTTGTTATCCAAGGTATGTCTTCTTTACAAGTGGGTGTACTTTGTGGGAGTGGATTTTCGTTTTGCATTGTAGTAGCAGTGTCCATTTCACCCCCATGATTTATTGTACTTCCTAATAGAAAATCAGTTTCTTCTTCTAAATCGAAATCATAATTTTAAGGTGAATGTTGGATGTGTCGAAGTACTTCTTCGAGTTTGATAGTAATTTCTTTGTAATCTGGAATGTATTATATAAGGAAATAATTTACATCACCTGTGAATCACACTAATATTTGTTTAAAGTAGTAATTAATTGTTATATATTGTTATTTATAGTTAATTATTTACTTTTCCCGCAGGATAAAATATCCCATTTGTTCAAATGCAGGGTTCGTTAAAATCCCGTTGCCGGATATTGAGCCACAGTAGATCAAATTCTTTTTTGACACGACTTTTGAGGGGGTTTTTATATTGGTAAGTATTGGAAGGCTTATTATGTACCTTGTATGAAGAAGAGCAGCCCCTATTTTTTCATACTGACTTAAAGAGGGATGAAAGTAAAAGATCTTTGATGTTTAGATTAAATGCAAACTTGCCATTTTCGGACATTACTATTACAGGTAACTGTAATAGTACAGATAACTGAATTTTTGTTGTTTAGCGAGGGTGGGGTTAGTTCAGCTATTTCCGAATAGATGGCACCCCCATCAATTTGTGCTGTAAAAGTAGATTGTAACATTAACTATTTGAGGCCGTTTGTTTACTATCAGAGGTGACCGATTAATTTTAATCTCTTCTTTGTTAAGGTTTTGCTTGTTTTTTATATTGCAAAATTTGTTCGGTTGTGTGTGTGAAAGTGAAAGGAACATACGTGTGTGTGTGTAATAGGAGTCCAAGTTCTGTTATTTACAAACCCTAAACTTAAAAGGCAATTTTTCTTTGGCTTTTTATCTATATGTGCCACACATTTTTTTTGTTTCTGTTCTAACTTTTGTAGAGTAAAACATGTTTTGATTACAGATGCAAAGGATAGGATTGTTCATTAATAAAGGAGTGTGTTTTCGCAAAAGCAATGAGATCAGTTCCTCCTGTCAAAGACAAGGAAGTTTCCAAGGACGAGGATATCTAAGTGGATCCTCCGAGGAATTAGAAAACAAACAACTTGTTAAATACTCAGTGAGTACTTTTATTCTGTACCCCTTTAGCCTTTTAATTACCTTAGTAATACAAGGGCTTAATTCATGTAATTTCTAAATTTTAACTTGTCTTAAAGCCAGCATAGCAAAGACATTTTCTTAGGCATTATTTCTTCGTAAATGTAAGTTAGCTTAAAACAGCAAAGGTCACTTGTGCTGTGCACATGTCTTTGCTGTTTGATAAATTGTGTTAGGCTAATTGCTAAGTTTACACATGTTTTGCTTCATTTTCTTATTTGTTTCATTTTTAAGTATGTTGCGGTAAATTACCATCTTATGAATAATTGAATTGGCATTACATTTTGAAAATTGACTTTTTAAATCAAAAAACACAGTTATTGTTATAGCTTTTCGACCACACTTAAAACACTTTTTTATTATTCACTTGTATTTACTATAGTTTTTAATTATTTATATAGATTTATGTAGATTGTAGTTTAATCATTATTTTTATTTTTTTAAGTTTGTGAAAGCTTGTATATATTTTTAGTTAATCTAAGTCTTTATTATATTAATCATAATGTTCATTTCCAATAGCTTTTAATATTAATTAATGTTAACAGGAATTGGACTTTGAATAAAACAACTCTTGTTAAATGTGCACATTTAACGAGAGTTGTTTTATTAGAAGTCCGATTCCTGTTAACATTAATTAATATCTTCATTATATGTCTCCGATGTGAAGGGGTTGTTTTTGATTTAAATTTTTGCCTTTGTCGGTTGTAAACATTCATTACTCTTCATATCGGATGACATATTGTTCAGTAAATGGTGGGGTGTTTTAAGATTGTGTAGTCTTAAAATATCTCATCAAGGGCTGTACTTACTGTTAAGTAGCTTAATTACATGTAAAGGGGGATGTAAGGGGTTGGGAAATAAAAAAAACTATTTACTATCTGTTGCTTTTTTATGCCTAAAAATGTAAGGGGAATGTGTCAACTAGTAACAGGGACATAAAAGAAAAATTGCAAAAATGTAATTTCGCAAATCGCGAGTTACGGTCGGCCGAGTGTTTATCTTAAAGATTTAAAAAAAAAATAAATAAAAAAAAGTCTCTTATCTTTGCGAAAATCTTTGTAGCCTCGGGCTATAAAAATTTTTAAGTCGTTTTTCCAATGTTTTCAAAACGCGCTGGAGCGTGAAACGGCCCACGCAATAAAAAAAAGCCTCTTATCTTTGCGAAAATCTTTGTAGCCTCGGGCTATAAAAATTTTAAGTCGTTTTTCAATGTTTTCAAAACGCGCTGGAGCGTGAAACGGCCCACGCAATAAAAAAGCCTCTTATCTTTGCGAAAATCTTTGTAGCCTCGGGCTATAAAAATTTTTAAGTCGTTTTTCCAATGTTTTCAAAACGCGCTGGAGCGTGAAACGGCCCACGCAATAAAAAAAAGCCTCTTATCTTTGCGAAAATCTTTGTAGCCTCGGGCTATAAAAATTTTTAAGTCGTTTTTCCAATGTTTTCAAAACGCGCTGGAGCGTGAAACGGCCCACGCAATAAAAAAAAGCCTCTTATCTTTGCGAAAATCTTTGTAGCCTCGGGCTATAAAATTTTTAAGTCGTTTTTCTAATGTTTTCAAAACGCGCTGGAGCGTGAAACGGCCCACGCAATAAAAAGCCTCTTATCTTTGCGAAAATCTTTGTAGCCTCGGGCTATAAAATTTTTAAGTCGTTTTTCCAATGTTTTCAAAACGCGCTGGAGCGTGAAACGGCCCACGCAATAAAAAAAAGCCTCTTATCTTTGCGAAAATCTTTGTAGCCTCGGGCTATAAAAATTTTAAGTCGTTTTTCCAATGTTTTCAAAACGCGCTGGAGCGTGAAACGGCCCACGCAATAAAAAAAAGCCTCTTATCTTTGCGAAAATCTTTGTAGCCTCGGGCTATAAAAATTTTTAAGTCGTTTTTCCAATGTTTTCAAAACGCGCTGGAGCGTGAAACGGCCCACGCAATAAAAAAAAGCCTCTTATCTTTGCGAAAATCTTTGTAGCCTCGGGCTATAAAATTTTAAGTCGTTTTTCCAATGTTTTCAAAACGCGCTGGAGCGTGAAACGGCCCACGCAATAAAAAGCCTCTTATCTTTGCGAAAATCTTTGTAGCCTCGGGCTATAAAAATTTTAAGTCGTTTTTCCAATGTTTTCAAAACGCGCTGGAGCGTGAAACGGCCCACGCAATAAAAAGCCTCTTATCTTTGCGAAAATCTTTGTAGCCTCGGGCTATAAAATTTTTAAGTCGTTTTTCCAATGTTTTCAAAACGCGCTGGAGCGTGAAACGGCCCACGCAATAAAAAAAGCCTCTTATCTTTGCGAAAATCTTTGTAGCCTCGGGCTATAAAAATTTTTAAGTCGTTTTTCCAATGTTTTCAAAACGCGCTGGAGCGTGAAACGGCCCACGCATAAAAAAGCCTCTTATCTTTGCGAAAATCTTTGTAGCCTCGGCTATAAAAATTTTTAAGTCGTTTTTCCAATGTTTTCAAACGCGTGAGCGTGAAACGCCCACCAATAAAAAACCTCTTATCTTTGCGTATAAAATCTTTGTAAGCCTTGGGCTATAATAATTTTAAAGTTTTTTCAATGTTTTAAACGCGTTAGTGAAACGGCCACCAAATGCTTTATCTTTAAATATATTTTAATTATTAATTTTAAGTTTTTTAATTTTCAAAGATAAACGCCAGTCTTTAATATAATAAAGTTTTCTTAACTTTCGAAAATTTTTTATGTATGAAATTTTAAGTCAATTTTCAATTTCAATTAAACTATGTTATAATTCCGATTAAAACGAATTATTATTAAAATAACAGTTTTAATTATTAAAAATTTAAGCCTTATCAATTATTTTATTGTTTTAGTAAGTTAAGAATAAACTTCTTCTTTTGGTTTTTTAAAAATTAAGTAAATTAACTTAAGACCTTGTTTAAAATTTGAATATTTGCCTTTTTTAATTTAATTTTAAAACTTTAAAACATTTTAAGTCTAGTTAAATTTATTTAATTTTTTAATTAAACAATAATATAATTAATTTTTATTTTTATAAATATTAAGAATTAATTAATTAAAATAACCCAGTTTTAATATAATAAAAAGTTGTAACCCTACGATTGTTGTTATTGTAATGAATTAAGAATAAACCTTATGATTAATGTGTAAACTGTAAAGAGTGATTTGCACTTTTTTTACAATTACATTACAAAAGATAAAATAATAATATGTGGGTGGAGTGGCGTTATTTTATAAAAGTAATAATAAATAAAAGTTAAGTGCCGTTCAAAGTGCTACATAAATCAAAAGAAGACAACATCTTTGTTGGTAAGTATTTAAAAGATAAAGAAGTGAAATATTAATAATACAAATTAGAATTACAAAGAGAGGGTAACTATAGAAGAAAAATTGTTACTGTAACACTTAAAATAAACAATTGAAAAGAATTTTGAATACAACTGAAATTTGTAATTACTTTTTCTAAACTGAACGTTTTCATTAAGAAATCTTAAAATAATTAAAGCCACCCAAAAATGAAATTTAAAGTGTGTCTCAAAAGTACACGCGTTACTTTAATTTATAAAATGTGTATGTGTGGGGGTGTGTGTGTTTGTGTGGA
Organism: Sinopyrophorus schimmeli; assembly: GCA_036325965.1. NCBI lineage: Eukaryota > Metazoa > Arthropoda > Insecta > Coleoptera > Elateridae > Sinopyrophorus > Sinopyrophorus schimmeli. Next base: position 1,681,519 of record JARFIZ010000068.1, read on the forward strand.
AAGAACATGTGGATTTCATCTTAGCATTAGTGGATCTTCGATCCTTACCCCATATTTGAGGGCGCATTATTTCTTTGTGTGTTAGAGGCCCTAATAGTTCTCAGATGTTGTTGAATAATACTTAAATTAAATTAAGACAACCCCTCTTTATTTCTACATTTTCTAATTACAAATATTATAATTCTTTCCCCTCCCTCTGTGATGTATATTGCGTTTAATTTGAAATTTGATTGTACTTTTTTAATAATAAGATTTTTTTAATAAGTTCTAAACTGCATATAAATTTATATTAATTTCAAATGCTTAATGAAAAAGTCAATTTCCAATTCAAAGAAAACAATTTGGAAAAATAAATTGAAACCAAAATAATCAAAAGTATTTTAAGAGTGTAGTGTGTAATAAACTTATAAACTACCCTAATACAATGGGTCAAACAGTGGGGCCCCCGTGCACAGCACAGGTAGCCACCGACTGTCTTCAGCTAAGAAGACACAACACCTAAGAACATACCTTGGCATACCGTGCTACTATATTATTCATTTTTTTACTAAAAATTAAACGATCTTGATGACAAGATGACAAGAGTAATTTTTTTTTTGAAAACGATTATGAAATCTTTTTCAAAAAAAAATTACTTTTGAAAAACTCTTCTCAACAATTCTGCATACAAAAATTCGGTACAATATTAAATAAATTAATGTCTTTAATACAACAACTCTAGATATGCATCTTCCATCGATGATCCTCCTGCTGCTGCTGGATCAGATTACCCAAAGGCCCCTGGATTGAAGTCTTGAAGACGAACCAAGAATAATTTCCTTGCGAAAGTATTTTCTAAGACGCCTGTTTGCCGATTTATAGTTTAGAAGATGGGGGTCGAGACCTCTAAAAAATTAAAGAATATTATTAAAAGATAAAATATAAGTTCAAACTTTTAACTATTATTAATATTAAATAAAGATTGGCCAGTAATATTTACAGAAAATTTTTATTTTAGAGGGGAGGCGCGGGGAAATGACACCGGTTATAGTCACTAGGGGTACGTAGGAACGTCCCCTCGCAATATAAAGCAATTCTATTTTTTTCATTTTTTATCCAAAATACATGGGTTAAAACCCATCGATTTTGAAATTTCAAAACGTTTTCCCAAAGCTCTGGAATAGTACGCCTATGGTTTCTTAGGCCTATCCGAAGCCAAAAAGGCTGCCAAATCCGATTCTGAATAGTTTTTAAAGATCCGTCCACAAATAACGGCGCTACAATTTTTTGAAAGTTCAAAATTGGCTCAAAATGAGCGCTAAAAATCGCAATTTTTTATTGTCGAAAAATTAACGTCGCACCCTATACATATTATACATGTATCTTATGTAAAAAAGCCTCAGGATTCCGAATCCGTGTCGTTTGTAATGATTGGATCGAAAATAAGGGCGCTACGATTTTTTTTGTGAATCAAGGGGTACGTATTTCTATTCATTTAGTTTCTATCGAAAATTTTTATTTTAGAGGGGAAGCGCGGGAAATGACACCGGTTATAGTCACTAGGGTACGTAGGAACGTCCCTCGCAATATAAAGCAATTCTATTTTTTTCATTTTTTATCCAAAATACATGGGTTAAAACCCATCGATTTTGAATTTTCAAAACGTTTTCCCAAAGCTCTGGAATAGTACGCCTATGGTTTCTTAGGCCTATCCGAAGCCAAAAAGGCTGCCAAATCCGATTCTGAATAGTTTTTAAAGATCCGTCCACAAATAACGGCGCTACAATTTTTTGAAAGTTCAAAATCGGCTCAAAATGAGCGCTAAAAATCGCAATTTTTTATGTTCGAAAAATTAACGTCGCACCCTATACATATTATACATGTATCTTATGTAAAAAAGCCTCAGGATTCCGAATCCGTGTCGTTTGTAATGATTGGATCGAAAATAAGGGCGCTACGATTTTTTTTGTGAATCAAGGGTACGTATTTCTATTCATTTAGTTTGTATCGAAAATTTTTATTTTAGAGGGAAGCGCGGGAAATGACACCGGTTATAGTCACTAGGGTACGTAGGAACGTCCCCCCGCAATATAAAGCAATTCTATTTTTTCATTTTTATCCAAAATACATGGGTTAAAACCCATCGATTTTGAATTTTCAAAACGTTTTCCCAAAGCTCTGGAATAGCACGCCTATGGTTTCTTAGGCCTATCCGAAGCCAAAAGGCTGCCAAATCCGATTCTGAATAGTTTTAAAGATCCGTCCACAAATAACGGCGCTACAATTTTTTGAAAGTTCAAAATTGGCTCAAAATGAGCGCTAAAAATCGCAATTTTTTATTGTCGAAAAATTAACGTCGCACCCTATACATATTATACATGTATCTTATGTAAAAAAGCCTCAGGATTCCGAATCCGTGTCGTTTGTAATGATTGGATCGAAAATAAGGGCGCTACGATTTTTTTTGTGAATCAAGGGGTACGTATTTCTATTCATTTAGTTTGTATCGAAAATTTTTATTTTAGAGGGGAAGCGCGGGGAAATGACACCGGTTATAGTCACTAGGGGTACGTAGGAACGTACCCTCGCAATATAAAGCAATTCTATTTTTTTCATTTTTTATCCAAAATACATGGGTTAAAACCCATCGATTTTGAAATTTCAAAACGTTTTCCCAAAGCTCTGGAATAGTACGCCTATGGTTTCTTAGGCCTATCCGAAGCCAAAAAGGCTGCCAAATCCGATTCTGAATAGTTTTTAAAGATCCGTCCACAAATAACGGCGCTACAATTTTTTGAAAGTTCAAAATTGGCTCAAAATGAGCGCTAAAAATCGCAATTTTTATTTCGAAAAATTAACGTCGCACCCTATACATATTATACATGTATCTTATGTAAAAAAGCCTCAGGATTCCGAATCCGTGTCGTTTGTAATGATTGGATCGAAAATAAGGGCGCTACGATTTTTTTTGTGAATCAAGGGGTACGTATTTCTATTCATTTAGTTTCTATCGAAAATTTTTATTTTAGAGGGAAGCGCGGGAAATGACACCGGTTATAGTCACTAGGGGGACGTAGGAACGTCCCTCGCAATATAAAGCAATTCTATTTTTTTCATTTTTTATCCAAAATACATGGGTTAAAACCCATCGATTTTGAATTTTCAAAACGTTTTCCCAAAGCTCTGGAATAGCACGCCTACGGTTTCTTAGGCCTATCCGAAGCCAAAAAGGCTGCCAAATCCGATTCTGAATAGTTTTTAAAGATCCGTCCACAAATAACGGCGCTACAATTTTTTGAAAGTTCAAAATTGGCTCAAAATGAGCGCTAAAAATCGCAATTTTTATTTCGAAAAAATTTAACGTCGCACCCTATACATATTATACATGTATCTTATGTAAAAAAGCCTCAGGATTCCGAATCCGTGTCGTTTGTAATGATTGGATCGAAAATAAGGGCGCTACGATTTTTTTTGTGAATCAAGGGGTACGTATTTCTATTCATTTAGTTTGTATCGAAAATTTTTATTTTAGAGGGAAGCGCGGGAAATGACACCGGTTATAGTCACTAGGGTACGTAGGAACGTCCCCTCGCAATATAAAGCAATTCTATTTTTTTCATTTTTTATCCAAAATACATGGGTTAAAACCCATCGATTTTGAATTTTCAAAACGTTTTCCCAAAGCTCTGGAATAGCACGCCTACGGTTTCTTAGGCCTATCCGAAGCCAAAAAGGCTGCCAAATCCGATTCTGAATAGTTTTTAAAGATCCGTCCACAAATAACGGCGCTACAATTTTTTGAAAGTTCAAAATTGGCTCAAAATGAGCGCTAAAAATCGCAATTTTTATTTCGAAAATTAACGTCGCACCCTATACATATTATACATGTATCTTATGTAAAAAAGCCTCAGGATTCCGAATCCGTGTCGTTTGTAATGATTGGATCGAAAATAAGGGCGCTACGATTTTTTTTGTGAATCAAGGGGTACGTATTTCTATTCATTTAGTTTGTATCGAAAATTTTTATTTTAGAGGGAAGCGCGGGAAATGACACCGGTTATAGTCACTAGGGTACGTAGGAACGTCCCCTCGCAATATAAAGCAATTCTATTTTTTTCATTTTTTATCCAAAATACATGGGTTAAAACCCATCGATTTTGAATTTTCAAAACGTTTTCCCAAAGCTCTGGAATAGCACGCCTACGGTTTCTTAGGCCTATCCGAAGCCAAAAGGCTGCCAAATCCGATTCTGAATAGTTTTTAAAGATCCGTCCACAAATAACGGCGCTACAATTTTTGAAAGTTCAAAATTGGCTCAAAATGAGCGCTAAAATCGCAATTTTTATTTTCGAAAATTAACGTCGCACCCTATACATATTATACATGTATCTTATGTAAAAAGCCTCAGGATTCCGAATCCGTGTCGTTTGTAATGATTGGATCGAAAATAAGGGCGCTACGATTTTTTTGTGAATCAAGGGTACGTATTTCTATTCATTTAGTTTGTATCGAAAATTTTTATTTTAGAGGGAAGCGCGGGAAATGACACCGGTTATAGTCACTAGGGTACGTAGGAACGTCCCTCGCAATATAAAGCAATTCTATTTTTTCATTTTTATCCAAAATACATGGGTTAAAACCCATCGATTTTGAATTTTCAAAACGTTTTCCCAAAGCTCTGGAATAGCACGCCTACGGTTTCTTAGGCCTATCCGAAGCCAAAAGGCTGCCAAATCCGATTCTGAATAGTTTTTAAAGATCCGTCCACAAATAACGGCGCTACAATTTTTTGAAAGTTCAAAATTGGCTCAAAATGAGCGCTAAAATCGCAATTTTTTATTTTCGAAAAATTAACGTCGCACCCTATACATATTATACATGTATCTTATGTAAAAAAGCCTCAGGATTCCGAATCCGTGTCGTTTGTAATGATTGGATCGAAAATAAGGGCGCTACGATTTTTTTTGTGAATCAAGGGGTACGTATTTCTATTCATTTAGTTTGTATCGAAAATTTTTATTTTAGAGGGGAAGCGCGGGGAAATGACACCGGTTATAGTCACTAGGGGTACGTAGGAACGTCCCCTCGCAATATAAAGCAATTCTATTTTTTTCATTTTTTATCCAAAATACATGGGTTAAAACCCATCGATTTTGAATTTTCAAAACGTTTTCCCAAAGCTCTGGAATAGCACGCCTACGGTTTCTTAGGCCTATCCGAAGCCAAAAGGCTGCCAAATCCGATTCTGAATAGTTTTTAAAGATCCGTCCACAAATAACGGCGCTACAATTTTTGAAAGTTCAAAATTGGCTCAAAATGAGCGCTAAAATCGCAATTTTTATTTCGAAAATTAACGTCGCACCCTATACATATTATACATGTATCTTATGTAAAAAGCCTCAGGATTCCGAATCCGTGTCGTTTGTAATGATTGGATCGAAAATAAGGGCGCTACGATTTTTTTGTGAATCAAGGGTACGTATTTCTATTCATTTAGTTTGTATCGAAAATTTTTATTTTAGAGGGAAGCGGGGAAATGACACCGGTTATAGTCACTAGGGGTACGTAGGAACGTCCCTCGCAATATAAAGCAATTCTATTTTTTCATTTTTATCCAAAATACATGGGTTAAAACCCATCGATTTTGAATTTTCAAAACGTTTTCCCAAAGCTCTGGAATAGCACGCCTACGGTTTCTTAGGCCTATCCGAAGCCAAAAGGCTGCCAAATCCGATTCTGAATAGTTTTTAAAGATCCGTCCACAAATAACGGCGCTACAATTTTTGAAAGTTCAAAATTGGCTCAAAATGAGCTCTAAAATCGCAATTTTTATTTTTGAAAATTAACGTCGCACCCTATACATATTATACATGTATCTTATGTAAAAAAGCCTCAGGATTCCGAATCCGTGTCGTTTGTAATGATTGGGTCGAAAATAAGGGCGCTACGATTTTTTTTGTGAATCAAGGGGTACGTATTTCTATTGATTTAGTTTGTATCGAAAATTTTTATTTTAGAGGGGAAGCGCGGGAAATGACACCGGTTATAGTCACTAGGGGTACGTAGGAACGTCCCCTCGCAATATAAAGCAATTCTATTTTTTTCATTTTTTATCCAAAATACATGGGTTAAAACCCATCGATTTTGAATTTTCAAAACGTTTTCCCAAAGCTCTGGAATAGCACGCCTACGGTTTCTTAGGCCTATCCGAAGCCAAAAAGGCTGCCAAATCCGATTCTGAATAGTTTTTAAAGATCCGTCCACAAATAACGGCGCTACAATTTTTTGAAAGTTCAAAATTGGCTCAAAATGAGCTCTAAAAATCGCAATTTTTTATTTTCGAAAATTAACATTGCACCCTATACATATTATACATGTATCTTATGTAAAAAAGCCTCAGGATTCCGAATCCGTGTCGTTTGTAATGATTGGATCGAAAATAAGGGCGCTACGATTTTTTTTGTGAATCAAGGGGTACGTATTTCTATTCATTTAGTTTGTATCGAAAATTTTTATTTTAGAGGGAAGCGCGGGGAAATGACACCGGTTATAGTCACTAGGGGTACGTAGGAACGTCCCCTCGCAATATAAAGCAATTCTATTTTTTTCATTTTTTATCCAAAATACATGGGTTAAAACCCATCGATTTTGAATTTTCAAAACGTTTTCCCAAAGCTCTGGAATAGCACGCCTACGGTTTCTTAGGCCTATCCGAAGCCAAAAGGCTGCCAAATCCGATTCTGAATAGTTTTAAAGATCCGTCCACAAATAACGGCGCTACAATTTTTGAAAGTTCAAAATTGGCTCAAAATGAGCTCTAAAATCGCAATTTTTATTTTCGAAAATTAACGTCGCACCCTATACATATTATACATGTATCTTATGTAAAAAGCCTCAGGATTCCGAATCCGTGTCGTTTGTAATGATTGGATCGAAAATAAGGGCGCTACGATTTTTTTTGTGAATCAAGGGGTACGTATTTCTATTGATTTAGTTTGTATCGAAAATTTTTATTTTAGAGGGAAGCGCGGGAAATGACACCGGTTATAGTCACTAGGGGTACGTAGGAACGTCCCTCGCAATATAAAGCAATTCTATTTTTTCATTTTTATCCAAAATACATGGGTTAAAACCCATCGATTTTGAATTTTCAAAACGTTTTCCCAAAGCTCTGGAATAGCACGCCTACGGTTTCTTAGGCCTATCCGAAGCCAAAAGGCTGCCAAATCCGATTCTGAATAGTTTTTAAAGATCCGTCCACAAATAACGGCGCTACAATTTTTGAAAGTTCAAAATTGGCTCAAAATGAGCTCTAAAATCGCAATTTTTATTTCGAAAAATTAACGTCGCACCCTATACATATTATACATGTATCTTATGTAAAAAGCCTCAGGATTCCGAATCCGTGTCGTTTGTAATGATTGGATCGAAAATAAGGGCGCTACGATTTTTTTGTGAATCAAGGGGGACGTATTTCTATTCATTTAGTTTGTATCGAAAATTTTTATTTTAGAGGGAAGCGCGGGAAATGACACCGGTTATAGTCACTAGGGGGACGTAGGAACGTCCCTCGCAATATAAAGCAATTCTATTTTTTCATTTTTATCCAAAATACATGGGTTAAAACCCATCGATTTTGAATTTTCAAAACGTTTTCCCAAAGCTCTGGAATAGCACGCCTATGGTTTCTTAGGCCTATCCGAAGCCAAAAGGCTGCCAAATCCGATTCTGAATAGTTTTTAAAGATCCGTCCACAAATAACGGCGCTACAATTTTTGAAAGTTCAAAATTGGCTCAAAATGAGCGCTAAAATCGCAATTTTTATTTCGAAAAATTAACGTCGCACCCTATACATATTATACATGTATCTTATGTAAAAAGCCTCAGGATTCCGAATCCGTGTCGTTTGTAATGATTGGATCGAAAATAAGGGCGCTACGATTTTTTTGTGAATCAAGGGGGACGTATTTCTATTCATTTAGTTTGTATCGAAAATTTTTATTTTAGAGGGAAGCGCGGGAAATGACACCGGTTATAGTCACTAGGGGTACGTAGGAACGTCCCTCGCAATATAAAGCAATTCTATTTTTTCATTTTTATCCAAAATACATGGGTTAAAACCCATCGATTTTGAATTTTCAAAACGTTTTCCCAAAGCTCTGGAATAGCACGCCTATGGTTTCTTAGGCCTATCCGAAGCCAAAAGGCTGCCAAATCCGATTCTGAATAGTTTTTAAAGATCCGTCCACAAATAACGGCGCTACAATTTTTGAAAGTTCAAAATTGGCTCAAAATGAGCGCTAAAATCGCAATTTTTATTTCGAAAATTAACGTCGCACCCTATACATATTATACATGTATCTTATGTAAAAAGCCTCAGGATTCCGAATCCGTGTCGTTTGTAATGATTGGATCGAAAATAAGGGCGCTACGATTTTTTGTGAATCAAGGGTACGTATTTCTATTCATTTAGTTTGTATCGAAAATTTTTATTTTAGAGGGAAGCGCGGGAAATGACACCGGTTATAGTCACTAGGGTACGTAGGAACGTCCCTCGCAATATAAAGCAATTCTATTTTTTCATTTTTATCCAAAATACATGGGTTAAAACCCATCGATTTTGAATTTTCAAAACGTTTTCCCAAAGCTCTGGAATAGCACGCCTATGGTTTCTTAGGCCTATCCGAAGCCAAAAGGCTGCCAAATCCGATTCTGAATAGTTTTTAAAGATCCGTCCACAAATAACGGCGCTACAATTTTTGAAAGTTCAAAATTGGCTCAAAATGAGCGCTAAAATCGCAATTTTTATTTTCGAAAAAATTTAAAGTCGCACCCTATACATATTATACATGTATCTTATGTAAAAAGCCTCAGGATTCCGAATCCGTGTCGTTTGTAATGATTGGATCGAAAATAAGGGCGCTACGATTTTTTTGTGAATCAAGGGTACGTATTTCTATTCATTTAGTTTGTATCGAAAATTTTTATTTTAGAGGGAAGCGCGGGGAAATGACACCGGTTATAGTCACTAGGGTACGTAGGAACGTCCCTCGCAATATAAAGCAATTCTATTTTTTCATTTTTATCCAAAATACATGGGTTAAAACCCATCGATTTTGAATTTTCAAAACGTTTTCCCAAAGCTCTGGAATAGCACGCCTACGGTTTCTTAGGCCTATCCGAAGCCAAAAGGCTGCCAAATCCGATTCTGAATAGTTTTTAAAGATCCGTCCACAAATAACGGCGCTACAATTTTTGAAAGTTCAAAATTGGCTCAAAATGAGCGCTAAAATCGCAATTTTTATTTTCGAAAAAATTTAAAGTCGCACCCTATACATATTATACATGTATCTTATGTAAAAAGCCTCAGGATTCCGAATCCGTGTCGTTTGTAATGATTGGATCGAAAATAAGGGCGCTACGATTTTTTGTGAATCAAGGGTACGTATTTCTATTCATTTAGTTTGTATCGAAAATTTTTATTTTAGAGGGAAGCGCGGGAAATGACACCGGTTATAGTCACTAGGGGTACGTAGGAACGTCCCTCGCAATATAAAGCAATTCTATTTTTTCATTTTTATCCAAAATACATGGGTTAAAACCCATCGATTTTGAATTTTCAAAACGTTTTCCCAAAGCTCTGGAATAGCACGCCTACGGTTTCTTAGGCCTATCCGAAGCCAAAAGGCTGCCAAATCCGATTCTGAATAGTTTTTAAAGATCCGTCCACAAATAACGGCGCTACAATTTTTGAAAGTTCAAAATTGGCTCAAAATGAGCGCTAAAATCGCAATTTTTATTTTCGAAAAATTAACGTCGCACCCTATACATATTATACATGTATCTTATGTAAAAAGCCTCAGGATTCCGAATCCGTGTCGTTTGTAATGATTGGATCGAAAATAAGGGCGCTACGATTTTTTGTGAATCAAGGGGGACGTATTTCTATTCATTTAGTTTGTATCGAAAATTTTTATTTTAGAGGGAAGCGCGGGGGAAAAGACACCGGTTATAGTCACTAGGGTACGTAGGAACGTCCCTCGCAATATAAAGCAATTCTATTTTTTCATTTTTATCCAAAATACATGGGTTAAAACCCATCGATTTTGAATTTTCAAAACGTTTTCCCAAAGCTCTGGAATAGCACGCCTACGGTTTCTTAGGCCTATCCGAAGCCAAAAGGCTGCCAAATCCGATTCTGAATAGTTTTAAAGATCCGTCCACAAATAACGGCGCTACAATTTTTGAAAGTTCAAAATTGGCTCAAAATGAGCGCTAAAATCGCAATTTTTATTTCGAAAAATTAACGTCGCACCCTATACATATTATACATGTATCTTATGTAAAAAAGCCTCAGGATTCCGAATCCGTGTCGTTTGTAATGATTGGATCGAAAATAAGGGCGCTACGATTTTTTTTGTGAATCAAGGGGTACGTATTTCTATTCATTTAGTTTGTATCGAAAATTTTTATTTTAGAGGGAAGCGCGGGAAATGACACCGGTTATAGTCACTAGGGGTACGTAGGAACGTCCCTCGCAATATAAAGCAATTCTATTTTTTTCATTTTTATCCAAAATACATGGGTTAAAACCCATCGATTTTGAATTTTCAAAACGTTTTCCCAAAGCTCTGGAATAGCACGCCTACGGTTTCTTAGGCCTATCCGAAGCCAAAAAGGCTGCCAAATCCGATTCTGAATAGTTTTAAAGATCCGTCCACAAATAACGGCGCTACAATTTTTGAAAGTTCAAAATTGGCTCAAAATGAGCGCTAAAATCGCAATTTTTATTTCGAAAAATTAACGTCGCACCCTATACATATTATACATGTATCTTATGTAAAAAGCCTCAGGATTCCGAATCCGTGTCGTTTGTAATGATTGGATCGAAAATAAGGGCGCTACGATTTTTTTGTGAATCAAGGGTACGTATTTCTATTCATTTAGTTTGTATCGAAAATTTTTATTTTAGAGGGAAGCGCGGGAAATGACACCGGTTATAGTCACTAGGGGTACGTAGGAACGTCCCTCGCAATATAAAGCAATTCTATTTTTTCATTTTTATCCAAAATACATGGGTTAAAACCCATCGATTTTGAATTTTCAAAACGTTTTCCCAAAGCTCTGGAATAGCACGCCTACGGTTTCTTAGGCCTATCCGAAGCCAAAAGGCTGCCAAATCCGATTCTGAATAGTTTTAAAGATCCGTCCACAAATAACGGCGCTACAATTTTTGAAAGTTCAAAATTGGCTCAAAATGAGCTCTAAAATCGCAATTTTTATTTCGAAAAATTAACGTCGCACCCTATACATATTATACATGTATCTTATGTAAAAAGCCTCAGGATTCCGAATCCGTGTCGTTTGTAATGATTGGATCGAAAATAAGGGCGCTACGATTTTTTTGTGAATCAAGGGTACGTATTTCTATTCATTTAGTTTGTATCGAAAATTTTTATTTTAGAGGGAAGCGCGGGAAATGACACCGGTTATAGTCACTAGGGTACGTAGGAACGTCCCTCGCAATATAAAGCAATTCTATTTTTTTCATTTTTTATCCAAAATACATGGGTTAAAACCCATCGATTTTGAATTTTCAAAACGTTTTCCCAAAGCTCTGGAATAGCACGCCTACGGTTTCTTAGGCCTATCCGAAGCCAAAAAGGCTGCCAAATCCGATTCTGAATAGTTTTTAAAGATCCGTCCACAAATAACGGCGCTACAATTTTTTGAAAGTTCAAAATTGGCTCAAAATGAGCTCTAAAATCGCAATTTTTATTTCGAAAATTAACGTCGCACCCTATACATATTATACATGTATCTTATGTAAAAAAGCCTCAGGATTCCGAATCCGTGTCGTTTGTAATGATTGGATCGAAAATAAGGGCGCTACGATTTTTTTTGTGAATCAAGGGGTACGTATTTCTATTGATTTAGTTTGTATCGAAAATTTTTATTTTAGAGGGAAGCGCGGGGAAATGACACCGGTTATAGTCACTAGGGTACGTAGGAACGTCCCTCGCAATATAAAGCAATTCTATTTTTTTCATTTTTTATCCAAAATACATGGGTTAAAACCCATCGATTTTGAATTTTCAAAACGTTTTCCCAAAGCTCTGGAATAGCACGCCTACGGTTTCTTAGGCCTATCCGAAGCCAAAAAGGCTGCCAAATCCGATTCTGAATAGTTTTTAAAGATCCGTCCACAAATAACGGCGCTACAATTTTTTGAAAGTTCAAAATTGGCTCAAAATGAGCGCTAAAATCGCAATTTTTTATTTTTGAAAATTAACGTCGCACCCTATACATATTATACATGTATCTTATGTAAAAAAGCCTCAGGATTCCGAATCCGTGTCGTTTGTAATGATTGGATCGAAAATAAGGGCGCTACGATTTTTTTTGTGAATCAAGGGGTACGTATTTCTATTGATTTAGTTTGTATCGAAAATTTTTATTTTAGAGGGAAGCGCGGGAAATGACACCGGTTATAGTCACTAGGGTACGTAGGAACGTCCCCTCGCAATATAAAGCAATTCTATTTTTTTCATTTTTTATCCAAAATACATGGGTTAAAACCCATCGATTTTGAATTTTCAAAACGTTTTCCCAAAGCTCTGGAATAGCACGCCTACGGTTTCTTAGGCCTATCCGAAGCCAAAAAGGCTGCCAAATCCGATTCTGAATAGTTTTTAAAGATCCGTCCACAAATAACGGCGCTACAATTTTTTGAAAGTTCAAAATTGGCTCAAAATGAGCTCTAAAAATCGCAATTTTTTAAATTTTCTTTTAATTTTTTTAATTAAATTTTTTAAAAATTTTAAATTTAATTCTTTTTTAAAAAATTTTTAAAAAAACCATTTTTTAAATTTTTTAAATTAAAATTTTTTTATATTGTTTTTTTTTTTAAAAAAGTTTTGTTTAAAAAATTTTTTTTACAAATTTTTGTTTTTAATTTTTTTTTTAATTTTGGTTTAAAAAAATTTTTTTATTTTTTTAAAAATTTGGAAAGTTTTTTGGGGGAAAATAAAAACTTTTTTATCTTTGGTTTTTCCCCTTTAAAATTAATTTAAAGGAAAAAATTAAAATTTTAAAAAACCTTTAAAAATTTCTTTAAAAAGGGGTTTTTTAATGTTTTTTTAAAAAAATAAATTTAAACCAAAAATTTTTCTCGGGTTTTTAAGGGGTTTTTTTTTAAATTTTTTTTCCCCCTAAACCCCCCGAAAATTTTTCGGGAAAAATTTTTGGGGTTTTTTTTAAAAGGGGAGTTTAAAAACCCCCACCAAAAAGCCCTTTTTATTTTTGGGGAAAAATTTTACTTAAAAAAGGTTGGGGGCAAAAAACCCCACGGCCCCGGGCTAAAAGGGAAATTTTTCAAAATATGGGCAAAAAAAAATTTTTAAAATTTTTTTAAAATTTTTAAACCCTAGGTTTTAAAAAAAAAAAAAAACCTTTTTTGCGAAAATTTTTAGTCGGGTATAAAAATTTTAAGCGTTTTCCAAGCAAAAGCCTCTGGGAAAAAAAGGCCCCCAAAATTTTAAAACCCTTTTTACCCTGGAAAATTTTAAAGCCCGTTTAAAAATTTTTTTTATGGGCCCAAATAAAACCCTTTTTGGGAAAAAGGCCCGGGAAAAAAAAAGTCTTTTTTCAAAATTTTTAGCCTGGGTTTTAAAAAATTTTTCCTTTTAAAAGGGCAAAACGCCCGAAAATTTTTTTAAAATTTTGGCCCCCAAATAAAAAAGCCTTTTATTTAAAACCCCTTTAAAAGCCCCCAAAAATTTTAAAGGGTTTTTTTTTTTCCCCCGGGAAAAAAAAAAAGTCTTTTTTCAAAATTTTGTACCCGGGATAAAAAACTTTTCTTTTTCAAAAATTTGAGCCCTGGGAAAAAAATTTTTTAAAAATTTTTTTTTTAAAAAACCCTAAAGCCAAACGGCCCCAAAAAAAGCCTCTTATCTTTGGAAAATTTTGTGCCTTTAAAAATTTTTAATTTTTTCCAAGTTTTAAAAAGCCTACTGCGGAAAAAAACCTTTTCTTAAAATTTTTGGTCCTTTTTAAAAAATTTTAAGCGCCAAGAAAAGCCTGGACCGGCCCAAATAAAAATTTTCTTTGGAAAATTTTGAGCCCGGGCTAAAAATTTTAATCTTTTTCCAATGTTTTCAAAAAAATTTAAAACCCCTTTTTAAAATTTTTACCCTTTAAAACCCAGTGCCTTTATTTTAAAACCCCAAAAAGTTTTTAAAATTTTGGGGCCCTTTAAAAAAAGGGTAAAAATTTTTTCCGGTTTTTGGGGAAAGCCCCCAAAAAATTTCTTTTTCAAATTTTTACCCGGCTTTTTTAAAAGTGCGGAAAAACCCCAAAAGGGTAAACCCCGAAAAAAAGGCCTTAAAAAACCCTTTGGGTTTTAAAAAAAGGGGGAAAAATTTAAAAGTACTTTAAAAAAAAAATTTAATTTTGGAATTTTTCCCGGGCTTTAGCAAAAAAAGGGTAAAACCATTTTAAAAAAATTTTTTTTTAAAAATTTTGGGTTAAAATTTTAATTTTTTCCCGTTTTCAAAACCCTAAAACCCCAAATAAAAAAGTTTTTTTTTTAAAATTTTTTGAAAATTTTAAAAAATTTTTTTTTGTTTTTCTTTTTTTAAAGGTTAAAAAAACCGAAAAAAAGCCCCTTTTGGGATTTTTTTTAAATTTTTTTTTAAAATTTTTTAAAAAAAAAGGGGAAAATAAATTTTAAATTTTTTGGGGGAAATTTTTAAAAATTTTTAATTTTAATAAAATTGGGTTTCTTTTTTGGGTTTTTTGTTTTTTTCCAAAAATTTTTTAAAAAATTTTTAAAAAATTTTTTTGGGTTTGAAAAAAAATTTTTAAAAACCAAAATTTAAAAAATTAAAAAAATTTTTTTAAATTTCAAAATAAGGTTTTAATTATAAAATTTTTTTTTTTTAAAAAATTTATTTTTTAATTTAATATTAAAACCTTATTTTTGTTTTGTTTGGTAATTTTTAAAATTAAAATTTTTTAACAAAAAAAAAAATTTTTTTTTTAAAATTTTAAAATATTTTTAAAATTTAAATTTTTAAAAAAGTTTAATAAAAATTTTAAAATTTAAAGGGAAAAATAATTTAATTCAAAAAAACTTTTTTAAAAATTTTAAAAAAAAAAAATTTTTAAAATTAAATTTTAAAAAATAATTTAAAAATTAAACATTTAAAAAAAATCCCATTTTTAAAAAAATTTTTAAAACCCTTTTAAGTTTAAATTTTAATTTAAAAAATAAATTAATTTTTTAAAAGAAAACTTTAAAAAATTTTAAAATTTTTTTTTTTTTAAAAATTTTAAAATTTAATTTTTTAAAAAAAATTTAAATTTTTTTGGGTTAGGCCCTATTTTTTAAAAAAATAATTTTAAAAAAAAAACCCCTTTTAAATTTTTTTAAAAAAAAAACCCTTTTTTGGGAATTTTTAAAATAAAAATTTAAAATTTTTTAAATTAATTTTTTAAAAAATTTAAATTTCAAAAATTTTTTTTAAAAAGAAAAATTTTTGAAAATTAAAAAAAAAAAAAAAAAATTTTAAAACCCAAAAATGGGAAAACCCTTTCAAAAAATTTCAAAAAACCCCAAAAAAAACCCCAAAAGAAATTTTTTTTTTAAAAAACCCCTTTAAAAATATTTAAAATTTTTTTGGGGTTTTTAAAAAAATTGGAAATTTAAAAATTTAATTTTATTTCAAATTTACCCCATATTTTTGGGGCGATTACCCGGGGTTGAATTTAAAAAAACCGATTTTTTTAAACCAAATTTTTTTAAGAAATTTTTTATTTTAAAACAAAAAATTAAAAAATTTAAAAATTTTTTAAAAATTTTTTTTTTTTAAATTTAAAATAAATTTAAAAATAAAATTTTTTTTAAAAAAGCCTGGTATAATTTTTTAAAGGGCCCTAAAAAAAAAATTTTAATTTTTAAAAAAAAAACCCAAAATTTTAAATTTTAAAATTTTTCAAAAACCTAATTCAATTTTTTTTCAAAAAAGGTCCACCATTTTAAAGTTTTTAAAAAGCCCCCAAAACCCTTTTTTGGCAAAATTGGGTAAAATAAAAATTTTTATTTTAAATTTTAAAAAATTTTTTAAAAGAAAAAAAAATTTTTTTTTTTTGAAAAAAGTTTTTATTTTTTTAAAAATCTTTAAAATTTTTAAATTTCAAAAATTTTTTAAAATTTTTTTTAAAACCAAAAATAAAGTTTTTAAACGAAAGTTTTGAAATAAAAGGCCCTTTTTTTTTTTTAAAAACCCCAAAAAATTTTTTAAAACCCAAACGTTTTGAAATTTGGTTTTAAAGGGGCCCGGATTAAAATTAGTTTTTTTATTAAAAAAAAAATGTTCAAATTTTAAACCCTAAATTAATATTTTTAAATTCCAAAAATTTAAAAAATTTTAAATTTTTAAAAAAAAGCCCCTTATAAAAGGGTTTCTTAGGAAACCCAAAAAACCAATCCTTTTTTTTTATCCCAAAAAAGGGAAAATTTTTTTAAAAAAGTTTTAAATTCTAAATGACCCTTTTTTAAAAAAAAGCCCCAAATCATTTAATATTTTTAATTAAAAATAACCCTCTTTTTTAAATTTTATAAAATAGGGGCCCAATTTTTTTTAAAATTTTTCCCCCTTAAATAATTTTTTTTTTTAAAGCCGGGAAACCGTTTTTAATGTTTTAAAAACCCCCAAATTTTGGGTTCAATTTTTATTTTATTCAAATAGTTTAAACAATTTTTATTTAAAAGGGGAAAACCCAAATATCCCAGGGTTTCTTAGGCCCCCGGAAAAAGGGTTTTTTATTTTTTAAAATAAGGGACATTTTTAAATTTAAAATTTTCAAACCTAAATTTCCCTTTTTATTTTGGGAAAAAAGCCCTTATTTATATTAAATCCCCAAAAATAAAGGGCCCAATTTTTTTAAATTTTTCCAAAATAGGGGAAACATTTTTTTTTAAAATTTCCCAAAAATAAAAGTTTTTTTTAAGAAAGGGAAACCCTTTTTTTTAGGGCAAAAACGGGAAAAATTTTTTTTTAAATTTTTCAAAATTTGGGTTAAAATTTTATTTTAAAAAAGGGGAAAAATTTAACCTAGGTTGGCCTTCGGAAAAAGGGAAAATAAAATTTTTTAAAATCGGGAAAACCCTCATTTTTGGTTTTCAAAATTTTAAAGAGGGAAGGGAAATTTTGGAAAAATCCACCCAAAATTTTAAAGTCCCCAAAAAAGCCTCAATTTTTTTTTTAAAAATTGGGTAAAAAGGGTGAATTTTTTTTTCAAAATTTTTCCCCTTTATTTTCATTTTTTAAAAGAAACCGAAAACCCTGGTTTTTTAAAATGGGCAAAAAGGGCCCCTTTTTTTAAAAATTATTTTTTAAATTTTGGGTTAAAATTTTATTTTAAAAAACGCCCAAATTAAAATTTAATGTTTTAGGTTGGAACCCCGGGTTTAAAATATTTAAATTTTTAAAATTTTTTAAAAACCCTCATTTTAATTTTAAAATTTTCCCAAAATTTTTAAAGGGGGGGAAAAAAGGGAAAATAAATTTTTTTAAAAAGCCCCAAATTTTCCCTTTTTTAAAAAATTGGTAAAAAGGGTTTAATTTTTTTTAAAAAATTTTTCCCCTATTTTTTTAAATTTTATTTAGAAAAAGCCCGGGAAAAACCGGTTTGTTTTTAAGGGTTTCCCAAATAAGGGCAAATTTTTTTAAATTTTTTCAAAATTTTGGGTTAAAATTTTATTTTAAAAAAACGGGAAACCTTAAAGTATATTAAACCTTCCAACCCTTTTTTAAATTTTATAAAAATTTAAAACCTCAAATTAAACTTTTTTAAATTTTTGGTCAAAATTTTTTTGGGGGGAAAAAAGGAAACCCATTATTTAAATTCCAAAAAAGCCCAAATTTTTTTTTTTTAAATGTTAAAAACGATTTTTTTTTAAAATTTAAGCGATTTACTTTTTTAAAAAAAAAAGGGGGGAAAAACCCGGTTTTAAAATGTCAAAAAAGGGCCTAATTTTTAAAAAAATTTTTCATTTTATAAAAAATTTTTTTTAAAAAACGGAAAAATTTTCAATTTGAAAGCCCTGGTTCCAATCCCCAAAAATTTATCCAAAATTTGGGTTTAAAATGAAATAAAAAATTTTTTTCCCAAATTTTTAAAAATATTTTTTAAAGGAAAAATTTAAATAAATTTCTGAAATTTTTAAAACCCCAAAATTAAATTTTTTAAAATTTTGGTAAAAAGGAAAATTTTTTTTAATAAGGCCCTATTTTTTTTTTTTAAAAAAATAAAGAACCGGGAAATTTTAAGATGCCCTTTTGGGAACTTAATTAAAATTTATTTTTCAAATTTTTATTTTAAAAAAACCCCAATTTTTTAAAACTTTTAAAACTGGAACGCCCCGGGGAAAAAAATATTTTATAAAAAACCTTTTTAAAATAACAAATTTTTTTGGCAAAATTTTTATGGGAAAAGGGGAAATTTTGAAAATTTTGGGCCCCTCCAATTTAAAAGCTAAAATTTTTTTATTCCAAAATTTTTTTAAAAATCAAATTTTTTCAAAATTTTTTAAACCCTTTATATTTATTTTTTTGGTAAAAAAGGGAAAGGGGGAAAATAAAATTTTTAAAAAGGGGCCCTCAAATTTTTAAAATTTTATTTTAAAATTTTTTAAAAAAAAAAAATTTTAATTTAAAATTTTAAACCCTGAAAAAACCCTTTTTTTTTTTACCAAAAAAGGGAAACCCATTTTTTTTTAAAATTTCCCCAAAGGGGTACTTTTTTTAAAAAAAGGGGAAAACCAAATTTTTAAGTCCCCAACAAAAACCCCTTTCAATTAAAAATTTAAATTAAATTTTCCCAAAAATTTTAAAAAACGATTTTTTTTAAAATTTTTAAAACCTAATTGTTTTTCTTTTTATTTAAGAAAAAGGGGGCCATTTTTGTTAAAGGGTACTAATCTTTTTATAAAATTTTTTTTTTAAAAAAATTTAAAAACGTTTAATTAAAATTTTAAACCCTAATAAAAGCCTTTTTTTTTTTCCCCCAAAAAAACCCAAAATGTTTCAAATTTTAAAACCCTTTACCCCTAAATTTTTTTAAAATTTTTAAAAGGGGGAAAAATGCAAATTTTTATTTTAAAACCCCCCCAAATAAAAATTTCTTTTTAAATTAAAATTGGTTAAAACCTTTTTAATTTTAAAAATTTCCCATTTTTAATAGCTTTTTTTTAGGTTTCCCGAAAAATTTTTTAAAGGGGGAAAGTTTTGGGCACATTTTGGGAAAATTGAAATTAAAATTTTTTTTCAAAATTTTATTTTAAAAAAAAACCCACCCTTAAATTTAAAAGTTTTAAACCCCGGAATTAACCTTTTTTTTTAAAATGGGAAAAAAAACCTTTAATTTTTTGTTTCCCGTTAAAAACCCTTTTTTGGTTAAAAAAAGGGGTGCCCTTTATTTTAAAATTAAGCCCCAAATAACAATTTTTTTAAAATTTTCAAAATCGGGCCCTTTTATTTGAAAAAACCCAAATTTTTTAATAGGGTTTTTTTTTAAAGTATCCGAAAAATTTTTTGGGAAAGGGGAAATTTAAAATTTTTTAATAAGGGTAAATTTTTAAATTAAAATTTAAAAAATTTTTATTTTAAAAAAGGGGAAAACCCACTTTTAATTTCAAATTAAACCCTCAATTCCCTTTTTTTTATTTTATCCAAAAAAGGGCCCTGATTTTTTTTAAAATTTCCCCAAAATACCCCTAAATTTTTGGTTAAAATTTTTAAAAAGGGCAAATCCTTTATAAATTTAAGGCCCCCAAAATAAAACTTTCTTTTTTTTAAAACCCAAAAAAAACCCCTTTTTTAAATTTAAAAAACCCCATTAATAAGGGCTATTTTTCCTTTAGGGAAAAATTTTTTAAGGGAAAGAAAGCCCGTTTTTAAAAGGGGTACTTTTTTCAATTAAAAAAATTTTTATTTTAAAAAATAAGGGTTTCCCCCTTTTAATTTAAACTTTTGCCTTTAAAGACCCATTTTTTTTTAAAATAAGAAAAACCCCATTTTTTTTAAAATTTTTTTTCAAATCCGAAATTTTTAGGGAAAGGAAAAAGGCGAAACCATTTTATTTTAAAAAACCCTCCCCAAAATAAAATTTAAATTTTTATTAAAAATAATGGGAAAACCTTTTTTAAATTTAAAATTTCCCAAATTTTTTTAACGGGTTTCTTATTAAACCTTTTAAAATTTTTTTTTAAAGGGAGAAATAACCCGTAATTTTTTGGGAAAAGGGAAATTTTCAAATTTAGAAAATTTTTTTTTAAAAAAATAAGGGTTTCCCCACATTTAAATTTAAACTTTTAAAAAAATTTTCCCTTTTTTAAATATGGGAAAACCCCAGATTTTGGTTTTAAAGGGGAAAATCCCTATTTTTAAATTTAAAAGGAAAAAGGGAAAAACCATTTAAAATTTAAGCCCCCCAAAAAAAAATTTTTTTTTTTAAAAAGGGTTCTTTTTTTGAAAAATTTAAGTCAAATTTTTTTGAAAAGGGTGGTTCCAACCCGGTTTTAAATAAATTTAAATTTTTGGGGAAAAAAACCCGTTTTATTTTTGGTTAAAAATTTTAAAGGGAAAAATTTTTTTTTTAAAATCTGGGAAACCCTTAATTTTAAAAATTTTTTTATTTTAAAAAACCCATGGGTTTTAAAGTTTTTAAAAAAACCCTTTTAATTTTTTCCCTGGAAAATTTTTTAAAAAAAGGGGAAAGAGGTATTTAATTCAAAATCCGCAAATTTAAAAAATTTTTTATTTTTAAAATAGGTTAAAACCCCTTTTTTTTGAAAAAAAGGGCCCCAAATTTTTTGACGGGTTTAAACCCTTCCAATTTTTTAAAATTTTAAAAAAGCGCCCAAAATGGGTAATTTTATTAAATTTTAAATTTACAAAAATTTTTTATTTTCCAAAAAAGGGTTTAAACCCAAATTTTTAAATTTCAAATTAAAAACCTTTTTTTCCAAATTTCTTTGGGAAAATCGAAAAAACCCAAAATTTTTCCCAAAGTTTAATCCCCAAATTTTTTAAATTTTTTAAAGAAAAAGGGGAAAAACCAAATCAATTTTTTAAAATCCCAAAAAACAATTTTTTTTATTTTTAAAAACGGGTTAAAACCTTTTTGAAATTAAACCCCAAAAAACCTAATTTTTTTAAAAAGGGCCCATTTCCAACCGTGGTTTTTTATTTTTAAAAAGCGCAAATGGGAATTTGGGTCAAATTTTAATATAAAAGAAAATTTTTATTTTAAAAAAATTTTAACATATTTATTTAAAATTTTAAAAAGCCTTTAATTCCCTTTTTTAAAAAAAAAACCCCTTTTAATTTAAAAGTTTTAAAATTTTTACAAATTTTTTTAAAGGGGAAAGAAAAGGAAATAGTATAAAATTCCCCAAATAAGGGAAATTTTTAAATTATTTTTAAAATAGGTTAAAACCCTTTTTTTTAAAAATTTAAACCCAAAATAAATGTTTTTGGCCCTCACCCTTTTGCTTTTTTTTGAAAGCCGAAAAAGGGTAATTTGATTTAAATTCTAAATTTAGAAAATTTTTTTTTAAAATAAAATACATTTAACCCTGTTTATTTAAAAAGCCCAATTAATTCCCTTTTTTTTTTTAATCGAAAAAACCCAAATTTTTTTTAAAAGTTTTTTTCAATCCCAAATTTTTTTAAAGAAAAAGGGGAAAAACCCGAAATCCAATTTTATAAAATCCGCTAAAAATTTTTAAATTATTTTTAAAAATGGGAAAACCTTTTTTTAAAATTAAAAAAAAATGTTTTTTGGCAGGTACCGGCCAATATTTTTAAAAATTTTTAAATTTTTAAAAGGGGGAAAATTTTTGGTTAAAATTTTTAAAAAAGCAAATTTTTTTTTTCAAAATAAGGGTTAAAATCTTTTAATTAAAATTTTTTTCCCCTTTCCTCTTTTGGGTTAAAAAAGGGGTTTTTTTTAAAAGTTTTAAACCTTTAAAAACGAAATTTTTTTAAAGGCCAAATGCCTATGAATTTTTTAAAAACGTCCCCCCAAAAAAAATTTAAATTATTTTTAAAATAGGTTAAAACCCTTTTTAATTTTAAAATTTCCCCCTTTATAATATTTTTACCTTTTTAAAAATCAAAATTTTAAAAAGGGGGGGAAAAATAAGGGGTTTAATTTTAAAAATTTTCAAAATAAAATTTAAAAAAATAAGGGCCCCTTAATTTAAAGTTTTTAAATTGGAATTCCCTTTTTTTTTTAAAATTTGGGAAAAACCCGATTTTTTTTAAAAGTTTTAAAATCCAAAATTTTCAAATTTTTTAAGAAAAGGGGAAATGACCCAATGTTTTTTTCCCCAAAATTAAGGCCCTCATTTTTTAAATTTTTAAAAAACCCAATTCCCCTTTTTTTAAAAATTTTAAAGCCATTTTGGTAGGTTTCATTTCCCAAAGGTAAAATTTTATTTTTTTAAAAGGGGGAAAAACCCTTTAATTTTGAAATTTAAATTTTAAAAAAGGGGAAATCATTTTTATTTTTCCAAAAAAGGGGGCCCCCCATTTTAAAATTATTTTTTTTCAATTTCCCTTGGGTTTTAAATATAAAAAAAGTTTTTTGGAATCGTATTTTTATTAAAAAAAGGGGAAAGAAATTAAAATTTCCCAAAATAGGGAAAATTTTTTAAAAAAAAATTTATTTTTTTTAAAATTTAAAAAAAATCGATTTTTTTAAAAGCGCGGGAAATGACACCGGTTATAGTCACTAGGGGTACGTAGGAACGTCCCCTCGCAATATAAAGCAATTCTATTTTTTTCATTTTTTATCCAAAATACATGGGTTAAAACCCATCGATTTTGAAATTTCAAAACGTTTTCCCAAAGCTTTGGAATAGCACGCCTTTGGTTTCTTAGGCCTATCATTTGAAGTAAAACTTCTTTAGGCACACCTCGAGAGTAACTCGGATCTTTTTCGGACGGAAGTGACGTTGAATGACATCTATACTCTGTGGACGCAGGGTTCCTCTATTTAAAGGCGTGGCTTAATAGTATGACCGACTTTAGGCGCCAAATTCAATATAAATACACGCATTTCGACACAACGATAGTAGAAGCTTGTTTTAAGCGAAATTTTCAACTGGGCAGGTTGAAATGGTGCGCAAGAAAAATTCGTTATAGTTTAATCGTCAAAGTTTTACTTCAACTGCGCTCATCTTTTTTTTTTAATCGGCAATGAAACGCGCGCTTCGATTTTTTCGGTTTTCGAACGCAATTTGGCGGCACGCGGCTTGCCCAATTGGCATTTTCGGCTCGGTGCAGGTGCGCGATGCACAAATAAATAATTGCGTACGTTTAAATAAGGCAAAGAGGCGAGAGATCCCAGCCGAGGGTTACCATGACGACCACGCGCATTGGATTGACCTCCTGGTGCTGCTCGCTGGCGCTGCTTCCTACCGTTCTCAGTTGTGTTTGTGCCGAGGCTATTCGCAGTCGGCTTTCAAGACAATGTGCCTGCCTTCAAATTGTTTACAATCTTTTCGCATTCCGTAAGCGTCGTTCCACACAAGGGCCGAAAGTAAGTGTGCGTCCGCGGCGGCGGCCGAGCCCGACGCTTTTCGCCGCCCGTACCAGACCCCCAACCGCAATAAATATTTTTTTTTAACCACCCCGAAAACGAATTTTCCGTATCGATCGCGATAAAATGTCGATACGGAGAGACGTGTTTTATTTCGACCGGAAAATTGTGGATTTTCTGCGGGAATTCGGTAGGCGTTGTCGCGCCTTCGAATTTCCGATCAACGCGGAAACATTTCGACTCCGCATTTCGGCCTTGAATAATCACAACGATGATGTAAAGCGTATTTAAAACGACGAAATTCCGGTTTTTGAGATCGGAACGTCAGGAATTTTCGGCGGAAACGAATTGCGCGAGGGGGAGGGGGTTACGTTTTCCTTTGTGCGAGGGTTTTCCGAGACCGTCGGCGGCCGGTTTTCCCGAAAATTTGCGCGCCCACTTCGCGGCGAGCTTTTATGAATGGAGCTTTCGGGGCTCTTTTTCTTTTTGGGTCGAATTGCGTTTCGAGAGCGCCCTTCTTCCGTATCGGTTTTGTTCAGATGAAAAAGTAGATGTATTTGAGAAGGTCAGTGGTGTAGGGACCTTGATTTGTTTAAAGTTGAATGCTATTGCTGATTTTGTTCAGAGATTACATTTAAGCGAAACGATTTATGTTCGATATGGATCGGGGTTCGGGGGGGACATTTATTATGATTGCGGATGATTGAATTTGGGTCGGTGCAAAGTTGGACCATTAATGGATGTTTTGGTGATGTGCCTTTGACTTATTTCCTATACGATGTCTCAAAAGTGTGGTGTCTTAAGTCAAAGTGAAAATTTTGAGGAAATTTGAGTTTTACTGAAAGATTTTGGTGTTAAAGGACTAGCGAAAAAAAATGAGTCCGGCTATGGGCACTATAGGTCCATAGGAACGTCCCCCTACAATATAAAACAAATCTATTTTTTCCAAAAATAACAAAGGGGTTAACCCATGTTTTTTCACTATTTTGGCCGACTTTTGGACTTTTAAGTTAGTACCAATTTCCGACGTACTAAGGCCTAATGCGTTCGAAAATAAAATCTTTCGGCGTACTTCTCAAAAATAAAAAAGTTATAGCGTTTTAAAAGTTTCATTTTAAAGCCAAATTTAATTTTTCAAAAAGACGAAAAATTTTGTTTTACAGAGAAAGCGCCGGGAAAGGACACCGGCTATAGTCGTTAGGGGTACGTAGGAACATCCCCTTGCAATATAAAGCAAATCAAAAGCTATTCATAAGACCCTATGATAATTTTTAATCCGTGTCTTGTGCTAATAAGTTATAAAATTTATAAAATCAAAAATTCTAAAATACATCTCGCAAAAAAAGGGGCCATCGCAAACCGTACCTATGCAAATCCAAATTTAAGGTGGGGAACTACTCGCAAAATTAAAAAAAAAAAAATTGGCGCGTCATTTAAGCCTAAACTATAAGAAGACCTTTTTTACTTCGACGAGCTGTACGACCGACTGAGCTTTTTCAAAATTTCGAATTTTGATTCTTCGATTCGGCCCATAGAAATTTTTAAAACCGTGCGTCCTTTGCGCCTTATCCAATTAAGACCGCACATTGTTTTTCTAATTTTTTAAAACGATTATTTAATCATTTTTGATTGTGCTTTGAAAAACAAACGATTAGAAGTGCCCGATAGTTGCGCTATCAGTTATCGCACTCGCGAATGCATTTATTTTATTCCTCGTTCGAATTATTTACGAAGCGTTAATTTTGCGAAAAACTACCACAAATCGATTCAAAAATTAAAAAAAACGGGGAGCAATAAATTGTTTTGGCATTACCAACAAATTAAATAAAATTTTTGATCAACTCACCGCGAACTTCGTCTGCAACGACGTTCTCGAAAACGCACTCATATTTTAATTGTTTCTAAACGAATGCGACTTAATTAATTTAACACTAATCGCCAAAGAAATGTATTATTTCAAACGTATAAAATCAATCTGGCACCGACCAAAGTCAAAAAGCAACTAAAAGAAAGTGAAGCGTTCGCGTTATCTAAAAACATTGATAAAAATAATCGCATTATGTTAAAAGGCGTATTTCAAAACACATTGGAAATAAACCAGGGACGTACTAAGAAATTTTTAGGACCCAACAGAAACAAACAATAGTATTTTGGGCAACAAGTGCGAGAGGTGGTCGAAAGGGCACGAAGGAAGTGAGTGCGCTCGTCTGCTCGAGTGGGCAATCGCACGAATTGCGGGTACCATTTTTTATCACTCGCGCACTGATAATAATAATTATTTTAGCGTATTCAAATTGCGAGAAAAATTTAATATGTGTCGATTTGTGTGTCTTTTTAAATTTTGGCGTTATTTTATTGTCAATTGCGCGCGGCAATCGTGATTTCCGCACGCGAAATTGTCGAATGAGTAAAGAGCTACTTTGCGCACGAGATAAGGTGCGGGAACGTAGTACAGTTTGAAAATTCTGTAGTTCGAAGAATCCAGTAATCCGATCGCTCTTGTAATTCGACATTTTACCTCTATAGTCCGGATATTAAATATATTTTATAGTTTTCGTTTACTAAAAGGGCGCCTGTGCCATTTTTTTGATTTTATTCAAAGTATTTAATTTAAAAGTTCGTTTCGTCCTTTCGCAGGCGTTCTTACATTGACGAGAGCGATTTTAATAAATTACTTTTCGATCGAAATAAACAATAAATTCTCCATTTTTCTATAAGGACGCTCTGCGCCATTGTGCGTTCGGCCTTGTGCCTATTTTTAATCCGATAATTACATAAATAGCATTCTCCGACTTTAATTACACGGTTTTTTACTTCCCATCCTAAGCACACATCGTTTTGCTTTGCTTTCGATGGAAATTATTTATAATTACGCAAAGTTATCAATTTTGATATGTCGTTCGGTCCTAATCCAAAATCGATAATGACCAAAACGCACATCGAAAATAGTAAACAAAGCCATTCCGATTAAACAAACAAAAACCGAGTTTTTTCGTCCGCGACGCAAATCGCCATTTTATCAGATCTCCACTCTATTTTTGGCCACTTTAAAACAATTAAAAATACGTTAACTAAGTTTTTGCATGTTGTTCTCGGCGCAAAATGGCCCAATTTAGTTCGAATTTGATTAGCAAAGAGATTGGCCCGCTTTTATACGATTAAAGCAAAAAGCGCGTGTGTGCGTGAAGTCACGCGCGACAGAAGTGAAACTTCTTGCTTATTAGTACTCCAAAAGCCGTCTCTGATAAATTCTATGTTTAGATTCGCGAATTCCACCTCCACATTTACAAAGCATGCTAGGCTACGTAGCTATCCCCCCCTCTCGCGCCGTCATCTCTTTCGCGGGTCGTGCGTGCGATAGAATGGCGTCGTCCCCTCCTCTATCGCATCCCCTACCACGTGCTCAACTATTCCCCTTGTGCCATCGCGATTCTCGTAACGCTCGAAGATTGTAGCCACCTCAGCGAAGAAGTTTCACTTCAAAAATTAAAATACCTAAATCATAACGTTTTTTGTCTTCCTAACGGCCAGTGCGCGCACATCCAATTGTTTTGACCATGACTGCCACACTTTAAAATATTATTTCCGCAATAATTCTGTTCCTTATTTGATTCGATTAACGAGAGAAAAGGAGGGCGCGTATAGCAAATAATAAACTACGAACGTGCCGTTAACCCTCCGCATACTAGGTGACTAAATGTCACAAGTATGGTGGGGTTCGCGCTACCCCAAAAATAAAATGATATAAAATCCACAAAATTGTATATTATGACAGTTAAATGATAAGAAATATATTTTAATAATTAATAATTTAGACAAATAAATTACACGAAAAATAAATTGAATAATTTTAATCGTTCCCTCTCTCTTGTACTGACAAGATTATCGTATCTTCTCGCTCCCTTCCACTTATTGCTATGGTAAATACGTTTTTCCAATATAAAATCGATATTTATTAAATTAAATTAAAATTTTTAATTCGAAGGAGCGCACGGTAAATTATATTAATATAATAAACACGAGGATGTGCGCATTCGAGCGAAAAGTGGCACATTTCCGAGCGAGGGAGGCAAATGAAGCGCGACGCGGAGCGGCGCGCTTCATTTTCCCGAGATCGGAATGTGCCACTTTGAGCTCGAATGTGCACACTCGGCTTTAAACGTGATTTGCAATAATTTTGGTGCGAAAAAAATTAATAAATAATTTTTATCGTTCCCTCTCACTCGTACTTATGGTTTTGTTGTATCTTTTCGCTCTCTTCCACTCATTGCTATGGTAAAAATACGTTTTTCGAGCCTAAAATCGATATATTCATTAGCTGTACGCACGACTTTAAAATTGTACCCTCAACGCGCCAAAAGAAGTATAACTTCATATTGTCGTTGCAAAAGATGCACTTTGCGTAAAGTAGTTTGGTTTACGATGTGTCTTAATAAGCGAAGGTAAATTGTATGTTAATCGCACAATCGAATCGGCGGTTTGGAAATCATCCAACTTTCTATAATCAAACAAGGCCGTCTTTGAGTATTTTACAATAACAAAATAATTATAATAGTTTGCCATTCTAAGTTTATTGAAACGTTCAACTTTCATTGAAGTCTCTTTCGAACTTGACGGCTGTTCCATTTTAAAAGCCAGCAACAGTTGTATTTTCAAAAATGTTTTTCAAAGATTTACTTCTTTGGGCGCGTCGAGTGCACAGCTAGCGAAAAATCGATAGTATGAAGTTAGGCGCCTAAGAAAATTAAATGTGTAGGGAAATCCGTTGTACCTTGGCCCTCTTTTCACTAGTAATTTTTTTTTAAATTTTATATGTAACCATTTGTTGATAAAATGAATTGCATCGTAGTGGGGCACTAATGAGGTATTCATCATAAAATATTTGAAAGCATTAGCAACCGTTTACTCGAATTGCTATAAGATTAGGCACAACAGAGGTGATGTACCTTGGCTCTATTCGCATTAAGCAAAATAAAACCCATTGTTCTATGAAAACTATATTTTTATTTTTGGATTATAAGAACTACTAATGTTCTTCTTAGGGATGACACTAAAATTGTTTCAAAAATTAACAAAACTTTTCTCGTATACTAAAATTTCACATACTTAATGGTTAACTTTGCAAAAATTTAAATTTTTCGTTAGACTTGCGAGGCATATTATCTGAAGCAAAATTTAAAAAAAAATAAGAATATATAACAAAGATATATCGAAATTTTTATTTATTGCACGTTGATCTTAGGGCCAAGGTACAACTTATTGACGGTGACCGAGGTACAACACACCGACCCTTGACGTTTAAACTCAAAAATAAAATTAAAGATTATTTATAGGTCACGAAAGCTCGCAAATATTGAAAAAAATAAAGTTGCCCTCGGTACGAAGGGACCAAGGTACAACAGGTTCTCATACTAATACGGGCAAGCGCGTGGTTATATTTAATTCGAACGTATTTTTCTATTTCCCAATTTAGACAAATTCTTTCGACATAATTAAACGATTCGCCGCGTATTCTTTTCGTCTTTGTCTTTCGCGTCGCTCGACACGAATTCGCGACCGACTTCCTTAAAGTTTCCATTAATTTCGCAAATCGATAAAAGACATTTCATGTTGAGACATCGTTACCGAAGCCTCGGCCAGATTAAAACGCATTTCATCCTAGAAAATTAATTTTCCGATTCTTTTTTTTTTTTTTTTTTTTGATCCCATAAGAAAACTCCAATCTTCGAGTTATTAAAAAAAAAAAAAAATTGCGAAGTCGTGGGGTACACGTCCGCCTTAACACATCGTGAATCGCTAATTCGGTAGCGGTCCCAATTAAAATTCACTAGTTTTCTAGTGAATTTTGAAAATCGCATATGGAACTAGTGTAAAATTCACTAACTCAATTTTAGAGAGCAATTTCTTGTCGGACTAGTTAATTTCGAAAAGTAAGTGACCAATTTATGCATATGTCGCCACGTTTCCGATTTACACGGTTTTCTTCGGAACATATCTGCCGCGTAAATCGGGCAAGGCGCCGTGACGAGATTTTTTGAAGGGAGGCGCAGTAACATAAAGCTCAAAAAGCTCATTAAGGTCGAGTGCCGCGAACAGCGAGTCTATTTGAAATTCTAACGTCCTTTAGAGAATAACGAAGCAGCAATAATATTGGACTTTTAAGGGTTGTAATTGAAAATGTTGCGATGTCGAGCTTCCAGCGGCCCGACCGAGCTTTAATAAAGCACCGAAGAGCGGAAAGATGAAAGCTCGCCTGCTTACATTATTTATTTTTAGCCGGAACGCGAGGATATTAAACTTAATAAATTTTTCGTATTCGTATAAAATCAAATTAAAGCCGTTTTTCCGAAAAGCAATCGACTTTGTTTTGTTTGTAATCGCTTCGAACGCCCCCTAAGTACCCATTAATTTCCAGAGTACTGCCAAAATTAAATACCGACCTAAAAAAATAGCAGAAATTAATATTCGAATCGCGGATCTTTGAAGGGCCTTGTTTGTTTAATTTATCCCCCGTGTACTAGGTGGGGTATAACTAACGCAAAAATTTTTTTTTTTGTAGAAACGGGACGTTTGTTAATCGAGCTTAAAACCGAGTGTGCACATCTTCGTATTCATTGTTTTTTGTAAATTAAACTGTCTTGACAATCAACAAATTTCAATTTATTTCAGTAAATATCGCTTATATGTTCGAAAAAAGTATTTTTACCATAGCAATGCAAGGAAGAGAGCGAAAAGATACAACAAAAGCATAAGTGCGAGTGAGAGGGAATGATAAAAAATTATTTATTAATTTTTTGTCAACAAAATTATTGCAAATCACGTGTAAAGCCGAGTGTGCACATTCGAGCTCAAAGTGGCACATTCCGATCTCGGGAAAATGAAGCGCGCCGCTCCGCGTCGCGCTTCATTTGCTTCCCTCGCTCGGAAATGTGCCACTTTTCGCTCGAATGCGCACATCTTCGTATTTATTGAATTTTATAAATTAAACTTACTTTCCAATCAACAAATTTCAATTTATTTCAGTAAATAATCGATTGTATGTTCGAAATACGTATTTTTACCATAGCAATGAGTGCAAGAGAGCGAAAAGATACAACAAAAGCATATGTACGAGTGAGAGGGAACGATAAAAAATTATTTATTAATTTTCTGTTACCCAAATGATTGTGAATCGTGCTTAAAGCCGAGTGTGCACATTCGAGCTCAAAGTGGCACATTCCGATCTCGGGAAAATGAAGCGCGCGCCCGCGTCGCGCTTCATTTGCCTCCCTCGCTCGGAAATGTGCCACTTTTCGCTCGAATGCGCACATCTTCGTATTTATTGAATTTTATAAATTAAACTTACTTTCCAATCAACAAATTTCAATTTATTTCAGTAAATAATCGATTGTATGTTCGAAATACGTATTTTTACCATAGCAATGAGTGCAAGAGAGCGAAAAGATACAACAAAAGCATATGTACGAGTGAGAGGGAACGATAAAAAATTATTTATTAATTTTCTGTTACCCAAATGATTGTGAATCGTGCTTAAAGCCGAGTGTGCACATTCGAGCTCAAAGTGGCACATTCCGATCTCGGGAAAATGAAGCGCGCCGCTCCGCGTCGCGCTTCATTTGCCTCCCTCGCTCGGAAATGTGCCACTTTTCGCTCGAATGCGCACATCCTCGTATTTATTAAATTTATTTATATTAATTTTTACGCCTCGTTATATTTAATTTAGTTACACCAAAGAAGTATAACTTCCAACGCGCGTACAAAAGTACGGACACCGTTTTTTTTAATGAGGCTTATTTCATTTACTGAACGAATCGCACTTAAATTACAAATTAAACGCATTCCAAAATAAATCGATAATTTTCCGCGATTGTCAACAAACAAATTGGATTGCTTTCTCAAAATCAAATTAAAAATCAAAAATTAAAATATAAACAATTTCCTTCTAAAACAATTAGCAGCGCGAAAAGCGCACCTACGACCAAACGCATTCGCAATATTTTTATTTTTTTTTCATCGAAAGAGGTTGTGCGTCACTGGAAGTCATTGCTTTTTATTACATTCTTGAAAAACCGCTTTTTATTAAGTTTTTGCCGTGCGTGCTCGGCGTAGCGTGTCGCACGAGCAAAGCCCATGACGTTAACTTGTTAGATTTTAAACCTTGCAAAATGTTGATAACGCTAACGCAATATCGTAACCGTCTTTTTCTTTTCCCTCGTCGTTTTCCGCCGCCCCAAAGTCGCGCGCGCCCTCTGTTCGCTAATCGTGTCATCGACTCTGTTTACCTTTCCCGATTTCGCCCTTTCAGGATTTCTGAAGCTAAGCGCTTATTTAATCCGCGCCGCAAAAATAAATATTTTTGTGGCCTACAAAAAGACGCTTGCCGCGAAGAACGAACAAAAACAAAACGGGCGAGTCTCGCGCACACAAGCTCACGGAAGAAGTGAAACTTCTTTGATGGTGCCGGAAAATGGATTCAATTCTTGATATATAACACGTCCATTTTAATTCGGTGAAAAGCGCATTTGACATTAGAAAATTTAATTTCTTTTCGAGTCGCCATAAACGAACACGTGGAAAAGGTACGATGGACGAATTGTTTATAATAAAAAAAGTGGGGGTGTCCGATTGTAAAAAAACTTTTGGGAGAGCGAAGGAGAATATTTTTTATTTTGATTTTCTTACATACGTGGTCGGCGGTTATTAAAGCCTACTAAATTTAACCATAGGCCTTATTATACTCCTCCTTTTTGTATCAAAGTTTAATTGTTTTCTAATGCATTTTACATTACTTTTAAGGTCTTACGGATATAAATATGTAAAGAAACTTGTTGTACCTTGACTCTTTTTTTATTTGTAATTTTTTTCAATATGTATATGTCACAATTTGTTAATAAAATAATTTGCACCGTATTGGGGCACTAATAAGGTGCACTTGATAAAAAAAATTAAAAGCATTAGCAACTGCTTATTCACATTGCTTTAAGATTTAAAAATTCGTAGAACTATGGCTTAGGTATAACGGGGGTGATGTACCTAGGACCCGTCTCATGAAAAGTATATATTTATTATTTATTTTTAGATTATACGAACTATTAATGTTCTTCTTTGATATAACACTAAAATTGTTACAAAAATTAACAAAACATTTATCGTATACTGAAATTTAACTATTCAAAAACTTAAAAAAAATTTAACTTTTGATTTGACTTGATAGGCATATTATCTGAAGCAAAACAAA
Organism: Sinopyrophorus schimmeli; assembly: GCA_036325965.1. Classification (NCBI taxonomy): domain Eukaryota; kingdom Metazoa; phylum Arthropoda; class Insecta; order Coleoptera; family Elateridae; genus Sinopyrophorus; species Sinopyrophorus schimmeli. The sequence goes on from JARFIZ010000068.1 coordinate 1,714,349, forward strand.
ATAAAATAAAGACGAATATATAACAAATATACTCCTACATTTTTATTTATTACACGTTGGTCCTAGAGTCAAGATACAACTGATCGACAATGACCGAGGTACATCACACCGGCCCTTGATGTTTAATCATCACAAGAACAAAATTAAAGATTATGTTGTGTTAAAATCAGATTACTACTATGCAAACGTTAATAAATAATTTAAGTGCCCTAATGACTGTTAAGAGGGGCAATTTCTAATTTTTTTAAAAATCTTATTGCAATTGCTTTATTCATGTATTTATTAAACTTAGTTATCAAATATATTATGTCGTTTGATTACTTAAATTTTTTAAAGCTGTAGGTCTTGTTACCCTTCAGTAGTATAATAAGGCCTACTGGCAAGATTTTTAAAAATGTTAATTTGTGGTTTTGTTTATTGTGAAAGTGGCCATTTTTCCTTTATATTTTATGGTACCTGAATCTTAAAAATGATTACTATTAAAACCTGTTGATTAAATTCGATGAAATTTTTTTTTTTTTTAATTTCCAATTTCCCTTAGCTACCCCTTATTACCCGCAGTTACCTCAGATCTAATTTAATTTAATTTAAATTTTTTGAATTGAAGAATAAAATAATAATAATAAATAATAATAATAAGCAAATCCAATAAATACGAAGATGTGCGCATTCGAGCGAAAAGTGGCACATTTCCGAACGAGGAGGCAAATGAAGCGCGACGCGGAGCGGCGCGCTTCATTTTCCCGAGATCGGAATGTGCCACTTTGAGCTCGAATGCACACTCGGCTCTAAACGTGATTTGCAATAATTTTAATGGCAATAAATTAATAAATAATTTTATCGTTCCCCCTCACTCGTACTTATGCTTTTGTTGTATCTTTTCGCTCTCTTCCACTCATTGCTATGGTAAAACTACGTTTTTCGAAGATATAATCAATATTTACTGAAATAAATTGATATTTGTTGATTGTAAAGAAAGTTTAATTTACAAAAAACAATGAATACGAGGATGTGCGCATTCGAGCGAAAAGTGGCACATTTCCGAGCGAGGGAGGCAAATGAAGCGCGACGCGGAGCGGCGCGCTTCATTTTCCCGAGATCGGAATGTGCCACTTTGAGCTCGAATGTGCACACTCGGTTTTAAGCACGATTCACAATAATTTTGATGACGAAAAATGAATAAATAATTTTTATCGTTCCCTCTCACTCGTACTTATGAGTTTGTCGTATCTTTTCGCTCTCTCCCACTCATTGCTATAGTAAAATACTTTTTTCGAACATATAATCGATATTTACTGAACTAAATTCAAAAATGGATGTAAACAAATTGAATAAATACGAGGATGTGCGCATTCGAGCGAAAAGTGGCACATTTCAGAGCGAGGGAGGCAAATGAAGCGCAACGCGGAGCGGCGCGCTTCATTTTCCCGAGATCGGAAATGTGCCACTTTGAGCTCGAACGTGCACACTCGGTTTCAAGCACGATTACCAGACTTCCCGTTTTAACACGAAAAAACGAACGCGGTTCACAATCCCCGTATAACTGAGGTCCGGATAATTGAGGTTTTACTGTAATCAATTTTTTTAAAAAACGAAGAGTTATCGAATTGCGTCCGAATGTGAAGGAAGCCCGAAACCTAATCGCATCCACTCGAATATCAATTAAGCGAATGTAACAAAATATCAAATGGAGACCGTGACGTAACAAGCCCCTAATAAGCGGCGAAATCAAACGAAAATAAATTACCCCTATGGGTTTAACTTTCTCGCCGTTTTCGCTCCCCCTTCTTGGAAATTCAATCCGATGCTTTTATCGTCGCCTTGCGCCCTTCTTTTTCTTCTTTCCTCACGCCATCATAAATCCAAAACTAATAAAAGCTCTGTCCCAATTTCTCAACTTCCATCGTTCGCATTCCGTGCGCTATTAAGGGAAAGAGAAAAATCCAGCTTCCGCCCAAAAAAAGTTGTAAACAATTTCGTAAAGTTTCAAATCGATGTGTGTGAAAGAAAGTCCAAAAATGTCATTTTCGAGAAAACTAAATAAATCGAAAAAATACACTTCGAGTCAAAAAAGCGATCGTAGCGCCCTCATTTTCGATCCCACCATTAAAAACGACCCCGATTCGGAATCCCGAGGTTTTTTCACATAAGACAAGTGCAAAATGGGCATAGGGCGCAATGTTAATGTTTCGAGTAATTAAGGGTTGAAGTTTTTAGATTCGTTTTTGTAGCACAAAAGTTATCGTTAAAAAAATTGTAGCGCCGTTATTTGTGGACGTACCTTTAAAACCTATACAGATTCGGATTCGCCAGACTTTTTGGCTTCGCATAGACCCAAAAAAGCATAGGCGTGCCATTTGAAATTCTCGAGAAAAACGCCTTCGAACTTTCAAAATGCAAATTTTGATAAAACTCTACGTAAGCGCGTCTCCTTAGAAAATATTTAATCACATGACGCCCCCAAATTTGTATATAATAATACAAACTCAAAATATGATTTATAAAATTTTAGCCATCATTTCGCGTCCCCCCAGTTTGAAAACGCTGCTCTAACCCGCCCCAGTTATCATTAAATTAATTTGGTCACGTGGGAAAAAAATTATGTAGATCTTCCGTAGATCTAATTTATTGATCTTCGCGTTGAAATTTCCAAGTTGGGTTTTTATTGGGCGCGAACGGATATTTCTTTGTCGGGCATGCCTCATTGATGCCCGACGGGCTCCAGATAGCCACTTAGGGCATTCCGAAGTGATTTCTAGGTCGGATTGAATCCAACTCGATTTAAAAATAGCCGAACGGAAAAACACAAAACGGAGGACTTCGACCTTTAGAAAAACTACGAAAACACTAAACGAAGTTTCGATTTAATTTGTTTTATCGGTGTCAGTGCACCCTATTTTTTTTTTTTAATAAACTTAGTCCCTTTCGAGCGATTCGAGCAGAAAAATCGGCGGGGTTTAATCGAATTAAAAAGCTACTCGTGCGCGAGCTTTTTCCTACTACAAAAACGTAAAAAAAAGCCATCGAACTAATTTTTCTTCGACGAGCACATTTTTTAAGCCCTTTAAAGAGCAGCTTTATTATTTTTTTGTTCGGCAAAGGAAAGCTCGGTCTTCAAAAAAAAACCACTTCTTTAATTGTAAAAGTTGACGGTCCTTTCGTTTTCGGCCGGATGGATTGTCGCAATAAAAAAAGGGATTGTTTTTGGAAAAATTGACAGCTTTCGCAAAGGTACGTGGAAAACTCTCGCGTGCAAAACAATGTGATTTATTAATGGGACGTCCATCTATTATTTATTTTTAGATTATACGAACTATTAATGTTCTTCTTTGATATAACACTAAAATTGTTACAAAAATTAACAAAACATTTATCGTATACTGAAATTTAACTATTCAAAAACTTAAAAAAAATTTAACTTTTGATTTGACTTGCTAGGCATATTATCTGAAGCAAAATAAAATAAAATAAAGACGAATATATAACAAATATACTCCTACATTTTTATTTATTACACGTTGGTCCTAGAGTCAAGGTACAACTGATCGACAATGACCGAGGTACATCACACCGGCCCTTGATGTTTAATCATCACAAGAACAAAATTAAAGATTATGTTGTGTTAAAATCAGATTACTACTATGCAAACGTTAATAAATAATTTAAGTGCCCTAATGACTGTTAAGAGGGGCAATTTCTAATTTTTTTAAAAATCTTATTGCAATTGCTTTATTCATGTATTTATTAAACTTAGTTATCAAATATATTATGTCGTTTGATTACTTAAATTTTTTAAAGCTGTAGGTCTTGTTACCCTTCAGTAGTATAATAAGGCCTACTGGCAAGATTTTTAAAAATGTTAATTTGTGGTTTTGTTTATTGTGAAAGTGGCCATTTTCCTTTATATTTTATGGTACCTGAATCTTAAAATGATTACTATTAAAACCTGTTGATTAAATTCGATGAAATTTTTTTTTTTAATTTCCAATTTCCCTTAGCTACCCTTATTACCCGCAGTTACCTCAGATCTAATTTAATTTAATTTAAATTTTTTGAATTGAAGAATAAAATAATAATAATAAATAATAATAATAAGCAAATCCAATAAATACGAAGATGTGCGCATTCGAGCGAAAAGTGGCACATTTCCGAACGAAGGAGGCAAATGAAGCGCGACGCGGAGCGGCGCGCTTCATTTTCCCGAGATCGGAATGTGCCACTTTGAGCTCGAATGTGCACACTCGGCTCTAAACGTGATTTGCAATAATTTTAATGGCAATAAATTAATAAATAATTTTTATCGTTCCCTCTCACTCGTACTTATGCTTTTGTTGTATCTTTTCGCTCTCTTCCACTCATTGCTATGGTAAAACTACGTTTTTCGAAGATATAATCAATATTTACTGAAATAAATTGATATTTGTTGATTGTAAAGAAAGTTTAATTTACAAAAAACAATGAATACGAGGATGTGCGCATTCGAGCGAAAAGTGGCACATTTCCGAGCGAGGGAGGCAAATGAAGCGCGACGCGGAGCGGCGCGCTTCATTTTCCGAGATCGGAATGTGCCACTTTGAGCCTCGAATGTGCACACTCGGTTTTAAGCACGATTCACAATAATTTTGATGACGAAAAAAGAATAAATAATTTTTATCGTTCCTCTCACTCGTACTTATGAGTTTGTCGTATCTTTTCGCTCTCTCCCACTCATTGCTATAGTAAAATACTTTTTTCGAACATATAATCGATATTTACTGAACTAAATTCAAAAATGGATGTAAACAAATTGAACAAATACGAGGATGTGCGCATTCGAGCGAAAAGTGGCACATTTCAGAGCGAGGAGGCAAATGAAGCGCAACGCGGAGCGGCGCGCTTCATTTTCCCGAGATCGGAAATGTGCCACTTTGAGCTCGAACGTGCACACTCGGTTTCAAGCACGATTACCAGACTTCCCGTTTTAACACGAAAAAACGAACGCGGTTCACAATCCCCGTATAACTGAGGTCCGGATAATTGAGGTTTTACTGTAATCAATTTTTAAAAACGAAGAGTTATCGAATTGCGTCCGAATGTGAAGGAAGCCCGAAACCTAATCGCATCCACTCGAATATCAATTAAGCGAATGTAACAAAATATCAAATGGAGACCGTGACGTAACAAGCCCCTAATAAGCGGCGAAATCAAACGAAAATAAATTACCCCTATGGGTTTAACTTTCTCGCCGTTTTCGCTCCCCCTTCTTGGAAATTCAATCCGATGCTTTTATCGTCGCCTTGCGCCCTTCTTTTTCTTCTTTCCTCACGCCACCATAAATCCAAAACTAATAAAAGCTCTGTCCCAATTTCTCAACTTCCATCGTTCGCATTCCGTGCGCTATTAAGGGAAAGAGAAAAATCCAGCTTCCGCCCAAAAGAAAGTTGTAAACAATTTCGTAAAGTTTCAAATCGATGTGTGTAAAAGGAAGGCCAAAAATGTCATTTTCGAGAAAACTAAATAAATCGAAAAAATACACTTCGAGTCAAAAAAGCGATCGTAGCGCCCTCATTTTCGATCCGACCATTAAAAACGACCCCGATTTGGAATCCCGAGGTTTTTTCACATAAGACAAGTGCAAAATGGGCATAGGGCGCAATGTTAATGTTTCGAGTAATTAAGGGTTGAAGTTTTTAGATTCGTTTTTGTAGCACAAAAGTTATCGTTAAAAAAATTGTAGCGCCGTTATTTGTAGACGTACCTTTAAAACCTATACAGATTCGGATTCGCCAGACTTTTTGGCTTCGCATAGACCCAAAAAAGCATAGGCGTGCCATTTGAAATTCTCGAGAAAAACGCCTTCGAACTTTCAAAATGCAAATTTTGATAAAACTCTACGTAAGCGCGTCTCCGTTAGAAAATATTTAATCACATGACGCCCCCCCCCCAAATTTGTATACAATAATACAAACTCAAAATATTATTTATAAAATTTTAGCCATCATTTCGCGTCCCCCCAGTTTGGAAACGCTGCTCTAACCCGCCCCAGTTATCATTAAATTAATTTGGTCACGTGGGAAAAAATTATGTAGATCTTCCGTAGATCTAATTTATTGATCTTCGCGTTGAAATTTCCAAGTTGGGTTTTTATTGGGCGCGAACGGATATTTCTTTGTCGGGCATGCCTCATTGATGCCCGACGGGCTCCAGATAGCCACTTAGGGCATTCCCGAAGTGATTTCTAGGTCGGATTGAATCCAACTCTATTTAAAAATAGCCGAACGGAAAAACACAAAACGGAAGACTTCGACCTTTAGAAAAACTACGAAAACATTAAACGAAGTTTCGATTTAATTTGTTTTATCGGTGTCAGTGCACCCTATTTTTTTTTTTTAATAAACTTAGTCCCTTTCGAGCGATTCGAGCAGAAAAATCGGCGGGGTTTAATCGAATTAAAAAGCTACTCGTGCGCGAGCTTTTTCCTACTACAAAAACGTAAAAAAAAGCCATCGAACTAATTTTCCTTCGACGAGCGCATTTTTTAAGCCCTTTAAATGAGCAGCTTTAATATTTTTTTTTTCGGCAAAGGGAAGCTCGGTCTTCAAAAAAAAAAACACTTCTTTAATTGTAAAAGTTGACGGTCCTTTCGTTTTCGGCCGGATGGATTGTCGCAATAAAAAAAGGGATTGTTTTTGGAAAAATTGACAGCTTTCGCAAAGGTACGTGGAAAACTCTCGCGTGCAAAACAATGTGATTTATTAATGGGACGTCCATCTATTAGTTTTTTTTTACTGCTTTTGAATCGATAGAAAAGTACAATAAAAATAAAAACGGAATGGGTTATCGTTAAAGGCGGATTCAAAGCAAAGAGTAAACAAAAGCGGCAATGGAAAGTTTGTTAAACGTAGGCTCCGAATAATCATTGTTTTTGTTTTATTACCTTCGTAAATAAACATACGGTTAAATGTAATTTTGGATTGTGTGCGTTTGTGAGTAAAAGTAAAAGGTCAAAAGTCCGAAAGAATTAAATCAGTTTTTGTATTTTCTTTGCGCTTATTTTTTTGTTTCGTTTGTGGGTCACGACGTGCGTACGTTTCCGGTATTTTACCGTTTCTGAAAATCGTCAAAAATAATACTGAAGAATGTTAAAGAAGGGCATCATTAAATTGATTATATTGAAGTTATACTTCTTTCGGCAGGAAATGGAAGTTGCGCGCGCACACCTAACGAAAATTCGACAGTTGAAGTCAGACATCTAAGAAAGTAAATTAATAATTGTGAATCGTGCTTAAAACCGAGTGTGCGCATTCGAGCTCAAAGTGGCACATTCCGATCTCGGGAAAATGAAGCGCGCCGCTCCGCGTCGCGCTTCATTTGCCTCCCTCGCTCGGAAATGTGCCACTTTTCGCTCGAATGCGCACATCTTCGCATTCATTCGATATATCTATATTAATCATTTTTCTTTTATTTCAAAAATTTAATTTCGTTCAGTAAATATCGATTATATGTCCCAAAAACGTATTTTTACCATATCAATGAGTGGGAGAGAGCGAAAAGATACAACAAACTCATAAGTACGAGTGAGAAGGAACGATAAAAATTATTTATTCATTTTTCGTCATCAAAATTATTGTGAATTGTGCTTAAAACCGAGTGTGCACATTCGAGCTCAAAGTGGCACATTCCGATCTCGGGAAAATGAAGCGCGCCGCTCCGCGTCGCGCTTCATTTGCCTCCCTCGCTCGGAAATGTGCCACTTTTCGCTCGAATGCGCACATCTTCGCATTCATTCGATATTAATCATTTTTCTTTTATTTCAAAAATTTAATTTCGTTCAGTAAATATCGATTATATGTCACAAAAAACGTATTTTTACCATAGCAATGAGTGGGAGAGAGCGAAAAGATACAACAAACTCATAAGTACGAGTGAGAGGGAATGATAAAAATAATTTACCACTTTTTCGTTACCAAAATTATTGTGAATCGTGGTTAAAACCGAGTGTGCACATTCGAGCTCAAAGTGGCACATTCCGATCTCGGGAAAATGAAGCGCGCCGCTCCGCGTCGCGCTTCATTTGCCTCCCTCGCTCGGAAATGTGCCACTTTTCGCTCGAATGCGCACATCTTCGCATTCATTGATATTAATCATTTTTTTTATTTCAAATTTAATTTCGTTCAGTAAATATCGATTATATGTCACAAAACGTATTTTACCATAGCAATGAGTGGAAGAGCGAAAGATACAACAAACTCAAAGTACGAGTAGAAAGATAAAATAATTACCACTTTTCGTTACCAAAATTATTTGTCTTAAATCGAGTTGCTAATTCGATAAAGTGAATTCCATCTGAAAATGAACGTGCCGCTCGCGTCGCGCTTCATGCTCTCGTCGAAATGTGCACTTTTGCTGAATCGCATTTCGTATTTATTGAATTTATTTTATTCTAGATGTGCTTATATTAAATTTAATCACACTAAAAAGTATAATATAAAGCCGTAATAAGTACACGATCGTTTTTGTCTAATAGTTCGATATATTTTCCGAATTAAATTAAATTTTAATAAAGTCCCTAGAGTCCATGCACGACAGAAGGAAAACTTCTTGCTTGTTAGGTATAGATAAAATTCTATAATACAGTACTGGCCATATTAATGGAACAAATAATAAGTATGATATAATAAATATACGTTGAAAACTTTTTGATATTATTTTAAAATCATGTATTAATTGTGTTTAAAAACATAAGTAAAACGTCAATAATAATAATGTTTTAAATTTATTATATAATGGTGATTATGCTTGACAAATTTAATGGAACAAGTATGATAGCAGAAGTTAATCACTTTATTGACAAATTTTGAATTCAGAAGTATAGTTCAAACATTAAGTGTTATTTATTAATATGCATCTAACAATTATTAAAAGCTTTTGATCGAATCTATTAAGATGTCAGAAAAGTGGTGTAGATCCAAAGCATAAATTTATCAACAAGGATGAATCAAGGAAAAGATCCAACAAAGCCTAAGCTCACTCAACGAGATGAACGACAGTTCATCGATTTTACAACAGCGATGATTAAATGTACCAGTCTGTATTCAAAATAAAGTTATTAAATCATGTCTCAACTAGGACAATTAAAAGGAAGCTTAATATATTCAATTGTAAATACAAAACCTTAACCAAACAGATTCAACGCACGCAAGGACATAAGGTAAAGCGATATAAGGCTTGTTGCACCTGGATTCAAGTTTGCATTGATTGAAAAACTGTTATATTCATCGATGAAAAGCGATTTTTCCTGATAATTGGTCGACGTATGTTGATCCTGATTGCAAAAATGTGAGAGATAGAGTTTGATGTGGGGGAGGCGGATACATTATATGGGGCATGATGAGTTCAACCGGACTATTTTGGATTAAATTTTTGAAAGACAAAGTTAATTCTACTCAATACATTGATGTTCTCAAGGAAGCCAAGGCTATTCTTGATGAACAATTTGGTGATGAAAATTATGCATTTCAACAAAATAATTGCTCAATTCATAAATCTCGACAAACAACATGGCTAAAAATTCCAATATTGAAGTCTTAGAATGGCCCACGAAGAGTCCGATTTAAATATTATTGGGAACATGTGGTCACACTTAAGTCAGAAAGTGTACGCTACAAAGTTAAGTTTAATTCAAAAATGAATTAAAATTTGCTATTGAAAAGGCAGTATCTGAAATAAATCATACAGGGTCAGAATATATTGATACTGTGTATATGTCCATTAACAAACGTCTACTTGACTGTTTTGAAAGAAAAGAAGTTTCATCAATTAGTAAATAATAATGGAAGTGTAAAAATGTATTAAAAATAGCTTGTTCCAAAAAAATTGTCCACCTAAATTACATTAATTTCATTAATTTAAATTTAATTACTGAAGTTAAATATTTGAAGATGTTGTATTTTGAATATCATAATATACGAATATTATATACCAAGTTTGGCCAGAATCTATTCATTAGTTTTTGAATTATAACATGTTCCATTTTATTTGGCCAGCAGTGTAGGTAGTTTTTTTCGTGCTAAAATATTTCGCGATTAGTGATAGCAATCAAAGAAAAATAATTTAATACAAAGGCCATAGGGAGCGCGAAAAAAACATTAATTTCTCAAAAAGCAAAAGAGATAATAGAGTTTGGTTTTTACTCAATTGAAATACATTTAAATTTTGTATATGAGCTATTTTCTTTTTACCTTTTTGTACCTGTAATGGGCGAATCGATTAATCGGTCATTTATTAGGTTATACCAGGTCATTCTTTAGACAAAAATGATCTGATGCTCATTCTTAAAAGGCCATAGGGGAATAATAATGGTAAAAATGTCTTTTGTAAATATCTTGATGATATTCTATGAATATGTAGTCACTTTACAAATATAAAGATCTTGAAAATTTTAAACCTTTATCTAAATCGGTCTTTTCAAAAAGTTTAAATAAGAATAATAATCATAAATTAAATAAAATTCCGAGCTTTGCTGCCGCTGCCAATTTTGAAAAATACATTATCGTGAAAGATTTTGAAGTAAAACTTCTTTAGATGCGACTTGAGATTAACTATGTTGATTTAATATGATGTCCAAAATTATTGAATTAAGCCTTGCCTAGATCTAAACCATTTTTTCCCACGCACGTAAATGATTTTTTTGTTGCCTGCAACCAGCTAGGGAATGCCCTATTAGAACCCGACTGGGATTGCCCAATTGACAATGCGCCCGTCGAGATTCAACTGGGATTGCCTGGTTATAACACGTCCCAACGTGGGGGCACAATGAGGCAGCCCAGTTAGGACCCGACTACTCGGGCATACGTACCTTGGCACTAAGAAAATATCATTCCTTCGAAATGCGGTATTGATTTTATTAAAGCGCATTCATTCCTTCGCGTCCCCCCCCCCGCCCTCAAATTCAAACCGTTTTTCTCGACGAGCAACGAAAACGCGCCTAAATCAATTTCCCGCTCGGAAAAGCGCCACTTTTCGCTCGACGATTTCCCACCCCGTCAATTAAATTTCTTCGCAGTTTCGACTTGTACAAATTCGAAAAGAAAAGCGAAACGTAATATTAAATTAGAATCGACGCAAAAGAAACAAATCGGTCGGGAGCTTGTTTTTCGACCACCGAGAATTTATTATCCGTTAACTTCGTACAAATAAGTTGTAATTAGTAATTCTTGGGCGTGACGTAGGTATCAAAATTAATTGAACGGTGTTGTTTAAAGTTTAATCGAAACTGTCTACAAAAACCCTCCAGCCTGACGTTTTCATTAACGAAATAGTTATTTCGGTTTTGGGGCAACAACAATCGACAGGAAGAAAATGATTAAAACACGATTTCGTTTATCGAATCTTCAATTCGAAGGTTGCAGTGGGGGTGGGGGTCGTCGACATAACTTGCTCTATGTACTTCTCAGAAATACGACTTTGAATATTTGTTTACAAACATTAATTCGGCATCAATAAAGTTGTAATAATTGCGAACGTGGTGGAGTAATAAATACTCGATCTTGACGTCGAGGAGTCTCATTGCCTTTCGGCAAATAAACGTGTTTACAGTTTGCTATGTTAATAAAGCGTTAGGCTTCAGGCAATTGGAATGGATATTACACCTGCCTCTTGCTTTCTACTTCTCTCTTCCATTCCTGTTTCCCCTTTGCTCCTATTGTTCTATTAACATTTCAATTGCTCTTTTGATGTGCCCAAAAAGACCAACCTAATCTTCATACGTGCGAGAGGTTGTGCACTTAATTGTAATAAACAGGGGGACCTTTTGAAGTGGGACTTCTTGTGCGAGAGTAAATTTCAAAGGGGGTATAACGCGAGAGGGGAAATGTGAAGTGAAAACCCAGAATAAAAAGAGAGGGAGGAAAAAGGTTTTAGCAGCAAGTCCAATAGTTTGCAATAGTGGGGAAAGTCGAAGAGCCGGACTATATATAATGTAGACAGTATTTAACACCATTATTATCGTTTACGTGTGTAGCGTTTGGCGCATGCGTCGACACTATTATATGAGATGTAGCAAATTATTGTCTCATGTCGAAATATATATAAACATATATATATATAATAATTTAGAATAGCACAAAGAAGTTTCACTTCTTCCGTGAGCTTGTGTGAGCGAGGATCACTAGTTTTTTTTTTTGTAAAACCCACCATAGAAATTTAATAATCGTAAATAATAATTGAAAATGGAATTTTTCAAAACAAAAAAACCAAATGCCCCAAAGAAGCAATTAATTTACTTTCTAAATAATTTTAATTAAAAATTACAAAATTGTATTTATACCAGAAACACCAAATTTTTAATTTAGTTGTTTTAAACGATTATTAAAAAAAAACAAACGCTAGAAATTTTTCGGAATAGCAAATTTAAATTTTTGACATAAAAGAAAGATGATTAATATAGATATATTCACTTAATGCGAAGATGTGCGCATTCGAGCGAAAAGTGGCACATTTCCGAGCGAGGGAGGCAAATGAAGCGCGACGCGGAGCGGCGCGCTTCATTTTCCCGAGATCGGAATGTGCCACTTTGAGCTCGAATGTGCACACTCGGCTTTAAGTACGATTCCGAATAATTTTGGTAACGAAAAAGTGGTAAATAATTTTTATCATTCCCTCTCACTCGTACTTATGAGTTTCTCATATCTTTTCGCTCTCTCGCACTCATTGCTATGGTAAAAATACGTTTTTCAAACATATAATCAATATTAACTGTAATACATTGAAATTTGTTGATTGTACAGAAAGTTTAATTTACAAAATTCAATAAATACGAGATGTGCGCATTCGAGCGAAAAGTGGCACATTTCAGCGAGGAGGCAAATGAAGCGCGACGCGGGCGGCGCGCTCATTCGAGATCGGAATGTGCCACTTTGAGCTCGAATGTGCAACTCGGCTTTAAGTACGATTCCAATAATTTGGTAACGAAAAGTGGTAAATAATTTTATCATTCCCTCTCACTCGTACTTATGAGTTTCTTATATCTTTTCGCTCTCTCGCACTCATTGCTATGGTAAAAATACGATTTTCAAACATATAATCAATATTAACTGTAATACATTGAAATTTGTTGATTGTACAGAAAGTTTAATTTACAAAATTCAATAAATACGAGGATGTGCGCATTCGAGCGAAAAGTGGCACATTTCGAGCGAAGGAGGCAAATGAAGCGCGACGCGGAGCGGCGCGCTTCATTTTCCCGAGATCGGAATGTGCCACTTTGAGCTCGAATGTGCACACTCGGCTTTAAACGCGATTTGCCATAATTTAGCGACAAAAAATTAATAAATAATTTTTTATCGTTCCCTCTCACTCGTACTTATGCTTTTGTTGTATCTTTTCGCTCTCTTCCACTCATTGCTATGGTGAAAATATGTTTTTCGCACATATAATCGATATTTACTGAACTAAATTAAATTTGTTGATTGGAAAGAAAGTTTAATTTACAGAATTTAATTTTCCGAGACTTTATGAACAATTCACAATAATCAATTTATTTGTAATTTTTTAATTCACAGTAATTTTGGTATCGAAAAAGTGGTAAACAATTTTTATCAGTCCCTCTCACTCGTACTTATGTGTTTCTTGTATCTTTTCGCTCCCTCCCACTCATTGCTATGGTAAAAATACGTTTTTCGAACATACAATCAATATTTATTCTCAACGCGCCAAAAGTAACCCATTTTAAAAAATGTAAATTGCACGGCCTCCTTTAAAACACATTTAACGTAAATTATGTAGCTTTTACATACGATTATTGTAATAAATTGCATAATTTACGAACGGCAGATAAATAAATAAATTATAGAAATATTTGAAGTGACCTCGTTACACATTAATGCGCACAAATGATAACAACTTTATTGGAATGTCCTTAAAAAAATACAGTCGACCCCCGCTAACACGGTTAATTTCGTTTCGTGTTGTACCGGAAACCATTTAATAAAATTATTATTATCGTTTTGGCGTTTTGCAAAATTTTCAATTATAAACAATTAAATGCAAGCAATGTTAATTATTTTGTTGTTACAGCATTGTTGAAAAGTCATCGACTGTCAACTATGGTTCTATTTGAAGTACTTCAGTACTGATGTTATCAAAGTGTCTGTACGTTGACTACCTTTAGTGCGAACTGTAATGACTGCTCTTCAACAAGGTAAGATTTTTTAATTTTTATCCGATTTTCAAATGTAAAGCGTAAATTTTTCGATTACGAAGTATAATCAAAGAGGACAGCGGTTACATTTTTCAAAAATTGCCAAAAAATATGAGTAATTTAATCAAAATCAATTTTTCGTAATACCCCCCTGCGAAAGATTTGATTTTCGAGCGCCGATGCGGCGGTAGTAAAGTACCCGATTTCCCCACGTCGCAATACGGTATCGTTTCTTCCCGCACACGTGTGAAAAGTGCGTACTTTCGCCCATTTCGCAACAGTAACTAATTCGAACGATTTCCTAATTTTTTTTATCGACTAATAAACGCGTTTCCGTTACAAAAAACAGTTGCTCCCATTCCAAACGAGTTTTTCTCAAAAATTTCCACCAACGACAATTCTCTTTGCGAAATTTTTTTGATGGGCTAAAGCAATTTAGAATAGTTTCGAAGAGGGCTTCGAATAAAGTAGTTTTTAGCGCAAAAATGAACACGTTTTCGGACGCGATTTTCCCGCAAAATTCGTACGGCGTCGCGCGTTTTTCTCGACGCAATCTTATACGAAAAAGGCGCAATTTTTCGATTATTTAACGCGACCGAAGAGACGCCTCGAAATTAAAATTCTGCAGAGCCTCAAAGTTAAGCGACCCAATAAAAATATTGTCTTGGCAGAAGCGTGCTTTAATTTAGCGAGAGCGGCAAAATTAATAACGTTCAATATAAGGGGGCGGGGGGCCGGGGCGCTTTGCTTTGAAATGTAAGTCGTGCGAAACTACTGGCAAACAGTTCGGCGGACATGTTTGGGCTCGCGGAAAATGCGACGCTAATGGAAAACTAATGGAAAATTTGGTTACTTTGAAGTCTCAGTTCGCAGATTATGCAAAATAAAATGTATTTACATCAAAGCAGTTATTAAAACGTATTTTGTACATAATAATGTTCGCGTCGTCTGTATTTCGTATGCGAAGACGTTAAGCTTGTTAATGAATTGCTTTTAGTTAATTACAACTATTTTCTTTTGATTTTCTTCACGTCGGTGTCGCGCGTCTCGTTCACTATTTCATTTTTTTTTTGCTGTAAAAAAGTCCCAGAATTCCGAATCCGTCGCGCTTTTAATGATTGCATGGAAAATAAGAGCGCTACGATTTTTTTTGTGAGACAAAGGGTATTTTTTTTATTTATTTAGTTTTATCGAAAAATTTTATTTTGGAGAGGAAGCGCGGGGAAATGACACCGGTTATAGTTACGAGGGATACGTAGGAACGTCCCCTCGCAATATAAAGCAATTCTATTTTTTTCATTATTTGCCAAAAAGACATGGGTTTAAACCCATCGATTTTGATTTTTCAAAACGTTTTCCCAAAGCTCTGGAATAGCACGCCTATGGTTTCTTAGGCCTATCCGAAGCCAAAAAGGCTGCCAAATCCGAAAATGAAAAATTTTTTAAAATCCGTCCACAAATAACGGCGCTACAATTTTTTGAAAGTTCAAAATTGGCTCAAAATGAGCGCTAAAAATCGCAATTTTTTATTTTCGAAAAATTAACGTCGCACCCTATACATATTATACATGTATCTTATGTAAAAAAGCCTCAGGATTCCGAATCCGTGTCGTTTGTAATGATTGGATCGAAAATAAGGGCGCTACGATTTTTTTTGTGAATCAAGGGGTCCGTTTATTTATTTATTTAGTTTTGTCGAAAATTTTTATTTTAGAGGGGTAGCGCGGGGAAATGACACCGGCTATAGTTGCTAAGGGTACAGTGAGGCTAAGATACAGTGATCGTGCTATTTTTAAACAATTAATAGAAACAATTATTTGTTGTACTTATAAAAGCCGTCATAAATCTCCGTAAACACTATTTTTAACTAAAACGTGTCTCTTGGAATAGCTCGATTACGGTAAGTATTGTTTTTAAGGTGTTGAATACTTCTTAGGCTGACTGTACGTGCGTTAGAAGTTATACTTCTTTGGGGTAACGCAATTAAACATAACGACGTGTAAAAATTAATATTAATAAATACGAGATGTGCGCATTCGAGCGAAAAGTGGCACATTTCCGAGCGAGGGAGGCAAATGAAGCGCGACGCGGAGCGGCGCGCTTCATTTTCCCGAGATCGGAATGTGCCACTTTGAGCTCGAATGTGCACACTCGGTTTTAAGCACCATTCACAATAATTTTGGTAACGAAAAAATGGTAAATAATTTTTACCATTCCCTCTCGCTCATACTTATGAGTTTCTTTTTTATTTTCGAAAATTTATGGGTTTAAACCCATCGATTTTGAATTTGAAACCGGTTTTCCCAAAGGGGGCTGGGAAATAAATACGTCCCATGGTTTCTTTAGAACATTTTTTGTACTAAAAAGGCCTGCAAAATTTCCCAAAATGAAAAATTTTTTAAAATCGGTCCTGAAATAACGGCGCTACAATTTTTTGAAGGTTCAAATTTGGCTCAAAATGAGGGGCTAAGAATCGCAATTTTTCTTTCGTAAAATTAAAAGTCGCACGCTTATTTCATATTTAAAAACAAAGTGCCTTATGCAAAAGGGGCCTTTCCCAAAGGATACCGAATCCGTGTTTTTTGGTAATTTATTTTGGGTCGAAAATAAGGGCACCTTACGAAAATTTTTGGGGAAATAAGGTAATAATTTTAATTTTATCTTTTTTAGTTTTTCGAAAATTTTTATTTTAGAGGAGAAGCGCGGGGGAAAAGACACCGGCTATAGTTGCTAAGGGTACAGTGAGGCTAAGATACAGTGATCGTGCTATTTTTAAACAATTAATAGAAACAATTATTTGTTGTACTTATAAAAGCCGTCATAAATCTCCGTAAACACTATTTTTAACTAAAACGTGTCTCTTGGAATAGCTCGATTACGGTAAGTATTGTTTTTAAGGTGTTGAATACTTCTTAGGCTGACTGTACGTGCGTTAGAAGTTATACTTCTTTGGCGTAACGCAATTAAACATAACGACGTGTAAAAATTAATATTAATAAATACGAGGATGTGCGCATTCGAGCGAAAAGTGGCACATTTCCGAGCGAGGGGGGCAAATGAAGCGCGACGCGGAGCGGCGCGCTTCATTTCCGAGATCGGAATGTGCCACTTTGAGCTCGAATGTGCACACTCGGTTTTAAGCACCATTCACAATAATTTTGGTAACGAAAAAATGGTAAATAATTTTTACCATTCCCTCTCGCTCATACTTATGAGTTTCTTGTATCTTTTCGCTCTCTCCCACTCATTGCTATGGTAAAAATACGTTTTTGAATATATGATCAATATTTACTGAAATACATTGAAATTTGTTGATTAAAAGAAAGTTTAATTTACAAAATCATAAATACGAGGATGTGCGCATTCGAGGCGAAAAGTGGCACATTCCGAGCGAGGGAGGCAAATGAAGCGCGACGCGGAGCGGCGCGCTTCATTTTCCCGAGATCGGAATGTGCCACTTTGAGCTCGAATGTGCACACTCCGTTTTGCGCACGATTCACAATAATTTTAGTAACGAAAAAGTGCTAAATAATTTTTATCATTCCCTCTCACTCATGCTTACGAGTTTCTTGTATCTTTTCGCTCTCTCCCACTCATTGCTATGGTAAAAATACATTTTTCGAACATATAATCAATATTTACTGAAATACATTGAAATTTGTTGATTAAAAAGAAAGTTTAATTTACAAAAATCGATAAATACGAGGATGTGCGCATTCGAGCGAAAAGTGGCACATTTCCGAGCGAGGGAGGCAAATGAAGCGCGACGCGGAGCGGCGCGTTTCATTTTCCCGAGATCGGAATGTGCCACTTTCGCTCGAATGTGCACACTCGGCTTTAAGTACGATTCCCAATAATTTTGGTAACGAAAAAATGGTGAATAATGTTTACCATTCCCTCTCACTCATACTTATGAGTTTCTTGTATCTTTTCGCTCTCTCCCACTCATTGCTATGGTAAAAATACGTTTTTCGAATATATGATCAATATTTACTGAAATACATTGAAATTTGTTGCTTGCAAAAAAAGTTTAATTTAGAAAATTCAATAAATACGAGGATGTGCGCATTCGAGCGAAAAGTGGCACATTTCCGAGCGAGGGAGGCAAATGAAGCGCGACGCGGAGCGGCGCGCTTCATTTTCCCGAGATCGGAATGTGCCACTTTGAGCTCGAATGTGCACACTCCGTTTTGCGCACGATTCACAATAATTTTAGTAACGAAAAAGTGCTAAATAATTTTTATCATTCCCTCTCACTCATGCTTACGAGTTTCTTGTATCTTTTCGCTCTCTCCCACTCATTGCTATGGTAAAAATACATTTTTCGAACATATAATCAATATTTACTGAAATACATTGAAATTTGTTGATTGAAAAGAAAGTTTAATTTCAAAAATCAATAAATACGAGGATGTGCGCATTCGAGCGAAAAGTGGCACATTTCCGAGCGAGGGAGGCAAATGAAGCGCGACGCGCTTCATTTTCCCGAGATCGGAATGTGCCACTTTGAGCTCGAATGTGCACACTCCGTTTTAAGCACCATTCACAATAATTAATTTACTTTCCTAGACACGTCTAATTTTAACCATCGAATTTTCATTAGTCGTGCGCGCGCAACCTCCATCACTCAACGCGCCAAAAGAAGTATAACTTCGCATTTAAGAAAGAGAATCGTCGATTGAGTCGAACAAAGTTGTTTTGAAAGTAGGAGAAAATTCCGTTCGATAACTGAATATTTTCTTAAAATAAATACGAAAAAAAAAACACTCATCTTTATGTAAAATGGGTAACCTCTGACATATGGAGATCTAAAATTATTCCAACTTCAGCATCGACGAACGTAAGAGAGATAAACTCTAGCACGCACGCACGTACTCGCCGATAAAAAAAATTTAGTGTCGTTTCGCTTGCGGTGCGGCTTCTTCGCAGCATGTCTTCGCGTAAGTGCCTTAACGTTCATCCCCTAACGAAGCGTCACTCGGCCGATTACTCACTTATTCGAAACTAAATGGACTCGTCGGGCGCAATTAGGCCTTTCCGAAATATTAAACGTTTCGGTCGAAAGTGTTTTTCCCGAAACGTGCGAGAAAAAACAACAAAAGTGTTGTCACATTTCGTAAAGTAGTTTTAATTGAAACCAATTTAAGGAGGCGTCGAAATTAGTTTGAATCACACACATACAGGCGGTTTTAAGCGCGATTCACAACAATTAATTTGTTTTCTTAGACGGCCAACTTGATAGTGTCGAATTTGGCTTGGCCGTGCGCGCGCGATAAAATTCGACGCGCCACAAGAAGTACCACTTCGCAACCGAAATTACTTTCTTGCCAACATAACAAGGTTTTTTTTCCCTCGCCAACTTCGCTAATTGTTTTCAATAATTCGCAGACGCAATCGAGCGTTTTTGCTTGTGTCTCGTTTTTTTTTTTTTGTCGGTTTATCAATCGTAAACAACTACGCGTTTACGAGTTTTCGCGTAGAGGCAACATCGAGAAAAAAAAATTGTAATAAACTGTTTTCACTTACAGGCATGCCATGGTTAGATGGAACTTGCAGTTGCCGAAAGCAGAGGCCTCCACGGATCGGAGATCTTCCAAGGTACGTCGCACCCCGCCCTGAAACGAACTTTTTTTGAATTAATTTTTTTTTAAATATAACACCAAAGGAAAAAAATTTTAATCGTATTTTATTAATTTAGCAATTACGAAATTCGAAGAAATTAAAGTATCTATAGTCAAACCTAAAGTACAGTAGAACCCCGATAACCCGAACCTCGTAACCCCCCAACAAAACTCATTAACCCAAAATTTTTAGCATTTCGAGTTATGGAGGTTCCACTGCATTTAACTTAAGGTAGTTTTAACCCCCCACACCTTATAAAACTAACGTCCAATGTGTTTATTTATGGAAGACTATAGCATAATATTACAGGGACCTGTAATTAGGTGTATTGCGGATTAAGGTGTAGTACATTTACGTAATTCCGCTTTGCGAACGTTCTCTACCCACGTTTATTATTAGATAATGCATTTACTATTGATGAAACAATTATAATCACTGTTCGTGATAACTTCCACAAACAAATTATGCAAAACAAAGAGCGCTTTGCATTATTCATTTACCTACGTACGAAAAGGTCTACGTATCTCTGCCAGAATGTTATTAAATATTCCGGTAATCCATAAAACAAAGCCTTATTATTTTTACAAGCACCCCTCCGACCCCGTAACCTTTGTTTGAGTTAGTTTAGAAATCGAGGGGTCAATTCGAGTAGTTTAACTATTTCCTTTTGTGTTATAAAAAATTATATAATAACAAATTTGTCGGCAAATTTTTAAAGGTACTATGTAAAAATTAATCTAGTTAAATGTGCTGAAAATCGCATTATTGTAAAGGAATTAACTTTTTTCTTAAGAAAATAAAAGTAAGGTTAAAAGTATTTTCACGACTAAAATTCATTAATTGTCAATTATATTTTCCTTCAGGAAGTTATTTTTCAGGGAAGACAGGGTAATTTAATGAAACCCATACTGAACAAGCTCTACCATTTTACTAGCCCCCTCGCCAAAGAAGCTCCACTTCTAAAATAAATTAAAAGTAAAATTGAATAGTTTGGCTTTTATTTCTCGCCCTCAATTTTTTTTAGAAAATGCGTTTTAATGTGCACCCTTTAATAAAACGGGCACCCCCCGCCCCCAAAATGTTTACCACTTTCGGAGGAATTGTTTTCTAAAAAGAGAATTGACTAGTCCTAAAAAAAAAAGTCGCAGCTATTATTTTTTTGAAAACCGAAGGCGTAATTCAAATTCCAATTGCATCAAACGAAAAGGGATGCAATTTCAGCAAACAGATGTCTCGAAATTTTTTTTCGGGTAAGAGGAAAAAAATATATAATTTGGCTTTTTCTTTTCCTCTAAAAAAAAAAACCCTTAAAATTTTCAGAAAAAGTGTGATGATGGGTTTTTTCAATATAGTGAACACCCCACTCAAAAATCTCGATCAGTTTTGAAAAAAATTAATGCTTCTATAAAAACCTATAAGCGTGAGGGCCGAGATTAACAATTTCTCGAAAACTACTTCAATTAAAATTTTCAAAACGCATTCAATTTAATTGTAAATTTTTTTTTAAATCAAAATAAGTCAAAAAGCAGCAAACCAATCATCAAACAAATTAACATAAAAAAAAACTACTTAATGAGATCAAAGAAGACCCATCCACCCAAAAAAAAAGTTCTCCAAACATCCTTTTTTTTTTAATAAACAAACTTGTTGCTTCACCAAAAAAAAAGAAATAAACAATTTAAATAACCAAAATTGTTTATTTCTCCACGTTTTACTATTTACGTTCGGTTAGCTTCCCAAGACTTTCGAAAAAAAATTTCGATCTAAAATTAGGCCCTTGTTTTTATTTTCCTAGCTCGATGAAATTAGTTGGAAGTCCCTTTAATCCTGTTTATCGAACAGGAGGAAGTCGGGGCGCGACTTGCTTTAAAACAGTGGTTTCCAAACTTCGTAATACCGCGCGCCTCCCTTAAAAAAATCGAATCGTGTAGATCGAGGGATGGGTGTAATTTTGATTGAAAGCTTAGTGCGCAATTTGGTCACTAGAAAACGCGCATTTTTCGCTTGAATGTGCACGTACAGTCACTGGTCAAATTATTAGACGCACTATGGGTTTTATACCAAATTAAAATATACTTTTCGAACATTTAATTATCATAAATTTAATGTGAATGTGTAGATTGTACATTAGTTAGTTGTTATCATAAATAAAACAATACAATTAATTGAAAAAAAAATTACTTATACAAATAAAAAATCTATAGTGCGTCTAATAATTGGGCCAGGGACTGTACGTAGTTTTCTTTGGGTATATTAGTCATCTTTTTAAACCCAGAAATTAATTTAAACAAATTCAATAAGTACGAGGATGGGCACACTCGATTTTGAACATGATTTGGTGACGAAAAATTAGTAAATAATTTTTATCGTTCCCTCTCACTCGTACTTATGCTTTTGTTGTATTTTTTCACTCGCTCCCACTCATTGCTATAGTAAAAATACGTTTTTCGCCATTTATAATTAATTTCTATTATTTCGTGTGCTTTTTTTTGTTGTTTTGACAAGGTGGTGTGGTTGGGCACTCGAATATTTAACTTTATACGTAATTCTGTAGAAATCGAAAATTTTAACTACTTAAACTGTTTAAAATAAAACCTATTACGGTGAAGAAAAATTAATCGATTGAAATTTTATTTGAAACGATCTTCGAACTGGAACTTGTATTGTTTTTAATACTAAATTAAATATTAAACTTCGATTTCGTACTAAATAACACTAATTAGTTTTTTTTTATTTACACGAACTTAAAAAATATTGTCGAGCGTTTTTTAATCTTGGGTTGTGCTAAAATGTCTGAAGATTTCAGTTTTTTAAAGTTTTTAAAGATATCTTAACAAATAAGAAAGTTATGAATTTTTAAAGTCAAAATTGTACAATTAAAAAATTATGATTTTTTATTCCGCATTTTTTCAAAAATGTTCCAAAAGGTCGTAGGCTTAATTTAATCATATTTGAACTAGAAAAGCCCAAGGATTCCGAATTTTTACAGTTTTAAACAATATCTTTAACATTAAGCGAAAAGTTCTATTTAAAAAAAAATCATAAAATCGTTAATTTTTTAAAATTTGAAATTTGAAAATTTGAATAATTTTTTAAGCCAATAATTAGGACAAAAATACAAGAAGACCTTTTTAAATTCGCCATTGTAAAGTCGCCCAAAAAATTGTTAGAAACAAATTTATAAAGTCAACTTCAAAATCTTTTAAAAATTATTTTTATCAAAAATTTTCCAAAAGACCTTATTTTTTTAATCCCATCTAATGCTAAAAATCGTAAGATTTCAAATAACAAATAATAAATTTATGAATTTATAAAGTCAAAATTATTCAATTAAAAATTATTTTGATTTTTCATTCCCCATTTTTTCAAAAATAATCGGTATTTACTGAACTAAATTGAAATTTGTTGATTTGAAAAAAAGTTTAATTTATAAAATTCAATAAATACGAGGATGTGCGCATTCGAGCGAAAAGTGGCACATTTCCGAGCGAGGGAGCAAATGAAGCGCGACGCGGAGCGGCGCGCTTCATTTTCCCGAGATCGGAATGTGCCACTTTGAGCTCGAATGTGCACACTCGGTTTTAAACGTAAGTTGCCATAATTTTGATGACAAAAAATCAATAAATCATTTTTATCGTTCCCTCTCACTCGTACTTATGCTTTTGTTGTATCTTTTCGCTCTCTTCCACTCATTGCTATGGTAAAAATACGTTTTTCGCACATATAATCGATATTTACTGAACTAAATTAAATTTGTTGATTGTAAAGAAAGTGTAATATAGAAAATTTAGTTAATACAAAGATGTGCGCGTTCGAGCGAAAAGTGGCACATTTCCGAGCGAGGGAGGCAAATGAAGCGCGACGCGGAGCGGCGCGCTTCATTTTCCCGAGATCGGAATGTGCCACTTTGAGCTCGAATGCGCACACTCGGTTTTAAGCACCATTCACAATAATTTTGGTAACGAAAAAATGGTAAATAATTTTTACCATTCCCTCTCACTCATGCTTACGAGTTTCTTGTATCTTTTCGCTCTCTCCCACTCATTGCTATGGTAAAAATTCGTTTTTCGCACATATAATCGATATTAAATTAAATTTGTTGATTGGAAAGAAAGTTTAATTTACAAAATTCAATTTTTTCGAGACTTTATGAACAATTCACAATAATTAATTAATTTTTAATTTTTTAATTAGAAGTTACAGAACCGTACTTCTGCCGGCAACCAAATCTCCCCCAAAAAATGTACATTTTAAATAGTTTTCGTTTTTGAAAATCGAACGCGGCCCCCAGTTTGGAAACCACCGCTTTCCACTCGATATATCGAACATATTTATCAATTCAGCTTTCGCCTTGATCTATCTATCGTAAATAGATCGTTTTAATACGTTCCGCTTCACGTCCGATTGAATTGGGTTACCCCCTCGCCCGACGGGGGCGAAGCTCGCCCCGCATATAAGACGCCCGCAACGGTCCCGATCGAACGATTCCCTAAGGTCGCCCCGATCTGCCCACATCCACATCCCGAACAACAATTCCCGAATTAATGTGCGACCCGTTCGTTTCCAGATACTCCGCCGTCGAGGTCGACGTAAAATCAAAAAACGCCGATCCCGCCGAAGAGACAGCTTCCAGCCCGCCCTCGTCTACCCCGATATCCCTCGCGAGCCCGAACCCAGCGAGCCGCGCTCGTCCCGCCCGATCCGAGCCAAACCACGCCGCTTCGGAACCCGCAACTGTGATACCTTCTGTCGTGCCTTCCTCAACACTTTACACAATCGATGCCTGCGACGCGGCGTCCCGGAGCCACGACGACGCCAAACTCAAGCAGCACCAGAAGCTGCTGGTGCAATCGAAAAGTTTAGCGATAGATAATCGACCCATTTATCCCAACTGCCCGTACTCGCCGTACGGCAGTCCGACCAATTCGCCGAGGAACAAGAAGAAGCAGCCCTTCAGAGAGTCCAGGAGGATCTCCATGGAAAAGACTGGAATGTACATTCAGCTGAATCAGTACAAACTGATGGACTCGATCGGCCAGGTGAGCGCACGCGTGGATTTTTTTGATGAAGTTCCGTGCCCGATTTGGGGAACAATGGCAATACGCAAAACGCAATGATGTTTTATTTATAGGGTGCCTATGGAATTGTTAAATTAGCCTACAATCAAGAAGATAACACCCATTACGTAAGTCGCGTTCGTTTATAAGCACAGTAGAACCCCTATTAACTGACCACATATGAACCAGCCTACTAAGGAAAAAAAAGTGGGGAAAATTTGCATTTAAGAATTTTGTAATCGTTCAAATACCAAAAAAAAACAGAATTTTCAAAAAATAGCTTTGCTGCAATTGTTAATTTTGTATAGTGTACATCTACATATAGTCTTTTTACGTTAAATATAGGATGACGTCACACTTAGTAATTAAATGCAATGCAACCCATAGAATAATCTTAAATTTCTGTTTTTAACACTAGATTTACGGACCGAACCAATTTGACTCATTTAAAATGTTTTGCTATATACCTATAGCAAAAAAAAGCGAGGATTATTTCTGTTTGCGGAAAATGTATTTCAAAAACAGAATTTATATGTAAAAAATGTTTTCAATGAAGTTTTAAATAATAAATCTTTTATTTCAATTTAGTTGGAACTGTTTTTTTGCAAAAAACTTCAATTTTGTTGTATGAGTCAAATTGGCTCACTTCAGTCAAAATAAGTATATAATCAACCACCGTAAATCTAGTGTTAATCTCTCGTTATACTAATAAATTGTATTGTAATGTCAGGTCATCCTATATTTATCGTAGGGGAGACCGGGGTTGGAAGTCACAATGGTTTTCTTTTGTATTTATAGAGCCCATGGTCTTAATTTATCAATGACATTTATATATCAATAGATAGTGTATTTATTCTAGTTTAAAAAGAAATAAAGACTTTTTGTCTACCATTATTTAAAGCAGTGGTTCCCAACCAGTGGTCCGCAAGAGCTAAGATATAGTCCGCAAAAGATTTCAAACTTTGAATGTTACTTTAGAATTTTACGATTACTTAGGTTAAACGTTTCGGTTAAAGTTTATTTTTAGAATGATACAGTTTACTTTTTAAACTTGTGGTCCTTGCTAATAATAATGAAATCAAAGTGGTCCCTGGTCAAAAAAAGGTTGGGAACCACTGATCTAAAGAGAACATATAATTTTTCTGAAAAAAGAGAAGTGTGACTTTTAACCCCTGTGTCAGGGATGGTTGTCACGGTGTCTGGGGTAGGTAGTCACATACTAAATAAAAGGTAAAATACAAAACGAGAAAACAAATACCTACCTAAGAAAGGAACGAAAAATATCTTATTCATATTTAAAAAAAATAAAAAATATTTGCTGTGAGCGAATAGTAACTTCTATCTAACGAACTTAGGTTATGTTAACAAAAATGACACAAATATAATTATAGCCAATCGTTTATGTAGTAAAATCCCTAGAAACCAATAAAAAAAAGGTCGTACATATTCATGGCTGCTTGCACTTGTGACTATTAGCCCCCGCTAACTTGAGACAACTTTCCCCAAAACAATTTTAGACAATCAACTCCCAAAATAAATTTAAATCAATGGTCATTTAAAAAACCATACATTGATATCATGAAACACATCTTAAACATCATAAATACACGAATAAGTATATCACTATGCAAAATTTAATTATACTTATGAGACTCAACAGAGATGCACAAAAAATTATTTTCATGGTACAAAAAAAACAAACGCATATATTTCTTATACGGTATTTCAGAGCGAACTAAAGTGAAGTACGCAAGGAGGTATTGTGCTCGGGCTTCTTTGACACGGGTAAACAAATTTATTAATTCATTAGGTTTTCTGTTATTGTTGTTGTGACAACCATACCCGGTCTCCCTTATAATAAAGTGCATACAGTAAAGTCATTTTTTTCCTCTTACACGCGCAAAAATTTCATGACCATGGGTGTTCGTCTATAACAAAGTTTTACTGTACATATGTTAAACAATTTTAATTCTACATATCGGCTAGAGCCTTAGGCCCATGGTGACCGGTTAACAGGGGTTCCACTGTACACCAGCCGCGCGTAATCGCCAATAATCGATTTTGCAGGCGATGAAAATTTTGTCGAAGAAGCGATTGGTGAAGAAGGCGGGCATGTTTGGAAGATTGCCGCCGAGGCACAACGGCAGGTCGAGCGATTCCAAAATTTTGACGCCCTTAGAGAGGGTCTATAGGGAAATAGCCGTACTTAAGAAACTGGACCATCCGAACGTTGTTAAACTGGTGGAAGTCTTAGACGACCCCGAAGAGGACCAATTGTATTTAGTTTTCGAATTGTTAGAGAAACCGATTCTGAATATTCCTGCGGAGGAAGCGCTTTCCGAGCACGAAACGTGGCGCTACTTTAGAGACGTCATTTTAGGAATTGAATATTGTGCGTATTTTTGCGCGCGTTCGTGAGAAGATTGTGTTATTAACGTTATTGTTTTTTTTTTCTAGTACATTACCAAAGGATAATCCATAGGGACATAAAACCCGCTAATCTTTTATTAACGGAAACTGGCAGGGTACAAATAGCGGATTTAGGGGTTTGCAACGAGTTTGATGGATCTGATGCCTATCTTTCGGCCACGATCGGAACGCCCGCTTTTATACCACCCGAGGCTCTCAGAGAGGGCCAAAATGATGGATTTAGTGGCAAGGTATGTGTTTTATCGCGAATAACAAGGTGCCACTTTGTTATGTTTTATTGCTTGAGTTAATAACTGAACTTTAATCTTTGCTCGCTCGAGGACCAATAGAAAATGATTAAAAAAAATAATTACCGAGACACTTATTTGCTTAAATTTAATCGTTTTTAGATTGCTGTAAAAAGCATTTAATTTTGAACATTGGGTTTTTGCGAAACAAGCAAATCGATGCCCCAAATTGGGGTGTATTGATTTATACCTCGCTATACAGTCGTTCTTTGTACGCCATTTTGGTTTAATAGCCTTTTTTTTATTTTGTTACTTTTTCAATTTACGTTATACAGTAAAAAAATCATCTGTTTAGCATCAGCTTATCCCTTGAGGGCTTTGTATTACAATAACTGATTCGTTATACGGCTTTTCGCTTTACGGCCAACTTTTCCGGAACGCGAGGTATAAGTGTACTTCCCCGACTACCCCCATTTTTTCAAAAATAATTTAGAAAAATAAAAAGCGGTCGAGATATTTAAATGTCGTTTTCACAAATTAAAAAAAATTGAGTTATCACACATTATTTTGAAAATTTGAAAAGGGTTTTTCAATGGTTGACAAAGCTTAGAATTATTTTTATAATCAAGTAAGAAATTAATTTAAAAAAAACAGCCATAGTCCAAAAATTAGTTTTTTTTTGTAAATTTTGATGTATTTAGAAAGCTCTATCTGTTGGCCATATTATGAACTATCCATTTTCTGCCACTGGAAGCATTTTTAAATAAATGTACAGTTAAACTTTATTCTCTTCAACACCCTCTAAACCACTTATAGTGATTGAGCTATTCCAAGAGACAAAATCTGGTTCTGCATGGTTGAAAGAAAATTCAAGGTTGATCTTAGTAAGGTCTCTTGGTATAGCTCGATCACTATAAGTGGTTTAAAGAATGTTGAATAGAATAAAGTTTAACTGTACATATTATATATTTTTTTTTAAATTTATAATGCCCCTTTTTTTAATTTTTCAAAAGTTTCCCATTTGGACTATGGCTGTCACTGTAATAAATTCCGCAATTTATAACGTGCTCGCAGGAAATTGAAAAACCGTATTAGAAAAATCACCGAGGCACCCGCTCAACTCAAATTTAATCCTTTTTCGATTGACAAAAATCGGAAGTAATTCGGGGCGCCCGTTTTCGACTAATAAACACATCTCAATTTGAGCTATCAATTTACGATCTCGACTGTTATTATTTTTTTTATTTCCAAATTGGAAACTAAGTAGTTTTATTATAGCCCATCATTATCGGTCATCTACATCAGTTTGTTGCCCCCTGTCCAAATTAAATAAAATGAAGTCCGCATTTTAGTGTGGCCCAAATTAGGACATTGATCTTAACCGTTGAAAAAGTGTTCATTAAAAAAAAACCCGCACACGCCTCAAGTATCTTAATTAAACGATTTTTTAATTCTCTAATGATCGAAAAAAATAATTGCAGGCCGCCGATATTTGGTCGATGGGAATAACTCTCTACGCCTTGGTCTACGGACACGTGCCGTTCGACGAAGAAAACATAATAACCTTATATTCGCAGATAAAAAGTCGTCCGATAGTGTTTCCTTCGAAACCGCACATATCAACGAAACTGAAAAACCTCATATGCAGCATGCTAATTAAGGACCCCAAACAACGCATCACATTGTCCGAAATTAAGGTACCGTCGCCATTTCGATAATTTTTTTGAAAAATAATCCAAAAATCGGGTTCGCAGGTGCATCCGTGGATAACGCGAAATGGAACAGTTCCGATGCCGAGCGAAGAAGAAAACTGTCATCTAGTCGAAATCACGGAAGAGGACGTCGCGAAAGTTGTGACGTCAATCCCGAAATTGGACACCCTCATCCTCATCAAGCACATGCTTAAACAGCACTCTTTTCAGGTAAACCGAATTCGATTGCTCATTTAAGTGAAGTAAAGCTTCTTTGCTGAGGGGGCTAGAGGTTTCGGGCGTTACGAAAATTCCGATGGAATGAGGGGAATAGTTGGGTATGTGGTGGGGGGACCGGTAGACAAGGCGATGGCCGCTCCAAGGCACCAGTCGAAAGAAAGAACGACGGGAGGGAGGGGGAGGGAAAGATAAATATACAATTTATTATTTCAAAGATTTCAAAAAATTATTGCAATAAAAAAATGGGGGCGGTGGCCGCCACAGGGGGATAAGCATGGTAAAAATGCATTTTGTAAATATATTAATGAATCTTAATTACTCTCTTACATTAGAAATAAAACAAAAATTGTTCTTACAATGAAATATAACGCCTATTAAAATTTAATAAAAATATAATTTGAAATAATTTCTAACTCAACTTTATTAAAAATCAGCGTATTATTTATGTAATAATAATAGTATAATTTGTAGTTAGTTAGGTAGAATTTGTTAAAAAATTCGATTTTTTGGTAATAAAGATAGTTTTTATTTTTTTTAACTCTGGCGTACCATTACAAAAATTTTGAAAAAATTCTGAGTCATTATAGGTCTTATAAGAGATGTAAAAATGATGGAATCATAATTTTGCTCTAAAAGTATCATAATAAAAAGTGAAAAAGTAAGAAAAAATAATTTTTTTGATCATCAATTTATTAAGCTAAAAAGGAGTCCATGGTGTCCGTAAAAGCTTTCTATCGCCTGCATAATATACTAAATTTTCAAAATAATTGATTCACTCAATCCAAAGAAAAAAATTAATTTCCCATTTTTACATATTTAAACTTTTTGAAAACACCGATTTAGATAAAGGTCTAAAATTTTCAAGATCTTTATATTTCTAAATTGACTACATATATCCATAGACTATCATCAAGATATTTCCAAAAGGCATTTTTACCATTATTATCCCCCTATGGCCTTTTAAGAATGAGCTTCAGATCATTTTTGTCTAAAGAATGACCTGGTATAGCCTAATAAATGACCGATTAATCGATTCGCCCATTACAGGTACAAAAAGGCAAAAAGAAAATAGCTCATATACAAAATTTAAATGTATTTAATTGAGTAAAAACCAAACTCTATTATCTCTTTTGCTTTTTGAGAAATTAATGTTTTTTTCGCGCCCCTATGGCCTTTGTATTAAATTATTTTTCTTTGATTGCTATCACTAATCGCGAAATATTTTAGCATGAAAAAAACTACCTATTATAGAATTTTATCTATACCTAACAAGCAAGAAGTTTTCCTTCTGTCGTGCATGGACTCTACGCGCGCACTTTATTAAAATTTAATTTAATTCGGAAAATATATGCGAATTCGATTAGACAAAAAACCGATGCGTGTACTTATGTACGCGCGTTAGAAGTTATACTTCTTTGGTGTAATTAAATTAAATATAACCATGTCTAAAAAAAAAAATTCAATAAATACGAAGATGTGCGCATTCGAGCGAAAAGTGGCACATTTCCGAGCGAGGGAGGCAAATGAAGCGCGACGCGGAGCGGCGCGCTTCATTTTCCCGAGATCGGAATGTGCCACTTTGAGCTCGAATGTGCACACTCGGGTTTAAGCACGATTCACAATAATTTTGGCGCCAAAAAATTAACATATAATTTTTATCGTTCCTCTCACTCGTACTTATACTTTTGTTGTATCTTTTCGCTCTCTCCCACTCATTGCTATAGTAAAATACGTTTTTCGAACATATAATCGATATTTACTGAACTAAATTAAAAAATTAAACTAAATTCAAAAATGCATGTAAACAAATTGAATAAATACGAGGATGTGCGCATTCGAGCGAAAAGTGGCACATTTCCGAGCGAGGGAGGCAAATGAAGCGCGACGCGGAGCGGCGCGCTTCATTTTCCCGAGATCGGAATGTGCCACTTTGAGCTCGAATGTGCACACTCGGCTTTAAGCACGATTCACAATAATTTTGGCGCCAAAAAATTAACATATAATTTTTATCGTTCCCTCTCACTCGTACTTATACTTTTCTTGTATCTTTTCGCTCGCTCCCACTCATTGCTATGGCAAAAACACGTTTTTTGCTCTGAACGCGCCGAAACACGTATAACTTCAAAGAAACCTTATTTTCAGAACCCATTTTCGCACAAAGGAGAAAGTCAAAGATCGCAAATCGCCGAAGAGAGGAGGGCAAAGCATTTGCACATCGGAAAATCGGGGAGATCGAATTCGGCGCCCGGCTCCTACACTTTTCCCATCGAAAAAGCACTGGATCCTTCGCTGGAAGCTGTCCGCGAAGTGCACAACGACCAAATCGAATGTGGAACTACTTCGACCAAAAATTAAATTTTTTCTCTTATCTAAATGTTTGTACATATAGTGTAATCTAATGTTAACGCAGCCACTGAAACACATTGACAAGCCAAAATTTCGAATTTTCGATGTTGTACACACAAAACGCATCCGTTTGTGAAAATTTTTGAGTGGAACGACCGTTCCTTTTTGATTTCGATTTTTTTTTTGTAATTTTAATGTTTGTTTGGTTTTAAATTAAGATTAGATTTTAGTCCGTTCTTTGGAAAAGATCGAGAAAATGGAAAATGCCTTATTCTAATATATAAGCTTTTGCATTAAGTACGTTTGGTCGTCGTTGCTATTGTTTATTAATTTTTTTTTAATTGTTAATGCAGGTGCTAAGGTTGATTATTGACAGGTATCTTGAATCAAGTCCGATGTGGATTTAAAATTCGCCATATACACCCTGTATATTATGACCATAGTATATTTTTAAGAATCTCAAATAAAATAATTAAAGTTGTTAAGTTCTGTGTGCGTTTCTTTCAGAAAAAGCGATTCGAATTTTTAACGTACAGTAAAATAATTCGACCATACATATTTTCGACACGTATGCGTAAAGCAAGAGATTTCGGTACGTAACTCGATTGCTTATTGTAAGATGTTAAGACACAACACAGGCGAACCTCGTTAATATTGTACCCGAAGAACAATTCTCGATAACTAATAAGTTTAAAATTTACTGAAGTTTTTCAATAAAAAGATGCAGGACCGTATTTCGACCAAAAACCAAAAATGTACATTTTAAATAGTTTTTCACCAGGAAATTTTAATTTGTGTAAACCGCGTAAAACAAGTACCGTGCCAATGTGTTAATAAAAAAACAACGTTTTTTTTTAACCTTTTTGCGCCCCCCTTTGCCCTAGTCCGCGACTCCCCACGCGGGTGCGCCCCCAAAGTTTGAAGTCGCCGATTTAGATCAAAAAATGTTACGAAATGGGGCGACAACTGTAATTAAATTAAAAGAAAACGATCTTACCCTTAGAACAAATTAAAAAATGCGAGGGGGGCACCACGTAAGTATTGCACGACACTGTCTCTACAACGCACTACTCATAACTAAAGTGAAATTTAATTCGAAAAGAATTTTGCAATGTTATCTCTAATGGAAAAAGAAGGCAGGCCAAAATGACTCTTAAAACGGCATAAAATAAAGTGCGTTGTTGTTAATCAAGGTTTGAACGACTTGTTTTCTTATCTTTCCGGCTTGGATACGTAGGCGCCGATTCACCGCTTACGTGACCGTAAAAAGGCACAAATAAAATTTAATCGGAAATAACCAAAGGCAAAATTAAATAAATTAACTGAGGCGCAAGATAAGATACCGAATACAATAAAAATAATAGTTAAAATAGTTAAAAATCCAAATTGCACGCTTTAGGTCAGTGTTTCCCAAACTGTGTACCCCTTCTATAATTTTCGTAACGTTGGGTACCCCTTTTATAAAAAAATTACCTATACTTTAATACATCCATAAAAATAATTCATTAATAGCAGCCAAAGAGGGGTGCACCGCTTACCCCCCACTAAACGCTTCTCGTACCCCTGGGGGTATACGCGTACCACCTTTTGGGAAACACTGGGAAAAAACTGGTAAACATGGAAATACGTATGACGCGGGACGCCACTGTTAAACCAGCAAAAAAATTATTAAATATTTTTTTTTGGCAAATTTGATTATATAATAAATTTAACTTCAGCAATAGTTTATTAATATTTATAATGTTTTTTTTTTTACAATGGCAGTCAACGCACAATTATTTCATAAATACCAAAAAAAAAACAGCAAGTGATCGGGTACCGATTCTCCCACCTTCTCTCTCCCAAATTTAATTTGAAAATTCTCAAAGGGCCATAAAAAATTGTAATTTCAAACGTGGCGAAAACAATCAATAAAAAAAAATAACAACAAAAAATAATCTATTAAAAGTTCGCCGATTGCATATCTAAATTAATTAGTTCTTCCTGTTTGTTGTTATCTCGGCGCCCATGGCAACCGAAGCATATTGATCAATTTCGCATTTTACGCTTGTGTTTGTACAGCACGCTTTATTTTGTATTCTCGGGCCAAAATTGTAACGAACGTTCTAAAAAATGAATTTAATAAAATTAATAAATTTAGTGTTGTGCCTGATCCATGGGGTCCTCTCCAAATACGTGGAGGGGGAAATCAAAACTCGAGAAGTAAGACAATCGACTAACTGTTACGCCAAAACGGGCCCCAAAAATTAACGTTTTTTAGAACTGGGCCTTTTTAACGAGATTCTGCTTCCTGTCCGAAGACGGGGAATTCGAATACCGAATCGAGTACAACGAACAAGACGGAAACCCGAATTTGCTATTGTATTACGACACGGACGACCAATGGCCGGCGGTGTACAAAACCAACAAGGTAAAAAAAAACAATCGCCCATTTGATTAAAAAAAAATTAAAATTAATTCCAGACGTGTTACCAAAAAGAAGCGGTCCTAAACGTCGAACAGAACCAAGTTATAAATCTGACGGTCGAAAACCCAAAATACATGGACTTTGCCGGGTGCACTGTGGCCCATTCCGTCACGACGACCGAAGGCCCAAAACGTACAGTTAAGGTACCCCCCAAAAAACCGACAAAATTCGGGCCCACAATTGCGAGTACCACAACGCACCCCCGAAACCAAGAGACCCGGAGCCTACGGCCCCCCTCGCAATTTCTACGAGCCCCGAAATTTTCGACATTTCGACCGTCGAAAATTTCGTCGAAAATTTCACCGAAGTCGACGAAACGGAATTTTTGGACGCCGAAAATTTGGAATCGACTGCCACGCCAGAATTGGTATCGGTAAGTGCCCAAATTCGGAAAACCATGTATAATTTAAAAAAAAAATGATTTAGAGCCCCCCGAAGGCGCCGATCAAAAAGAGGGCTGTCCCCCCAAATCCGGCCTACAATGTAATTTACAGGAATCGGGTAATAATTTGTCGAAATGCCCGAAGATTTCGCAGCTCGAGGGAACGATGGTGGTTCGTGGCCGTGAGCAACTGTAACGGTACCAAAGTGAGCAAAATTGCCCAAAAAACACGAAAAAAAAATTAAGTTAATTAATTTCGTAGGGCATCAACATAAAATATAGGATTTTGATGACGAACGGGCCGCACGGAGACTACTGGCACGAACACTTCTCGGCGGACCAATTTTGTAAATTAATTTTTCGAGGAGCAAAAAAATTTCTAATGGTTGGCTTATTTTTTTTTTGCAGATATTCTTCCAGTTCTGCTAGCTTTTAGCGTGGCCTACTCGTTTTTGATGTTGGCCATTTTAATTTGCACGGTCGAATTAAAATCGCGACAACTTCTTCACAGCACGTATAAATTGTTCGTTCTGTCGGCCATTATACAATTTTTTGGCATTGTGATACAATGTGCCGCTTACCTGAAATATGCTGCCAACGGAATGGGGGCTCCGAACGCCAAAACTTTTGGTGGGTACACACCCCCCTTTTTTTCGGAGTTCTGGGAGATTTGTTTTAATTTTTGAATCGAAATCAATTTTTGAAGTTATACTTCTTTTGGCGCGCGAGGTTCGAGTACAATTTAATTTAGTTCAGTAAATATCGAATTATATGTTCGAAAAATGTATTTTTACCATAGCAATGAGTGGAAGAGAGCGAAAAGATACAACAAAAGCATAAGTACGAGTGAGAGGGAACGATAGAAAATTATTTATTCATTTTTTGTCACCAAAATTATTGGAAATCGCGTTTAAAGCCGAGTGTGCACATTCGAGCTCAAGTGGCACATTCGATCTCGGAAAATGAAGCGCGCCGCTCCGCGTCGCGCTTCATTTGCCTCCCTCGCTCGGAAATGTGCCACTTTTCGCTCGAATGCGCACATCCTCGTATTTAATGTATTTTGTAAATTAAACTTTCTTTCGAATCAACAAATTTAATTTGAATATCGATTATATGTTCGAGAAACGTATTTTTACCATAGCAATGAGTGGAAGAGAGCGAAAAGATACAACAAAAGCATAAGTACAAGTGAGAGGGAACGATAGAAAATTATTTATTCATTTTTTGTCACCAAAATTATTGGAAATCGCGTTTAAAGCCGAGTGTGCACATTCGAGCTCAAAGTGGCACATTCCGATCTCGGGAAAATGAAGCGCGCCGCTCCGCGTCGCGCTTCATTTGCCTCCCTCGCTCGGAAATGTGCCACTTTTCGCTCGAATGCGCACATCCTCGTATTTAATGTATTTTGTAAATTAAACTTTCTTTCGAATCAACAAATTTAATTTGAATATCGATTATATGTTCGAGAAACGTATTTTTACCATAGCAATGAGTGGAAGAGAGCGAAAAGATACAACAAAAGTATAAGTACGAGTGAGAGAGAACGATAAAAATTATTTATTAATTTTTTGTCACCAAAATTATTGCAAATCACGTTTAAAGCCGAGTGTGCACATTCGAGCTCAAAGTGGCACATTCCGATCTCGGGAAAATGAAGCGCGCCGCTCCGCGTCGCGCTTCATTTGCTTCCCTCGCTCGGAAATGTGCCACTTTTCGCTCGAATGCGCACATCCTCGTATTTATTGAATTTTCTAGAATTAATTTTTAGATTTAAAAAAAAAAGAATAATATATCCAATAAAAATTCTCTGTGTAAATCGGCAAATACGCTAATACAAAAATATTATTTTTTAAAGAGAGGTATAGTAACATATAATTTGGAAACCAGTGATCTCACTATATACAAACGCAAGGTGCTCAACATAACCTTTGGTTATATTTAATTTAGTTACGCCAAAGAAGTATAACGTCTTTTTTTTTAAATTATAACGATGCCATGTAAGTCTTGCAAAATTGCATACCAACTTTTATTCTTGTGATTGGTGTCAGGTATCACCCTATTAAGCTTCGGTGCCTATTCGTCTGACACCCTGTATACTCAATGCATAGTATATGTACAATACATCTATAGAGCATTCCGTATAAGCGTACTTACATATAGGGAAACCTATTGTACCTTGGCCCTTTTTTCACTTGTAAGTTTTTTAAAATTTTTGTATGTAACAATTTGTTGATAGTGGGGCACTAATAAGGCATTCATCATAAAATATTTGAAAGCATTACCAACCGTTTACTCAAATTGCTATAAGATTTCAAAATTAGTAGATCTATGGCCTAGGTACAACAGAGGTGATGTACCTTGGCTCTATTCACATTAAGCAAAATAAAGCCCAATGTACTACAAAAACTATATATTTATTTTTGGATTATAAGAACTACTAATGTTCTTCTTTGAGATGACACTAAAATTGATTCAAAAATTAACGAAACTTTTTTCGTATACTAAAATTTCACATACTTAATGGTTAACTTTGCAAAAATTTAAAATTTTCGTTAAACTTGCGAGGCATATTATCTGAAGCAAAATTAAAAAAAATAAGACTTTATAACAAAGGTATATCTAAATTTTTATTTATTGCACGTCTATCTTAGGGCCAAGGTACAACTTATTGACGGTGACCGAGGTACAACACACCAATCCTTGATGTTTAAACTCAAAAATAAAATTAAAGATTAGACTGTGCCAAAATCAGACCACTACTATGCAAACATTAATAAATAATCTTTCTATTACGATGAGTCATTTGTTATTAGGTAATAAAAATCAATAAGATATTTAAGTAAAAAGAATATAAAAAGACTTACTTTTTTTCGATTAAAAATTTCAATTGATCTCATACATTGGGCGACGAAAGCCCGCAAATATTTAAAAAAAAATCTGCCCTAGGTACAAAGGAACCAAGGTACAACAGGTTAACCCCCTACTTTCTTTAAAAGTGTTCCATTTGCACGATTTTTCGATTTTAAATTAAACCGAACAAAATTGTGTTTCAGGATCGATGTTTACAAGCTATTCCGAAACTTGTTTTTTGCTACTCCTTTTACTGCTGGCAAAAGGATATACGGTGACACGTGGAAGATTGCCTCTTTCAGCGAGCGTCAAATTAACCATTTTTATGTGCCTATACTCGGTCACCTACATTTGTATATTCGTGTACGAGGCAAAGGTGCGTTTTTTCCCGAATTTAATTAATTTCGTCAAGTACAAAAAATTTCTTTTAGGTCTTTGATCCCGGAGAAGTTTTGTATCTTTACGAATCGCCTGCGGGCTACGGATTGATTATTTTAAGGATAATCGCTTGGCTGATGTTTATCTACTCGACCGTGTTCACCCTCAAGCACTACCCCGAGAAGGTTTCCCAAATGAAATTTTAATTAGATTAAAAAATTGACGGTTTGATTTCAGTCCAACTTCTATTACCCTTTTAATATCTGCGGGACCCTGTGGTTTATAGCAGGGCCGGCTTTTATCCTATCGGCCAATACCTACATCGACAAATGGGTCCGGGAGTCGGTCGTTTGCGCCGTTTTGTTGTTCATTTCCTTCGGAGGACATTTGATGTTTTTGGTAACGCAAACCAAGTTTACTAACTGTTGATTTCAAGTGAAAAATTGTAGCTTTTGACTATGCCTTCGATGGCCAATAAAAATTTCCCTTATCACGTCCGAACGAGCCAGATCGGCATCATGGAACTAACAGGTTCGCCTAATTAAATCGTATTTTCGAAAAAAATTAAAGATTGATTTTAGGGGCGGCGGGAGCGAGCACCATCGAACATTTTGGGCACCACGTTTACGAGCCATCGTCGGACCCCACCGATCAGACGGTAATAATTCCGTTAACACGAAGGACCGAAGAAATTTTTGGGGGTCTCTATGCCCAACATTTACAGACGCAATTCACGAGGACCATTCAAAGGGACGTTCCGGCAGTGCCCAACGATAACGCCCAAAATATTGCTATGCAAAATGTACTGACTTGGTCTATGGCTAAGAATTGCCCAGCTTTGGAAGGGCCCGATTTCGACAGAAAAAATAGATCTTCGATAGGTACATATTTTTTCCTTTTGCTGATGTAGTCTAGTTGAGAGCTTCTTTTTTTTTTTAGAAACTCATAGATAAAAATTTTAGGATCTGACAACACACATTATTCTGAAGGGTTTAGTCCCTCAGAACAAGCCGAAGCACTGAGTAACAATTCCACAATAACCCACAATCACGTTAATGAACCCCCAAACAACAGTTATGAATACGTTAAAGATGTACCAGTCGAACTATTTACAATTAGCAAATTGATTACTAAAACTGCCAATATAAACACTAATGAGACAGAAAAATAAGTCAAAAACTCTAAATTATACGTATAAGTGCAAAACAATCAATTATATTCCTTAATAGAGTGTGTAATTTTAGAAAAATGTGCTATTTTAAATGTCCTTTAATTTTATTTTTGAATAAACAATTATTCAAGTTATTTTGTGGAGCTGACTGTATGCAACCCACTATACACATCTTTAAACTAGTTTAACTCTGACAGGATTTACGATGAATTTAAATATAAATTAAACTAAGATCTTTTTTTGAGAAATTTAGTCTTAGATCTGCTTTAAAATTGTTTAATACGTATAAATAAACAATAGCTAGAATTAAAAATTTAAGTTTTCAACGAGCTTTGCATATTTGCTCTTAAAATCAGAATGTTTCATTTTATGAATAAAGCAGACCTTTCTAAGTTTTGTCAAAATTGAAAAAATGACTTTGTTAATCAGATGGACATTTAAAATGAATTGAGTAGGTATATACAAAAATATCTAATATATTAAAAGCTCCATATAAAAATATAAGAAATAGTAACATTAGTGTTTATACCAACAATTGTTTAATTAAAGTGTAACCGCTTCCAAAGAAATTAAAACAGCAACCATTTCGGGCCTATCTTTGGGCCTTTTACTAACACATTGCTGCCCAATTTGAATCAACGACTTAAAACAATTATCTCCGTCAGTTACTCTCTTATCTTTTAAATCAGTCATATCTCCTTCGTATTCAACAACGTGGTCTTTTAAAAATTGACGTTGTCTTTGATCGGAGTAAGCTCCCAAAGCTGTAGCAATTTCAAAAAGCACAATTCCAAAGCTGTAAGTGTCGACCTTGGTCGAAAACTTTTTGGCCCTTAAGAACTCATCCGGTAAGTAAGGACGAGTGCCATGAATTCTGCTCACTTTAATGTGGGTGTAATCAGATTGTGGGCCTTCTCTGGCCAAGCCAAAGTCGCCTATTTTGGCGTTATCGCAAGGATCAAGAAGGATGTTAGCCGATTTAATGTCTCCATGAATTAAAGGCTTTTCGCCAATTGTATGTAAGAACTGTAAACCTCTACAAAGATTCATAAAAAAAGAATTAGTGCAATTAAGTCATTGTACCTTGCTGTTCCGATTGCTATGTTCAATCTTTTGGACCAATCCAACAG
The DNA here is from genome assembly GCA_036325965.1 of Sinopyrophorus schimmeli. Classification (NCBI taxonomy): domain Eukaryota; kingdom Metazoa; phylum Arthropoda; class Insecta; order Coleoptera; family Elateridae; genus Sinopyrophorus; species Sinopyrophorus schimmeli. The sequence continues at coordinate 1,754,519 of JARFIZ010000068.1, forward strand.
CTTTATTTGATCTCGTGTTCTCAGTCTACGCTCTAAGCTTCCCCCCGACATATATTGATAAACCAAGCAGGGCTGTGCCCCACCAATGCTATAACTAAAATTCGCAAACCTAAGTCTTTAATACTTTTTAATTAATAGCTTTGCTGTCCTTCACATCTCTTCGTTCATACGTTTAAGAATATCACTCCTTAGATTGTCATGTTTATCTCTAATTAGAAAACAAATTAAAAACTCACCCGTACAAAGGCAGAACGTTATCATGTCGATAAGCGTTTAAACAATGCAATTCAGTGATGGACTGCTTAATTTGTTCGTTGTGAGACTCAGGACTGTCTTCTCGTTGTTCTATTCGTTTTATGGCCACATGAGTGCACTTCCAAGTGCCTAAGAACACTCTAGTTAACGTTTTGAAAAAATTAATTAAATAATTGGATCACCTTTAAATACAGTACCAAAGCCCCCTCGTCCAAGTATTTTAGTTGCATCCCAATTGTTCGTTGATTTTTGTAGTTCTTCGTAAGAGATTTGTGGAATGGCTCCAGCCGATTCCATAACGCAAGGGATGTCGGATGCTGTTAAGCCATGAGTACTGACGACCCGAGCCTAAAAATTACATGAATTAATTCTAATTATTAAGCTCTTATGAGTAGAACTATTACCAAAGATAAAGGTGATTTAGGTTTAAGAAACTGCTGCTGATTAAATTGTACGCTTTCATTGTCTTCTTTGCTCATGGCTGCTTGAATGTTGACAATAGGTGGCAATGTACGATTGGACTTCTGAGGAGCTGCATTTAAAATCTTTTCGTTTGCATTAAAATTGGTTTGTGGAATGACCATGTTTTTGTTGGCAGCTGAGGGGTGTTGTTGTAAAGTTATTTGTCTTATTAAATGGTTTAGATTTTGTTCCCCTTCCAAGATTAGTCTGTGATACTTTTTATCGACATGTTCTTTGATTACAGACATTGCTTGATAGTGGTGCATACGGCTTAGTAAAATAAATAATTCTAAGACTGTGTGGTTCTGATGGCCCCACATTGTTAGCAGCTCTTCTGTTGGAGAGTTTCCTCTGTAAATCTCCCTTTTTAGATCCTAAAAAAGAGCTCATGTAAAAGTATTTGTTATTAATAAAGTAAAATATTACCTGCATGGTCATGACATCGTATTTCATATGTGTTCCTCCCAACTCTTCCCATGTGTTATTCTGATCTAAGATTCTAGATAATTCCTTCCTCTCTGAGTGGGGTAAATGATAAATGTAAAGTGTTTTGTTCGATTCCATACCAAGCAAAATCTAAACACCTTGCTAGTTGTAAAACTGTAAACAAAATGTTCTAAAACTATCCCCCAACAACTTATGATAAATAATTTTAATGAATAATGCACTTTTATCAAACTTTTCAGGAGTTCTTTTTTAAAAGTAGGACAACATTTAGGTTAGAAACGAATCAAAAAAAAATGTGTTGGTAATTCTGAATGTCACTCAATTAAAAGTGAATTGGTCTTCCTGAAAGTAACCTAGAATTTAGATTTAAAGTTAGTAATAACAACTTTTGATGTTATTGCTATTTAATCGATTATTTAAAGGATTAAATTTACAACCAGAAAACTAATAAACCGTTGGGTAATCTGAAAATCAAATGGAAACTATAATTTACATAAAGATTTTACAAAATGGTTATAAATATGGTGATCTAATAGTCACAAGGAATAGCTTAATAAAAAATGTAAATAAAGAGGAAATCAAAAGAAAACGTAGTAGAAGAAAGGTAATAATATGTATTAATGGAATGCTATTGCATTATTTCATTAGAGAGTTAACCGTGGGGCCTTTTTATCGGAGCTGTTTTGTTGCAAGTTTTGAGAGGCAATCAGAGATGTATTTGACTGTGATACAGTTCCAATTATTCCCAGTTTGTAAAGAAATCTTAGATTATTCTTGGTGAGTTATATTAAAATTGAATTATTCAAATAGTGTAAGTCTTTTTAATTTTGTAGGAATGAAAAAGTTGCATATTTAGTTCGAGAGAGGTGTGAATTGGAACATACACTTTCCTGGTTATCCACATTAGGTGGTGCATTCTCTGCTTTGGGAGACTACTTTGAAAATTGTGCTGAAACAGCAGGAAAGATATCTATCAACCAATTGAAGCTGGCCTATCGATTGAGAGATGAAAACATCAAGTCACGATGCAGATTATATCTTAGTTTAAGTCTAATCCAAAGGCAGAGATATAAATTAGCTAAACAAATAATTTACAATGAATTTCATCAAGCTAAAAGGGGTCCTGTTGTCGATATTAGATTAATAAACATGTGCAAAGGCATATGGTGTAAATTAAAATACGAATACGAGATTTATAGAAGTAATAAATTATAATAGTTCCTTAATAAAAGCGTAGCATTTTTTATCGAGGTTTAATCCTCTAGATCCGGTGTGTTCTGTTAAAAACAGGGGCACCTCGTGAAGGATGTGGATTTAATCCACGCACACTGGTCTTGGAGTTCATTTTGAACTCCCTGGGATAATTACTTTAATCCCTCGCCCCCACAAAGGGTGATAACAAAACTATAATTAATAGCATTTATTTCATATACAACAATAGAACATTGAACAAAATATATTAAGAATCTCAAGATTTACTCAGTTTTGTTAATAAGGTAACTTTACAAAGGAAAATACTGAAACAATTTAATTAAATACGCCCTACATTAATTTAAAATTAATAAAATTATCTACTCTATTAGTAAATTAAAATATGGTAACGTATATAAAGCTATACCACACACTATTTTATTGCAAATACATTTTGATCTTTACAAGATATCCGATTAAAATCAATAGTATGTATCTAGAATAGCAAAGAGTATCCTAAATCTGTAATTTGATAAATTTAAGAAATATAAACATGTATAAGCTTAAAGAGATATTTATATTGTTTTTATAAGACTCGATTGTAAAAAGCAAGTGTTCCCATCGGATCCCACGCAGGTAAAGTAATTGGTTCTTGTTTAAATACCTCCAAAACCTCTTCAGGTACATATTTTTTATCTATAACAACTTCGAAACCGAAATCTTTAAACCACTGCGCCGACATCACTAGATATCCCTTTTCTCCTCGGTCTTCGCCCCAAGAATTTTCAACTCTAAATTTCTCTACTTCGTCGTTTTCCTTCGGCGTTAATTTGCGTTAGTTATGATATTTTTAAGCATCTAAATACATACATCTGTCGTTACAGCAGTGAAGACCATTGCGTGGGTCATCGCACTTTCTCCATACAATAATCTATCGGCCTTTGATAATGTCACTTGGATATCTGTTCCAAATACTAATGAGAAGTCGTGTCTACATTGCATAAAGGCATTAATTAAGATTAATTGAATTTGTGGCAAGTGGCTCATCACTTACACTTCTAAATCTTCAATCCCTTGTTTAGCTGCAAATCTCTTTGAAACTTCGCAGCCAAACCAAACAGGTTCGCCATTCTTAATACTGTTAGCAGCTAAGTCAATTAAAAGTTTTACAGGTTGGTTGTTGTAAATGCATTTTCGTCCATCCACCATATTTCCTAAGCAATCGACAGTATAGGCTTTTCCATACTGATTTGTCTCTCGTGGATCAGTCACCAAACACACCTAACAAAATGTGAATTAATTCCAACCGATAAAACAGACAAAATAATAAATATGTTACTTTATGATCCACATTAAATAAAGGTCTAACGTATTCTTCATAAAATTCTTTAGGTGTTATGGGACCAATGCTATGATAAGCCTTGTTTTTATCGTAATAACACCAAGTAAATTTCTGGTCGGGTATTCCTAGACAAATTCCTATAATACGAAATATTGTGCCCATTTGTGTTTTTATTAGATTTTGAATTTGATCGTCGTCAGCCTCAACTTTAACTAACTCACGAATTGCTTTTGCATATTCCCTTAACTAAAAATAAAATGTTTCACGTCTATTTAAATAAGTGGTTTGCCTGCTCACTTTGCTCTTGAGAATAATATTCATTCTTGAACTAGATTCGCAATTAAATGACTCGGGGAAACAGTTTTTTGGCATAACTCCATATTTGTTAACAATATTTACAATCATGTCCCATTGGCCTCCATCAGAAGTGGGATCCTATTGGGAAAATAATTTAGACTACCCAAAAGACCAGACGATTGATTTTTCACCTGTAATAAGAAGGAGACAAGTCTACTATCCACAGATTCGTTTCGTCTAGCAGTTTCAACCATTGTGTTTAAGAAATAATTGCACCTCTCAACTTTGTCCCAAAAAAACACATAGTTCTGTGAAAATTCGAATTCTTCTATATTTAAATGCTTCATAAATGGAATTCTCATAACATTAAGAGCTGCGAAGATCCAACAACGACCTGAGCTCTTCTGATTTGTCACCGGCTTTCCTTCAGTTTCAATCTGAAAGATCCTTACTTTAATATATGAATAACAATAATAAATATCTTCGAGTTATGAGCTAATAAAAAGTGGAAATACACTGGAAATTTTTGTAACTTTCACAAAACAATTGATATGATCTGATAAACTGCTTTCTATTCATGAAGCTTTCTTCGCTCCAGTTAAAAACTTATTTTTTATTAATATTAGTACACATGTATCTGGGACCTGAAAAACTAATAGTTCATAACCACCCCATCAATTTTTACTTGTAATACCTTGTATTTGAAAACATGGCGAGCTTCTTCCAGGTACTTTCTTGACAAACAGACGTCGAAGGGATCCAGTCTTGAACATACATTTTGGGCTAAGATATTCTTGCTATCTAATAGAAAAGCTGATCGAAACTTATTCAAAGTATCTTGGTTTAGAACTACGAAGAAAAAAGATCGTTAATTGATTAATAAGCCCTGAGTTATAAAATACAAGAGTAACAAAGTGATATTATCTCTGGGCCAACAGACTCTTTAAAATTATTGCTTAAAGTAAAGTAAAGCACTTTTTACATACCTGATTTCATGTTAAATAAGTATATATCAAAAATCAATTAGAACAAACCACCTAATAAAACTGACTAGTCACTTCTTAAATGTTAAAATCAGCACAGTTTTGAGGTTAGTGGGTTGACACTTCTTATCTGTAGAAAGAGAAAGTGCTTCCATGGCAGCACTTTCGCATGCCAATTTGCTATTTTCAGGTTATGTTGTTTCTGTTTTCAATCTACAAATAAAACTATTAATAATTAATAATATATTAGTAAATTAAATCCGTTAGTGAACAATCTAAAGCTGGTGAACGAGGTGTGCCTGTTGGAAAACAAGGAGAAGCTCCCAAAGACTAGAATTTCCATCGTCCAACCATGGCTGGAAAAGGTACACAGCTTATTTTTTATAACTGCTTAATTAATGCCTAAAATAGGGTGGAATTATGCCGCAGGTGTTCCCGAAACTGAAGAGCAACAGAGGCTACGTTTCCAGATCGAATTGGAGTTTGTACAATGCCTCGGTAATCCAAACTATTTAAATTGTAAGTTGGGGGGACGAGCCGATTGATTCAATTAATTTAACACGTATAATAGTTCTAGCACAGCGTGGTTACTTCAAAGATAGCACGTTCGTCAATTACTTGAAATATCTGCAGTATTGGAAGGAACCTGAATATGCAAAGTTTTTAAAATATCCGATGTGCTTATACTTCTTGGATTTGCTGCAATATGAGCACTTTAGAAGGGAATTAGTTAATAGTCAGTGCACTAAGTTCATAGATGACCAACAAATACTGCTGTGGCAGCACTACACAAGACGGAGAAGTCGATTGTTACAAACAAACACTTCCAATGGGAATAATTCCGAACAGTCATTAAACAACCAAAATAATCAACAGAGTAACGGGCATGTCAATGCTAAAATTTCATGATAGAATCCTTAAGAGATTAGATTAAGATTTAATAAGAAATAGTATAAGTTTTTATATGGGTATTGATGTTGGTTTTTGGCTAAGAACTCTATGTCAAAATATAACTTATTTTCTGTGAAAAATTTGCTAGGACATTTTTAATATTAATATTAAATAAATTATTATTTTGATCCTTTGAAGTATCTGTTGGTTTTAATTAGAACTTAGTGGATAAGCTATGTATAATCCTTTTTGCTCTTTTAAAGACCATACCCTGAAATAAATAAGTTTTGAGGTAATAAGTTTTCCTTTGAGAATTTACTTTTCAAATGTGAATAGATTTGAAAATTAAATTGCCCAAGGATTGTAAAATTAACTGAGTAATCTTAATTTATCCACAACATCTATCTATATAATACATACGTTTAACAATAATTAATACAAATAATATATTATACAAATTAAAAACTAATTGAGTTGAGACAACGTAATATACAATAAAATATATATATACAATAAAAGGAAACTATTAGAATATATTACTTTTAACTGACTTATAATTATCTCTACTTATCTAGTTGCATCACAGAATGCAAAGTGGGTAAATTATTCAGTACTTACAAAAAGAAATAAGAGGCAGCTTAATCGTTTTTAAATACACTTACAGTCACCGATTACGATTGCTTTTCAAATCAAGGATTCAGACCACGAAGCTATTACATACAGTCTACTCGTTAATTATAAAATGCCTTCTAATTGTTTTTTAAGCTAAGAGTTATTTATATTTTCTGGGTCCTCTACAACTCTCACCTCATCAATTTTTTTAAGAGCTTCAAAAATTACTGGATAATCTAAAACGATATGTAAAAAATATATTTTCTAACACTGATATCGAAAAAATTTCTACCACACACAACACCGATTTATAAAACTTCAGTCTTAATTTTTAAAAACATCCATCTTTGATTCTCAAAATAAGGTGTATATGTGTGAGTGTGTATTGTCTTACCTTAAGTACAACTAATCTTTAATTTTGTCTTAAATCTTTGTCGACTTACGATTTAAATACGTTCAGGGTCTAAGTAATCGTTTTCTTTTTGGCAAAAAGTCATGGACATGGATTTGCAAAGATTCACCGCCACTCATGCGTACGAATAATCTTTCCCTTGGACGCTGGAAGAAGTGCTGGAACGGCTGGCGTTCGACAATCTAAAAATTACTCATTGCATTTGTGGGTTTTAATTGAAAAAGGGCATCAACCTTCTGGTTTCGATGTGTATCGAGGTCCTATCGGACTTTAGAGTACTGCTGCTTAATTTTGTACTGGACATAAACGTTGTGACTGATTCATCCGATGTGTAACTATCTTGTTCACTAAAAATAAGATTTTAAGCATCGAATTGTACAAATAAAATAGTTTCTAAAGTACCTATCAGTTTGATCGGAATTGGTATCTTCTAATTCTCCTTGAATGGCAGATTGGAGGTCTTCGATCCTCTTCAAAGCCAACCGTAGATCAGCTTTTGCTGCTGCTGTCTCAGTTTCAGCAAGCTCGCACCTCTTCTCTAGGTCTTTGCGTTTATGAATGTATTCTGTTTCTTTCGATAAGCTTGTATTGTGTTCTTCTTTTAATTCTCTGAAGAAAAAAAATTTTTGAATGGATTTAAAAATCAAAGACTCGAATTTATGTACCTCAGATTTCTCTGTAATTTCCTAATTTGCTCTTGGGCTGCTTGTTCTCTGCTTCTTGCGTTAGCGATATCAGTTTGGAGCTTTTCTACTGCTTCCTTCAGCCTGCTAATTTGAACTTCGAGCCTCGATCGTGTGGTTTGTTCTAATTCTAATTTTGATTCTAGCTCTTTGGTTTTGAGTTCCATCCTAAAATAATTGATTAATGCAATCATTTAAATCTGGAATGAGCAACGCGCGGCCCGTTGACCATGTTTATGCGGCCCGCCAACATTTCTAAAATTGAATTTATTTTTTTCAATTTTAAATTTTTTTATTCTAGTTTGTTATAAATAAAGTTTTGTAAATTATTAATAAGTGTTACAATATGTGCGGCCCGCACTAATACATTTACATTTAAAAAAAAAGTAAATTTGACCACTGCCAAAATAATTAAGAAAAAAACAGTAAATCAATTTTCAAGACATGTAAGAGGCAACTAAAATTCAATTACATTTTCGAATTACGGCCCTGAACTTGCAAATTGTCCCCGCGTTGGACAACAGCGCTTTAAATGTTCCAAAAAAAATCGAAATTTAAACTCGTGTTAAAGTCAACCTAAAATAATTCAGTATTAAAGTGAAAAGAAACCTATATGAAACAATTATAATATAGATCTTAAATTAATTTCAAAAAAATCACAATTCAACGAAAATAAATAATAATTAACGAAATATAATTCTTTCCAATAATCGATAACATTTTGTGAATTAAAAAAAAAAGGTTTTTTACGAAAATTATTCATTTTACACGTTACGACCCAACTATAAAGACCAAATTATTCAAAAGATTTATTTTTATTGCAATCGTAGCGGTGTTTTCTCCAAAAATTTCGAATTAATTAAATTTATTTCTTGTAATTCAATATTCTTGAGTTAATTGCAAGATCGCTATTTTTCAAAATTACTTAAACTTCGAAAATTTGAGCAAGAGCCGACGATGGTCGCGTTAGAGAAGTATTACTGTAGTTTTTTTTAGAAAAATAAAAGCCCACAACTTTTTACGAATAAAAAATCAGAATTTTAAGTATTTGATTTCAAAGAGAGACGATTAATGTAGACAAATGTGATAAATACGAAGATGTGCGCGTTCGAGCGAAAAGTGGCACATTTCCGAGCGAGGGAGGCAAATGAAGCGCGACGCGGAGCGGCGCGCTTCATTTTCCCGAGATCGGAATGTGCCACTTTGAGCTCGAATGTGCACACTCGGTTTTAAGCACGATTCACAATCATTTATGCCAGGGATGAGCAACACGCGGCCCGCGGGCCGCTTGCGGCCCGTTAAACATGATTATGCGGCCCCCAACATTTCTAAAATTGAATTTATTATTTAAAATTTAAATTTTTTTATTCTAGTTTGTTATAAATAAAGTTTTGTAAATTATTAATAAGTGTTACAATATGTGCGGCCCGCACTAATACATTTACATTTAAAAAAAAAGTAAATTTGACCACTACCAAAATAATTAAGAAAAAAACAGTAAATGAATTTTCAAGACATGTAAGAGGCAATTAAAATTCAATTACATTTTCGAATTACGGCCCTTAATGTGCAAATTGTCCCCGCGTTGGACAACAGTGCTTTAAATGTTCCAAAAAAAATCGAAATTTAAACTCGTGTTAAAGTCAACCTAAAATAATTCAGTATTAAAATGAAAAGAAACCCATATGAAACAATTTAATTTCAAAAAAATCACAATTCAGCGAAAAATAAATAATAATTAACGAAATATAATTCTTTCCAATAATCGATAACATTTTGTGAATTAAAAAAAAAAAGGTTTTTTACGAAAATTATTCATTTTACATGTTACCACCCAACTATAAAGACCAAATTATTCAAAAGATTTATTTATATTGCAATAGTAGCGTTGTTTTCTCCAAAAATTTCGAATTAATTAAATTTATTTCTTGTAATTCAATATTCTTGAGTTAATTGCGAGATCGCTATTTTTCAAAATTACATTAACTTGGAAAATTTGAGCAAGAACCGACGATGGTCGCGTTAGAGAAGTATTACTGTAGTTTTTTTTAGAAAAATAAAAGCCCACAATTTTTTACGAATAAAAAATCAGAATTTTAAGTATTTGATTTCAAAGAGAGATGATTAATGTAGACAAATGTGATAAATACGAAGATGTGCGCGTTCGAGCGAAAAGTGGCACATTTCCGAGCGAGGGAGGCAAATGAAGCGCGACGCGGAGCGGCGCGCTTCATTTTCCCGAGATCGGAATGTGCCACTTTGAGCTCGAATGCGCACACTCGGTTTTAAGCACGATTCACAATCATTTATGCCAGGGATGAGCAACACGCGGCCCGCGGGCCGCTTGCGGCCCGTTAAACATTATTATGCGGCCCGCCAACATTTTTAAAATTGAATTGAATTTTTTAAATTTTATATTTTTATTCTAGTTTATTATAAATAAAGCTTTGTAAATTATTAATAAGTGTTACCAATATGTGCGGCCCGCCAAAAAATTTTAAAATATAAATTGGCCCGTTGATTAAAAATGTTCCTCACCCCTTGATTTAAATTATCTCAAAAAACGGTGTTACCTTTTCAAATGTAGATTGGACGAGGCCTCGCCCATGTTCTCAACCGATTCCAATTTCGAAGCCAACTCCGAAAGTTGGTCCCTCAAGTGGTTTCGTTCGGCTTCTAATTCCGAGACCAACGACACTTGCTCCTGAAGCGTTATTTGATCCAAAGACATCTGTTGCACTGCCGCTTTGTATTTCTTCATCACTTCGGCCAGCTCTTCTTCGTTTTCCTCGAGCTGGGCCTGCAAATCGGAGCGCTCGCGTGCCATCGAATTTATTCTATCGTCCGCTTCGCTTTTTAATTTGTTCGTCTCTTCCAGCATGGATTGAGTTTCCAATAAGTCGGCTTCCAGGCTCTGTTTTGATTTGGCGGCGACCGAACGTGCACACTCCAGGTCTTCGATTTGGTTGCGAAGTTGTCTGATTAAAGCTTTGCCTGAAAGAAGTGTTTAGGTGAGAGAGCGCGAAGAACCGAGAATTTGGCTTGTTTTTACCAGGACTGTCAGCTTTTTGGCGTTCCAATTGGGCTTGGGTGTCGCGAAGAAGCACCTTTGTCCTCTTCAGATCGCGTTTCAGTCGATGGAGAAGGGCTTCGTCTCCGGCTCTTTCGTTTCGATCGGATTCTGTTAGAGCGGTGAGCCTCCTCTCCAGTTCGTGCTTTTCCCGCAACAAGGTGGTGCGCTCTTCGTGCTCATTCTCCAACTGGGCTTCGAGAGCTACAAAAAATGAAAATGAGCGTTGGCTTTGTCGATTTCGTGAAATTGCGTACCTTTGACTTTCTTCTGTGCGTTGCATCTGACTTCTTCGAGCTCGTCGTCGCGTTGTTGCGCCTCCTTCTTGGCTTCCTTCCTTTGGGACTCCAAAGACATCTCGAGTCGGAGCTTGGCCTGCTCCAAGAGCTGGACTTGGCCGGCCAGCTCGTCCAGTTCTTCCTCTTGGTCGTGAAGTCTGCGTTCGCAATCGATTTTTTGCTTTCTCAAGATGGTGACCTCCTCTTCAGTTTTGCCTCCGTAGGTTAATTCGTCCAGCTCCCGTTTGAGGGCTTGCAATTTATCTTCTTTCATCTCCAACTCGAGTTTGACGTCCTACGATAAAAGAACTCTCATAACCAGAACCAGAAGAATGCTTTAAAAGGGTTGTACTTACGGCTAAGTTGCTTTCAAGAGTGAATTTCTCGGCGACGGTGCTTTCTTTTTCCCTTCCAAGTCGCTCCTTGGACAGTCGCTCTTGACGAAGCTCGTCGTGCAAAAGTTGGGTTTCCGCATCGAATTTTCTCTGTTTCTTCTCCAAGAGATTATTGCGAGCGCTTTGTTCTTCGAGAAGAAGTCTTAGGTCGTTGGTTTCGCCGTTCAATTTTTGGACTTTCCTCTTCCACTGGCCCACGACTTGTCGTTGTTCTTCCACTTCTTCGTAGGCATCTGTTAACTGATTCGACATGTTAGTTTTGATTTCGAACACAATTAAATGTGATTCTTATCTTCGCACTTAGTTTAAAGCGGTTTTTATTTGCACAAGTTTGATAAGCTGTGGCGGAGATTGCTCCATTTAAATATTTGACTTGGGCTTTTGGAATTAACAAAATAAGTACTGAGATTTTTTGGTTGTGGCAGGTGTAATTATAGAATTGGGAGTTATTTTGAGAGCTTCCACTTAGGACGCGGATTTGGAAATAAACGCATTGTTTTTTCGATGGCTAAGAATACTTTTGAAGTTGTACTTCTTTTGGCGCGCGGAGAGAGTTCAATTTTAGTAGGCAATGGAAGTTGCGCGCGCACAACGGGAGTTGAAGTTAGTCTTCTTAGAAAGTAAATTAATTATTGTGAATCGTGCTTAAAGTCGAGTGTGCGCGTTCGAGCTCAAAGTGGCACATTTCCGATCTCGGGAAAATAAAGCGCGCCGCTCCGCGTCGCGCTTGATTTGCCTCCCTCGCTCGGAAATGTGCCACTTTTCGCTCGAACGCGCACATCCTCGTATTGTTTACATGAATTTTTGAATTTAGTTCAGTAAATATCGAATTATATGTTCGAAAAACGTATTTTTACCATAGCAATGAGTGGGAGCAAGCGAAAAGATACAACAAAATCATAAGTACGAGTGAGAGGAAATGATAAAAATGTTTTATTAATTTTTCGTCACCAAAATTATTGCAAAACATGCTTAAAACCGAGTGTGCACGTTCGAGCTCAAAGTGGCACATTCCGATCTCGGGAAAATGAAGCGCGCCGCTCCGCGTCGCGCTTCATTTGCCTCCCTCGCTCGGAAATGTGCCACTTTTCGCTCGAACGCGCACATCCTCGTATTGTTTACATGAATTTTTGAATTTAGTTCAGTAAATATCGAATTATGTGTTCGAAAAACGTATTTTTACCATAGCAATGAGTGGGAGGGAGCGAAAAGATACAACAAAATCATAAGTACGAGTGAGAGGAAACGATAAAAATGTTTTATTAATTTTTCGTCACCAAAATTATTGCAAAACATGCTTAAACCGAATGTGCACGTTCGAGCTCAAATGGCACATTCCGATCTGGAAAATGAAGCGCGCCGCCCGCGTCGCGCTTCATTTGCCTCCCTCGCTCGGAAATGTGCCACTTTTCGCTCGAACGCGCACATCCTCGTATTGTTTACATGAATTTTTGAATTTAGTTCAGTAAATATCGAATTATGTGTTCGAAAAACGTATTTTTACCATAGCAATGAGTGAGAGGGAGCGAAAAGATACAACAAAATCATAAGTACGAGTGAGAGGAAATGATAAAAATGTTTTATTAATTTTTCGTCACCAAAATTATTGCAAAACATGCTTAAAACCGAGTGTGCACGTTCGAGCTCAAAGTGGCACATTCCGATCTCGGGAAAATGAAGCGCGCCGCTCCGCGTCGCGCTTCATTTGCCTCCCTCGCTCGGAAATGTGCCACTTTTCGCTCGAACGCGCACATCTTCGTATTTATTCAATTTGTTTACATGATTTTTTGAATTTAGTTAAGTAAATGGGTGATTCCAAATCTAACTGTGATTTTTTGTGTCCCGTACTGTTTGCTCCCACTGGTCATACATTATAAATCTATGAATGAAATTTATGTATCAATACGATTATCATGAACATATTTCATCACGTTTCTTGTATAATATAAGTTGCAGTCCAAAGAAAACTTGCAATATCTCACTTAAATGTCAGTACCGTGTCCATGTCCTTTTCTAGAATTTACCTATAAAACGGTTATTTTTTTTATTGCAATAAATAATTCAAACCAATTAACTGATAAATCTTAATGTATATAATCAATCTTAAAAGAAATTAACGAATTTTTTTTTAATACATCAATTTAAGATTGAATTCCGGCTCAATAACTTTTGTCCTCAGATTTAAGAAAATTTTTAAATTTGAATGTGTATGACTCGTGCGGCATTTACCTCGAAATTAATGAAACAACTAATAAGCCATATTGAAAGTACGTTAACTGAGTTATGTTTACAAATATCGCACAAGTGAAACTCTCAAGCGAGTTTGTGTCATTTTAAAACTCAATTTTTAAAAGATGATGTCATAAATTTACTTGTCGGTACCGTGGCATTGGTAAACTTAATTAACGATTAACTTTTTTCATCATAAGTAATGAATTTCTGTACTTATTACTAGTCTAAATTATAGGGTAATAGGATATTATCAAATTCATAATCAAAAAATTACAGTTGCTATTTTAATTTAAAATGTCAGTACCGTGGCGGTCAGTACCGTGTCAAAAAACAATAAAAATATATTTAATTGTTAATAAATAATTTTGACTATTGGCGGAGAAGCTTAAGAATTAAAAATGCCGTAATGAAAACCAAAAAACAATTTTCGTTAAGTTAATTTTTGTGAAATGTGTTAGATTTGAGTTGATTAATGTTTGATATAATTAGTGTATTATTTGTTATACATACTATGGATTATTAAAATGTTAAATAATCAATAAAAAAGAGTTTTAAATTGGTACAATGCAATTCATAAATGAATTTAGTAATTTTTCTGAAGAATGTCTACCAAATGTATTTTATGTCAGTACCGTGGCATGGAAATTATAAAATATAATTCCCATTCTCGATATTTTGAAGTTGTAGCAGAATCCTCTCGCACTTTTATTTTTACTATCAAATATAGTAATAATATGCATAAAAAATCAAAAAAAGTTTAGTTCTAAAATTCAAAAACTTTTAATCAAAAAAGTAACAGTTAAAACAGAATCACCCAAATATCGAATTATATGTTGGAAAAACGTATTTTTACCGGAGCGAGCGAAAAGTTACAACAAACCCATAAGTACGAGTGAGAAAGAATGATAAAAATGTTTTATTAATTTTTCGTCACCAAAATTATTGTAAATCACGCTTAAAACAAATTTTGCGCAATCGAGCTTATTGAATTGAGATACGCCAAAGAAGTATAACTTCTACCGCGCACACATAAGTACGCCCATCCGGGCTTCTTGAAGTTGAGCAAAATAAGACAAAAGTAAAGGTACAAAACTGAACTAGCTTTAAGAAAAGAATGATTTTAAAAATAAACTTAGATTTTTCAAAAAGACTTGTAATAAATACCTTCTTCTCTAATTGTTTTTTGAGTCCCACGAGCTGCTCCAAGTCGTCCTCGTGCTGCTGCTGAAGCCTCTTCTTAGTGAACTCCAATTCCTTCTTGGCCCTTTCGTACCTTTGCTTATAGACCCCCCCGTCAGCGTCGCCATCTTCGTCCTCCTCCGAAATCCCATTCAACTCGGATTTAGCGTACAGCAGTTCCATTTCTAAGCGCTCCGAAGAATCCCTAAGGATCTTATTTCTATTCTGTATGTCCAAAAGGTCCCTCTCGACCCGCATCCTCTCGGAGGTCTCCGCGTCCAATCTTTCGGTGGCCAAGGTGGACGTCGAATGCTCTTCCGCCAAATCAGCAGTTAATTCGGTGAGCTGAAAAAATATAAATTAAAATTACTATTAAATTAAGTTTAAATTAGATGGCGTGCTTCGCGACAAAGATATGCAACCCAACAAACGACCGTTTAGAGCTAAATACCTCATCACCTTCAGCTTCTGTACGATCTTCCGAGAACTCTCTAGTGACAGAAGACCTAGCACTACTGCTAGCCCTACTGAAGAGCTGGAAGCCCTTAATCATGATGTTGGTGGCGCTTCGCGATCTTCCGATGATCCTCCTGTCCTCCGCATGCCTCCTCAGAGCCTCCGAATTGTAGTAATCGGAGCAATCGTTCCTGTGCCCCAAATTCTTCCATTCGTCCATGACATGGTCGGTGCGTCTCAAAAAATTCGAGATTTTGTTCGAGAGACAGTTGGACGTCGTGCCCTTATCGACGTAGGCCGGCAAAGGGGTGAGATGCTGCTTCACCTTCGACTTGTTCCCCAGGACGAAGGTAAGGTTGGCGTCGAAGACGACGGGACTTTCGACTTTTCCCTCGAAATCGTCAAAATCCACCGAAGCGCTGACTTGTGGGAAGATTCTTCTGGGGGCGGAAGCGCTCACGGAGCTGGGACTTGGGGAACGGGTCCAGCTGCGGATCGGCGTCACACTGTTTCGAATGGATAAGTTCTTGAGGGGTTTCGGCTCGAAGATTTCGGGAAGGCCGGTGAGGTTGGTGGTGTGGGTTCTTCGGACGGGCGTTAGTCTTCGGACGTGCTGGTTCGTGGGCACCGGTGGCGGCAGCTTGTTGGTCATGAGGGTCGGCGACGTTGTTGATCGTGTCTCGTAGAAATTGTGAGGTGTTCTTGAATAGCCGTTGAAGAAGGGAAATTTAGATGAGTTGCTGATGAAGGTGGAGGAGGTCGAGATGGGGGAGCGATCCCGGCTCTTCGGGGAGTAAGCTGAAGGAGGCGAAGGCATTTCGATGGGTTTCTGTTCCGGAAATCTTTACATTTTGGGCGGGGGCGCGCACTTCTTTTTAAGTCGGGCGAGATGGGGCGATTTTTGGAGAGGAAGACATGTTTGAATTGGGCGCTTTTGTACTTTGCGGATTAAAATAGCGATTTTGCGAAATGGGGCAAGTGCACCGTGCGGCTCGGACCGGACGCGAACGACTACTGGTCAATTATATATTTGAGCGTCGCGATGGACGTCGTATATCTATACATATCTCCACTAAATTTAACCGCATTTGATCCCGTTACAAGCGAATTTATGTAACTCGTTGCCTTTGGAATAATCAGGGCCGAATTGCGCGGATCTATAGGCTATTAGCCTCGAATTATTTATTTTTAATTGGCATATAGAGCGAAAAATGGGGATCGAAATTGAATTTGTGCGAAAGGCTCGTCAAAAACGAAAATGGTGGGGTATGTTTTGGGTGCTTCGTCCAGTTATTGGGTTTTGTCATCCAAAATCGAATTTCTACTTTTAGAAAATTAGGAAAAACAAAACGAGAAAAATAATCGAAGATTGATGAGACCAAAACGCAAGCCGCACCAGAAGTGTTTTATGTTCGAAATGTGCCAAAACATGATTTTTTATAAAATGCGATTCGGCGAAGACTTTCTTTCCAAATATTTTTCGCCAATTAAAGAATTTAGAACTTCCATTAGAAAAAGTGTTATAAAATTTATTGATTTGACGAAAAAAATAATTAGAATCGAATTGTTAAATAAAATTAACATACATTCGTTCGGTGTCAGTTGCAAAACTTTCTAAATTCGATAAAAAATCATAATAAAAGTGTTAATCGATCGGCTGTGGCCCAGTGGTTCCCAAACTTTATGATTTTGGGTCGTTGTATATGGGTGCATTACTATTTTCTCTTCAAATTCAAAAATTCACGTAAACAAATTGAATAAAGACGAGGATGTGCGCATTCGAGCGAAAAGTGGCACATTTCCGAGCGAGGGAGGCAAATGAAGCGCGACGCGGAGCGGCGCGCTTCATTTTCCCGAGATCGGAATGTGCCACTTTGAGCTCGAATGTGCACACTCGGTTTTAAACATGATTTGCAATAATTTTGGTGACGAAAAATGAATAAATAATTTTTATCGTTCCCTCTCACTCGTACTTATGCGTTTGTTGTATCTTTTCGCTCGCTCCCACCCATTGCTATGGTAAAAATACGTTTTTCGAACATATAATTGATATTGACTGAACTAAATTCAAAAATTCATGTAAACAAATTGAATAAAGACGAGGATGTGCGCATTCGAGCGAAAAGTGGCACATTTCCGAGCGAGGGAGGCAAATGAAGCGCGACGCGGAGCGGCGCGCTTCATTTTCCCGAGATCGGAATGTGCCACTTTGAGCTCGAATGTGCACACTCGGCTTTAAACAAGATTTGCAATAATTTTGGTGACAAAAAATTAAAAAATAATTTTTTAGTGTTCCCTCTCACTCGTACTTATGCTTTTGTTGTATCTTTTCGCTCTCTCCCACTCATTGCTATGGTAAAAATACGTTTTTTGAACATATAATCGATATTGACTTAACTAAATTCAAAAATTAAACTAAATTCAAAAATTCAGGTAAACAAATTGAATAAAGACGAGGATGTGCGCATTCGAGCGAAAAGTGGCACATTTCCGAGCGAGGGATGCAAATGAAGCGCGACGCGGAGCGGCGCGCTTCATTTTCCCGAGATCGGAATGTGCCACTTTGAGCTCGAATGTGCACACTCGGTTTTAAACATGATTTGCAATAATTTTGGTGACGAAAAATGAATAAATAATTTTTATCGTTCCCTCTCATTCGTACTTATGCGTTTGTTGTATCTTTTCGCTCGCTCCCACTCATTGCTATGGTAAAAATACGTTTTTTGAACATATAATCGATATTTACTGAACTAAATTCAAAAATTCATGTAAACAAATTGAATAAAGACGAGGATGTGCGCATTCGAGCTCAAAGTGGCACATTTCCCAGCGAGGGATGCAAATAAAGCGCGACGCGGAGCGGCGCGCTTCATTTTCCCGAGATCGGAAATGTGCCACTTTGAGCTCGAATGTGCACACTCGGTTTCAAGCACCATTCACAATAATTAATTTATCTCTAATTAATTAACAATTACAGAACTGTATTTTTACCGTTTGCAAAAATGTATATTTTAAATATTTTCATAAAAATACTTAAAATTACATTTTTATTAACCTTCTTGCCCCCCCTGACCCCCAATGTTTGGAAACCACTGCATTAGCCCCGAGCCCGATAAATTTCCTACCGAAATAAAGTCCCGCACGAATTCCAAACAGCTGCAACGCAGTATTTGTTGCTAAAATTAAAATAATTAATTGTTCTAAAAGCGAAACGGCGAAAAATAAGAAAAAATAAAAAGTGGCGAATCGATTTCGATTAAAATTTGGACAATTTTGTTTGCGCGCACAGAAAAAGTTGGCTGCGTCGATGTCGAGCGCTCTTGGGCTCGTGCCCAGTGTACCACGAAAACGCACCCCCGCAACGCATCAAACCGAAATAAATTAAATTAATTCGAGTGCATCGGAAAAGCTTTTACGTCTTCGGAGAAGCGAAACCGCCTTTTTAAATCTGAATTGAAAATTTAACGCATTTAGATTTTTATCTCAAATTGCTTCGTTTAGTTTTTCGCCCCCCGCCCGCTCGTTTAATATAAATGTAAATTTGGCGCGATTTGATCTCGAAATCCCGCTCGAAACTTTCGATTTTGAATAATTTTCATTCAGCGAAAACGTTTTGAAAATTTGCCAAGGTGGGTCTCAAACGGTTAGTTTTCGCGTGGAAAAAATCCAAAAAGGTCGCTGTTGCAATTCTGTTTTTCTTAATGGGTTGTAAAACGTAGTATTGACGTCAAATTTTCCATTAGAAATAATTTTGTGGCCAGAAGGAAATAAATCATATTGATTTTAATTTTTATAATGAATTTACTGTTTTTTTTTTTTGGTGTTGTGTAACTTGTTCTTTCTTTTTTTTTCTAAATTATTTTAGAAA
The DNA here is from genome assembly GCA_036325965.1 of Sinopyrophorus schimmeli. Classification (NCBI taxonomy): domain Eukaryota; kingdom Metazoa; phylum Arthropoda; class Insecta; order Coleoptera; family Elateridae; genus Sinopyrophorus; species Sinopyrophorus schimmeli. The sequence goes on from JARFIZ010000068.1 coordinate 1,773,572, forward strand.
TTTTTTTTATGTAATTAAAATAAATATTAAATTTTTGCTAACATACCTAAATAAGACAAGCATAAAATGAGATTGTATAACACTCATTTTTCCAAAAAAAATAGTTCCGTATTTCTTAAATAAAAAAAACAACTTAGAATATGTTGGAACTGCTATTTTAAATAGTGAAATGTGTTAATTAAATACATATTAATTATTATAATTTTTTTTCAGTTATAAATATGTAATTTTCTAACGCCTAATTAAAATAGTTTATTATTACTACTTACAACTCAAATGGATTTGTTTAAAAAACATTGTTTAAAACCGCCTTTCTATTAAAACGAAAAACTTGCCTTAAATGCTTTAGATTTCGATCGAAAAATAAAGAAGAAAAAACATTTTAAAATTATAAAAACATTTCCACTTTCACTTCTTCAATTTATTTGATTTTTTTTTAAGAGTTTCTTAATGCTATCATCACTTTCGTTTATATTACCTTATTAACCTTGCGTTTGGAAACGTTGACGTTTGTTGATGTATAAATTTCCAAAAAAAAAAATGTAGAGAAACAGATAAAAAATGTAGGATTAATAAATTATTACCTGTCTTTCTAAGAGATTCGAGATTGAAGCGTTGGATAACCTCAAAAAATTTCGAAACAGCTTGTTTTTATTTTTTAAAAAGTCACTTTTTGTCGTACGGTGGAAACAATAGAATACTTCGACACCCGAATTTTTTTTTAAGTGGTCGATCAAAAAATCAATTTTTGAAAATTACCCATAACACAGTTGTTTTTAATGTTAGGGAGTTAAAACGAAAAACGTCTCCTTATATTTTTGTCTTAAGTAACGTGTTCGAAAAGAATTCAAATCCGTCCGATAGTTTCCGAGATAATTTTGCGCTCCGCGAAGCGATATGTCAAAAAGAGACCCAATAGCCGATCGGGGACCCAGTACCCGATCGCTTGCGACGTTTTTCGTATTTACGTAATTAATTATGCGAAGAGTGCTACATAAAAAAATTACTGTAATACTAATTCTCGAAAAAATAAATTTAATTCTAAATTTGATCGGGTATTGGGTCACTTGCCCTATTATAAAAAAAAATGCGTTTATGCTTATAAAAAAAAACCCATCGCAAAATTAACTTTTAAAAGTTATGACAATAAAAAAACTGACCTCTCTAAAAAAAATAAAATAAGAGAAAATGGTGTTTGGAGAAATCGCCATTTAAATGAAAAATTTTCCGTTAAGTTTGTGTCATATCATTAATCGATTTAAAAACAGTGAAAATCGTCGATCAACAATTACATTAATTTCTGCAATTGAACATCTGTAAAAGAAATTCTAAATGCAATGGAGCACGCAACGGTTGCATATCGATGCGTGCACTTATCGACGATAATAGAAAACGAATCGAACAATTAAATAAACAAGAAAAGAAACAATTAGCTCACCTTGGCTTCGAGTTTATCATTTTCATGCTTCAAAGTGGTTCTCTCGGTTTCCAGTTTTTCGACTTTCGCTCGAAGAACTTCTAATTCCTCCTGCAACAAGATGCAATTAAATTTATCGAAGTTATACTTCTTTTGGGAGCAAAATTTTAGTAGGCTGCGGAAGGAGTTCAGTAAATATCGATTATATGTGCGAAAAACGTATTTTTACCATAGCAATGAGTGGGAGAGAGCGAAAAGATACCCGAATCCTATAAGTGCAAGCGAGAGGGAACGATCTAAATTGTCTCATTATGTATTTTAGAGACATTTTTAATTTTTTGAACAAATTCAATTGTTTTGAATGTTTATTATTGTACATTGTGCTTAAAACCGAGTGCGCGCATTCGAGCTCAAAGTGGCACATTCCGATCTCGGAAAATGAAGCGCGCCGCTCCGCGTCGCGCTTCATTTGCCTCCCTCGCTCGGAAATGTGCCACTTTTCGCTCGAACGCGCGCATCCTCGTATTTATCGAACTTATTTATATTAATTTTGACACGTGATTATGTTTAATTTAGAAGTATAACTTCTAACGCACGTACAGGTTTTTTTTTTGAAGTTATACTTCTTTTGAGAGAAAAATTTTAGTCGGAAACGGAAATTACGCGCGCACACTTAATTTGACAAGTTAGCCGCCCAAGAAAGTAAATTAATGATTGTGAATCGCGCTCAAAACCGAGTGCGCACATTCGAGCTCAAAGTGGCACATTCCGATCTCGGGAAAATGAAGCGCGCCGCTCCGCGTCGCGCTTCATTTGCCTCCCTCGCTCGGAAATGTGCCACTTTTCGCTCGAACGCGCGCATCCTCGTATTTAACGAACTTATTTATATTAATTTTGACACGTGATTATGTTTAATTTAGAAGTATAACTTCTAACGCACGTACAGGTTTTTTTTTGAAGTTATACTTCTTTTGAGAGCAAAATTTTAGTCGGAAACGAAAATTACGCGCGCACACTTAATTTGACAAGTTAGCCGCCCAAGAAAGTAAATTAATGATTGTGAATCGCGCTCAAAACCGAGTGCGCACATTCGAGCTCAAAGTGGCACATTCCGATCTCGGGAAAATGAAGCGCGCCGCTCCGCGTCGCGCTTCATTTGCCTCCCTCGCTCGGAAATGTGCCACTTTTCGCTCGAACGCGCGCATCCTCGTATTTAACGAACTTATTTATATTAATTTTGACACGTGATTATGTTTAATTTAGAAGTATAACTTCTAACGCACGTACAGGTTTTTTTTTGTAGTTATACTTCTTTTGAGAGCAAAATTTTAGTCGGAAACGAAAATTACGCGCGCACACTTAATTTGACAAGTTAGCCGCCTAAGAAAGTAAATTAATGATTGTGAATCGCGCTCAAAACCGAGTGCACATTCGAGTCAGTGGCACATTCCGATCTCGGAATGAAGCGCGCCGCTCCGCGTCGCGCTTCATTTGCCTCCCTCGCTCGGAAATGTGCCACTTTTCGCTCGAATGCGCGCATCCTCGTATTTATCGATTTATGATCATGTTTAATTTAGCCACGCCAAAGAAGGTTCACTTCTAACGCCCGTATACGAGTACACGAACCGGTTTTTTCCTCCCGATCAAATTCGAATTAATTTTTTAACAATTTTCGGCGAAGAGAAAAAAAATAAAAAAAACCGTACCGAGTCGTGCGACAAACGAAACGACAATGCGACGTCTTCCGAAGGTCAGAATGTGCACTTATGTAATTGCAACTTATTATTACGGTTTTCAGATTAATGTTAATGCGAGTTTCGATTGTTCTTTGACGTGGTAATTGCTTTTAGAAGTTTGCACATAAATTACTTTTGCGCATAATTGTTCGAAAGACATGGGCACTTGCACAGCCTAAAATCAAATTAAGTCGAAAGCCAAAAATTTAGGTCTGTCGATGTTTCATTTAAATAAATTTGCAACTTCCTCCTCGTCGAACGCATTCGATAAATTAAGATTCAACTAATAACACACTTATTAAGTGTTTTTGCCAAAAAAAAAAAAGGAGGAAGTCGGAAATGCTTTCTTTTAGTCCCAATAGCAAAAATTTTACTGACGAACCCGAATTTTGGCACCGATTCAATAATTTACTTACTTCTCACATAAACAAAGATTTAAAATATTGCTAATTATAAATCCACAAAAATAAACTCAAATAAACAATTAGTTTTGCGGAAAAACGATTTGGCTTACGGTCTTATTTCGCAATTCCTCTTCCGTGCGATGGACGTTGAGCAAGGGGGTCACTCGGACCAGAAGCCGCCACCACGGCCAATCTCGCACCATCATGAATTTGCGGACGTTTCGCTGAAGACATCGGACCGCGAGGTCCTGGAGCTTCCTTTGCGCCAACTTCTTCCTGGCCAAGTATCCTCGACAGTGGGACTGGAGGTTGACGACCATGCCTGCGAGCCTTTCATCGCGCTGCGTTTCCAGTTGGGTCAAAACGCCACTCCTGAAGAAAATCTAAAAGCAAATGGTCCCATTGAAAGAATCGTTCTTATTGTGGCACCGTGCAAAATTAAGTTTTTCTTACACAAGTAGAAAAATAGTTCCGACTTATAATCTAATTAAGAAAATTTCTTATTTTTGTTCTATGGAAACACTTATTGTTTTTTTGAAGTGAAGCTTCTTTGCCGAGGAGGCTACAATTTTCGAGCGTTACGAAAATTCCGATCGTATGCGAAGAATAGTTAAAACAATTTTTAAAAAATCGACATTGGTTGATTCGTCGAAGCAACTTTTCCAAATTTGCACTAAAGGCACAGGATATAAAGTGTTTTCATGTGGCCTAAGCGGATTTTAAGCACTCTAATTAATTTTCAAAAAAAAATTGTTTTCAATTCAATTAAATCAAAGTTTGAAAATGCCGATAAATATAAAAATTACATTTCTTAATCAAAAATTGTTTATATCTCAAAAACGAATAATCTAATTAAAATGTCCTTTTCGCGAGTCGAAACAGGACTAATTTCGAGCAAACGTGCCCCTCTCAAAACATTTTTTTTAAACGATTTTCAAAACATTTTTGGAGCCCACAAAGATCAACAAAGAATTCAAAATTAAAATACTTCACACCTTTCATTAACATAACCGCAATAATTAATGAATTAATCAACTCAAAGTAACCACATCTTTTTAAATCGTCGAAAAACGTAAAAGGAAGCGTACGTATTTTGTTTTTAAGCCAATTATTTCGAGAGAAAATCACTTAAGAACAAAGATCCTTCTTCGAATTAGGCGAGGATACAGTTATGATTTTATTAAAATTAAAATTAAAAAAAGAGAAGCTAACTGCTCATCTTTTTGTTGGTAAATAATATTTTATTATTGTTATTATAAAATGTAATGCGATTAATAATAAGTTACCTCGAGTGTTCGCACCAACGGAAATTTTTAGCATTTAAAATTTCTAGAACAAATTCAATTCATTAAACCATAACAAATTAAATTGTTATTTAACCCAGTAAACTTTTCAAAAACAAAATTATGGGTAATTTTGAAAGTCCGAGATGCATAATCCGACACTTCGGATATGGCTATTTGTAATTCAAATTTAAATAGTTATAAAACGCAAATGTTAAGTGCTAAGTTAACATTTATAAAACGTCGAGATTTTTTTTTTATAAGTATTATTCGTAATTAATTTTTGTGTTTTATTTTTGAAAAATTGACAATTTAATTTTCTAAAGAACATAATTAAAAATTAAATGTCGAGGACTTCGAACGATACGAAACACGTTCAGAAATTAACAAAAATGTTATCGTGGCGCCACCCCACTGTGTACCTATTTCGCAATTTACGCGGTAGATTGAAAACAAAGCAAAATATGCATAAATTGGTCGGTTACATTTAGAAATTAGTTAAATTTAAACTTTTTTAATTCTTAAACACATTTCTAATTTTCATTTTTCTAAATCGCGTAAAACGAGTACCGCGTAAATCGAGGGATAGGCCGTATTTTATAAAATAACACAGGGCATTTTACGTGAAATGCAAAACCGCCATCGAAGTTTTTCATTTTAAAATCAAAAAAAAAAACGAACCTCCTCGTCCAAACTTCGGTCCTTCGTATTAAAATCGTCGTTTTTCGAACTGTTACGACCCAAACTTTGCAAAGACTCGATCGAGTTGTTTCGACTGGACGAAGTCAAACTGCTCAAATCGGCGATGTGCTCGTTCGAAATGTTGCCCGAATCGTCCGAATTATAGTCCGAACTGTAATCGCGTATTTTGGCGCACTCTTTCACGTCAGCCTCCTTCGTTTTTAATTTGTTATCGTTCAAATACTTGTAAGTAATTAAATTCTCTTCGTTCCGCTCGATCGTGATCGCCTTAACTTCGGCCCTCACGTTTCCGACCACGACCTCGATCAAATTCGCTTTTTTCCGTCCATCGTCCGCGACGAACTTGCTCGAACTTTTCGCGCTCAGCTGCTGGGCGTACTTCCACGAATACTTGAGGACCTTCGTCTCGCCGGCGCCGTCGTTCCGCCCTTCGGCGAACTTCGGCTCGAACTGCGACTTCCGCGTGCCGAAAGTCGCGTTGTCCATCTTGCTCTTCGGCAAAGCTTTCGGCTTCTCAACCTTTCCAACCCCATTCTCGAACCTTTGGATGGCGTTATTGACGAGCTGCTTCTTGGGCAGCACGTTGATCTTCTTCAGATCCTCGCCGGCCGACGGCGACCGCCCCACCTCCACCCTCCTGATCTCTTTCTTGACCAAGGGCGTGCTGACCAAGGCGAGCTCGGTCCTCGGCAACTTGCTGCCGCCCAAATTGTGCACGCTGCTCGCCTTCACCATCCTCTGCACCCTGAACGTCCTGCTGCTGAGGGGGTGCTTCGGGGGCGCGCTCAAATTGTGCGTGCTTTCGGTGAGGCGAGGGCTGCAGCCTCGAGCGCTTCCCAGCTTGCGGTCTAAAGAGTTCAGACCGGTGGGAGTGCTCGGATAGGTCTTGTTCAGGGACTTGATCGGGATGCGACTCGCGAAGTTCTTCTTCGAAGAAATGTCCAAGGAGCTCGCCGACTTGGTCGCGATCAACTTCCGATCGGGCTTCGACACCGACATCTCGTTCATCTTCTGGACGACCTCTAGCACTTTCGAGTTGCGAACGGGCCGATCTGGGCGCCGGGTCAAATCTTCTAAGCTCTTCGAATTCTTCTTGTCCAGGTAGGCGCGCACCGACGACTTCAGCACGCACTTCGACTCGATGATGCTGCAAGTCCGCGATTTCTGGAGCCGCGGGCGGAATGGCTTCGTGCCGAACTCGTCTAGGATTTTGTCGAAATTGTCGATCACCGACCTCAATTTGTTATCTTTGGGGTTCTGGAACGGGACCTCGATTACGGTCACGTTGCTGGCGGGCGCGTTGCCCCCCTCGTAATTGACGTTTTCGTAGGGATGCTCGACGGCGACGTGCACTTTGACGACGTTCCTGAGCGATTTGGGCCTGTCGTTCTTCTTGGCGTGGCCGTGGCCCAGGAGGCGCCTGGGAACGTCGCAGAGCTTCTGGAGGACTGGTTTGGGCGTCGAGGTCTTCGCGGAATGGAACTTATCGATGAACGATGGCATTTCACTCCTATGGCCGCGTATTTAATTAGCACGCTTCTTTTTGTCACGCTCTGGTTCGATCGTAATGAAGAATTAGTTTCGATGGCTTCGCGAACGTGCTTAGAAATAAATCTTCGAATTACTTACGTATGTGTGCGAATTCGGTCGAGCGTTTAATGTAGGTTTATGTAACACAATTTGAAGCTGAAGCGACACATTTTTATTTTATTGAGAATATTCCGCTTGGGGGGCGATTAGAATTTCATCCTGCCGAAGATGACCCAAATGATGAAGAGGCAAGCCAGTACGAATTGAGTCGTATCGGATAATTTGCACATAATATTTGGGGCCCGAAGTGTTAATGTACGATTTAATGGAAGAGCGGAAAGAGTCCGAGCGCACTCGAGTCGATGGGAGATTACAACGGCCGATGAAGAACTGAACCCGCAAGTGAAACCCGATGGAAGGTACACACACACACTTAAAAAGAGGAGGTGCATCAAAAAAGCCAGCACTAAAGCGAGCGAGTCTGTATGCGTATTTGAGATAATCCGGTTTTACGATTTAAAAAAAAATAAATGGAAAAACGTGAGCGCAGATTGCTTATGGCTCAATAAAGAAGATTTTTCGTAAATTGGAATATCTGCGATTGAAGTCGACGTAATATTTTATAAAAATTTGACTTTTTTAAAGTGGGCCATAAAACAGCGAATTTAATTTTAATTTAATATTTTTATTAGTGTTTTAAAGAAAAAATAAGGGGCCCGCTTGAAAACAACAGATATTTTAGTTATACAGTGGACCCCCGGTAATCCAACAAACAGTTTGCAGGGCAGAGTCGGATTAGCGAATTGAAAAAAAAATATTATAAATATATAATACGACAAAAATTTATATATTGTCAAATAAAATGTTGACATAAATTGGAAAGTATAGTATATTTTATAATATAAACCGTAAAAATAAATATACCTATATTTTATTATGAAGCTAGTTTCTAAATATAATTTGTTCCATATAAATTTCATAATAGATTGAAATATAATGGATAGATATATAATGTAATATAGTTTACAATATATAAATAAGTTATATGGGTCATAGATCCGGGGCCCCTATGGCAAAATTTTGAAAAAACGTAACTAGTTCATGAAATAAAATAAATACTTGTAATATATGTCAATTTATAACATACCTATGTATACCTATAATATTGAAATATATAGAATTCATATAATTTGAATATATGTCAACATATAATATATACCTATATATGTATTAATATATCTATAACCTTACGCATACTAGGTGACTAAATGTCACATGTCATACTAGGTGGGGTTTGCCATACCACGAAAATAAAATGCAATAAAATCCACAAAATTGTACTTTATGAAAGTTAAATGATAAGAAATATGTATATTTCAATAATCAATAATGAATAGGTTTAAGTAAAACAAATATAGACCAATAAATTACAAAAAAAATTAATAAATAATTTTAATCATTCCCTCTCACTTGCATTGACAATATTATCATATCTTCTCGCTCCCTTCCACTCATTGCTATGGTAAATGCGTTTTTCGAATATAAAATTGATATTTACTAAATTAAATTAAAAATTTTTGCACGGTAAATTATACTACTATAATAAATACGAGGATGCGCGCATTCGAGCGAAAAGTGGCACATTTCCGAGCGAGGGAGGCAAATGAAGCGCGACGCGGAGCGGCGCGCTTCATTTTCCCGAGATCGGAATGTGCCACTTTGAGCTCGAATGCGCACACTCGGTTTTAAGCGCGTTTCACACTAATTTTGGTAACGAAAAAGTGATAATTATTTTTTTATCATTCCCTCTCTCTCGTACTTATGAGTTTCTTGTATCTTTTCGCTCGCTCCCACCCATTGCTATGGTAAAAAATACATTTTTCAAACATATAATCGATATTTATTGAACCAAATTAAATTTTGTGATTGTAAAAAAAGTTTAATTTACAAAATTTCAATAAATACGACGATGTGCGCATTCGAGCGAAAAGTGGCACATTGCCGAGCGAGGGAGGCAAATGAAGCGCGACGCGGAGCGGCGCGCTTCATTTTCCCGAGATCGGAATGTGCCACTTTGAGCTCGAATGTGCACACCCGGTTTTAAACGTGATTTGCAATAATTTTGGTCACGAAAAATTAATAAATAATTTTTATCGTTCCCTCTCGCTCGTACTAATGCTTTTGTTGTATCTTTTCACTCTCTCCCACTCATTGCTATGGTAAAAATACGTTTTTCGAACATATAATCGATATTTACTAAACTAAATTCAAAAATTAAACTAAATTCAACAATTTAAGTAAACAAATTGAATAAATACGAAGATGTGCGCATTCGAGCGAAAAGTGGCACATTGCCGAGCGAGGGAGGCAAATGAAGCGCGACGCGGAGCGGCGCGCTTCATTTTCCCGAGATCGGAATGTGCCACTTTGAGCTCGAATGTGCACACTCGGTTTTTAGCGCGATTCACAGTAATTTTGGTAACGAAAAAGTGATAATTATTTTTTTATCACTCCCTCTCTCTCGTACTTATGAGTTTCTTGTATCTTTTCGCTCGCTCCCACCCATTGCTATGGTAAAAAATACGTTTTTCAAACATATAATCGATATTTATTGAACTAAATTAAATTTGTTGATTGTAAAGAAAGTTTAATTTACAAAATTTCAATAAATACGAAGATGTCCGCGTTCGAGCGAAAAGTGGCACATTTTCCCGAGATCGGAAATGTGCCACTTTGAGCTCGAATGTGCACACTCGATTTTAAGCTTTATTATCAAACGTCCCGTTTTAACAAAAAAAAATTGTTCACGTTAGTTATACCCCACCTAGTTATTTTAGTATTTATAATTATCTCTATCATCAATTATATTATAATGCGAATTTTAGTATATTAATCGACATATTTTTAAAATATTAATTTTTTTCATGCGGGGGATCAGAGGTTAAAATAAAAAAACCAAGTTTTTTGGACTTGAATTGCTCATAAATCAAAAACGAAAAATCTTATTTAAAGAGACCTTCTTTTACCGAGAGAAAAAAAAATATTGAGGTTAGATTTTAAAACTTTGTCGTTGCATTATTACTTCCTAATGTTTTTTTTATCGAAAATACACAGACGTTGTAAAAAACAACATATTTTAATGTTCTCGTAAAAAAAATGTTTTTCTGTTGTTTTTTTTTAAAGGACCAAAATTCAAAAATCAGATTACTGTAGTATTGTAGTAAAATTGAACCCAAATCGGTCAAAAAACGCTCAAAGAGAGGCGACAGCTTCCTGATGTTCCATTTACCACAATTTACATAAACCTAAGAATTTACTTTACAGTTTTCAAAAAGTTTACATAAATTACAGGTAAAACTTCTACGAATGCAAATGAAGAGTTACAGTTACAAAAAGGGCCATCATTTACATCTTCCGAGCAGAAATAAAAATTAATCGTCGGTTAGCTAATCGACTCTAATTATGAAAAAAACGGAACTAAAGTGTGCCAACAAAATAAACTAAAAATTCTTACGAAAATCGTCTATGGATATTTTTACAAGTTACATCTTCGTTTTCTTCTTCCTTATTATCCGGAAACGTAATGGATTTACAACCAGGCGACGAATTGCAATTAAATAACGTTTTATGTTAATATTTTTACCCGATTCGTTGTAAAAAAGAAAAGTTTTTATTTGTGGAATACAATTATGCGCGATTTTCTATATCCCACATGCGAGCGAACGAACACACCCTTTTACCAACGAAGAATAAATCTTAAGACAACTAAAATATTCGTGCATTTCTAATAGGATTGAAGAGAAATAAACAAACAAACAAAACAAGGTTATTAATTATTAATAATAAAATTAAAAATTAAAAAAGGTGAAAGTGAAGAAGCTTATTGCTTAACGCGTATAAATAAAAAAAGCCCGGTGCGTGTACTTATCTACGGGCATTAGAAGTTATACTTCTTTGGTCTTAAAATAGATGAATTCAATAAATGCGAGGATGTGCGCGTTCGAGCGAAAAGTGGCACATTTCCGAGCGAGGGAGGCAAATGAAGCGCGACGCGGAGCGGCGCGCTTCATTTTCCCGAGATCGGAAATGTGCCACTTTGAGCTCGAATGCGCACACTCGGTTTTAAGCAAGATTCACAAAAATTTTGGTGACAAAAAATTAATATATATTTTTTTATCGTTCCCTCTCACTCGTACTTATGAGTTTGTTGTATCTTTTCGCTCTCTCCCACTCATTGCTATGGTAAAAATACGTTTTTCGCACATATAATCGATATTTACCGAACTAAATTCAAAAATTAAATTCAATTCAAAAATTCATGTAGACAAATTGAATAAATACGAGGATGTGCGCATTCGAGCGAAAAGTGGCACATTTCCGAGCGAGGGAGGCAAATGAAGCGCGACGCGGAGCGGCGCGCTTCATTTTCCCGAGATCGGAATGTGCCACTTTGAGCTCGAATGTGCACACCCGGTTTTAAACGTGATTCGCAATAATTTTGGTCACGAAAAATTAATAAATAATTTTTATCATTCCCTCTCACTCGTACTTATGCTTTTGTTGTATCTTTTCGCTCGCTCCCACTCATTGCTATGGTAAAAATACGTTTTTCGAACATATAATCGATATTTATGGGACTAAATTAAATTTTTTAATTTGTTTTAAGCATGATTCACAACAATTTACTTTCTTCGACGCAAAAAGAAATACAACGTCAAAAAAATTGGTTTTTGCTTTAAATTTCTTTCGGGGCGCACCGCGAGGAAGTCGACGGAAGCGAAGGTGCACCAGAAAAGAGGCGCGCGCGCGCTAATTGGATTAAATTTAAATTAGACAGAAGTAAGAAGAAATTAATTATGTGACGATCCCACAAATAGAAATCGCTTCCGAGTCAATAACCGTGGCCCAAGCATAGGCGCATTGTATTTGTGGAACATACCATCATCGGCTTTACCAATGTGGGCACTGGGTACCCCAAATACATTTATACATTTTGCGCGTACGAAGCGACTTTGACCCGCGTCCGACAACAATGAAAATTATTTCACGCCGTTTTTCCGTTCGAAATTGTTTATTTCAATTTGAGGTTAGATTTTCGACGATCTTCGAGTCAGATTAATTTTTTTTTTAAATTTTTAATGGCCCGCGCTAAAAATTGCTCGATTTTTTGTTTTGGTCGTTTTTGGGAAAGGTGCTTCGTACATTTCCATGTCGTTCCCGAAGATGACGTGCAAGCGCGCTTAAGACAAGCAACAATACTTGATTAATGATGCACGTTGGGCCTAAGAACTTTTAGTTAACTGTTCTTCGGCGAACCTGTTTGCGTCTTGGTCCTCGAAACAGGTGTGCAAAGCAAAAAGTCGGCGACGTTTAACGGCGCACCGATTCGTATGAACTTTCGTTGAATTTTTGGTACTTTTCGAATAAAAAAGTTTACCTCGACGCTCGACGATTAATTAATTCGAGCGGTTTTGCGTCGGGGGGGATCGTTCTGATTAAAGTGTGGCGCGTTGACGTGACGGGTCATTAGTGTCGCTTAAAAATTTTTATGAACAGTTAGCGGCCTTTTTGGGTTCGCTAAATTATGGACATCGTTTAAAGTGCGAGGAACGGTTCTCTTCCTAATCAGAAGTTCGGCCGAACGTTACACTTTAAGAGCGATTTGAAAGTCGCGTTATAACGATGTCATTATTTTTTTTTTTAAATCGATAGAACCATAGAAATTGCAAATCAAATATGCGTCGAGTTTTGGGAAATGGGCTTGAGGCAGCAAGGTCTCAAAATTCTGTTGTTTTGTTTCGTGTCGGGGGTATCGTCCGGCGAAGTGGCAGTACCTATTCGTTTGACACCCCGTACACCTACTTTTACCATATCATGGATACCTAGTGTTTTGTAATGAAAAAATGCATTAAAAAAATTCTTCGTCCAATTTGGGCAGTTTTGCTGGGTTTCGATTTACACGGTTTTCTCCTGGACCTATATACCGTGTAAATCGGGAAATAGGTGTACAGCGGGGCGGCACCAAGATTAGAATCTTGTCAAGTTTGGAAACCACTGGTGTAAAATAAAAAATGAACGTCTTTCGTGTAGTTTGACGTCTTCGACATTTAATTTTCAATTCTAACAAATTCTAACCTCAAATAAACTCCCTTACCGATTATTATATTAAATTACGTCATTCAAAAATCTTTCACTTTGAGCTTGAATGTGCACACTCCACTTTAAGCACGATTCACAATAATTTAGGCTGATATATAATACGAAAAATCAGTTGAATAACATTAATCGTTCCCTCTCGCTCGCATCCACACGATTTTCGTATCTTTTCGCTCCCTTCCACTCATTGCTATGGTAAATACGTTTTTCGAACGTAAAATCGATATTTAATGAACTAAATTTAAATTTATGATTTGACAGATCGAAGGATAAAGTATACAAATGCAATAAGCACTAAGATGTGCGCGTTCGAGCGAAAAGTGGCACATTTCCGAGCGAGGGAGGCAAATGAAGCGCGACGCGGAGCGGCGCGCTTCATTTTCCCGAGATCGGAATGTGCCACTTTGAGCTCGAACGTGCACACTCGGTTTTAAGCATGATTCACAACAATAAATTTTAAAAACAATCGAATGTGTTCAAAAAATTAATTATTAGTTAAAAATGTTGCCAAACACAATTTCGATCGTTCCCTCTCGCTTGCACTTATGGGATTCGCGTATCTTTTCGCTCCCTTCCACTCATTGCTATGGTAAATACGTTTTTCGAACGTAAAATCGATATTTGCTACACAAAAAATAAATATATGATTTGAAAGATCGAAGGATAAAGTATACAAATGCAATAAATACGAAGATGTGCGCGTTCGAGCGAAAAGTGGCACATTTCCGAGCGAGGGAGGCAAATGAAGCGCGACGCGGAGCGGCGCGCTTCATTTTCCCGAGATCGGAATGTGCCACTTTGAGCTCGAACGTGCACACTCGGTTTTAAGCCTGATTCACAACAATAACCTTTCAAAACAATTGTGTATGTTCAAAAAAATTAATTATCAGTTAAAAATGTTGCCAAATACAATTTCGATCGTTCCCTCTCCCTTGCACTTATGGTATTCGCGTATCTTTTCGCTCTCTTCCACTCATTGCAATTATACTATTAAAAATTTGCCGTTCTTGTATATTTTAATTATTTTCTCTCATTATTAAAAAGCACTACGATCTCAATTGTTGCATAAAATCCACCTGTTCTCCTTTGGATAGAGAAAAAAATAAATTAAATTAATTACACATCGAAGACGACTCCATTATTATCCGCAAAAAGAGAAATCGTAGGGATTAATATAAAAACCGAGCGTGTAATCACAAAAGTTAATAACATCTAATTTGTTACTAATGGCGGACCTTGATTTATCACAAAATTATACACGTCCATCTTACGAGAAAATTACACGGGACGCACAAATTTGTTATTATTTTCTTGCATTGAATTGCCATAAAACGAACGCATTGTTTCTTACGTTTTAAATAACACGTTGTCATGTAAACGATCAAAATCTTCGAAAAACCGGAGAGAAATGCGTTAGGCTCGGGCGAAGCTCGTCGTTTTGGGACAAACGATTTTCAATGACGCGGTCCTGCCCCTATTGTTGCCTTTTCTCCATTGAAAGATTATAATTATGGGATAGGCAAATTTATTTATGATGAGAAACCGATAATTAATTTATGCCGAAAAAAAAAACGGTATTTAATAAGTCGTTGAATGCGCGAAGAAGAGGAAAAAAAACTTTCTTTGGATTAATAAATATTTGGCGTTAGAAAGTGAACCGAAACAATCGGTTTTTAATTATTCGTCGGCGAATATTAATTTGTTTTTTTAGAATGCGGTCCCCCCAATTTGCATTCGCATTTTAAATCGGATAAACAAATTATTTAAAAAAAAAAAAGAAAGAAAGAAAGACGCCGACACAACTAATGAATTATTAATCGGGCCGAATAAAATTTTCGTTTTTAAGCTTCGCTCAATTAAATTCGCCATTTCCTAGCTATGTGTTTTTTTTTCGAGGAAGAAGTTCGGAATCGGGAACGTGCCCACAATTTTCCACTCTATTAAAGCCCCTCGTGTTACATACGCCTGACACTGATTTACAAATTGCACACTTCGAATAAATCCATGTCCACTTTCGACCGTAACAAGACGGGACGGATTTTTACCTGATTGTTATACAATTAGTCGACGAACGATTTGCGACAAGAGTAACCGTGTAAAAAAGAAAGCGGGAGTCGACTTTTCCGATTCCTTTTAAGTGAAATTACAGCCCGCAGACAAGAAAACAAATTCGCTTACATAAAAGATGACGCTTTTTTGAAAACACGCAGCGCGAGAAAGTAAACGATGAATTTGTCGAAGTTGTACTTCTTTTGGGGGCTCGCGAGTGGAATTCGAGCAGGCGACGAAAGTTGCGCGCGCACGGTTAACGAAAAGTCTAATAAAATAAATTAATTCATTATTTTTGCCATAGCAATGAGTGGAAGAGAGCGAAAAGATAGAACAAAAGCATAAGTACGAGCGAGACGGAACGATAAAAATTATTTATTAATTTTTTTGTCACCAAAATTATTGTGAATCGTGCTTAAAGCCGAGTGTGCACATTCGAGCTCAAAGTGGCACATTCCGATCTGGAATGAAGCGCCGCCCGCGTCGCGCTTCATTTGCCTCCCTCGCTCGGAAATGTGCCACTTTTCGCTCGAATGCGCACATCTTCGTATTTATTCAATTTGTTTACTTGAATTGTTGAATTTAGTTTAATTTTTGAGTTTAGTTCAGTAAATATCAATTATATGTTCGAAAAACGTATTTTTACCATAGCAATGAGTGAGAGAGAGCGAAAAGATACAACAAAAGCATTAGTACGAGCGAGAGGGAACGATAAAAATTATTTATTAATTTTTCGTGACCAAAATTATTGCAAATCACGTTTAAAACCGAGTGTGCACATTCGAGCTCAAAGTGGCACATTCCGATCTCGGGAAAATGAAGCGCGCCGCTCGGAAATGTGCCACTTTTCGCTCGAATGCGCACATCTTCGTATTTATTCAATTTGTTTACTTGAATTGTTGAATTTAGTTTAATTTTTGAGTTTAGTTCAGTAAATATCAATTATATGTTCGAAAAACGTATTTTTACCATAGCAATGAGTGGGAGAGAGCGAAAAGATACAACAAAAGCATTAGTACGAGCGAGAGGGAACGATAAAAATTATTTATTAATTTTTCGTGACCAAAATTATTGCAAATCACGTTTAAAACCGAGTGTGCACATTCGAGCTCAAAGTGGCACATTCCGATCTCGGGAAAATGAAGCGCGCCGCTCCGCGTCGCGCTTCATTTGCTTCCCTCGCTCGGGAATGTGCCACTTTTCGCTCGAATGCGCACATCTTCGTATTTATTCAATTTGTTTACTTGAATTGTTGAATTTAGTTTAATTTTTGAGTTTAGTTCAGTAAATATCAATTATATGTTCGAAAAACGTATTTTTACCATAGCAATGAGTGGGAGAGAGCGAAAAGATACAACAAAAGCATTAGTACGAGCGAGAGGGAACGATAAAAATTATTTATTAATTTTTCGTGACCAAAATTATTGCAAATCACGTTTAAAACCGAGTGTGCACATTCGAGCTCAAAGTGGCACATTCCGATCTCGGGAAAATGAAGCGCGCCGCTCCGCGTCGCGCTTCATTTGCTTCCCTCGCTCGGAATGTGCCACTTTTCGCTCGAATGCGCACATCTTCGTATTTATTCAATTTGTTTACTTGAATTGTTGAATTTAGTTTAATTTTTGAATTTAGTTCAGTAAATATCGATTATATGTGCGAAAAACGTATTTTTACCATAGCAATGAGTGGGAGAGAGCGAAAAGATACAACAAAAGCATTAGTACGAGCGAGAGGAACGATAAAAATTTTATTTTTAATTTTTGTCACCAAAATTATTGAATCTGTTTAAACCGAGTGTGCATTCGAGCTCAGTGGCACATTCCGATCTCGGGAATAAGCGCGCCGCCCGCGTCGCGCTTCATTTGCCTCCCCCGCTCGGAAAAGTGCCACTTTTCGCTCGAACGCGCACATCCTTTGTATTTAATTTAATATTTGGGTTTCTTAATTTTGAATTTTGTTTATTTTTCGAAATTTAGATTTACCTACAAACAAATTTTAAAGGTTCGGTTTACACGATTTACCGTGCAAATCGGGGAATGGGCGCCAAAAACCAGAATCATAAGTTTTCGAGTGAGAGGAACGTGTGAAAAAAAATTTTTTTCAGCATACATAGTCGCGATATTTTGTTAGCCGAAATATAACTTCGGGCTTAAAGTGGCATTCCGTTAAAAAAGAGGCTGCAAGGAGCGTCCGTTTTTTTGGGTTGTCCCTTTTTGCCCCGACGTCCTGATTAAACAATAACGCGGTTAATTTTTAAATAAAATTTTTTGTTTTCGAAATTGCACGAACCCGTCAACTAAGGGTTTGGTTAACGATCTTTCCGGGCCGTGGCGCCAAAAAGATTTTTTTAAAGTCGCAGGAACGTGTTTTGATTTAAAAATGGGCTTGTTCATATCGCAATAATTTTTTAAAAAATATAATTCGCAGCTTTTTTAAATTTTCGGTTTTTTATAAGAAGAGGCTGCAAGGACGTGTTTTTATTTTTCCATTTTTGCCCATTAAATTAAAAAAATAATTTAGATCTTTTAGTTTAAAAAAAAATTTAAAATAGAAAGGTCAAAAGTGACTAAGGTGCAACGTCCATCACTTCCCAAACAAGCTCTGATAATTTTTGACGGGTCACTAAAGATGTGCGAGGTCGAGCGTTGTTATGGTTGAACATAAACTACAAATTTTTGGATTAGCAAAAGCTTTCCAAATAAAAAGGCTCCATCCTTTGAAAACTACTAAAGTGCAAAAGTAATTTAATAAAAATTGTTTTGAAAAACTAATTATTTAAAACGATTTTGTTTTAGAGCCCAAAATTTACTTTTTTTAATAGCAATAGTTACCTAAATGTTTTTTTCGCATAAATTTGATGAAGTTTAAACGCCCAATTTTCCTCTACGATTTCCTCAAAAAATTTCCACTCTATTTGGAGGTTTTTCTTAAAACAAAAATTCTATTATTTTCTTTTTTTTTTGATTAGCTAAAATAATTAAACATTTCTTCCTTGTGGCAATTCAATTATTATTTTTTTGTTGTGATACATCAATTTTTTGATTATTATTTTCCACTCAAATCAAAAAACTGCAGCGGGCTTTAAAAAAAAAAAAAAGGGACCCACCTGGTAGACTTGAATTCTCAAAACTCGTCTAAGGTTATGACACATTCAAAACGGCATCTCGTAGTGAATGCGTCATAACCTTAGCCTCGTGTCGTCGAATCCAAGTCTACCGAAATCCCTTGCTTTACGCATATGTGCCGAAAATATCTATTTACTTTCGCAGTTGCAAGTTGCTATAAAAAAATTCCACAAAGCAAATGTCGATCAATAAGTTTCGCCGATTATAAAATCAAAAACATTTTTACCCAAAAAATTTGTGCAACTTTCGGCGAAGAGAAATGGCGATCATAAGAAAGGCGCTTCTCGCAAACGAGAACGTTTTTCTACGGTTCATTGCCAGGTCAACAAAAGTTAATATGTTGCAGCGGTAGCGCTTCGAAAGTAATCCCATTGCCTTAATCATCTTTTCGCAACAAAACAAAAAATTTAACAAGAGAAAGCGCAATCGTAATCGGCGTAATTACGTTATCTCTCCGATGACCGTTCAAAGTCAATTTTGAATTCCTCATAAAAATTAAGCGGGCGTTGTTTTTTTTTTTTGACTGACTGAGTGACTGACAGACGGCCGAACAAAACCGACAGATTCGTTTTGAAAGCAAATTAATGACCCGAAGTTCTATTTTCTGCCGTAGCCCATTTCAAAAATACTGTTCCCAAACAATGACCGACCTACTAATTTTTCTCTAATGCGCTTCTCTCCACGACCTTCTTTTGGTCGAGCAACTTTTTCAAGTGCGAATTGTTGACCTGTAAAACCGAATCGGAAAGACCATCATTAAAATTGTTATTTGTTTTGTGCCGAATTGATATAATCGCCTTTGTCGATTTCCTTCCGAATTTAATTTTTCTATTTCACGAGATATATTATACAAATAATTTCTGTGCGGCATCTTGCCTCTCGCGCGTTCCATACGGCTCGCTCGAAGATTTCGTAACTAATCCGTAATAAATTGAAAAAAGAATAAAAATGGTAATCCGTTTCACTTTTACGGATCAACAGCTTTCGTTCCAAGTTCACTATATAAACACACAAGGACATTAACCTAGACACCTGATCGAAAAGGAGAGAAAAAAACAACCTCGTCATTAAAACCTGTCCGACGAGATTAAAAACGCCTACGCGGGTTACATAAATTAATCCTATAAATATAGCGAGATGAAAAAATCAACACACATTTGTTGTATTTATAAAAATGTGGGGCTTTGCGGCGATCGCTTTTGAAATAAGTAAAAGTTTGGAGGGAAAATGTAATTTTTTGTGTTCGTATATTTTTTTTCCGTTTAAAAATGTGCTCGGTTAGTTTAGAAAGTGAGCCTGTGCCTCCATTTACGCGGTACTCGTTTTCGCGGTTTACAAAAATTTAAATTCTGAAAATTTTCGAGAATTTAAAAAATATATTTTGGTTCGTAATAGAAATATGGTTTTGAAACGTTTAATTAAATTAATTATTGTGAATAGTGCTTAAAATCGAGTGCGCGCAATCGAGCTCAAAGTGGCACATTTCCGATCTCGGGAAAATGAAGCGCGCCGCTCCGCGTCGCGCTTCATTTGCCTCCCTCGCTCGAAAATGTGCCACTTTTCGCTCGAACGCGCGCATCGTCGTATTTATTCAATTTGTTTACATGCATTTATGAATTTAGTTTAATTTTTGAATTTAGTTCAGTAAATATCGAATTATATGTTCGAAAAACGTATTTTTACCATAGCAATGAGTGGGAGCGAGCGAAAAGATACAACAAACTCATAAGTACGAGTGAGAGGGAACGATAAAAAATTATTTATTAATTTTTCGTCACCAAAATTATTGTGAATCGTGCTTAAAACCGAGTGCGCATTCGAGCTCAAAGTGGCACATTCCGATCTCGGGAAAATGAAGCGCGCCGCTCCGCGTCGCGCTTCATTTGCTTCCCTCGCTCGGAAATGTGCCACTTTTCGCTCGAACGCGCGCATCTTCGTATTCATCGATTTGTTTACATTCATTTGCGTATTTATCAAAGCTAACCCTATATTTGTTCTGAAATATGACATCTAAACGATAAAATAAGTGCGCAAGAGACAAACTCAATCGATGTTTATTGTGAAACATAATATCTGAAGAATTAAATTCATCAGCAATGAAGAACGCACTTTTATACCATAGATACGTAATATTTTCTTGATCGGCCTGCACTAAAAAAAATTTTACGAAAAAAAAACAATTAACCTAATGTCTAAAACTTCTATTAATATTTTTTTCCAATATTTGTTCTCTTATATTAAATTCGCGTAAAAAAAATCCACGTGGAACGGATATACGCGTAAATTGAGGGGCAGGTGTATTAAAAAAGTCCGATACCATTCAATAAAAAAATAGTTATAAGAAGTAGCTTGTAAGGTGTAGTAGTAGGTAATTTAAAAAGTAGTTCAAAATAGTTAATAATAAAAAAAATCATTTTAAGAAGATACTTGCGAAAAAAAAATATAATTATGTAATTTGGCGACCACTGGATCATGTCCAAACTCCTAATTTTCTTCTGCGATTTCCCGCAAAAATTTCCACAATCGAAAGTGCCTTTTGGGGCTTTTCCCAAGACACAAATTCGATTTCTTTGATTTTAGCCAAAGCAATTTAAAAATGCCTTAAAAGTAATTGCTCCGAATTGATCAATTTAACGCAAAAATGGGCCCATTTTCATTCGCGTTTTTTTCCGGGAAATTTGTGAGGCGTCACAAATTTTTCTCAACTTAATCTTATGGCGAAAAGTCCAATTTTTTGGATTACGAAGGGCAATCAAAGAGACGCCCTCCAAATAAAAAGGTAAAAAGGCTCACCTGGCTCAATCCGATTCGATAGCTCGAAAGCTCCAAGTCCAAGCAGAGGAGCATGTCCTCGACGGTTTTGCGTTCGTCCAAAATTGGACTTTTGGGCTTGAAGTCGCTGGCCAAGAGCTGGAAGCGCCTTCTGAATTCGCTTAGGGGCAAGAAATGAGGAAAGCCCTGCTTGTAGAGTCGGACCGATTCCAAAATTTGGCCGCCCCTTATCTGCAAAAAAAAAATTAATCAGATTCCTACGTTTTAAAGTTCAAATGGGAAATTTTTGAGATTTTCTGTAATGTAAGAATTTTGAAAACATTTTTTTTGGGTCATTCTTGGTCGACTTGATAAAAGTAGAAAAACGTACCTGCGAACGTAACAAAGGAACATTGATCACGGCATCTTCGGCTTGATTCGAAGCAGATTTCACGGCCAAAAGGGCGGTGTTCGTTTCGCAATGCCCTGCTGCGTGTTGCGGAAGAAGGCAGTGCACAAAACGCAATTTGGTCCTTCGAAGTGTCTCGATTAGGCCGTCAACAGTAAACTTGGTCTTTAAAATAAACAATTCATTTAATTGTGATTGCTTTCAAAGCTCAACACATCTATTTTAATTATTGAAGTAATACTTCTTTGGGTGCGTAGAGCTGCGCACGCACTGCGCATTTACCACCTTAGTCAACTAACTATTGTGAATCGTGTTTAAAACCGAGTGTGCACATTCGAGCTCAAAGTGGCACATTCCGATCTCGGGAAAATGAAGCGCGCCGCTCCGCGTCGCGCTTCATTTGCCTCCCTCGCTCGGAAATGTGCCACTTTTCGCTCGAATGCGCACATCCTCGTATTTATTGATTTTTGTAAATTACACTTTCTTTTCAATCAACAAATTTCAATGTATTTCAGTAAATATTGATTATATGTTCGAAAAATGTATTTTTACCATAGCAATGAGTGGGAGAGAGCGAAAAGATACAAGAAACTATTAAGTATGAGTGAGAGGGAATGGTAAAAATTATTTACCATTTTTTCGTTACCAAAATTATTGTGAATCGTGTTTAAAACCGAGTGTGCACATTCGAGCTCAAAGTGGCACATTCCGATCTCGGAAAATAAGCGCGCCGCCCGCGTCGCGCTTCATTTGCCTCCTCGCTCGGAAATGTGCCACTTTTCGCTCGAATGCGCACATCCTCGTATTTATTGATTTTGTAAATTACACTTTCTTTTCAATCAACAAATTTCAATGTATTTCAGTAAATATTGATTATATGTTCGAAAAATGTATTTTTACCATAGCAATGAGTGGGAGAGAGCGAAAAGATACAAGAAACTATTGTATGAGTGAGAGGAATGGTAAATATTATTTACCATTTTTCGTTACCAAAATTATTGTGAATCGTGTTTAAATCGATTGTAGTTCGAGCTAAGTGGCACATTCCGATCTGAATGAAGCGCTGCCCGCGTCGCGCTTCATTTGCTCTCGCTCAAATGTGCACTTTTCGTCGAATGCGACATCTTCGTATTTATTGAATTTATTTCTATAAGGTAGTAGTCTGGTAACTTGCGTTGAAAGAAACTATTTTTTTGTCTTACTTATTTCGAAAGTAAAATATATTGAGAGTAGGGAAACCTGTTGTACCTTGATCCCTTTGTACCTGGAGCAACTTTATAAATTCTTTTTTTTTTATTTTGCTTCAGAAAATATGCCTCGCAAGCCTAACGAAAAATTTAAATTTTTGCAAAGTTAACCATTAAGTATGTGAAATTTTAGTATACGAGAAAAGTTTTGTTAATTTTTGAAACAATTTTAGTGTCATCTCAAAGAAGAACATTAGTAGTTCTTATAATCCAAAAATAAATATATAGTTTTCATAGAACAATGGGTTTTATTTTCCTTAATGTGAATAGAGCCAAGGTACATCATCTCTGTTGTACCTAGGCCATAGATTCACTAATTTTTAAATCTTATAGCAATTTGAGTAAACGGTTGGTAATGCTTTCAAATATTTTATGATGAATACCTTATTAGTGCCCCCCACTACGATGCAATTCATTTTATCACCAAATTGTTACATATACAATTTAAAATAAATTACAAGTGAAAAAAGGGCCAAGGTACAACAGGTTCCCCTATAGCGTCCGAATATAAAATCTAAATTTATGTGATTAAAAATGACAGAACAAAAATGTGTATGTGCCTTGCAAACCAAATTAATTTAAAAAATCCTACCTTTGCACAAAATAAACAATTTAATTTCGTAGTGGGACCCCAAATCGTCACGACGTTCGCACAGTTTTATAGGTATTTCGAAAACCTTGCGCGAAAATCGTTTTCGAAGCACTTGCGACGAAGGTAAAAGCAAAACTGATATTTAAAATACGAACAAAAGCAGCTTTGATATGACTAAATGGTTGCGTAAAGCAAAAGATAGCAAAGTTTTCGTTCTTATCGAATTCTTTTTGCAAAACTGATTAAATTCGACTAAACAATTATTTAAAAATAAAACAAAATAATTCATATCTAATAAGACGATTGTTGAAAAGTTAAATACAAAATTACAACGTCTACTATACAGGGTGATTCGGAACTATGGGGCCAAACGTATTAGGGTTATTCGGTGCAATAATAGAAGATATTTGAGTATAAAAACCTATGTCCAAAAATGCCTTCCTAAGGCACTACGGCCCTAAAAAGCTTTAATAATGCAAAAATATATTTTATCCAGGTTTAACGCATTTTGTTTTAATTCTTTTGTGCATTATAACACCTACAACCGATTTTTGCACAGGAACGTCATAGGGCCGTAGTGCCTTAGAGAGACATCTTAAGACATAAGTATTTACTCTCAAATATTAATATTAAAAAATTAATATTAATATTAATATTATTGCATTCAATAACCCATAGAACTTTAATCTCATTGTTCCGAAACACCCTTTATATCAACGCGCAAAACCGCCAACTTAAAGCCCTCGAAATCGTCCAAAAAAATTACATGTAAAAAAAGGGCCAAGGTACAACAAATTACCCTACAGTTTAAAAAGCATAATATAGGCCCCGAGCATCAACGATTAATGTAAGTACAATTTTTTTTATTTGCAATGTCCCCAAGAGCCGAAATGGCCCGAGACAGCCACGTACCCTTTTTTTGAAGTGTCCATTAGACCAAAAAAAAAATTCCCGATAAAGATGAACAAAAAACGTGCAAATTACGAGATCACTAACTTAATTTTTGCACATAGATATATTTAATTCAGTCACGCAAAGAAGTATAACTTCCAAAGCGCGCACATAAGTACAGTCAAACCAAAAAGTAATCAACACCCTAGAAACAGACCTACAGTAATTTTAGTACCTTTAGTTCTAGGTACTAAGAGATTACAAAGATCAATCTTAATTGTTTTTTAAACATGCAGCGCCAAATTTTGTCTCTTGGAATAGTACGTTTACTGTAGGTCTGTTTCTAGGGTGTTGATTACTTCTTGGTTTGACTGTACACTCGTCGGTTTTTTCTAAATATTTTTTTTTTCAAAAAAGTCAATTTACTTCCAATATTTGCAAATTAAGTAATACCTGTAAGCAAATAGATTTCCTCTTAATGGCGGCCGTTCCTGCCGTAAAAGTTCTTCGAATGCTCGAAGCCCTTCTGAGCGACTGCGAGCCCTCGATTCCGACCACGGAACCGCTAAAACTGGAAGCGCCCAGTCCTCGAGCCCCCACGAACAACTTGCTCAATTCCTCCCTAAAATAAAAACAATTAAATCTCTCGAATCGCACAAATCAAAAAGACACTCCAGCTCACTTGCTACTTTCTTGCAGAATCGTGGCGGCCGATCTCGAGACGGGATTCTCCCTGCTGTACTTCAACCAGCCGTTGCAAGAGTACAGGACGGGGTTCGTGCCCTGCATATGTTGCAAAATAAACTGATTATTGCCGGGCGCCTTCCTCAAGAGCAACTGATGGTCGCGATCGCCGAAGTGCGTGAAGAGGCGCTCCAAAAAAGTGTCGTCGCTGGACCCGGGGTAGATGGCTTCCTCGTCCAGCAGCCAGAGCAGACCCCTTCGATCGCAATCGTGGAGGTCCGTTTGAGAGGTCCTGACGACGGTGCTCTGGGCCGCCTTATCGAGCAAACTGACGAGAGGCAAAGGGTTGATGACGTTTTCGTTCTCGTCGAAGGGTAAATCGACGTTTTCCTGCAGGTAGCGGTCGCGCGGCGCCACCAGGTTGGTGTGGTGGAAGAGGAGCTGAAGGCGCTCCGAGAGGTAATTGTGGCACAAGTCCTCGAAGGTGGCGCCGGTTTGTTTGCCGCAGGAGGCCGGGTTTTGGAAGCCCGGCGTGTCCACCACCAAGATGGATGTTACCGTGTGTGTGGGTGCTGATATCGATCTGAAAACGAGCTGCGTTAGATTGTTTTAATTTTTTTCTGGTACAGTGTGTCAGACGAATAGGCACTGAGGCTTGAACGTCTTCATATGGTCTTGGTCATTTAGTACGTGCTTCATTGCAAATTTATTTTATTTGTAGGGTTATGGTTCTAAATAAATGTACGGAATTTTGTTAGTATAAACATCTTATGTTACCCGTGAAGTGATTAAGATATGCAACTTTAATTCACGTCTCAATTTTGAAGAATTGTTCCTAAGCCCTATCTTTTTATTTCAACGCATATTTGATATGCAATTTCAAAAAAAAAAAATCTATATATCGCTTTAATGGCACCGTTATAACAGACTTAACCTTCCGTGTACGAGGTGGGGTATAACTAACGTAGCCAATTTTTTTTTGTTAAAACGGGACGCTTGGTAATCGTGCTTAAACCGAGTGTGCACATTCGAGCTCAAAGTGGCACATTCCGATCTCGGGAAAATGAAGCGCGCCGCTCCGCGTCGCGCTTCATTTGCCTCCCTCGCTCGGAAATGTGCCACTTTTCGCTCGAATGCGCACATCCTCGTATTTATTACATTAATATAATTTACCGTAACCTCCTTCAAATCAAAAATTTTAATTTAATTTAGTAAATATCGATTTTATATTCAAAAACGTATTTACCATAGCAATGAGTGGAAGGGAGCGAGAAGATATAATGTGTTTTACTTAAATCTATTAATTATTGGTTATTAAAATATATTTCTTATCATTTAACCGTCATAAAGTACAATTTTGTGGATTATATTTCATTTTAGTTTCGGGGTATGGCACGTCACATTTAGTTACCTAGTAAGGGAGACCGGGTATGGTTGTCTCACGAGTAGGTTGTCACAACAACAATAAACAATTGACTGTAATTATATTTTTGTTACCATAACCTAAGTTCGTTAGACAAAAGTTACTATTCGCTCACAGCAAATATTTTTTTATTTTTTTTAATTATGCATAAGATATTTTTGGTTCCTTGCTTAGGTAAAATTTGTTACATACAGCATTTTATCTTTAATAAAAATAGGCATTTGTTTTATCGTTTTGTATTTTACCTTTTATTTAGTAAGTGACTAACTATCCCTGACACGGGGTTAAAAGTCACACTTGTCTTTTTTCAGAAAAATTATAATATGTTCTCTTTAGATAATGGTAGAGAAAAAGTATTTATTTCTTTTTAAACTAGAATAAATAAACTATCTATTGATATATAAATGTGATTAACCCCTTGACATACAAATAAAACCTAATTTGATGAGTACGAAAAAAACTATTAATTTGGCTCAACTTAAAACTTATGAGCACACACAAGCAACATAAAATAAATAATTAATAGTTTTAGAACATTATGAAATATCTAGAGCAGTGTTTCCCAACCTTTTTTTCCCCACCTAAGTCATTCTAAAATTTTGATGCCCCCCTATGTAACATAAATATTTTTTTATATTTAAAAATTGAATTATTCCATAAATGAAGCCTAATTACAACTTGTTCAAGACACAAGATTTAAGTTTTAGCAAAAAATCACTAAGAATAATTAAGAAAAAAACAATAAGTAAATTTTCAAAACATAAACTAAAAATCAAGTGCGTTTTGAAATTGTTCCCTTGAATAATTATATTGCCCCTCTAAACATTTAAATTGCTTTATGTGGAACGTTGGGATACAATGATATAGTGTAACTAGCCATTTTTTAAATATTTAAAAAAAAATTCTTCCTGGTCTCTTTTTTTCCCTATTTATTGAAAACAATTCTTGACGTCTTAATCTACAATGGCACACTAAATGATTGACGTCTCCCAGACGTCATTGTATGCCAAAGGGTTAATAAAATAAGACCATAAGCTCCATAAATACAAAAAAAAAAATGTGACTTCCAACCCCGGTCTCCCCTATGCGAAGGGTTAAATAATAATTTTCGAAATGTTTTAAATAATAAGGTGTTTATTGCACATTTTTAAATTGATTTTTGTTCATCTTAGGGTCGTCAATAAACGCGCCAAGTTCCAGTACTTATTCGTCTGAGCAAAAAAAAACCCGTACCGATTGATGAGTGAAGCGACGCAATTGAAGACTTCCGAATAAAGCCCAATGATCATGCCTTCGAGGGCTTCCAAGCCCACGACGTCCCGATCGAGGCCCTTATCAGTGGGCGAAGGTGTTCGGAATGGGGCTCTGGGAGCGTTGGGGGTTCCCATGCCCCCCGAAGCTAAGCCAAACATAACCTCGACAATTCTTCGACGGTGGTGCCCAAAAGATGCGCCGCCCTTTGTGCGGATTGAGGATTGACGAATTGATAACGATTATTCGTGTTTCCTTAAAACAGTTCATTGAATTACGCTTTAATCGGAAATTAATTTAGTAATACCTTTGGTAGCTCCAGCGCAGCCAAGATGAAAAATGGCGGCCAAAACCGACCAAATGGCTTTGGCCTCGGAGTCCGAGACGTCGAGCACTTTGAAGGCGTTGCAAAGCTTGAGGAATTCGGTTTGGGCCCTTTGCTTATCTTCGTGCTTTTGCAGAGGAGTAATAAAGGCACTCTGTTCGTTTCCTGACATGTTTTCCAAAAAAAGCTCCTTCCTTAAATTGCCTTCGACGCCCGAGAGTAGACGATACATCACGTGGAAAGTGGTTTCTAGGTCGATCTTCCTGGCGATCCGAGATTTTTCCAGCATAAGGATTTGGATGCTGGCGGAGGCGACGACGCCGCTCTGGTCGAAATCCAAGCTGAAGATCTGCGTGAATCTGGTGGCGTTGGTGTTCATGGCCGTTTTGCAGTTGCCGAAGCTCTCGAGGACGTTCCAGATCGCCGTCAGTTTTTCGGCGGTTAGGACTTTGTTCACGCAGCCGGCTGCCGTTATCAGATATTGGATGGAATGTCGGAAGTTGGTTGTTTTTCCCGAGCCCGATCGACCTAGGAAGGCTACCGATTGATCTCTTCGAGATGACAACATGTTGTGATAAGCTGATTGGGCTATTGAATAGATGTGAGGCGGCATGTCCTCGCTTTTGCATCCCTTAAATAAGGCTATCACCTAAAATTGTTTTATTTTAGGATCTCTCGAGGTTCGAAAAAAAAAAGAAAAAATAAATACCTTTTCCGAATAAATTGCAAGAGGTGCCATGGGATTTAAGACTAATAAGGTACTATTTCCTGCGTACGTGTGTATGAGATTGGTTGCATACCGTTGCCTCAACGTGTGTAGGAGACTGGATTCGTTCAAATGTCGAAGAGACGCAAGGTCTTCGGCTCGATCGAATTGAGGTGGATTGGCCTAAAAAAAAATTAATTAAAAACCATTACAAATAGCACAAAACAAATAATATAAAAAAATAGTTCATGGAAGAGAAATATATTAATTATTTGTGAATTAATCAAAGACATCTGGAATGCTTTGAGAAGAATTAGTAAAAATGACCATAGAAACATGTATCGAGAATGGCACTGATAGACCTAGCGCAGGGGTTCCCAAAGTGCGACCCGTGCGTCCTCGAACCTGATTCAAGCTCGATAATGACTAAAAAATTTTGGCCCGCCAAAAAACAATTTTGTAATGTTTGGTCCGCTGATCAAAAAGTTTGGGAACCCCTGATCTAGTGGTTTTCCAGTTGTAGTACATCAAGGGTCTGTTTTGAGTCTTCTACTTTGTAACATGATAATCAATTACTTGACAAATGAATTGAAAAAAATGCAGACCATCTTGTATTGGTTGCAGACAACTGGATGGAACTGGAAGAAGTGCTAGGGGAAGTTGGAGAGAAACCTTAAAAAACAATTGTTTAAGAATAAGCAGATCCAAGACGGTATCTATGTACGTGTGAACAAATTGGTCCAGCAGGTGAAGAACTACCAATCACCAAGAGTCTAAATCATCAACCAAATCATTCAATTGTTTGCGTCCACTGTTGGACATAGGTCTACCACCCTATTCCCATCCATTCCTTTCGGCTTTGGGCCACCATCTGCACCCAGGCAGCCCATTGAGTTTAAATACTTGGTGTCAATCGTGAACGGTAGGGAAACAGCTGACCCAGATGTGAAACATGGTATTAATGGTGATTGGATGAAGTGGAGGTCGGTTTCTGGTGTGCCGCGTCACAAAAAGATGCCTATACAATTGAAGAGCAAAATTTATACAAACAGTCGACAGGCCTGTTTTAGTTAAACAGAATCAACAGATCCATGTGGTAGAGATGAGGATGTTGCTATGGTGTATGGGTATCCCAAAGAAATATCATAAACCTAATAAATATATCCGAGTTCCGTGGGGTGTCCAATCCATTAAGGACTTTATGGACCAAGCCCAACTAAAACGGTATGGCATGTTCAATGTCGAAACAGAACTACATAGTGTCCAAGTTTTGACAATAGATCAACCCAAAAGTACATGGACTAGATCTTCTCTAAGCATCATCGTGATTATAGTATACCTCCAGAAATAGAAGAGTATATTCGTTAAGAACACCCCCTCCTCGATAAGGATTGCACTAAAGGCGAACATAAAGAAGAAGAAGAAGAAGAAATGGTCACCCAAAAATTACCTTTTCAATATCATCTTCGTCGACGTCGAGCAGGTCGCCCGTTTGCTCCAACCTCACCCTCAATTTTCCGGTCTCGACGGAAGAATTGGAATCTTTTCTTGCGGCCGCAAAACCTCCCCTATGGACCAGCCACACCCTCTCCGCGTCCAACCATTGCTTTTCTATCGCCACCTGTTCCTCCGATTTGGCCTGAAATCAATCAAAATTAGAAGAACACGTCGAAAGCAATCGAACGCGAATCGATTTTTCGAAAAAACTAAACTCGAGCTTCTTCGTACCTCTCCGTCGTTTTTGATTTTCGTTTTTAAGTACTCTTCGAGCGTTTTCAAATAGCTCCTGTTGTCGTAGGACAGATTATTGTATCTCTTTTTTTCGGACAAATGCAAAGCTTCTTCGAGAGTGATGGTCTTGGCGCTGCGGAAGCTCCTTCTCAGGCTGCTTCGCCGAAAAGAGCTCCTTCCGATTTTTTGGCACGAGTTCCACGGCGGTTTGATCGCGCCCTCTACATCGGCACTAGTTTTTTTCAGAATCGACTTAATCGGAGGCTTTTTGGGAGTTTTTTCTCGGAGGGAGCTTTGCCGACGCGCAGCTCCTGGATCCAGCAGAGGTCTTCTTCGTCTTCCACCTCCAAGTACCGCATCCGGGCGGTTTTGGCGTGCGAAGCTTTCGTGGCGGTGGCGTGCAAGCGATCGATGACCGACGCGTTCGCATTTTTGGGGGCGGCGGAATTGGCGACGTGTTTTTTCTCGTTTAGGGAGTCGAGGGAGTCGGACTCGCTTTGTCCGTCGGAGCTGACGCTGGAGGGCTTCGAGCTTTTCGTTGGGGGCTTGTTGGGGTCGTCGAAGGTTATGTGCAAAAGGTTTTTGTAGTTTTCGACGGTTTTTGCGTAATTTCCGCTGGCGTGGACGAGACCTTTGCAGCCGCGGTGTTGGGCCGCCGTGTGCTTTTTGGAGCTTTTCGAGATGGGCTCGTCGCCGCAACGCAAAGAATTTTCGAAAGCTTTCTGCAGATGGTACATTGTTCTGATTTGATTTATTCGATCTTCAGTCTGTTTAAAAAAAATAATCCGATTTTTTTTTTTGATTTTGAAGTTATACTTCTTTTGGTGCGTTGAGTGTAAAATTTTAGTCGGCAACGGAAGTTGCGCGCGCAATGCAATTTGAAGTCAAAAAGTAAATGAATTATTGTGAATCGTGCTTAAAACGAGTGCGCGCATTCGAGCTCAAAGTGGCACATTCCGATCTCGGGAAAATGAAGCGCGCCGCTCCGCGTCGCGCTTCATTTGCCTCCCTCGCTCGGAAATGTGCCACTTTTCGCTCGAATGCGCACATCCTCGTATTTATTTAATTTGTTTACATGAATTTTTGAATTTAGTTCAGTAAATATCGATTATATGTTCGAAAAACGTATTTTTACCATAGCAATGAGTGGGAGCAAGCGAAAAGATACAACAAAAGCCTAAGTACGAGTGAGAGGGAACGATAAAAAATTATTTATTAATTTTTTGTCACCAAAATTATTGCAAATCACGTTTAAAGCCGAGTGTGCACATTCGAGCTCAAAGTGGCACATTCCGATCTCGGGAAAATGAAGCGCGCCGCTCCGCGTCGCGCTTCATTTGCCTCCCTCGCTCGGAAATGTGCCACTTTTCGCTCGAATGCGCACATCCTCGTATTTATTTAATTTGTTTATATGAATTTTTGAATTTAGTTCAGTAAATATCGATTATATGTTCGAAAAACGTATTTTTACCATAGCAATGAGTGGGAGCAAGCGAAAGATACAACAAAAGCCTAAGTACGAGTGAGAGGAACGATAAAAATTATTTATTAATTTTTGTCACCAAAATTATTGCAAATCACGTTTAAAGCCGAGTGTGCACATTCGAGCTCAGTGGCACATTCCGATCTCGGAATGAAGCGCGCCGCTCCGCGTCGCGCTTCATTTGCCTCCCTCGCTCGGAAATGTGCCACTTTTCGCTCGAATGCGCACATCCTCGTATTTATTTAATTTGTTTATATGAATTTTGAATTTAGTTCAGTAAATATCGATTATATGTTCGAAAACGTATTTTTACCATAGCAATGAGTGGGAGCAAGCGAAAAGATACAACAAAAGCCTAAGTACGAGTGAGAGGAACGATAAAAATTATTTATTAATTTTTGTCACCAAAATTATTGCAAATCACGTTTAAAGCCGAGTGTGCATTCGAGCTCAAAGTGGCACATTCCGATCTCGGAAAATGAAGCGCGCCGCTCCGCGTCGCGCTTCATTTGCTTCCCTCGCTCGGTAATGTGCCACTTTTCGCTCGAATGCGCACATCCTCGTATTATTTAATTTGTTTACATGAATTTTGAATTTAGTTCAGTAAATATCGATTATATGTTCGAATAACGTATTTTACCATAGCAATGAGTGGGAGCAAGCGAAAAGATACAACAAAAGCCTAAGTACGAGTGAGAGGAACGATAAAAATTATTTATTAATTTTTTGTCACCAAAATTATTGCAAATCACGTTTAAAGCCGAGTGCACATTCGAGTATAAGTAGCACATTCCGATTCGTGAAAATAGCGCGCGCTCCGCGTCGCGTTCATTTCTTCCCTGTCGAAATGTGCACTTTTGCTCGAATAGCAAAATCCTGTATTATTCGATTTGCCTATATTAATCTTCTATCTTTCATTTCAAAAAATTAAAAATCCAATAAATTTAGATTTATTTAACCTCGTTTTACAACGAAGATAAGTTTCTACACTGTAAAAAATTTGGAATTAAATTTTTAATTCGAATTTGATCCAGAGTTAAAAAAACACATAACAGGTTGTTTTTATACTCGCGCACATTCTTTTATTTATATTAATTTTTGCACGTGATTATATTTGATTTAGTCGCACCAAAGAAGTATAACTTCTAACGCATCTGTTTCTCTGTTTCGTTTCCAAAATGCGTTTGATCGTTTTTGTGTTGGTTTTTTTTTCTTTTTTAAATTGAATATTAATGCAATTCGAAATAACTAACAATCATTGTTTATGTGCTTTCAACTCGTCGACATTGTTGAATAATTTAGCAGTAGATCGAAGAATGATAAATTGCGCAAGCGAGCATTTGTCAATTTTACAATATCCTTTTCAGTAGTTACACCCAATATATTTTATTATGAATGCAAATTATTTAAAGTTATACCTCTTGTGTATTTATTGTCCTTGTCAAGGCTGAAACGTACACCTTTTTAAGTAACACACCCTAATACCGTTTACGTGTTTTCTTAGGCGACCATTCGGACATTAGGCGTTAATTTTCGAAACCTTGCTACATTTCCTATTTCGAATTTGAATAATCGCTTTTGGTTTTATCGAATTATCGAAGATGGGGTGGGAAGCGAAGGTAGATCGCTCGTAAATTCATTTTTCCTACGAATTTGATGAAATTCATATATGATATTGAGCTAAAATATATTTTTTGGGCCGATTTTGCAAACGAGATATTATTAATTAAAGTGTACATAATTAACGTGCAATAGGTCAGAGATGTATATAAAAAAACTACATAGTTTCGTGTATATCTTTAAAACTTTTCTTACAAACTTGTTTTAAGACGAAAAATTAGTGGAATTTTTGGATTAGTTAAAAAGATAAACAATGCTCGGCTGTGGTTCAATTTACTGCAACCGTAGTACACTAATATTTTATAACTTCATGTTAACAATACCAAGTCGTGCCACCTGTTGTTGTGTAGCTGGTATTAATGCATAAATATTTCAATATTTCAAGAGCTGGGGTTAGAAAATTTATTTTCCGTGTATATTAAACTTTTTGTACTCGATGTAGTTTGGGCTCCGATTGTTACAAGTAAATCAATAAAAAATCTCTTTTTTTTTTAAATTTTAACTCATTTAAAAATCGAGAATTCCCTTTATTAAGTCTAGATTTTTTGATTTTAAAATAAATGTGTTCTCACAATAAATTTTGTGCCTAATGAGTGTCTTGCCTATATTTGGTGTGTGTGCGCGCCATAAGTTGATGATGATGAGAAATTGAACAAATAAACAAACAATTTTGAGAAAAGAAATTACAAATGGGTCGCGCCTGCTTTCTTTCAATTGAAAACTATTGAATTATTGTAGGTGTGGTCCAATATTAAGCGCACAATAGAAATTGCAAACAAAAATATTTATGGCTTATCAACAAAAAAAAAAAAAGAAAGAAGGCGCGTTCAATTATTTTTCTTTCTTTTCTCGAAATTTAATTTCGAAAAAAGGGGGCAAAGATCGCGCGACTTCGCCGACCTTTCGATTCGACTTCCCTTTTTCGGAGGGGGCGCGCGCGCTTCGTTAACAAACTCTTTTTTTCTCGTCTACGAATTTAATTTAATTCTTTTTTTTTTTTAAATGTGAGTAATGTTTCCTGCGATCAATAAACGGAGATTTAAATGCAGACACGAATTTAAACGGTTCACGCTACGTGCCGTGTGTCTTAGAGGTTACGAAAGTTCATTTAAATTATTTTAAAAGCCAATTTGTTACAATTAATTGTTTAATTGGACATTAAAAAAAAAGAAGTCGAAAAGAAAACTCGCTAAAATTCGTCGTTTGATAAACAAAGTTATTTTTTTAAAACATAATACAAGCATCGATTTTTTGAAGTTATACTTCTTTTGGCGCTTTGAGGGCGCGCGTAGAGCAAACGAAAATTCGACAGTACGAAGTTAGCCACCTATGAAAGTCAATTAATTATTGTGAATCGCGCTTAAAACCGAGTGTGCGCATTCGAGCTCAAAGTGGCACATTCCGATCTCGGGAAAATGAAGCGCGCCGCTCCGCGTCGCGCTTCATTTGCCTCCCTCGCTCGGAAATGTGCCACTTTTCGCTCGAATGCGCACATCCTCGTATTTATTGTATTTTATAAATTAAACTTTCTTTCAAATCAACAAATTTAATTTGAATATCGATTATATGTTCGAAAAACGTATTTTTACCATAGCAATGAGTGGAAGAAGCGAAAAGATACAACAAAAGCATAAGTACGAGTGAGATGGAAACCCATAAAATTATTTATTAATTTTGTGCACCAAAATTAATGCAAATCACGTTTAAAGCCGAGTGTGCGCATTCGAGCTCAAAGTGGCACATTCCGATCTCGGAAAATGAAGCGCGCCGCTCCGCGTCGCGCTTCATTTGCCTCCCTCGCTCGGAAATGTGCCACTTTTC
This sequence comes from Sinopyrophorus schimmeli, assembly GCA_036325965.1. Taxonomy (NCBI): domain Eukaryota; kingdom Metazoa; phylum Arthropoda; class Insecta; order Coleoptera; family Elateridae; genus Sinopyrophorus; species Sinopyrophorus schimmeli. The sequence continues at coordinate 1,808,908 of JARFIZ010000068.1, forward strand.
GCTCGAATGCGCACATCCTCGTATTTATTGTATTTTATAAATTAAACTTTCTTTCAAATCAACAAATTTAATTTGAATATCGATTATATGTTCGAAAAACGTATTTTTACCATAGCAATGAATGGAAGAGAGCGAAAAGATACAACAAAAGCATAAGTACGAGTGAGATGGACCGATAAAAAATTATTTATTAATTTTGTGGCACCAAAATTAATGCAAATCACGTTTAAAGCCGAGTGTGCATTCGAGCTCAAAGTGGCACATTCCGATCTCGGGAAAATGAAGCGCGCCGCTCCGCGTCGCGCTTCATTTGCCTCCCTCGCTCGGAAATGTGCCACTTTTCGCTCGAATGCGCACATCCTCGTATTTATTGTATTTTATAAATTAAACTTTCTTTCAAATCAACAAATTTAATTTGAATATCGATTATATGTTCGAAAACGTATTTTACCATAGCAATGAGTGGAGAAGCGAAAAGATACAACAAAAGCATAAGTACGAGTGAGATGGACCGATAAAAAATTATTTATTAATTTTGTGGCACCAAAATTAATGCAAATCACGTTTAAAGCCGAGTGTGCGCATTCGAGCTCAAAGTGGCACATTCCGATCTCGGGAAAATGAAGCGCGCCGCTCCGCGTCGCGCTTCATTTGCCTCCCTCGCTCGGAAATGTGCCACTTTTCGCTCGAACGCGCGCATCCTCGCATTCATCGAATTCGGTCGCGCCAAAGAAGTACGACGTCTAACGCGCGTACGCAAAGTACACGCACCGTTTTTTTCCGTTTTTCGAAAATTAGTAATAAAAATAGAAAAAACGCTAGAACAAGGAAATAAAGTGGAAGGTCGTCGAGTTTTTACGCGTTCGAATTGATGGAATGCAAAAGAATATGTAAATGTAGTAATATTATACGAAAATACAGTAATTTTTTTTTGATTAACAAACCATCAACTTAAGAATTTGCTTAAAAGTCGTAACGGTGCGCGCCATTAGTTACGATTTTGACGCAATTTTCTACGTCGACCCTCTCCGAAGACCTCCTTTTAATTCAATCAATAATCCGAGGATTATATAAATAATTACGAAAGACGATTAAATTGTTTTCGTTATTGTGTGTGTACACAACATTTTCTACGCGCGACTCATTTATCATAACATCAATAAATTTATTGCTCAATTTAAATTGAGCTTAAAAAAAAGCGTTGCAGTTTTGACGAAGTGGCCGCTTAAAATAAACTTCGAGAATATTAATTAATCGACAAATTGGCTTAAAAGGTTTGTTTTTCTTCGAAACTCGAATTTTTTCGCTTTTGCACTAGAGCTCTTCGATTGGACTTAATTGTTATGAGTCGTACGAAAGTTAAAGGCTAACGAATTGTTTTTTCCGCAACAAGTGCGGAAAGTTGTCGTTTGCGCACGAGGAAGTGAGTGCGCACTGATATTTATAATAATTTTAGTAATCAAATTGCAAGAAATATTTATTGTCTGTCGCTTTGAATGTTTTATTTAAATTTTGCGTTTTTTATGGTCAATTGCGTGCGGTAATCGTGATTTACGCACGCGAAATAGTCCAATGGGTAAAGAGCGGCTTTGGGCACGGAGGAACGTGCGCAAAAGCACTACTTTCCAGGCGTACGTGATAAAAATTGTATTTTTTTTAATTAATAGAAGCTTATCACGTTTTTAGAAGTCTTTGTGAAAACTGTTCTTAACCACACCTAGTTTTCCTTTTGAAAAAGATATTAAATTAGTTATAAGAAAATTCAATCATGTATTAATAAAAAAAAATCAAAAAGGTGGGTTTTTATTGTTAATAAAAAACGACTTTTGGCCAACCGCATCGATATAAATCAAAACCTACTCTAGTCGGGCTTCGATTTTGTGTTTCCTGGCGGACCGTTTTGAACGTTTCAGGTCTATAATTTCTGTTTTCGTTAATAAATTTTAATTAGGGACGTAGATGTTGCGCAATTCGAATTTACACAATGAATTATGGCAAAGAAACGTTGACAAGACGTAATTAGCGAGTTCGTAAAAAGGTGCTTAAAATACCTCCAGTCTAATATTTCAATTTTGAAAATCGATCGGGCGCGAACGTTGCCGAAAATTTTTAAATAAAATTTAATCGTTAAAAAAATATAATTTGAAAAATAAGCACGTTTCTACTAAAAAAACTCGAGTCAATTTTAATTAGGTCAATTAATTATTGTGAATCGTGCTTAAAGCCGAGTGTGCGCATTCGAGCTCAAAGTGGCACATTTCCGATCTCGAAAATGAAGCGCGCCGCTCCGCGTCGCGCTTCATTTGCCTCCCTCGCTCGGAAATGTGCCACTTTTCACTCGAACGCGCACATCCTCGTATTAATTATATTTCCTACATTAATTTTCTCTTTTTCAAACAAAATAAGTAATTTTAATTTAGTTTTGTAGAATTTTTGATTCGAAAAAAATATACAGGGTGATTTTCTCCGTTTCTAGACATTTTGATATAGGCGTCCCACTTTTTAATTAAAAACACTTCTAGAAGTTAAATTAATTATTGCGGATCGTGCTTAAAACCGAGTGTGCGCATTCGAGCTCAAAGTGGCACATTCCGATCTCGGGAAAATGAAGCGCGCCGCTCCGCGTCGCGCTTCATTTGCCTCCCTCGCTCGGAAATGTGCCACTTTTCGCTCGAACGCGCACATCCTCCTATTAATTATATTTCCTACATTAATTTTCTCTTTTTCAAACAAAATAAATAATTTTCATTTAGTTTTGTAGAATTTTTGATTCGAAAAAAATATACAGGGTGATTTTCTAAGTTTCTAGACATTTTGATATAGGCGTCCCACTTTTTAATTAAAAACACTTCTAGAAGTTAAATTAATTATTGCGGATCGTGCTTAAAACCGAGTGTGCGCATTCGAGCTCAAAGTGGCACATTCCGATCTCGGGAAAATGAAGCGCGCCGCTCCGCGTCGCGCTTCATTTGCCTCCCTCGCTCGGAAATGTGCCACTTTTCACTCGAATGCGCACATCCTCGTATTAATTATATTTCCTACATTAATTTTCTCTTTTCAAACAAAATAAAGTAATTTTAATTTAGTTTTGTAGAATTTTGATTCGAAAAAATATACAGGGTGATTTTCTAAGTTTCTAGACATTTTGATATAGGCGTCCCACTTTTAATTAAAAACACTTCTAGAAGTTAAATTAATTATTGCGGATCGTGCTTAAAACCGAGTGTGCGCATTCGAGTCAAGTGGCACATTCCGATCTCGAATGAACGCGCCGCCCGCGTCGCGCTTCATTTGCCTCCTCGCTCGGAAATGTGCCACTTTTCACTCGAAGCGCACATCCTTATTTAATTATATTTTCTTAATATAATTTAATGGGCGAGTCAGTACGTTTCACAAGCAAAATAGAATAATTTTACATTTAGTTTTGTAGAATTTGATTGAAAAAATATACAAGGTATCTTATAAGTTCAAATTTTGAATAGGAACGATCTACACTTTTAAATAGCATTAAAAACATTTTGCTAGATAGTTAAATTTACATTAGGGTTAGCAGGAATCGTGACTGAAACATGTTAATCGTGCAATTGATCTGAAATGAGCCGGACGCTCATTATCTAAACAGTAAATGTGCATTACAATTTTCCTAAAACTATTGAATTTAATTCATTTAATTATTCAGGTTTCGCATAAAAAGATAAAAAGCCGACATTGTACAAGTCAGAATAATGACATATTCATGCAAGAAATTGTTTTTTTATCAATATTAGAATATAAAACAAAATTTCTAAAGTTCAATTTAAAGGAACGATCTACATTGTCTAAATAACATTAGAAAATTTTGAACTAATAATTTAAATTTTTGAACATACAGGTTCACGAATAATACTCAAAATGTAGGCATCTAAACAGTAAAAGTTCATATACAATGTGTCCTAAAACTAAAGAATTTCCAAAAAAATTAATTTCAATTATTCGGTTTCGCTTAAATAAAATTTTAAAAGAGAGCGAGGTCATTTAGTACGTGCTTTATTGAAATTGATACAATTTTTTTTTTAAATTATTTAAAATATATTTCTATTTATTTCGTTAAAGATTGAACAAAAATTTTGAAATAAAGTATTTATTACACATTTTTATATTTAAGTTCACGATACCATAGCTCAAAAATGAGGTGTTTGTGTTCAGTTTAGGTCATTTACAATTGGGTTAAGTTTCAGTACTTATTCGTGGGACACCCGGTATATGAGTGTTTAGAATGTTTGTAAATTCTTCTTAAAACCGAGCTCGAGAGCTATTATTGAAAGCAGAATGTGATTTACCAAGTTTTGTTAAAATATCTTGAGATAATTCATTTTATTTATTTCGCAAAAAAAGAAAAATATGCCTTTTGCTATTTAAAGTAGAATATATCGCATATTCACTGCCAAAAGTTTTTTACAAATATTACGAATTAAGTAAAGACAAAAAATTGTCTGTTATTTTAAGAATTTGATATTAAAAACGAGCTCATGGCAATAAATTGGTTTATTAATATACTGTTCTTCAGAAAGATATTCGTTCAATCACAATTCCATGACATTTTGTCTCCGATTGTACCTCCCAATTATCCTTAATTCGACAATATTGCTAAAATTTCCTATTTTATGTACTTTTTTAACAGTGACACTATTTATTTACTTGGTGACATGCCATAAAACGTGGACATTCACAAATTCCCAATTTTGACTACTTTTGCCTACGATTGTACCTCCCCATACATCCTTAAAAGTACTAAATCCGACATTTGGCGTTTCTAGTATAAATCCACTCTTGTAATTTTCAATTAAAATTGTTTAGAAAGCGAATTAATTATTGTGAATCCGAATCGGCACATTCGAGCTCAAAGTGGCACTCCGTCTCGCGCCTCATTTACTTAAAAAAGCCATGAATAATTTTTTTTAAGAATTAAAACACCCAATATAAAAAACAATATTTTGCTTATCTGTTAAAATCAGAAAGAACGTTTCCGTTGTTAATTGCACAAGTCCGAACAATTTTGGAGAAAAATGCGGTTTCGATGTTTTTATGGAATTTTAAAATGCCTTCGATGGTCCAAGATCAAACGTAGGATTCGTTAAAATTTATGTAAATCGCGAGAAAGCAAAAGTTATGGCCGTCCTCTCGTTTTATCACTTAAATTAATTGAATAAAAATAGAATTTAAAATTCAATTAAGAAAAAATCGTAAACGAAGCTATTGCAAAAAAAACAAACACCCAAAACGCGACGTTCCTTCTACGTTTTTCGTTTCGTACGGCAAGAAAGTATAATTTTCTTTATTTTTCTGTTCACCAAAACTAAATGGATCAAACGCAATTTTGTAACAATTAATAAAATCGTGCGTACAATTTTTTCTCGCCCACATCGCACATTTTTGAGAACCACCTTTCGCGTTGCACGTCGACGAATTCGTTGCAAAACGGACGCACTTCACTCGCAAATTTAAAAACGCACGATTTCGAAGGTAAATCACAGGCACGAGCACGGGATACACCTTTGACGATTTCGACGTACTCGCTATCGCAATCGACATCGAGAAACTGAGAGTGGCCAAGACAGTCCTTCCATTTCATCTCGCTGTTCGTGTCTTGTATAACAAGTAGGATGGATTATGTTTTCTAAGTACCTGGCACGATTTAAATATTTATTCAAATAGTTATGATAATAATGGGACGAGGTGCTTACATTAAAATGCCATGATGCTTGTCCGTCATTATTCGAACCCACCCCCGAAAAAGGCAAATTTGGGTCAAGAGTCTTGTGAGGAATCTTCACATAATTTCGGTCGATTTGTTTTTTTTTCTGGTGTGGCAGCAAAACATTTTTCGACTATTTCGATTATTTTAACCTTCCACATGCTAGGTGACTAAATGTCACATGCCATACTAGGTGGGGTTTGCCATACCCCAAAAAAAAAAATTAATTGCACGAAAAATTAATTGAATAATTTTAATCCTTCCTCTCACTTGCATGACCAGATTGTCGTATCTTCTCGCTCCTTCCACTCATTGCTATGGTAAATAAGTTTTTCGAATATAAAATCGATATTTACTGAATTAAATTGAAATTTTTGATTTGAAGGAGCGCACAGTAAATTATACTAATATAATAAAGACGAGGATGTGCGCATTCGAGCGAAAAGTGGCACATTTCCGAGCGAGGGAGGCAAATGAAGCGCGACGCGGAGCGGCGCGCTTCATTTTCCCGAGATCGGAATGTGCCACTTTGAGCTCGAATGTGCACACTCGGCTTTAAACGTGATTTGCAATATCTTTGCTGACAAAAAATTAATAAATAATTTTCTATCGTTCCCTCTCACTCGTACTTATGCTTTTGTTGTATCTTTTCGCTCTCTTCCACTCATTGCTATGGTAAAAATACGTTTTTCGAACATATAATCGATATTCAAATTAAATTTGTTGATTCAAAAGAGAGTTTAATTTCCAAAATACAATAAATACGAGAATGTGCGCATTCGAGCGAAAAGTGGCACATTTCCGAGCGAGGGAGGCAAATGAAGCGCGACGCGGAGCGGCGCGCTTCATTTTCCCGAGATCGGAATGTGCCACTTTGAGCTCGAATGTGCACACTCGGCTTTAAACGTGATTTGCAATCATTTGGATGACGACAAATTAATAAATAATTTTTATCGTTCCCTCTCACTCGTATTTATGCTTTTGTTGTATCTTTTCGCTCTCTTCCACTCATTGCTATAGTAAAAATACGTTTCTCGAACATATAATCGATATTGACTGAACTATTTTCAAAAATTCATGTAAACAAATTGAATAAATACGAGGATGTGCGCATTCGAGCGAAAAGTGGCACATTTCCGAGCGAGGGAAGCAAATGAAGCGCGACGCGGAGCGGCGCGCTTCATTTTCCCGAGATCGGAATGTGCCACTTTGAGCTCGAATGTGCACACTCGGCTTTAAACGTGATTTGCAATAATTTGGGTGACGACAAATTAATAAATAATTTTTATCGTTCCCTCTCACTCGTATTTATGCTTTTGTTGTATCTTTTCGCTCGGTCCCACTCATTGCTATGGTAAAAATACGTTTTTCGAACATATAATCGATATTGACTGAACTAAATTCAAAAATTCATGTAAACAAATTGAATAAATACGAGGATGTGCGCATTCGAGCGAAAAGTGGCACATTTCCGAGCGAGGGAGGCAAATGAAGCGCGACGCGGAGCGGCGCGCTTCATTTTCCCGAGATCGGAATGTGCCACTTTGAGCTCGAATGTGCACACTCGGTTTTAAGCTCGATTACCAAACGTCCCGTTTAAACAAAAAAAATTGTTCACGTTAGCCCCCCGCACACGGAAAGTTAAATCGATTTAATTGCTAACCCAGCTCGAGCGCCGTCCATCAAGTTCCTTTTAAGCTATTTTTGTTTTTGATTTTTTAAATAATTAATTGTTTATTTATAAAAACCGAATTTTATATAAAATCAGTGCTCAATTAGTTATAAATAATATTTTTAATTCAATTGATTCGTTTTAGTTTAATAGAAGCATGTGTTTCCCGTAACTAAACTTAAAATAATTTAAAATATTTTTTTTTTGGCAAATACGTTAATTTTTTGGACCAAGGTACCCCATATAAAATTTACTCAAAATGAAACGTAGATCACGAAAATAAATTTAAAAATATGGTGTTCCATTTAAAATAACAAAGTTGGGGCCATTTTTGGGCACAACCCGAAGTGATTTTTTTTCTAAATCGAAACAGCAAGTTTCAAAACCTAAGCACACAAATTTTGGTTCTAAAATCTTGCGAGACCTCTTTTGTACGGAAAAACTAAGGCAAAAATTCGGTGGAGCTTTCGGGAAGAAAACCAAAAAAAAATTTTTCCTCAAAAACTATTCATTTTTTGAAAACATACTTTATATAAAATTTACTCAAAATTTAACGTAGATCACAAAAATAAATTTAAAAATATGATGTTCCATTCAAAATAGCAAAGTTGGGGCCATTTTTGGGCGCAACCCGAAGTGGTGGGGGGTCGATTTTTTTCTAAATCGAAAGCGCGCGATCTCAAACCTAAAACCCCAAATTTTGGTTCAAAAAGCCCTCAAGGCAGCTTCTGTACAAAAGCACTTAGACAAAAGCTCCAGTAGAGCTTTCGAGACGAAAACAAAAACTATTTTTTTCTGCGACAACGGTTCGATTTTCAACTAAAGTGCCTCCTACGAAATCCGCCCCAAATTCGGTGTAGATTTCGAAAAAAAAATTAAAAAACATATGAAGAGCAATATTTTCTCGAGTTCCCCCACCCGCTTTTCAAATTGTCAAAAGTCAATATTTTTCCGCAAAAAAAAAGAAGAAATATCTAATGACGACAGAGTAAATTTAATTTAATCGCTTTACCGTAATAATTTTGCATATGTACTGGAGATGGCAGTAATTTGAGGGGACTTCGGGCGCTTGCAATAACTCTCTTCGAAGCACCGTACTTTTCGATTTGCTCGGCCAAACGTTTATGCAAATGTTCTTTTGCTTCGAAACAAATTCATGCATTCAATTGTATAAAATAAGTACCTATAGCTTCGGCCCGAGAATTATTCGTGAAGACGTAGGTGAATACAAATCGAAGTATTTCCGGTGCGCGTTTGCGACGCGAGGTTCGTATGCGTGCTTTCTGCCATACTCTATCCGGCCAACAGAAATAGTTAAGCCAAGCCCACAAATGTGCGCTAAATTTAAATAGATTTTTTTTGATTGGCTTAATTTTTAAAGCACATAACACAAGCATTTATGTCGTGCAAGAACGGGGACGAACTTGATTATTAATTTGTACCGTGTGAAACTGGGCACCGCATACATTGGTTCAATTTAGCGGGGCGTGGCTTAACTATTTCTGTTGGCCGGGTAGAGTATAAGGCGAAAACCCTTAACAAAATAAATCGAGCTCGCTTTACGAGTACGTAACTCGAACAAGTCGCTTTTAAATTGCGTGCGTATAAATAATTCAAGAAAGAACTGGAGCGTTGCAAATTGTGGATTAAGCCGCCTTAAAAGGAATCGCTTTTTTTTCTCGGGCGATTTTTTTCGCTGGAGATTAAGCCTATTCAAATAGCAGATTTAACTAATTATTCTTCGAATTAATTAATAATCGAGAACGATCCCGCAGCTTGATTTAGTTGTTGGGGAGAGGGGACTTAATACGTCAAAAAAAAATTATAATGAATGCTTAATGGATATGTCAAATAGCAATGTCCTACAATATGAATTGCCGTTAAACAATTTCCCAACAATCAACATTTAAATGCTAATATTAAGTCTTGCACTACCTGCAAGGACATGGACGCCTACAAACAGTCCACCTACATATTTGGTGGACTTTTATTCCGATCGCAAACAGGTATTAATTTATTTTTAAACGGGGATAATTATGCTTTCCACCTTACGTTACTTAATTTGTTAACATTACTCATCCGAAAGAGGAAAAAAAAGCGCCATGCAATAAAAAAAAACGGAGTGTTGGAAGTGATACTTCTTTGGCGTGACCGAATTAAATATAACCGCGTTGCGTACCTTGCGCTTGTGTATGGCTAGATCTCGCCCGTGTGCCAAAATATGTTACTGCGCCCCCCTTAAAAAAATCTAATCTTAAGGCCTCCCGATTTACACAACGAAACTATTGTAAATCGAAAACAAAGCAAAAATAGTTGAAAATTAATAATTTTTATAGGTTAAATAGGTTTTTTTTGTGCATCAGTTTATCGAAAAAAATACTACGTAATTCGTGCGAATTTATATCCACTAACTACATTAATTTTACATCGAAATAAATGACGGAATTATGCACATTATTATTTTTTGATTTATTTGAGTAGGGTAACCATATCAGTAGATGCCCCCACCCCCAATATATTATTTTTTCATATTTGTATGAAAATGTTTATTAGTATTTACAAATTTATAATTATATTTTTTTTTAAAGATGGCTGACAACAAGAAATTAAAAGATGCTAATGATAAAGAGATAAAAATTCAAAAATATATTATATCGTTGTATTTTGATGATTTTATATATTAAAATTAACTTTTCATATATTTTGAAAATTATTATCCCATCAATTATTTGTTTATTGATTATTTTCATTAAATTTCAGCTATTAGTTATTAAATTATAAATATCGAAATAAATGACTGAATTAGGCACATTATTTTTTTTTTCGATTTATTTGAGTAGGGTAACCCGAGCAGTAGATGGACGCCCCCCCAATAGATTATTTTTTTCATATTTGTATGAAAATGTTCATTAGTATTTAAAAAATTTATAATTATATTTTTTTGAAAGATGGCTGACAACAAGAAATTACAATATGTTAATGATAAAGAGATAAAAATTTAAAAATATATTATAACGTTGTATTTTGTTGATTTTATATATTAAAATTATTATATTATATTATATTATGTAGTGTATAAGAGCAAAACATTTTTCAAAAAAATAAAATTAACTTTTCATATATTTTGAAAATTATTATCCCATCTATTATTTGTTTATTGATTATTTTCATTAAATTTCAGCTATTAGTTATTAAATTAAAAAATTTATTTATTTTTATTACATAAATAACAAAACAAAAATATTATTTTTGAGAAGCGTCCATCTATTGGTCGGCTTACCCTTCATTAATTTTTTTAAATCGAAAAATGATTGTAAAAAATTGAATAAATACAAAGCATTCCTCGTTAGAAGTTATACTTCTAAATTAAAAACAATCACGTGCAAAAATTAATATAAATCCATTCAATAAATACGAAGATGTGCGCATTCGAGCGAAAAGTGGCACATTTCCGAGCGAGGGAAGCAAATGAAGCGCGACGCGGAGCGGCGCGCTTCATTTTCCCGAGATCGGAATGTGCCACTTTGAGCTCGAATGTGCACACTCGGTTTTAAACATGATTTGCAATAATTTGGGTGACCAAAAACAAATAATTAATTTTTATCATTCCCTCTCACTCGTACTTATGTTTTTGTTGTATCTTTTCGCTCGCTTCCACTCATTGCTATGGTACAAATACGTTTTTCGAACATGTAATCGATATTGACTGAACTAAATTCAAAAATTCATGTAAACAAATTAAATAAATACGAGGATGTGCGCGTTCGAGCGAAAAGTGGCACATTTTCGAGCGAGGGAGGCAAATGAAGCGCGACGCGGAGCGGCGCGCTTCATTTTCCCGAGATCGGAATGTGCCACTTTGAGCTCGAATGCGCACACTCGGTTTTAAGCACAATTCACAATAATTAATTTACTTTCTTAGGCGGCTAACTTCAACTGTCAAATAATAGTCAGCAGTGCGCGCGCATCTTCCGCTGCCTGCTAAAATTTCGCTCTCCACGCGCCCAAAGAAGTATAACTTCAATAAATTAATTGTCTTTAATGTTTTAATTCGATTTAATAACAAAAAAAGCCATTCTTTAAAAGAAAATGGATTAATTGTTGCATAAAATAACTGTGCGCTCGATAAGCTGTAAAAAGACAATTTTATAGTTTGAGTACCGCGGATAATTGATGCTTGTCTAATTAAATACCGTACACTTACAGATTTAATTATAATAAATTATTTGAGACACGGGTATATTTATCTAATTGTTGGCGTTATGCAGCGAGAAAGCCGGCCGTAATTTATTTACCACACGTGTCGTTGCGAAGAATTAATTATAAGCGATTGTCGATTATCAGTCAACTTTTTTTTAAAAACGCAACTATGGCTCATTTGTCGCTATAGTTTAAATTTTATATTTTTTTTGCTCGAAAATGCAAGGTTGGGGTGCCAAATCGTTTGTAACACGAAAATTTTGAAAACCGCTGGTTTAATCAAAAATTCGTCGGGACAAAGCCAAAGAGAGAACGCAATTTAAGCACACATTTTTTTTAATCCAAATTTGCATTTTATGCCATTACGTTAAATCCCAAATTTAGAAATTTCATTCTGCCGCATTAATGCAAGTCAATTTTTTCGTTTAAAATTGCAGGACCGTATTTCCGGCACGTACACCAAAATTAAAAATTCTCGCAACGACAAAAAAAAAAAAAAAGAACCGCCGAAACTTCAGAACTCATTCGTCTACATCTCGAACAACAATTGTTGTGCGACAAAAGTCGCACAACATTTCGAACACAATTTTCAAAAAATCGTCCAACTTATCTGCCCGATCCGGCCCTGCACATGGAGGCGCAAGTTACAAAACTAGTTCCCGGGCAAGATTAATGAGTTCATGGCACTTTTCCGCTATTTAGTCGCTTTATCAATGTAGGCATTAGTCTAACTGTTTCTGATTGTAACATGCAACATGTTAATGGATACGTCCGCGTAGATTTGTGGCGAACAGCCTTTGCCGATTTTTTTTTTCGGAAAAATTTTACACCTTGATAAATCGCGCGCGACTGGTTCTCGTCGGAATTTGATCGAAACGAGGAAATCGTGTTTTAGCGCTGCCGGTGCGACTTGAACTTTAAAAAAAAACAGGCGCAAGAAAAACTCGCAATAAATAATTCGCTTAATGCCGCTTCGACACGTTAAAAGTTTATTGCTTAATAATGCGTTGTTGCGACAAAAGTTGATGCAGTTTCAAAATTCGCGTCCGATGCGGTTTTTCCCTTTCGAAATTTTTCCTTGCCGGGGTAAAAAATGTTTTTTTGCCGCGAAAAATCGGAGAGAGCTGCAGGGCTCGCGGATTTTTATTGTTGCAACTGATAATTTGGCTTTGGGCAGGGACATTTAACGGTAATTGACGTGTGTAAATGTTTGTCGATTTGCGTAAGTGATTGGTATTTCATAAAGTGCAATTTTATGGGTGTAAATAACGCTTTGGCACGAAATATCGCAAATTACGAGACAGCTGAACGGCGAAATTAAATTATTTAAAAATTTCTACTTTATCTATAATGATAAATCTACGTTTCATTCGATTTTTGCACTTAGCGAAAGGTTACGGACGATAATTGTTGCTCGTAAAACAGAAATTTTTAGTGCAAAATTAATTATGAAACATTTTATGCCGTATTTAAATAACAAAAGTAATTCTGTTGAATTTTTAAACTTTATAAAATTATTTCTTAATTTTGAATATTTGTAAAAAAACATTTTTTCCCCTGAAATTAATTTTATTATTTGCGTACAAAGGTTTTTGTTAACACCGACACCCAAAAAGAAGAATACAGTCATACCTCGCTTTATGGCCGAGATGCGTTCCGGAAAAGTTGGTCGTAAAGTGAAAAGTCGTATAACGAATTAATTATTTTTGATACAAACTAAACAGAAGGCTGTTAACAGCACAACATTTTTTTTGGTCATATAACAAAACATTGTTGGCCGTATATCGAAAAAAGCTATATAAAGAGCGGCCGTATAGCGAAGCATAGATGTACTTTCGTTTATTGTCCCAACTGACCAATATTGAAATTCAATTAAATTAAATTTTGGAGACGTGAAACACGAATTTTTTCCTAATTGGGCAATTTAACGTTGTCGTAGATCGAAAAACCTGCGACTTACAAAAGATGGACTCGATTTTGATTTTTCCCAAACTTTTTCAAACGAACGAATTGAAAATTAAAAAATCGCGCCTTTTCGGCACTCAATCGAAAACACTCCGTATAATTTATTTCCCAATTCGAAGGACCTTGTCAGTTCATTAATGTTTGTGGCTTCGATCATTAAAAAATAATAATACGAATGGCAGGTTTCTCGGTACCACTTTAAGTTTATTAGGAATGGTACTTGGGCCGAATAATAATAAATTAAAACGGTCGTAGAAGTATTTCCGGTGCTTACACGCGGTTTTCATAAAATAACAATTCAGGTATCTGCAGCGGCAGTTAGAAAAGCGTAGGTATACTGGGTGTGGTTTATATTAAAAAAAAACACAACTAAATTATTAATGTACAAAAGGTAACCCGTTAGTTTCCTATTGTTTTCGAGCGAAAAAAAATTACTTTTTCTAACAACGGCATTCAAGCCTAAAATCTGCGTCGAGTAAATTCCATAAGTTCGACTAAAAAGCTAGTTAAAATCAAAAAGACATTTAACAATTACAAATTGTTTGATAAAGTGACTTTCGCGCATCGCTGCGCCATCTACGAGGACTTAAGCGCAATGCGTAAGCGACTTAAGCTGAGAAACTGGTTTGTAACCGCGGAAACATTTGTTGTTCGGAAAGAAAACGTAGATGTCGCTCTTCGAATTGAATTCGAACGTAAACTTCAATTGTAATCGGCACGTGCTGATGTGTTTACTCGACATTAGTATGTACTATTTCCGCCTTATAATTGTGCACCATAAACGCAAAGCTTTTAAAAAGATTATGCGTTGATCGTAAAGTGAAAAAAACACAAGCAACAAGTGTAAAGGGTCCCTTAGATGAGCACCTAATTGAAAATTTGTCTAAAAGTTGATTTTGTGGTTTTATAAAAATTTTTTGAAGGGCCCAAATTCGTAAATGGTCACAAATTCATTTTAAACTTGCAATTCCGCAAATGAAAGCGAATTAAAACGTAAAACTAATCAAGATTGGTAATTAATTGGTAATTAGAACATTTAGAAAAATTAGCACAGTTTAGTATGCGGCTATTCCACAACGACATGTGCAATATTAATGGCTTATGCAATATCTTAGTCATTCGTACATTTCTTAATACGCCCGTAATAAATAAACAAATTTTTTTAAGTTATATAATTATTAATAATATAGTTTTAAAAATTCCACGCTTTCTTTTAGAGCTAGACGCGATCGCTTTTCGCGATTTGTTGACGCTATCGATTTTATGTTCGAAAAACGTATTTTTACCATAGCAATGAGTGGGAGAGAGCGAAAAGATACAAGAAAATCATAAGTACGTGTGAGAGGAATGAAAAAAAAATTATTAATTTTTCGCAATGATTTTGGTGACGAAAAATTAGTAAATAATTTTTATCGTTCCCTCGCACTCGTACTTATCAGTTTCGTGTATCTTTTCGCTCGCTCCCACCCCTTGCTATGGTGAAAAATAGATTTTTGGAACATATAATCGATATTTATTGAACTAAATTAAATTTGTTGATTGTCAAGAAAGTTTAATTTACAAAATTCAATGAATACGAGGATGTGCGCATTCGAGCGAAAAGTGGCACATTTCCGAGCGAGGGAGGCAAATGGAGCCCGACGCGGAGCGGCGCGCTTCATTTTCCCGAAATCGGTAATGTGCCACTTTGAGCTTGAATGTGCACACTCGGTTTTAAGCGCGATTCACAATAATTTTGGTCACGAAAAAGTGATAAATAATTTTTTTATCATTCCCTCTCTCTCATACTTATGAATTTCTTGCATCTTTTCGCTCGCTCCCACCCATTGCTATGGTAAAAAATACGTTTTTCAAACATATAATCGATATTTATTAAACTAAATTAAATTTGTTGATTGTAAAGGAAGTTTAATTTACAAAATTTCAATAAATACGAAGATGTGCGCATTCGAGCGAAAAGTGGCACATTTCCGAGCGAGGGAGGCAAATGAAGCGCGACGCGGAGCGGCGCGCTTCATTTTCCCGAGATCGGAATGTGCCACTTTGAGCTCGAATGTGCACACTCGGCTTTAAGCACGTTTCACAATAATTTTGGTAACGAAAAAGTGATAAATAATTTTTTTATCATTCCCTCTCTCTCATACTTATGAGTTTCTTGTATCTTTTCGCTCCCTCCCACTCAATGCTATGGTAAAAATACGTTTTTTGAACATATAATCGATATTTAACTAAATAAATTAAAAATTCAATTAAACAAATGAATAAATACGAGGATGTGCGCATTCGAGCGAAAAGTGGCACATCTCCGAGCGAGGGAGGCAAATGAAGCGCGACGCGGAGCGGCGCGCTTCATTTTCCCGAGATCGGAATGTGCCACTTTGAGCTCGAATGTGCACACTCGG
Organism: Sinopyrophorus schimmeli; assembly: GCA_036325965.1. Lineage (NCBI taxonomy): Eukaryota > Metazoa > Arthropoda > Insecta > Coleoptera > Elateridae > Sinopyrophorus > Sinopyrophorus schimmeli. The sequence goes on from JARFIZ010000068.1 coordinate 1,824,881, forward strand.
CTTTAAGCACGTTTCACAATAATTTTGATAACAAAAAAGTGCATAAATAATTTTTATCATTCCCTCTCACTCATACTTATGAGTTTCTTGTATCTTTTCGCTCCCTCCCACTCAATGCTATGGAAAAAATACGATTTGCAATAGTTTTGGTGACGAAAAAATTAATAAACAATTTTTATCATTCCCTCTCACTCGTACATATAAATTTGTTGTATCTTTTCGCTCGCTCGCACTCATTGCTATGGTAAAAATACGTTTTTTCGCACATATAATCGATCGGAATGTGCCGGAAAAAAATTGATCACGTTAGTTGTGGCATATCACGTTCTAAGCCATCTCGGCGCGCGCACCCGCACGCCAACTTCAAAACTTTCTATTCGTTCCGTAACGTTGCATTAATAAAGGTGTATCGGGGGGCATTTGCAAACGGAGAAAGCACCTTCGAAAGATATTTGCTCGGAAAAAAAATGGAAAAACGAACCTTGCAAAAGTTCCGTTTTTTCGCATTATTCGAGTGTAATTAATTTGTTTTTTTTTAATAAAAGTCGATTGACTTTAGATCGAGATAATTGTGCAATTTCAAGGTATTATGTAAAGCAATAGAAAGGTTATTATTATGAAAATTGTCTACGAAAGGAGTGCTGCTTTGTAGAAGTAATTCGATCATATTGGTCGGAACGGAAAATAGAAAATGAAATTTATTACTGTTATTATACGAATGCCATTTTTTTTCCCCGTAAATCGTTCCACGGATTTATCGAAGCTCGATCGGGCGCACTAATGTTGTGTGTTTGTGGGTCTTTAGTTCGCGGACGAAGGCCACGTTCGAAGAAAAATTGAATCGCGCCGAGACTCCGCAATTTTCTAATGGTACATTAAAGGTCTTGACATTCAAGCCATTATTAAATGTTGCAAAACGATTTAAACAAAATTTCAATTCCTTTTTAGATCGGAGATCTTCCGAGCGAAAGAAGGGATCGCATTTTTATAAAGATGTGTCACGATTGTTTATTAAGTAAGTCGAAAAAGCTTTCTCGATTTATTTCGTAATGCGAACTTTTGCGTTTTGGGGGTTGATTCGGCCCTACGATAGGAGACTTTTTTCTAAATAAAGTTTAGTTCGAAAAGCAATAGAAAATAATTTTATATCGAAAAATGTACAATTTTGAAATCTACTCGAGTAAAAATAATTTTTTTTTTAAATGGGGTCCTTTATATTTTAAGGGTTGGTTCTAACAGTTATTAAAATACTTATTTGTAGGTCAAAAATCGACATTAAAGCAATGGCGAATTAATTTCTATCGAAAAATATAGAATTTTCTAAACTAACTCGTCTGCAAATTTAAAAAAATATTATTTGTAAAGTTGGCCTTTTATATTTTAGGGGTTGATTCTACGCCATAATAAAAAACTTTTCTCTAAATAAACTTTCACTGAAAAAACAAAAACGCAGCAATGGCAAACGATTTTATATCGAAAAATGTACAAATTTGAAAATTTCGGAAAACAATTTTTTTTTTTAAAAGCCATCCTTTTATTTATTAAGGATTGATTCTAACAGTTAATAGAAAACTTTTTTCTAAATAAACTATAATTCAAAAATTCAAAATTAAGCTAGGACGAATTAATTTCCATCAAAAAATGTCTACTCGACTGCAAATAAGAAAAAATATTATTTTTCAATTCGGCCCTTTATATTATAGGGATTGATTCTATCCCATAATAGAAAACTTTTCTCTAAATAAAATTTAACTAAAAAATCAAAAACACAGCAATGGCAAACGATTTTATATCGAAAAATGTACAAATTTGAAAATTTCGGAAAACAATTTTTTTTTAAAAGCCATCCTTTTATTTATTAAGGATTGATTCTAACAGTTAATAGAAAACTTTTTTCTAAATAAACTATAATTCAAAAATTCAAAATTAAGCTAGGACGAATTAATTTCCATCAAAAAATGCACTACTCGACTGCAAATAAGAAAAAATATTATTTTTCAATTCGGCCCTTTATATTTTAGGGATTGATTCTATCCCATAATAGAAAACTTTTCTCTAAATAAAATTTAACTAAAAAATCAAAAACACAGCAATGACGAACGATTTTATACCAAAAATTGTACAAATTTGAAATCTCAAAGTGAAAATTTGGGTAAATATTTATTTTTAAATGCCATCCTTTATATTTTAAGGGTTGATGCTAACAGTTAATAGAAGACTTTTTTCTAAATAGACTATAGTTCAAAAATCAAAAATAAAGCCATGGTGAATATATTTCTATCGAAAAATGTAGAAAATTGAAATATGCTAAAAATGAAAATTTGGGAATTTTTTTTTAAATGCCATCCTTTATATTTTAAGGGTTGACTCTAACAGTTAATAATAGAAGACTTTTTTCTAAATAGACCATAGCTCAATGCAATGGCGAATTAATTTCTATCGAAAAATGCAAAATTTCTCCAACTGCAAATTTGAAAAAACATTATTTGTAAATTTGGTCCTCTATATTTCAGGGGTTAATTCTACCCTACAATAGAAAACTTTTATCCAAATAAACTTTAATTATAAAATCAAAAACGAACAATTTTATATCGAAAAATGTACCCATTTTGTAAAACAACTCAAATGGCAATTTGGAAAAATAATTTTTTTAGATGCGGTCCTGTATATTTTAGGGGTTGATTCTACCATTCCATATGACTTTTTTCTAAATACAATTTAGTACGAAAAAAGCAATGGCAATTACTTTTCTATTAAAAACTGCAAAAAATTTTTGACCATTTTGAAAATTTCTAAGCAACCTTCTCTCAAAATTCTGTTTGCAGCACGGCCTCTAAATTTTTAATCTTCGACCTTTAAAAGAGATTTATTTATAAATCTCTGAAGTGTACACAATCAAGTCCTATTTAACATTGACATAGAAATATATGACATCAAATGCAATAATTATTTTTGACCAACAGACCGACGCCTGCTTTCATACGAGAATCAAACCCATTAACTCTTTTTTTTATTCTCTCCACTACAATTACAATTTATCATAATTTTGCCATTTGCGAATGGGTTCCAGTTCCATCGGTCATAGCGATATATTAAAATTAATTACTAAATTAATTAATAAGAGCAACAAGAGAATTAACGAACCATTTCGCCTTTTTTATCTGTACTTGTTCGAAAAATTATTCAAAAATGTTGTAATCTGTTTACATCAGAAGTGAATTTAAGTGAAACCAATGCAGAGAATTGCATTACGCGAAAAGAAAATCTGAGAATACGAGGGGGGCTCACAGTTTTACGACGACTTGTGAGAAATTTATTGTTCCTCTTGTATTATCGCATGTGAAATTAGATCCTGGAACACAATGTTAGGAAATCGACTTATGCTAATTTCGGATTATTGTTGTCCATGTCGAAAATTTGACGAGTTTTTGGCGTTTCGCAGCGCAAAAACGAAACACCTTCGGTTTTGGCTGTAACCTTCCGTGTACTAGGTGGGGTATAACTAACTTGAACTTTTTTTTTTTTGTTAAAACGGGACGTCTAATAATCGAGCTTAAAATCGAGTGTGCACATTCGAGCTCAAAGTGGCACATTTCCGATCTCGGGAAAATGAAGCGCGCCGCTCCGCGTCGCGCTTCATTTGCCTCCCTCGCTCGGAAATGTGCCACTTTTCGCTCGAACGCGCACATCCTCGTATTTATTCAATTTGTTTACTTGAATTTTTGAATTTAGTTCAGTAAATATCGATTATATGTTCGCAAAACGTATTTTTACCATAGCAATGAGTGGGAGCGAGCGAAAAGATACAATAAAAGCATAAGTGCGAGTGAGAGGGAACGATGAAAAATTATTTATTAATTTTTTGTCACCAAAATTAATTAATACTTAATATATACATTTTTGCAATCGGTAAAAATACAGTTCTGTAATTGTTAATTAATTAAAGATAAATTATTGTGAATGGTGCTTAAAACCGAGTGTGCACATTCGAGCTCAAAGTGGCACATTCCGATCTCGGGAAAATGAAGCGCGCCGCTCCGCGTCGCGCTTCATTTGCCTCCCTCGCTCGGAAATGTGCCACTTTTCGCTCGAATGCGCACATCCTCGTATTTATTCAATTTGTTTACTTGAATTTCTGAATTTAGTTCAGTAAATATCGATTATATGTTCGCAAAACGTATTTTTACCATAGCAATGGGTGGGAGCGAGCGAAAAGATACAATAAAAGCATAAGTGCGAGTGAGAAGGAACGATGAAAAATTATTTATTAATTTTTTGTCACCAAAATTAATTAATACTTAATATATACATTTTTGCAATCGGTAAAAATACAGTTCTGTAATTGTTAATTAATTAAAGATTAATTATTGTGAATGGTGCTTAAAACCGAGTGTGCACATTCGAGCGAAAAGTGGCACATTCCGATTTCGGGAAAATGAAGCGCGCCGCTCCGCGTCGCGCTTCATTTGCCTCCCTCGCTCGGAAATGTGCCACGTTTCGCTCGAATGCGCACATCCTCGCGTTTATTACATTAGTATCATTTACCGTGCGCTCCTTCAAATCGAAAATATTAATTTAAAAGCCTCGATAGTTTATAAGTTGAAGAAAAAGTAAAGTTCTAGTATTTTTATTAATAAAAGTCTATTTTAATGCATAAATAAATATGTGTTTTACTTAAACCTATTCATTATTGGTTATTAAAATATATTTCTTACCATTTAACTGTCACAAAGTACAATTTTGTGGATTTTATTTAATGTCATTTTCGGGGCGTGGCAAACCCCACCTAGTATGGCGTGTAACATTTAGTCACCTAGTATGCGGAGGATTAAGATCCTTGCTGTAAGCAATAATAAATATCGCACCTGCACAATGTCAAGGTATTCGTTTATAAAAATAACTGTAAAGCTAACGTAATTGTTTTTCTTAATACATACATAACTTTGGAGGTATATTCGAGGGTAATGTACGGATGTGCATGTATGTAGTACATTGCCGGTCGTCTCTAACGCTCGTATGTGATTGTATTCAAATTAAATTACGAAACATTCGCTTGCTGATGGAAGAGTGTTTGGCGAGCACAAATATTAGTGTTCATCGATCTGAGCTGCCAATTAACCTAAATACTTGTCCTATACTTTTTGGCGTAGACCTAATTGCAAAGGGTCCATCAATTGTAGTCTTATTAACACTCGATGTCTACAGGGTGTTTACGTTTAAGTGTCAGAGCCAAAAAACGGGCGGTGAAAATGATTATTTAGAAGAGTATTGTGTAATAAGGTAACGGACCCAAATAAGGCCCACCTTGAGTTTACAAAGGCATAATTAATAGGTTTTTGAAAACAATGCATCAATACTTCGCAATCAAAATGTTTAATTATAATAAACATCAAAATAAAAGTAAAAATCTTTCTCTTGTAACATATACGAGCTTTGACAATGATTCGAAATCAGGAAGCGGGAAATTTGAAAACTGGGCCTTATTTGGATCAGTTACTTTATATCTAAATTCATTCGTTTGAAAGAGTTATAGCAAAACGAAAATGTTAAATGGCCTCAAATGAAATAAATTGCTTTTTATTTATAAAACAAACAAAAGGGCACAAATAAATCTTAACCTAAACCAAACAATAAACTAAACCCCTATTACTTTGTCGAAACATAACTTCGAGCACGGTCACAAGAATGACGTCATGCATTGAACTTGTTCGTATTATTTTACCAATTAGTAAATACATAACCCATTATTTCCCGTGTAATAAATTTAGCATTTTGTGAAACGCGAAAAACAAACTTCGGTTTCGATTTCGCATTTTTCACGTTTACAAGACGTCCTCGTCTTCGAAAACACCCTGTATTTATTATGTAATACTAAAATATACATTTTATTGACCCAAAAACAAGGTGTTTCAGAATTTTTATTACTTTATATAAAATGTAATGAGTACGAGAAAAAAAACCATACAAAATACACAAACGAACAGACACAAACGCACCTTTGTGAGTAAATATGTATTTATATTATTGGAAAATAAACGCGTTTTAGATAAAATATGTGGCTGTGCCCACTTCCTTTGCCGCACTTTGCACTCAAAGCCGACATCTCGGATAAAATAAATATTGCTCTTTCTTATCGAAAGACGAAAAATAAAAAATGGGAAAAGAAATCGACAATGGGGGTGAACGCACTGGACAAATATAAATTATGGAATATTCTCGATCCGATTTAAAATGCATCTTGTCGACTCTTTATATTTAAATAAGAGCGAGATAAAATGTAATGTTTGTTATGCTTCGTTTGAACTATTGAAATAAATAAATTTGCTTTTTATCGTCTACGAAGAAAAACGCTTTTCTTTTCGCTGTAAATTTTCTATTGCCTTCGAAGAACTTAAATTTTTCGTTTGGTGTTTTGGTTATATTATGTCATTTTGGTATATCGAAAAATTTGGGCAAGACGGTTTTTTTTAAACGACTTTCGCCCGAACAACCAAAATACATTTTTCAACTAATTTTCAAACTTTTAATCGAATTAAAAATCACTTTCGTAAATATTTAACGCAACCCATCTGATTAAATAAACATCAATCCAAAAAGTCGTTTAAACAAAAATCGATTTCCATTTAAAAATAACCCAAAAATCAAGGAAGCCGATTTGAAGCAATTACGCGCACGTTTCCATCACTAAAAGCATCCTTCTTTAAAATTTCAAAAAAAAATCCTTGGCACGAATAATCTCACGCGAAAATCATAGGTTATTTGTAAAAATTTCGGGGCAACGGTGCAATAAAATCTCTGACGTTTCCTTCCTACAAATTTCCTTGATTACGGTCGCCGTAACAAAGAGGAAATCCTTTTTTCTTTACACAAATCTGCTCTCTAAGACGTCTGTAATTTCTATTTTCTATTATTTTGTACCAATTCGAATCGGAAGGTTGACACGCATTTTAATGGGCGAGAAAGCGGCAATCGAAAAATCCAAAATGGACCGCAAAAGTTATCATTGTTCGGAACGGAAGTGTTATAATGCAACGCGTTCATTGTGGATGTGTACAGAATTCTAACGTAATTCACAGCCCGATTAGAATCTTTCTTCGTTATCCACAAACGCTAAGATAAAAGAAGCCACCGTTAGTCGAATTAAAAAAAAAAGAAAAAGTAAATTTACATTACAGTTAAGCCTCGCTTTTAATTAGATTAGAAACAAGGTCGAAAAATTTCCGCGCCTAGGAGATGCAAATCGATTCGCTCGAAGAAATGGCGGAAAAGGACATTTTTGGCGATAACTTGAGAATAATTTGCAAATTCTTGGAATAAGTGCGAGTTAAAAGGAAAATGATCTGTTGACGTTTTCAATCGAAGCATGTTGCTAACTGTAAAAGCGACTACGTAACGGAACGCGTTGTAAGATTTAAAACTTAACGTTTGAATGGGCATCCTTTGCGATTTGAATACAATGTTTGTGTAAAATATACATCTAGCGCAGTTCGAAGCCGAACGCTCTCAAAATGTGCATTTTCTTGTAGCGAATTTTTGAAGTTATACTGCTTTTGGCGCGTTTGAGGGGCGACGCAAGTTGCGCGTACACAACTAACGAAAATTCGACTGAAAAAGTAAATTAATTATTGTTAATCACGCTTAAAACGCTTAAAAAGAGCGAAAAGATACAAGAAAGTCATAAGTATGAGTGAGAAAAATGATAAAAATTATTTACCACTTTTTCGTTACCAAAATTATTGTGAATCGTGCTTAAAACCGAGTGTGCACATTCGAGCTCAAAGTGGCACATTCCGATCTCGGGAAAATGAAGCGCGCCGCTCCGCGTCGCGCTTCATTTGCCTCCCTCGCTCGGAAATGTGCCACTTTTCGCTCGAATGCGCACATCCTCGTATTTATTACATTTGTCTACTTTATCCTTCGCTCTTTCACATCACAAATTTAAATTTATTTTAGTAAATATTGATTTTGTGTTCGAAAAACGTTTTTACCATAGCATCGAGTGGAAGAGAGCGAAAAGATACGAAAATCTCGTGAATGCGAGCGAGAGGAAACGATTAAAGTTATTCAATTGATTTTTCATGTAATTTATTAGCCTAAATTATTGTGAATCATGCTTAAAGCCGAGTGTGCACATTCGAGCTCAAAGTGGCACATTCATCTGGAATGAAGCGCGCCGCTCCGCGTCGCGCTTCATTTGCCTCTCTCGCTCGGAAATGTGCCACTTTTCGCTCGAATGCGCACATTAAAAATAATTTTATATCGAAAAATGTACAATTTTGAAATCTCCTCGAGTGAAAATATTTTTTTTAAATGGGGTCCTTTATATTTTAGGGGTTGATTCTAACAGTTATTAAAATACTTTTTTGTAGGTCAAAAATCGACATTAAAGCAATGGCGAATTAATTTCTATCGAAAAATACAGAATTTTCTAAACTAACTCGTCTGCAAATTTAAAAAAATATAATTTGTAAAGTTGGCCTTTTATATTTTAGGGGTTGATTCTACGCCATAATAAAAAAACTTTTTTCTAAATAAACTTTCACTGAAAAATCAAAAACGCAGCAATGGCAAACGATTTTATATCGAAAAATGTACAAATTTGAAAATTTCGGAAAACAATTTTTTTTTAAATGCCATCCTTTTATTTATTAAGGGTTGATTCTAACAGTTAATAGAAAACTTTTTTCTAAATAAACTATAATTCAAAAATGGAAAATTAAGCTAGGACGAATTAATTTCCATCAAAAAATGCACTACTCGACTGCAAATAAGAAAAAATATTATTTTTCAATTCGGCCCTTTATATTTTAGGGATTGATTCTATCCCATAATAGAAAACTTTTCTCTAAATAAAATTTAACTAAAAAATCAAAAACACAGCAATGACGAACGATTTTATACCAAAAATTGTACAAATTTGAAATCTCAAAGTGAAAATTTGGGAAAATATTTTTTTTTTAAATGCCATCCTTTATATTTTAAGGATTATGCTAACAGTTAATAGAAGACTTTTTTCTAAATAGACTATAGTTCAAAAATCAAAAATAAAGCCATGGTGAATATATTTCTATCAAAAAATGTAGAAAATTGAAATATGCTCAAAATGAAAATTTGGGAATTTTTCTTTTTAAATGCCATCCTTTATATTTTAAGGGTTGACTCTAACAGTTAATAATAGAAGACTTTTTTCTAAATAGACCATAGCTTAATGCAATGGCGAATTAATTTCTATCGAAAAATGCAAAATTTTTCCAACTGCAAATTTGAAAAAACATTATTTGTAAATTTGGTCCTCTATATTTCAGGAGTTAATTCTACCCTACAATAGAAAACTTTTATCTAAATAAACTTTAATTAATAAATCAAAAACAGAGCAATGGCAAATGATTTTGTATCGAAAAATGTACCATTTTGTAAAACAAGTCAAACTGCAATTTGGAAAAATAATTTTTTTAGATGCGGTCCTGTATATTTTAGGGATTGATTCTACCATTCCAAGGAGACTTTTTTCTAAATACAATTTAGTACAAAAAAAGCAATGGCAATTACTTTTCTATTGAAAACTGCAAAAGTTGACCATTTTGAAAATTTCTAAGCACCCCCTCTCTCAAAATTCTGTTGACAGCACCGGCCTCTAAATTTTTAATCTTCGACCTTTAAAAGAGATTTATTTATAAATCTCTGAAGTGAACACAATCAAGTCCTATTTAACATTGACATAGAAATATATGACATCAAATGCCCAGTGTGTACACTACAAGACTGTACAATGCCCATTTCGTCTTTTTCTTCTGATTTTTATCGAAAGTCATTGATTAAATACTGTAGCGAACGCGATAGATTAATCTAAACACGCGTTCGAGAAACTTCTATCTTACATTACCGTGAATGACGGATAAGAACAATCTACACTTTTCTAGAAGCTCTGATAATGGATCTTTACAGGGCTGGTTCTCGATGAAACTCAACGTAATCTCTATCCGTTAGCCGCAAAGATAAATTTGTAAATAAATACGAGTGTAAATCAATTAGTTTAGTGCATTAAAACTGTAAGTAAATTAAATAATTATTAAGTAAAATCTTTTTAATTTTTTGAGCAAGTTTTAATTCTTTTATTAAATAAATTGTAATTTTATTAAAAATACCCACTTTAAAATTCCCAATTATAACTCGTTACAATACGATTATTAATTAATATTAAAACCTAGTGCACTATTGAAGCAAAGTTACTATAACAAAGCTATTTATACAAATCTTAAGATTATTTAAAAATTAAATGTGCAAAATAAATTTTGCTTTAGATCCACTGGTTCTAAATTTAAATTTAATGTTTAAACTTTTTAATTCGTCCCCACAATTGCAAATTTGAGCGTGGATGTCAATACATTACAATCACAGTTTCGTTTTCGAATCTTAAACGTTGGTTTTAATAGGGTAAAACCAGGTGTTTAGTTCAGGTTACGCACTTCAAAATTTTCATGCTTACCAGTTTTTACCGAAGCAAGTTTCATTTATTATTACTGCCCCCTGTTTCATGAATATTTAAGTATCCCGTCCATTGAATGTTTAATGCCAGGTACGCACTTCCGGTAATTTCTTCAAATGCCGAAGTCGTTTGGAACGACCAAGCTAGGTTAATTCGTTTATTTTTAATTGCCCCTGAGGTTTGCATTGAATTAAAAAGTACCGTTGTCGATTTGTTAAACCGTGACTTCCGGATCGGCGTAACGTTCATCGATATTTTATCTAAAACAACTTCCCCTAGCTCGGACCCTTTGTTTTCGCTTAGCTGCCACTAGGGTTTGCCTCAATAAAATTATTTATAATAATCGCATTATTAATTAATAATTAGTACAGCTGCACGTCAATTTGTTAAACGCTACAGTTCCCCGTAACTCGAATCTTTGGTTATCTTTAACCCAACTTGGCATGCTAAAAATTTGTTTAATTTTTCAGTTTGGGACTGTTTTAAAATTATTTAAACCCAATTTCACGTCCAACCCTTCTGATTGGCTAATCATTAACAGTACCAAAATGAGCGAATACAGTCGTTTTAAATGGAACTTTTAAATTGATTTTTGAATTAAATACGTCAATTCAATAAGTGAACCCCGATAACCAATTTTTGATGGCGAACCTGTTTCCTAGGGTTGATATTTTCATTTCTAACATTTTTATACGTAACTCAAGTAAATTTGAATTTATTATTACTTTCCTTCAATTTGACTCATCGAAGTTCGCTGTCCTGATTAATGGAAATTGTTCAAAGATTTTGCTAATTCGAATTTTCTTCGGGGAGAGGGCCGAAGCTCGAGTTTGGAACGACCAAGCTCGAGGGCTTAGATGGTCGTTTATCTTTTAATTAAGCGCCCCGAGGCTTTCGCATTTTTGTAATTAAAAAAACCGCTCACCGTTGTCGATTTGTTAAACCGCTGACTTCCGGATCGGCGTAACGTTCCACCTCGAATATTTGCGTCATCTAACACAACTTCCCGTCCATCGCATCCGGACCTTCTGCTTAGCTCGCTTAGTTCTGCCACTGGTTGGACCTACAATAAAAATTATTTATAATAATCGCATTATTAATTAATAATTAGTACAGCTGCACGTACAATTTTGTTAAAAACATGTTCGAATACAGTCGTACCCCCGTAACTCGAAGTCTTTGGTTACTCGTTGTGGAAGTAGTCCCAACAAAATATTGCAATGCTAATAATTTAGTACTTACAATTTTTCAGTTTGGGACTGTATTTAATTGATATTTATAATGTAACCAACGTTACGACGTAACCAAGCCCTTCTGATTGGCTAATTCATTAACGGTACCAAAAATGAGCGAATCACAGTGGCTGATTTGAAGTGGAACTTTTAAAAATTGATTTTTGAATTAATATACAGTCGAACTTCGATAAGTCGAACCTCGATAAGCCGAATTTTTGATGAGTCGAACCTGTTTCCCTAGGACTTGCATATTTCATTGCTAATATTTTTATATCGATAACTCGAATTTTTGATAACTCGAATTATTTTTACTTTCCCTTCAATTTCGACTCATCGAAGTTCGACTGTACCTGATTATATTAAATTGTTGAAAGTTTTTGCTAATTCGACCATCGAATAATCGAGGTTCGACTGTAAATTGAAAAAATCGGCAATCTTTGAACTGCTTCTTCGATTAATAAGTTTTTTACCATTCGCATCCTTGCGAAGCTCGAAAAATAATTACTTAAAAATATTACAAGTTTTTGCGTACATTTTTTCTGTCTTTTGACGTCGATGGAGGTATGGTGTGTGTTTTGTTGGGTTTTATACATCATCAAATTTGCGAGAGTTTATTTTTGGAACAAAAAAGCATCGAAAGAAAAAAAAAGAGCTTGTTTTATCTGCACATTTTCGTATCGTCCTGTGCCCTCATGTGTTTTAATGCGGAGCTCGTAAACACGAGTTAATTGTCGAAATTAATTGTTTTTTGTGTGTATGTACACAGAGCACATGAGTCAGCCTTGTTTGTACATATTACTGCGTGTTTTTTTTTACGGTTTACGAATTTGGAGAATTTTAGTAAAATTAAATTGGGAGGACGCCTCTCGTTAATAATCATGAGAAAGGGTGGTTGTTCGATTATGGAGGTTAAAATTGAAAAAAATTGTCGGCTATTAAGGAAATGATCTACAGTGGAACCTCGGTTATTTGGACTAATTATTGTTGCAGCTCATTCCGATCATCGAAAATTCGGTTAATTGAATGTATAGAAAAAATTGTGCTTAAAACCGAGTGCGCACATTCGAGCTCAAAGTGGCACATTCCGATCTCGGGAAAATGAAGCGCGCCGCTCCCCGTCGCGCTTCATTTGCCTCCCTCGCTCGGAAATGTGCCACTTTTCGCTCGAATGCGCACATCTTCGTGTTAATTGGATTCGACTATATTAATAACAAATCCTTCAAATCCAGTTTTTCTATTCGGAAAAAATTTTCGCTCTGAAAGTGCACATACTCCTTAATAATTGAATTTGTCTATCTTATTCTTCTCTCTTACAAATAATACAAATTAAATCAAACTGAACTAAATGTACCACTACTCGCTTTTCTTTTAATTAAAAATTACAGTAGGGTATTTTTACCAAAAACCACATTTCTAATTTAGTATTTCTAAACTAAGCTAGATGGGAGACTTCATTGTACATGAAAAAAAAAATACTTTAACTTTTTCCGAATTTTGACTCTTATTTCCCAATCTTTTTTTTAACATATCCCACCCAAGTCAATCTAAAATTTTGATGCACCCCCTATGTAACATATAAGTATTTTTTTATATTTAAAAATTGAATTAATCCATAAATGTAGTCTAATTACAACAGTGTAGGGGAGAGGGGGGCACCTTTGAACACTTTTTACTAATTTATTTATTGCTCTTAATGTAATAAACGAAAAAATATGTTTTATGTCTTAATCAATACATTGATCACTCTACTTCATAATACACCTTGATTAATTTAAAAAAAAGGCCTTAATCAAAGCTATATTATTAATTTAAAAATAAGTCAGTTTGTTTAAAGGTGCCCCCCTTAGGGGGGGCACCTTTGAACAGGCCTGGGGCAGGTTTGAACAATATATAAAACCACTACATAAATTATTATTATTTCACTCATAAATTATATTATTGCTCTTATTTTTCAAAGTTAAATCTTCCATTTATTAGTTTAATTAAAATTTATAAATTCTTTGAAATAATGATAAATTAACAAAGTTACTATATAATTATTAAATCTTTAACATTAATAACTTTACTCAAATATAATTAAATAAATCTAGCTCACGAGACTTATTTTATAACGATGAACGTTAGACTTAGTTTTTTCTTAGGTACAGTCAAACCAAGAAGTAATCAACACCCTATAAACAGACCTACACTAAACGTACTATTCCAGGAGACAAAATCTGGCGCTGCATGATTAAAAAACAATTCATTGGCACTGCTTGTCCGCTTTTTTTTATAATTTCTAACCATGATTGACCTTGAAATTAAAAAATTACTTAATAACCACGTAATAAAGATCGCATATTTTTTTTAGAAACAATTTAAAAGTTAGAAAAATTTATAAGAATTAAAATTAATTCGGTTTATAAGTATTCAAACGTGCCCCTCGTTTCTTGTTCAAAGCTGCCCCAATAACATATTTGAGATAATTAATTTATTTAAACTAATTATTAATCAATAACAATGAAATTTTTTATTGTAATTAGATGGTGAAAGATATAAAGATTAGATGACCCTTCATGTATTAATAAATTTTTTGTTATTTTACCTGTGAGATGCTTACATCCAAAAAATAAATATTTTAGAATTGTAGCGTAAATTCGATTATTAATTGTAAGTTAGGTTTAACATAACAAATAAAACAACTGTTGATGGATACTAGTAGGCAGCCGTGCTGCCACCTTAAATTTAAATTTCGCGGTTGGAAAAATGTTTTATTCAATTTTTAATTAACGGTGTTCAAAGCTGCCCCCCTCACCCCTATACAAAATATGCCTTAAAACTAATTTGTTTATAATTTTTACAAAAATGAAAATTACCCAAAAATATTTGGAGACATTTATTTTGACATATAAACCTTCAACAATCTGCAAAAGATGATATAAAAATCAACTAGTTGATTTTTAGTGGCCCACTTCAGAAAATTTGAATCATATACAATTTTAATTAATCAAAAATGCGAATTAGTAAACATTCGAAAGTACACCTGAAAATATTTTTATCAAGCTCGCTACAATTAGGCGTGCGGAAGAGCACCATGATAACTTGTCAAAAGGGATAAAATATCTAACCTTTTCAAACAAAAAATAGATCTATTTTAATCGATTTTAAATTTTTTGAATTAATGAATAAAATAATATAGGCAAATGCAATAAATACGATGATGTGCGCATTCGAGCGAAAAGTGGCACATTTCCGAGCGAGGGAGGCAAATGAAGCGCGACGGGGAGCGGCGCGCTTCATTTTCCCGAGATCGGAATGTGCCACTTTGAGCTCGAATGCACACTCGGTTTTAAGCACGATTACAAAGCGTTCTGTTTTAACAGGAAAAAACTTGGTCAAATTGCTAGGTATATGTTTACAAAAAACCCAACAAATATTAATCACTAAATAAAACAGTCGCACATTATCTTAAAATCAACAAAGCAAAAAAAAAACACTATTTAAATATTTTAGAAAGAGAGGTTCGCAACTCTGAATCGCATATTTCGTTTATATTTGAATATTAATTTGCCGAAGCAGTAATACCTACTATGCTGAAATACCCGCAAATTTTCATGTTCGTAAGAAGTAACTCGGTAGCCGAAAGGTTAACACAACTTACTACAAAGCAGCAAGTTTTCGTGCGATCTCGCAGAATTCTGTTTTCCATCATTTTGATCTGGTTTAAATTAAATTTTAATACATATATATTCCAAAAAGGCACAAAAACTCAAATTCGATCACAACAAGCAACTGCTAATCCAATTCGAGCATGGCTCTGACCGATCCAAAAAGGACGAAATTCAAGCAAACAGATTTAAGGATTTTTTTTTGAAACAACCTCCTACGGTTTTTTTTAGAAGAACACAAAACCCATAGTTGCAGAAGCACAAATTGAATTAATTAAAAAAAAATCACCATTATGTTATCGCCAAAATTCGTTTGGATTTGATGGAAAATCGCTTCGAAATATCTCAATCGGTTACAAAGAAATTAATATCTTTTTTTCAGCGAAAGTTTACTATTACTCATCGACTCCTACACGAAAACTACCGTGGACGAGTACTACAAGAAATGAATTTTCATATCCACTCAAAAAATTATCATAAATAAATATTGATGAACCTAAACTTTGTTACTAAACTAAACGAGATGTTGTTAACCTATAATAAATGTCGAAAAAAAAATTAATTAAACACAAATGAAGACTATTTATCGTTGTTTTTATAATAGCGTTTAGGTGCGAAGGATGTTCATTGTACACTTATTAATTAGAGCAAAAACCAATTGTACTGAAGCAGTTCAAAGAAAGCGCCAAAACTAGACCGGGGACGCACTCGGCTCTTCCAAAGAAGCACCGAAGAATTTTATATTTTGCTTTACGGCAGCAGTTTCCAAACCGAAGAGGGAAGGGCGTCCATCTCCCTCGTAAGAGTCACGCAATAGGCAAAGGCGGGCAGAAAAATGTAATTTTTTGTGTTAACACATTTTTTTCCATTTCAAAATGTGCTGCAGCGGAGACCGGGGTTGGAAGTCACAATTTTTTTCTTTTGCATTTATAGAGCCCATGGTCTTAATTTATCAATGACACTTATATATCAATAGATAGTGTATTTATTCTAGTTTAAGAAAAAATAAAGACTTTTTCTCTATCATTATCGAAAGAGAACATATTATAATTTTTATGAAAAAAGAGAAGTGTGACTTTTAACCCCGTGTCAGGGATGGTTGTCAGACGTTAAATAAAAGGTAAAATACAAAACGAGAAAACAAATACCTATTCTATTCTAACCTATTCTATCTAACGAACTTAGGTTATGGTAACAAAAATGACAAATGTATAATTACAGCCAATCGTTTATGTAGTAAAGCCCCTAGAAACCAATAAAAAAGGCCGCACATATTCATGGTTGCTTTGCACTTGTGACTACTAGCCCCCGCTAACTTTAGACAACCTTCCCCAAAACAATTTTAGACAATTAACTCCCAAAATAAATTTAAATCAATGGTCATTTAAAAAACCATATAATGATATCATGAAACATATCTTAAACATCATAAATACACGAATAGGTATATCACTATGCAAAATTTAATTATACTTATGAGACTTATGAAGTACGCAAGGAGGTATTGTGCTCGGGCTTCTTTGACACGGGTAAACAAATTTATTAATTCATTAGGTTCTCTGTTATGGTTAATGTGACAACCTACCCGTAAGACAACCATACCCGGTCTCCCCTATTGTTTTATGAAATACAGTCGGATCTCGATAAGTCGAAGTTGAAGGGAAACTAAAATTAATTCGAGTTATCAAAAATTCGGCTTATCGAGGTTCGACTGTACGTCTGTCCCTCCATTTACACGATGCTCGTTTTACACAGTTTGCCAAAATAGAAATGATAAAAATTTTCAAGATAAGTTTTGCAAATTAACTTTTAATACAATTAGTGGGATGACAGTGCTATTGTGGCCAAAAAAAAAGAATTCTTTCTATTTTAATACACGTAAAAAGTAATTTATCTAAAATACACCTAAACCCTGTTTTATAGCGAAAATAGGTGCCTAGATATTAGGTAGGAGACCCAATACCCGAACGCTTGTGGTATTTTTCGTGTTTATAAAATAATTATGTGGGGACTGCAACATAAAAAAAATTACTATAATATTAATAAACGATAAATTCATTATATAATCAAATATTATAATGTTTGATAAAATGTATTTAATAATTTTATGGACGGCCACCATAAATCATACCTGTTTTTCTCGTTCGCGAGCCAAACAACGTTAAACAGTGGCGGCACGCGTCATGGGTATTTCGATAATTACCTAAAACGTCCAGTTTATGTTTTTTAATAAGTTATATATTATTTTTATGTCATTAAGACCGCATAAAAGCGTGATCTAGTACTGGGCCTACTTTTTTGGTATGGAATTAGTACCCGATCGACTACGACACAAATAAAACGTCAAGAGATTAAACCTATCTACCGTGTAAATCGAGAAATAGATGTAGCCAAGATTACAGTTTGGAAACCACTGCTTTAAGGCCCAAAAAACCATTCAAAAAAAACCCCATACCTTAACTGTAACCGAACCCTTGGACCGCTTAATGAGATCGATGATTTCCTCCCTCGTCTTCTCCTCCACCTTGATGCCGTTCACCTCCAGCAGTTTGTCGCCGGGCAAAAGGCCCGTTTCGTTGTTGTGCTGAACGATCGTGCCCGGCTCGGCGAAGACCACCGCCCGCATCGTGACGCCACTACTGTTACTATCACTGCGCTCCACCACCATGGCCCTGCGCAACGAAAAACCGAAATCGTTCCTCGGGGCCTTCTGTCTCTGTATGGTCAACGTTCGCGGTTTCGGTAAAACTAAAGGGACGATGGGCGGCAGGGGCAGATTGTAGTCGTCGAAGTTGGCGGTCCTCGACCACCTGTGAAAGCCCTGCGACTCGCCCACGGGACTCAGGGAGAAGGGCGGCGTGGCGAAGGAGGAATTCGTTGTGTCCGTTAACGAATCGGCACTTGGTGAGGCTGACGTGATTACCAGCAGATTATTGCCCAAATTGTTCGATAGGATCGCGTTTTTCTCTTTGGTGATGCCGTTTTGGTAGCCGATCACTTCGTTCTGCAATGTGTTCATGGCGACGTTGTTGTGATCGAGCCCGTTGTGCTGCTCGTCCTCCGGCCCTCCGCCGTTTTCGAGGGTCACGCTCACCCTCGGTCCCTTGAGGATGCCGCGTTTCGGCGGCTTCGGCGGCACCGGAGGCGCCACTTTTTGGTTTTGCAAGTTGGTCAGCGAGTTGAGGCTCGCCTCGGAGCTGTCCGATTGCGTGTAGCCGTCCTGAAGATGGTTGAAGGCGTAGGGCGAGCTCGAAATGGTGGAGTTGGGCGAGTCGACCCGTTCCAGGCTGGCGAGGAAGTCGGCCGTGTAGTCGGCCGTTATGCCCAGAGGTAGTTTGTCTTTTTCTTTGCGTCGACCCCGTATTTTGATCGATCTTCTCACCTGCAAAAGTTTAGCTTGTAAAATACCAATGGACTTGGTAAGGTCAATGACCAAGGTTTTTTCAGAATCGTTTCAGCAAAAAGACATCTTGAAAAAGTCCTTAGAGGTCAGCAAAATTAGCGTTTTGGTGTTTCTGGTAAAAATGGAGTCTTGCAATTTTTTATTGAAATTATTTATTGTGAATCGTGCTTATAGCCGAGTGTGCACATTCGAGCTCAAAGTGGCACATTCCGATCTCGGGAATATGAAGCGCGCCGCTCCGCGTCGCGCTTCATTTGCGTCCCTCGCTCGGAAATGTGCCACTTTTCGCTCGAATGCGCACATCCTCGTATTTATTGAATTTGTTTACATTAATTTTTGGATTTAAAGGGAAAACAGTAATGTAACGAAATAAAACGACATTGGGGCGAAAACTGCACATTTTTTGAGACCAAAATACACATTGGGCTTTTAGCAAAAATCTACAGCACTACAATTTTAATTACAAAGAAATTCCAATTTGGTATTCTCGTAGAAATACGGTATTGTAATTTTTTAATTAAAAATTTCATGAGTAAATAAGATCAAATTCAGAAAGATTAATTTAGGCCGATAAAAAACTTTCACGACAAAAAGCACGCAAAAGTGCTACAAAATTATTTTTTTAAATTTAATAAATTTACTATTGTTTTTTTTACTATATATTGACTTGGCAAAAAAGTTATTTCAGTCCCAGAAATTCTTTACTGAAAGATCACCAACGTTCTGATAGATCAACTAAAGGAGATCAAATTAAAGCCCTAATTGAAGGAGGTCATGATATGGCTGCATGAGAAAGAGAGAGCAGAGAGGTTAAATGTATTATTTAAAATGTTTTGGATTCGCTAATCGGGTTCCACATGAAATGAAAGACAATGGGCCATTTTTGATATAAATCATCACTGGTGATGAAAAAGGGGTTATCTACAATAGCATTAATCGAAAACGGTCATGGTCCAAGCGCGATGAACCAGTACAACCCACATCAAAACCTGAATTTTCTTTCAGTTTGGTGGAATTAGAAAGGGGTCGTCTATTTTGAACCAAACGATCAATTCAGATGTTTATACTGTCAATAACTGACGAAATTTAAGAAAGTAATCAGAAATAAACGACCAAGATTAGTTAATCGTCAAACCATCATGTTCCAGCCTGACAACGTTCGACCTCACACATCTATAGTGACTCATCAAAAATTATCAGAGCTCGGATGGGAACTGTTCTCACTTCCACCATATAGCACTAACCCTGCATCATCAGCTCATCATTTATTTGGAACTATAAATAGTAAAAATTTCACTCATGATGGTTCAATTTTGTACTGATATGAACCAGAAGTTCTACGGACGCGGAATTAGAAAGTTACCAGAAAATTGGTACATTTATGGCTCAGTCTTTCTATAAAAACAATTAGTATTATTCCAAACTAGATTGACGTAAACAACCCACATTGTCAAAAAATCCAAAGAAATGAACTTAAAATTGAAAAAACTATATTTCCTCATCTGAAGAAAAGCTCCCTTAGTACTAGCCAACAAAGTACTATTATATAATCGACCCATGTGGACTTATGGTTACCCAGCTATGGTACTGTGTTAGTCGATCTAAAATCGAGCCCTTCAAGTCGAAAATCTAAAGTATTCCAAGTCCCACCAAAGTAGCTAGTACAGCGAGCAGCCAAGTCATAAATTTTTAATACAGTCAAACCTCGATATTATGAACACGTTTGTCCGGAAGGTTTTGTCCACATCAACGAGGAGTTCATGCTAACGAGGTTTGACTGTAATTTCAAATCCAAAAACCGAACTTACTTTCTTGCCAACCCTCCATCTTATTTAAAATACGAGCCCTTCTTTTGATCCCAAAAGGGCAAAATTCGCCGTGTGCAAAATCTGTGGAACAAACGTTTTCCAAAGTTTCGCGTATTTGCCAATAAATGATTTTAACTCGAACCGGTCCTGCTTCGAACATTTCAGAATGTTTATCTTTGACCCAGTCATCAGACGCGCCAAACTTGAACGGTATTCGACGAAAATTTGCATAAATACTTGCTGAATTTTTGCGCATCACACAAATATGGGCCAGAAATCTAACGTTTCAGACGTCGACGACCGTTTGGACCTTCGCATCGCTTTTCGAAAAGGACGAAATTGGGAAGTGCGTCGTTCGAAGCGAGTTGCAAAAAAATAATTCAAAGTTCATCGAGTGGGTTATTAAATTACAGACGAGCCACAGTTTGCTGATACGGCGATTTGCAAGTTTTTATTTATGTAAATTGCGAAATGCAAGTATTACCTCATCTAATCGAAGGAGTTCCTCGGCAGACATGCTTGTGCGATCACGTTTTTGCTTCTCCTTCCTCTCTTTCTTATCTTTTTTTCGGCGTTCTCGGTCTTCTTTGTCGTGCGTTACGCCGGTGCCGGCTTTTTTTATGAAATTGAACATGTTGTTGCCTAAAAAAAAAATGATTAGCGATCGAATGTTGTGGTCGTTGATGTACCAATCTACTGCTCGACGAAAAAACTGGAAATGGTTTTTTTTGCAGTCGAGTTAAGTTCATTTATTATAAATGGGTTAGTTTGTTGCTAATTATTAAAATTAATTTACTCCCACACGAAGCGACCTTGCATAATTGCAGACATTAAAATGCAACACTGATATGCACATAAGTGCATAAATTAATACTGCGATATGTACAAACATTGTTTTTTTTGCATCGCCGACGAATCCTTGTCCTTTTAGAAAACCGTTCCCAATTAGAGAAAAGTCGGTGAATTACACGGTGTACAGGATGCGTAAACACCTATCATATTTATATGTATATAAATCTTATAAAGCTGTTTATCAAACTGTTTTAGGAACTTATTTTACTTTTTTGCACCAAATGTGGTGTTGCTCGAGGAAATTTCTTTAAATTTGCGTATGATGTGAATTTCTATTGGCTCAAACGCACATTTCAATATCTATAATTGTTTATTTTGGCCCGTTTTAAAGAAATTTTTTTTGAAGTGCAATTAGAAATAAGAGTGAAACAACTAAGAAAAAAATACAAGTTCGGGCTACAAATTATTTATAATAATAAAATGAACGCTTTAATCAAAACTTTCATTTTCAAAATTCGATAGAAAACCAAATTTGAGCAAACAGGTGTTTGGGCGACTATTTTTTTTTAAACCAATTTTGACTTTTGTACCACCAAATCAAGAGAAATTGTAAAACTAAACGTCAAACTATCGCCATTCTGTTATTCCACGAAAAAATTGCCTCAAATTTGCACAAAATATAAATTAATTAATGTACTTTTGTCACCCGAAAAACCCATTTAAATATCCTTAGCGGTTTTCAAGAAATACATTTTTTTAAAGTGCAATTAAAAATAAAAGTGAAACAGCTAAAGAGAAAATACAATTTGGGGCGAGAAATTGTTGATTCCAAAAAAACGAATCCCCTAATTAAATTTTCGTTTTAATATACCGATAGAAAAATTAATTTAAGGATGTATAGGAGGCACAATCGAAGGCAAAAGTATTGAAAATTAGTAATTTCTGAACATCTACGTTCTATAGCATATCAGGACGGAAATAAATAGTGACAATACTAATAAAATAGGGTAAGTTCGCCGGTTGTCGGCCAGTTAAAAAAGCAGTTCCCGTTTTCGGCCGTGGGGGTCTAGATTTATAACAGAAGGTCACAACAGGAAGTTGAGGTATTATAATTAATACTAAATATGACTGTAACTAAATAGCGCATCACAAGTTTGTTTAACAATTCGTGTTTTATTGTTTTTATGTTTTATTGCTGACTGGACGAGAACGGGCGCAGGCCGGCTAACCGGCGCATTTACCCTATATATAATTTAAGAAAAAATTGAAAATTTGACTGATAATGTTGAAATAAGGATGATTTGGAGGTACAATCGGAGACACAAATTCATGGTATTTTGATTAAACGAATATCTTTCCAAATACGCCATACAAATGAACCAATTTATTGCCATGAAATCGTTTTCAATATCAAATTCCTAAAATAACAGAAAAATGTGTCTTTACTTAATTTTTAAATAAAATTCGCAATATTTGTAATTATTAGTAAAAAACTTTTGGCACTAAATAAGCACGAATAATTTTAATTAAAAATTGCAATATTATTTTTCGTGACAGCACATTATATCGGCCATTATATTTAGCACAACCCCCACATTTTGTTAATCGCTGCATTAAATTTAAAAAAACAACAACACAAACAAACAGGACTGGAATTAGATTAATTAATCCACAGCATTTCTTAATAACATAACTCGATATAAATGGCATTGAAAATTGTATCGAATTAACGACTAGAAAAACGAGCTTCTCATATCGATAATTAGTATTTAGATAGCTTATTTGTTTATGTTTATTTCTAGCACATTAAAGATTAATAGCGCAAAAAAATAAAATCGTCGTCCCGTTAGCGACATTTTTGCCAAACCGTCGAAATGTTAACGGGTCAGGGAAAACGACCAAATCGAAAATGCTAATTTTTTTTAGTTTTTCCACAAACAATTACCTTTCGAAGAGCATGGCAAAAAGCAACAGGCCGATTCGCAGGCGATCACCGAATTTCTCGGATTCGGTTCCATTTGTCGAGATTTTTTTTTCTGCCCGAAGGTGTACTGAACTTTTGGGCGAACTGTCGGGCACGAAAAATTGGCAAAGTTGGGACACTTCTAGTTGAAATTAGAACTGCGACTAGAAGATTTGGGTTGTGGTCCCATATTTTATCTAAAGTAGATGAAATAAAAATATCCACAGCTTCCGATTAATAAATTTACTATAAATAGCTGCGAATTTGAATTTCCTTGTTTTCTGTTGTTTTTTTTTGATTAATTTCCTCTTTCAAAAATCAATTTTTTTAACCGAGAAATTAATAACAATACAAGTAACGCGGTTAATCCTCAAAAAATAACAGGCGTAGGCCTAAGAAAATAACAACAAAAAATTTAACAAATTAAACTAATTTTTTTCTTCACAAAAAAAATCAAATAAGCCGGCACTCGTTTAAAAAAAAAATTTTTAATCGTGCCCTCCTGTTCCTAATCGACAATCTGCGCACGCCACTGTTCATTCTTCTATTTGTTTATATCGTGCCTAATTTAAAATTTAAATATATAATTATAAATCTATTTAAATAGAATTAGTCACAACTTTGTCACAGATCTTTTTAAAAATAGCTCGCAGGTTAATTTGGATTCTAAGCCTCTTCTTCACTTTTGATTTTAATTTCGCTTCCGAAATAATTAGAAATGTTATTACGGGCGAAATGTAAACAATGAAATTTGTGCTCTTTCGCAATTCGCTTCGCTTTAGATTTGGTCATTTCCGTTTCTATTTAATCATTTCGAGCGAAATGTATTTTTGCTTTTCTTCGGGAGGGGTTTTTTGTAAAATTTATTATTACAGATCTTGAGGATTATGACTTCCTGTGCGTTTAAAAAAAAAACAACAACCATTGCGAGTCGAAATGTCGGTCGTCCGAAGACTTCGAAAAACAAAACTTCGTTATTGAATAGACGCTTTTTTGCGGGAAAAAATTGCGTTACGATAAATAGTAATAATAAATGTTAATAAGCGTAACAAGTCCAAATAACTGCAGTTTTAAGGTCCATGACCACAATCGATTTTACCGGAATCTATTTTGGTTCGCCTTTGAATGTTTAAAAATAAACACTAAAAATAATAATTACTAATATCTGTTACAAAAAAAAAATTTTTGAAACAGTCACCGGCGATTTTTCAACTTGCTTCTTTCAATTTATCAAAAATTCGCATGGGTCGGGGAATCTGTAAATTACTGGCTCTGATTGCGGTAACAAGGCTTTTCCTACAACGCATGCAGTCAGCGTTCCTCAAACTCGAAACGGTTTCGGCTCGGTCCCTTTGTTTACTTTGATTTTACTAATGATTTTAATATTTCAGGTAGAAATTGGGTTTGGGATAGTCATATGCATTTTTGAATTGCTCTTGGCACGAGTATTGCGAAAATATAAACAGTAAAACCTCGCTTAACAGACACCTCTCTCCAATGGACAATTTTAAAAGATCACGGCTGGGAAAAGTCTAGCAATACAATGTATTTAGACCCCCTTCTCGGCGTACACCCCCTCTAACAACGGACAATATCGTTGGTCCTCCGAATGTCCGTTGAAGAGAAGTTTTACTGTACTTTTATACAAGGAAAATCAATTTTGAACAAGTTATAGACAAACAAACGCAAAAATAGTTTATATAAAAACATCCAGCTCCAAATGGCGTCTGTTTTGGCCTCATAAGTATTTATTTTGTCCCGAATTTTGTATTGTATGTACTTGGGCCATTCAGCTGCTTTATTTTGGCCATTTTTTGGAAAGAATATATGTCTATTGGTAATGAATATGTACAATAGGTCTGATAACAATTAATATACTAAAAAAATCATCATTTTTGTGGCGAATTTTTTTTGATTTTGAATAAATTTCTCAAAATGCTATTTGCATTGTATTACTCTTGTGCATGTATTTTCTATAAAAACCAAAATTTAATTTTTAAAATGGCCGTAACTTTTTTAAAGTTGATTTTCCGGAGATAAAAGTATACATTTTCGGAATCTTCGCACCAAAAGAAATTCAAAAATGTATATGACTACAATTTAACGACCAATCTTCAAAATCAACAGATAACATTTTGAGAACCCCTGACCTACGTCCTAATGTGTCTTGTTTAATATTTAAATAAAAGGAAGTGGAGCAAGAATAATGTGTTTTTTACTTAATAAGTGGAATTAACTGTCTACGTTTTCAAAAAAAAACAAAATCCAGGAGCTCCGGACAAGTTTTCAGCACACCAAAACAAGAGATCGAAGATAAGCAATTACGTTAAAGCCGATTAACTAACAAATAATTAATTTTTAGAAAATGTGGACCGCAGTGATTAATCTCCTAATTCCAGTCTTGTCTGCATTCCGATTTGGACGAATAAAAAATTATTACTACAACAAAATCTGAATGGCAAGGTCATTTTTGACGTACTCCTCTCTTTTTATCTTTCTTATTTTTATTATACTTCTTTCGGAGACTGCATTCTTTCCATTTTACGAAATATATTATTTAATCGTACTTTTCGAATTATTTCCAATGGTACAGTCACACCCACATATACCTACTCCCTTACTTATTTACTTTCGAAATAGACCCGATGAGAAGTAGAGTAACAATTAGGTTTTTTTTCAACAAGCACGATAAGATTACTTTAATCCACAATAATCGAAATTGTTATCTTCACAAATATAATTTTTTTCGTAATTAAGTTTCTAATTTAATGGCCCATAATTAACTTCGTACGACAATTAAAAATTAATAAAGCAAAGGTATGCAGGTGTACCTAATTTAAACGAAGCCCAAGCCAAAAAAGCAAAATTCTGTGGGCTTTAGAAACCCCCCAACGAATGACCATGCTGCTGGTAAAACAAAAATCAATATCCACATAACTTCCAGCGAATATCCCATAGAATTAAATCAAACACAAGATGGACTAAGGGCCCCAATTAAAACAACCCGACCACCGACAAAAGAGAAACGAAAACCTTTGCAAGCCACCCTTGAAAAACATTAAAAAACATGGACTTTGGTGGTAGTGGTGCTGTGTATTCGGCTCACCTTATCTTTAATATCCAATATTATAAACGAACAAGATTAAAAACACTTTTTGATACACCCAAAATCGAGTAGCACTCCGTTTCAAGGCATGTTACGACGCCTTCATTAGGAAATATTTCGCAAAAACACTTCGAAACACGATCTTTTAGCAAATTTTGACAGATACGCGAAAACACAATCAACACTACTAAACACTGCATGTATACTATTTTCAGAGTTTGTTTGGTTTACGAAAGGACTGACGTTGGTGATTCTGTTTCGCTCGTAACCGTTGGGAGCGCAGGGAGCACGAGTGAAACGGCCGATCGAAAGCCGACTCTACGGATTCTACTGTACGGCTGATTTCATACGGAATGGCAGCGTCGAAATTGTATACAGGGAGCCATCTATAGGCCAATAGTTCTACCACATATAGAAAGGTGTATAACTTTTTCGTTTTTAAATTCATTTTATTTAAGACTTAATTTTTTTTTTAATAAATGTGTATCATGCCATACACAAAGGGCACTTTTCTATTGATTTTTCTTGTACTATTGCAAAAAATAATTTTATTTAAATTTCAACATATAGGATATTGTTTTTAAAAGGTTTTTCGAACGAGTTCCAAGATATGGATTTTTTTTCAATTATGACCAAGTTCGTTAATATTCTGTGCGAATAGTGTGCCTTTTCTATTATCTCCTATCATTGTAAACAATTTGTTTTTAAAGAATGTTCGTCCTTGGTTTGGAGTATTTTACATGAAACTATGCATGGATCCGCAGTTCTGGTTTTTAGTTATTTTTACAAGTTGTGTGCCACAAGGTCTGTCCTAAAAGGCAAGCTATAGTGAACATTTTCGAAAAAATTGTGCCATTGAGTTGGTTTTATGTATGTATAAGTTCGTATGTACTTTAATAACAATATACTTAAAGGTTAATTGTTGCCACGATTAATATGTAAATGAAGTTCTATAAATACATTGTGCACGAAACTACCAACTTTGTTGATAAATATTCCTAAGGAGCCCCCACCCCCCTCGTCAATATAATTTTTAATTGTGCAACAAGAATAAATTAAATTGCAATATTTGAGAGATTATTAATTTTCATATTAAATGCCATTGTGCTACAGATTTTGGCGATTCGCAATTTTGGAAAATGGTTTTGAGTTTGAATTTTTTAATTATTAATGATATTTTATGATATTACGATTGTTTTTATTATTAATTAATTATCAAATGCGTTATTTCTTTAATGACTCATATTTGACGTCAAATTTCAATAACATTTAAGTTTAATCGCTCATATGTATAATTACATAAAATGTTTTATTGGGAATTATCTTTTATCAAATTGTTTGTTCGTTTGATAATTAAATACACGTAGCAAAGATATATATAGCTACTTAAATGATATAGAAAATTAGTCAATATTTATTTGAATAAACTTATAAAATTTAAAACGTTGGAAAAGATTTGTAATGTTAGGAATTAATCATTAATTAGGAATAATAATTAATTTTTGAATTACTTATTTGTGTTTGTATGGTATGTTCCATTTCACGCTTAGAAAAAAAAAATTGTTTCAAATCAATTAAAATATTTAACATTTTAATATCTTAAAGACTAATAATCAGCAAATCTGAACTACTTTAATTGATTTATAACAAACAAGTGATTTTTTAATTTTAGACCATATAACAGGTATTTGCTACCAGAAAAAAAAATTGTTTTTTTTTGAAAAAATTACTTATCCATTTTCCAAAACCGCATTTAAATCTGAGCACTCACTTTCGAACTATAAAAAATTCATTTTATATTTTAAAAAAATTCAAAATTGGTGTAATTAATTAAATGCAATTAAAAAATTATTGCAAAAATTTCCAAAATAAAAAATTCTTCGAGTAGGAATTTTAATTTCAATTTTCAATTCATTATAGAAAATTCAAAAATGTTTTTAAGAAAAATTCCTGAGACGCCTATTTGTCCAAATTTGATCCTTTTTTTGATTGCCGAGTTACAAAATATTTGTCACTTCGACTTTCTCCAAAAACTAAAAATTATTTTGAGCATTAATTTCCATTTTTTTCATACAACTTTTAAGTGTTTTACTCCGAAGATAAAACCGTAGCAATTTTCTGAATTGCAAACTCTAAAAAACTATTTCGCACAGAAAATAAACAATTTAGAAAAAAAATTTGTGGAAAAATTAATTCGATTGATGAAAACGGCAAATAAATTCTATCACCCCTTTTTAAGGCAGAAAATTTCTCGCCCCTATCTGTTACTTGATTGAATACCTCAACGTATAATTGAAAAAAAATCTACATTTACATTCCATTTTCAAAAAACCCCATTTAATTGTTGTCAAAATTTCAGATCGTTAAGAAAATTGAGCAAAAAGTCATCCGACTCTAACAAAATTAAAAAATGGGTAAGTGGACGATTAAAAAAATTTATGTATGCGCGTTAGAAGTTATACTTCTTTGGCGTACGATGTAAATATACGTCGTTTTATTTGGCTGCATTATTATTTTCTCTTTAAATCCAAAAATTTATGTAAACAAATCCGATAAATACGAGGATGTGCGCATTCGAGCGAAAAGTGGCACATTTCCGAGCGAGGGAGGCAAATGAAGCGCGACGCGAAGCGGCGCGCTTCATTTTCCCGAGATCGGAATGTGCCACTTTGAGCTCGAATGTGCACACTCGGGTTTAAACGTGATTTGCAATAATTTTGGTGACGCAAAATGAATAAATAATTTTTATCATCCCCTCTCACTCGTACTTATGAGTTTGACGTATCTTTTCGCTCGCTCTCACTCATTGCCTGCCAAAATTGTACTCTCAGTGCGCCAAAAGAAGTATAACTTCGACAATTACTTCATTTTTCTGATTATTTTTTTTTAAGCCCAAAACTCGGTTCAGATATGTATCGATAGCAGATGTGGAACTACTTTTGGTCCGGGCCAAAACATATTTGGTTACGTGCAATTAACTTTGGCAAAGGAAATAACAGTTACAGGTGAGCCACCCCGATACATTACCAAAAAAAAAAAATCTATTTTTCGTTCGTTTTCAGCTCTAAAATTGACATTCAAAGGAAGATCAAAGGTAAGATTTACAGTCAAGCACGGAAAAAACCGTACCACCTACACCAACAAAGAACTCTACTTCCACGAGCAACTCAATCTATTTGGGGGTACGCCTTCCAATAATTCGTCCCCGAAAATTTTGGTTTTTTTTTCAAATAATTTTCAGGTTCCGAAGATGTAACGGTTCAACCGGGAACCTACGAATATCCCTTCCTATTTCTGCTGCCGGAAAACGTACCATCGTCCCTCGAAGCCCAATATGGCAACATTCGGTACACCTTGAAGGCGGTCCTGGATCGCCCCTGGAGATTCGATTTCGAAAATAAACTCGCCTTGAGCGTCATAAATCTGATAGATTTAAATCTGGTGCCCCAAATCCGAGTAAGTCAAAATTTCGAAAAAACTAACCCGATTTTAATTTTTTTTTTGGCAGACCCCCATTTACGAAACGGTCGAAAAAACCGTCACCTGCTGCTGCACGTCGTCGGGCAACGTAAATTTCACGGCGTCGCTGCCCGTAAGGGGGTACGTGCCCGGGGAAAAAATCGAAATCAATTGCCACGTGGAAAATTATTCCAACAGCAACGTCGATCGGATCACCATCTTCGTCGAGAATGCAAGTACTTATTCAAAAATCAGGGGAAAGGTTATTTTTAAAAACAATTTCAGATATGCATTTTTACCGGAAAAAGCGTCTGGGAAAAAACCAAAGTCGTAAATACAACCATCGCAAGAGTGGATGAGAATGGTATTGGGGCACACGGAGAAAAGACCTGGATTTCGAAAATCGCTATGCCCAACATTAATCCCCCCAATTTGAGTATTTGTAAAATCATCGACAATGCCTACATCCTAGTTGTAAGTTTTTTGATTCGAAACGTAATTAAATCTAAGGGGCCAGTACAAAAAAAAATTTCAAAAATAGATTTTCTTTTATACTGCTTCAAAACAGAAAAATCTAACGTTTTGTAGTTTTTTTGCTGGCCTGAAATGTATATTTTTTTACTTAGGTACCTTTTTTCCAAAATTGCAAAAGCTATCGACTTAATTTTTTTTCACCATGGCAATATTGAGCATTGACACATATGAAAAAAATTGAAAATTTGTGGTTGGACTAAAAGTGAAGTTAATTTTATGTTCAAAAAGCAAATTTTTTAAAAAACACAAAAAACTACGTTACACAGAATTTTTGATAAATTTCTCATATGAACGAGTTTAAAATATGAAAAATATAAAGTGCTGAATGGTTTTGTAGAAAAATGTACATTTTTCAATGGAAAAGGTCTTTTGTACTGGCCCCCTTAAGAGACCAAATTGGTATGTTGCCCTAGAAAATTATTTTAATTAGATTTTTTTGGGTAAAGTTAGGTGTGTATTTTTTTTTTTTAATTTTAGATAAAACTAATAATGCCAGTTGGTATTTCGAATATAAAACTGCGGTTTCCGATCCTTTTCGGGCACGTCCCGTTGAATAATGGTATTCAGGAAAGGGCCGAAGCAAGTGCACCACCACTGGTATCAACACCAAGTTCTCGTAAGTTTGCTATTTTGTTTTTTAAAATAAGTTCCAGTTTTAAATTAATTTTTTTTCGCAGCTCCCCCTGATTATTTCGACGCCGTTGCCAATAGCGACTACACAAAGTACCCTTAACGAGGCTATTTATAAGATTTATATACAGAATCAATATGAGGCTGCCAGCTTTTGCTATACAATTTCAAAATAAACATTTGGTCACTGGTGAAAATACGGTACTGGTCAAGTCCCCCTCTACATAGATATTTTTTTCGTAATTCAACGCCAAGAACGTTTGTTCAAAATTAACATTAACAAACGTCACAAAGCTTAATATGAATTTACTATGGTCCTTGGGAAAAGATGCCCAAACACATATCGTGGGCTTGCTGCAAAACTGGTCCGGTCAAAACTGGTCAAAATCAAGATTACGTGAGCCATTGCAAGAAAGAGTTTTTCTTTTGGTCTGGAGAAAGTAACCAAGTCGAAACCACGACAAATAACTTCGGTTTTAGTCCTCAAAATGTTACATTTTGAGGTTTTCCTCAATAACATACTTCTTGCAATTTAAAATTCGTGTCCAAAAAGTCTCATTTAGTGCGTGATATTCGTCCGAATGAGATTTTTTCGCAATGGGGACCGAAATGTGGTTTGCGCTTAGTGTATAGGTTTTTTTTTGGACGACGCCATAACCAGGAATACTTCAGGTATGGGTTAGATGCACCGGTTTTGGACACTATACCAGTTGTGGACGTTTTCTACTTTATTTCACATATAAAAATTATCGATACTGTAATGAGGGCTGAATGAGGCCCAAATTCACTTTTGAGGACCTAAACCGTACTTATTTTTTGATAGATCGGCCCAATATGCAAAAATTACATAAATAACCCAAAAAATTAGGATTTTTTCGTAAATGTGACTTGGTTCCTTTTTACAGTAAGCCCACGATACAGGTGCTCCCAAATACACCCACACACCTTTCAACGAAAGTGAAAAAAGTATATTTTCTTAAGACATGTAAGAATAAATTATTTATATATCTGTTTATAATAAAGGTGAATAACACCCCCTGGTTTTAATTATTCCTTACGTCGAGAAATCCCTGTTTGTTGCAGCCGTACGTTAGGATCTCGTAAGACAAGAACTTAACTTCTTTGTTATTATACGGAATGTATAGTCCTCGGTTCGGCAAAGGAAAACTGAACACCTTCCCAATTATCAGCTGTCCATCGTAGTTCACTCTGCCCAAATTTAAGGGCTGTTCCACCTCGGAGCCCCCCAGCACGAAACTGCAGTCGGTCAACAAATGCGCCTTTTCGTTTTTAACGGGGATCCACGCGAATTCCTGCGGTCGTCCGCTGCACAAGATCTAAAAATTGATTTATTTCAATGCAAAAAATTGGCGATTACTGTATTTAACGACTTTGACGTTCGTGTCGGATTCCCTGAATTGGTTGTAGGCGGAGGCCCGGGCGATTTTGCAACCGGGGTAAATGGTGGCGGGCAATAGTTCGAATTTTTTGTTGAATATTTGTCCTATGTAAGTGGTTTTGCCCGCTTTGTCGGTTCCGCCAGCCACGGCATCTAGCGGAATTGTGCCGACGTAATCTCTCCAATAGTAATCTAGAAAAAAATTAGTTGCAATTGTATTTAAAGGGCCCTAAATATGGGAAAACTAAGGCGTAACCTGGATACGAGCCGTTTGTTCCGTTGGAAGTGCCACAAGGGCTTGCTTCGATCGAAATTGCACATAATTTGAGGCTGACGACGATAAAAAACACGAACTTGTACATTTTGTCGTTTTGCTGTTGGTTTTTGAGAACTGAACGTTAAGAGATTAGATTTCTTACTGAGGATCGAATTTAAATTTAACTAAAACTGGTTTTCCGGGTTTTTATTTGTTTATTGAAGTTATACTTCTTTTGGCGCGATGAGTGTAGAATTTTAGCAGGAAAGGAAGTTGCGCGCGCACATCTAACGAAAATTCGACGGTATGAAGTTAGCAATCTAAGATTTTTGTGAATGGTGCTTAAAACCGAGTGCGCACGATCGAGTTCAAAGTGGCACATTTCCGATCTCGGGAAAATTTGAAAATTTGCCTCCCTCGCTCGAAAATGTGCCACTTTTCGCTCGAACGCGCGCATACCTCACATTTATCTGTACGACAAGCATGACAGTTCTTAATTATATGATAGCAATGAGTGGGAGAGAGCGAAAGGATACAAGAATGGCATAAGTGCAAGTGAGAGGGAATGATCAAAATATTCTGAATAAGTATTACGAATGTTTTTAACTAATAATTAATTTTTTGAAGTTTTGTAAGTTGATTATTGTAAATTTTGGTTAAAGCCGAGTGCGCACATTCGAGCTCAAAGTGGCACATTTCCGATCTCGGGAAAATGAAGCGCGCCGCTCCGCGTCGCGCTTCATTTGCCTCCCTCGCTCGAAAATGTGCCACTTTTCGCTCGAACGCGCGCATACCTCACATTTATCTGTACGACAAGCATGACAGTTCTTAATTATATGATAGCAATGAGTGGGAGAGAGCGAAAGGATACAAGAATGGCATAAGTGCAAGTGAGAGGGAATGATCAAAATGTTCTGAATAAGTATTACGAATGTTTTTAACTAATAATTAATTTTTTGAAGTTTTGTAAGTTGATTATTGTAAATTTTGGTTAAAGCCGAGTGCGCACATTCGAGCTCAAAGTGGCACATTTCCGATCTCGGGAAAATGAAGCGCGCCGCTTCGCGTCGCGCTTCATTTGCTTCCCTCGCTCAAAAATGTGCCACTTTTCGCTCGAATGCGCACATCTTCGTATTTATTTATATTAATCTTTACACGTGGTTATATTTAATTTAGTTATGCCAAAGAAGTATTACTTCGGACGCGCGCACATACGTACACGCACCAGTTTTTTTCATATTACTGTTTTAGTTGTAAAAAACTAATATAAATTGTTGTTTGAGAACTTCCAGAGATTAATGAAGGCTCACGCAAAAAAATTAAGAAGTTCTTGTAGTGTAAAAAAATGGTAAGTTATCTTGTAGTTTGTTAGTTTGTTATTAACAACAATTTTAATGTTTGTAAAACTTTGACCTTTTTGATAGCGAAAATTCCCAGTGTAATTTTATTGTAACTCCAAGATAATAGACCCACCAAAATTAATCTCTTAGCGACTTAGTTATGTGAACTTTGACATTTGATAAGATTTTGGATTTTCCCCACTTTTGCGCAATTTGATAATTAATTTTTTGAGAGCAAAAAGAAACAACTTGCTTATTATCCAGCCTTAGTTTTCTTATATTTTGGCCTTCGAAACAATTTAAAAAGGCTTATAAAAAAAAAGTTTGAAAGTCGGCCATAACTATTTTTTGAGAAGACTTAGCAAAATAAATTGAAAAAGGTCTCCTTATATTTTCGTCCTAAGCAAGGTGACAAAAAATGATTTAAATCGATCGAGTAGTTTTTGAGATAATTTTGCGCTCCTCGGCGCAAAAGCGCACAAATCGCATTTCCGATTGTTAAAAATTAAAAACGTTGTAACTTTCTCAGTTTTCCAATTACTTAAACGACACAGCTGATCAATTTTCTCAAATTAAAAATAAAGAAAAGTATGCTTTTAATAATTTGTTTAACAAAAACATAAACAACATAAAATAACCAATAGAACGCTCCCAAAATGAATAATAAAACAAAAATATTAATATTTTTTGACAAGTGATTTTAGAAATCTTTGATGGTCGCAAAAATCAAAACCCAAGTTTCAATCTGGAATTGCAATTTGAAAAGGAATCATTGTCATTGCAAACTGGTAACTTTTAAATATTCTTTTTTCACCAAAGACCAAAACTTCATTTAAACTTATTATTGTTTATTAATTTAGATTGTGCTTTACTTATTTATTACAACAAAGTAAAACATTAATTTTTTGCCTTTCTTTTAGAAAAGATCAAAAGAAGACATCGAGCGCCATCTAGAAGGAATGTGCTGAACCCGAGAAGATGGAACAAGTACGACGATCTACTAAACCCACATTGGAATTGTTGAGTGAACGGTTGTTATCATTGCAACGACTAAAAAACACATTTTTGAAAAATGTATATTACTTGTTGCTAAGATTCCACAACAAATCCATTGAAATTACAGGTATTGTTCTCCAGAGATAGTTCTTTTTTTGAAAACATTGCAAATTACCGATGGTTAACACATATCCCAATTTCC
Source organism: Sinopyrophorus schimmeli (assembly GCA_036325965.1). Lineage (NCBI taxonomy): Eukaryota > Metazoa > Arthropoda > Insecta > Coleoptera > Elateridae > Sinopyrophorus > Sinopyrophorus schimmeli. The sequence goes on from JARFIZ010000068.1 coordinate 1,860,137, forward strand.
CACATTTCGATTTGTAGAAAGCTTAATTGTTACTTTTCTTAATTATATTTGTATTTATAGTGCTCAAATCTATTGAGATCAGTGTTGTATGCAAATAATAAGAAAAATATTGAAGCATTTTGAGGTTATGATGCCCGTTTAAAAGGATGTAAACAAATGTCTTTGAAGAAGACTTCCTAATTTTACACTATTAACAACATTTACATAGCTTAGATGAAGGAAAATAACTAAGCAAATATCCTGCCCGATAATTCTCCCACAAATTATTAAAGATTAGTCAGATTTATACAATTACTAAACTTCTCGATGTTTTAGGTGTCGAAACATATTCTACATTTGTCTCCAAACATGAGCACTAACAATCAAATCGTGAATTCCAAATATAAGAGAAAACACGGTAAAAGCAACGACCCACAATACAAGGAACCTGAGGTGAAACCTAAACGTAGAGAACCCGAGGCAATCGACCAAGAATCTGTGTGCGGAAGATTTGGCTGGTACTCATTGGATGAGAAACACATCCCTTACATAATAAGAAGAGGATGCCGATATTGTGCTGTTAAAATGTTCGAGAAAATCGCCCACAAATACATGATGTGCATCAATAAAAATATTTACGTAAATTGCACATCGATACAGAGTTACTACACAACAAAAGCTGAAAGAAGCTTGCTGGAAGAAATTAACGATTTTCATTGCGACAACCAGTTCGGCTCCTGTAATTATATAAGAATTATTCCTTTAGAAGACGCGGCAGAGTTTTATAATTTTTTAGAAATGTGTTACAATAAACTTTATAAGGCAGCACCGTGTAACAGTTGTGGTTTTGTGAAGATCGGAGGTACATCGGTTGTTCCTTACATTTTGATTAAATCGGTCAAATATCTACCTCTGTTTTACTTTGAAGGGGTGGAGGAATCGCAATTAAAAAATGTAATACTGCTCACCGGGTACAATTTGTGGTACTTAAGATTTTGTTACAAAATTCAGACAATAAGAGACGAATTCATTAAGCAAACGGAATGTAAAGCAGTGAGCATGGCGGAAGCTCAGGACCTTTTTGGTAGTGACTTCAAGTTCGAGGAGTATTGGCCCGATGAATTGCCAAATCTGCCAGATTTGATTAATCCTAAACAAGCTTCCTCGATATCTGATTGGTTTAAACCGGCTATTTGAAGAAATCAGGAATGGCTAACTAGAGTAATTGGTTTCAATGCAGTTTCATTTTAATTTTTGAACAGAACTGTTTTAGGTTGAAATTTTGATGTAAATAAGTAATTCAAACGATTTTTATATTATATAAAACTAAAGGTGTTTATGAATAGAACTTATGTATTATAGTTAATTTTAGGATAAACTCTAATTAGCTTTTCAAGTAATTATAATAGTCTTATTTCATATTTAATAAATCTAACTTAAGTTGTGCTGATCGTGTAAATAACAAGTTCCCATTTAATGCAAAATTGGGAGATAAAAAGTATTTATTTTTATGTGACCATCAAAGACGTCTAATTTTGTTCATTAAGCGAAAATTGTAATTTTGTAATATCGTAATTGGAAATGTTATAAGAGAATCAAGGAAAGTGTTGTGTATGCTTTCGTTAAAAATAAATTATTATATTATAGGGAAGATGCTTTTCAACTCAAAGTGGATTCAAGAGAAATCTTAATAAAAAAAGTAATGTAGCCACTTTAAAGTGCTTTAATACACATCCGAATCACCTATAAAAATATGTAGCATATTTAAAAAGCTCTCTTGCATTTCGTGTCCTGCATTAAACATCTCCGATAACACGGTCAAGTTTTCCAAGGAGGCAAGCTCGTTTTCCACGAAAATTTTTCTAAATAATATCAAAAGCGTTTGGGCAAATGCAAGAGAGCTGTTTGCAAACGTTGAAAAAAACTGAGGGAGTTTAAATACTATTTTCTCTGAGAAAGTTGTTTCGTTTTCGATTTCATCGTCTTCTAACTCGTTTTTTAAATCGCTTTTTGTCACCTATTAAAGACCAAAGAGTAAGGACGATTTTGAATAGTAACGAAACGTACCTGGATTAAAATTAATGCGATTGCCATTAAAAAAGCATCCACCCAAAGAAGCAATTTCATTTTATGGTTGTTGGGATTGTACTGATGGGTTTATTAATATTGATAATTACTTATTCGTTCTGAAAATCACAAAGAAGGTCCTTTTGTTACGCTTCCCACTACTTCCTTAACGAAATGTTTTTCACACCAGAAGTAAAATTCAATTTGAACACAAAAGGTTTAATTAGCCATCAATCTGACCAAATTATAAGATCCACAAAATCGACAAAAATAGCACTTTTCGCCTCCTAAAAGTAACAAAACCTTTAGTCATCAATTCAGAAATTAAAGATTTAATTAATTTATCTAAATCAGTAGTGGATTTAACTTCGATTGTGTCCGGGTCCTATTATAATATTACCCTCTTTTTTGGATATACAGTAAGACCTCGTTTAACGCTGATTCGATATAACACGGTCTACTCAAAGCTTCAAAATAGCTCAAAATATTCAACTCATTGTGACATTTCTCGTTTAACGCTGTTTCGTTTAGCGCTTAAACTAATCGGAACACATGCCCCGCGAAAAATGGGGTCTTACTGTATATATATATATTAGGGTGCTTTCATTTTAAACAATTTTTTTTATGAGAAATATTCAGAAATTGTTAAAAATTAACATTAAAATTTTTTAAGGGTGAGATCTTTCAAGTTACGTAGATCCCACCATGTGCCCTTTTAAAGATTTATATTTTCCTATAATTTGCTGTTAAAAACAAGATGATTGCATAAAATTCAGCACAGATATACATAATTGAAAAAAAAAAAGATAAATATTTTTCCAGTAGAGTGTACAAAAATCGTTTAAAAACGAAGCATACTAATATACAGGGTGTCAGATGAATAAGTACTAAAACTTAACAATAAAAGTCAAAGACCTTAGTCTAAATCCGCCACTGATTTAAATGCCGCCCTGCAAATTAAAAATTAATTAATTAAGCGCCCGCAAAAAAAATACGCGTTAAAAATGTTCACATTTTCCACACTCAAAATTGCACAAAATTCACAAAAAATTAATCGGAAAAAATGAAAAAAAACGAGTCCTTTATTCAAAGACTTAAGCCCGTTTTTGCGGAACCCAAAGGGTTCAAAAACGCAAAATCAAACGACCCGAAAACAATTGAAGCCGAGCTGAAAATGAAAAAAATAATTAGTGGTTAAGTATTTCAAAAAAGTAATAAAAAAGCTGAAAAGGAAAAGGATTAGATTATCAATTTTTGGCGCCCTGAAAAAATCCGCAAAAAAACGCTTAAACAAGGGAACGCTTTATTCAATAATCATTTTGCAGAACCCCTTGTTTTTAACTTCTTACAAACTAAAAAGGCGCATATTCTGTTTTTAGTTTTTTTAAGTCCAAAAGACGCAAATTTTACGTTTTGCAATTTTTCTCCTAAGAGCCATCGCGCCTGAAAATTGGGTATAAGAATAGTTGAGCCCCCTCTTCGCCACCTCTAAACAGATTGGTATTTAAATAAATAAAAAACTTAGGATTTGCATCGCAAAGTTTTGCAAAATCTGTTTAAAAGTGGAAGCATTAAAAAAGTTCGCGAATTCTAAGGGTGCCCCAAAACCTAACTAGCGAGGCAAGGGGCGGTACACAAATATACACAAAAAATACACAGATATAACATTTTTTCTGCACAAAGCAAAAAACGACCAATCGCAATTGACAAAAAAAGAGCAAATTCTTAGAATTTTCTTGAAAACTATGCAAAGATCGGTGTCGCTTGCATTTGTGCAAAAGTTGAAGTAATAAATCGGAATTATTCGCACTTTTTGGGTTTCGGTGTTATTAAAAATCGCGACAAAAATGGGCGAGGGGCAAAAGGAGGTCCTTACGAAAGATAAACGAACACCAAAAACCCAAGAGTTTGAGATAAGTTCCAATTTGCAACAAGTTGTGCTTGTTGCAGCTTATTGACTTCAACGCAGGAGTTTTCAAAAGATTAGAAATTAAATCGAAAAAGTTTTTTTTCGAAATAAAAACCGCCCTTATTGAAAACCCCCATACACAGATATTTAAGAAAAAAGAAAAAAATTGCAGGGGTGAACTGGTATGATATTTAAGCACAAAACGAACATCCAACTCTGAAAGTCGTACTCTCCGAATTTTTATTTCGTTTTGTACTTAATTTTAAACAAAGGCCATCTTTTTATTAATCAAACAGATGATTAATAAAATTATCAATTAATTAATTAACTTTTAAAATCAATAGCAACAGTCTTTTGCTTAAAAGTCGAGTATTGTAACAATTACAGAATTTGTTAATCTCCAAAATTTAGTTTCTTTAATTTTGAAAGAAAATTATGAACATAACTCACTAATAAATAATTTAAATAAACTATTAATTTTAAACAAATAAACCCATAGTTTTACGATAAATAATAATGGAGAGCCAAAGGAATCAAAACTAATATTCTTTGTCGGTTTATCAAAAACACTATGTAGTGATCGTATACTGATGAACATAGTGATCGACTACTAATTCTCTAGATTTTTCTGATTGGGTATTAGAATAACCCAGTTTTTATTTTGAAATATTAATTTTACTAAGTGCCGATGAATTATTACTTGAAATTTTATATAATTTTTTTCTGAAAACCCTTATTAACCAATTAAAAAAATAAAAGAAAAAAATTTTTAATATAGAAAATATTTTTATAGCTTTATTTCGCTCATTACAACAAAACAGTGATCGAATATTGGCTCTCCCAATTTATAAACAATTAAATTTTCGAATCAAAATAATTTAAATAATTTCATTAACAAATTGATACAATTGTAAACATAAAAATTGTTCCAATTGTGATTGAAAAGTTATGCATAGTTCAAAAGTTATTTAAAAATATTTAAAATTGTCAGTTTTTTTAATTAAAAATAATAACAATTCGGTTGTAAAACTTGTGACTACAACAATTAAGCTTCCAACTGTTTTCTTTTACAGAAAAAATCACATAAACAACAAAAATAAGATCAATTTGCACAATGCAAATAAAATAAACATTTGGCAAAAGCCAGAAATCACAAAAATTGTTTACATTTTTTCTAAAAATGTTAATAACAAATCAAATCAATTTATTAAAATATATTACTAAATGAAACTCTCTAAAAAAACAATTTTGCAAATATGCTTTTTACTGAATTGAAAATTGCAATTTGTTTAAAATAATTATTTCACACCAGCTTCAGCAAACCAAAAGTTATTTAATTATTTAATTTATTAAAAATTAGCAACTTTTAAAAGAATTGAATTTTGAAATAATTCTTCTAAAGTTCCAACTTTGGAAATATGACAGAATAGTCAGTTATTAAAAGAAAAACATTAATATTTAATTAAAATTTTTTAACAACTAATAACAATTTCTGGATTCGGCTTTTGCAAAAATCTTATTCAAATTAAAAGTTTAAACACAACTTTTAAGCAAAAATTACAAAGTTAGAAAAGTACCAAAAAAATATTCAGTGTTCGATTTAGTTGACTTTCGTTTTTGAATAAAAAATATAATTATTTAAAAATACAACAATCAGATGGCAAGTTTTATAAATGAACAACTCAGATAGGTGGAGTTTTATCCCTAATGTAAAAGAAGCAATCAAAGAGACACCCTTATGAATGTTGACTTGCAAAATTATTCTTCAAAAAATAACATTAGTTTAGAATTATAAAAAAAAATCATAAGAGTGTATCAATTGCAATAATAAAAAGGCATTATAAACAGTATAATCTTTTATTGGTCCAGCACTCCTCTACGGCATCAAAATTATTCCCTAAGCTACAAGAAAAATAAATAAAACTCCACCATCCAAATTCAACCCCTGCAATGAGAAAATTTAAAAAGGTACTTTACCGGAAATCGTCTTCATCCTCTTCCAACGTCCCAACGCTGGACGGACCTACCTGATGTCCCAGTTATAGATGGCTTGTACAAAAGAAGATCTCAGCAATTCCCTCGGTGCAACCCTCATGGACCATCAGGCACTCCCGAATGGACCGCACATTCAGCAACGAAGAAGTCCTATTTAAAAAACAACGCGCGATAATCTGACTTAAAGGGACCACTACATTTACTGGGAGGGTATCACTCGGTTAAAAGACTACGATACAAATTCGGTTCGCGCACTCACTGACGACGAAGCCTTTAAGACAGTCCAGGCTTTTCGCGACGATTTTCACGAGAAACGTAAGAGCACCGGGCCCTATCGTGCTGAAAGAAAGGCCCCATTATCTGGAAGAAGTGGCCAACTTCTTCCAGAACCATTTAGACTGGATGCCCAACAAGAAATCTTGTTAGCATACAATCTATACCTAGTTCTGAAATAAAAGTCATTAGTACAACTTGTTAAAAATTGTCTGTGAACCCGGTTGTCCCATTTTTAAACCCAGTAACAGCCAAATTGTCAAAAATTGATTTTTTTGGTATTTAAAAGGACTACTACATACAGCCCAACAATCAAAATTGTTTGTTTTCAAAGAGTAACTAATTATCTTAAACCTGGCAATTGCACTTTCTTTTCTATTTGATAAATTCAAAACACATTAAGAACTAAGGCAACTTTTACTCGAGAAATGTATTACTTCTACGATACCCAAAGTGCAAAATGAATACAATTGGAAATTTGATTCCATTAATGCCAGAAAACAGAAAAATCTTTTTGGGCATCGTTGGAAGTTAATAAAAAATCAAGACTTAATTTAGTTAAAGAATACCAAAATAGTGTTAAAGAATAAATAATTTTTCATTTTTCAAAATCAATTTATAATTAAAATGTTTAAATTTCAAATCAAAATTAAAAATATAATGGAAATATTCATTCTTTTGGTTTTATTAACTTTAAAACTAATAGTCCACTACTAATTTTTAATTAAATTACATTTTAAAAAATCAAGTCAAGTCTTATTCTGTGTTTTGAATCAATCAAAAAATAATTAATCAAATTATTTAATAATTTCCATCTTAGTAAGTGGTCTAAAAGTTATATTTAATGTAATAATTAATTTTTTTTGTTTCTAAATATTTGTAAATTTGAAAATTAAGATAATTGACTGTAATTTTCCCTTAGTACATTCACAATTGACAAAAGTATGTTTTTTCGCTGCCCTGAAAACTTTTATTTTTGGCTGTTACAAAGTTTTTAAAATGGAACCCCCGAGCTATCTTACAACAAGAAAGTGGGGAGCAGTGAATGCATACGTCACCATAACTTACTCGATTATGCATCTTACGATACCTTTGATAAATTCTAGAATGTTGTAGAACTCCCATTGAATCCAAAAGCAAATATCAAAATGGTTGCTTTTCTGGTAACATTGCATACCATACTTGTACGAAAGTAAATCCACACCATCCTCATCTTTCCACTTTGATAATCAGACACTCGAGACCTGACCGAAGCACCAACAATCTAAAATTCAAGAGACCATTTTTAATTGTCCTACAATATCAGTAATTTTAGCACATAGTCATTATAAACAGTAAAATATCAGTGATTGTTTAACCATTAGTGAAATACCATTGATACATCGAAAGGTATTTATCGAGAAAGCTCAAGTTGAAATGAATTTATAAAAATCATTGTAACTCAAAATTTAAATCATTTTAAATAAATTAATATAGCTAAAAAATATTATTTAGGTTGAAATGAAACCACTCTAAAGCACCAATCGCCTGGATAATGCATTCGTTAAATTCCAAAAGGAGTTACCAAAAATTTTAAGTAATGGAAACGACAAGTTGAATACCTGTATGGCTGTTGTTGTACATGCCGATTCTAAATTCGCAAATTACCATTTTAATGAAAGTTGTGCAAGTCTCTGAGTTTGATAAAAATCATTAAAGGGATATTAATATCATTTTGCAATACTTTCAAATGATTCACACAAGTTTTAAACAATAGAAATTAATGTAAAAAGTAACACAAAAAGGACGTCTTACCTGTCATCAAAGAACCGCAAAAAGATGGAAGTGGAGATGTGGAGAAGTGGTTTTAATTTATAACATTTTCCATCAAACTCATTGTTTATATCCATCTGCAATAAAATATTGATTTATTAATTATTTTAAAAGAAAAGAATGTGTTATAAGTTCGAATTGTTCATTCAAAAACTAAATTTAACTCAAAATATTGAAATAATTACAACTAGTAGTAACATTAATTACCAACATTATTCCCAATTTCGCAAAGTGTCAAACTATTTGTGCAAATATTCGTTTGGCTGCAAAAAACCCAAAAAGCCCATTATTATGTCCAAATTCGTAAGAAACGACAATAATTAGTACAATGGGAGCAATTACTAGTCTCGAAAGTGATTAAAATACAAAATGCATAAGTATCGCTACCAACATCATTAGTAAAAATCTAAATGTAAACTCTCAATTCAGAATATATACATTAAAGTAAGTACCTCTAAATGTTGTTTAAAATAGAACGGTTTTGTAGGTGTAATCTCCAATTTCAGTTCTGGATCACATGATGTTGGCTACTCTACGGTCTGAGAAACTCGATGATCTCCAACTCAAAAGCTCTTCGTGCAGCTTGATCTGGTTAATGTATGTGTTTACTACCGTTGGACCATCTCTGGGTTACGTGTCTTTCGTTCTCTGGAGCTTGTACACCCCAATAGTCCGAGCTGGAAAGTATCGGCAAACCCTCAAAGTACAAAGTATTCCATATTGTTCACATTTGTCTTAACCTGCACAAACCATCTCTACGCAATTGCAATACATAATTTAAAGAAAAGCATAATCTTAAGAATGTTCATTACGGTGTACATAATGCTTCTGAAGCGAGTAACTACGACAACAAGCCAAATCCAATAAATTGCATCGATGTCCACTTTGTGTGATTACCACATGAAAATAGATAATGATACACCACTCTTACCTCTAATTAACACAAATGGAGTCTGTCTTAGACGAAATTACCACAAGATCTCTGCAAAGTCCCAGCTGAAGGTCACACACCTGCAAAAATATAAAAATAGGTTCAATCACCACTTAAAATATTGGATAAAGCCATTATGCATTGGCTTTTAGTTAATATTCTCTTAATAAAGCTGCCTTTTATAAAATATTACCTTGGCGTCCCTTGGTGTTAGTAAGTATAAAGCTTAATTTTCAGCTGCAGATTAAACATATAAATTTTAGTGCCCCACTTCTAATTATATATTCCACACATTATATAGGCAATAATCAAACAATTTCACATATTTTTAAGCTGTTGCACTAATTAATATACTAATTATTGTAATTTCACTAGAAATATAAACGTGGAAGAACTCAACTGCCGATGTTCAAATGTTTCAAAGGGACGCTACCCAAGTTCTGAACCACTTCGTAAGTCAAATATAGTAACTATTTTAATCAATTATACTGTAAATAAATCGTTGAAATACATAAATATTTAGTACAAACAATTTGGAATAATTTTTTCTTTACAAATTTGCAATTATATTCATTAAAAACAGTTTATTAAAGAATATTAAGTTTGAGAATTAATTCAAGAAAGTGCATTCATGCGCCATCTATACGAAACTTGTAGAACTTATATTTCAAAATGTAATAAACAAATAAAGATAATTTAAAGCTTTTGAACGTTGTTTTTAGTTAATAACATTAAAGAAACTCTTTGTTAATAATAAATTTATAAGCACTTGCTTATATCTTTAGAAATGAGTTGAGTATTTGAAATTATGTGAATTTGTATCAGCATACAACTAAATAGTTATTATTTAATCCTGTAGTATTTGTTATAACAATTTAAAATAAACAAATACAGCATTGCAGTCGTTTTCAACCAAAACTAATGATTTTCAACAAAATAGTAGTCAAATTGGAAAGTAGTCGAGCAATTCTGGATTTGATATTCAAGAGTTTATTCTAATATTAATATCATTAGATTTGTTTAATAATTGGAAACAAATTCGTTTTTTAATGATAAATTCATAAACAAATCCTATATCCTTATGCATAAATTTAGTATGACAAATAGTTCAAATTTGGTAATTATTTGAATACAGGATTAAAACGTTTACACAACTTTGAAAAACAAATTGATATGAAGTAACACAAAAGATATAACTTACATGTCTGTCTTCAAGAACACAGAAGTAGAACAAGGAAGTACAAATAAGTGAAACGATAAGAAGTACTTCGAACAAACCCATTAGTTAAATCCATCTGCAATATACAAATAGTTTATTAATTAATAATAATAAATTTCATATGTGGGGTTGAATTGTTAATGCAATAATTAAACTTAACACATATTGAAATAGAAATAATTAGCACCTTTAATCCAAATATAACAAAACTCAAGCTTTAGTTCGAAAGTTTTTGAGTGGTTTCAAAATTTTTTGTACTTAATCATTTCCAAAATCAACAATAATGAATATTATACAACAAAAGCAACTACTAGATTTGAAACACACTGGTGTGTATAATTACTATAATCTTAAATATTGTTAATTATGAATTTACATCATACATAAAAGTAACTCTTGATGTTGTTTAAAGATTAACAGTGTTATAGCTGTGGTTTTTCATTTTAATTCTGAATCCAACAATGTCCAAAAAGATATGAGTGTTATAAGTAAAACAGTTCAAAAATATATTAACCTAAAGCCTACTTTATTGTTCCAGAAGTTGCAAAAGAATGAAATTGAAAACTTCAAGACGAATGCAATTCTGCATATTAATGTCCTCGTTAAATCCTCGAATCTTCTCTAATTGATATGTATGCTTGTCCTGGAAATGCTTGTCTTCCAAATTGATGATCTTCATATGAAAAGCTATTGATTGAGCATGATCTACTAATGTCGCATACTTTATGCCCTCCGTAGTTTACTGTCCTGTAGAAGTCTGCGTTGCAAACCTTTAGTTCTGCATAGTTTTTACACAAACAGCCTGAGATGGAAAGTATCGGCAAACTCATCACAACACAAGGAATTCCATATTGTTAACATTTGACTTCTTAACCTGCACAAATCATCTCCCAAGTAATCTCAATATATAATTTAAGAAAGGACAATGTTAAAGATGTTTATTATTGTGTATCTAATGCTTACCAAGTAAATTTGTTATACCAATGCTATAAATTGAATCTGTGTCCAGTTTGTATTATTGCCATACGGAACTACATGATAATATACGAATGTACTCCTCTTAATAAAACAAATGGACCCTCTCCCGACATAAAAATCCCATAAAAATAGTCCCACTTGAAGGTCACACATTTGTCTGCACTACTAGAGCGGCAAAAATAAAAATAGGTTAAATATCACATAAAATTTTAGACAATGCTATTATTCATAGGCTTTTAATTATTATTCCTTTAATAAAGCAGTCTTTATAAGAAATTAGCATGGCGTCCCTTCAATGGTAGTAAGCAAAGAACCCAATTTTAAATCACAGATTAAACATATTAATTTTAGTGCCCCAGTTCTGATTTTATATTCTACACATTAAAGAGACAATATTTAAACAATTTTACCTGTTTTTAAGCTGTTGCACTAGTTATTATAATAATAATTTCACTATAAACGTGGAAAGCAAACACTCATCTTGCGATGTTCAAATGTTTGAAAGTGACGCTACCCAAGTTCTGTACCGCTTCCTACAACAAACTGTAGCCTCGATTTAATAACTATTTTAGCTAATTATACTGTAAATAAATTAAATCAATACGTACATATTTAGTTCAAGTAGTTTTTAAAGATTTTTTCTTTGCTAAGCTTTAATTATTTTAATTAAACACCCTTTATTTAAAAACATTAAAAGTTACGAATTAATTCAAGAAAGTGCATTCGTGTGCCATCTATCTGCAATCCTAGCAACTGTATTTCAAACAGTAATAAATAAAGTAAATTTAGATTTTTTGAGCTTTGTTTATAACTAATATTTTCGTTAATATCATTAAAGAAGCTTCTTTTTAATAATAAATTCATATGCACATGCTGTATCTCTTTCAATGATTTGAATATTTTGAATTATTCAAATGAGCATAAGAAGACAACTAAATCTTATGTTATTAGTTTTAACAATTTAAAATAAACAAATTAACATTATCATCTTCTGATTGTAAAATCAAACTTAATATTCTTTCAATAAAACAATAGTTATCACATTTGAAAGTACTACACTAACTTTGATTTTACTTTTAAGAATGTATTCTAATATTATTATTACCAGATCAAAAAGAATAATTAAAAAGTCTGTTAATAACTAAAACAAAAAATAAACAAAGTAACCGATAAACCCAATTAACACAGGCAATTATTATCTGGATTATGTCTCTGTTTCATCACATCAAACAGCAACGAAACCTATTTTACGAAATATTTATTTAAATATTTAACATATTCTATTTTCAAGCAATTGAATACAAAATTGATACAAATAATGCTGTAAAAATTACTAATTCAGTTGAGTAATCAGTCCCAAATAAGAAATTGTTTTTGGTAGTGCAATGGCATTTACTTTTGTAATACCTCTTCATTCCTGTAATTTGTAGACCCTAGTGGCAGTTATATCTCCAACCTTCATTATCTGCAAAAAGTTATATTAGTATGTTTTTGTATTTCCCTGTTTCCTGCTATCAAATCGTAATTTGCTTCGTGTTATGTAATAAAATAAAGGATCCCGTTCAAAGTACATCCGTGATTCTAATATTTGAACTAATTACATTTTAGATAATAAAAAAAACAAGATTTTTAACACCAGAAATATCCAAATAGAAGAATGACTAATAACAAATAAACCTTAACGGTCCATCAGTTAGATTTATCGAGATAATTGATAACTACTAAAAGGAATAAATAAATAAAATACCATCTTGACTTCGTCGTCAGTAAAGGTTCTATCAATCGTAGTCTCTTTTCCATCGGCATCCTTTTGCACCTCGTGCAAACTATTACCATCGACTTTAATAACCGATTTGACCTTTCTACCATCGGGGGTCTCCTGATCGAATTCTACCCCATCCTTAAACTTGGTTTCAACATGCTTAAATGTGGAATTCGATGTTAACACATATTCATCCCCATCTTTCGCTAAATCTACCACTGGGGACACAGCGTTCCCCATTTTTCGGGTCACCAAGCCCACACCTAAAACATAAACAGATTAGCTTTAAGTACCTTCAATCTTAAATTCAAAAAATCAACATTTATTTATTGATATTACATAATTTAGTAACGGTTTCTTGGTTTGTAATAATTTTGGATGCAATCTTGTTTTATCTTTGAGTACCTCAGTCCTATTGCAGTTTAAGGATGTTTACCAGCTTACAAAATGGTATTATTTAAATAAAGATAAACGTTATTTTCTTTCTAGATTAAGATATGGTTATTAAAAAAAACAGACAGACATCGTCAAAGTACATAAAACCATAAAAACAAATACAAAGTGCTGCTTTTATCTTAATTCCATGGAAACTTTTTTTTTTCAAATTATTATTAACTATGTACTCTACAAGGGTTCATTATAAACAATTATTTTGAAAAGTTTTCGCAAATAAAAGTTCAAAACTATTAAAGTTTTATAATCAAAACTTTTCTTTTACTAAACAGTGTTTTTTTTACGAATAATTCGATAAAATAGAGCCATTGTAAGAAATTTAATTAAATTAAGGAATCGACACTGCTTTAAACAATTAAACCAGCCATAAAGTAAGATTTAAACATCGAAATCAATTTGTTATATCCACCACACGTAGATTAATCGTTTGCAATCAATCGCACCAAACAGGATATTGCCTTTTGTTGTACGAATAATAAAAAAAAACATGATAAGATTATTAATTACTCGCTTACCTATTGCTTTCATAAATTCATCAAAGTTCTCGCTGGTTTTCAGCTTGTATTTTTTATTAAAAAAAGATGCGATCGACATTTTGATAAGTGTACTTTTTAAACGACTTATTGGGTTGATTCTAGTATACTGACTATTTCTTTGCTGGGCACAAACTATATAATGATGGTAAATCTCACACACTGACCTATGTTTCTGTCTGTGTCTGCTGATAACAACAAATCCGGATTTATAGTTTTAAAAATAGATTCCCTCAGTTTTAAATTCAGCGCTTCAAATTGGAAGTCTGATTGGCCTTTTTACTAAATTTATTATTGATCAATTTTAAGCTGCACTACTCTTTAAACGAAAAAAAAAACCATAATTAAATGCGAAAAAAAACTAATGATACAGTGCGACTTATTACTATCGAATTTCGACATCAATAATTAACAACAATTTGGTTTAAATTGAAAACCGCAAAGACAATGTCAAACTATTAAAAAAAACAATAGCTTATACAACAATATAAAATAGTAAAAATCATTTCCTATGATTTGTTTGTCGATTATTGAAGTTTGTACTATGTGGAAATTTATGCCAGCAACAAGCATAAATTGAAATGTAATTAATGCCAATAAACTCAAAAATGTGAGCCGAAATAATTGTATGTGATTCACCGAAAGGGAAGTGGTCGGTCAGCATTTGATGACCTTTTTGTTAAACAATTTAAGAACATTCTAATTACTTCCTCTTAACGGTTTAAGCATCTTCAAGTTTTGTCGTAATTGTTCTTGTCTATGTTGTAAGACTTCAGAAGCTGATTTTGTGGTGTTCAAATGCTCCAATTTCAATCCAGACAACGGGGTTTTTAAATAACTAAGCTTAACGAACCATCATACGATTCAATACAATACAACCGATATTTCTCAGCATCCTTAATAGAGCTAACTACTTAACCAATTAACCACATAAATTGGCTCAATAGTGTAAGATTAATTTATAAATAACTTGTATTCAAACTGTGTAAAAGAAACTTCTTGTTTTCTGAATCTCTTTCGTGTCTTACAATGTCCTGTTGCAAAAGTCCTACATTTTCTTATGGTAATGGGCATACAAATTTAGTACTTCTGTAACTATTACAAAAATAATAAAAATCCGTTGTAAATAATGGTTGAATTCAATACTACAAAAACAAGAAATTGCATGGAATCAATTAAAGAATGGACTTTATAAGTTAGCAATAAATAAACATTGAATAATTAAACAACTTTTAAATTTAACGTCTTTGAAATGCTAATAGTTATAAATTAATTCGATTAAAGTTCAATTCTATTACCCAACGCAGTTTGATGAATTTTTAAATAAATCAAAATTAATATTTTCAAAAATATAGACAGCGGCCATCTGTTATAAATTCACTGGACTATAAGTTCAGGTAAGTCGCAACAGATGTCACATTCGGTCACATTTAAATTTAAATTAATTTATAATTAATTGAAAAGTCTTAAGATTAAATAAAAACAAGATAATCTCACCTAAAGCCTTCATAAATTCGTCAAAATTATCGCTAGAAGCAAGCTTGTATTTTTTTCCAATAAACTTATCAACCATTTTATTTGATTATTTGGTGTAAACTTTCTAGCTTGGAAGTTAAACCTGAAATGAGAATAAATTAATAAAAGTTCCATTTAAATATAATAAATTGACAAACTTGCAGATTCAGCAACACCGTAGGGGACACACTGAGCACTGAGCTAAAATGTGAAGTACACGTTGCGGTTTACCAACGACTACAGCCCACACAAGTGCACAGACAATCGGCGACTCGCGCGATACCAAAAAAAAAAGGGGGCCAATATTGCATGTGCGTTTCAGATTCTGACGTAACTAACCGCATCGGATGTTGAACATGTGGGGTGGATTTCAAACGGAGAGCAAGCGCAACGAGAAAGCCACTTTAATGATTTTATTGAACATCCGCCCTTATATTCTTTGACCTCTCTCTTGTACCATTTGTAATATACCCCTAAACAGTTCCGCATTAAGCACAGTGAGAAATTCATCGAGTTTTTTTTTAAAAGGTATTCAAAAATTTGGGTCCTGAGCTGAAGCCTTATTAATTAATCCATCATTATCTTTGATTGTCATCAACAACTTTTAATCATAGCTAAAAAGAATATACTTTATGATTATTCAAAGCTAAGTTGGACTTTTGATAAAAAAATTAATTACATAAGTGATTAATTTATATTGTCTACCATAAATTACGTGGCTGCTGACTTAATTAATCTCATTTGATTAATATCAATGAATGTAATTGTTGAACCTTATCGATTTTTTTATTGTTCCAAAATCATTTAAATTTCACACGAGAAAACCTGGTTCGAAAAAGCTTTAAAAGGTAAGTGTTCCACAAACAGAATATTTAAATCAAAAATACGTATTTTTGGATTTTTAAAGCAACTTATTAAAATATGCATCGATCTATTATTACATAGTTTATAAACATTGAGAAGGTCAAAGTAAAATATTCAAAGTGCAAGGTAATTTAAACAAATTTAGATAGCTTTGACGCAAATTTTTCACGATTTTTTGAGGTGATTTTAAAATAAACATCAATTACATCAAGTTGTGTATATTCTATTATTACTCATAAAGTAGCTTACTGCATTCAAAGTTCTTCGTGAACGTTTACTAAAAGTTTATCATTCTCATTAAAGCCCAAAGATTCCCAGAAAGTGCGATGGCCCAGCTCTTGAGCTTTGGTCATAAGAATGTCTTCGGGAGATTTAATATGAAGGTAATCGATTTCTTTCTTTAAATCCTTCGACACTGGTTTCCAATTGATCTTCTTAACTTTAGGGGACCTACAAAACATTATTTATAATTCAAAAATGAACAAACTGATTTAGAAGTTTTCCTGCAACCCAAACCAAAGACTTGGGATGCAATTTATATTATTTTAAAACTACTGTAAGTGTTCTTGTAATTATTACATAGTGTACTAAATTACTAAACAATTAAAAAACTACCCTTCGGAAACCTCTAACTCCCCTCTAAGATTGTTTAACAATTTAATAAATAACAGTTAAATAAAAATAATAAAATAAATTGAAGATGGGACTATCACAATGCGTGCGAGAAAGAGGCAATTATATGGTTACCATTAGGTTGTATAGAGATGGCTATAGTCCATAAGAAATTACTAGATAATAAAATTAGAGTTTTAACGATGTAATTAGCATTCAGTCCTTCGACAATTTCAACCCCTAAATATCAAAGATAATAAAAATTAACCCTTTCTTAATTATTTAAATTTTTCACATACTTAAAGCTTGATAATTAAATAAATCACACTACAACTATCAGAAATGCTCTTATAACAATTTAAAAACTTTAAATAATTTCAAAGTACCCAAAACAAGAAAAACTAAACTTAAGATAAGGGTAAAAGTCCCAAACTTAACCAAAAGCTTTGAATTTTATCTGAATTCTTGGCACTTACAAAGATGGTTCAATTTCTTTGTTTAAGTACTGTAAATAAATAAATTTAAATACACGTCTATCAACTTTGCTTACACACAAAGAAATGACTACTTCGAAACACAAAGACACGTTAGGTAAGAGCTGATTAATTCTTATCTACGACCTAAAGGCGAACTTGTCTGATATCAACACACAAAACATTTTAAAACAATTTAAATAAATTTTCGAAAAATCAATACTAAGGTCTGTTTAAGTATTTAAATCAATTAATATACTAATACTAATAATAATCAAAAGAACTAGTTAAACAGGGTAAAACACCCTTCAATCAAAATCTGCTGTTTTTTAAAAACACTTCGAACTCACCCAGTTTTAATAAATGTGCTCCAAAGATTTAAGAGAATATCTTTCATGCTTTCATCAGTCTTTGTCATCTTAGTTAAAGGTCGATTGGGCATCGAGAAAACGTACATCATATCATCTCCATGACAAACTCCTAAAATATAATTAAATTTATTTCTTTTAAAATAATTTCCTTAATCTAAGTTAGTGGAAAATTTCAAAGTAATATTAAACTAAACTTAAATAACAATTGTTCAAAATGAACAGTAAATTGTAAACTGAAAAACTATCTTTGTGCTGTGCTTAGAAATGTGATCAAAACTCTCGGACTTAGTCTTTTAAGAAATTCTCAACAGCACACAAAGATTAGTTTATAAAATACAAAAAAACTTAATGATAAGGTTTTAAATATATTTTTTAGACAGGTACTTATGCCCTAAGTCTTCTTACCATATTTTTTCTCTGAATTTGTGTAGTACACAGAATATGTGGAAACCTTTTCCCCAGTGTAACTAAAGTAATAAAAATAAACAGGCTCAGAGTTTGCTTTGGCTTGTAATTTAGCAGTTTGCTCTGCTGGTACCACAAAATGTCGATCACCCACCATCTAAAAAATTAATAACTTAATTAACAAATAGTGACATTCAAATTAAAATTACTTGTATCAATCGATTATAAGTTTTCTTTGAAATTGGAGAGTTATCCTTTAAATAATGGTCTTTAATTTTCTTAGCTATTGTTGCATGTTGATCCAAAGGTAAAGTGTAATTATAATCCAAAACGGCCGAAGCTAATTCAGTCCATCTTCTGTCTAAGTCTGGCAAATAATTCTTTTTCACAGCATAATCTACAAAGTAAATAATTTTACAACGCCTTGCATTAAAAAATATAAAGTAAACCGTTACCAGCTGCAGGATATAACCCTTCTTCTGAGGTAACCGATGTTAACCATGGCAGATTTAAAACTTCACCTTTCGACAACAATTCATAAGGATGTTTATGTAAAAATGGATGTTTACCACTCTTCTCGACCACCAAGCCAAAGGGTGAAAAAGGATTATACAACCAAGGCCTAAATATTCTCACATTTTCTACAATCT
The DNA here is from genome assembly GCA_036325965.1 of Sinopyrophorus schimmeli. Classification (NCBI taxonomy): domain Eukaryota; kingdom Metazoa; phylum Arthropoda; class Insecta; order Coleoptera; family Elateridae; genus Sinopyrophorus; species Sinopyrophorus schimmeli. Next base: position 1,878,938 of record JARFIZ010000068.1, read on the forward strand.
GTTGGGCTGGTCTTTGTTTTAAACATTTTATTAGCTTCTTAGTTTCTCTTTGGGAACATCCCACTGCAGCACCCAGACGTCGTGCTTTTTCAAGAGCTCCTTCTTGGGAGGTCCATGGACAAAAAGCATTTCCACTAACTGATATACCCTTATTGAAAAGACCTAAAATTAGTTTGAATTAATAAAAGTTATAGTTTATCAACAAACTTTATAGTTTGTTTTTCTTGTAAATTCTTCAACTTTTGAATATCTCTTAATATAAAAAGTTTATTATAAATAAATTGATTTGTTAGTTAATAAAAAGATTTGGAGCTTCATTCTCTAACAAATCAATTAATTTTTTAACACTATAGTTAGATTAATGGTTATAAGCAACCAATTTCCTTAAATTAATAATAAATAAAGACCTTTTGATAAAGGTGATAAATAATGATAGTGAACACTTGCTCCACCAGCAGATAAACCAGTTATAGTAATCGAATTAGAATTTCCTCCGAAAGACAGAATGTTATTCTTGATCCACTTTAAAGCAGCCACCTGATCTTTCATCCCATTATTTCCAGGAACTACATCGTCCTCAGTGCTCAGAAATCCTACAAAAAAATACTTTAAACAAAGATCTGAGTCGATTCTATTACTAACCCAAGGGGCCCAATCTGTAATTGATTGTCACAAGGATTACATTTATATCCATCAAGTATTTAGGCCCTGCATAACCATTCCCATATCCAAAATTAAAGGCACCACTGTGAAAGTGCACGACCACATCCAATAAGTCGTTTTTGGTCGGTCGCTCATTGGGCACGAAAACATTTAAATATAAACAATCTTCTTGACCTGAAAAACTTTGTTTTTAATACTGTTTGCTTTAAATGTCGTTAAGTAAAAAATTTACCCATAAATTCTCCTCCTTCGGGCTCGTGCCAATGGTTGATCTGAATACAAGCAATTGAAGTGTTTGCTCTCCAAATTCCAGTCCATTTTTTTAAGGGTTGAGGTTCCTATTTCGATTGTTAGTTAGGAAAAGTGTTTAAAAATAATTTTAAAAACATCTTACTTCAAATCTGAGCTCTTGTAAAGGTGGTTGAGCGTAAGGCACCCCCAAAAATTGGGAGAATATTCTGTTCTCGTATGATTTGTCATATGTTCCCTGAATTAATCCATACTTTGTCTCGATTAATGGTAAATCTTCAGCTGTACCATACGTATAAACACCTACAAAGAAAAACTGATACAATAAAGTCTTAAGATTTAAAAAATGACTCACTGAAGAGCCACAAAAAAAGTAATTTATTCATATTGGCTTAATTATAGGTAATAGAACAGTGCTTTAAAAACCAATCTCATTGAATAAATAAGGCCAAGAACCCTTTTTTCCAACTTCAAGGTTTGTTTTTTTCGAAATAATCAAAGATCACAAGGTTATCCTTAGAAAAGTTTCTCAAAAATAGAACGACTCGATAAATCATTATTGTAATTATGGACCAACGATAATTGTTCTAGAAAAAACACAGATGCTTGAATTTCGTGCCCCAATTACAAATTAAATTAGATTTGCCTTAGCCCTGAAAGTAAGTGTTTAATTTTCTTTTCTGCGAGGATCGAAGGCTAATTAAATTTTCCGGAAAGCTTTTCTCGCTCGCCTCGAAATAAATTCGATTTCGTTTAAGCTAAGCCGAAATTTCTGCAGAGTTGCGTTTAATTTTTTTTAATAACTCTCTTTCGCCATTTTAAAATTTTGTTGACTTAATTTTAACACATTTTACGTTCAATTTTGCATTTTATACAATTGGTTCGAGTTTAGTTTTAAGTCTTTTTGAAATATCCATCGTTATGTTATTTCTCCATAAAACTACTTGAAATTTGCACAAAATATAAATTAATTGATATACTTTCGTCACCCAAAAACTACATTTGAATATCTTTAGTCGTTTCGCACAATTTAAAATAAATTTAAAAAAGTACAAGTTGGGGCCACGAATTTTTTATAACAAAAAAAGTAGTTTCTTAAACAAAATTCTACACATCATATAGCAAGATTATTTACAACAAAACTAAAACTCTAATCAACATTTCGTTTGGCCAAATCGAGAAAAGACTAAATTTAAACACACAATCTTGTACTTTATATAATTGCCTTAAGATTAATAGATTAATGTAGTAAAATCTATTGAATGAGATGTGCCAGCACAATAATACATTAAATATTTTAATGAAAATATTCCCTTTATTTAATTCTTTTGACAGAAGTCCAAAAAAACTTAAGGGACACGACGTGCTCAAAATACTATTATAAAATCCAATTATAAAATTAGATACGTTGTATTAAAATCGAATTTTCTAACGATTGGATAGTTAAAAAAGAAGAGCCAAGGTTAAGAGCATAAATTAAACAATTATCAAGCCTTTTACTTAAATCCTAAATCACTTTAGTCCGATGATTTAACAAAAACGCTACTTTCCGGAAAATAAACTAAATTTGCTAAAACGGAGTTATGTCACAGTTTCGTGCTTAATCATACGTTTCCACAAGGAAAAAAATTGTTTATATTTCTAAGGTAAAGTACCATATTATTCATAGCCGCATAAACAACATGTAAGTGTGCAGAATCGCAACGATTTTCAATTTGTAATGCATACTCGATTATTAAATACGGTTTTCCTTTTTTCACGGAAAATCCGACCAACCCCTCAGTTTTCCCCTAATCTGAACTGCGCAGAAAGCACCCTTTTGTTATCCATTCAGTTATATTAAAAGCTTCGGTCGTCGAAGAAGTCCCTTCATAAAATATCAGTTTTTGGGTGAGTTTTCACCCAATTTCCTCAAAAAGCGAATCCATTTCAGCTACACCCATCGAAGAGCACCTAAAAATTGATTTTTGGTATTCATTACAGATTTTTAATTATTTACAGTTGGAGGAAGTACGAGAAAAACAAGAAAAGTGGCGAAGTTAGAAGGAAAGATCTTTTCTGCTGTTAACAATTTTTTTTCTTCCTCCCCTTTAGTTAATCAAATCAAGGATTTAATGGTAAGTTTTCGATTTGCTTTCGCTTAATGTTTAGTCGTTTTTAAATTTTGAAAAACATGCCTCGAGCTTTGTGCTTGCATTATTTATTTGCATTTATATTGTTTCCGGTAACGAAGCAAAAGATACCATGAAGACACTGTTAAGGTCTTGCCTTTCGTGCTTGAGCCGAAAAAGAAGTTATTATTTAGTAAGTAATCGCTTACATGTCTTCCTCTTTTTCGTTTAATTAAAATATCAATTTTTGGCCGGTCTGTTTGCGATAGTAAATTACGTTTTGCATAAACAAAGTTCTAAAATTAAATTTTGCTAGAAAGAAAGCGCTTGGAAAGGCTGGGATGAATTGTTTTCGTTTTATACCCCCGTAAATAATTCAATTTTCTAGGACGATGGATGCAGTACTAAATAAAAATAGCCTTTTACGCTTTTACTATTTATTATTTAGGAAAAAAAAATGTGGTCCTTTGTAAAACGATTTTCCGTTTATTAATTTTAATTAAAGTTTGTACATAAAAAACACAACGGAATTGATGACTTTAAAACGAAAAAAAATGTTCTAAAAGCAAATTGGATTGAATTTATTCGATTTTTTAATTTTAAAAGGCCCTTTACATTCCTAAATTTGGTAAGCACTTATGTTATGGGGGATGATTGATTAATCATTGCTTTTGTAAATTTTATTAAATCAATGAGTTTGGAGCTATTTGAACGAAGTACTTCATGTACGAAGGGTTTCAATTAATAAATAATCAATTCCTCTCAATTAAGAAAATTAATTGTTTATAAATAAGTTTCATTTACCTTTATTAATTTGTATCAGCAATAAAAATACTATGCCATCGACCAGTTTAGAAGAAGGTAGCTTATTCTTTGGTGAATAATTATTAAAAATAGTTCATCGATAAAACCGGTTCTTGATTTGTTATTTCAATTGATTTTAATATTAGAATTTAAAGCCCCTTCTCAATTTTATTTCTAGTCTTTGATGGAATCCTTCTGTAGCATTTCAACCCTAAAAAAAATTATTAATAAAAGTTAACTCTATTTATCTTAGCTTTCAAACTGTTTCTTATTATATTAAATGTTTGTACACTCCATTTTAAGAGATTTGGAGTGTTGTTTTTTTTCGAAAGAGACAAATTCTGAGAAACTTACAAAAACAAACAATTAAACATTAAAATGTTATTTAAAAACACCACAACCGCAAGTAATCAAAAAAAATTGGACATAGAATAAAACCAATGTTATATTATAAATAAACAAACACTTTTCAATGCGTTCAGATTTGATTTGTCTTAGTCAGAATTTGTCCCTCGAGTTCTAAAGAAATTAATAATTTAAATCTACATTATGACTAAGAACAATTTACTTCGGTCTATTGACGTTCAATTCGCGAATAAACCTGCAGAAGACGATTTGTTAACATTTGAAGGGCCCGTCTATTTAAATAATGACTTCCTTCGCTTTCAGACAAGACAAACAGGTAGCCCTACGCCTGATTCGGACCCCACAATAATAAAAGTGGTCGACAATGCTGCTCCACCCAATATTCCCAATGACGCAAATTTCGATCATAAGCAATCTTTTCACGTAGATCCAATAATCAAAGAACGTGATCTGAAGGCGTTCAGCCGCCACCCAGAAGTCTCCAGAAGTCAAATGAAAGGTAATTGCACCCCCTTAGTTTCTTTTTTATATGTCCTCTCTCTCCGTTTACCATTTTCTACAAAAAAAACTCAAATTAAATAACAAATAAATATAAATCTCAAACCTTTTCAGTTGGGCCCAATAAAAGTACTTTAATTGCAGAATTTCGGGAAGCCTTTCGTCTCTTCGACAAGGACGGCGATGGAAGCATCACCAAAGAGGAACTGGGACGTGTGATGAGGTCCTTGGGGCAGTTTGCTAGAACGGAAGAGTTACAACAAATGTTACAGGAAATCGATATCGATGGTAATTCAATTACGTTAACTTTGAACGACCAAAGTGCACTTAAATTGATAATTGTAGGCGATGGAAATGTGAGTTTCGAGGAGTTTGTTGATATTGCTTGGTCTGCCAGTGGAGGTGCCGACAGAGATCCTATTATCTCGAGGGAACAGGAGGAGAAGGAGCTCAGAGATGCCTTCAGAGTCTTTGACAAGCACAACAGGGGTACATCACTGCTTCTGATTTAAGGGCTGTCTTACAATGTCTCGGAGAAGACTTGTCTGAAGAAGAAAGTAAAATTAACACGTTGCTAACTTATAATCTACTAAACTAATTAAAATTGATTTTTAGTCGAAGATATGATTAAAGAAGTCGATGTTGATGGTGATGGACGTATAGATTTCTACGGTATTCAATTTTTAATCAGTAAATTTTAGTAAATAAAACCTGTTCTTGCAGAATTTGTCAACGCACTTGGAGAACCAGGCACCGAAGACAGTTACGACGACGAGGACGAAGACATTGGCACATACTAAATTTAATTTATTAAACGCCATATTAACAACTATATTTAGAGTTATCATATCAATCTTATAACAGAGGATCTGTGCATTATCTATCAAGTTTTCGCCGAAGTAAATGTTGGAGGTGACCATCGACTAAAGCCTGGGAAGATTTTAAATCAACAATTTACATAAATAATTCATATTAAATCAAAATTATATATCAAGCAATCTTTTCAGGGATTTGAATCTTTCTCTTTGTATTGATGTTGGTCGAGATGTATCTATTTGAAGCTTTCATATCAAATGTTTCTTGTTCTCTTTAATTTGAATTGTGATATAATCAAAGCACAAAAGTCTCTTTACAAACCCTACTGTTTTAATTTTTAATTGTAGTATTAGTATAAATAATAACTCAAAGCTGAGATTCGTGTAAACGATTAAATTAAATTTTTTTAAACGTCCTCTGTGTTATTTTTCAGTTTTTGGGTGTACGGTAAAACTCCAGTTATTGGGATTAATAGAGATCAGACACGATCCAGATTATAAAAGTAATTTCTTAAAATAAACACAAAATAATTGTACAGTAACAACTAATAACTATGGAATGAAAGTACATAACTCATTATTTAATAAAGATAATTTTCTCTAGCTATCTGGAGTTCGCATAATTGGAGTTCTACTGTGTATCTTTGATTATAGCGACAGAGATTAATTCTTTCTAAAGTGTGATCAAAATTGGAGGACGAATTACTAAAAAAACATATAAGTTAAAACGAGAATGTGTTTACAACATAAAAACTAGTACTCCAATCAAAATTTGCTACAAACTGAATTAAAATAACATAAAGAAATGCGAATAAAGTGTGCATTAATCGATGAACACTTTAAAATGGTGTAAGAAATGAACTTATTGCAAAAAGCAAATCAAGACTACGACTTTATCCAAATTTTAGCGTCCGGAAGTACAAAATTTCTTATCCAAACAGGCACATTACAACTTATCGAATGCAAAATAATTTTTTGCATGTACAAAATTTTTTAATTTACTTCCCGGAAGTTCAAAGCTTCGGGCGAGTGGCTCCTTTTCTTTTTTTAGCAAATCAACTTAAATTTAAGTATCAAATAGTAATTAAAGCAGTCATTATGTCGAATTTTAAACGGCTATAAACGCTTTTAAAAAGCAAGAAGCATAATAAAGCTTAAATTTCAGAAGATTGAAAGTAATGTTTGCTAGAATTTGTATTATACTTTTCTTATCGACTTATTCGAGATGTACAAATTTAAATCAATTCTAAAGCTAAAACATTTAATGACTGTTTTCAGATATACTCTCGTTAACTTCTAATTATTCCTCGACTTATTTAATGGAGAAGTACCCGGACTATGGTAAAAAATGGATGTACTTTCCTGATGGCAACGAGTTGCCCCAAATTGTCTTCTTGCCTGCCCAAACAAGTCAAGCCGATTACAAATATAATAAAGATGATATATCCAAGCTAGTTAATTTCCGATTGTACACTCGGTCAGTGTAAGATTTTCATTCTTTGCCCTTTCTAAAGCCACAATCATTTGTAGAACCATTACAAATAAACCCATAGATATCTCTGACAATTCCAGTCTGTTGAAAAGTGGTTATTCCTTCCAAAAAGACACCAAGTTTATTACTCATGGATGGCTTGCAAACGGCAATTCTGATACGTGTGTTAATATTACGAATGCCTTCCTAAAAGTAGAGGACGTTAATGTTATTGTTGTCGATTGGGGACGTATTGCTAGAAATATTATATATCCAGTCCCAATGATTAGTGTTAAAGATGTAGCAGATTACTATGTTAAATTTATTAACACAATACTCATCTACGGTGGTGCTGCTGACAAAATGCACTTAATCGGACACAGTTTGGGAGCTCACATTTCGGGGTATGCGGCTCGAAAGGTTTTCAGAGGAAAAATCAAACGTGTAACAGGTATTTTGCAATCTTAAGCCATCGGTGATCATTTAAAAATTCCACAAATGGCTTAGAAAGATCGTTACCTATTGAAAAGCTCTGTTCGATAGGATTGGATCCTGCTCTACCTGGTTTTGGATTTAATATCAGGGAAGATCGCATTTCCAAAGATGATGCAGAATATGTCGACATTATACACACTTGTGCTGGAGTCTTGGGCATTCTGGAAGGTTTGGGGCACGCTGATTTTTATCCAAATGGTGGCAAGCCAGCTCAACCAGGTTGTCTCGGCTTGCAGCAGGTATTTCTAATTGAATGTTTAAATATAGTTCTACTTAAGTGCTCATTAAAAAGCTTGTATACTCACTCAACCAAGAACTGTACTTGGTGCTATTTGCAGATAGTGGAAGCTTGCAGTCATGGCAGAAGCTGGAAGGTCTTTGCAGAAAGCATTGTAAGCAAACGACCATTTTTAGCACACAGATGTAATTCATGGAGCGATTATAAAAATAATATCAATTCTTGTGATAGACATGTAACAGTAATGGGTTATCCATCACCATTTACTTCCAGAGGTAGTTATTTCTTAACAACAAGTTCAACAACGCCGTTTGTTCAAAACGATAAACTTGAAGGTGCCTGCAAATGTAAACGATTACATCATAACTAAAAGGTATATATAGTAAACCTCAAGTTAGCTTTCCAAAGAATAATTTTTACAACAAAAGAAAGCTTGAACTTGACCCTTCTTCTGGTGTATTTGTTGAAGAGAGCTAAGTCAGTTTAATAAGAAAAATTATTCTTATTGGAAAGCTTATACATTGTCAACATTTTAACTATGAAGCATTTAAAAACTGATTACCATTAACTCCAAACCAAACGTATTTATAACTAAAATAGAGCTTATTAGTTGCTCTTTACTGTCATATATAAGATTGCATTTACTATTCATTCTTAGATAAATAATTCGCTTTTCTAACCTCATTGTTGGCCATCTTTTGTCAGTTTGTATTTAACATAATTAATTTTTTTAAATACCCCGATTCCAAACCAATAAATCTGTAACAAAAAGAAAGATTAAAACTTGAGCTTTTTTCTGATGTATTGAATGATATAAATTAAGCAGTATTAATAGTTAAAGTTGTTATAGTAAAGCTTGGGCATTTACACCATTTTGACTACAAAACTATTAAATACCAATTACTATTCAACCCAACATATTTATAAATAAAATAAAGGTAAAGAATAGGTCTTTCTTTTCTTGTATAACAAGCTTAAAGTTATTCTTGATTCATAGGTAAATAATTCACTTTACTAAGTCATATTATTCAATATATGTCTTCTATCATGAACCCACCACTGTTAAACTAAATTGTTAATAACTTCTAAATAAAATGAACCAAATATAACAAAATTAGATTAAAAATAAAGCTTATTTCCTGGGTATACTTTCCATGTATAACAAGTGATCATTTAAATAGGTTTAAGCAGTGTAATGATAACTTTTCTGTAGTCTATGTCAAATGCATATTTTCTAACTAATTTGCATATTATTTCCAAATAGAATAAACCAAATATAACAAACCTGCAATTAAAATGAAGCTTAGTTCCTAGGCTTTTTTTCCAAGTACAACAAGTCATCATTTAAATAATATAAAATTGCTTAAAATCATCACTTTTCCCTAGTGCATTGAAATCGGTCATTGTCTAACATATTGGTGAATTATTTCCAACTAGAATTATCCGAATATAACAAACTTATAATGAATACAAAGCTTCATTCTTGGGCTTTCCTTCCATGTACAGTAAGATATCATTTAAATAGTATTAAGTGGTAAAATTTTCACTTTTCTGTAGTGTAACTGAATACCCCGTTGTTTCGACTAATTTAATAATTATTTCCAAGTAGACAAAACCAAATTAAACAAACTTATGATGAAAATAAAGCTTATGCCTTGAGGTTTCTTTCCATTTATAGCAAGACGTCTTTTAAACAGTTTTAAACGACAAAATTACCACGTTTCTGTAGAGTAAGTGAATAACCCATTGTTCACGTAATTTGTCAATTATTTCCAAGTAGACTGAATCAAATATAACAAACTTAGAACCAAAATAGAGCTTATTCTTTGAGCTCTCTTTCCATCTATAGCAGGTCATCATTTAAATAGTTTTAAATGGTAAAATTAGCACTTTTCTGTAGAGTATGAGAATAACCCATTCTTCACGTAATTTGTCGATTATTTCCAAGTAGACTGTATCAAATATAACAAACTTAGAACCAAATTAGAGCTTATTCTTGACTTTTCTTTCCATGTATAGCAAGTCGTCATTTAAATAGTTTTAAGGAGAAAAATAAGCACTTTTCTGCAGAGTATCTGAGTAGTCCATTACTCAACTAATTGGTCCTTTATTTCCATGTAGAATAAATTAAATAACAAACCTACAATAAAAATAAACCTTATTCCTTGAATAAATTACAATAAATTAAAAAGCAACGCTTTGATTGTTTTATATTACGACCGTACTTAATATTTTAGGTTCGTAAAATTGTGGTCATGCTAAAATTTTAACTGCAAAAAATAAACAATGTGTCAAAATATAAGGTTAGCATAAAACGGTAGACGTTAAAATATTTGAAGTTATCTAATTTACAAACCAGTACTATATGCGACCTCTATCAGGGATGGCCAAACTAAAAAAGAAAAACTGTAATTGAGTAAAGGGTAGGTTTGAAACTAAGGTAGGTTTGAAAAAAGGATATAACAGTTCAACTTGTTTCTACTAGATGGCGAAAGTAGGTTTATTTGAGAATTAAAAATTAAATCACTACCATTTTTTTTACACGTACCTTTGTCAAGTTACTAAACAATTTATGGACGTTAAGGTTATGTTAACATAAGTTAAAAGAGAATACTATTTGACTTTTTAAGACTAATTAAACGATGACTTCCAGTACATGATTTTGAAGACTAAGAATTAAAGTTTAATTGCATTATAGGTTTTTTATATTTCGTGTGTTACATTTGGAAATAAGGGACCATTTTACTAAATAATGGACTATACACATACTTTACAGAAAAATGGTTATTTCACTGCTTAAAACAATTTAAATGATGGCTTGCTATACTTGGAAAGATAGCCCAAAGAATAAGCTTCATTTAGGTCATAAGTTGTTTATATTTGATTCAGTCTACTTAGAAATAATCGACAAAGTATATGAACAATGGATTATACACATACTCTACAGAAAAGTGCTAATTTTACCATTTAAAACTGTTTACATTTTACTTGCGATACATGGAAAAAAAGCCCAAGGAATAACCTTGATTTTATCATAAGTTTATTATATTTGCTTTAGTCTGTATGCAAATAATGGAGAAATTAGTTGAACGATTGGTTACTCACATACTCTACAGAAAAGTGCTAATTTTCTCTTTAAAAGTAATTAATTGATGACTTGCTATACATGGAAAGAAAGCTCAAAGAATAAACTCTATTTTGGTTCTAAGTTTGTTATATTTGAATCAGACTGCTTGGAAATAATCGACAAAGTATTTGAACAATGGATTATTCATATATTTTACAGCAATGTGCTAATTTTACCATTTAAAACTGTTTAAATGATGACTTGCTATAAATGGAAGGAAACCCCAAGGAATAAGCTTCATTGTGATCATAAGTTTGTTCTATTTCGTTTAGTCTGTATGGAAATAATGGACAAATTAGTTGAACGATCGGTTACTCACATACTCTACAGAAAAGTGCTAATTTTTTTCTTTAAAAGTAATTAATTGATGACTTGCTGTACATGGAAAGAAAGCTCAAAGAATAAGCTCTATTTTGGTTCTAAGTTTGTTATATTTGATTCAGACTGCTTGGAAATAATCGACAAAGTATTTGAACAATGGATTATTTATATATTCTACAGCAATGTGCTAATTTTACCATTTAAAACTGTTTAAATGATGACTTGCTATAAATGGAAGGAAACCCCAAGGAATAAGCTTCATTTTGATCATAAGTTTGTTATATTTAGTTTAGTCTACCTGGAAATAATCGACAAATTAGTGGAACAATGGGTTATGCATATACTCCGCCGAAAAGTGATAATGTTCCTGCTTAAGACTATTTAAAGGATGACTTGCTATACATGGAAAGAAGCCCCAAAGTATAAGCTTTATGTTGATTCTAAGTGTGTTATATTTGGTTTATTCACGTTGGAAATAATTTACATCGACCAATTCAGCAGCAGAAAACCCAAGTTTTAAGCTTTCTTCTTGTTACAAATCTATTCATTTGGAGGCTGTGAATCTAAAGAAATTAATTATGTTACATGCAAACATACAGAAGACATACGTTGAATAATATGGCTTAGAAAAATATGTTATTTATCCATGAACGAAGAATAATTTCTAGCTTATTATACAAGAAAACGAAGAACAACTCTGTACCTTTATTTTATTTATAATTGTATTTGGTTTATGGTAAGAAGTAATTAGTATTTTACAGTTTTGTAGTCAAAATGGAGAAAACTCATAAGTTTTACAAAAACAACACTTTCACGTATTAAAACTTCTTAATTTACATCAACCAATACACCGGAGGAAAGCCAAACTTTAAGATTTTATTTTGTTACAAATTTATTAATTTGTAAATTGTGGATCTAAAGAAATTTATAACATGGAAAGAAGAGCCACTTTTCAGCTTTATTTTAGTTATAATCGTGTTAGATTTGAGGTGAGTTTTAATCGGTATAATAATTTCAGAATGTGTATTTTAGAATTTAACATCATTAGATAGTTATGATAATGAATAAGGTCCAAAGTTAGTTCATGTAGAAAAACTCAGTTGAAAGTTTAAAAGTTTTTGCGGCTCTCTTATAAAAGTCTTTATTGCAGTTCCACGAGTTTGTAAGAGGTGCCGCTAGTTGTCCACATTTAAATAAAAATAAGGAGATTTAAAACGCGCTTTTACTTCTAATTGAATTACTCAAATTGTTGGCTAAACATACTTTAGTTTATTGTACTCAAAACCTCTTGAGTGCGTTCGAAGATATAAATAAACAAACCTCTGGTTAGTAGACGAAAACAATTTTAGGGGTTGTTAAAACACTTTATAACTTTTCTTCAAACGCCGGCGCTTGCAGATTTGTTTAACGACTCAAAGGCTGTTAAATTTAAACAAAAAACAAGTATGTGTCCTTTGTGATTTATTTGGCTCTTTCAGGTTTTAGGAGCATTCGCATAAAACAATTTGTTTGACTGTTTACCACACTAAACCGTGATGGACGAGTATTGAAGCAATAATTTGGTCGAGTTTACGAGAAGAGAAGTGTTTTGCATAAATTTCGAAAAAGAGAATTTATGTCTGTTTTGCTGGGAATGTAATATTTTTTGACGCCAGCCTTTTTTAATGCGATGCTATTTTAAAGTGAAACAGAGGGTCGATTTGCTAAGTCTCACAAACAAAGAGGCTTCGAACTGACACACTTACGAGGGTGGCCTTATTAATTAACCAGAAGCTTAGAAATAAGTGTTGTTTAGATTAAAAAATTTCCCACGAAGCGATTCAGTTTTGTCGAGGTATGTATTTACAGTAAAACCTCGATTATACGGATTCGCGATTATCCGGATTGTTTTTTCCTGTTAAATGGGATGTTTTGTAATCGTGCTTAAAGCCGAGTGTGCACATTCGAGCTCAAAGTGGCACATTCCGATCTCGGGAAAATGAAGCGCGCCGCTCCGCGTCGCGCTTCATTTGCCTCCCTCGCTCGGAAATGTGCCACTTTTCGCTCGAATGCGCACATCTTCGTATTCATTGTATTTTGTAAATTAAATTTTCTTTCCAATCAACAAATTTAATTTGAATATCGATTATATGATCGAAAAACGTATTTTTCCCATAGCAATGAGTGGAAGAGAGCGAAACGATACAACAAAAGCATAAGTACGAGTGAGAGGGAACGATAAAAAATGATTTATTAATTTTTTGTCATCAAAATTATTGCAAATCACGTTTAAAGCCGAGTGTGCGCATTCGAGCTCAAAGTGGCACATTCCGATCTCGGGAAAATGAAGCGCGCCGCTCCGCGTCGCGCTTCATTTGCCTCCCTCGCTCGGAAATGTGCCACTTTTCGCTCGAACGCGCACATCCTCGTATTTATCGGATTTGCCTATATTATAATTTTATTCTTCAATTCAAAAAATTAAAAGTCGAATAAATTAGATTTATTTTTTGTTTGAAAAAGGTTAGATATTTTATTCATTTTGATAAGTCATCATGGTGCTCTTCCGCACGCCTAATTGTAGCGAGCTTGATAAAAATATTTCCGGGTGTACTTTCGAATGTTTACTAATTCGCGTTTTTGATTAACTAAAATTGTATATTAGTCAAATTTTCTGAAGTGGGCCACTAAAAATCAAGTAGTTGATTTTTATATCATATTTTGTAGATTGTTGAAGGTTTATATGTCAAAATTAATGTCTCCAAATATTTTTAGGTAAATTAATCATAATGTTCACATCCAATATCTTATAATATGTTAATGTTCACTGGAATTGGACACAATAAAACAACAAATTGTTAACTTGCAACGTTTCGTTTCTTTATTGAAACTTTATCAAGCAACTGAAAATTAACAAAGTATAACAACAATAACTACAAGTATTTTATAAAATAATATAAATTATAAAATACCTTAACAACACAAAAAGGAAGTTAACCATTAAAACTCAATAATTCTACATGTGTCAAAATGAAAGATTTTTAAATATGAAAGATTGTAACTATGATTCTAAATAATTACATGAAAGGCTGTAACTATGATTCTAAAAAGAAATTATTTGTAGTTGTATAATTTTGATTTAAATTTTATGATTAATTTTAGTTTTATGTTTTAATTTTATTTAAGATGTCATTATATATTAAACTAAGGCCTTGAGTATCCGAACGCAAATTTGCAGTTTTATTAATTTTGATATAAACCATTTCACTTAAATTTATTTTATGTTTATTTTGTTCACGATGTAAAATAGAAACTTTTTCAAATTGGAATTGATGTCCAACATCAAAATGATGCATAGCTAATGCTGTTTTGTTTGGTTTAACATAATTTATATTTTTACAATCATTTTTATGTTGTTTAATCTTTCTTCAAGCCATGAAGATAATATACTACGCATGAAAAATCTTCTTATTAATAATAATAACCCTATAAAACTCATTAATCGATTTACAAATAATTATAAATTGGTAAATAACAAAAAAGATGTCCAACAAATAACAACATACTTTAAATTTCCTTACATCAAAGAATTGTCCAGTAGTATTGATCGTTTTATTAGACCAAGAGGTGGAAAACTAGCATTTTATAATATAAAAACAATTAATACAGTTTATAGCAAATTAAAAGATCCAATTTCTCTTCTTCAACAATCTGGTTTGATTTATAAAATCCCAACGTTGCAAGTTAACAATTTGTTGTTTTATTGTGTCCAATTCCAGTGAACATTAACATATTTTTGGGTAATTTCCATTTTTCTGAAAATTATAAACAAATTAGTTTTAAGGCACATTTTGTATACACTGTTGTAATTAGACTTCATTTATGGATTAATTCAATTTTTAAATATAAAAAATATTTATATGTTACATAGGGGGCGCATCAAAATTTTAGAATGACTTGGGTGGGGTATGTTAAAAAAAAGGTTGGGAAAAAAGAGTCAAAATTCGGAAAAAGTTAAAGTACTTTTTTTTCATGTACGATAAAGTCTCCCATCTAGTCTAGTTTAAAAGTACTAAATTAGAAATGTGGTTTTTGGTAAAAATATCCTACTGTAATTTTTAATTGAAAGAAAAGCAAGAAGTGGTACATTTAGTTCAGTTTGATTTAATTAATATTATTTGTAAGAGAGAAGAATAAGATAGACAAATTCAATTATTAAAGAGTATGTGCACTTTCAAGCGAAAACTTTTTCCGAATAGAAAATTTGGATTTGAAGGATTTGTTATTAATATAGTCGAATCCAATTAACACGAAGATGTGCGCATTCGAGCGAAAAGTGGCACATTTCCGAGCGAGGGAGGCAAATGAAGCGCGACGCGGAGCGGCGCGCTTCATTTTCCCGAGATCGGAATGTGCCACTTTGAGCTCGAATGTGCACACTCGGCTTTAAACGTGATTTGCAATAATTTTGCTGACTAAAATTAAGAAATAATTCTTATCGTTTCCTCTCACTCGTACTTATGCTTTTGTTGTATCTTTTCGCTCTCTTCCACTCATTGCTATGGTAAAAATACGTTTTTCGATCATATAATCGATATTCAAATTAAATTTGTTGATTGGAAAGAAAGTTTAATTTACAAAATACAATGAATACGAAGATGTGCGCATTCGAGCGAAAAGTGGCACATTTCCGAGCGAGGGAGGCAAATGAAGCGCGACGCGGAGCGGCGCGCTTCATTTTCCCGAGATCGGAAATGTGCCACTTTGAGCTCGAATGTGCACACCTGCTTTTCGCCACGATTAACAATGATCAATTTACTTTTAATTTTATCTAAACATTTTATGATTCTATTTGATATTTTTTACTGTTGATTTTATAATTAATACTTATTTGTTTCGATTTTTTTGTAAATAAACACCTAACGAGGTAAAATTGTTTTTTTTTCAATTCTCCGGATAATCGAGTTTCCACTGTATTGAAAATCCGTTCTGTTTCAGTTAGTTTGCATGCGAACGAAGAACAAATGGCTCGACTTATGGGCCCACCTATGTTGTGACAAATTTTGGCAACTTATCACTTAGGAGAGGATTCCCTCTTGGATGTCCATCAGTGATTTATGAGCCAGGGATACGAACACATGGCCCTTAGAAATTTTAAAGATTAATTACACAGCACGTTGGATGTAATTTTATGTTGCACGTTAAGAAGTGCCATGGCCATCTTCGGAGATGTGTGTGGCACCGTGATTTTTTAAGGAAGTACACAAAAAAATTCAGCTACTTTTTCTTTATGGAAATTTGGCGAAATTAAGGAAGAAAGAAGAGCTCGCCCCTGCTTAAAGGCAAATCAATCTTGGAAAAGCAAAAGTGTCAGACTGTCACACGCTCAGTTTTACTTGTCCCTCTGCTAATTAATCATTTGTAGAACATTTAAAGCTTTTTTAATTTCTTTTTTTTCTTCGTCTCTTTGCTCGACTTGGAAATGTACGACGAAATATGTTCTTTTAATGCGCGACTAATTTTACTAAATATTAAAGGAGTATTAATAAAAATTTTCGGCTAATTCGGGAGCCGAACGGCACGATTCTAATGAGAAAAAAGCGCACACAAATTTTTCGTCGCTTTTATTATTGTTGGTTGTTTTTTTAATGTGTTTTTATTAGGAGTTTTGTGGCTCGAAGTTTAGATTTTTGAGTAAACTTTTTCTTGTCTATCGCGCCTCGTAATGGCAAAGTGACAGACAAACTGCCACCACATCCGCGCTCTTTGCTTTTTTATTTTTTTTATTCGTTTCGATGCTCGGAAGTGTTGCTATTAATTTGGGATTATTGCCTATCAAAATTGTTATTTTATTTTAATGAAGTGCGTGTGCGTGGAGTGGACGCGCGCCAGAAGTGAAACTTCTTGCTTGTTAGGTGATTTTTTATGTGGGGAAGTATTTCGAGCTTAGAATGTAGCAAAATTGTAAATGATAGTGGTGGCAATCAAAGAAAAAGAACGTAGAAGTCGGTGCCCCATTTTTTCTTTGTTCGTGGGACAATCGTTCTGTATTTAAGCGCTTTCAAATCTGTTTCTGATAAATTGTATACATATTACTTTAAAACTTGAAAATGCAAATATTTGTTTAGTTGTATTTTTTATTTCAGCTCTTATGAATTAATTTAAACTAATATGTATTACGTTTTGGAGAACATAATTAAAGCTTATCAAACTTTCTTCCATGAACAAATCTTAAAAAAGACTTATTTTCACAAAATTCCGCGTACAACGCAACCACTGTAAATTTTTTGGCGATGTCACTACCAGTCTGGGAACTCTAAAAATCAATATTTTGTAGGCTTCGTGAAAAATCAATACTTTTAAAGCTTCGTGAAATTTCGGTACATAAACTCCGCCCCTTTACTTAACGCAAATTTTCCATAACTTACTTATAGGTAGCTTGAATACAACGTACTTTGAATGTAAGATATGTGCTTCAAAGAAAAATTAGAAAATTTAAATTATATCAGTCTTTAAAACATTTTTTTAAAATGATTTTAATATATTACTTAAAAATTGAATTTGCAAATATTGGTTTAACTGTATTTTGTTATTTTAACTCTTACAAATTAATGTAAATTAATATGTATTAGTTTTTGGAGAACATAATTAAAGCTTATCAAACTTTCCTCCATGAAAATATCATCAAAAAGACTTATTTTCACAAAATTCCGCTTATAACGCAACCAATGTAAATTTATTGGCGATGTTACTACCAGTCTGGGACTTCTAAAAATCAATACTTTGTAGGCTTCGTGAAAAATCAATACTTTGCAAGGCTTCGTGAAAACTCGGTACATAAACTCCGCCCCTTTACTTAATGCAAAGTTGGCTTAACATATAGGCAGCTTCAATACAACGTGCTGTGAATGTAAGATAATTGCTTCAAAGAAAAATTCTAAAATTTTAATTATGCAAGTCTTTAAAACATTTTTTTAAATGACTTTAATATATTACTTAAAAATTGAAAATGCAAATATTTGTTTAATTGTAATTTTTTATTTCAACTTTTAGAAATTAATTTAAACTAATATGTATTACGTTTTGGAGAACATAATTAAGGCTTATCAAACTTTCCTCTATGAGAATATCTCAAAAAAGAGTTATTTTCACAAAATTCCGCGTATAACGCAACCACTGTAAATTTTTTGGCGATGTCACTGCCAGTCTGGGACCTCTAAAAATCAATACTTTGTAGGCTTGGTGAAAAATCAATACTTTGCGAGGCTTCGTGAAAACTCGGTACATAAACTCCGCCCCTTTACTTAATGCAAAGGTGGCTTAACATATAGGCAGCTTTAATACAACGTGCTGTGAATGTAAGATAATTGCTTCAAAGAAAAATTCTAAAATTTTAATTATGCAAGTCTTTAAAACATTTTTTTAAATGACTTTAATATATTACTTAAAAATTGAAAATGCAAATATTTGTTTAATTGTAATTTTTTATTTCAACTTTTAGAAATTAATTTAAACTAATATGTATTACGTTTTGGAGAACATAATTAAGGCTTATCAAACTTTCCTCTATGAAAATATCTCAAAAAAGAGTTATTTTCACAAAATTCCGCGTATAACGCAACCACTGTAAATTTTTTGGCGATGTCACTGCCAGTCTGGGACCTCTAAAAATCAATACTTTGTAGGCTTGGTGAAAAATCAATACTTTGCAAGGCTTCGTGAAAACTCGGTACATAAACTCCGCCCCTTTACTTAATGCAAAGTTGTCTTAACTTATAGGCAGCTTTAATACAACGTGCTTTGAATGTAGCATATGTGCTTCAAAGAAAAATTACAAAATCTAAATTATACAAGTTTTTAAAACATTTTTCTAAATGACTTTAATATATGTGTTTAGATTTATGAATTCCATCTCAACATTTACAAAGGATGCGGCGATACTTACCTATCTCTTCTCGCTCTATTCCCCTCATGCGATCGGAATTTTGGTGACGCTCGAAATGTAGTGCCCTCGGCAAAGAAGCTTTACTTCAGAGAAAACTAAGTTTCTGCGATATAAAAGTAGATATATCTAATTCATAAGAATGCAAATAATAATTATGTGCTTTAATTTTATATTGAAATAGATTACTGAAGCCTTTAGAACTGGGGTCTCCAAACTGCGGCCCGCGGGCGAAATCCGGCCCGCTAGTGTCATCAAACGGGCCCGCGACAGATAATGGGTTATTGTTTGCTGTGATAAGTTGGATAAAAAACAAATTATAGACAATGGCAGGAAAATGAAAACAATTTTGGTCCTTGGAACTTACCGGAGTAACCAATATGGCCCTAAGACTGGAACGTTTGGGGACCCCCCTACTTTAGAAGAAACGATGAGCCCGAACTTGGTCAAGTAATGGCGCGATAGTTGTTATCTCTGGGGCAACCCCGAAATTCAAAGTTGTTCTTAGTATTGAGATGATAACTTTTTGCCAGGACTGTACAGTCAGCCTAAGAAGTAATCAACACCCTAGAAACAGACCTACAGTAAACGTACTATGACAAGAGACAAAATCTGGCGCTGCATGGTTAAAAAACAATTAAGATTGATCTTTGTACTTTTTGGTACCTAGAACTAAAGGTACTAAAATTACAAAGATCAATCTTAATTGTTTTTTAACCATGCAGCGCCAGATTTTCTCTCTTGCATAGTACGTTTACTGTAGGTCCGTTTCTAGGGTGTTGATTACTTCTTAGTTTGACTGTACCTATATATTGGCCCACAACTTGAAACACAGCCTGGCTTGATCTTGATTATTAGTAGAGTATGCTAAGACTGTATTCAAGCACTACTTAAAATTAAATTCGATCAAATCTCGAAATTCTCGTAACGCTCGAAAATCGTAGCCACCTCAGTAAAGAAGCTTTACTTCAAAATCCTTAAGAAATGATCTACAATTTAATTTGTTTGTAGATTTCTTGTGGATTATTTAAAAATTGTCGTTTTGGGATTTTATAATTAATAAAATGCAGAAGATCGATTGTGCACACTCGGTTTTTAAGCATGATTCACAATAAGCAACTTTCCAAACAGTCGTATATGTTTATAAAATTAATTAATAGTTAAAAATGTTGCTACTACTTATTGAAATCATTTTTTTCGTTTCCTCTCACTCGCACTTATAGAATTTTTGTATCTTTTCGCTCTCTCCCACTCATTGTAATAATACAAATAAGGACTCTCATGCTTGTCGTATTATTTAATAGTTTTCTCTCGCTTGTCTTCATGTGATGTTCGTATATTTTCGCTCGCTCCCACTCATTGAAAAAATTTAAATAGAATAAATACGAAGATGTGCGCATTCGAGCGAAAAGTGGCACATTTCCGAGCGAGGGAGGCAAATGAAGCGCGACGCGGAGCGGCGCGCTTCATTTTCCCGAGATCGGAATGTGCCACTTTGAGCTCGAATGTGCACACTCGGCTTTAAGCACGATTCAAAGTAATTTTGGTAACAAAAAAGTAGTATACAATTTTTATCATTCCCTCTCACTCTTACTTATGAGTTTTTTGTATCTTTTCGCTCTCTCCCACTCATTGCTATGGTAAAAATACGTTTTTCGAACATATAATCAATATTTACTGAAATAAATTGAAATTTGTTGTTTGTAAAGAAAGTTTAATTTTCAAAATTTATTTAATACGAGGATGTGCGCATTCGAGCGAAAAGTGGCACATTTCCGAGCGAGGGAGGCAAATGAAGCGCGACGCGGAGCGGCGCGCTTCATTTTCCCGAGATCGGAATGTGCCACTTTGAGCTCGAATGTGCACACTCCGTTTTAAGCACGATTCACAATAATTCAAAATAATTTTAATAAAAAAATTACAAAACTTTTTATACCAGAAGCACCAAATCTCGAATTTAATGCTTCTAAACAGTTATTTTAGGCACCATTCACAATGAACAATTTTAAGCATGTATCGCAGGCAAAATTATTAATTAACATTTTTTCTTTCTCTTTTCGGTCCGGCCTTTCACTTCATACCTCCTCCTCACGTGATTTGGTCTCGCACAAGAAGTTTCACTTCACGGCCCGGAATCGAAACCGATAGGAAGCTACACAATTTAAGATCGAGAAGTTGAGATCCAAAAATTACATAAGCGAAAGAAGTAAAATGTGTGTTGTCTTTGGATGGGTTTCAGTTAAATATTCGTCAATCAACGAGGAGTGACTCTTAAAATAAATATCATTCAAAACTCATTAGTTACATCGTCGTTCTAAAATTATACGACGAGGAATTAATTTCGTGACGTCCGCAAACAAAAATAAAATGACGTTTAATTAGACTCCCCCTTTGTCCATTATCGTTAGTGCGCTTTAATTTTTTTAATCAAATAACAATTTCGCTTCTTGTAAGTCTTAAAACCGCCACCTTTGCGAAAATTAGTCGATTTTTGGTGCCCTTCGTAATGTCACTTGATTTTTACAAATTAATCCTACTTCTCTTAAGTTAAATTAAATTCATCTTCGAGAAACAAAAGTTACAACAAAAGTCCAATACAAAGCGCTTAAATAATAATAAAATATATTTATTTAATACATATAACAGCCATTTAAATAATTAAATTAATACGTTCGCTTAATTGTTAAAGTACATAAAAAAAAACAATCATTTTTCGTTCTTCGACCAAAAATTACTTAACACGTACATCAAACGGCACTTACAAGAGCCAATCAAAGATCCGAATCACCTCGGATTAAAATCGTAAGCATTTTGGTGGACGGAAGGCGCCCTCAAGTTGGGGGCGTTCGTGTAGAAGCCCCCGTAATTGCCATACACGTGCCTCCCAAAATTTCCACCCCTTATCGCCTTATCGTTATTGTAAACCGTGTTGTAGTTGTGCAAGATGTTGTGCGAGTGGTAGACAGGGCCGTAGTTGCACAGCTCGATGGATAGGGCTGCCCGATGGGGCTCAGGCCCGGATTGAAGGACAACAAAGACGTGGAGCTTTGGGTCATGCTCTGGTACCTCGTGTTCAACGATGCCGTGTGGTGGTCCTGGATGGCCCCGTTTTGCACTTGGGATGACAGCTCGTCGTCTGCAAAAAATTTTCGAAATTAAGAGCTCCCATACACTTATTATTTCAAAAATAAATCAAAAGGCACACGTTGAGCAACTTTAGAAAAATTAAAACGATTGTAATTCTTTTTCTAATGTAAAATATGTCTTATGTAGTTTGTTATAAATCGGGAAGAGCTGCCAAAAGTTGTCATAACAATTCGAAACGGAACGAAAAGGCTCCCGAAAGATTTAGGACGAGAAAAGTGCGGTCGGGCGCCATTTTGTTGTAAAATCTTTTTGAATGGATGAACAGAACTTTAAAATAAACAAAAATACAGAGGTGTATCTCGGGCTTGGAAGGAAATGTTTGTGTTTCTTGGTGAGTGATTTGTGTTTATGTAGGAGCTACCTGGTTTCTGTTGCTTTTTTCCGTTCTTTTTAATATTAATCTTTTTTTTTTGGGGCGTCGAGATTTCTTTAGATGTTTGGCTCGGCACAAAGCATCGATTTTTAACTGCTGGGGCGACCCAAAAGACTTCCCACTTGAAACGCTTTTCTTCTTCGAAAACAAAGCTTTAATTTGTTGGGCGCTGGTTTTTTTACAATTTTTATGGCCCTTGAGTGCGTTCTTAAGATATTTTAAGTAACGAAGGGATTACACTCTCGAAAAAGCAACTTTTGGTGAAGAGACGTTAAATCCAAAAGTCGAAAAAGTAAACAAAGATAATTTGTTGTGTGATTTATTAACTGGGAAGGAAGCCATGTGTTTTATACAATTTATAAACAAAAATCTACTCGACTTTCGGTTGGCTCTTAAGCCCGAGTTAACTTTAAAAGATTTGTTTATAAAATCGTAAAACCGAAAGTGAGTTAAAGTTATGTCCTCCTTCGAGCAGCTTTTTATGTTCGTTTCCGTAATTAATTGCTCATTACATGTGTTCAGTTTTCGGCTCTTAATTGAAGAAAAACAAATCGAAAAAGCACTCACCCTTGCCGAAGATGGCGGGGGGCGTTCGTGGGGACCTTTGCTTGCTCGTTTGGTTGTTGCTTTGGGAGAGCACCTCCGAGCCACTAAAAATAATGCGAAATTACATCCAACACCTACTCTTAATTAAAAACTACACAATTAACTAATTGGGCGAGAGAAAAATTTACATTAACACTAGAACCGCGGAATCGGTCGTTTTGACCGTTTCGCAACTTTATCGTCTTGTCACCTTTTATTAGTAGAATATATTTCTGCGGTATTAAATGACTTTTCCTAATTTTAATTGATAATTACTGTCCTATAATAGCTTTTCTTTTTAAATTGTGTTTTTTTCCTTTAATATGAGACATTATACCAAAAGACACATACTCTTTTCTTCTAGTAAAGATGCAATTATTAATTGTAAAAAATTAGTAGCCCAGGTCTTTGTTCAAGGTCCAATCTATCCCTATATCAAAATTCATCAAAATTGGTTCAGTGGTTTAGGCGTGAAAAGGTAACAGACAGACGGACAGACAGACAGACAGAGATACTTTCGTCTTTATAATATCAGTTTGGGTAATTAAATTTTTTTAGAAAATAGATTAAGTATTGTGAATCGTGCTTAAAGTGGAGTGTGCACATTCGAGCTCAAAGTGGCACATTCCGATCTCGGGAAAATGAAGCGCGCCGCTCCGCGTCGCGCTTCATTTGCCTCCCTCGCTCGGAAATGTGCCACTTTTCGCTCGAATGCGCACATCTTCGTTTTTATTACATTTGTTGCATGAATCTTTTCTTTTCAAATCAAACAATTAAAATTTCAATCGATTTTGATTTTACATTCGGTGAAACTTATGGATTTTATTGTTTTAAAACTCTTCGAAAAGCATTAAATGAGTCGCAATAAATATTTAATTGCTAAAACAAGAATTTTTCTTAAGTAAGTCTAAAACTACCGCGGTTCTACTGTTAAACCGTGTTTCCCAACACATTCAAATTTGTCTATTTTACGATCACAAAAACTGTCCTTTATGTAAAAATTTTAAAATAAATCTGCTCAAGACTACAAAGAAACTACTTCAACTAATTTATTTTCATTAAATCGAATTTGAAAATTTTTGCAGTGGCGTGCATCGACGCAACAACCGCCGTCAAAGCGCGCGCCCATCCGTGGAGCTCTTCGAACGTCTTTCTTAGTCATTTCTATTTATTTAACAACATCCAAATTATGTCAGAGGAAAATAATTTTATTTGCAGATAAAAGAAAAGTTATGGGTTCACTTGAAGCAGCAAAGTTTAAAATTACTCAACCAAAACTAATAAAGAGCGCCGTAAATAAGTTAAGTAGCGTTTCTTTGTAATCATTTCGACTAATTTGCTCGTAAATACCATAAAACAGTTCGTTTGCCCAAATTATGGGACAACTTAAGCTACTTTGACATCGCAAAGCCGATGTTTGACTTTCATTCGGCTTCTTTTTTAATCCCATCGCCGCAGATTATTTTTAGAGAGTCCCCCCGCTTTTTTTCCCGAAACTTAGTCCTTTTTTAGAAGTTTTCCACAAAAAAAAGTGGCTTCCTCAGAGCCTGTCGACACGTCCGACGTCGCTTTGAGACAAAATAAAATTTGATAAACGATTTACAAGGCGAGACTCGTCGAGAATAATTGAGACGAATTTGTTCCGAGGGATTAATTAAAAATAAGTTGGTGATTTTTTTGCCGGAGCGCAATTATTCATTTTTTGTTACTGTACGTTCTAAAATGGGAACGATTTATTTGTTTTGAAAGTGTCTTAAAAAAAGAAAGGAGAAGCAAGATGCATCCTAGTTCGAGCTATTTTAAGTTTTAGTAATTTAGTAGCGATAAGCGAATTCCTATGGGAACCAGAATTTTAAAAACCTTCGACGATTATGAACGTTATTTATTTTGATTTTAAAACAGCTCTTAATTTTTGAAGCACCCGCTTCCACGATATTTTTAAATTATACCAATAAACATTTCAAGAACGGATGATTTTTAAATAAATATCTTTCTAGCTTTTGCACACACTTTTTTTTTATTTCTACGACACCGAAACTTACTGTCGTGGATATTTATAATTCTTTTAGGCTAATTTATATCCGCTCATAATTCACAATAACGATTTTCAGGTTTTTGCTCGTTTTTTCGAAAGCTCACCCTTGGAACAACGTTTTTTTAGTTACGAACGTTCTTTGCTCCAAAATTTCTTTAATTAACCCTCCGATATTTTTACACCAGACTAAGGAAAATAGCTTTAAAATTTCGATTCTTTTTTGATTTTTATCCCATCTCAAACAATAATAGAAATATTCGTCTTTGTAGCTCACAATTTGCAATTTGACGTACCAGCAAAAAAACGTCCAACTTTGAATTTAATTTACTAGTAATATAACTAAATTAATTGCTCTATGTTTTATATCACCTTAGAGAGAAAAGCTTCAAGGTATTAAATCTTTTTTGATTTTTGTTCTACCTTTAAAAATAACCGAGTTACGAGCTTTTTTAAATAACGCCTTGCAATGTCGTTTATCACAAAAAATCTCTTTAAATTTAATTGATTTTTTTGTGGATTAACTCCTTTACATTTTGAAACTATCTTTAAGAAAGGGACTTCAAGATTTCGTCTTTTTTTGGTTTCTCTGGTATCTCTAAAAATCAAAGTAACTCCATCAGTAAATGGACCAACTTTGTTTTTCTTTTTACACAATAATCTGCCCGATTTTAGGAGCTTTCTGAGGATTTTTTCAATTTTAATACATCTCTTAAGGTAAAAGAGATCCAGCCCAAAACTTCTTAAACTCTTGCAACACCTAAAAAGAAGTCGTTTAATCGAATTTTTCTCAACATTGAAAAAAACCAAAAAAAAAATGATTAAGATATAAAAAAAAAAATTCAAGCAAATTTTCGTGAGTTAAAACAAATTAAAAGAAGATACAACCAACAATTCTTCCCGAAGCATTAAGTCTTAATGTGTTCAAAGCAAGTACTTCGTTATTTCTGTATCTGCCAGCCAGTTGAATTAATAGCCCCGAAGTATGCCAGGACATCCATCTTATAAACATATACGTCCCTCCTTACAAATGATCCCATACCTCACACACACACACACCCTTCTCGTTTTTTGTACGATTTCATCGTCTTCATCCCAAGACTCACCTATCGTCTGGGTCGCAATCCCTGAAGCCCTTCGCAAACGGATTGCTCGCAATCTTCAACTGCGTTATCTGCAAAAAATAAATCGAATAAAAGCCCCAAGGGACGCCCGGAAAGAGTTACCCTATGATTTTGATAAGCTGTGACTGCTGTGAACGAGGTTTCAGGAAAGACAAAGGTTTTGTAGTGATGGCCCACGTCTTCGCCGCTCTGAGGGGGGAGATAAACGATATGGAACCTCGGCTGATACCGGTGCATTGAATTTAAAATAATCTGTAAGCTCTTCTGTATACTAAGAACTTCCTCTTTGTACTTTCAAGCCACTTACATGTCCATTGTCGTCGAGCTGATTGTTGGTCAGTTTTAATTTATCGAAAGAGACCACCTGTTTCATCCATTGCTCTCCGGTCGCTGGGCTGTCTGGATGGACATGTATTCTTGGAGGCGAAATGGGATCGGCTTTGCCGGCCACCACCCAACTCGAACTACGATTTCATTTGTGAAGACTTAACTCAAACTACTTTAATAAAAAATACCTATGGAAAGCATATCTGTATCTCTTGTCGTCTAAAGGAATAAAATCCATCATTAAAACATACTGGGAATGCCTCTCAAGTCCACAGATTCTAACTTGAAAAGTTGGAAACATCCTTCTGCCAGCCTTGGTGACAATCATTTCGGTTCCCAGATGGTGGAACTCGTCCCACAAGGGTTTCATTTCTAACAAGGCACCAGCAGTACTTAGGGCTGCCGAAGAGCTAAGCAAATCGAACAAATTAATGGGTGGCTTACGACGAAACTGCTCACAAACCTGGAATGGGTGGGCTTATTAAGGTTCGTCCGATTACTCTCAGCTTCTGGTTCCGAATCTAAAGATATTGAATCAGCATGAGTTAGGGGCGAATATGCTTTTCTATTTTTTGAAGCACTCTGTATGCAAGCTGGAATATAAATAGGAGAGTTTAAACATTAACAAAGGGATGTGCACGTCGTTTTTGGGGGTGACTTATGGGTGTGTAAGCGTTCGGGTGTTTGGAATGCCAGTAAATCAGTCAGGAATTCTAAAACATAAGCCTATATGTAGCTATTAGTCACTTTTGCTTAGTTTTTACATATTTCTTCTGAAATATTTAGATTTATGACATGCCTGGATCCATTTAATGAGACACATGAGATCTATGATTTTTCTTACTTATTTGCTTAGATTTTTCTGTGAAATTGGTACAGAAGCTTCCCCTAGCATGACTTTATCTTGTACTTGCTAATCTTACATGTTAGATTAAGTTTTGAGGCTTTAAAATGAACTTTTTGTGAAAGACTTGTAAAATAAAGGTTTTAATGGTTTTAATCTTTCTACAATCCATTTTCAATTGATATGGGCCTTGAAATTGCTTTATCCGTTTAGTATTATGCTTTGTACCAATTTTGATTCCAATCCAGCAACACATGTTGTTTATCTGATCACTTGATGACTCTATCGAGAAACCTAGAAATGCATAAGTAAATGCAAGATTTTATACTTAGAGAAGTGGTGATGAATTTTTGTGTATAGATCACCTTTATAATGCTACTGGCTTTGTTTTCAACTGGTTACATATGTTTTTTGGTACAAGATAAAGGAGTGAGGTCTCATCGTAGAACCCATATTAAGTTGCACTGAATACTTCCAAAATAAGTTTGTAAATGATATAAAATTGGTATCAGAATAATTGCTTTTTATCTACGAGTCTATTGGAACATCTGGAATGTTCCTACATTACATTTTTATAAATGAACACCTGTTTGAATATGCAAGTTTTTAGTTGTTGAACGCAGCCTAATTTACACGATAACGTGTTAAGTAAAATCATAAAGAAGGGTAGTTTAAATACAAAAACGGCTTTAATGTGATTAGAAATAACAATTATTAATAAAAATTTGGTTTTTAAGCGTTTTCTTATTATTATTTCAAAAATAAAATAAATTTACGAGGCTATTTTCCCAAAGTAAGTCGTCCTTTCGAGTGTAGCGTTTCGGGGTTTCAACAAGTGACGTTTTTGGCTCTCGAACTTTTACAATTTTTTTCGCCCAAAACGCGTCCACAAAAGTGAAAGTATGTGTAAAGTGGTTTCGGGGGGCCCTGATTTCGATTTTTCCAATTACTTTCGTCGGGGCATTGTTTTTTTGCCCAAAAATTGGAAATTTCGGGTCAGCATTTTGGGAACTAGCGCCGCGAGTGGGGTCTTTCGGAACTTCGAAGTTTGGACATCGACTGCTGGTGGTGATCCTCGCTTGTTTACATTTTGGAGGTTAGATGGTATGTTTACTTCTCAAATACATGTGAGTTGTACTTTATGTTTTTTTTTTGTGGGATTATGTTAATTGTTTTGTGCAATTCAACTTGTGAAAGCATCCGGTTGTTGTTTATAAAACTGATTACTTTATATCAGTGCTTGTTTAATGCTTTTACATAATATGTTGTAGCTTCTTTTGCAGGACTTTTTACACTTTGAAGAATAATTGAAATATCAAATAAAGTATTGCTATGAATTGAACAAAAATCGAAAGGAATTTTGGGAGTGAAGTACACATATGAGGCTATCCAAAAGTTGTTTATTTTTATATCGCAGTACACATTAAAGTCAGAAGCCTCGATGCATAATTAAAGAAATATACACAAACACACGCACCACTATTAATATGTGATAAAATTACAAATTGATAATAAAGAATAACATGTCGACACGAACCAATTGTGGTTACGTGGTTTATCGTTTCCAAATGGAAGCAAATCAACGATTAATGCAAACTATTATAAAAGAACAGTTTACTTTTTAAAGTGTTTTAGGTTGAATTAACTTTATTATTACGATGGTTTTATTCGAAGCCACATCAAAAAGTTTGGAAGTCACAAAAACTTTATTGACGAGATTTAAGAAGCAAAAACCTTACGGTTAATTTACATTGTACAAAATTCAGGAAAAAGTGCACCAAAGAACAGTTTAAAAGCATTGTTTAAGATTGTTGCAAACCGAAAACTTACACGATGATGAATGCTATTAAAAAATAGTGTAAATTTGGAATAATTCAATAACCGATGCAAATATTTTACTTCGGTAATGTGCAATAAGATTAAATAAGTAGATATATATAGAAAAAATGAATGGATCTGTAAATACAGAGTTATTTTTCAGTTTGCAACAATTTAAGGAATTTTTCAAAGTAAGCCGATCCATAAAATTCATTTTTGTTTTGGGTGTAATTTGTCGCTTGATTTTTTGCATTGTAACTTAATCAAAAATAGGTGAATGTGCTTTATTTTTGAGATTAATGTTTTTAATTTGATTTTAATCACTTTTGAGCTATGAAACAAGTTGAATAATTCAATAGCCTTTGGAAACGCATAAACCACACATCCAAAAGGAACTACAACATGAATTGCACTATTTTTATATTGTATTTTGGGGATGTTTTATTTTTTTCAAAATTTTTGGGACATTTCGACGACGCTTTGGCTAAATCAGAGAGGGTAGCAGTATAACACTACACACCCCAACGAAATAAATAAATTCTTCAACCAGGGTGTTTGCACAGTGTAATCTGCTTAGTTTTAGTTTGGTGTTTTATTTCTTTTTGTACCTATATTTGTGTGTTATGTGGAAGTTTCTGGATGACTTTTTTAATTTGCAAACTCACAACTTTCTTCACCAGAAACCTCCACGAGGAAAATGTCAACGGGTTTGCCAAAATTGTTTTCACACCCGGAAGTGTGCTTTCTACGAAATCGTGCGAAAAGAAAAATGCGAACGGGGATGAAGGTTGAGCAACGTTGTTCCCTTTTTATGGTAAACAAATTAAGTCCCTCGGGTTTTACGGTTTTTTCATTTTATTTATTGCAGCGGTTCTCAGCGAAGATATCGCGATATTTAAAACGTGGAAACTTAAAATAAAAAACCAAAAAAAAAAGTTTAACATCGATTACTGGATTAAGATGGAGTCTTTGCTGACGGGTTTTTTGAAAAAAATTAAATTCGCGCTTTTTGCCAGGACGGCTGTTCAAGACCTGGACGTGTCGGGGTTGAGCCTCGGGGCTGCCCATGGTAAAAAAAATAACAAACGCCGATTTTTGAATTTTTTCTAACGAAACGTAAGTGCTTCACGTGGTGATTTCGTCGCCGTCTTCGTAGCGCTTCGAGTCCTAACGGGGCTCGGAGCCCGCGATTTGGGAGTGCCGTTTTTACTCCTTTTCGTCCCTTCTGCCATTTTTTTTACATTTTTTGGGGAACGCGGAACGTTTCCCGAAGCTTCTCTTCGGCATCGAAATAGGTAAGTGGCCTTTTGATTATGCGGCCTTTTATAAAACGTTGCGCCCTTTTTTGCGGTGTGTTTTTTCGTTTTTCAGGGCGGACTTTTGCGTTTTTCGACAAGATTCGTTTTGTTGCGTTGGCAAGAAAGTGATTACGGTTTTTTAGTTTGAAATGAAAGTCAAATTTTTTTTAAAACATAATTTTCCTGGTTATCTTTTCGTGTACAAGGTGGGGCATAACTAACGTGACCAATTTTTTTTTTGTTAAAACGGGACCTTTGGTAATTGAGCTTAAAACCGAGTGTGCATTCGAGCTCAAAGTGGCACATTCCGATCTCGGGAAAATGAAGCGCGCCGCTCGCGTCGCGCTTCATTTGCCTCCCTCGCTCGGAAATGTGCCACTTTTCGCTCGAATGCGCACATCCTCGTATTTATTGCATTTGTCTACATTCATCTTCTCTCATTAAATTAAAAAACTCATATTTGAACGATATAATAGCGTTAATGTTTTTTAATAAGTTTGTTTAAAAGAATTACATCATTGATTAGGCGTTTTTGGAATAAAGACGGTTCTGTAATTTTTAATTGAATAATTTTGAAAAATTAATTGATTATTGCAAATTGTTGTTTAAAACCGAGTGTGCACATTCGAGCTCAAAGTGGCACATTCCGATCTCGGGAAAATGAAGCGCGCCGCTCCGCGTCGCGCTTCATTTGCCTCCCTCGCTCGGAAATGTGCCACTTTTCGCTCGAATGCGCACATCCTCGTATTTATTGCATTTGTCTACTTTATCCTTCGCTCTTTCAAATCAAAAATTTTAATTTAATTTAATAATAATCGATTTTATTTTCAAAAAATGTATTTACCATAGCAATGAGTGGAAGGGAGCGAGAAGATACGATAATTTGTTCAATGCAAGTGAGAAGGAACGATTAAAATTATTCAATCAATTTTTCGTGTAATTGATTGGTCTAAATTATTGCGAATCATTAAAAAATTGCCGTAAAATTAATTTGTATTTCAATAAAGAGGGAGGAATTGAATTCTTGTTACGATTTTTTAATATTTGGTATCGTAATTGACACGTGCCATTGGAATTTAATACTCAAGAAAAGACTCAATAGTTTATAAATTTAAAAAAAAGTTAAGTTTTTGTATTTTTATTAATAAAAGTCAATTCTAATGCATAAATAAATATGTGTTTTACTTAAGGGGTTATGCCGACTTGGAATCGAGAACATTACTTGATTTTCAAGAATTTTTGCTGTTTTAATAAGTGTTTATTGAAATTCACAAAATACTATCAAAAAATAACTATTTCGAAATACATGTACAATGGGCCCAATTGAAAATCACCATCCCAGCATACTCGTTCAGGACGCCTAATAGAGGTCTTTTAGTACAAAAATATTCAACTTTACAGTTACCTATACATCTATTTTTAAGATGATTTATCGTTTTTTTGGTAGGGGTAGGTCCAAATGCCCTTTCTGTAATTATTTTGGCGTTCAGTTTTGCAATATTTTAAAAACATAAGTCTTTTATTATTAATTATTTATTTTTGATTATTGATTGTTAATTTTAAATGGATATTGAGGGAAATCAACTTTATTTAAAGATAAAATTAATCTATTTTAGGATTAATATGAAACTGTTTACAAATGTGCAGTATTAATTAATTCATTTTTTGTGACTTCATATAGATCACTTTTGAGGTGCTAATACATATAATAAACAACAAATTGCAACGATTTTAACATGTTTTTTATAAATATTATCGTCATTTTTATGATAACAATAGCAACAATTACACTTAGGAGTGAGAAGAGTTAAACAGTTTCAGATAAGGTACTGCTGTAGTGGTAATTTGCATTTTGGCTGACTGTACAAATTTTTTTAGGAAAAAATATTTAACAATGAATGAAATATGACTCTTCTCTTAGAACGTCCGTTTTTTTACCAAGATATCTTCGGAACGGCTTATTTGAAATCAAAATAAAAGAATATTGCGATAGTATATTGCGTTACAAAGGGCCTGAACGAAGGGTTTGGTAAAATTTTGATTTTTAACAAAATGACAACGATTTTACGAAAATGTCAAATTTTTGAGGGAACTGATTTTGGTTTTTTTGCAATAAACAACAAAATTTTAATCGAAATAAAAAATCCTTCGATCAGGTCCTACCTATTGTAATAACAAATAAGCACGTAAAATTTTAGTTTGATCGGTGCAATAGTTTTTTTAAAATTTTGGTCACCGCAACTGTATTATAAAAAAAAACAATTTTTGAGATAATCGCGTTTAAAGCTTGAAGTCTATGTTTTTTATATTTAAAACTATTTTTTTTTAACTTATAACTTTTGAACGTGTGCTCCAATTTTTATATAACGTTGGAGAAATGAAATTAAAAAAAAATTGATATTTTGGCCTAACATAAGTAGGCATAACCCCTTAAACCTATTCATTATTGGTTATTAAAATATATTTTTTATTATTTAACTGACATAAAGTACAAATTTTTTGGATTTTATATCATTTTATTTTCGGGGTACGGCAAACCCCACCTAGTATGGCATGTGACATTTAGTCACCTAGTATGCGGAAGGTTAATAGTGGTATAAAATTAAATTTGTCCGATCAGATTCAAAAAAAAAGTTGTAAGTACCATCGATTTGCGAAAACCGAAATTACTTTCTTGCCAACCCAATATTTTGCGAAGAGCCTTAAAGTCCTTTTCGGCGCGTGGATTTTTAACTCGCAATTTTCGACTTTCGAAATGAGCGTCGCGTTCGCGAGCGTCGCTTTCTTCGGACCGTCGGTTACGTTAAATGCCTAAGCCTTTAGCTTGGCTAATTGCGTAAAGTTAACGACGCCGAGCGCCGTAATGTGCCTTTAAATCAAATCCTACTCATTAGCCTAACATACTGCAGATTTGTACCCTTCATTTTTTGATTTATTTCGTCCCCAAATATTTATTTTTGAGTCGCCGTACTCTCTTTGTCTCTTTGTGCGCTTAATTTTAGAAGTTCGTTGGAACCGAACGCAGAAAAGAGTTTAGGGCGAATTTTAAAGGGGTTGTTAGTTAAAATTAAAAAAAAAAAACTGACCTTCGATCTGCTTCATCGGTGAGACTGTGGTTAATTGCTTCATACTCGAAAATTGCCACGCTTCTGAAGAGTAGCAGCAATCGTTTTGCAAAGGGATGCTGGCATCGTTTGCACCCCCCAAATCTCTTGTTAATTGTAGATAATCCTGGTGGTGCATCTTTTCTTGCTTCTTAGGACATCACACACTTGAAAAATTAAAACGAAAAGCGCAATAAATATACACAAATCAAAAAATGGATATAACGTTAGTTTTGCAATTTTTTGTGCTTGACTTGACGAAAAAAAATTAATTATTGGAGGTTTTGACAGAGTAAATTGAAAGATAACGAAGAAAACGTAAGAAAGTGATAAAAAAGTTAGCGACTTACATTCTTGAAAAGGTTTTCGTTAAGTCCAATAAAATCCTTCGTAAAAAAGAACAAATCGTCACACTATAAAGTTTTTCGTCGAATCTTTAACAAAAAGACTTAAAGTCCGGCCCTTCATTCGGCACCTAATCGAAAAGGATTTCGCCACCGCGTTTAGAGCTAATGAAAATTAATCGGCGAACTGAACTTCACCTTTCGTGTTATTTTTTTTATATTTTTTTTCGTCGCCGACAAAGTCCCGTCGACGCCGGATTAACAATATTATTAACAATTCTTCAATTCGCAGCTTTCCCTAATGAACTGCGATGACTGAATGGATTTTAAAATTTTAACACATGGTGTCAACGAAAGGCGCGACATTTTTTGGGGGCCCCCACTTTGAACCTTATGTTGCTTTTGCTTACTTTTGATCTCGACTTTTGGGCGGAGTTTTTGACTTAAGTACACTCGTGAGAAAAAGCCGAGTTGCTTTTAGGTTAGGCGGACGAGCGACGCTTAAAGGCTGAATCGACTAAAAGATTGTTTTTTTTTTTATTTAAGAGATAGGGCTTATAAAGAAATTAATTAACAAGGTTGTAAATGGTATCCAAAAATATGGATTTTTTGGTTTTTTACACATTTGCTCAATTTTTAAGTAACTTGCCAAGGTGCAACTTTAGACATTTTTAAATTGTTTTTAGAATTTTGAGTTTTTCTACCATTTTGAATGAGTACAAATTTTTTATTAATCAAAATACACTCAACTTTTTTTTGCACGGTAGATTTCGAAAAATGTATATTTGACGTATTAATTTTAGCAATCAGTAAATTGTGTAAATTACTTATTACTTTTGGGGCACTCGTTTTATTTTGAAAATATCTTTTACATTTTATTATTTTCGAAAAATTTATAACTTGTCCAAAAATCTTTTGAATTAAGGGAGATACCGAGCTCCCCAACTTTTGATATTATATTTACAACCAAAAAAATGAAAAGAACAACAGGGCTTATGCCTAACCGCAATGCAATCAAATGTTAGGGCTGTTTTTTGTTTTTTTTAATTTTAGTGTGACAATTTTGCCTTTTTATGTATTTTCATAAAAGGCTGAAGTGTGTTGTGCCCTCTTGTGGTTTAGCGAATACGTAGAAAGACAAAAGTGGTGAACCTAAAAATAAAAAAATAATGTAACTTTAAGGCGCATTGGGGTTAGTCATAACCCTTGTTAGGGTTCTAAGGTTAAGGGAGATATCGCACTTCCAAATTTTTAATATTTTACATCTGAATAGGAAAATTTGTTCTAAAATTTTTTAGAAATTATTTTAATCAAAACTGAGTGTACACATCCTTGTATTAATTGAATTTTTCAAATCAAAAAATTAAATTTAGTTCAGTTTGATTGAATTTTTTTGACTTGATAAGAGAGAAAAATGATGTGGACAAATTCAATGAATACGAGGATGTGCGCATTCGAGCGAAAAGTGGCACATTTCCGAGCGAGGGAGGCAAATGAAGCGCGACGCGGAGCGGCGCGCTTCATTTTCCCGAGATCGGAATGTGCCACTTTGAGCTCGAATGTGCACACTCGGCTTTATACGTGATTTGCCATAATTTTGCTGACAAAAAAGTAATAAATAATTTTTATCGTTTCCTCTCACTCGTACTTATGCTTGTGTTGTATCTTTTTGCTTTCTTTCACTCATTGCTATGGTAAAAATACGTTTTTCGATCATATAATCGATATTCGAATTAAATTTGTTGATTGGAAAGAAAGTTTAATTTACAAAATTCAACGAATACGAGGATGTGCGCATTCGAGCGAAAAGTGGCACATTTCCGAGCGAGGGAGGCAAATGAAGCGCGACGCGGAGCGGCGCGCTTCATTTTCCCGAGATCGGAATGTGCCACTTTGAGCTCGAATGTGCACACTCGGTTTTAAACGTGATTTGCAATAATTTTGGTGGCAAAAAATTAAGAAATAATTTTTAACGTTTTCTCTCACTCGTACTTATGTTTTTGTTGTATCTTTTCGCTCTCTTCCACTCATTGCTATGGTAAAAATACGTTTTTCGATCATATAATCAATATTCAAATTAAAATTTGTTCATTGGAAAGAAAGTTTAATTTACAAAATTCAACGAATACGAAGATGTGCGCATTCGAGCGAAAAGTGGCACATTTCCGAGCGAGGGAGGCAAATGAAGCGCGACGCGGAGCGGCGCGCTTCATTTTCCCGAGATCGGAATGTGCCACTTTGAGCTCGAATGTGCACACTCGGCTTTAAACGTGATTTGCCATAATTTTGCTGACAAAAGATTAATAAATAATTTTTATCGTTTCCTCTCACTCGTACTTATGCTTGTGTTGTATCTTTTTGCTCTCTTTCACTCATTGCTATGTTAAAAATACGTTTTTCGATCATATAATCGATATTCGAATTAAATTTGTTGATTGGAAAGAAAGTTTAATTTACAAAATTCAATGAATACGAAGATGTGCGCATTCGAGCGAAAAGTGGCACATTTCCGAGCGAGGGAGGCAAATGAAGCGCGACGCGGAGCGGCGCGCTTCATTTTCCCGAGATCGGAATGTGCCACTTTGAGCTCGAATGTGCGCACTCGGCTTTAAGCACCATTCACAAGGATTAATTTAATTAAAAAATACAGGGCCGTACTTCCATCAGAAATACAAAATCTATTTGAGAATTTTTAAACTCAAAAATTAATTTCAATTTTTAATTCAATTATTCTTTTATTGAAATATTTATCATCTTGTTATTTTTTGAGAATAATCTTTCAAAATTTTCAAAAAAAATATGGCAATCAATTCAGTTTACGTTATTAACAACTTCTTTTGACTTTTTTTTTAGTTTAGTAGAATTTAATTCGTTTTTTTAATGCTACGAAATATTACGAAAATTATTAACATATAAGTACGAGATTTAGGGGAATTTTCCATTTGCCGAAAACCGTGTAAAAAGGAGTTTGAGTGTACTTAACAAATCTATTAGTTTTTTTATTATTATTTTAGTTGTCAAAAAAGTGATTTAAATAGATTTTTGTTCGTCACTAATAATTTTTTTAAAATTTCTATAAATAATAAAATACAATTAAAAAATAAAGCAAATCTTAAAAAGGACATAAAAATTATTTATTATAACACTTTGGGGTGCTATGGTTATACATACATTAAATACAATAAAAAACGCGTTTTTTAAATCACGCCACCCCTGCATTCTTTAATTTAATATTTTCCAATTTAATGTTAAATTTTTAAATAATAGACTTTAAACTAAATATAAATTAGAAATTCGAAGCAGATTTTAGCTCGAATGTACACAGGCGTCCGTTGCCGTCACCACGCCTTGTATTTATATTTCGTATTAGAAAAACAGTGGCTCGTTAATATTAAAACAGTAGTTCCGCTCCCTTTTTTTTTCTTCCTTTTGTTTGTTTATTTTCGGCATTACTAAATTTTAAAGTTGACAATGGTTTTTCGGTCGAAAAGCGCGAAAATTGGGACGTCCGCGCACCAAACTCGGAAAATTCCAAATGGAAAACGTAAAATGGTGAGATTTTCTTTTTTGGATTACGGTCAAATAAATTTGTAAAATAAAAGGAAAAAGCAGCTCCAAGGGTTGCATTGCCGACAGAATTATGGAAGCGGGAAGGAAGTGCTCCGTTAGAGCTTTCAGCACTTCCATAATGTCTGACTTCTTAATGCTACCGTATGCTTTTTCCTCGAAATACAGGGTGTTTGTCTTTGTCAAACGCGAGGCATATTTAATTTCGAAATTCCTGTAAATAAGGTCGCTAATTATTTGGAACGCCTTCCGCGATTTCCTCACTTAAATTAACCTAAAAGGAAACGATCGTCCCACTAAAATTTTAAAAAACGATAGCGGACGAAGTAACACTCATAAATTAAAAAAAAACTAAAACAAAGATTTTTGCAATAAATTAGAGGGCGATTTTTTACGATTTCCTCGTTTTTATGAATTGTATATGAAAATTTCTAAAATTAACGCTTTTCGAAATAAAAAAATAAAAAAGACGCGAATTTAATGTCGACTCAAAAAAAAATGATACGAACGACCGTACGAGAAAAGCAGAAGAAATAGGGTCGATTTTAATAAAAATAGAAGTTTCGAAAAATTTGTAGGAGCATAAGTTAGGACGTCTCCGTCGACGTCGGCGTCGGGACGGGACGCCTCGCAATTTGCGGCCGTGCTGACGGATTAATTAGATAAGCGCGCTTCTCCTTTTTACACGCACTATTTGGCTCTTTTCATCCTTATCGGATTCTGTTCTTGCCCCCTTTGCTCCCCCTTTTTTTTATCCTCCCGGCTTTACTGCTTCCACATTTTCGTAAAACGCTTTTTGGGGAAAGCTTTTATTTTTTTTTATCGAAACGGCTGTTGACCCTCGAATTTATTTATTGCTAAGTGCGGATACATCAAAATTCACTTACGCCCTTTTTAGATTGTGTTTGTTTACGTTTCGAAATATCGCAAGTAGTCGTTGCTTGATTTTGATCGTCGAAAAAATTTAAAAACGAACGTGCCAAACACATTTTTATAATTAAATTTTAATGACATCAATCGGCGAATCGAGTTTTTTTAATTTTCTCGGCGACGATTGATTTTTTCGAGTACACTTTAATTGTTTATTTTAATTTTTTTTAAATAAATTAGAATCGATTGACAGCTAAAAGCGGTTCCGTTTGTGAATTCAAAATAATCAGAATTATGATTGAAATTGTTTTTTAAACTTAATTTCGGTTTGTTTTTGAGTTTTAACTAAATTCAAATTTAAATTTGGAAAGTGCAAGCAGACGCCATCTCGCGGCGAGTTCGCGAAGCCACCCTAGATGCGCACCGAAGTTTCTGCACGCTTCACGCTATTGCGGCGAGATGGCAGCACAGTGTAGTTTTTGGTTTTAAATATGCACTTTCAAACAATTCTATTGCTGATAATTTTAACATCAACTATTTCAATTGTTATTAATTAATAACAATAAATTAATTCGTTTTAAAGAAAAATACAATTATTTTAAATTTAATAAAAAAGGCGCACCCGAAAGTTGTACTTTTATGACCGAACTGAAGGGGTTGATTATTTTTAGCGTTTTTGATTGCACCAAAAGGCATTGTTATATGAATGGGCGTGCGAGCGCACATTTATTATTATTTATTAAATATAATAAAGGGAGCAACAAAAATAATTCATGAATAATTCAAAAAGTAAATCACCGGATTTTAAAACGAAGCAAAGTGTATTATTTACTGGAAGGTAGTAGCTTCTGTTCGTAAGGAAAGAGGCCCTTAAGATGTCGCCTAAAGGTCTTTAGTTCTTGAATAATGGCCTCCAATTAGCATATAATTGAGGCACACAGGTTGACTTGTTTAAACTTTAAATGCGAATAAATTAATTCCATCGTTACAAAATTAATTGCAATAGCACACACACACACACACACACGGGCACAATTCTTCTGCGATTACGGACATTCCTTTCGCGATTCGCATTATTTTTTTTTTGGGAGAGTAATAACAGGAATCAATTTAAAAATTCGAATTTGCGAATTTAACATAAATATTTATCGGGGGCACGTCCCCGAGGTTAAATCGGAAGCTGGGAACTTGATGTGCCTTTGCCTATAATTATTTTTTGACAAGTTTCGAAATATATTGACCAATAATTATGGAAATCCATATCGAAATTATTGAGGAGCTTGCGGAGAAGTTTTTTTCGAGAAGAAAACGCTCGTCGAACTAACAGCGAATTTCGTAAAAAAGGGGGTACTTAGGTCCTTTAATGTCTTGCGTTTTTTTGGGGCGATTTTCGACAGTTATTTATCGCTGGGCGTCTAACCGGCAATTTCGTGCCGCTACCACACCACACCGATGCGTTTCTTCTTGCGTTTATTGTTGTGGCTTTTGGTCGGATCTCTCAAAAAAAAAAAAATAATAAATCGGATAATTAAGTTTTGATCGATTTCGGATAAAAGCGAAGAGAGCGGAAAAGATGAGCGCCGCCGATTTAAGGGTTGCGTTTTATGGGTCCGAGCGAGCCGCAATTGCGTTAGCACAAAGAGGAGGACGGGGAGTCGTAAAAAAAATATGTAAACTATTCGCGTTTGGCCGCTATAAAAATGTTGACACAATATTTACGACATCGAGGCTCTCTCGCAGAAGTCTGCAAACGTAAACACTGTAATCTCGAGATGGTAGTAGGACGTGGAAGTCTATCATTAAAGCGAAGCTTGCCCATATAATTACCACTACGAAGCCAGCAACCCATGAAGACGTGCTTCTGAAGACGTGACACGATGTACGATGTAGGTGGAAGGCTCTTTATTTTTATTTTCGATTTTAACGATAAAAATCGCCAAAGTGGGCTCCTTTTAGATCTGCAAGATATTTCTGTTGTTAGAGGTGGACTTGAAGTTATACTTCTTCGGCGCGTTGAGAGAAGTTGCGCGCGCATCGTTAACGAAAATTTGACACTATGAAAGCATGTTAATTATTGTGAATCGTGCTTAAAACCGAGTGTGCACATTCGAGCTCAAAGTGGCACATTTCGATCTCGGGAAAATGAAGCGCGCCGCTCCGCGTCGCGCTTTATTTGCTTCCCTCGCTCGAAAATGTGCCACTTTTCGCTCGAATGCGCACATCCTCGTATTTATTGAATTTTTTCTATTGTATCCTGGACTCTTTCAATCATAAATTTTAATTTAGTTTAATAAATATCAATTTTATGTTCAAAAAACGAATTTACCATAGCAATGAGTGGAAGGAAGCGAAAAGATACAAAAATCATGTCAATCGGAGTGAGAGGAAACGATTAAAATTATTTATCTAATTTTTTGTTTAATTTATTGGTCTAAATTATAGTGAATGGTGCTTAAAACCGAGTGTGCGCATTCGAGCTCAAAGTGGCACATTCCGATCTCGGGAAAATGAAGCGCGCCGCTCCGCGTCGCGCAACGCATTGTGATTTTACGCCAAAGAAGTATAACTTCCAACGTGCGTACCCAAGTACACCCATCTGATTTTTTCTTCATATATCACGTTTTGAGGTTTTATCATAAATTAAATATTATTTTGGAGAAGGTGGTGTAAAATAGCGAGAAGAGAGCGAATATCTAATGAAGAAATAAAAAAGAAAATGGGAATAGACAAAGATAGAATAAAATAGAAGAAACAGCGCCCAGAGATGGATTAAAAAAATAACACTGGAGGAATGATATTGATGAGACAATGAAGAGTAGGGAATTAGAACATCAAGAATAGAAAAACAGGAAAGAATGGAATTTTGGGCTGAAAAAAGGAAGACAGCCTCAGCTGTAGGAATCTTTGATATATAAAGGAGTGTCACGAATAGGTACTGAAACTTAACCGGGTGATACCTAACACCATTCCAAACAATAAAAGTTTATATGTGTATAATATGTCTTAAATCTAAAAAATTTCGAGAAAAATGCATTTCAATTTTCCGATAAATTTTAAAATAAAGCCTGGCATATTTTTAGTTATATGCGATCAGACTCCAATAAAAGTTTTTGAAATATACTAAATACTTAATAAGGTTCAAATTGAAGTTTACGACACCAAACTCAAAAATATGACACACAAGGACACTTGATTTGGGGTAGTTTACGGTTATTTATAAGTGGGTTAAGGGGGTATTCTACTCTAGAAGCATGAATTTTGGCCGTTTTTTTTTCAAGCTCTGTATAAATAAAACAAAGAATATTTTTAATATCCATTTTTGTATCATTCGTTTATTGATACTTTAAGAATTCATAAAAAAATTCAAAATTTAAGAAGTTATGAGCTGACAAAGTGGGGGTTTAAAAAAAAACAGTGTCCTGGCGTACAAGGTTTAAACCCTTCTGGACGTCTAAAACAAAAAAATTAAATGGGTTCTTTATTAGTAAAGATGTCGCTATGGGCTCACCCATGGACAAGTCTAAAAAAAAATTTTTCTTAAAATGGCGGCCGTTAGAAAAAAAACTTTTTGCACGTTTTTCTAACAATTCCAAATTTTTTAAAAACAGTAAAATTCAAGATTCCGACTTTTCCGAGCGTCAGACCATAGAGGAATGTATATAGAATGTTCATACTAAATTTCAAATAAATCGGTGCAGTAGAACTTGATATATCGTGTACGCCAATTAGAAAAAAGTAATTACGAGAAAACCGAGTTCTGGAAATTTTACTCATAGAATGATACGCTATACTTACATATTTATAATAGATGTAACTTTTTAAATAATTGAAATTTTGAAAAATTCTTGAACGTCTAAACTTCGGAAATATGAAAACAAATTCGATTTTTTAAAATTTTTAGATTAGAATACCCCCTTAAGTTTCAGTACTTATTCGTGACACACCTGGTATAGATAATATATTTTTTCTTTCACTGCACTCATCTGACTATGTACAGTCCAACCCCAATAGAAGTTAAGGGAAAACTTCGAGTTATCGAGGTTCTAGTGTATAAGCTCGAACAACTCTCATTATCTGTGCGTAATTTATTTTTTTTTCTGGGAGAAATAATAAAAGTTATTTTTTTTAAATTCAAAATGCCCAAATGGTTCTATTCAAAATTGTTATAATTTTTAAAAGGCGCCCAAATGATTTTTCTCAACATAAAATTTAAAAGTTGCGATTTACAAAATAATACAAAAGTACAGTCAAACCTCCATAAGTCGAACCTTGATAAGCCGAACCTTAATAAGCCGAATTTTTGATAACTTCTTT
The DNA here is from genome assembly GCA_036325965.1 of Sinopyrophorus schimmeli. Lineage (NCBI taxonomy): Eukaryota > Metazoa > Arthropoda > Insecta > Coleoptera > Elateridae > Sinopyrophorus > Sinopyrophorus schimmeli. Next base: position 1,921,761 of record JARFIZ010000068.1, read on the forward strand.
TCGTAAGGAGTTGCCTATTTCAACGTTAATATTTTTATATCGATAACTCGAATTTTTGATATATTGAATTATTTTTAAGATCCCTTCAACTTCGACTTATCGAGGTTCGACTGTATATCGATAAATCTTCAAATTTTTGATTAATTTTAAAACTATCGCTTTCACAACTATTTTTGATGGCCGAAAAAAAACAACAAAAGCCACAATTAAAGTGTGCAGTAGTCGTCCACAATTATTCTGTCAGCGAAAGCGCACCACTAAATTTATTAGGCGTTTTAATTTTAGAGCAGTTCGCCTTTTAATTAACCCCTTAGGATTATAATTCTAGATTTTAGCCTCCATTTCTTTTATTGATGGCGTCAAATCAATTAGCACGTGCTAATAATCATCCCTTTTCGAAACGGACCCAAAATAAAGAAATTCAAACCGTCATCATCGTGTCGAGACCTCTCCATTAAACTGACAGGCCCATATAAAATTATTATCATTAATTTTTCGTTTTTATTAATAACACCAAAAAAAAAACAATTATCAACGTTAGCGTCCGAAAGTCCGATTTTTCTGTATCGTTAATTAAGATTCCGCCTTTTTGCCCGCTCTATGGCTCTTTTCGAAAGTGGGCACGACGGATTTTCTGATAGTAAAAGTTAATTTCCGGTATCGAAAAGATTGCATCTAATTCTATACGAGCCCGATCGAAGGGTACGCTTTTTCTAAACGGAGAGAAAGAAGGGCACGTCATTTTTTAGGGTTGTTAATTTTGCCCCTTCGCCTCCTCCTCCTTTTTGGTTTTTGAGAACGTTTAAATTAGGAACGGGCCTTGTAATTATTGCATTATCTAAAAAGGAGAAGGAAAAAAAAACGAAATAAGAATTCGAGACAATTTGTGGTGGGTGCATTTGCCCTAATAGTTTTCGGTTTGGTATAAACAATTATAAAGCCCCTTCGACGTATAAATTCAGCTGTCGTACGCTTACAAAATTATAAGTTGTGCGTTATTTATTGCCTCCTCTAAGTGCGGATAAATGTTTAATTTTCTAAGCGTTTCCGGGACAGTGCGCTTTGTTTTTCTGTGCCAAATTGGAAAGCAATCTATTCCCCCTTTACCTGAAAATTATCACAATTATTAACCCTGTTATTTGGCTTCGACTTTTAGAAAAATTTAAATTGCCGCTTTGTGCACACGGTTGTTGATTTTTTTAAACGACGAAAAAAACGTTGGCGGGAAGGGGCGTCGTTGGCCCCGCGGATCACGAAGTTAAAAAATATGAATAAAAACCAAAATTTGATTTGTTGCGGTAAATTAAGTCGAAATTAAAAAATTTTTGGTTGAAAGCATTAAATTGGAAAAAATGATGATTTTTAGTTTTGCCTATTTATCATGAATAAAGGATGGGACGGAAAAAAAATTGAATCCACCCTTCGTGTATTGGAAAAAAGGGTTGTAAAGGTGTGCAGCTTTGTTATCGTGAAAGGCCGCGACTTCTGTTAAGGTCTTTGTTATTTATTATTAAAGAATGAGGAGACGAAAGGCACAATGGCGATTGCGGTTTTATTAACGATGGATGGGGTTATTGGGACAGTGGCGCACTTTGGGGGAGGGCTACTGGTCTGCAATCCCCATGAAAAAGGGTTTTGGAAAAGTAATCCAACTCTCACCAAAACAATAGATATTTTCGATAATATAGTGTTTTAGAAAATAGAAAGGGATAAGAGCGAAAGTACGCACTTTCCACACACTGTATTCTGACATGGAGAAGTCGATTACTTTACTACCGCCACACTGCGCTTGAAAAATCAAACGAAAAAATTTTTTTCTGGCACGTGTTAATTACGGTACCGAATGTTAAGAAATCCTAACAAGAATTTCATTCTTGCCTCCTTAATTAAATACAAATTAATTTCACGGCAATTTTGCAATGAAAAAAGTAAAAAAATATGAAAAATAAGCGAAGCCCAAAGGGGACATTTTGAGAGGGCGATTACGGTTTTAGAATTACTTGAGTTTTTTTAAAGTAAATTGATCATTGTTAATCGTGGCGAAAAGCGGAGTGTGCACATTCGAGCTCAAAGTGGCACATTCCGATTTCGGGAAAATGAAGCGCGCCGCTCCGCGTCGCGCTTCATTTGCTTCCCTTGCTCGGCAATGTGCCACTTTTCGCTCGAATGTGCACATCTTCGTGTTAATTGGATTTGACTATATTAATAACAAATCCAGATTTTCTATTCGAAAAAAGTTTTCGCTTGAAAAGTGCATATAAGGTAACTGCGGGGAATAAGGCATCGCTAAGGGAAATTGGAAATTAAATAAAAAACATCGAATTTAATCAACAGGTTTTAATAGTAATCATTTTTCAGATTCAGTTACTATAAAATATAAAGGAAAAATGGCAACTTTCACCATAAACAAAACCAAAAATTAACATTTTTAAAAACCTTGCCAGTAGGCCTTATTATACTACTGAAGGGTAATAAGGCCTACAGCTTTAAAACGTTTAAGTAATCAGACTGGACATCATATATTTGATAACTAATAAATATATGAATACAGCAATTGAAATAAAATTTTTTAAAAAAAATACAAGTTGCTTTCTTTAATAGTCATTAGCGCACTCAAAATCATTAGTATAATTCAATGACATACTTTTTATTACCGAATAATGACTTATCGTAAGCAGGAAGATTGTTTATTAACGTTTGCATAGTAGTAGTTTGATTTTAACACAACATAATCTTTAATTTTGTTCTAGTGATGATTAAACATCAATAATTTGCTTTAATTTTACAAAGTAAGCGTCAATTCCAAATTAATTACGTGCAAAAGCAAATTCCATTATAAAGGGTGTTTCGAATTAAAGCAGAAAATATTAAGATTTTAAAAAATTGCCAAAAACGATCGTTACGAGGCTTTGTAATTATTTATAAGAGATTATTATTACAAACCGATAAACACGTGTGCCTATTTAAAAACTCAAATGCACGATTCCGGAAAGCGCGATAACGTTAACTTGCAAATGGCCGAAAGCGCTACGTTGAACAAAGAAAAATTAATTTTAGGACTCGCAACTAACATTTTGGAAAGCCATTACGACCAAAAAAGCCGCGATTTTTGAGAAAGGTGGCGTAAAGATTTTTAAAGTATTACTTCTGACTTAACAAAAACGACAAAACATAGAATATTTAAAAATAAGCTTACAATTCAGATTTATATACAGGGTGTACTTCGGAGAGTTTCAAAACCCTTTGGTAAACACTATTCTGTTCCACACAAACACTAATTAGTCAAAATCAAAATTTTCTAGAACGTTCTCAACACTTCAACCTGCGATTTACAACTGTGGTGCGGGGGGAAACGATGTAAGCAGTTTGCAACATTATCAGTTTATTTCAATTTTGGTATATGTTAAATACGATTAAGAAACTTTCTAAAAACTGCCGTACCGATCTTTTATAATTATTTATAAGTTTGTACACACCAAAAACAAATAATGTAACTAATTTAAATCAACTCGTGTGAGCCATGTACGGTACACGCACTAGTTTAAATTGATTTATAAGAGTTTAAATAAATAATACAATTAAACAAATATTTGCATTTTCAAACTTTAAGTAATGTATTAAAGTCGTTTAAAAATATGTTTTAACGACTGATATAATTTAAATGTCCTAATTATTCTTTGAAGCACTTATGTTACATTTAAAGCACGTTGTATTCAAGCTGCCTATGTATAAGTCATAGAAAATTTGGCTTAAGTAAAGGGGCGTAGTTTATGTATTGATTTTTCACGAAGCCGTTCACGAAGCACTTCGTATTAAAGCTTCGTATAAGTAAAGGCACATTTGCGCAGTAAAGGGGCGGAGTTTATGTATTGATTTTTTACTAAGCCTACAAAGTATTGATTTTTAGATATGCCAAACAGGTAGCGACATCGCCAAAAATTTCCAGTGGTTACGTTATGTTTAAGGCCACTGACCTGTGCGTTGCTCATAAATAAACCTGCATTAGTCGCTCGCTGTCACGTAAAACGGCACAAATTAGTGTTTTAACTGTGTTTAATTAGTGTTTTAATTAGCCACGAGTGCGAAAGAGTGTCGGAATCGGTTTAGAATGAAAGTTCGCACAAAATCTTAAATTCGAGACTGCGCAAGGGGGCCTTAGTGCGATCGCAGCATCGGTTTACGGGCTTCTGGCCAAGCGAAAGATTCAGTTTGCGGTACGTCTACTTTGCGTGGGTCAAACGACTGAGCAAGGTGATATTTATATATACAGGGTGTTCCAAATTGAGTAGGCTAACATGCGTATCTTTTCTATTAGTGGAGATAGACGTTTGGTTAAATGGGCAATGTTTTACAGTTTTAGGTGCGGATTCAGATTCTGCTAAAAAAAATTTAAAATTTTGAATAGTTCCGCAGTAATCGTAAAAGAACTGAAACGTATGAATGATCGGGATTAACAGATTCTGAATTTGGATTCATCTCATCAAAATATACATATAAGGAAGATTCGATCTAGTTTAATTAATTTTTTTTTATTTTCATAACTGCAATTTTTAGTGTTTTTTTGCAATTTAGTCAAAATTTTGGGGGTGTACGAGTTAAACGGATCTCAAATTCGGATTCAGCGCATCGAAATACATAACCCTAGGTGGGTCTGGTCAAAAGTACTGACCACTTTTTTTTTTGCTGTGCCCGTTGTGTTTTCACCATTAAAAAATTGAAAACGCCCAAAATCAATTCTTTAACATTTTTGTATTTAATGTTAAAAATATATTCCAAAAGGTTTTATAAAAATTAGATCTAATTTATTCGACGTTTAATTTTTTGAATTCAAGAATAAAATAATCATATAGACAAATCCAATAAATACGAGGATGTGCGCATTCGAGCGAAAAGTGGCACATTTCCAAGCGAGGGATGCAAATGAAGCGCGACGCGGAGCGGCGCGCTTCATTTTCCCGAGATTGGAATGTGCCACTTTGAGCTCGAATGTGCACACTCGGCTTTAAGCACGATTTACAATAATTTTGGTAACAAAAATGTAGTAAACAATTTTTATCACTTCCTCTCACTCATTCTTATGAGTTTCTTGCATCTTTTTGCTCTCTCCCACTCATTGCTATGGTAAGCATACGTTTTTCTTAGAATATATAATCAATATTTACTGAAATAATTTATTATATATTAATCATGATTTAGAAATAATAAAATATTTAGTAAGAAATACAGAGTTTAAATTTTCGCAACGAGTCCGAACGCGGTTGACAATCCGGATTATCGCGAATCCGTATAACTGAGGTCCGGAGATAATTGAGGTTTTCTGTAAATAGTAACCAACTGCAAGCTCGAAGCGAAGGAAAAATTCCGAACTTGCGAAAAATAACTTCCCAGCCCCTCTCTTCCGAATTCCGAGCGTTTCGCCGTTTGCGAAAAATTTTCGAAAAGAAACGGGCAACCCTTAATTCGCCCACCATTTCCTAATAAAGATTGGTTACAGACGTTAAACGAACTCGAACGACGCATACATCATTTCTCAGTTAATAGAAACGCTGGGGGTGTCGTAATTTATGATGTAAACCGAAGCACATGCTACGAAATAACGAGGCACACCCCCGCGACTTCAACCCCTTAAGAAAATAAAATTCGATTATCTACAAGAAGAAATAATTACGGCGAACGGGAAAACTTTTAAACACGTGTTTATTTACCCAAATTATTTTAATCGAACTTATGATATCTGATCGATCGCGTGCCGTTTTGACCTTTGCGTGCTTCGCTTTACGAGCTTAGGGGTTGATTATACCGAAATGTTACCTGAATGCCTAATGAAGACACCTGTCGTACGAAACTCTGACAATTGACAAGAAAATTCCCTTATCGCGTGGACCCCTTTACATTTTTGTGTCTCTTTGTCGAAGGGTGTACGTGTGTTTTTATTTTTTTCGACTTCCACTTTAGCGAAGAGGGCCTTAGAAACGCAATCAAACTTCTCTTAATAACTTATCTCGAATTCCTTTTTATTTCTATCGCTTTCCCATTAAACTTTTCTCGGCTCCAGAGAGGAGGGAGGGTTGCTTATTAAAAGTTTCGAGGGTTGAACTCGGGATGTGTTTTATTAGTATGGGTGCCCGAGGAAAAGGAAAATTATTTTAGTTTTTTAGGAGAGAAAGAAAATTGTTGAGCAAACCAAAACGTATGTAATTAGGTCTCATTAACCAATTAGCTTTTTTTTCCTGTGTGTGTTTGTGTATGTGGTTAATAGAATTATTATGTAGTTTGTTGTTTGTTATCTCTTATCATCTTTGGTTTTTGGCACGGAAAGATTACAGGGAAAATAATTAGGGTAATACGTGTTTTCGTTGTGTCGCACGCACAGGACGCTTGTTCGTTTTGTTTATTACGAAATTTTTGATTAGGAATTTTTTAGAAATAGTAATTAGGGTTGATTTATTCATTTTAATTGAGATTGAGTTGTTTTGGGTTTGGATTTTATGATTTTTGAGTGCGTGTACTGAATTTTTTTTAGACTAGCGTCTCGATTTTTTTTCTGTAATACTCAAAAAAGCCTACAATTGTGGTTTTTTGAATTATTAAAAAAAAATACAGCGATTTTGGTTGTTAAGAAAGTAAAGATGGGTTTTGTTTGTGATTTTCAAGTGGGGAGCGCAAAATTTTCTCTAAAACTATTCGGTCAATTTAAATAATTTTTTGATGTGTTATTTAGCATCAAAATACAAGGAGACCTTTTTGATTTTGCCTTTTTAGCTCGGAAGAATAAAATTGTTTCAATCAATTTTGAAAAATTAATATTTTTAGTATTTTATTCATCTCAATTTTTTTTAAATATAATTATTTATTTTTTGCCTCCAGTTTCAGTAATATATATTTTAGTTTACAACTTTTAGAATAAGGGTTTTATTAATTAAATAAAAATTAATATTTTTCATAGATTTTAATTAATAAAACTTAAAAATAATATTTTAATGAAAGAGCGCAAAATTATCTTTCAAATTACAGTGTGAACTTAATTCATTTTTTGACATATGTACTTAAAACGAAAATACAAGGAGACCTTTTTGATTTTACCTTTTTATCTTGAAAAATAAAATTGTTTTAATCAAAATTTTTAAATTAATATTTTTATTAGGTACCCTATTCATCTCAATTTTTTTTAAATGTGTTTTTTTTTATATTTTTGTTTTAAGTTTATATATTTGTTTATTTTCAAAATAACCCAACACTTAATTAAAAAAAAAATAAGATTAATTGTAATTTCTTCAAAATTTGAGTAAGACCACATTGTACCAATAATAAAAAGTTTACAAATTTTAGAATAAACGTTTAGTGTTTAAAAAAAAATCAATAATTTCCAGATATTTTAATTAATAAAACTATAAAATAATATTTTAATGAGGAAGCGCAAAATTATCTCCCAAACTACTGTGTGGATTTAATTATTTTTTTAACACAACACTTAAGACGAAAATACAAGGAGACCTTTTTGCTTTTACGTTTCTAGCTCAAAAAATAATTATATTTTGGCTAAATTTGAAAATTAAATTAAAAAAATCTAATTTGCAATGAATGCAGTACCCCACGATTTATTTTAAAACACTTTAGGTAAGCTAAAAAGAGCAAGACAATCAAATCTATGTCCTTATTAAAGATTAAAAAAATTGATTTTTCGATGAATTTTCAAAAAGTTCTTCCGATCATTTAAATTTTTATTGAAGCAAACTACGGAGAGCTAATTTCGAAAGAAGAAAAAGGCGTTTTTCGAAAACAACAACAACAACGTTAAAAAAATTAATTCGACAGTAATGTTTCGGGGTCATAATTCGGTCCGTCGTAGGAGGGTGGTGGTGTGTGTGATTGTTGAGCCGGTGCATTCAGACAGGGCTGTAATAGCAGCAATTTGCGGCCACCATTATCATAATAACGTAATATCGAAGCCCGAGCTTGCGACTAATAACAGATTTCGGTTGCCGATTGTCTCAACATCTGATCGGCGGATTTGATCTTTTATTTGCTCGGATTACCCGTTCCTCTTTTTTTCGTCTTCTTCTTCTTCTTCTAAGCTCTTCGACGCTCCATAACCTATTTTGCAAACGCGAAATTAACGTCGACCACGTTTTCCTTGTAATTATACCCTTTAAGTCGCGGAGGCGAAGGTCGCATTCGGTTTGCAAGTTCCGCTACCGAAGGTAAATACTGTTAGCGGTCTCGAATTAGAAACGATTACGTAGTTTTGCGGAAAAAAAATTGTTTAACCTCGAGCGAAAATGATTTTTCGACCTGACGGACGATCTTCTTTATGCGAAGGGGTTGTTGGTAAAGGGGAGCCTATTGTTGTGGGTAATCAAATCTTGCGGGGACCCCTTTTCGTTGTTGTTGTCACCTCTTCGATCAGAAGGAGAAATAACAAATGGCCGAAATAATAAATGTGGTCAGGGCACGTCAACTTCCAAATAAGTTTAGTGGGAACTTGCGGACTGCTTTTGACGTTCGTCATCCCCTTTTCGTTTTCGTGTTTATGTGCCCTCTTTAGTACGATTGCGGTCTGCCGACGACACGGAATGCGATTTTTCATAATTTTACACGACGAAAGTTGTTGCTTAAAAAAATTTATCGATGTCGCAATGAATATTGGGGGAGAGTTGCCTAAAGTGGACCGCTTCGGCGAATTTTTTGACATGTTTGTCAATTGTAACGATTTTTAGTGATAATTGTTAAGCTTCCGTGTACGAGGTGGGGTATAACTAACGTGACCAATTTTTTTCTTGTTAAAACAACATGAATATCGCAATAAGAGAATAATTCTATTGAAAATTGAAGTACGGTCCTGAAATTTTTTATTAAAAATTATTCGAGAGTAAATTAATTATTGTGAATCGTGCTTAAAACCGAGTGTGCGCATTCGAGCTCAAAGTGGCACATTCCGATCTCGGGAAAATGAAGCGCGCCGCTCCGCGTCGCGCTTCATTTGCCTCCCTCGCTCGGCAATGTGCCACTTTTCGCTCGAATGCGCACATCCTCGTGTTTATTCAATTTGTTTACATGAATTTTTGAATTTAGTTTAGTTTTTGAATTTAGTTCAGGAAATATCGATTATATGTGCGAAAAACGTATTTACCATAGCAATGAGTGGAACGGAGCGAGAAGATACAATGTGTTTCACTTAAACCTATTTATTATTAATTATTAAAATATATTTCTTATCATTGCACTGTCATAAAGTACAATTTTCTGGATTTTATTTCATTTTATTTTCGGGATATAGCAAATCCCACCTAGTATGGCATGTGACATTTAATCACCTATTAGGGGAAGGTGGCCTATAGCGCGTAATCGATCAATATGAATCACTTCGGCTAAAAAAAAGTATTTCCCTTTTAGATTTACTCAATACAATTGTTAAACTTTCATTTTATAAAAAAAATAATTACATTTCTGCTTTGATTGTGGAAAAAAACTCAAAAATATAAAATTTCAGAAATTACCCGCTTTGCCCGGCAGGGGGCCTAAAGCGGGTAGGCTCCCATAAACCAATCGGATTAATCAAAACATTTGAAAATAATTATCTACACTTACCATGTTTTTGACAGTAACATTGGTATTAAGTTATATTATTATGGAGTTTAATGTAATAAACTGCTAATTTGTTTCAATCTTAATATTAGTTCGGTTTACCATTGTTTTTAAATCTTAATTGCTTCAACGCTTTAAATCACTTATTTTTAATACTAATTTATTCCAATAAACTAGTTCCTATTAATTATAATAAAATTACTACTTCTGGTAGAAGCAAAGAGGGTACCTACCCGCTTTGCCCTAACACACATTTCTTGGTTTTGATACATTAACGTAAAAAGTAATGGATGGATATCAAAATATTTAGTCAAATAATAAAACTAGTTTATTGCAAAAGAAAATCCCACTATAAAAAATGGGCTAATGTTTTGTAGCAATTGAAAATAAATTAATTTCAAACATTTTTCAAAATTATTAAATTTTTTGTTTTTTAATTTTGTAAGGTTATTAGGCAACTTAGGTGTCAAAAGTAGTATGACATCAATTAGGCAGGGTACTGGCAGTGTAGATACACATAAATTCCAGCTAATATATAACATATCCAAATACGGACCGTTACCCGCTTTAGGCCACCCTCCCTCTATGTGGGAGGTTAATAAGAAAGCTAAAGTAATGTAAAAAATATTAATTATTATGTTTTTAGCAAAATTTAAACAAACAAATGTTTAATGTTTGTAAATTACAGTTGGGAGAATAAAATAATTTATTGTTTTACAAGACACTACGACTTTCATGAAACCATGATTTACAAATATTTAAAAATTATTTTTTTAAAATATGGAGGCAAAACCATGTTAGAAATTCTATAGTGCAACGATTTGGGAAATTGATATAATTTTAATAGTAATTACAAAATATTCAAAAAATGAATGTAAATAAATACGAGAATAATGTTAATGCAAAGAAATTTAAATATGATACATTCAAATTTTATTAATCATTTAATATCAACTAATTAAATCTATTTTGTACTTACCTAATTCTTTTCTGGCGCTAAAAATGTCCAAAATGACTTTGTAAAACTTGAAATTTGGACTTACCATTATCATTTTAGTTTAAATACTAATTGGTAAATTATCTATTTATTTTTCAAACTGTATTAATTAAAAAATTACAGGACCGTATTTATACTATAGATCATATTTTTCGTTTTTGTGTCCTTTGGCTCTGAATATCTTTGTCAAGCAAACATGGCATTTTAATTTAATGAAACTAAATACAGTAGAACCCCAATTATTCGGAGACTGTACGTATGTACTATGACATATAATGTACAATTGTTTTTTTTCAAATTACTTTTTTTTTTGGTTAACTAGCCCCAATGAATCCGGATAATTGGAGTTCTACTGTAATTAAAATATGCGTCTTAGGCAACTTTTCTCTGACGTAAGTGCGAAGGGTAGACAGTACAAAATTAAATCGCTTACTTCTTTTATATATAATTCATTTATTTTTAGGACATCTAATAGTTAACAATGTACATCTACACAAATTAGATTTTTATAATACATAGTAGCTGTCCCATAAGTAGCTGCACTTTTTTAATTCAAGAGTAAAAATTGAAAGAAAAGAAAACTCCCTGTCAGTATGTGCAGTCCTACAAGGTTTTTGATGTCTTAAAATCTTGCTTTTTAATTCTAAAATTATTTACAAGCTTAAGCCGAGCATTTATATTATACATTTATGCAAGAAAGTGATGTGTGTGTGTGTATGTGTTTGTGTGTATGTTTTTTTTTGGGTTGTGTATTTGTGGTGGTTAAGGTGGTGTTTTGTGTGGTCAAGGATGGGAGAAAAAGACTGACATAAGTCGTTTTTGTATGAGGAAAAAATAAATGATAGGGCTACGAATTAAATGTAATTATAACAAGAACAAAAGAGAAGAATATTTTTACACTTGGCACTTTTTTTTTCAATTTAAAAAAATAACGAAATGAGACTCTTCTTTCTTGTCGACGTGCTGAAGAAGTTCGAAGGTGCACAAAAATCGCCCTTTCTTTTGATGCTTAAACAGTTACACCATTAAAAACCCTACACTCTAAATGTGTGTACAAAAAACGGAAACCATCAAAACATTGCACATTATTAATAGTAGTTGTGTTTGCAATTGGAGTTGGGCGCCCCCCTTTTTTTATTTTTCACTTCTACGCGAATTCGGATTTTCTGCAGTCTTTCTTTTTTAATCGGAGGAACGTAATCCAAAAAATTCTAAAAAATCGAAAAAATTTAAGGCGCACTATGTTCTTGGCTGTGTCATGCATTTCCATTAGATTTTTTTCCCCAGAAGCACCGTGACCGAACTATTTGAGAGTCACTCGATTTTGTCGATTTCATTCCCTAGCCCTTTTGGCTAAGGCCTTCGCGAGCTACCAGACCAGTCCCTCGTTTATTTGCGTAGGGTTATCGGAAAAACTGCCGGGCGACATGAATTCGGGACTGCCGCCTCTTCCGCCACCGCCGCCGCCGCCCTGCATCATCTGCTCGGGTCCCGGGCCGCCCTGTTGCGCCATGAACGGGCCCTGATCGCCACCCATGCCTCCGAAATCGCCGCCCATGGGCATCGGGCCGCCGTGCTCCATCGGACCTCCTAGAATTACTTCGATTTAATTTTTAGAAATTTCGACAAAAAGAGAAACGGGGCGAAGGGGGCTCACCAGGTTGATTGAAAGGCATCGGTTGTCCGCCGCCGGGTCCTCCCGGATGATGGCCGGGAAAGAAAGGGCCGTCGTGCGGGTGGAACGGGGGCCCGCCGTAGCCGAATTCGAATTTGCCGTCTGCGGTGGCGAAATAGGGGAAGCCTGGGGGTCCGTCTTCTAGGCCGCCAGGTGATAGGTTCATGGGGAAGCCTCGCATTTTGCGAGAGGAGCCGAAAAACGGACCTCGACCCATCGACGTCAGCTGCTTCAGACGGCGCTCTTTTGATCTTTTATTTTGGAACCAGACCTGGAAGAGTAATTTTTTTTTTAAATTAAAATCGATCGAACTCGGCGATTAAAGGAACAATAAATAAAGGAAGCGGAATCGGAGCGAGTTAAAAACAAAAATAATTTGGGACCATTCGAAATTTTATCGCCTCCGTTAAAGAGTAATAATCAAAAACAATAAGTAGAAAATATGCGGAGATAAAATTTGACATTTATAAGCGTCTTCGTATAAATTCTTCAAAGAATCCGACTATAAAATATCAAAGGTACAGAAATCTTTACACCTGAATATATAAAATATCTATAAAGTCGTAAAACGCGTATTAAAAATAATATTTATATATGTGAAAAGCGCGCCGCTCTTCGTTTTTACTGCCATTTTTGACTGGTTTATGGTGGCCGCCTTTTTGTTCCCAAACATAGAACTCTCCTCTTTTTTTTTGTACGTAGAAAAATACGAACAAAAAAAATTAGACGTGGTGTGTGCGTGAGATTTAAAGGGTTCTTCTGAGAAAAGCCGACCCTGTACGAAAAATTGATTCTTAATCCCGACTGGCGCGCCAGGATAACAAAACTGGGATTTTGAGTAGGAAAAATAATTCAAAAGTCGTTTCAATGTGGATATTAAAAGAGATTTCGAGCGCGTCGGACCAAGCAAAAGCAAATGTGGAAGGAAATTGTGCGGAACACCAAGGTGTGGTCCCATATGTTAGTTTTGCTTATCCATTACTTGGCATTTTATTAATAAAAAAAAAGAAATTATTAAAAAAATTACGTTCAAATGTTCCGTTAACGTCGTTAAATCCTATTTTTCCTCTTTGGAATGCTTTTAATGTTAGAACGGACCATTTATTGCCTTGTACACGATTCGAATCGCCCTATGAAACTTGTACAGTTGCTGTCGACAACTTAGGAACTGCTTTTTGCTTGTTTTTCTATTTTCAAAAATTTATTGTAATCAGATTCGAGTAGATTTCCAAATTTATTTTGTTTCTGATGATAATGGTATTGGTACAGTTGAACCTCGGTAAGTGAAAAAGCAAAATTTAGTTGAGTTACGAAAAAACATTGTTTTTTAGAATTTTTCAATTCAAAACGATACCCGAGGATCTGTGCCAATCGTTTCGCGATGTTAGATTTACAAAATCAAATAACGCGACGCCTTATTTTAAATTTAAAATAACGAAAATTTGAAGATGTTCTATATTGTAGAATTAAGTAATTTTTTGTAATACCCGCTGCGAAAGTTTGATTTTCGAGCGCCGTGTGGCGGTTGCAAAGTGGTCAATTTCCCCGTGTCGGAATAGAGTTTCTGCTCGTGAGTGCAAAGTGTGTATTTTCGTAAGTATGCCTAAAACTAGAGACCCGGTAGACTTCAATTGATACCGCTCGTCTAAAGTTATGAGGTATTCACTATGGGATCGAGTACGCAGAGTACACATACACGCCTATGGGCTCGTATGTGTACTCTGCTTACGCGATACCGTAGTGTCAAATCCAAGCTCACCGAAATACCTTGCTTTACGCATATGTATCGAAAATATCTATTGCACTACTTTGCAAAGTTTATAAACATGTACAAAATTAGTCCTTCTTTTATATTATAATATATTGTTCGTGAATTTATAAGAGGAACACATATATTAACATTATCGATCCAAAATTTTGCAAGTGTTCAAATATACATCTTCATTTAATACATTTCATTAAAATGAACCCTTAATGTAGGATTGTATTCCCTAAGTCAGGGGTGGGCAACCTTTATAATCAGCGGGCCACTTTAAATTTTAAAATTTGTTGGCAGGCCGCACATATTATAACACTTATTAATAATTTACAAAACTTTATTTATAATAAACATTAGAATAAAAAAATATAAAATTTAAAAAAATAAATTCAATTTTAGACATGTTGGCGGGCCGCATAAACATGTTTATTCTTTTTGAACTTAAAAATTTAGTTATTTATGATCAACGGTCAAAATTATTAATGTGTATTTAAAAAAAGGACAAAAATTTACGTAAGCTATAGCATATAGTGTAATTATTAAAAACATGAAGTTTTCAATAAGAAATTGCGAAAAAATTGCAATTACAAAAAAATGCATTTTTCAAAACAATATAAAATCTTTTAAAATTCGTGACAATACATAATTTGATTTTTGAATATTTTGATCAACTTTGGATATTTGGTATTCTTAGATTTTTTATTAACCTTCCGCATACTAGGCGACTAAATTTCACATGCCATACTAGGTGGGGTTCATCATACCCCAAAAATAAAATATACAAAATTGTACTTTATGATAGTTAAATGATAAGAAAATATAATCGATATTTGCTAAAGTAAATTTAAAGGCCATTGCCGGATTTACATTGAAAAGTGCCCCCAGAGATAATGAAGTGTTTTTTTTCCTGTGATGTATCCTGGTATTGGTAATAATTGTGGAAACTTTTAGCACCCCAGCTGTTACGGTTTTTGACTAAAAAATTAATTTTCATTTTTTGACAATATTTTTTATCTCAAAAACGGCTATTTGATTTAGTTGTAGATTGAACTATATGTTGTCTCACACAGAAAATTTTGAGATAAATATATGTTATACATTAGTAAATAAGCAATAACTGGTAAAAAAATGGTGGGTGTCCCTAATGCAGAAGAATCCAAAATGTCACTTTACAAATTTTAAATTTACAAAAATTACATTTTTTGGAATAATTTAAAATTGATTTTTTTAAAATGATAGATCGAATAAATGCCTTTGACATATCCAAAGCACAACTAAATCGAAAAAGCCGTATTTGAGAAAGAAAAAAAATTTTAAAAAATAAAAATTAAGTTTTTAGTCAAACACCGTAACAGCTGGGGGGGCTAAAAATTTCCACAATTATTACCAATACCAGGATACATCACAGAAAAACAAATCACTTTATTATCTCTGGGGGCACTTTTCAATGTAAATGCGACAATGGCTTTATGATTTGAAAGAGCGAAAAGAACAAAGTAGACAAATGTAATAAATATGAAGATGTGCGCATTCGAGCGAAAAGTGGCACATTTCCGAGCGAGGAAAGCAAATGAAGCGCGACGCGGAGCGGCGCGCTTCATTTTCCCGAGATCGGAATGTGCCACTTTGAGCTCGAATGTGCACACTCGACTTTCAGCACGATTTAGCCCAATAAATTGGCTCTAAAAATTAATTGAATAATATTAATCGTTCCCTCTCACTTGCATTGACAAGACTAATGTATCTTCTCGCTCCGTTCCACTCATTGCTATGGTAAATGCGTTTTTCGAATATAAAATCAATGTTGACTAAATGAAATGAAATGTTTGATTTGAAGGAGCGCACGGTAAATTATTCTAATGTAATAAATAAGAGGATGTGCGCATTCGAGCGAAAAGTGGCACATTTCCGAGCGAGGGAGGCAAATGAAGCGCGACGCGGAGCGGCGCGCTTCATTTTCCCGAGATCGGAATGTGCCACTTTGAGCTCGAATGTGCACACTCGGCTTTAAGCATGATTCACAATAATTTAGGCCAAAAAATAGATGAAAAATGATTTTAGTAACTTTAATCGTTCCCTCTCACTCGCATTCACGAGATTTTCATATCTTTTCGCTCTCTTCCACTCATTGCTATGGTAAAAACGTTTTTCGAAGACAAAATCAATATTTACAAACGTTAATTTAAATTTGTGATGTGAAAGAGCGAAGGATAAAGTAGAAAAATGTAATAAATACGAAGATGTGCGCATTCGAGCGAAAAGTGGCACATTTCCGAGCGAGGGAGGCAAATGAAGCGCGACGCGGAGCGGCGCGCTTCATTTTCCCGAGATCAGAATGTGCCACTTTGAGCTCGAATGTGCACACTCGGTTTTAAGCCCGAATACCAAAAGTCTCGTTTTAATTAAAAAAAAAATTGGTTACGTTAGTTATACCCCACCTCGTACACGGAAATATTAATATTCTTACATGTTGCCTATAATAATTTTGCAATAAATGCAATTGAAGAATTTGGATTTTTAAAATAAAAAAAAACAATACAGTCAAACTCCATTAGTGTGAACAAAACGTTCCGGACAAATATGTTCATAGTATCGCGGTTCGACTGTACTGAAAATTACAATTATTAAGAAAGGCCTCAGAAATTAAATATTAAAAAATTAAATATTCGATTATAATTTCTATAAATTAAAAATGTTCATTTTAAATCAAATTTACATAATTTCATCCGAACGCATCATCTATTGCACATCAAACGAAAAAGACAAGTTCGAAGGAAAAATGCCGCTTCGGAAAATAGACCATTCAAATGTGTTATTTAAGTTTCAAACCGAAATTACCATGTTTAAATCGTAAATTAGCATAGAGCATTAAATGTTAAGTGCCTTGATTATTTTTCTTAGGGGTCTACTTTACGGTTGGTAATTGTAATTATATTTAGGCGACTTTTCCCCATAAATAATAATACAGGCTCTCGCACACACACACACACACACACCCGCTAATTTTCCAATTTTGCACCGCACATGTCACAAACGTTTCGGTAATTCGTTCGATGGACGTATTCATAAAGTTATAACAACCCTAATTGAGAACAGTAACAACCCTTGTTGCACAATGGATGATACAATGTCTTCACCCACGTTAACAACCCCTATACGTTCCTTGCCTCACAAAGAAATGGGCGTTGCGACCTTCTGTTGCATTTTTAAAGGGACCTGCTGGGAATTAAAGACAAAACGAAAGGAAAACATTTAAAACCCTCCCCTCTCGATCCCCACGGCTCGTTTTTTATTTGCGCGGATCGCTTTATTTATTTATCGTTAGGCGAAAAAAAAAAAATAAACGTGCGGCACTGTAAATATTTAAAAATCCGTGGTCGGACGGCAGTGCCCAAGAACAAAGGTGACCGTAAAAAGGCATTAATTTTTTTTTAACCGCAACGAATGGCTCGGAACAACCCCGCAGTATTATAAATCCACACACACACATACGTACGCACACCCTCGTCTCCGTACGTCGATGGGGCTGTAGGGGGTCTTTGTGGACCCGACTAACGGTGTGGTCCCCCGTGGACACCTCGAGGCACCGGAGCCCCTTCTTCGCCTTCTCGGAGTCGTTTGTACGAGAAAAAAAACGACAAAGAATTGATACCAACCACAAAGTACATGGGTGACATGCGACGGCGTTCCCGTTGTTATTATTATTTCTGCTTATTATTAGCAAATTTACGGTTGTGTGTTCGCTTGTTCGTTTTTGATGTGTACTCAGCAACTCAATTAAGTTGAGTTTATTTTTGGAAAAGTGACGGTCGGGACCTCACACCAAATTCAATTCGGTTTTTAATAAAAATAAATGCGACAGCGAAACCGCACGCAAGATGAAATTTGTTATGCCTCATTCTTAATGCTTTCGAAAATAAATAAAACGAAACTTCGAAGGGCAAAAAAGGGGAAAACGTGTGAGAATACTTTGATTTATTTCGAGAACGAACGAGCGGGCTCTTTTAAATTGTTTAACCCTTCGCATACTAGGCGACTAAATGTCACGTGCCGTACTAGGTGGGGTTTGCCGTACCCCGAAAATAAAATGGAATAAAATCTACAAAATTGTACTTTATGACAGTGAAACGATATGAAATAAGGTACTGGAGGGTAATAAGGCCCACTTAGTGTTAAATATTTTTTATTAAATAAACTAAGACAACTCATAACATAATATGAATTCTAAGTGATTTTTACATATTTTTTTTCTGAAAATAATGTATATTTAAAAACAAGAGAACTGAAAACACATTTTTAAGAAGCAAAAACATATACACTGGTGTTTGGGCCTTATTAAACGAACAGGCAGATAATAAGGCCCGCCTTAAAATACAATGGCAGATATTAAGTCCCGAATAAAGTATTCAATTCAGGGGTAGCAATTTTGGCATATAAAAGGTGCTTGGTCATCTTTTGTTAGTCCAACACATTCTTCATGTACCTAAGTGTTACATAACGTACAAGATCTCATATCGGCCACAAAATCATGGTTGCAGACGGAACACATCCAAGATTGTTTTGAGGAGCCAACAATATTGTATTTTTACGTAACCCTGAGTTTGATTGTAAGTCACGACCCTCGTGGATTTGCCTTTTATTAAAGTATTAAGGCCCGGGCCTTATTACCTGAGTAGTACATTTTTTCTTTTTTAACATTATCTTTTTTTCTGATTAAATAAATCAAGTCAACTAAAGAAGAAGTCAAAGAAGAAGCTTACCTCTTTGTATATAATTTTGCTCCTCTTAAATAATCACACGATAGCACTAATTGAAAGTTAATTTGGCAGAGATACATTTATAAATTTCACGTAATATTGAGGTAGATTCACTAAATCGAGGTTTCCCGCGTTAATTGAAACCCAGAAAATTTTCCAACCCAGAGGTGTGATATGTTTTAGATGTTTCTCGGTCGCCGATGGCACTAAATAAGCGATTTCGATTATAGTTTTTATTTAATGGCTTCTGGGCTTTATAACCTGGTGGGCCTTATTACCCTCCGGTACCTTATATTTTATTATTATGATTTACTAAATTAAATTAAAATTTTCGATTTGAAGGAGAGCACGGTAAATTATACTAATATACCTAATAAACACGAAGATGTGCGCATTCGAGCGAAAAGTGGCACATTTCCGAGCGAGGGAGGCAAATGAAGCGCGACGCGGAGCGGCGCGCTTCATTTTCCCGAGATCGGAATGTGCCACTTTGAGCTCGAATGTGCACACACGGTTTTAAGCTCGATTACCAAACGACGCGTTTTAACAAAAAAAATTGTTCACTTTGGTTATACCCCCACCTAATACACGGAAGGTCAAAAGCTATTTTCGAAATTATTTTTAAATTACAACTTGCCGTAGTTATTATCTTTTTTTTAATATAAAAAACAACAATGGACATCAAAACTCATTTCTTCACCGACCAACTACTAAAATAAAAATTATGGCTTCGTCACGGTATTAGAAGCTACTTAAAAATCGGTTTCAAAATATTTATCGTAGTTCTCGGTATTTTCAGGTCGGGCTTAGGTCGTTTTTCAAAGTGTCCGCTTCGGCGAGTGTGTTTTTTTTCCTCTTTTTATTTTATTATTAATTAGTTTAAAATTTTCGTTTCGCCAGTTTCGGGGCTTCGGGTTGATGTTTTAATGGGTTGTGGGTGTTCCCAGATATTTTATTTATTTTCGCCCCCCCCTCCCGTTCGAAACAAAAAACGCACCTGCATTCCTGCGGCGCGAAGTACCGACAATTGTATTGCGGGAACTAGGAAAAATCGAAAAGCGAAGGAGAGGAAAAACAATTCGGACGGAAGTTAAGCCGAATAAGTCACGCGTAAAAGAATTTGTAAAATTATAATTACTTTGTCAACGAAGCGCCCCACGTGCATTCGTCCAAAGAAATTTTAATCCCTCACTTTTGAAAGCGCCCAAACGAACAGACAGAAAACGCAGTAGGCCAGCTCTTCCAGAGATGTCCCAAAAGATAAAGTCGGATAATATTACATTTCTCTTCTGCATAGCTTACCAGATTGAAAAATACACGTGTTTACATATCGTTGACACACACACACCGCTACTTGTTTTTTTTTTTTTTTGGTACAAAATTCGATTAGTCTTTCCAAAAATTGTTCGCTAGTAAAGCGGAAATAGCACTGCGATGGGCCCAAAAATTGATAATAAAAAAAATGTTTTTTTGTTATTTAATTAATTATGGGGAAAGATGTATTATTAAGGAATGTTTTTATTAAAAAATTTTCAAAATTACAAAGTACAGTCGGCCCTCGGTATCCGCGGCTACGATATCGCGGAACGCAATGTAATATCCGCGTAGCAAAAAATAAAACTACCTGCCCTCGATATTTGCGAATTGCGACCTCAATATGCGCGAGGTGACGTTCGAAAAAAAAAAACAAAAAGAGCGAAAGAGTGATTGAGGGCTCTATTCCGCGAAAACTTGGTATGTTTGGATAATTAACATTTCTAAAAACAATTAGCTGTCTGTTTTGTTTGTCCCATTTTTCATTTTTAGATATAGTGAGTTGATCTTGAAGTTATTATAAAAGTGTTGCAAATTGACAAAAACGGGTATTTTTGAAAAATCATATCTCCGAAACGGTATTGATTTTCCGAAAGAGTATTTTTTGTAATTTAAAGAAACACTTCAACTTTCAAACAAAAAAATAAAATTGAGTTTTTAACTCGGAAATTTTAAAATACGAATTTTTGAATTATTTATTGAAAATAAGAAAAATATGGAAGGGGGGGAGTCCAAACTTAGGGGATGATGAGCTTGAAAATGAGAATACTTTAAATTTAAATCTATTGTTAGTAGGCGAAGATGTAGAAGATAAAGAAGAAGAATGAAATTGATAATTTAAACTATTAATTTTTTTGATTAAATTTATAAGTTTACATAAAAAATATGAATTTATTTGAAAAAATGTATGCATTAATTAAATTAATTTTTATTAAGACCCAAAACAATGTTCTAAATGAAATATCAAACTCCAATTTAAGTTTGAATTCTTCCCCCATATTTTTCACATTTTGGATAAATAATTCAAAAATTCGTATTTTAAAAATTCCGAAATGAAAACTTAATTTTATTTTTTTGTTTGAAAGTTGAAGTGTTTCTTTAAAGTATAAAAAATACTCTTGAGAAAAATCAATACCGTTTCGGAGATATGATTTTTCAAAAATACCCGTTTTTGTCAATTTTTTTCGGTTATTTTGCGATAACTAAAGAACCACTTAACCGATTTTGACAAATAAATACGTTCTAAAATCAGTAAAACGATCCTAAACATCGTAGGACCTCAGATTTTTAAAATCTTGCTAAATCCGAAATTTCGGATTTTTCGGTTTTTCGTCATTATATTAAAAACTAACTCACCGATTTCAAAAATTCTTTCAAAATCGGTTTCCGCGTGGTCAAATACATAGAAATAACTATGTTTTAGAATAAAAGTTGTTTTGGTCGACCCTGGCCCATAGCGCACTGTTATGATAATTTTGGGACTAATCCACCATATCTTATTTTGGTAAACACTTTGACCTGATTGGTCTTACGGGGGAGTTAAACCCTCAAGAATAGATAACTTTTATTCTATGTTCATTTGTCTAAATTTTTTTGTTGAAAATGACTATAGTCTTTTAATCCGCGAATTCGGGACGTATGCCTCGCAGATAAAGAGGGCCTACTGTAACAAAATAAAACGTGGTACGCCCTACTAAAAAAAACTTTTGTACGCGCATTAAAACTATAGAAATAGCAGTGGTGCGTTCCCCCTTAACCAAAATACATAAAGCGTGCTTTTTTTGCGCAAGAGAAACCGAGGAACAATTAGCTACTACTAATTAGGAATCTTAGAAAGCGTTCGATTCAGCAAAAAGGCCATTTTTTGTCCCCCTCGCATTATCTAACGACGATTTTTCGGATCAAAGGGAAAGCTGACCTGTATCACCCTCATGGGCAGGCCCGTCTCCTTGGCGAGCTGTTCCCTAATGTGCCTCGTCGGCTTCGGCGTTTGCGAGAATGCCGTTTTTAGGATCTCCAACTGTTTGGCCTTTATGGTGGTCCGAGGCCCTCTCCGTTTGGACCCGGCGCTGCTATCGTCCGGACTTTTGTTTTCCGTTTGCGAGTCTCGCGTTTCCGGGTCCCCGTCCAGCGAGGTCTGGTCTTCGGAATCGTCTTGGCCCGTTTTCGTTTCCTGTTGCAAAAAAAAACAAAGAGAAGAAGGAATTAATAAGAGAATCGGCGTGGAGCACGACGATATAATAAATCATTCGGCTTCCGGTGCAACATCTGCGAAACGGTAAAGCTCAATAATAGAGGGCGTCATCTGTTCGATAAATGAGACGTACCGGATTTTTAATTTCTATTGTCTTGCTAATTATAAGGAAAAAATGCGATATTTACCGTTCCTATCGAGCTACTTATGTCCGAATGGGGCAGGGAGTTGTTGTTGGTCTCTCCCGGGGCCGGGGGGATGGCCCCGTGGATGGAGTGATGCTTTAGAACGGACGACGTCGTGCTGTTGTCGTCGTCCTCGTCGTCCTCACTTGCCGACCCCAATAGAGGATCTGGAAAAATTTTTAGAAATAATCACGGCTCGCTTTTTCAAACCCGAAAAAAATTGTTACGTGTATTTTCTAAGTCCGTATTAAGAGTTTCGCGCTCGAACGAACATTTAGCTTTAAGCTGGCATGTTTTTATGCAGCATTCCTTTTTGTTAGCACATCAAAACATTTTAAAATTAACATATTTCAACCGCAACTCGTATCGTACCCCTCGCAGTTAGGTTTTTGAACGTCACCGTCTAACACACTGACACTGAAACTGGACAAGGGTTAAAGGTTACCCCAAGGCGAATCCATCGAAATTTATAAATTGGTAGAGCGCCGCTTTGCGCGATTGCCGGCCGCGCAATTGGTTTTTAAATTTTTTACATCGATAGCGTGCAGATGAGAGATAACGAAACTAAGCCCAAAAAGATTTTGCATGCAAAAAAAATGTATGTGAACCCAAATGAAAAAAAAAAATTATTTTGTCTTGAGTTTTGAACCAAAAAAATTAAAAAATCGTTTCGAAAACGCTATTAATTTTCAAAAAACAAAACGGAAAATGATTAAAAATTTATCTACGGCTTTTTTGGTGATTAAAATTGCAATTCTGTCAATTGAGCAAAAAAATCTGCAGACGTTTTTGAAAATTTGTAATTTTACATGCTGACAGGTTCTTTGCAAATTGATTCCTTACAAGAAAGTTCTAGAACAATAGAACGACTGTTAAGCCTTAGCAAATTCTGGAATGGTCAAATCGCAAAAAAGGCATGGTGCATTGTTGTTTTGGTGTACATACTTAATACAGAAATTTTTGAAGATTAA
Organism: Sinopyrophorus schimmeli; assembly: GCA_036325965.1. NCBI lineage: Eukaryota > Metazoa > Arthropoda > Insecta > Coleoptera > Elateridae > Sinopyrophorus > Sinopyrophorus schimmeli. The sequence continues at coordinate 1,945,198 of JARFIZ010000068.1, forward strand.
ATAATTTTGAAAAGCGGACGTTTGCGCATTTAAAGGTTGCGGACCGGTTAAAGAGTGGTCGCCTTAGAGAAAAAAATATAAAAATAATGAAATTCTATGTTTTGAAGTAGACTGCCTCCTTAAAGAGATGGTCGCCACGAAAGATTTTACTCTAAAATTTATTAATTATCTATATTGTTTTTGTCTATATAGGTATATACAGTAAAACTTCTATTTACGGACACCTCTCTTATAATGACACCTTCATTCAGCGTACACTTTTAGATGACGGAGAGAAGTGCCTATGCTTTATATGCATTTTAGTCCTTTTTCTTTTAGACGGACACCTCTCTTACACGGACAAAAATTTCATGAACATTGGTGTCCGTCTATGGGAGGTTTTACTGTAAATATATAAGGATACTTTGATTTAATAATAATATGATTCTGATAAGTAATAACTGCATTTAATTTAAAATAGTATTTGTTATTACATTTACTATCTTTGTTTTTCTCTCTAAGACGACCACCTCTGCAAAAGACGCTGGTCGCGTTAGAGAGGTTTTACTGTAGTTTTTTTTAGAAAAATAAATAAACGCCACAACTCTTTCCGAATATAAAATCTAAATTTATTTTTTGATTTGAGAGAGAGATGATTAATAGGTAGGGGAATCTGTTGTACCTTGGCCCTTTTTTCACTTGTAATTTTTTTTAAATTGTATATGTAACAATTTGTTGATAGAATGAATTGCATCGTAGTGGGGCACTAATAAGGCATTCGTCATAAAATATTTGAAAGCATTACCAACCGTTTACACAAATTGCTATAAGATTTAAAAATTAGTGGATCTATGGCCTAGGTACAACAGAGGTGATGTACCTTGGCTCTATTCACATTAAGCAAAATAAAACCCATTGTTCAATGAAAACTATAGGTATATTTATTTTTGGATTATAAGAACTACTAATGTTCTACTTTGAGATGACACTAAAATTGTTTCAAAAATTAACAAAACTTTTGTCGTATACTAAAATTTCACATAAGGTATAGGACCCAAATAAGGCCCACCTTAAGTTTATAAAAACATAATTAATAGGTTTTTGAAAAAAATGCATCAATACTTCGTAATCAAAATGTTTATTTATATTAAACTTCAAAATAAAAATAACAATTTTCTTTTGTAAAAAAAGGAGGAACCTTGAGTAAATATAAAAAATATGTCGGTTGGGTCTTATTGGGGCACCTATGTTCCAATAAGGCACAAAGATTTCTTTATATATAAATCAACTTAATATCAATTTTAATAATCATTATTATATTTATATTAAATTATTATTAGTGTTATTAAACTTAAAATAATAAATTATTTGGTTATAATTTAATATTTTTAATAAAAATTGACTTGTAAATTTTTAACAACTTTTAGTTAGGTTTTTTTATCTTTATCTTTAAACAGTTTCCTGAACAATAAAATTCTTTTCTTCGATTAAAAATTTCAATTGATCTCATACAGATATTTAAGTAAAAAGAATAGAAAAAGACCAAGGTACAACAGGTTTCCTTATAGAAAATTCCATTGAATGCGAGGTATGTGCACATTCGAGCGAAAAGTGGCACATTTCCGAGCGAGGGAAGCAAATGAAGCGCGACGCGGAGCGGCGCGCTTCATTTTCCCGAGATCGGAATGTGCCACTTTGAGCTCGAATGTGCACACTCGGTTTTAAGCGTGATTCACATTAATTAATTTGCTTTCTAAATAATTTTAATTAAAAATTACAACACTGTGTTGAATATACTATTTAATCGCCGAAAAATGTACACATATGTCGTTTTATTTAAACACATTACTATTTTCTCTTTTTAAATTGAAAAATTAATTTTAACAAATTCAATAAATGCGAAGATGTGCGCATTCGAGCGGAAAGTGGCACATTTCCGAGCGAGGGAGGCAAATGAAGCGCGACGCGGAGCGGCCGCTTCATTTTCCCGAGATCGGAATGTGCCACTTTGAGCTCGAATGTGCACACTCGGTTTTAAGCGTGATTCACATTAATTAATTTGCTTTCTAAATAATTTTAATTAAAAATTACAACACTGTGTCGAATATACTATTTAATCGCCGAAAAATGTACACATATGTCGTTTTATTTGAACACATTACTATTTTCTTTTTTTAAATTGAAAAATTAATTTTAACAAATTCAATAAATGCGAAGATGTGCGCATTCGAGCGAAAAGTGGCACATTTCCGAGCGAGGGAGGCAAATGAAGCGCGACGCGGAGCGGCGCGCTTCATTTTCCCGAGATCGGAATGTGCCACTTTGAGCTCGAATGTGCACACTCGGTTTTAAGCGTAATTCACAATAATTAATTTACTTCCTAAATAGTATTCAACCCTGGTCGTGTTAGAGAGGTTTTACTGTATACAAAACCTACGCTTATTTCAAGTCGATTTTTCTCCGTAAAATCTGGTTCTTCCAATCCAAAAATACAGCAATTGTAAATACATGTAGTTTCGAAATTGAAGTCGGCTCTCTACGTTTTAGTGAACTCGATAAACCTAGCGGTGCGAGGGCGAATACCGAGAAATCCCTGTCCATCAAGTGTCATTTTGACATCTGGCGGACATGTAGCGCCGGATAAGACTCCCAACAAATGACGTGACTGGCTACGGGAAAAGAGAAATGTTCTTGGAAAATAACCGATGTTGTTAGACACGCGATTTGCCAAAAAAAAAAATCGCTCGCACGTTTACAGTTATCCCTATTTTATCCATCGGTTCCCAAACAACGCCGCCACCTCCGTCAAACCGAACCCAGAAATTTTCGAATCGATTCACGTCGAAATTCAATTTTTTTAGTAACAACGAAAAGATTATCTAATTAAAAAGATTTTTCTAATAGGATTAGTTCTAATGAGACTTTAAACTTGTGTCACCTCTGGAAGAGCGCTTTAAATCAGACAAGTAAAAAAAAGGAGATTGGGCTTTTAATAATAAAAAAAAAGTTCGCACTCGAATTTAAATCAAAGGCGAACAACAATTAACGTCAAAAATAATGTTCCCAAACATCGAAAAATATCGTTCTCCTTATTCTAAAACAACTATTAAATTATCATGAAAAAGCCGAACCGCTCCCACGGAATGGTCTTCATTAAATATTTATAAGTTGTTTGAGCGCTGGGCGATAGGGTTTTATGAAAAATGAGAGTTTGTCTCATCGCCTTCCTCCTCCTCCTCCTTCTTCTTCTTCTTCTTCGTCTTTGCCTCGCACGTTCGATTTTTCTAGCAGTCGCGAAACGTGTACGTGGAAAATACAAAACGCAAACACACCTGGATCTATTGTTATTAAGTCCGTCCATGATTAATTGGCGGTGCGAAATTAGAATTCTCGAGATAAGCGTTTCCCATGGCTTCGGCGAGCTCTACGAGACACGTCGATAAAAAGCAAAACGAAGTGGCCAAGTGTGAACAATATACACATAATAACATTTCTAATTCGATATACGCATTAAAATGAGATGTTAATAAAATAAATAACGATAAATATCCACACTTTATTATTTATATGGCGAACAGGTAATTTTATTGTGGCGTAGGCGTTCGGGACACCTCACGAACAGAAACGCTTTACCCCCTTCTGATTTTCCTTCGAAATTAAGAACACGCTTCTTTTCTCCTCTTTTTGCCTGCCTCTACCTTTCTCACAATTCTAATCGAAAACGTGTGGGAGACGAACAAATTGCAATGTTACAATATATGAGGAATGTCCCAAGAACCGTGGTGGAATTCGCAATTTCCATATTTTCGACACCGTGCAAATTTAAAGAATGCCTATCGAATAAATTGATAACGTTTTGGAATGCAACGAAAGCAGAATACAGTCGGATCTCGATAAGTTAAAGCTTTTGGTCTAATTGCTTATATATATACAGTCGAACCTCAATAAGTCGAAGTTGAAGGGAAACTAAAAATAAGTATCGATATAAAAATGTTAACGTTGAAATACGCAAGTCCTAGGGAAACAGGTTCGAGTTATCAAAAATTCGGCTTATCGAGGTTCGACTGTATCTAGATATTTTCACATGTTAATATAATTTGCTATAGCTGATAAAATAGCGTCGACAAACTCTGATAAATACTCTCTATATTATATATTGCCCGGCGTGCCCGGCTCTTCGACTCTCCCCACTCTTTCGTACTATTGGGCTTGCTGCTAAAACATTTCCCCTTCTCTTTTCGTTCTGCTGTTTTGCTTTATATTTCTCCTGTCACGGCATGACAAATTTTTTGATTTACCCTCGCAAAAGAAGTTTTACTTCAATAATAACATTAAAATTGAATTTCGTTGGGAAACAGCTTTCTATTCGCGCTGTAGAAGTTTTACTGTATTTTTTTTTTTCGCAAAGTACAATTTTGAACAAATGTTTTTCTTCTAAGATGACAATTATGCACACATTCTCTCAACTTCAAATTATTTTTCTCTTCGCACTCGAAACAGACAATTTAGATTTAAAACGCTTCGAATTTTTTTGTTTTTTTCGTCAAATAATAAAATGCAAAAAGCAAAAGTGAATCATAAAGTCGTTTTTCTCTCTACGGAACGGCAAATTCGATTTACGACGCTTCGGAGCCGTTTCGTTAAAGTAAAACGTACAAAAACGAATGTGTAAATAATTGGCTCTGGATCTTTTGAAAATATTTTTTCGAAAAAAAAAAGGACACGCGAAATAAAAATGGGAAGGTTAGATTAAAGCAAGACCTAAAAATCCTTGACGTGACAGATCGTCATGAGACCGAAGAACGTAAAAATTTCACGGTGTTAGTTCCACCACGGTTGTAGTCTGATGGGCGCAGAAAATTGGTCATGTGTGACCGTTTTCTTCTAAATTTTTGCCACTTTTTCTGCGCAGTCATTGTTTTTAAGGGCTTCCCAGTTTCAATTTCTCAAAGCCTACCCGTTACAAAATATTTATTTAATTAGTTTAATTTCTCATTAGAAAAATTATGATAAAGTCTTCATTAGTGTGTGGTGCCTTTTTTTTTTGGGTTCGTAGCACGAAATTTATTCGTTCATAAATTGCTGAAACAATGCCCGTCGCGCTTTTGCATTCCCACAGAATTATTTATTGGAAAGCCTGAATAAAATTTAGCGTTTCGTTAATGAAATGCCCCCCCAAAATAATAATAAAAAAAACTCGCCGAACTCGTAGGGTTATTTTAAAACGTGGGCGCGCACTCGAAATTAGCAAATAAATCGAAGAAGTCGCCAAAAAAAAATACGGTCGAAATGAATAAATAAGCAGGTTCGGTAAGGGTGCGCAAAAGCGTCCGTGCGGATCACGAGAAATTTTTAATTCATTTTTAAGGCCGAACCTCGAGGACGAAAAAATCCCCCTTGAAATAATATTTGTGCGCACGGGGTAACAGTTACGCACAAAGGTTCGTGTTTTTCCAGCTTGTTCGTCCGGCTGAAGCGAAATGTAAACGCATAATTCTATTGATCTTTGATTTCGAAATCATCCCCTAACACTGATTGTCCAACGGCGCTGGTCGCCGACCGGCTTAAAAATTAAAAAAATTAAGACGTGTGTCGGTGTGCGTGAGCTCGCGGTTCGAATCTTCCTCGAGATGCTCGAGGAAGGGGCAGGAGAGGCCCGAGGGGAATAATGCCTTGTTTCCCAGCAGGTCCCGTACTAATTGGGGTTTGTTGGAGCGGACCTCATGTGGTCACTATCGAGGTAATTGGATGTAGAACGAACCTTCAAGTCGACCTTCTTTCGAGATCTTTATATTCTAAACAAAAAGCTTAATGAGCGCGGGTCGGGGGGGCGAGACGTGATTGATTGATTATTTTTATCCCTTCGTCCGAAAAAGGAAAAGGGAATCGTGGGCTTCCAGGTGCGCTAAGAAAACGTTGCAATTCAGTTACTTTTGTTTTAAAAAAAAATGCACTCGAACTTTTTTTACACGGTTCCTGAAAAATCAATGTAAAAATAATGGTGTAAAATTATACAGAGTACAGATTGAAATTAATTGTAATAATTAGTAAAACACCAAATTTTATGTGCATTTTATTGGCAAAGTAGCAGAAGAACGCAATACAAAATTTATCAAAATTTATAAGTACATATGCAAATCACAGAATACTATTACTTTAAATAAATAATCTGTAATTGTTGATAAATAATTGGTGTGCCGCACCTCTGTGAAAACCGTACACAGTAGAAAACTTCTAGAAAAGGAAATTAACCACTCTTAAAACTTGCGTTATAAAAAAGTTCTAGATATGGAAGCAATTTTTAATAAAAAATGCGAGCTTGTAGTTATTCCTTTAAAAATTCAAATTACTACAAAATCGCATAATTAAAATACAGAATTTCCTTAGGTTAGGATTTCTTTAGTGGTTTTTAAGTATCCACATGCTAGTTTTGTAAATTATTCAAGCGAAAAGTGGCACATTTTCCCGAGATCGAAATGTGCCACTTTCAGTTCGAATGTGCTTGTGGAACAATTCACAATAAAACCGAATGGGCACAATCGAATTCAAACTAGCACATTTTTACCTCAAAGTGGCACATTTCGACCTCGGGAAGACGAAGCCCGTCTGCTTCCCTTGGCCGAAATGTGCCACAACGCGCTCGAATGTGCCCATGTTAGTATTCATTAAATTTGTCACATTGGAGCGTAAAGTGCCACATTTCGAGCAAGAAGTGGCACATTTTCCGAGCTCGGAATGTGCCACTTTGAGCTAGAATGTGCACACTCGGTTTTAAGCACGGTTCAGAATAATTAATTTACTCTCGGATAATTTTTAATAAAAAATTTTAGGACTGTACTTTTGTACGTTTTTCCAACACAAAATCAATATTTACTAAAATTAATTTAAATTTGTGATGTGAATGAGCGAAGGATTAAGTAGACAAATGTAATAAATGCGAAGATGTGCGCATTCGAGCGAAAAGTGGCACATTTCCGAGCGAGGGAGGCAAATGAAGCGCGACGCGGAGCGGCGCGCTTCATTTTCCCGAGATCGGAATGTGCCACTTTGAGCTCGAATGTGCACACTCGGCTTTATACGTGATTTGCAATAATTTTGGTGACAAAAAATTAATAAATAATTTTTATCGTTTCCTCTCACTCGTACTTATGCTTTTGTTGTATCTTTTCGCTCTCTTCCACTCATTGCTATGGTAAAAATACGTTTTTCGATTATATAATCGATATTCGAATTAAATTTGTTGATTGGAAAGAAAGTTTAATTTACAAAATTCAATGAATACGAAGATGTGCGCGTTCGAGCGAAAAGTGGCACATTTCCGAGCGAGGGAGGCAAATGAAGCGCGACGCGGAGCGGCGCGCTTCATTTTCCCGAGATCGGAATGTGCCACTTTGAGCTCGAATGTGCACACTCAGTTTTGAGCACGATTCACAATAATTAATTTACTCTCAAAACTTTTTTTCATAAAAAATTTCAGGACCGTACTACAATTTTCAATAGAATTATTCTCTTATTGCAATAGTGATGTTTTTTTAAACATACTTTCATCAGATAAGTTCAAATTATAATTCGAGTTATCGATATAAAAATATTAACGTTGAAATAGGCAAGTCCTAGAGAAACGGGTTCGAATTATCAAAAAGTCGACTTATCGAGGTTCGACTGTATTTCATTTTGAATTTAGAAAAAGGCTTTCGTCTTGATTTTGAAAATATTACACCGATAGGCGATTGACACACTTTATCGACAGGTAATGTTTTTAAAAATTTGCATCGTGTAAAATTCGATTCAAAAAAATAACTAATTTGCTCCTAGACTGACAAGGGCAAGCTCAGGTGGTGAATCACTTTTTTTTTAAATAGTATATAAAGAGTCCTATAACGGATATTAATTTAGCAAAGCAATACGGCGCACTATTCAAAAATATTCAAGAAAACTAAAGTTTTACCAAGAAGTTTATTCTTCTGTACAATTCCGTGATCGTAACAACAGTGGCGTGGTCGAAGGGTTAACGCAATTGCCTACAGAGTAGGGTGTCTAAGTTTCGCATCCCTATTACAACTTTTTTTACGTGTTGTTCTACACAACAATTCGATATTGAAATCGATGTGTCTGGAGTAGCCTAAATTAGTACGAAATATATTGTTTTTCCTTCTTTTGCATTAAATTTCGCTCTGGATCGTGCAACATTGAAAAATAAACTTATACATATTTTAATTATTGTTAAAAAAACGTTATATTACTGCTGTGTTATATTAAATATAAGGGGGCGTCCATAAATTACGTGAGATGTTTAAGGGAGGGAGGGGGTCGAGTCAAATCTCATCTAATCTTACGTTGGAGAGAGGGTCTCGGCAAATATCACGCAATTTTTTTTCTGATTGAAACAAAAAAAAATTATACTATTTTGGTCCATTTAATCCAGATTGTACATGCTTAAGATTTAATCTTAAGCGTAATCGTAATACGATTAAGATCATTCGCTAATTCGTTCGAAACAATCCAACGCGTTTACGTAAGAAACCCACATTTTGAAAAATCTCACGTGTGATTGGGGGATGGGGGAGGGGGTTGAATAAAATCTCACGACATCTTACCAGGGTGGGAGGGAGTTACAGAAAATTCAAAAAAACATCTCACGTAATTTATGGACGCCCCCTAATTTTTGGCAACATTGTGATTCATTTGTATACTAAACTTGTACTTTATTATAATTTTTTTTTTTAAATAATATTTGGAACCCAAAAATCAGATGTTGCCTAATTGCCTAATTAAAATAAAAAAAAACAATTCTTTTTTATTTAAAATGTACAAAGACATAGCCAAACAGAGAAATTCAAAGCGCAGACTCCATGCGCCGTAGGAAGTTGTGTTGACCCTTCGACCACGCGACTTTTGTTAGCATTACAAAGTTTTATAGACAGATAGACTGAAAACTTATATTTTAAATATTAATTTCGCGAATATTGATACCACAAATAAGGAGGACCGACTGTACTTTGTTTTCAAAAGATTTCTTTGAGAAATAACCAAACCGCAAATATTCACAATAACATCAACTTTCATCTTGGGACTTTCGTACAATTTTTTTTTTTTTTAAATCCCCAATACACCGTTTCGCTTAAATTTAGTCCTTTTTCGTTTGGCGAAACTCCCTTTAACATAGCACTCTCCGTTTTCTTATTATAAACAATTTGTGCCCAACATAAGTAAATTTCAAAAGCTGATCACTTAAGGCGGTGTTCCAAATACTTGTTCTTGCCGCAACCAAGAAAACGAATTAAGTTATAGTAAAAATAATGCGATTGTCTCAAACCAAAACCGAACCTCCTTAAAATCGCAAAAAGAAACGCAAAAGCGGGCGCGCTACCAAACGCACCAAAACAAAAGCCACAATAACGGAAGTCTTAAAACACGTGGCGGCTTTTTCAAAGCACACTTTTTAATTATCCTGCAATATTGTAAAGAGAGACCTATTCAAAAATCGAATGCGAATTATTTCGGCGGCCTTCACGCGTTTCTTTCCCAACAATGTTTTTTTCTTTCTTTCGCGGAGTCGCCTTTCTACACAACTCAATTAGAAAAGCGACAGTCGAGGGCGACCCTTGTGTATGCAGTCGCAAAAATGCGTATTTTCCTACGACGGGGTGCAAAAGTTTGGCGTCGTTCGACGCCCCCAAAAACAGAATAACACGACACGACAATTCGAGTGTAATTCGCAATCTAAACACTCGCAACAGAGTGCTCGAAATGTTCCTACACAAGTTAAGTGTAATCGATTATTGTTCAAGGGGGGCGCCGAAGGGGTGCAATTACAGTCGACCAAATACTTTTCCCTCGCAAATTTAAAATTGATTCGATTCGCTTGCGAATTTGTTTCGAGAAAAATGGCCTTTCGAAGGCGAGGTGGTTTGCGGGACGGCGTTTTCTTCGATAATTATCGGGGGAAAAGGGGGTGCGCGGTGATTAGCGATCGTGGAATGTGACTTTAAAGGGGCAACTGTAATTCTAAGAGGCTACCGACCGTGTCAATATTTGCCAAAAGCTGGTAGGAAGTCCTCGAAGTGTTTACAGAACAATTTCCGAGTGTTGAACGAAACAGAAACAGAATTTCGATAACGATCGTATACGACACACACACACACACACACACATACAGGTACAGCACATTTCTTGCAAAAATGAAGGTTTTTAGGGGTGCCGTGGTCGAAAATTTATTGGCAGGTCGGGCTCAAGTAAAATTGTTCTTTTAGAGAAATATCGGGTGCTTGTATTTTTTTTTTGTGACTAACAAATAAGTTTAAATTTATTTAATTAAGATAAAATAGAGGGTAGTTTTTTTTGTGTTATTTTTCTCAAGCGTTAAATTTATTATAAACAATTAAAATAGGCCTACAGTTATTAATATAAAAATGTTAATTTTGTATCTCAAAAAAGCATTTTAATTAATCTCGGGAATAGAAACGTCTAATGCGTGGAATTTTTAAAATAAATTATTTTGAAGCCCTGATAGGTTGTTTCAACCCCTAAATTTATCACAAAGAATTCGATTAAGTTGTAAAGTCATGGAAAATTGAAGTTTGTGCACATTTCTGAGGCTCCAATAAATTATTTTTAGTTTCCTTTCAACTTCAATTTATCGAAGTTCGACTGTACAACTGTTCTAGAATATTGTTGATTTACGTAATTTTATTCGTTTTAAAATGAAATCATTTTATTTGTACAAAGACCACCTGCACTCGCACAGATAGGCTATCGTTTTAATTTTTTCGCAAAACCATTTGGTCTATCTTGAAAAATTGATAAGCACGCAGGAAAATGATTATTCTTTTAGTATTGTTTGTGAATTCGTACAAACAAAACGTATTTTAAGTGTATGGGTCCAAAATTGTGCAAGTGCTCCAATATACACCTTTATTTTGTGCAGCCCTTAAAAATTAACCCTTAAGGTAGGATTGTATTTGCTATATTTTTTGTTTTTGAACTTTTAATCATTGTATATCATTTACTTATATGGTATAAGATCAAAATTGTGTGTTTACTTAAAAAAAACATAGGCTATAGCACATAGTGCGATTATTAAAAATGTTGTTCACGAATCTGGTATTACTTGAAAATACCCGAATTGATTTGAACGCGGGGTTCACTAATGGAAAATTCGAAAAATAGGTATCTCAGCGATTTTTAGAAAAAACATTTAATATTTTCTAAATTCCAAATTCGGTCGTTAACAATCAGTTTTTAAAACGTGACTGAAACAATGTGTCACTTTTCAAAAATACAAAAAACTGAATTTGTTGTTTCTATTTTTCTAAAATATGAGTTCAAATCAAAATTCATTTACGAGACTATGGGCAAGTTAAATACAGTCGAACTTCGATAACTCAAAACTAAAGGAAACCAAAAATAATTCGAACTATCGGAAAATGCAATTATTAAAAAAGCCTCGCGTATTTATTTATGGGAAACTTTGATTAGGGGTAAACAGTACAGTGATTGGCCCTTTTATTAAACAACATAGTTATTGGCCATATAAATATAGTAATTGACTAGTGAATTTACAGTAATCGGACAGTATTTTATAATTAAAATAAGATATAGTAAATTAGCAAAAAAACGAACCATTTATTAGAAAATATATATTAGGAAATATAGATTTATTATTAAATAATTTTTTAAATATGGCCAATCATTGTCGACTGGCCAACAACTGTACTGTTTACCCCTATAATTTATACAAATTTTAAATCACATCCACACGGAAAAAAATTTAAGGCCTTTATCTCCATAGTTTGCGCATCAAAGTCCCATAGGCATGACGTTTTCGAAAAGTTTCAAAAAAACAAAAATCTAAATTCTTTAGCAACTTTAAAAAAAAGCGTCTAGCCAAAAACCCTTAACAACACAATAACAAAATGCCGAATTAAGTACCTACAGTCAAACCTCAATAACTGGAAGCAAATCAAATGCAATTCCAGTTATCAGCAAAGCTCATTTTCGTTCTAAATCTTTCCTTTTCCGTTTCGCGAAACCGTAATTTAATTTTCGCGTAGATGTGCAGCAGATTTTTTCCATGCCCGAATAAAAAACGAAAGGAAGGGCTGAAATCGACATTTCCATCCCTTAACCGTTATTCGAAATGCATTTCGGCGGTTGATATGTTGTCTCAAGCCTAGGGCTTTGTCAAAAGCTCCCGCTTTGTTTGTGTAGCGAAATTGAAACGAGATGCGATTTTGGATCGTATGCCGATTTAGGGGATGATTTTAAAGCTCTCTCGCCCTCTTCACGTCTCTCCTTTCCATTCGCGCTTCTGTTTTTCGCATAATCGGGCCCCGCTTATTTATTTATTTCGGCCGGGGAAAATGCAATCGGGGTATTGTGCGTGCGTGCACGTAGGGACGACGACGTCGGGGCATCCCTTAAATTTTTTGCGCGTCTTCTGCTTCGGAAAGCGGTGTCATAGGAACTTGGTAAATGCGCCGAAGTCGTCAAGCTCCACCTCTGGCACCGCGACCAATCGAAGGAACGAAGAGCTTAAAAGCCCTGAACCGCAAGCTGGTGGAGATGTTTTTGTGCGTGTGCATGTGTGTGTGTGTGTGTGCGTTTTGTGTATGTGTGGATCCCTCTCCTTTAATTTTATCGACGGGGAGAAGGACCGCCGAAAAACGGGAAAAACTCTTCTTCCCGTGTCTGCGCTTTGTCTCCTTCGAACTTTGCAAAGTTTCCTCTTTAATTGAAAACTTCGCCTTTTGGAGGAGGCAAGATTGATTTAGGACCGGGGGCGAGAAAAAAAAAACAGAGGACACTCACCGTGATGAGGTCCGGGTATGGAATTTTTGTTGCCGGCTAGGTAGTCGTCTTTGCAGATGAATTTGTTGTCGTCCAAGACGTAGAGCTCTTCGCCGGTGGAGAGTTGCTTTCTGCAGACGAGGCAGGTGAAGCAATTCAAGTGGAACACTTTGTCTCTAGCTTTCCTTACCAGGTCACTCGGCGATATTCCTTGACCGCAGCCACCGCATTTTGTTCCATATCTCCTACAAAAAAGGACGAGTCAATAAACAAACCAAAGTAAACCCCCCTCTGCCTCTTTTTGAAAAAAAGAAAAAAATAATTAAATTGAAGGAGTGGTGCAGCCGGCTCGTACCTGGACGGGGGCAGGGGACCTAAATCAAATTCGGGGACGTAGAGAAAAAAAAACGGTGTTTCGTAATAAAATTTAAGGTTGCTTTTTGCATATTCGAAAAAATTATACTTTTAGAGTTAAATTGGCTTTTTCTTAGAGGTTGAGGTGGAATATGATGCCGGCGCCAAAGATGTGGTACTACTGGTTTAAATTAAAAAAGGTCTCCTTAGATTTGCTAGCTAAACACGCTTATAATAGAATATTTTGATGCGCAGCCGTAGTTGTCGAGAAAAAAAAGCGCTCCTCGCAAAATGAAAAAAGTTTTTTCGAATTTAAAAACCGTGCGTTTCATTCAAAGTGCCACAAGCTTATAAACTCTTAAAATAATAGAAATTTAAAAAAAGTATATAAGTATAAAAGTTTATTTTGATTTATACAATCTATTTACAGGGCTTTCCAAAAATGTATATTCATTGTGTTATCATTTGCTCAATAAATAATGTCAATTTTTTTTTATTAGATTCTGGTGTTTCAGTAAAGTGCCACTTGTACTTTTTTTAAATTTTTCATTAGTGGCATTTTACTGAAACAACTTTATAATTTTTTTACATTATTTATTAATTAAATACCAACTTGTTATACATTTTTGGATACCCCTGTCAAGCTCTATGAAATTATAAAATATACCCGACTGTTTAAGATAAGGAAGTTGACACCATTTTCGGTTAAACCGAAAGTAGTACAAATTTTATATTTAAGCTAGTACATAATTGTATAAATCGAAGAAACTTTTATACTTGTACTTTTTTTGAAATTTATTATTATCTTCGGAATTATAAGCTCGTGGCACTTTAAATGAAACACCCGGTATACGCAACCCTATTTAGGTGAGGATTTCGTTTAAGGGGCGTTAGTCAATTGCGCGCCGCGGTCAACTGATAATAGGACTATTATAGTTATTGTGAATCGCGCTTAAAACCGAGTGCGCACATTCGAGCTCAAAGTGGCACATTCCGATCTCGGGAAAATGAAGCGCGCCGCTCCGCGTCGCGCTTCATTTGCCTCCCTCGCTCGGCAATGTGCCACTTTTCGCTCGAATGCGCACATCCTCGTATTTATCGGATTTGCCTATATTATTATTTTATTCTTCATTTCAAATAATTAAAAATCCAATAAATTAGATCTGTTTTTTGTTTTGAAAACGGTTAGATATTTTATTCCTTTTGATAAGTTATCATGGGGCTTTTCGCACGCCTAATTGTAGCGAGCTTGATAAAAATATTTTCAGGTGCGCTTTCGAATGTTTACTAATTCGCGTTTTTGATTAATTAAAATTGTATATGAGTCAAATTTTTTGAAGTGGGCCACTAAAAATCAACTAGTTGATTTTTATATCATCTTTTGCAGATTGTTGAAGGTTTATATGTCAAAATTAATGTCACCAAATATTTTTGGGTACTTTTCATTTTTGTAAAAATTATAAACAAATTAGTTTTAAGGCACATTTTGTATACACTGTTGTAATTAGACTTCATTTATAAATTAATTCAATTTTTAAATATAAAAAAATATTTATATGTTATATAGGGGGTGCAAAGAAATTTTATAATGACTTAGGTGGGGTATGTTAAAAAAAAGTTGGGAAATAAGAGTTAAAATTCGGAAAAAGTTGAAAGTATTTTTTTTTCATGTACGATGAAAAGTACTAAATTAGAAATGTGGTTTTTGGTAAAAATACCCTACTGTAATTTTTAATTAAAAGAAAAGGGAGAAGTGGTACATTTAGTTCAGTTTGATTTAATTAATATTATTTGTAAGAGAGAAGAATAAGATAGATAATTTCAATTATTAAGGAGTATGTGCACTTTCAAGCGAAAACTTTTTCCGAATAGAAAATCTGGATTTGAAGGATTTGTTATTAATATAGTCGAATCCCAAATTTAAAACGAAGATGTGCGCATTCGAGCGAAAAGTGGCACATTTCCGAGCGAGGAAGCAAATGAAGCGCGACGCGGGCGGCGCGCTTCATTCCAGATCGGAATGTGCCACTTTGAGCTCGAATGTCACACTCGGTTCTAAGCATGATTCACAATTATTTAAGCAAATAAATTGGCCAAAAAATATGTTGAATAACTTTAATCGTTCCCTTTTGCTCGCATTCACGAGATTTTTGTATCTTTTCGCTCTTTTCCACTCAATGCTATGGTAAAAACGTTTTACGAACACAAAATCAATATTTATTAAAATAAATTTAAATTTGTGATGTGAAAGAGCAAAGGATAAAGCAGACAAATGTAATAAATACGAAAATGTGCGCATTCGAGCGAAAAGTGGCACATTTCCGAGCGAGGGAGGCAAATGAGCGCGACGCGAGCGGCGCGCTTCATTTTCCCGAGATCGGAATGTGCCACTTTGAGCTCGAATGCACACTCCGCTTTTCGCCACGATTAACAATGATCAACTTATTTTAAAAAAATTGTAGTTGCCCTCTCAAAATGTCTCCTTTGGATTTCGCTTATTTTTTCATAATGTTTTACTTTTTTCATTGTCGTGAAATTAATTTGTATTTAAATAAGGAGGCAAAAATGAAATTTAGGTTAGGATTTTTTAATATCTGACAATTTTTTGAAAACGTGGCAATTTGGCGTCCCGAATGATTCCTTGGGGACAACGCGACGTTGATTATTTAATTTATAAAAATATAAAAGTAAGGAAAACATACGCGCGGGCATCAATTTGAAAATTTAAAAACCTTCGAACGTTTCGTTAAATGAAATTGAACAAATTCAACAAACATAAAGAGTCAACTTTAATCCACTTAGCAAGTCGCGAAGTAATTGAAAAACTTGTAATGCCACGACACTTACACACACACACACACACATACACGCTCGCCTAATTTAAGCGTTAGCCGGCTGCCCCTTCGCCCTCGCGATTTTCGATTCGCTTTTCGAAAAAAAGAAAAACAAGATAGAACGTAAATAAACAATTTTATAACAAATTGGATGCGTTTACAATTCGGAATAGAGTCGCGTTACATAAACAGGATGTTTGAAATGTGCTCGTCGATTGATGGATGTCATTAGCAAAATTTAAATTAACACCAAACAATTCGTAATGTTTGCACAATTCACGTCCAATTTCGTATTTATTTATGAAAACGTTTCGGAACGAAAAAAATCGACGATTAATGCTCTTCTTTCTTTTTTTATATTTTTTGGGCGATTTGAAGGCAAGATTTATGTAGTGCTAAAGAAATTTATGTACGGCATAAATTTCCCTTTTATCTGCTTAATCTAAACTTGGAAAAATACGAATGTTCTAGCACACACTATCTGCGATTTTTATTTCGAGATGCATATATCTACGAATTTTGTTGCTACTTTTAAAAATGCCACACAAAACTATAAATTTACAAATTACGAAAGATTGGTTTTGGTCAGTGCCGGATTAAGTCGGCCCAGGGCCTGCGGCTAATACGAACAAGGGCCCTTTGTTTTGCTTTGGGAATTATAGTTTTATGCAGATTTTTATATGACGTAAATCTCCTTGCTAATTTCAAGCAATTCGGTAGTGCAGTTGATGCTACCGAATAACAAACGAAATAAGAAAAACTTGGATCAATTCCCCCCGGTGTGTGTACTTTTATTTATCTATACATCTATACATATAAATAAAATTGAAGTGTCTGCCTGTGATTTCAAAATAATGGTTTTTTTCTTAAGCTCATATGGTTATTTGATAATTACTAAAGCCTAAACGCGCGTTTTTAAAATTTTGTCTGTCTGTCTGTCTGTCTGTCAGTTTGTCCGTCCGTATATCTCGGAAACGGCTGAACCGATTTTGACGGGATTTAAATTAACAGGGAGAAGACACTATCATTGAGTAACATGGGCTATATTTTATTTTGAAAAATATTAGTTTTTACTTCGAAATCGCAATACCCGTGCGAAGCCGGGCGGTCCAGCAATTTTCAATATTTTTTTATGTTCCATATAAGTATTTTCCTATAATGAATACTTATAATAAATTAAAATTGAGATATAATAAAAAATGGTTAGTAGAAAAGAAAATACCACAGTCGAACCTCGATAAGCCGAATTTTTGATAAATCGAATTATTTTTAGTTTCCGTTCAACTTCGAATTATCGAGGTTCGACTGTATATTAGCAAATATTATATTTAATTCACAAATAACAATAACAAAAGTAATTAAAAATAATTTATATTGTTTCAATAGTGCATGATCTAGAATTAGGTATATTTACTGTAAAAACGGCGAAAGCAGTAAATTTAGCGACATCTTGCACATTTTACAAAAGAAGTTTTTTGACAATCACAAGGAATTTTTAAAATTTACTACGTTGATTTTCATTAATATTTCTGTCATTAGAGAGCTTTGACAAAGAGTTGCAAGTGAGCTATCGAGTTGCTTGTAATTAGCAAGGAAATATACGTTATATACAATTGATATTTCATACTTACAATTAAAACACAACTTAATTTTTATTGAATTTTTGATTCCTTCAAAAACTTAATTTTCTTAAGATTTTATTAAATTATTTAATTTTGGGTTGCCAAAATTTTAACTAGCAACCGTAGTTTTCGAGAAAAAATGCGCTTTTTACAAAAATTAAATTTCGATTCTATGCTTAATTTTAATTAAAGTGTGTTCAGAAAGAAAATTGATTTGAATTGTTTTTTAAATGTAATTAAAATAATAATTGGTCTAGGATTTTATTAAATTCTTAAAATTTTGCGATTTAATTTAAAAGGTCTTCTAAAATACATTGCTCCAAAAAGTTTTCGACAAAAAAATATACAGTTATAAAAGTGAATCCTAAAATACCATTTTTAAATTGTTTCAAATTGAACTTGTGCTAATTTTTGATCTCGCCAAACGCAAACATAAA
This sequence comes from Sinopyrophorus schimmeli, assembly GCA_036325965.1. Classification (NCBI taxonomy): domain Eukaryota; kingdom Metazoa; phylum Arthropoda; class Insecta; order Coleoptera; family Elateridae; genus Sinopyrophorus; species Sinopyrophorus schimmeli. The sequence continues at coordinate 1,963,213 of JARFIZ010000068.1, forward strand.
GAATATACGTATTTTTCCACTGAAGACACAGCATCAAAAATTAATAACAATACGGCCCTGTTCTTCGGGACTCGCAGATTAAATTTCAAAGTAGAACAAAATCGCTATCCTCATATTTTTTTTTTCGACAAATCGATGGGGCTTTTATTTTTGGCAGTAATGCGCCATGAACGTTTAAAAGACTTGTTCAAAAGTTAACAAGAACGACCGATTTTTGTAACGAGCGTACAAAGGCTTTTTAAGGCGGCTTTTGGCTATAAATTGTAACTCTACACCGCCAGCCGTGACCAATTTCTATATTTTCGCCTTCTTCGGCTTTGTTTATTTCTTACTTCTCTTCGAGGCACGTAAAAAACTATAACCCGACAAAAAAATCAAAAAATGCGTTGAGGATGTGTGCAATTTTTTTTTCAAAAATTTAAAAGATCGTTTTGTTAGGGTAAAATTCACAAATTAAAAGGGCGTTAGTCAATTGCGCGCCGCGGTCAACAGGCAATAGGACTATTATAGTTATTGTGAATCGCGCTTAAAACCGAGTGTGCACATTCGAGCTCAAAGTGGCACATTCCGATCTCGGGAAAATGAAGCGCGCCGCTCCGCGTCGCGCTTCATTTGCCTCCCTCGCTCGGAAATGTGCCACTTTTCGCTCGAATGCGCACATCCTCGTATTTATTGGATTTACCTATATTATTATTTTATTTTTCAATTCAAAAAATTAAAAGTCGAATAAATTAGATCTATTTTTTTTTTTTTAAAAAGGTTAGATATTTTATTCCTTTTGATAAGTTGTCATGGTGCTCTTCCGCACGCCTAATTGTAGCGAGCTTGATAAAAATATTTTCAGGTGTACTTTCGAATGTTTACTAATTCGCATTTTTGATTAATTAAAATTGTATATGAGTCAAATTTTCTGAAGTGGGCCACTAAAAATTAACTAGTTGATTTTTATATCATCTTTTGCAAATTGTTGAAGGTTTATATGTCAAAATTAATGTCTCCAAATATTTTTGGGTAATTTTCATTTTTGTAAAAATTATAAACAAATTAGTTTTAAGGCACATTTTGTATACACTGTTGTAATTAGACTTCATTTATGAATTAATTCAATTTTTAAATATAAAAAAATATTTATATGTTACATAGGGGGTGCAAAGAAATTTTAGAATGACTTAGGTGGGGTATGTTAAAAAAAAAGTTGGGAAATAAGAGTCAAAATTCGGAAAAAGTTGAAAGTATTTTTTTTTCATGTACGATTAAAAGTACTAAATTAGAAATGTAGGTTTTTGGTAAAAATACCCTACTCTAATTTTTAATTAAAAGAAAAAGGAGAAGTGGTACGTTTAGTTCAGTTTGATTTAATTAATGTTATTTGTAAGAGAGAAGAATAAGATAAGCAAATTCAATTATTAAAGAGTCTGTGCACTTTCAAGCGAAAACTTTTTCCGAATAGAAAATCTGAATTTGAAGGATTTGTTATTCATATAGTCAAATCTAATTAACACAAAGATGTGCGCATTCGAGCGAAAAGTGGCACATTTCCGAGCGAGGGAGGCAAATGAAGCGCGACGCGGAGCGGCGCGCTTCATTTTCCCGAGATCGGAATGTGCCACTTTGAGCTCGAATGTGCACACTCGGTTCTAAGCATGATTCACAATTATTTAAGCAAATAAATTGGCCAAAAAATATGTTGAATAACTTTAATCGTTCCCTTTTGCTTGCATTCACGAGATTTTAGTATCTTTTCGCTCTTTTCCACTCAATGCCATGGTAAAAACGTTTTTTGAACACAAAATCAATATTTACTTTAAAAAAATTCAATTTGTGATGTGAAAATACGATGATGTGCGCATTCGAGCGAAAAGTGGCACATTTCCGAGCGAGGGAAGCAAATGAAGCGCGACGCGGAGCGGCGCGCTTCATTTTCCCGAGATCGGAATGTGCCACTTTGAGCTCGAATGTGCACACTCGGTTCTAAGCATGATTCACAATTATTTAGGCAAATAAATTGGCCAAAAAATATATTGAACAACTTTAATCGTTTCCTCTCGCTTGCACTCACGAGATTTTCGTATCTTTTCGCTCTCTTCCACTCATTGCTATGGTAAAAACGTTTTTCGAACACAAAATCAATATTTACTTAAAAAAAATTCAATTTGTTATGTGAAAATACGATGATGTGCGCATTCGAGCGAAAAGTGGCACATTTCCGAGCGAGGGAGGCAAATGAAGCGCGACGCGGAGCGGCGCGCTTCATTCCGAGATCGGAATGTGCCACTTTGAGCTCGAATGTGCACACTCCACTTTCCCCCACAATTAACAATGATCAATTTACTTTATAAATATTCAAGTAATTCCAAAACCGTCTCCTTTGGGCTTATTTTTCATAATTTTTTACTTTTTTCATTTTCGATTATCCGAACGAGCTGCAACAATAGTTGGCCCGGATAACCGAGTTTCCACTGTAATTTAAAAGAAAACGATTTTCGGGTTGGCAAAACTGTACGTCGATGTACAACAAAAGTGCGCCTCCCTTACATAAGCAAACATTAGTAACGCCACTGCGCTCAAAGCCCTTATTTAAAATTAGATAAGGTTTTAAATGGTTGTCCCGGTCGACTTTGATGTGGCCTGTTCGCGGAGATAAGTACTCTTTCATTTATTTATGGTAATTGTGAGGGTGCGCACCCCTTAACCTTGCGATAGGCGTTTAGGGCATTTTCTTTGGCTGGTGTTTTGTGTGCATTTTTATAAACATCCTTCGCGCCGAAAAAAAAAACAACTTATCGCCTCATTTCGGTCGTAAAGTTGATATTTTCGACGTAAACGCATTTGATAAGTTGGAATACTAATTTTTTTAGAGAGAGATTAAGTTTTAATTAGAGAACATTAATTTGCTGCGAGTTACCATTTTAATTATTTATATGTATTGCGTTTCCATTATTCGATTTTATGTGCGTTTTAATTTATTGGTACGTTCGTTAAATTAATTTTCGATAACTCTTTCGTTATCGTTTCCTCCTCGCGTCTAGGCTCCAGAAAAAGATCCCCCCGCCCCCCACTTTCGCCGCACCGAACGTGATAAAACTCGACCGCTCTCGCGTCTCGTCGACTTGTGTTTTTTTAATGATAATAAAATGTAAAAAATAAAAAAAATAATGCCTTCCACGCCGCCGACACACACACTTTATTCGCGTAATGAAATTCGAACATAAAACGGTCCCGAAGCACCTTTAAAACGATAACTTTACGCCCTAATTTAAAGAGGGCTGCTGGCGCGACCCAAGATCTTTAGGGGAAAAAATCGAATTGTGCGAAATTTATAATTTTTGCGTAATGGGGGGTGCCCTGTCGTTTCGGGGGGCGAGAGATCTCGCGGTTTGTTTCCAAGCGAAATTCGAGGCCCGAAGCGAGTTCGTCGTGTATAACCCAACGACCCACGACCCACCCGATCAATATGTACGTCGAGGAGGCAAATAGAACAAAACTGGTATTTTAACGAGTCGAGGCTCGTATATTTTGCAATGCTACACCTTCGATGAGTTTTGTTTTAAAAATAACAAATATTTCATACTCTCTTTTTCGCACTGAAACTTCGAAGAGGAAGACGAAGAGGAAAAAAGTAAGCGCGACCATAAATATTTTTAACTTCGTAGTCACAACATTTTTTGGGACCTTTTTTCTTCTTCTTCTTCTTCCTTCGGCAAAGCGATTTAAAGGCCTTCGAATTCTTCCACAGTTTTCGAAAGAAAAAGCCACAATGATAATCCACCACAGCAATGAAGCAGTAAATTAAGCGCAACGATATTGAATCTGACCTTCACGCACGATTTTCGAGAATAATAAAATTCCGAAAAAAATTGTACGTAATGTTTTTAAGAGAAGGTAATTATTTCAAAGCGATCCGGGAGCGTAGCAAAAGTAACCAACGCGACTAACGGTTCTCGTTTTATTGAAATTGCGTCGATTTTTATCGGATTCGAACTCATAACGGACTTTGGTACATACGTTACTCGAAAAAGGGCAAAAAACGCATTTTCTCGTAATTTGTAGATGAATTGAGAAGGGGGCGTTTTTTGGTTCTGCGGCTCGTTTGGCCTGTCCGAAAGTTTGCTGTTGTCATTTTTTTTACTAAGTGCCAGGTTTAAAAATTGTATTTGTTTATTGTATGGGTTTAAATCAAAAAAAGGTTCTCCAAGATTGCTTTAATTAAAGATAATTTAATTAGCAAAGTAAAAACTGCACGAAGTAGCCCTAGAAATTTCCGTGGTTCGGAACCCACGTAAAACTGTAGGTCCCTTGTGCCTTTTAAATTCTACTACATTCGCAACAAAAGTAATACGCGCGGGAAAATCACCTAAAACTCGATTACTGGTACAAAAAGGCGTTAAATATATATGTATATATAGAGCAGTTGTAGTTTTTGAGAAAAAAATGCGCTCCTTGCACTTTCAAAAAAGAAAAACCTTTTCAAACTTGTTCGATTTTAGATCTGTGTGTTTCTTAATTTTTGAAGGATGGTAGAAACAAAAATAAACGTAGAATCTGCTTTAATTTAAAAAAAATGTGTTAGGGACGAAAAGTTGATTTGAAGCGAATTTAAAAAAATTAATTTGTTAAAAATTTTGTTGAATTGGTTAATTTTGAACTGTTAAAATTCTATTTGTGGTTGTATGGGCTAAAATCGTAAAAGGTCCTCTTAGGTTTTTGAATTAAACGTGCCGATATTAATATGTTTTAATTCTTAACCGAAGTTTACGAAAAATAAATGCGCTCCTCACATATTTATAAAAGTCAAATTTTTGGTAATAAACTTCTTCAACTCGAAATCGTTGTAAATCTGTTAATTGTTTAGATAAAAAAACTCAAAATCTATTGTCCTTAAGCTATAGCCAAAAAATCACGACTGTAATAAGAGTATAGTCAAACTTCTTTTTTTACGGTGTAACAAATATAGACAGCGAAAATGGAAAATTATAATATTGCTTCTTGACATTGCAAAAAGTACAGGTAGCCCTCGTACAACACGGCATCTGATAACACGGTTTCGCTCTAGCACTATACAACCCTGTACTTCTACAGCATTTTGTTTAATATATTTAAAAAACTAAATTACCTTAAAATGTTGAACTATAGTGCCTTTACACGAAAACATATAAATAAATAATAATTTACTCATTTACGTTTATTTTTAATAGATTTTGTACTGGCTATGGGTCTCATATAACAGGAACCCATCTACCGTGTTATAAGAGGGTTACCTGTGTAGCTACTTCACGTATTAATCGTAGCAAATCATGTAAATTACTTATTATTTTCATTTCGTTTATTTTATTTTAATATCTCTTATTGTTAGTACAGCCGCGTTAAAAAAATCTCTTAAATTAAGGGAGGGATCGAGCCCACTAACGTTTAAAATTATATTTACAACGACTATACTAGGAAAAATAATATTTTTTTATAAATTCCACATAGTTATGCTTTAAATGGCATTTGAGATTTTTGAACGTACCCTCATCAGATATGTCTATGCCGGGGGTGACAAACTCGATTAAAACAGGGGCCATTTAATGCAAATGGTAAGTCACGCGGACCACGTCACATTTAAATATTTTCTTAAGATTATATTTTTAAATGAGCGTTCACGAATATGCTTAGTGAAATTAAATTAAATTATTTAATTTAAGTGCATTTAGGGTGGTAAAATTTTGCCGAATCTCCATTAACTGCTATTTTTGGCGTAAAATATTGTTTTGTTTTCACCTCTGGTCTATGCCATCGAAAAATTAAAACCCCATCAATTGTTTGATTAAAATTTATTAAAAGGTAACTTAATTATTTTTTTTAAATGTTTTTTGGAAATAATTGTTTAAAAGCACTAAATCAAAGATTTCGATTTCGTGGTATAAATACAGCCCTGTAATTTTTAATTTGAATTATTTAGAAAATAAATAAATTATTGTGAATCGCGCTTAAAGCTGTGTGTGCACATCCTTGTATTTATTGTATTTTCAAATCAAAAAATTACATATAGTCCAATTTGATTGAATTTTTATAACTTGAAAGACACAACAGTAATGTAGGCAGATGCAATGAATACGAAGATGTGCGCATTCGAGCGAAAAGTGGCACATTTCCGAGCGAGGGAGGCAAATGAAGCGCGACGCGGAGCGGCGCGCTTCATTTTCCCGAGATCGGAATGTGCCACTTTGAGCTCGAATGTGCACACTCGGTTTTAAGCGTGATTCACAATAACTATGATAGTTCTATTGCCTGTTGGGGAAAGGCACGATAAATAAAGAGCAAATTGGCCGCGACGCGCAATTGACTAACGCCCTCTTGAACAAAATTATAGCCTAATTAGGCAGAAGCTCGCACATGCATTACTTTTGCAAAAAAATGTCTTGCATATTTTAAGTTAAACTCGATAAATACGAGATGGGCGCATTCGAGCGAAAAGTGGCACATTTCCGAGCGAGGGAGGCAAATGAAGCGCGACGCGGAGCGGCGCGCTTCATTTTCCCGAGATCGGAATGTGCCACTTTGAGCTCGAATGTGCCCACTCGACTTTAAGCACGATTCACAATAATTAATTTACTAACTAAAAAAAAAAAAAAATTCCAGGACCGTACTTCCAGCATAAAAACCAAATCTCTTGGGGTGCTTTTAAACTCGACAATTAATTTCCATTTTTAATAAAATTGTTTTTTATTGCAATATGCACGATATTAATATTTTTCGAGACATGCCTTCCTCAGATAAGTTCAAATTATCAAAAAAATTAAAACCCCATCCACAAATCTCTTAAATTAAGGGTGGTGTCGAGCTCCCTAACTTTTAATACCATATTTACAACGTATTGGGAAAACTATTAAGAATTTTTATAAAATTTAAGGCAGGCATGGGGCGTCCTAATTTTAAATATTATATTTTCCAAAATACCAAGAAAATTATTAACATTATTTAAAGTTAACAAGAATTGGACTGTCTTTTTGAGTTTTGATGGTTAACACATTTTTTGAGATGTTAAGTTGCTTGAAAAAGCTTCGATAAAAAACGAAACGTTGCATATTTAACAAAATTTTCATTTACAGTCCAATTCCTGTTAACAACATTATGATTAATAATTATTAACATTTTCTTTTGGAAATTAAAGAGGATTTGTGATATACTAATTTTAACCCAATCAGAATTGAAAAAAGTACTTTTAAAATCGCAACTTTTTGATTTTAAACTAATCAAATTTTTTGAACCTCGAAATAAGGGCCCCAAGCCCATCTTGCAATAATTACAAAACCGCCTCCATTGCGCCCAAAAAAATATTTTCGAATACGTCAATTGCATTTCGTAACTTTCAGATCGGCCGAGCGGAACGTTTATTAATTTTTTTCTAAATTCGACGTTGACGTCGCCATAGGAACGAAAAAGGGGGGTCGTATCGATTAAATTTTTACAAGACACTTCGAAGCGAAGAAACCGCCCTAAACTTAAGCGCAAATAACAACAACAATCGAAATTAAAGGCTAATAAAAGGGTGAAACGGAAATAATAATTATCCGGCACGAAAATCTCTTAAAGCGGCAATAAAAGCGAAGCTAATAATTTTTAAAGTCCTTTTTCGAATGGAACTGTTAATTATAATCATTATGGCCACAGCCCAAGGAGCTTGTTACGCGCGCTTCGAAAAGGTGCCCTTAAAAAAAATTAAAAAGCTCTTAACGGAAGCGCTTTTTTCATTTTGCCTAGCGCGCTAAGTACCCGCAAGAATTTCGATTTTGATTTAATTTTTAAATCGTGTGGGGGGTACCATTAAAAAATTGGGGGAACCGAACGTTCCGAGAGAAAAACAAAACATAGTGCTTCTAGGGCGGAAGTTTCGGGGCTTTCGGCGGGTGCGTTTCGAAAAAGGTTTTCTTACCTAAAAAAGTCGTTTCTACAAAAGAGTTTGCCCTCTCTAGAAAAACACTTGTCGGTGAGGGGTGCGTGACAATCAAAACACCTCACACATTCAGCATGCCACGTCCTTTCAAGAACATTTAGTAGGAACTTATCGAGTATTGGTTTGTCACAGCCGGCACAAGCTATAAGCATCCCGGCGGCTGGCTCTGCACGACCTGAAAAAATAAAAAAAAATATGCTTTAGAAAAATTTTGAGGGGTGGTGCTGATCTTTGCGAGGAGCGTTTTTCGCTTCTTTTTTTTTTCGTCTTACAGTCGCACCCCGATAACTTGTGGCCGAGAGGAGAGCAAAATTAAATCGAGTTATCGAGGTCCGACTGTAGCGATTTTTGTGAAATATTTTTTTTCGATCTCGAGTGCTACACGCTCATAAACAATTCAATTAGAATAAAGAAAGAAAAACAAAGGCCGGCAATGATTTATGAAAAGCGGTAATTTGTTTAATAAATAAATTCGTATCTAAACAAATACAGTTAGATTTGTATCTTTTAATTATTTAAACAAACTCGCGTTTTTTAGGTAAGTGTATACCTTGCACGTGATTACCATTTTTATTTATTTATTTATTAATGATGTACTTACTTAATTTTTATATTAGAACTGACGGTAATTAATTTATTACATTATTATGCGCAATTGTCGCGGTTAATTAAAATTAATGCATTTATACGTACGGAGGAATTTAAATGGCAACTTTTATGTAGGTTTCGCGCAGTTTTTCGTTTTTGACCGCGAGAGTAGGCGCGAACCGATTCATATTGAAATTTTAATTGTCTGCCTTGCTAAAATTTTTACGATATTGCTATGGCAACTGATTGACACATTTTCCGAAAATATTCAGAAATATAGAGGCGGCTTTGTTCCCGCACGCTTTTCCCAATTTTTTTCTTGGGCTTGTGAGAGGTTTTTTGATTGTAAAAATTCTAAAAATTCAGAGTACGATTTTTTGAAAAATAAAACTATAAAAGAATAAATGGAAAATAGCGTTTTTTCCAACGTTTTGTATATTTAATTGTTTTTATGTGAGGAAATCTATTGGTCTTGGATCATAAATGTTTTTTGCGATATCTTAAAAAATAACATTTTTTGATTTTTGAATCCTTAAACCGCTGAAGTGAACCTTTTTCATAATTTTAGCGAGGAGCGCATAATTATTTTCGCGAACTTAAATACAGTACTGCCGCTGCATGATACGACTTCGGAATCTTACGAATTTTTTCATTTTTATAATCGTCGATCGACCCTAAGCCCCAAAAAAATATTTCTGTTTAAGTCTAAATTTTTCCATATAGGGGAGACCGGGTATGGTTGTCTCACGGGTAGGTTGTCACATTAACCATAACAGAAAACCTTATGAATTAATAAATTTGTTTACCCGTGTCAAAGAAGCCCATGCACAATACCTCCTTGCGTACTTCACTTCAGTTCGCTCTGAAATACCGTATAAGAAATATATGCGTTTGTTGTTTTTGTACAGTGAAAGTAATTTTTTGTGCATCTCTGTTGAGTCTCATAAGTATAATTAAAGTTTGCTTAGTGATATACATATTCGTGTATTTATGATGTTTAAGATATGGTTCATGATATCATTATATGGTTTTTTAAATCGCCATTGATTTAAATTTATTTTGGGAGTTAATTATCTAAAATTCGTTTGGGGAATGTTGTCTAAAGTTAGCGGGGGCTAGTAGACACAAGTGCAAAGCAACCATGAATATGTGCGGCCTTTTTTATTGGTTCCTAGGGAATTTTACTACATAAACGATTGGCTGTAATTATATTTGTGTCATTTTTGTTTCCATAACCTAAGTTCGTTAGATAGAATAGATATTTGTTTTCTCGTTTTGTATTTTACCTTTTATTTAACGTCTGACAACCATCCCTGACACGGGGTTAAAAGTCACACTTCTCTTTTTTCATAAAAATTATAATATGTTCTCTTTAGATAATGGTAGAGAAAAAGTCTTTATTTTTTCTTAAACTAGAAAAAATACACTATCTATTGATATATAAATGTCATTGATAAATTAAGACCATGGGCTTTATAAATGCAAAAGAAAAAAATAGTGACTTCCAACCCCGGTCTTCCTTACGTTTTACCTACTTTTACATACGCACTTACAAACCTTCACACTAATACCTTGACCCAAAGCACAACGGAAATTTTTATACCACCCCAAATCGCCGTAACATGTAGAGGTGTACTGTAATTTTTTACAAGGAGACCTTTTCGATTTTTTATTGCTGTATAATATAATTTAAACAAATTTCATATTTTGAGATTTTCACTCGATTATTTTAAATATAAACCCATGCACACATACACCAACGCACACTAAAATCATAGCATTTCGTCGCCTAACAATGGTTCTAAATAATAACATTTAAGAATTTTGCAATTTCGAAATTATTATCTACACGAATTGTTCTAAAAATAGCCAAAGAAAGTGACACAGAGGTTTTTAAATAGAAATCCCGAGTTTTGCAGCGCTTGCATGCGTCGTAATAAAAAGCAAAAAAAGGTAAATAAATAATAAGTCATAATTTTGTTTCTACCACAAAATGAGAGACGGCTCGGTAATAAACTTGTCCCAGGATTAGAATTGATGGAAGGACACAGCGGATTATGTCATTATTCATTTTACAATAAACGGCTCTAAAACGGTTTTTGTCAAAAGCCTCTTCTGCCAACAACAACAATAAACTTTGCGCGCGCGGGCCGAAGAAGCGGAGAGCCGCACAATTTCAACGAATGCGTTGACAGAATAAGGCGTTTCGCATAAATCGACGTCGTTTCTAGATTTAAAAATCGTCAACCATAAAACTTTATGCTTCTTAGATATTAGAGACCGCAACAAATCCTTCGAAACTGCCACCACCACCGCCGGCCGCCACCACGCGCACCACCTTTCCGACGAAACCGATTTTTTCGAAAAAACCAATAATAGTAAGGTGAACGGCGAAGGAAATCGTGCAAAACTAATTTCGCTTCAACCTTGCTAGAATTTTTCGATCGACCTTAAATTTTTATTTTTTTTTACAAAGTTTTAGAAGGAAAAAAAATAACGCTGGGAGCAGGAAACCGCACTTGTTTGTTTTTCGAGCTGTGGGGCTTTAATTTTTATTTTTTTGAAATTGCACGTCCTGTTAAAAAAGTGATTCGGAATAGAGTTGGGCATTTTTAATTTTTTAGTGGAAAGTTATGCCAACTTTAATTTAATATTTAAACAGGTTAATTTTATTGAAAGGGTAACTTTAAAAAAAATATATGGAAGGTATTGTTAACGTGACCAATTTTTTGTGGTACAAATACGGTCCTGTAATTTTTAATTAAATAATTTTGAAAAATAAATTGATTATTGCAAATTGTTGTTTACAGCCGAGTGTGCACATTCGAGCTCAAAGTGGCACATTCCGATCTCGGGAAAATGAAGCGCGCCGCTCCGCGTCGCGCTTCATTTGCCTCCCTCGCTCGGAAATGTGCCACTTTTCGCTCGAATGCGCACATTATCGTATTTATTGGATTTGCCTACTTTATCCTTCTCTCTTTCATATCACAAATTTAAATTTATTTTAGTAAATATTGATTTTGTGTTCGAAAACGTTTTTACCATAGCAATGAGTGGAAGAGAGCGAAAAGATATGAAAATCTCGTGAATGCGAGTGAGAGGGAACGATTAAAGTTGTTCAATTGATTTTTTGTGTAATTTATTAGCCTAAATTATTGTGAATCATGCTTAAACCGAGTGCGCACATTCGAGCTCAAAGTGGCACATTCCGATCTCGGGAAAATGAAGCGCGCCGCTCCGCGTCGCGCTTCATTTGCCTCCCTCGCTCGGAAATGTGCCACTTTTCGCTCGAATGCGCACATCTCGTATTTGTTGGATTTGCCTATTTTAATCTTCTATTCTTCAATTCAAAAAATTAAAAGTCGAATAAATTTTAATTTATTTTTTATTCTTTTTTCCGAGATCGGAAATGTACCACTTTGTGCCCGAATGTGCGCACTCCATTTTTCGCCACGATTAACAATTTACTTTAAAAAAAAAATCGAAGTAATTCTAAAACCGTAGTCGCGCTCTCAAAATTTTTTCTTGGAGGCTTCGCTTATTTTTCTTAATTTTTTCACATTTTTCATTGAGAAGTTGCCCCGAAATTAATTTGTATTTAAATAAGGGAGACAAGAATGAAATTGTTGTTGGGATTTCTCAATATTCGGTATCGTAATCGACAATTTTTTAAAACGGGACATTTTGGCGCCCCCCAATGATTGCTTGGGGACACCGGGACGTGTGGTCACATTAGGTATTGTAGGCTTTAGCGTTTTGGGTAAAATTTGAGACATTCTAAACTTGCACGAAAAAAATTAACACGTCCATAATTTGCACAAAGGCCGGATTAAGATTCCTCGGAGGCTCCTAAACAACTAATCACTTTTTCTCAGAAAAATGTCTCCTCAATTTTCTTTCTTTGCGGGTAATATTATTTTATTTCGGTGTTAAACTTTTTTGTAATGTTTTAAATGGGCAAGAGGGCCCTTTTGCTCAACCTAATAAAAAATCTGACAGAGACCATGGCAATTTCGAATTTTCCATAGCAATTTATTGCTAGCTATTAAAATATGTACGTTTTTGAAGTAATCCCTAGTGTATATTAAGGCCTTCAATTTAATCTTTTTACAGATTATAATCATTTAATTTAAAACTGTGGAAAACAAATTGACTTGGTTAATTTTTTTGATAAATTGCTTTTTTCTGAAGATAATTTTTTTTGATCGACAATCGAAATGGGCTTTTCTCGATGTTCAGTTCAGAGCACATTTTAGGAATCACTGGTTTACATTTTCTAGGGGTTTGCGAATAGTTGTAAAGAATTCGAATAATTCGAAACTTTTTCGAATCTTATGTAAAATGATTGATAACGTCTTTTAAAATACAAGAGATTAATTAGTTGAGCTAATTGCATTTAAATTAATAGTAAAATTAATAATAACACTTATTAATAATTTTTGAAAATCATATTAAATTTTTTTTAAACATTTATAAAATAATTTTTCATTTTGTGTTTAGTTCACTTCTATTATTTATTATTTATAATCGATTATAAATAATTACCAAATTTTTAGCAATTTATGGAATGAAAAAACAATCACTATACAATTTAAATTACCACTTAAAAACAGCCAATATATAGCTACATATATAAATTTGTGATAACACGTGTAAACTTAATTTACACAATATTCGACAATGTTTCGATATAAGTATTCGAAGTTTTGAATATTCGCACACCCCTACTATTTTCCTATAATTTGGGCCTATCTCTGCAAAGCGAAAAATTAAAATCAGATACCTAATTATTGCAAAATTTTGAAAATATAATTCAAAAATAATAAAAATTGCGTTCTTCCCCATTGTATTATTTTTTAAAACGATTGCCGCTTCATTCTGAATCACCTTGTATACCGCCGAATCCGGACTTTTCTTACAAACACAACAGGAAGTAGCTGCGAGATGCACAAAAGTTAAATAACTCTTGTTTTTGAAGCAGTTCAAGCATGGCGGAAAATCACGTTTCGGTTCACTTAATTCTTTTTAAGAGACACTGATAAAAATAATAACTAACCAAAAAACCGAAGAAAAAAACACACACCAAAACTGCTCGATCACAATTCTCTTTTACAAAAGTGTAACCAACCAACCGATCTTCGAACAACAAGAAAAAAAATACTACGTCTGCGTTCTCGAAGAACGAATCACCGGGCCAAAAAAAAAATGGGAAAAATTTTACTGGAAATTTGTTGAAATTAAGTTCGGTTCGGTTTTTGTGGCTTTGGCTTAGATTTTTAGAAAAAAATCGGCCCGAGATGTAAACAAGTCCGTTTGTCTGCTCCTTTGTAATAAGAGGCGCCTTTTTGTTTTGCGTTTTCGGACTTGTCCGAAGGGTGTATCGACCCCTTTTTAAGAAGCTTAGTTTTTACAAAAACCCCAATGCGTTTTCTTAGAAAAAATAACGGTAAATGCGGCTGACTGACAAAATTTGACAAATTTACAAGAAAAAAATGACGACGAAAACTTTGTCCCCCTTGCCCCCTTCTTTCGGGAAATATTTGTATTTGTTTATAAAATGCGACGCATAAACACGACAATGAATTAGCAATTAAAGTCAAAAAGTTGCATTTTGTTTAAAACCAAAGAAAAAAATTTAAGTTACTGCCTTTGTTGTTAAATAACACTCGTTTCTGAGCGTGTGTGCGCGTTTCGATTTTTTTTCCAATAAATTTTAGTAAAAGTCGACGTTTTCGTGTGTGTGTTCGCTGTTATGATTATTAATTTATTAATAATTAAAATTAACGTTAATTTTTTTTGTTGCTAAAGTCGACGTCGGTCCGTTTTGAAGTTGTCGTAAATTTATTTATTTATTTATTTGTTTCTGCCCACGATTGCAAAAATTTTTTTCCTTCAATTGATCTTTCGTTTTAGAAATTTGCCATTAAACGACAACAACCTAAATCCATAATTTATTTATTTAAAGATTTTTTTATCGAGAAGTTGCGTAAACGTACCGCATGCGTCGGCGTTTCAAAAATTCAACCTTAAACCAATCAATCAAATTTTTCGTTTTTAAAAATCGTTTAAAAAAGAATTTCGATACAGTCATTTATAAAAGTTTTAAACAATTTCAAACGTATCGAAGGAGGCCGACGGATCGCCGATCCACACAAAAATTGTTAACGCAAAAAAGTTGGTCTTTATTCCAGATCCGAAATAGAATTTTTTTTTAATAAAACAAAATTGATTTCGACTAAAGTTGCCCGTTAACTTGGGAAATCTTAAAAATTTATTTGTTTATTTCTTGCATAACAAAAAGCCCCCCCAGTGGTTGTCCGTTTAACTTTTGATTAATCGTTAGCAATTTTTTAGTTACAATTATTTTTTTGTGCTATCGACGAAATTAAAAAAAATTTAAAGCGCTCTCCGACTGTTTTGTTGCTAAAAAGGCGCTCAAAGGGGTCCTTTAAAAAATTATTAGAAAAACGGGCCAAGTCCGCTAATTATGTAATTATGGGTAATCGAGTTTTTGGGCTCGTTCCAAATTGCTATAATTTCATAATTCGTTCAATTTTTACTTCGGAAAAGGGAAAAAACGCCAACTAAAATTGCAATCGTTTAATTTTTTAAATGTGACCGTTTTCGATTTAAAATTTTCGAAAAATGGTACTTTTTGACTAAAATTTTTCCAAATTCGATCGAGCGGTGCCGAGAAACGGGCGAGATTTTCGATTTGACAATTTTTGTAGCGTGTGATTGGGGTCCGACGGTATGTCCTACTGTGATTGTGGTTTTTGGTGGTTTTGTTGATTTGATACGATAATAAAAATGGTGGAGACGCACCTATATTGTGGGGTGTGTGATGTATAAAAGAAGAATTAGGCCCAAGGGGTACATGAGCCAAACCGGCCCTAAGTGTAAGGGCCCCCACGGATGCACAGGCGGGCCCCCCGTCCAGGTACGCAGCCAGCCTGGAAAAATGCACTTTACACCCACAAAACACCCGCCGTATCCCTTTATTTTCACTTCTTTATTGCACCCGCTGCCCTCTTTGTCCTCCTCTTTATCTTTTTTGATTTCGTACCACACACGCACACTTGGTCCTTTTTTTTTAGAAATTTTTTTGTTGAGTTTTCTCGGGTTGTTTGACGTTCATCCTTCCAGGACAACACTGGTTTTTCTTATTTTTAACAAGGGTGGATGGAAATTATGAAAAACTCCGATTTAAACGTCGGGAATTAAGCCGGCGGGGGTGGCAAAAAAGTGAAGCTCGCGTCGGCAGCGTCTGGCAGGGAAAAAAAAGGCTCGGAGATGACGAATTTTTTAGTTGACGAAATTTTGTCACCGTCGATCGCGTTCAATGACAGAAAGCAACTGGCAACCCATACCAGTGGCGTCGGAACCCCTACTTTTCCCCATTGATTTGCCCCCCTCTAAAGCGAACACCAGGAGTTTCACCAATGAAGGGGCCGCAACCCGCCTCACACGGAAAGCGCCTCCTTCTGGTAGCCATCAGCTTGCGATGCTTATCGTTCGCCTTCATCCCAGGAAACGAACTTATTGTAAGGGGATCGAGGGTCCTTTTTCCCGTCCCCTAAAATTTTTCTTGTCCCTTTTTCTCGGTGTCTTCGCTACTGTTTTGCATTTTTATGCCTGCTTCACCTTTTGAGGTGTGAGACGAGATGAGAGAGACGCTTTTGCGTCCTTTCGTCATTTTTATGTTTTAATTTTTGATAGTTATCCCGTTTTTTTCGTCGAGGAGAGTTTTAATTAAAATTTCAACGCGCTAATTTTTTTATATGTCGATGGGTCTTAAATAAACGTCGGTAACTATTTGGGGGTGATTTAAGGGCTTTGATCAGTTTTCGACGAGCTCTTTATCGAGCTGTTTTTATCTGCCAAACTAAAATAGAGAATTTTCTGAGGTTAGGATGTGTTTAGTGGTTTTAAGTATCCACATGCTAGTTTTGTAAATTATTCGAGGAAAAGTGGCACATTTTCCCGAGATCGGAATGTGCCACTTTTAGTTCGAATGTGCATGTGGAATAATTCACGATAAAATCGAGTGCGCACAATCTTTAGCTCAAAGTTGGCACATTTCGACCTTAAAGTGGCACATTTCGATCTCGAAGTGGCACATTTTGACTTCGGGAAATTTTGCACATCTCGCTTGAATGTGCCCATCTTCGTATTCATTAAATTTCGTGCAAGTGGCACATTTCGAACGAGAAGTGGCACATTTTCTCGAGATCGGAATGTGCCACTTTGAGCTCGAATGTGCACACTCGGTTTTAAGCATAATTCACAATAATTTAGGCTAAAAATATAGATAAAAAATCGGTTGAATAACTTTAATCGTTCTTTCTCACTCGCATTCACGAGATTTTCGTATCTTTTCGCTCTCTTTCACTCATTTGCTATGGTAAAAACGTTTTTCGAACACAGAATCAATATTTCCTGCAATAAATGTGAATTTGTGATGTGAAAAGGAGAAGGATAAAGTAGACAAATGTAATAAATACGAAGATGTGCGCATTCGAGCGAAAAGTGGCACATTGCCGAGCGAGGGAGGCAAATGAAGCGCGACGCGGAGCGGCGCGCTTATTTTCCCGAGATCGGAATGTGCCACTTTGAGCTCGAATGTGCACACTCGGTTTTTCGGCACGATTCTCAATAATCAATTAGGCAGACGATTAAATAAAATTACTTTGACTCAAAATGTGTGGGATAAATTTTTTCTGGCATTTTTTTAAAAATATAAAATTAAAAAATGAATTTTTTTTATATTAGTTTAAAAACTAAAAATTAAATGTGCAAATCTAATAATTTTAATTAAAATAATTAATTTCTCTTACAAAATAAAAGGCCACTGCTGTGTGCATTAAAAATGTGTCTTATACATAAAAAAAATAGACGTCCAAGTAGAAAAAATTTTTACCTATTCATAATTTATTAATAAATTTACTCAAAAAAAATATTGCACCTGCCCGCACGAAAAAAAAAGACATTTCTTATCCAGAAATCGATCGAAGTTTGTCTAACAAGGGGAAGGCACGAGGTGGAAAATTCATTTCGGGACGAAACTCGGTATATAAGTAGTACACCTTTAGAGTAATCACCCCTTAAAATAAGAAAGCGCAATGGCCAGTCAATTTTGAGAAAAAGGCCTTTAAAAATTCCATACTGCTTATATACTAATAAGTTTTTACGTTCTTAACACGCCCCAATAGCCTAACCAGTAGTTCTGGGTTCTAAACTCGGTCTCTCTTATTTCTTTTTCAAATTAATTACTTTTAAACAAATCTATTTGTTATTTATTATTTTAAATCTTAATGAAGTTTGTTTCCAATCGATTTGCTTAAAGAACATTGCTCTTGCAAGCAATCGTCTTTTTCATTAATTGTTCTAGATGTGATAAAATTTATTACAGTCAACTCGCGTTATAACGAAGCTCGATATAACGAAAATCTCGATATAAAGAAAGAAACCGCCAGTCCCTTGAAAATCTCGCTTTATAACAAAAATTTTAATGGGTTTTGGTCCCTCGATATAACGAAGTTTTCTTGACCAAAGTCTAATAATTTTCGGTAAAAAGTAAGTACTGTAGGTATGTTATATAATTTACATAATGTGTTTCTACACAATTTTTGATTTTTATCATAAAGAAATGCAAACTTAACACTATCAATTATCAATTACTTGCAAAGCCATGACCTTGACGACAGTGTATTCTCAAGTATGTTAAATCTGGAGAACGCAATTGAACGGACACGTACAGTCACCTGCATTAAACTAAAATTACGGATTTTTTAGATTATATATGTTTCTGTTTCTATTGTTTTTTTATTGTTGTTTTCTATTGTTTTATTTAAAAAACCATTTATGCGTTATATTGGTTATTTTATTAAGCAACAACGAATTTGTGGTGTATTGGATTGATTTATTCTATATCTCTAAACAAATTTGTAAAAGTTTTTAATTTATGCTTTTATAATAAAGAATTTCGATATAACGAACTTTCGATATAACGAACTTTTCGTGGGTCCCTTGAAATGCGTTATAACGCGAGTTGACTATTTTCAATGTTTTTATGACAATTATCATTCTGGTTCTTGTATGTAATCGAAAATATTTGTAAAATGGAATAACAATACAACGTAAACTTTTTACTAATTATAAGCGCTATTTATAACTCTTAATTATTATACGTACTTATTATTTTGTGTTTTGAAAGATTTAATTATTACTCTTTATTTTATATTAAATTAATGAAAATTGTAAATAATAAATAGATTTGTTTAAAATAATTAATTTCAAAAAAATAAGCGAGACCGAGTTTAGAACCCAGAACTACTGTTTACTAGGCGTAGACGTCTTAGTACGTAAAAAAATATTAGTATACAAGCAGTAGGGAAATTATAAAGGCCTTTTTCAAAATTGATTGGCCATTGCGCTTTATTTAAGAATACTAAATGTACATTCTTTTCCAGAAATTTCCATCATGTTTGTCTAAGAACATTACGTACAGAAAATGCTTGCATATCGTCCGTCCAGTGGCGCGCGTCATTTGCATAAATGCATTTTAAATAACCACGCGTAACGGCGCGTTTTATTATGTAATTTTACTTAATTTACGCGAAGAAAAAATTTCGAATCGACCACAAAAAAAACGATGCCTTTGTGTTGCGCTCTCTTACGGAGCAAATTGGACTTTGTAAAAGAAAAGAAAAAAAACGTACAACCAATTTCCTTTTTTGGCCATTTTTAATCAACAAAAACGTTGGCTCATTATTTACGCAAGTAATTTAAATAGTAAAGATGTCGGCTACTTTTTTCTTTCCTCGTTTTTTCCTTCGCCTCTCTTCTTCCAACAATTTTTCGAAAGAATTACACGGAATTGATTGTTTATTAATAACGAATTTCGTGCGCGCGTAAAAAAGGCATGGGAAACTCGTTCGCGCTGTTTTGACGTACTTTTTTTGCCGTCTGATTGTCGAAAATATTCGAGATATTTCTGCGGAGTAACGGGAGCCTTTTTATCCGGCTTTAAAGTTTTCGGTCCGTCTTTGTTGTCGCTAAAATTTTTACAAATTTAATTTTTGTGCGCGCCTTTCCTAAGAATTTAATTTCCACGCTTGTAAATTTGTAAATGTCTTTTGCCGGGGAAAAAACGCAGCATACGAGCAAAATTAAAGAACTTTCTTTAAACCGTTACCTTTTATTTATTTTTTTTGCAGACTAAATTTTCGTTTGTTATTAAAGTCGCAATTAATAAGAAAATAAGTGGAAAGCTTGCTATAAAATTAAAAAGGTTAATAAAAAATTGATTTCTATTTCTAATAACAAATTTTTATCGATCTTTGTAAAGGTGTAGTAAAATGCATTTTTGTAATGTAAAATTACAATTAAATTCTATTTTTAAAAAGAATCAAATTAATTTTGATTTTTATAAGCCAAACAGTTGTGGTCGTTTTACTTTTGTAAGGTGGACAAAGTGTGCGTGAGGGGGCGGTTTTATATTTAAATCGAGTCATGACAAAATTGCCTTTGGACGTTCTAAAATCAAAAAGAGCGTTCCCAAAATCCAAAAACGACTAGATTTTAAATCGTTCTAGAACTTTTTTTGAAACATTTTAGTGTTTTATAGGTGACCATGTAGACACACTAATATTTAAAAATAGTAATTCTGATAATATGTGATAGGCCGATAAACGACGCTATTGCATAATTTGTCTTTTGGCCCTTCCACACCCCATTTAATTTTGTTTTCGAAGCGAACGGTTTTTTCTCCAAAAATTGCTGCTTGTGTTAAAATTTCCAGGGGTGAGCTCCCTGAAAACTTCCGACTTTAATAAATCAAATAGAAAAAAAAAATTAATTAAAGCGATTATTAATATTGTTTGCTCAGCGCCAAATTATTTTCAAAAATTCACACATTTCTCGTTTTTGATTTTTTTTTGAGTTCAAAATAGAAACAAAAATTTTAATTAAAGCAATTATTTATATTATTTATTCTCAACGTTAAATTATTTTCAAAAAATTTACACACATGTCTTTATTTATATTATTTTTTCTGAACGTCAAATTATTTTCAAAAAATTTACACACATTTCTCGTTTTTGATTTTATATTGAGTTCAAAATAGAAAAAAATGTAATTAAAGCAATTATTTATATTATTTTTTCTCAACGTTAATTTATTTTCAAAAAATTTACACACATTTCTCGTTTTTGATTTTTTTTTGAGTTCAAAATAGAAAAAAATTTAATTAAAGCAATTATTTATATTATTTTTTCTCAACGTTAAATTATTTTCAAAAAATTTACACACATGTCTTTATTTATATTATTTTTTCTCAACGTCAAATTATTTTCAAAAAATTTACACACATTTCTCGTTTTTGATTTTTTTTTTGACTTCAAATTAAATAAAACTTCTATGGGGGTGTTTGACAACTAAAATGTGCATATTTTCGAAATCTTTATACAAAGACAAAATCAAAATTATACAGTCGAATCTCGATAAGTCGAAGTTGAAGGGAAACTAAAAATAATTCGAGTTATCAAAAATTCGAGTTATCAAGGTTCGACTTATGGAGGTTCGACTGTATATGACTACCCCAAACAAAATTTCCATCCCAAATACATTACTTGTGAGATAGAAAAATAGAAGGGATATTTTTAGAAGTGATTCTTCTAAATTTTTTGCAAAAATCGCATCCGACGAGCTTTTTTATCCCATCTTATACCTCAAAAAACTTTTTGACTATAAATTTTGATTAAATTCAGAAATGTAATTGAAGCGCCTTTTTTCTGAAAAATTATTACTTATCGATGCCCCGTTGTTGGCCCAAATTAAAAGTTGCACTCGAAATTAAACCGTTATCTTTTCCCCTTTCGAAAAAAATACATTAAAGTCATAATTAACAAGAAAATAATTCGGTAAGCTAGACCGAAAAAAAAATTGATTTCTAAATTTTTAATAAACAACGAATCGATAAGGCCAGAATTAAAACGTGAACGTCTCGTCGACTTAATAAACTAATTAATCGGAGAGAGAAAGAAAGGAGAAAAAAAGCGCGGCGTGAAAAATTTAAACAAAATTAAATTTTTCTACCGTCTTTTTCTAATTATTATTATTTTTAACTATCATCTTCTTAGATAGTTTAATTATATGCTCCAGCTCTAAATTACTCTTCGGCCCAACTTAATGTCTTCTTTAGCGATCGAAGTCGAGAGATTTATTTTAATTATTCGTTTAAAAAAAAAACGAAACGGTGGTAGTGCCCTTTTATCGGCGGTGTTCACAATCAACTCGACGGGACGAAATGCGCTTGCAACGCATTCGCAATAAACGCAAGCATTTATTTTAACAAACAAAAACGTAATGTTGAACGCTTTAATTTCATTATAATAATAAACGAACGCAATAAATCGAACTTGATCGATATCGGCGCCTTCTCGATTTTATTGTCTGATCAATTTAGATCGAAAAAGGAGAGAGCCCACTCGCGCTCGCCCTCGTTCTATTCTTCTTCAGCAGCCGTTCGGAAGCCTTTAATTTTCCAATCGGAACATTTCGAAATCTAAGAAATCGAAACGTTCGCATTGTTGGCTCGATATAAAATCGAAAAAATTGCGCTCGATCGAGCCGGCTATAAATTAACTGCGACCGCAATTCAAATGTACGAGAAATTAGCAATAAATCATGTTCGAGTTTATTTATTTTAATAACGCGCCGCGACCCTGCACTCTGTTTGTTTCACCTGGCAAAATGGCCGATTGTTTTGTTGCTCCTGCTTCAATTTAACTCTTGATTTTTCCGAGACGCGATCGGTCGGAGCCGTTTCGCAATTGAGGAGCGAAGCGGAGCGGCAGATTGACGTGTTTTTGAGATTTGAGGTGCGAAGTGGCGCGTGCGGGTGGCATCACTTGTTGAAACCGTAGTTTTCGAGATGAAAAAACGCTTTTTGGAGAAACGCCACCCTACCAAAGAATTTCAGTTAGGGTTCAATTAGGGTATGCCCGAATTCATGTGAGGGCCAAGTGGGGCATGCCTGAGAGGCCCGTTTTGCAAAAGTAGCGCATGCGCGAGGCTCTGCCTAATTAAACTTCGTACTTAGGTGGCGATTTTGTTGAAGAGGGCGTTAGTCTATTGTGCGACGCGGTCAATAGCTAATAGGACTATTATAGTTATTGTGAATCGCGCTTAAAACCGAGTGTGCGCATTCGGGCTCAAAGGGGCACATTCCGATCTCGGGAAAATTAATTGTTGAGTTTAAAAATACTCAAATAGATTTTGTATTTTTGATGGAAGTACGGCTCTGTATTTTTTAATTAAATTGATTTAAAAATTAAATTAATCCTTGTGAATGGTGCTTAAAGCCGAGTGTGCACATTCGAGCTCAAAGTGGCACATTCCGATCTCGGGAAAATGAAGCGCGCCGCTCCGCGTCGCGCTTCATTTGCCTCCCTCGCTCGGAAATGTGCCACTTTTCGCTCGAATGCGCCCATCTTCGTATTTATCGAGTTTAACTTAAAATATGCAAGATATTTTTTTGCATGTGCGAGCCTTTGCCTAATTAGGCGATAATTTTGTTGAAGAGGGCGTTAGTCAATTGCGCGCCGCACAGTGGTCGATTTCTGAGAACTAGCTGGTCATAAGTAAAATTTTAAAAAGAAACGGGTAGTTATCTAACTACTCAAGATTAACAAAGGAATATACCAATAACAAGAAATTACCTTTTCCGCCAAAAATACATTCACCGTGCGCGTGTGCATGCAGTTGAACTTGATTGTCACAAAAATTTCAATTTATTGTTTTCAGTAGAAGTAATGAAATAAAATTAATTTTTGTTTTTTCTACTTGATACCTATTTAAAGTTTTATAATTTTATTTTACAGCATCCGTACATTTTTTAAAAATTGCATAATTTTTTTTTGTTGATTTCTTTGTTTAAGTGTCATTTTCTTATATTATCGCCTCCGATCGCCTAATGTTTCTTTTGGTTTTAAATACTTTAGATATAAGGCTAGGTTACGTCATATATTTTGAGTACGGATAGCTGCGGATGTTCGACTTAAAGGTCTTTTAAGGCAGAAATTATTTTAAAAAAAATTTTTCTTTAATATATAAAAAGTGCAATTTTTTTTGTATTGGGCACCTCTCGTGTGTTTTTTTAAATTAATATTTGCAAAGCATGATATACAATGAACTATACCAGGAGTCAGCAACCTATGACCCGCGGGTCCTGAGGGACACATTTGATAATTTCACGTGATTGTTTTCAGTAGAAGTAATGAAATAAAATTAATTTTTGTTTTTTCTACTTGATACCTATTTAAAGTTTTATAATTTTATTTTACAGCATCCGTACATTTTTTAAAAATTGCATAATTTTTTTTTGTTGATTTCTTTGTTTAAGTGTCATTTTCTTATATTATCGCCTCCGATCGCCTAATGTTTCTTTTGGTTTTAAATACTTTAGATATAAGGCTAGGTTACGTCATATATTTTGAGTACGGATAGCTGCGGATGTTCGACTTAAAGGTCTTTTAAGGCAGAAATTATTTTAAAAAAAAATTTTCTTTAAAATATAAAAAGTGCAATTTTTTTTGTATTGGGCACCTCTCGTGTTTTTTTTTTAAATTAATATTTGCAAAGCATGATATACAATGAACTATACCAGGAGTCAGCAACCTATGACCCGCGGGTCCCGAGGGACACATTTGATAATTTCACGTGACCCACTTTAGTTCTGCAAATAAAGGATAATATATAAAAATAAATTATAAAACATACAAAAAGAAACGAACATTTTGAGAATTTCTGTTTAAAGTTTAAAATCGTATTGTAATTATTTTCTTAAAAAAGTGTATCTTATTATTCACTAAGAAACTGTTTTAAAATGAAAATATCACTGACCCCAACGTCTCTTTAATACTCACATTTTGGTTGATTTTGACCCGC
Organism: Sinopyrophorus schimmeli; assembly: GCA_036325965.1. Lineage (NCBI taxonomy): Eukaryota > Metazoa > Arthropoda > Insecta > Coleoptera > Elateridae > Sinopyrophorus > Sinopyrophorus schimmeli. The sequence goes on from JARFIZ010000068.1 coordinate 1,987,688, forward strand.
AGCCAAAACAGGTTGCCGACCCCAGAACTATACTATATCACAAAATTTCTTATAAAAAAACAAAATACAATGTAAAATATTTTTGACCACCTAAATTCCTTTAATCGACCACTGTGCGCCGCGGTAAATTTACCCTTTATTATCGTGCCTTGCCCCAAAAGGCAATAGGACTATTGCGCGCGGTGGTTGATTTAATTTCTTCATCGTGTTACCTGGTATTTTTAATTTTTTTTTTTCGGGTAAATAACGAGGAATCGCCAATGACGTTCGTGATTACGACCAAATCTTGAATTTTTTTGGCCCGTCAATTTTCGTTTTCCTCATGTGGACCCGATAGGGTTACAATCAGGCTTGCCTTAGTTCGGAAAGCCTAATTCGGTCCGAACGCGTCTTTCGGCATGCCATACCAAAATTTCTAGTCGGGAAGGCGCTCAAAGGTTTTCCCTCGCTGGGAAATGTGCCGTTTTGAGCGCGAATGTGCACAATAATTAATTTATAGAGGCACATTTCTAATTTCTTCGTGTCTTAATATTTTTTTTACCAAATAGCATTAGTTGTCTTTTGCAAATTTGTGTGCGCGTTATTTTGATGAACGCATGATTAACAAAGAGGAATCTGTAATTTAAAAAAAAAAGCGGTTATCGTAATGGAATCGATTCTATCCAGCTTTATTGTTCTAAAGTGACAAAATTTCAAAATCAAAACCGTGGACTCTGTAAACCTAAACATAATTAACGTTTTGATTACAAGAGAATGGTGTTTTGATTTGGTAATTTAATTCATACTCGTGTGGTGTTCTATAAAACGGAGCCAGCGATGTGTTCACATGCCCTCGGCATTTTCTGACCGCCATTTTTTCCACATTTAGCCATATCGATACGACGCAATGCGACGCCGACTATTTAATTATTCCCAAAGCTTTCCTACATCGACTTCACTTTGTGCAAAATCTTGTCAATATTTTATAATCTGAACCCCGTGCCGTTTATCCACTTCACAATCAATCTATTTTTTTTCTAAATCGATGATTTTTGCTTTTTTTAAAAAACATCCAAAAGGGTAAAATTATTTTTCAGTTAGATTACAATATTAAACATTTATGCAATTAATTTAATTGTTTTTAACAAAGTGTTTAGGAAAAGCTTAAAATCTTGAAATGACATGGTTTAATTTTTTCATTATTTTGTTTCTAAAACAAAGAGCGCAATTTTTACTCCGCTAATGCGTTGCACAATCAAAAAAAAATTGTACCAACTTATTAAATCGACAAATATGAGCGGACCTTTTTCGATTTATTTTTGCGAAGCCACGCAAAACTTTTGGGCACTTATAAATTTGAAAAAAAAAAATAAAATCAAAAATTGTGCTACTTACACCACGTTTTTCCCAAAATATATAAAAAAAATGTCAATATATTTTTGGAAGCTAATTTTACAATTTTTATTTTATTTTTTGTGTATATTTTGGATGCAAATACGTTCATTAAGTCTTTCATTGTCGCTTAAAAAATCGATTAATTTCTGGCGGAATTTGTAGGGTTTTCCTTTTTCGAAGATCGAAAGCGCTTCAAAGGGAAAAATAATTAAAAGCGTTCGAAACGAAGTCGCAAATATTGCGAAGTCGTCGGTGCTCCGTAGAAAAAAGTAACCCCATTCGCGCACGGCTCATTACAACATCCCGTCTTAATAATTAACACATAATTAGTACAAATCAAGGCAAGGCACACTCTGCACATGTGCGCTCGCACAAATCGAACATCCACAACGTTCAAGTCATAATTCGGAGATTATTTTGCTGTACGAATATTTTAGTCGTTACGAACATCAATCTTGCGAAATTATAGCGAAGCGAATTTGCGTTGGCAGTGTTTTCCTTCGAATATACATGAAAACGAAAAAAAAACGAAAAGGAAGAAGCAACAAGCGTTTTTTCTTCCTTTCCTCTTCTCCATCATTAAAAGCTCGCTTTGTTCTTTTGAGACAAAAGCTCCTCTATCGAATTTTTTTCGTAATGGCACAAACAGAAATCGCCAATAAATTTCTGGGGCTTTATTATATTTTGAGTTTACATAGAAATCGGAGCCGACCGCGATCTTCACAGCGTGTGTCTTGTAGTTCATCGAATTCCCGCTGTTCAAACCTGTCGACACTTTGTCTACACACCGATGCTTTAGAGAGAAAAAAAAACACAAATTATTCCTTCTTTTGCACACTTGTAATGTAGAAAAAAAATCGGTGCGTGTACTGTTTGGGCGCGCGTTGGAAGTTATACTTCTTTGGCGTGTAACTGAATTCAATAAATGCGAGGATGTGCGCATTCGAGCGAAAAGTGGCACATTTCCGAGCGAGGGAGGCAAATGAAGCGCGACGCGGAGCGGCGCGCTTCATTTTCCCGAGATCGGAATGTGCCACTTTGAGCTCGAATGTGCACACTCGGTTTTAAGCGCGATTTGCAATAATTTTGGTGACATAAAATTAAGAAATAATTTTTATCGTTTCTTCTCACTCGTACTTATGCTTTTGTTGTATCTTTTCGCTCTCTTCCACTCATTGCTATGGTAAAAATACGTTTTGTCGATCATATAATCGATATTCAAATTAAATTTGTTGATTGGAAAGAAAGTTTAATTTACAAAATTAAGATCGAAATGTGGCCCCTTCGAGCCCAAAAGTGGAACATTTCACGATTTAAGGCCAAATGAAGCGATAACTTTGATCGTTCCCTTATGCATTCCGAGATTTTGGATCTTTTGCCACTTCCACTCATATGTCAAATGTTTTAACACAAATTCACAATGATTTAAGCCAAAAATAATTCGTTAAAAACTTTCGATCGTTCCTCTCATTCAGCATTCCGAGATTTTCGTTCTTTTCGCTCTAATAACCACAAATTGCTAAAATTAAAAATTTTTTAAGACCCAAAAAAATTTATTTTCATATTAACCCCGATTTAAAAACGAAAAAATTTTAAAATGGTCAGCCCCAAAAAAATTCGTTTTTATCAAAAATGATCTTACCGAAAAAATTCAGTTTAAAAACCCTTCCGGTAAAATATATATCATTCATTTTTTTGTTGAAAGTTAACGTAACATTGATCCTTTTTAATTTATTTAACATTTTTTTATTTTTTTAAAACCCTTTAGTTATATGCTTTATTGCTGGTTTAAATTCAAACTTAATCAAAATTTTTCTTTTATCTTCAGCAGCTCCAATAGGTTCGTTTCTTTAAAATTTTCCAATGTTTACGATAATAATATATCTGTTTGCTAACCCTTTTTTTTTTTGAGCCCCCCCATAGTGAATAAGAAATGTATCTCATTATTGGTTTAAAATTGAAATTTGTTGAACTGCATGTTTACGTAAAAAATTTTGGGATTTAACTTTAGATATTTTTGTTTCACTTTCAAAAAAAAGTTTTCTTAGTCTTCTAGCACTACTACTTAAAAAAAATGCTTTTTTTATCGTAGGAATTTAGCAACCCTTTTCCCAAAAATTTATAACGTTTGACATTTAAACATTTGTTTTCAAATACCCAAATTAAGGTCAACTTTTTTTAAAATGGTTGATAAAGTGTTTTTGCATCAATAAAACCAAAATCTTTAGCTTTTAAACCTTCTCAGGTAGAGCCCATTTTGAAAACTTGTAATTATAACTTAATTTTTACTAATGGAAACTTTTTAATTTTCGTTCGACAAATTTCAATTGTTTTTAATTTTTGGTAAATAATTTTTAGAAAAAGTATTAAAAATTTTTAGATAAAATTCTGTTATCACTGTTACAAACTATAAAGAACGTAAAACACATTTGTTACTCTTCGTAGCCGACGAATAACTAGCAAATTGAAAACTAAAATGCAAAAATAGTTTCTTTTTATGTAAAATAAATGGTAAAACCATCTCAAAAATTTATAACTGTTTATAAGGCATTTAAACATAAATTAGTTATTAAATCCAATTGAAGTGCGGCCGTCAAAACATTCTTGTAGTATAAACCTTTTATTTGTAGTTAACAATAGAGCTTTTAAAGCATCAATAACACCAAACCGAGCCGTCGTTAATCCTCTCTCAGGTAGAGAAATTTTTAGAAAAGTTGTAAAATTTAACTTCGAGTCATCGACCTATTTACTAATGGAAACTTGAATTTAATGAATTGTAAAACGCTTCGACTAATTAAATAATTCGGTTTATTAAATTTCGTGTTTTTGACATAAAAATTTAACGTTGAGATAGGCAAATCTTAGGGAAACTGGTTCGATTTCGAGCTATCAAAAATTCGGCTTATCGGCGTCCGACTTAAGGAAGTTCGACTGTATTTACAAAAAAAAAATTAAATTTGTGATGTGAAAGAGCGAAGGATAAAGTAGACAGATGTAATAAATACAAGAATGTGCGCATTCGCGCTCAAAGTGGCACATTTCGAGCTCGGAAATGTGCCACTTTGAGCTCGAATGCGCACACTCGATTTTAAGCACGATTTACAATCATCAATTTACTTTCTCCGACTGTTGAATTTGCCTTAGGGGCCATCCATAAATTACGTCACACGAATTTTAGGACTTTTGAACCCCTCCCCCCGTCCTTGTCACAGGTTGTCACATTTTTCGAATCCCCTACCCCCTGATGTGACGTCACACATTATTTAAATTTATGCATATATTTAAAAATAATCTAAAGAAAACAGTTATTTTCATTTTTTTCTTATTTTTTTTAAATAATCTTTAATAAAATCAACATAAAGTCACATATTTGTTCTGGAAGTTAAATTTTGTTGCGTGAGAGATAATCTCTCAACGAGAGTGCTAAATTATTAATATAGATCAAAGTCGTAAATTTCTAAAGTTTTTTTTCACAATTTCGCGCTTTAGTATTTCAAATTTTAACATGTTACGTCACAAAGCTTGTGACCCCTCTGCCCTTTGTCATACTATGTCACATTACTGTGACCCCCCATTAACGTGTGACGTAATTTATGGATGGCCTAGCCGTGCGCGCAACTTGATCTCGGCGCGCCCAAAGAAGTATAACTTCAAAAATAATAAAGTTTTACAATTCAATTAATAAAAACGGTATTTTGTGTGTTGTGCGTGTTGTTGTACCACGAAAATTGTCGCCTTCCGCCGCTGGAAACATTAAAAACCATAGTGCCAAGAACTTTTTGCCCACCGCTGTACGTAAATGGTATATTTAATACACAATAATTTGATGTTGGGGGGAGAGAAAAAAAATATAAAACCGCAATAAACGGGGGTGTCGGTGGTGTGATGGTCTGGCGGCGCGTCGTTCGACATAAGTGTATACATAAAACGGTAAAAAAAAAGGTAGAAAATTTATGTTCGGTAATATTGATCGAACCATCTGTTGACTAGTAAGCAATAAGCGGTAAATGTCAGTCGGCACTCTAAAGCAAAAGGACATCAATCAGAGCACTCCGTGTTACGGCTTATGGACACATTCCTGTGGTTTGTCGTAAACCGCAGCCGGCAGCTAAACCTTTGACCTCGCAACCCCCGGACTACGAAAGCTCGCCGATTTCCCGTCAAAGCCCATTCCGCCGGCCTCGCCTCCGCCGTTCCCGACTCTCCGAAAACGCACCGCGCGGCACGCATTTTATATACATGTGTGCGCGTCCAGAGCCGGACGCAATTGCCTTCAATTTAAATCGTTTCGACGCGGCCGATAAAACAATCATCGCGCTAATCTTGCACAAACGAGCTCCTAATTTCCGTGAAATACATTCCCGTTCATACGCAGACCGAATCCGAGCGATGTTTACCCAAAAGCCACACGTAGAGCCCCCACGGAACCCCCGTCGAGCCCCATAAAAGAATTTTACGGTTTCCGATCGACATTAGCGACGAAAAATAACGTTTCCTTCGGTTTTAACACCAGCGCCCGCGAGACGACGGCCTTCGTCGAATAATTTTTAAAATTGGGGGTCGAAACGACGCACAATTTTGGATTGAATTGTTGGATGGCGCCGATTCCAACAGATCCCCGAAGGGATGAATTTTGTAAATTAATTGATCTAAAAAATTAATTAATTTAATTTAAAAAAAAACACCCCGAAGTGTACACCCCAAAATTCAAATTTTACCTTTTTTTTAAATTGTAACAGAAAAATTAACTGTTCTCAAATTTAAGCTCTTATATCAATTTTTTTTAAAGCTAGATCTAACAATAAGAAGGACTTTTTTTGATTAAAACCACAACAACAAAAACAAAAGCCAATACCCAAAACCTGATTTTTGATTATTTATTAACTAAAAAAAATAATTTAATTTTTTTTTTTTTGGATTTGAATTTTTTTCACAAAAGCAAATCGAGCGATTTAGCGTCGCGCTCGAGTTCGCCCCTCCGCCCCGGGGCTCTTCTATTATTAAAAGAATTACAAAATTAAAAAAATAATAAATAAAGGACGAGCTGGAGCTCGTTGGTGTGTCGGCAAAAACTAAGGGTAATACATCATCTGTTCCACGGACACTTGAAAAATGAGAATTGGCCACAAAACAACCGGCGGCCGCCAGAATGTGACTTTTCTCGGCGCGCGCGGCGCGGTCACGTTCTGAGAGGTCGTCGAATGCAGTAGTCAAAATTTTGGGTCGCTGTTTTGTTTCGGGTCGTTTTGTGAGCGGAGTTCATTAGTATGGTAATTAGGAAGGTGATCTGTGCTTCGTTTTCGAAATGGTCTCGCCTCTTCTCTCCTCCAGGTAAATTTTTTTCTAATCATAAATAATAAACGATGGAGAGGACGAAGCCTTTTTATTTTCATTTCGTCATTTGAATAATCTGACAAGTCTTTCTTCGTGCTGCTCTCTAGTCCGATTCGAATTTGGAAAAAGTGCGCTCCGTTTTGAAACGTCCGGCGAAGTTATACTTCTTTTGGAGCCGTCGAGGAGAAAATTGTACAGTATGAAGAAAATAAATTAATTATTGAGAATCACGCTTAAGGCCGAGTGTGCACATTCGAGCTCAAAATGGCACATTCCGATCTCAGGAAAATGAAGCGCGCCGCTCCGCGTCGCGCTTCATTTGCTTCCCTCGCTCGGAAATGTGCCACTTTTCGCTCGAATGCGCACATCTTCGTATATATCGTAATTAATTAATCGGACGTTGTCGGTAGCCAAAGTTAAGTTTTTTTTTTAAATTTAATTGTTTTTTTACGGGTTTTTATGGTTGATCATAAAGGAATTTTTGAAGGGTCATCATTCCAGCGGTTCGGCGGCCCGAGTACAGTAGAAATACGGTCCTGTAACTTTTAATTGAAATACTGGTAGATTTTAAATAAATTAATTATTGTGTATCGTGCTTAAAACCGAGTGTGCACATTCGAGCGAAAAGTGGCACATTCCGATCTCGGGAAAATGAAGCGCGCCGCTTCGCGTCGCGCTTCATTTGCCTCCCTCGCTCGGAAATGTGCCACTTTTCGCTCGAATGCGCACATCCTTGTATTTATTAAATCTGTCTACTTTATCCTTCGCTCTTTCACATCACAAATTTAAATTTATTTTAGTAAATATTGATTGTGCAGTAGAAAAACGTTTTTACCATAGCAATGAGCGGAAGAGAGCGAAAAGATACGAAAATCTCGTGAATGCGAGCGAGAGGGAACGTTTAAAGTTATTCAACAGATTTTTCGTGTAATTTATTGACCTAAATTATTGCTTAAAGTCGAGTGCGCACATTCGAGCTCAATGTGGCACATTGAGATCTTGGGAAAATGCATGATATTATTATATTCCAAAAATCAAGTAAATATCTTAAAAAAAAATCAAACTATTGGATGTCCGCATATTTTTGTCTTCTACAGTAAGTGTCCCACGAATAGGTACTGAAACTTAATCAGGCGAACACTGACAAAAATTGTTTTTTTTTAAATCTAGATATTGCTTTAAATGGCATCGCTATAACATAAATTTTTGATATTTTGTAAATAATTAGTATATTACTCACCTAGGGAAGAAAGTATGACATTTCGACCCGCGTGTTATTGATAAAAGTGCGGATCGGTATGGCATACTTTCTTCCCTAGGTGGAGTACACAATTTTTTATCACACCGGCATCGAAATTCCTTGATATTTCTTCTAAATTATCATTATCACATGAATCCTCTGAAGTAGCCATTTTTAATTTATTGCCATTTGCTATTATTGGTTAAAATAGAAATGGTACTTATTTTTTTACTTTAACAATGTCTTATTAATAGTAAATAAGTCGTTGTTAGGTAACGTGAAAAAGTTTGACGTACCCGGTAAAAAATTAGAAGCATGGGTATTGTTTATTTAGGCTGGAGCGTATGTGGCACTTTTTTTCCACAAAATAGAGATCGAAACCGCACTTTCGATCTCGGTGTGATAAAAAAGGTATTATTACACATTTTCAAATTAAAGTTTAACTCAAAAATATGACACATAAGCTCACTTGACTTGGGGGTAATTTTTTGTTCAGTTTAGGGTTATTTATAATTGAGTTAAGTTTCAGTACTTATTCGTGGGACACCCGATATTACAAACAAATGGAAAGTTTACGCGAAATGAATTAATACACTTTGTTTACCTGTCTTTCCAAGATTCTCGCCTTATTTTAATAAAATCCCATTTAGGGGACTCGCCTTTTGTCGAAATTAAAAAAAAAAGAAATCTTGTTTCTAATTTTACTCCAAAATAGTAATCGAAATACGCTTTGTATATTTTCAAAAAAATTGTTTTCGGTATTATTTTTAAGAAGAAAAATTAAAAAATCGACGGGTTTAAAACGAATCTGAATGCGGCCCTGACCAAAAATTTTATTTTGTATAATTCGAAGGCTCGAATAGAACGTTTTTTGGTCAAATTGATATGAAATGTGTGTGCTGACCTCGAGGTCAGAGATATGCGCGTATCGTCCGATAAGAATGCGAAAAGAAAGCTTTTGATTATTTTGGAATTTTGGGAACAACATTCGATCAGTTTTACAGCAAGTGTTGAACAATTGTGTGCTTCAATTAATAACAATAACTACTAAAAATTGTTTTTAAATAAAATGAGTGTTTGTGGAAGACCATAATGGACCAGAGCCCATCTCCAAAGGGCTTATCAATTTGGCAAGGGAAAAAATCGCACTTTGCGTGAGTCGTTTATAATTTTTAGCTGGAGGTGGTGGCGTACGTTGTTGTTTTACTAAGACTCATCCAAAAAATTTTATTTTTAATAATTTTTGGGATCGAGCCACGAAAAAGAGCGTCCCCCTTTTCGGACTCGGCAAGTAAAAAAAAAAAATCAAAGACGAGAACAAATGGGTTGTAGGGGTGGAAGTGTCGCGTGTTTGGCGTTGTGAATCACATTATAAGCATAGGGGGGTAGTAGTAGGAGTTCCCTTGGGACAAAGGTTAGGGCCTGCACACCACGGACGCTGCAAGTGCGTCCCTACAGACAGATGAGTTCGTATCGTCGACGAACGAATCCCAAAGGAGCGCGACTTTACTATCTCCTCTAATCCTTATTAAATCTCGCATTTTATTTATAAAGCGATTTCATTCCGTATTGCGAATTTATGGGTTGTCGTATAATTTCACGAGCCGCCGCACCTTGTCTTCTCTTCTCCGGAGTCGCGACGGTGGCAATTCGTGTCCGAAGCGCAGCGGCACATTATTCATAAAATCCTGTGACACGTTATAAATTTTTACAACGGCGGTCGGGAGAAAATCTCCAAAAAAAAAAAAATGAAAGGGAGAGAGAGGCGAAAGCAAAAAAGGTTTTCCGCCCCGGGATCCCCTTCGTCTCGTTTGGTTAACTTTGGGCATTCGAGGTATTCCTTGGACTTCCGCAAACAAACAAGAAATCTGTCAACACTTTTTCGTTATTTTCGCGTCCTAACAAATTAGACGCAATTTTTCATTTAGATAATTAGGTTCGGAGTTGACGAGCCGTTAATTTTACGCACCCGAAAGAGCGGATATATGCTTTACATTTTACCCTTAAATATTTTTCGACGCGCTTACCGTGTAATGGCTTTTCTCTCTAGGAAGGGCGTGGGGGCATGTGTTTTCGCTTTGTTCTTTCGGAACTTTTATTCGAACGCTGAAATCGAAATGATGTATTAAGATTTGGTTGTTAGCGAAGTTATACTTCTTTTGGGCGGTTCGCGAATGAAATTTTAGTAGGTGACGGAAGTTGCGCGCGCACAATTAACAAAAAGTCGGCAGTTGAAGCCAGCCGTCTAAAAAACCGAGTGTGCACAAAAAAATTGAAATTAATTATTGAGTTTAAGAATACTCAAATAGATTTTGTATTTTTGATGGAAATACGGCCCTGTATTTTTTAATTAAATTGGTTTAAAAATTAAATTAATCTTTGTGAATGGTGCTTAAAACCGAGTGTGCACGTTCGAGCTCAAAGTGGCACATTCCGATCTCGGGAAAATGAAGCGCGCCGCTCCGCGTCGCGCTTCATTTGCCTCCCTCGCTCGGAAATGTGCCACTTTTCGCTCGAACGCGCACATCCTCGCATTTATTGAATTTGTTTACATTCATTTTTGGATTTGGAAATTAAAGAGTACTCAAATAAAACGATGTAGGAGAACCTGTTGTACCTTGGCTCTTTTTTCACTTGTAATTTTATTTAAATTGTATATGTAACAATTTGTTGATAGAATGAATTGCATCGTACTGAGGCACTAATAAGGCATTCATCGTAAAATATTTGAAAGCGTTACCAACCGTTTACTCAAATTGCTATAAGATTCAAAAATTACTGGATCTATGACCTACGTACAACAAAGGTGATGTACCTTGGCTCTATTCACATTAAGCAAAATAAAACCCATTGTTCTATGAAAACTATATATTTATTTTTGGATTTTAAGATCTACTAATGTTCTTCTTTGAGATGATACTAAAATCGTTTCAAAAATTAACAAAACTTTTCTCGTATACTAAAATTTCACATACTTAATGGTTAACTGTGCAAAAATTAAAATTTTTCGTTAGACTTGCGAGGCATATTATCTGAAGCAAAATTTAAAAAAAATAAGAATTTATAACAAAGGTATATCTAAATTTTTACTTATTGCACGTTGATTTTAGGGCCAAGGTACAACTTATTGACGGTGACCGAGGTACAACACACCGACCTTTGACGTTTAAACTCAAAAATAAAATTAAAGATTATGCTGTGCCTAAATCAGACCACTACTATGCAAACATTAATAAATAATCTTTCTATTACGATGAGTCATTTGTTATTAGGTAATAAAAATCAATAAGACATTTAAGTAAAAAGAATATTAAAAGACTTACTTTTTATTGGTTAAAAATTTCAATTGATCTCATACATTAACAAAGTACAGTGGCCAGCTGCTGCTAACTTTACGTTAATGACTGTCAATGTGGCATTTGAAATATCGAAAATTATGGGTCACGAAAGCCCACAAATATTTAAAAAATAAAGTTGCCTAGGTACAAAGAAACCAAGGTACAACAGGTTTGCTCCCTACTCTTTAATTTTCAAATCCAAAAATTAATGTAAACAAATTCAATAAATGCGAGGATGTGCGCATTCGAGCGAAAAGTGGCACATTTCCGAGCGAGGGAGGCAAATGAAGCGCGACGCGGAGCGGCGCGCTTCATTTTCCCGAGATCGGAATGTGCCACTTTGAGCTCGAATGTGCACACTCGGCTTTAAGCATGATTCACAATAATTTGGGCCAAAAAAATAGATGAATAACTTTAATCGTTCCTTCTCGCTCGAATTTACGAGATTTTCGTATCTTTTCGCTCTCTTCCACTCATTGCTATGGTAAAAACGTTTTTCGAACACAAAATCAATATTTCCAGAAATTAATTTAAATTTGTAATGTGAAAGAGCGAAGAATAAAGTAGACAAAAGTAATAAATACGAAGATGTGCGCATTCGAGCGAAAAGTGGCACATTTCCGAGCGAGGGAGGCAAATGAAGCGCGACGCGGAGCGGCGCGCTTCATTTTCCCGAGATCGGAATGTGCCACTTTGAGCTCGAATGTGCACACTCGGCTTTAAGCATGATTCACAATAATTTGGGCCAAAAAAATAGATGAATAACTTTAATCGTTCCTTCTCGCTCGCATTTACGAGATTTTCGTATCTTTTCGCTCTCTTCCACTCATTGCTATGGTAAAAACGTTTTTCGGAACACAAAATCAATATTTACTAAAATAAATCAATTGATCTCATACATTAACAAAGTACAGTGGCCAGCTGCTGCTAACTTCACGTTAATGTCTGTCAATGTGCCATTTGAAATATCGAAAATTATGGTTCGCAAAAGCGCGCAAATATTAAAAAAAATAAAATTGCTCTAGGTACAAAGAGACCAAGGTACAACAGGTTCCCTACTTATATGCACATTTCACTAAAAGTGCACATTTTTCCAAGCCCAAATTGTACACTCGGCTTATAAGCGAGATCTACAATAAACACAGCCGTTCCTCGGTTTACACGCTACTTCTTCGCTTTTACACGGTTTACAAAAATAAAAATCTGAAAAATTTAAAATTAATCATAACGTGAACGTCCCATATTTTTTAATATTAATTAAAGTTAACAGGGAATTGAACACTGTCAATAAAAATCGAATCTTGTTAAAAATGCTACGTTTCGTTTTTTTATTTAAATTTTTGGAAGCAACTTAACATGTCAAAAATCAAAATTGTACATGTGTCAAACAATTTTGATGTTTGACACATTTTTTGACATGATAAGGCCAATTCCTGTCAACTTTTATTAATAATATTTAAAATATACATTTTTGCTATACAAGATGTTTGATTTTGGTTCTTTTTTAAGACAAGTCGTTATTTTCGAAAATTACCGATCAATTTGTACATACTTTGCTTTGTTTTTGATTTACACGGTTTTCTCTTTGTAAATCGAAGAATAGGTGTACAGTGGGGAGGCCTCAAGATTATTATTTTTTTTTAAGAAAGACGCAGTAACATAATTTGGAAACGACTGCCTTAGCTTTACACAAACCTTGTTTATATTGAATTTAGTTACGCCAAAGAAGTATAACTTCAAGCGCCCGAACATAAATACTAGCGCTCGTTTTTTTTGTATAAATAAAAAAATCCTACAAAGGGCAACTTACATTATTTTTTTTGAAACAAAGAATACGCAAATAGCGTATTAAATTACTATGTTACTTATAAAGTTTAATTCTACCCGAAACCTAAATTATTTAAAAAAAAATTACAATCTTTTTTTCTATTTAATTTTTCAAAAGTATATCAATTTTTTATAAAATCGTATAGTTTTTAATTTATAAACCATTTATTTTTGTCATTTCCTACAAAAAGCTGAGGTCGCTCAATAGTACTTTTTTTTGACTATATAACGAAACATTGTGGACCGTAAATAGAAAAGGTGCCATAATTAAAAAAAAGGCCTTATAAAACGCGGCCGTATAGCGAGATACAAGTGTACAATAAAATACATCATTCAATTTTGGTATTTCCTCAATACAAAAATCGACTTTCTAACATTTAGAAAAAAAAAATTACTGAAACATGTATCAAAGATCAAAAAAACGAAAAAATTAATCTCGCCCCCTTATTTCTAGTGGACATATCAAAATTGTAATAAAACCCATAAAAAATAAAGCAAGTGCCTTGTCACAACACGCGTATGTAAATTTCGAGGCACACAGATTTGTCACACTTGCTCTATTCGTTATTTCTGATAAGAATCGTCCGAAAAAATTAGCAACCCTTCTTTGGTCGTCCGTAGAGTTAACGTATCAGAACATTGCCTATTATTTAACCAGTTTTTGCCACCCTCCTTTTTATTGTTATGGGGTGGACCGAATAAATGCGTAATTTGTATGTACGTACGACCCAGCTTTCCGATTTATTATTTATTATGCGCTCCTTCGCAAGGCCCCCTTTGTTTTTTCGGTGCAATTTTTTATTTTTAAAGAAATACGTTTTTTTTAACCTTCCGTGTACGAGGTGGAGGTATAATTAACGTGACCAATTTTTTTCTTGTCCAAAGGGCGCTTCGTAATCGTGCTTAAAACCGAGTGTGCACATTCGAGCTCAAAGTGGCACATTCCGATCTCGGGAAAATGAAGCGCGCCGCTCCGCGTCGCGCTTCATTTGCCTCCCTCGCTCGGAAATGTGCCACTTTTCGCTCGAATGCGCACATCTTCGTATATATCGTAATTAATTAATCGGACGTTGTCGGTAGCCAAAGTTAAGTTTTTTTCTGTAATTTAATTGTTTTTTTACGGGTTTTTATGGTTGATCATAAAGGAATTTTTGAAGGGTCATCATTCCGGCCGTTCGGCGGCCCGAGTATAGTAGAAATACGGTTCTGTAACTTTTAATTGAAATACTGGTAGATTCTAAATAATTTAATTATTGTGTATCGTCCTTAAGGCCGAGTGTGCACATTCGAGCTCAAAGTGGCACATTCCGATCTCGGGAAAATGAAGCGCGCCGCTCCGCGTCGCGCTTCATTTGCCTCCCTCGCTCGGAAATGTGCCACTTTTCGCTCGAATGCGCACATCTTCGTATATATCGTAATTAATTAATCGGACGTTGTCGGTAGCCAAAGTTAAGTTTTTTTCTAATTTAATTGTTTTTTTACGGGTTTTTATGGTTGATCATAAAGGAATTTTTGAAGGGTCATCATTCCGGCCGTTCGGCGGCCCGAGTATAGTAGAAATACGGTTCTGTAACTTTTAATTGAAATACTGGTAGATTTTAAATAAATTAATTATTGTGTATCGTCCTTAAGGCCGAGTGTGCACATTCGAGCTCAAAGTGGCACATTCCGATCTCGGGAAAATGAAGCGCGCCGCTCCGCGTCGCGCTTCATTTGCCTCCCTCGCTCGGAAATGTGCCACTTTTCGCTCGAATGCGCACATCTTCGTATATATCGTAATTAATTAATCGGACGTTGTCGGTAGCCAAAGTTAAGTTTTTTTCTCTAATTTAATTGTTTTTTTACGGGTTTTTGTGGTTCACCATAAAGGAATTTTTGAAGGGTTATCATTCCGGCCGTTCGGCGGCCCGAGTATAATAGAAATACGGTTCTGTAACTTTTAGTTGAAATACTGGTAGATTCTAAATAATTTAATTATTGTGTATCGTGCCTTAAGGCCGAGTGTGCACATTCGAGCTCAAAGTGGCACATTCCGATCTCGGGAAAATGTGCCACTTTTCGCTCGAATGCGCACATCCTTGCATTTATATTAATTTTTACGCTTGGTCATATTTAATTTAGTCACGCCAAAGAAGTATAACTTCCAACGCACGCACCGGGTTTTTTTTATTCCCGAAGTCCAAAAGTCAAACATTTTTCGCACAAAGCAAATAACGGTACACTTAGAAAGGACAAGAAAAAGCGCTTAGCGCGCCGAAGAGGATTTAAAAAGATAGCTTTCAGTTTTGCGGATTTTCAGTGGGGTGCCTCCATTTTTAAAGGCCCGCCATTTTTCGTCGTGCGGTTGCGTGTAAAGAAATCTCGGAGATAATTCATCAACCGCAGATAACACAAAAAAGGCTTCGGTTTCGACAGGCAGCTTATTAAAAAGTAAGACCAGTCAACGAGCGGCCCTGAAATAAAGATACGCGCTCGCACACAACGCGGCTCGACGAACGAAAAAAAACAAACTATAACAAATAAGAAATAATAAAAGAGAAAAATTGGGTAGTATCCCGTGTTGAACGCCATTTGCAATTAAAAGTTTCGAACCTGGACACAAAAAAAAAATTGACTAAAGAAAATTATAAAAAGGTCGTCGTCGAGATTACAACAAGTAAACATGTGCTGGTTCACTCTGGGACCATTAATCATTCAAACTCCGGTTTATTACTTTTGATTCTTGCATCGAATTTACCATTTTCTAAGCGACTACACACACACACACACACACAACTGACCTATTATTGCCTTTTTTCCCAATCGAAAAAATCAAGTGTCAAAAATTGAATTTTCGATTTATTCTTAAAAAGCTTTGGTCGACTTCGATCAAAAGAAGTTCTACTTCTTAAGAATAAGCTGTTTTAATTTAGCACATTTTTTTGAAATTTTCGTTGCAACAAAATGGTTTGATTTTAATTCAAACTCGCGTTACAACGAAAATACCGATATAAAGAAAAAAACTGCCGGTTCGGTGAAAGTTTTGCGTTATAACGAAAATTTAAATGGGTACCGGTCCCCTCGTTATAACAATAATTTTTTTTGGACGAAATCTAATGATTTTTGTTAACGTAATGTGCTCATTAAAAAAACTTGTTACGTAGATGTATCTAAATAAAATTTTGTTGAAGTAAAGCTTCTTTGCTGAGGGGGCTACCATTTCCGAGCGTTACGAAAATTATTTATCAATTCTTATGGAATTTTTTTGATTGAAAAACTGACCGAAGCTACAAAATAAATATCATTAATTTAAAAAATTATTTTTCGTACCAAAGCTTTTTAAAATCGGTCACAAATTTCGAAAATCGTATTATTCAAAAAATTTTAGAACTTCGTGCTTTAATTTTTAAGTTTTCCCAAAAATTCCAGGACGAGCTTTAAATATTTTTTGATCACATTAAATTTAAAAGCGAAAGCCGACAAAATAATTTTTAAACTACAACAAATTGAATCTGAAAAACAATCAAAGAATAGTGTAGTATCTGATATCAAAAATAATATTTACCAAATTTATTTTCGAAAGCTCTAAATCTAAATACTCATCAGCGGTCTTCCTAAGGCCATTAATTAAAAAAAAAATGAGATTATTGGATCCAGAAAAAAGGCAAAATAAGATTGGAGTGAGATTTAAAAAAAATAAAAGGGGGCAAGTGTGGGATGAGTTGTTGGAGTTTGTAATGACATGTGGTGAAGTTTGTACCCTCGCGTGCCCCATGTGTCTTTCTCACCCCCAACCGGGTCACCACAGGGGACCCTATTAGTGACACTAACCAAGTAGAGGCTTGTGTTTAACACTCTAATGTGATTTACAATTGTGAATATCACTCTTAGTGTACATACGTGACATGTGTTTCTTGTTTTGATTTCAATGCAGTCGAGAGACGTTTGTTTCGAATCCGAATTGAAGGTGCACCCAGGACCGGCGCCTACAATTTAGGGGGGCGCCAGTCGCCAAGAAACGCAAAATTAATTAAACTGATTAAATTTTTTAAGATTGACGGCGAGAAAATTTTAAATTTAATTTAATTTTTCGCAGAAATTGTGTTCCTGGTTGAAATACGGTCCTGTAACTTTTTATTTAAAAAATTCAGTAAATTTTAAATTAATTAAATTAGAGGCAAAATATATCAATTAATTATTTTTTTAAGTTGCAGGAAAAAACTTTTTATTATTTGCTCATTTTTTTTAAAAAATCAATTATTTTTTTAAATGAAGTGGCTAAAATACAAATTGATGTAATAAATTGCTTATAGTTAGAAAACAGGTGCAAGGATATAAATGCGGTTTTCACCAGTCGAAAAAAAATTATATTTAAGTTAATACATGTGTCAGCAAAATTTATTTTAAAACGATTTTTTAATTTTCTACAGAAGTTGAAGTTAAAATTCAAAGTTTATAAATTCACTGTCTTTTTCGACCTTAAAATATAAATTCGAAAAAGAGAAGTTTAATGTATGTAGACAAATCTAATGAAATGAGGTATATGCACATTTGAGCGAAAAGTGGCACATTTCCGAACGAGGGAAACAAATGAGATCGAATTGCACGCTTCTTACCATAATTTACAATAGACAATTTATTAAAGGAAAAATTTTAAAATTACAGAACCTGTATTTCTCTCATGAACAAACCCAAATTTGACAATTAAGAATTCAAAAAATTCTTAATAGACTTCGTCCTACGCAAAAAAATTATTGACCATTTTTCTAAAGAAGATACCAACTTAAATTGCGCTCCGACTCAAAACCATCCCCTTTACATTTTAATTACTAGTACCTGGGCGACCGAGTTTTGCTCGCAGTATAATGGCAGTTATTAATATTTACTTTACAGTAATCATTTAGAAGTTTTATAAGTTCATGTTAACGATATAGTGTAGCACCATCTGTTGTTGAGCAGCTAATATCAATTCATGATTATTTCAGTTAGTTAGGAAAAAAAACATTTTTTTTAAAACGAAGTTCCGAGGCACCTTCTAAAGTACAAAATTTCTTCCAAATCGTTAGAGCCAATTCCGCGAAACCAATCCATACAAGAATTGCTCGCTTAAAGTTTAAAATTGCAAAAAAAAATCAATTTCCCCAACGCGCACACCTGTGACAATGTCAAATGTTAAAATTAGATAATAACAGTGTAATTTGGCGTTAGTACCCTTGACTTTTTAGTGAACACTAGACGGGGCGGAGCACTAGGTCCTGTATATGAGGAACCCCGTCGAGGTAATGGCGCCCCCCTATGTCGGAGCCCTCGCCGAAACACAAGAACGCAGCAGGAGGACTCGTGACCAGACACGAGAGGACTCAAGAAAAGATGCTGTTTTTGAAACTTTAAGTCGTCCCAATTTTGGGGGCGCAAAAGTCGTTTTCGACGATTTTCTCTCGCGCACAAAAAAACGAACGATTGAGACGTACTTTACATGGCAATTGATTTATGTAATTCTCTTTGTTGTCTGTTATTTTCGTTGGAAGGAAACTAAAGGGGATGAAGAGATTGATACATGCGATTACACGGTGTACGAGTTCGACAGTTCCAAATCTAATTTCGTAATTTGATTTTCACGGAATGGGCTTGTAATGAAGTTTCGATTAGTGTGTATCGATGGTGTGTGTGTGTGTGTGCGCCCTTCGAAATAAAACGGCTCCCTTAGTAACGCGAGAGCGATCCCGAAATTAGATTTTTAATTCATAACTTTATTATTTATTCTCTTCTTTTAAGATATTCGAGAGCTGAACTTTTCTAATTATACAAAAGTCGAAAAAAGCCGATTCCCATATTAAAATTAAAACTAAATAATGGCAAGAGCTTCGGCCGCAAATCTCCCCAAAACTCTATTTCGCGATCGACTGCCCACCCCTTCGCATTTACGCCAACACATACACAACGCACCCCGAGCGCGTATTTATCTAAAAATTGTTACTTTTAACGCGTTATATTTTTTAAGGTTTAACATTCCGTATACTAGGTGACTAAATATCACATGCCATACTAGGTGGGGTTTGCCTTACCCCGCAAACAAAATAAAATAAAATCCACTAAATTGTATTTATGAAAGTTCAATAATAAGAAATAAAAATACGTATATAAAATAGGTTTTTCGAATATAAAAACGATATTAAATTAAAATTTTTGCTTTGAACGAGCGTACAGTAAATTATACTAATGTAATAAAGACGAGGATGTGCGCATTCGAGCGAAAAGTGGCACATTTCCGAGCGAGGGAGGCAAATGAAGCGCGACGCGGAGCGGCGCGCTTCATTTTCCCGAGATCGGAATGTGCCACTTTGAGCTCGAATGTGCACACTCGGTTTTAAGCACGATTCACAATAATATAGCCAATAAATTGGACAAAAAATGACTTGAACAATTTTAATCGTTCTCTCTCACTCGGATCGACGAAATTGTCGTATCTTTTGCTCCCTTCCACTCATTGCTGTGGTAAATTCATTTTTGGAACATAAAATCGATATTTACTAAACTAAATTAAAATTTATGGGAAAGGAGCGAAGGATACAATAGAAAAAATTCAATAAATACGAGGATGTGCGCATTCGAGCGAAAAGTGGCACATTTCCGAGCGAGGGAGGCAAATGAAGCGCGACGCGGAGCGGCGCGCTTCATTTTCCCGAGATCGGAATGTGCCACTTTGAGCTCGAATGTGCACACTCGGTTTTAAGCACGATTCACAATAATTTAGACCAAAAATAGATGAAAAATCAATTGAACAACTTTTAATCGTTCTCTCTCCTCGCATTCGACGAGATTTTCGTATCTTTTCTCTCTTCCACTCATTGCTATGGTAAAACGTTTTCGAACACAAAATCAATATTTACTAAAATAAATTTAAATTTTGTTGTGAAAGAGCGAAGGATAAAGTAGACAAATGTAATAAATACGAGGATGTGCGCATTCGAGCGAAAAGTGGCACATTTCCGAGCGAGGAGGCAAATGAAGCGCGACGCGGAGCGGCGCGCTTCATTTTCCCGAGATCGGAATGTGCCACTTTGAGCTCGAATGTGCACACTCGGTTTTAAGCACGATTCACAATAATATAGCCCATAAATTGGACAAAAAATGACTTGAACAATTTTAAGCGTTCTCTCTTCCTCGCATTCACGAGTTTTTGTATCTCTTTGCTCTCTTCCACTCATTGCTATGGTAAAAACGTTTTTCGAACACAAAACCAATATTTACTAAAATAAATTTAAGTTTGTGATGTGAAAGAGCGAAAGATAAAGTAGACAAATGTAAAAAATACGAAGATGTGCGCATTCGAGCGAAAAGTGGCACATTTCCGAGCGAGGGAGGCAAATGAAGCGCGACGCGTAGCGGCGCGCTTCATTTTCCCGAGATCGGAATGTGCCACTTTGAGCTCGAATGTGCACACTCGGTTTTAAGCACGGTTCACAATAATTTAGACCAAAAAGATAGATGAAAAATCAATTGGATAACTTGAATCGTTCTCTTTCCCTCGCATTCACGAGATTTTCGTATCTTTTCTCTCTCTTCCACTCATTTGCTATGGTAAAAACGTTTTTCGAACACAAAATCAATATTTACCAAAATAAATTTAAATTTGTGTTGTGAAAGAGCGAAAGATAAAGTAGACAAATGTAATAAATACGAGGATGTGCGCATTCGAGCGAAAAGTGGCACATTTCCGAGCGAGGGAGGCAAATGAAGCGCGACGCGGAGCGGCGCGCTTCATTTTCCCGAGATCGGAATGTGCCACTTTGAGCTCGAATGTGCACACTCGGTTTTAAGCACGGTTCACAATAATTTAGACCAAAAAATAGATGAAAAATCAATTGGATAACTTTAATCGTTCTCTCTTCCTCGCATTCACGAGATTTTTGTATCTTTTTGCTCTCTTCCACTCATTGCTATGGTAATAACGTTTTTCGAACACAAAATCAATATTTACTAAAATAAATTTAAATTTGTGATGTGAAAGAGCGAAAGATAAAGTAGACAAATGTAATAAATACGAGGATGTGCGCATTCGAGCGAAAAGTGGCACATTTCCGAGCGAGGGAGGCAAATGAAGCGCGACGCGGAGCGGCGCGCTTCATTTTCCCGAGATCGGAATGTGCCACTTTGAGCTCGAATGTGCACACTCGGCTTTAAGCACGGTTCACAATAATTTAGACCAAAAAAATAGATGAAAAATCAATTCGATAACTTTAATCGTTCTCTCTCTCTCTCGCATTCACGAGATTTTCGTATCTTTTCCCTCTCTTCCACTCATTGCTATGGTAAAAACGTTTTTCGAACACAAAATCAATATTTACCAAAATAAATTTAAATTTGTGACGTGAAAGAGCGAAAGATAAAGTAGACAAATGTAAAAAATACGAAGATGTGCGCATTCGAGCGAAAAGTGGCACATTTCCGAGCGAGGGAGGCAAATGAAGCGCGACGCGGAGCGGCGCGCTTCATTTTCCCGAGATCGGAATGTGCCACTTTGAGCTCGAATGTGCACACTCGGTTTTAAGCGCGATTCACAATCATTAATTTACTTTCTCAGGTGGCTAACTTCATACTGTCGAATTTTTGTTGGTGTGCGCGCGCCACCTCCGTCGCCTGCTAAAAATTTGACTCTTAGCGCGCCAAAAGAATACAACTTCAAAAATTGGCATAAAACGTTCATTTTCCCTCGTTCGGAAATGTACCACTTTCAGCGCGAATTTAATGTCTCGCCGCGCCTAAAGAAGTACCACTTCAAAATTGGAGTAAAGCGTTTTTGGGGAAGGGAAAAAGGTCGTCCGGCAATAAAACGAAAAACAAATCAATCTATCAGCATCTCAGCGGGGACGCAAATGTTACCTGCACAAAGCCGACAAAAGCCGTGTTAGAAAATTTTAATGCACTGTGGGGCCTTCCCATCATCAGACTGTTCCGCTATCTTTTCCATTCTTTTCGGCGACGACCCGCGAGGCTTGGGATCCTTTTCCTATTTAAATTATTCCGTGCACACGCAATAATTGTTATTAATAAACATTCGGTGACGACGCCAGAACGGGGGAAAAAAAAATATCTCACCATTAGGAGCGAGGCGTAAGATGTCTGTGACCCGAGCTGTATTTGTTGTATTAAGGGTACAGTCGAACTTCGATAACCCGACTTTTGCTACTCTTAATTTTAAATTAAATCTCCAATATTCTTGAAGTTGTACTTCTTGAGAGTGCAATTTTAGCAGGCGATGGAAGTTGCGCGCGCACAGCTCGTATGAAGTTAGCTGTCTAAGAAAATAAATTCGTTTTTTTCCGCGACAAAGGGCCAGCGCCTCTTTGATCACAAGAGTGGATGGAAAAATTACTGATTAGCGTCATTAGAAAGAGCACGAAAAATAAAATTGATTTGTGCAAAAAAATGTTTAAAAAAAGTTACGGGAACATTGAGAAAAACACAAACGAAAATCGACCTATCAGAATGAGTTTCTGAAGGCTCAAATAAAAAAAAATATTTTATACTATTTTCGGATCGTTTAGAACCTTTTTCGTCAATATCTAGCTTAAATAATTGGCGACAATTAAAAAAACTCGTTAAAATTGCGATAAATCAATTTTTGCCGTCTACAATTTGAGTCCGGTCAGTAATTTTCCGTTCGGTCGGCCAAATATTGACCTAAGAGGCGCCGGCTCTTCCGGATTTCGCCTCGCACAAGAAGTTTTACTTCAAAAAGAGTCGCGTGTTTGTTGGAAATGAGACGATGTAGAAGCACTTAATGGGGGTGATATCGACACCTTCGAAGGGTAAATAATAGTCTTTGAGCGAAAGCTAAGTAGTGCCTGTCTCTAATAATCGCTGGGCGTTTAAACTTAAACCTAAAGCAATCGAAAACCTTTAACGGGACTTAGCGCATATTTACACAAAAACAAAACCCCGCATAGCACGGTGCACGCGCAAACTTCGATTTATTTTTTTCCGAACAAATTTAACAAAAAAAATTAAAGAAGAACGATACACAATAACGAAAGGGGTGTGTGTGTGTGTGTTGTGAATGTTTAGTATGCAGACTGCGCCAAAAGGCTTAAGTAAATCCGGATTTAAAATGAATATATGCCAACCACAAAGTAAGGGCACAGATTTAACCCTCTAACTGATATTCTACACCGACGGAATTTAAATACGAACGGTAATTTTTAATTTGGAAATTTGTAAGATCGCGCTTCGGGAAAAAAACGAAAAAAATCAGCGAAAAAAACGCAGAAAGAAGGAAAAATGTTAAAGAGATCGTGCACTTCTCTCCACGGCCATCGCCAAGTGCTATTTCTTTAAACGCAATATCTGATTGGCGGAGGAAACTCTCGAGGAAAATTGATTTTGGTGACGTCAACAGACGCAAGGGAAAAACCTCCCTGGAGCTACAATGTTTGGGGAGAATCTTTGCTTACTTATTTTTTTCTCTTTTTTTCCACGTTTTTTATCCGCCTAATAAAACCGCGCACGCTTTTTTTTTTTTTTTTTTTTTTGGTCGATCAAAGAATTAAAATTCGAGAAAATTAAAAGCGCGCGAGGGTCGAGGGAGTCCTAAAGACGTCTTATGAATATCTGAGGAGGCTTCCCTCGACGCTTATTAGTTCCGAAACGAGAGGAGACAAACAAAAGGGCGGCAAGTTTAAAAATGCAATAGCGCGCGCGAGAGGTTGATTGTTTTTTAATTGAAGAAAAGTGGAAGACTTGTAAGAGTATTTTTTTTGAATGTAGACGGGAAATGAGGTTGTAAGGGACAGGAGATTAAACCGGAAATTCGCCCTCCGCCGATCTCGTGTCCTTCCACACGTATTTCGAAAGCTCGCCGAGCCGAATTTGTTGATTTTTCGTTCCGATCGGGCGCGCTATTTTGTTTATAAGTTCGGACGGACGGGCGGGGGCGGAGGCGAAAAAAGCGATGGAAACTCGTTTAACGCGTAAGAAATGGGTCGGCGTCGTGCAACGAGGAAAAGTCAATAAAATCGAAGCGAACTTAAAATTCAAAAGCTATTAAAAACAGCGGCGAAAACCAATTTCGAACTTTCAATACAGCGAGCGATGATTCTAAAGACGCTTAATGGACGTCTTCGCCTTATGCCCGAGGAGCAGAGAGGCGAGAATTCGGGGTCCGAAACAGATCTGGAAATGACGGCTTTCTTCGCAAGTTCCCTTGAGACAGATTTCGTCGAAGGGAGGAAAATACGACTCCATACTTTCCTTATATATTTTTTTTTAAACATACGAACACGAAATCTCGACTAATTTTCCAATAACCGCAAATACAGGCGAACCTCGATAAGTTGAAGCTGTGGTGACATCGAAAATGAATCGAATTCAAATTTTTTTTATGTTAAAGTTTTTATTACAAACTAAGCTAAAAGACCCAGTTATTGACACTTTAGGAGTGACAGTTGAGGTTATAACAGGATAAAAAATTTAATTTAAATAATTAACTTTTTTTTCATATATAAGTTCACGATTTCTAGAAAAGGTCATATGCGTAAAATAATTATTTGAAGCAGATTAATAATTTAAATTAATGTTTTAAAAAATAATGTTTTAATCTCAGTTTCTGGCACTTAAAATTTTTATTGCTGTAGTTTCTGACACTCCATATGTCAAAATTATTCTTCATTTATTAGGTTATACACTATCAAATTTAAATTTATTATAATCAAACATAATTTGTTATAATGTATCATTTATTATAAATAAAATGTTAATTTTTTCAACACAAAAATAATTAAAATAATAAAATTAAATATTATAAAAACAAATACGTAAACATAACATAGGTGAAAATTTGAGTGTCAATAACTGTAACATACCTATAAAATTGAGCCTTGTTATTGACACTCTTATTTTAATAATAAAATATAATTTACTATGTTTTAAAATTTAAAAATAATGAGTAGTTAATTATTAATCGAACCATATATTTTTTATAATATTTATATACTTACATGATGATTAAATCACTAATTCAATAGTCGAACGCTCTTCTGTCAATTGCTTAGACTATAACCAAAAAATGGCTTTCACAGTCACTCTGGGCTTAAATATTATTTTATATTAAGGGAGTATTTTTTTGTAACTAATATCGTCATCAAATAGGTACACGATGAATTTATTTTAATTTTGAAAAAATTAATTTATCAATTCGAGATAATTTTCTTTTTATTCATTCAAAGTAAAGTTTAAAGTGTCCGAAACCGGGTCAGTGTCAATAACAGGGTCTTTTACCTTATATAGCTATTGCTCACTTAAGCACTTCAAACACATTGACATCCAATTTTTTTTTTCGATTATAGCTTCCAACTTTTTCTTACTATTATTTTATGACCTAATTAACTATACTGTAGAGCAGTGGTTCTTAACCGGGGGGGGCCGATATCTTTTGGGATGTGGTTGAAGCCCCTAACAATATAGATTAATAAATTTCGCAAAAAATGTGTTGTTCAAAACTAAAAAATCTAAATACATTTTTGAATGGGGTGCGGGGACCTATTTTCAGATTCAAAGGTTAAGAAACACTGCTGTAGAGTATTAACAATTTTTAGCTAAAACTTACATAACAGAAAATAATGATAATAAAATGAAAATTTTGTAAAAGGTACACTGTTAAAAATATTTATAAAATTTCGATATTTTACAAAAGAAACCGGTGCGTGTACTTATGTATGCGCGTTAGAAGTTATACTTCTTTGGCGCAACTAAATGAAATATAACCACGTGTAAAATTTAATATAAATGCGAGGATGTGCGCATTCGAGCGAAAAGTGGCACATTTCCGAGCGAGGGAGGCAAATGAAGCGCGACGCGGAGCGGCGCGCTTCATTTTCCCGAGATCGGAATGTGCCACTTTGAGCTCGAATGTGCACACTCGGCTTTAAGCATGATTCACAATAATTTGGGCCAAAAAAATAGATGAATAACTTTAATCGTTCCTTCTCGCTCGTATTTACGAGATTTTCGTATCTTTTCGCTCTCTTCCACTCAATGCTATGGTAAAAACGTTTTTCGAATACAAAATCAATATTTACTAAAATAAATTTAAATTTGTGATGTGAAAGAGCGAAGGATAAAGTAGACAAATGTAATAAATACGAGGATGGGCGCATTCGAGCGAAAAGTGGCACATTTCCGAGCGAGGGAGGCAAATGAAGCGCGACGCGGAGCGGCGCGCTTTATTTTCCCGAGATCGGAATGTGCCACTTTGAGCTCGAATGTGCACACTCGGCTTTAAGCATGATTCACAATAATTTAGGCCAATAAATTACACGAAAAATCAGTTGAATAACTTTAATCGTTCCCTCTCACTCGCATTCACGAAATTTTCGTATCTTTTCGCTCTCTTCCACTCAATGCTATGGTAAAAACGTTTTTCGAACACAAAATCAATATTTCCAGAAATTAATTTAAATTTGTAATGTGAAAGAGCGAAGAATAAAGTAGACAAATGTAATAAATACGAGGATGGGCGCATTCGAGCGAAAAGTGGCACATTTCCGAGCGAGGGAGGCAAATGAAGCGCGACGCGGAGCGGCGCGCTTCATTTTCCCGAGATCGGAATGTGCCACTTTGAGCTCGAATGTGCACACTCGGTTCTAAGCATGATTCACAATTATTTGGCCGAAAAATCAGTTGAATTACTTCAATCGTTCCCTCTCGCTCGCATTCACGAGATTTTCGTATCTTTTCGCTCCCTTCCACTCGTCGCTATGGTAAATACGTTTTTCGAACGTCAAATCGATATTTTCGAAATTAAATTTAAATTTACATTAGTAATATATAATGTAGAGAGTATTCTCTGGCGCATGCGTCAAAATTTATCGACGCCATTATATTCACACATTAAAATATGTAAATATATATGATAATTTGGACCAGCACTAATCATCAAAGAAGGTTCACTTCTTCCGTGAGCTTTGTGTGGGTTAGGACCACGCGCTTTTTGTTATAACCGTTTTCCAGTGGCGCACCCACTGTTTTTGTCTAAAATTATTGTGCTCCACTTTTTATAGTTTTCGGTTTCTCAATATAAAATTTCACGACACGCCCTGTATATCATTAAAAGCTATACATTCGCAAGATTGATCGTTGGAAATTGTTTTCACAGTTAATTTTTTTCTAAATTTGCTCTCTGACCTCGCCTTAATATTAATCTTCGTGCCATCAAATTTTGACTTTGGAAAAAAATTAAAGACGGCGAATTTTTTGTTAAGGCGGTTTTTTTTTTCTAAAAAGGGCGAAAAAGCGGGCAAATTGCATATATTTCGTAGTGCGGGAGCGTGTTAAGCCCGACGACAGTTTCATAATCCGGGATTTAACCGGATCGAACCCGGACTTGGACAGTTCGCCACCTGTCCGAGAGGACTCGTCCCGAAATTTAACATTCGCCGTAGTTTTCGTTTTAATTTGGATAAATTCGCGTTTACGCGTTTTTGGATTTTTAATTTCGAAGAGGGAGGAGATGAGAGGAGTATTTAAGCATTTTTTGAGAAGTAATTTATGAGCTTTCTTTGCGCGCTTTGCCATTATCGAAAAGAGTTTTATTGGAGCGATTCGAAAAAATGAATAATTAACATTTGTGGGTCGTTCAAACATTATTTTTAGATAAGGTTAATATTTTTTAAATAGAACAACGTATTGTTAAGAATTTTAATTGAAAAATTTTAATATTCCTCTACCACCACGTCCACCTCGTTTTACTTCCCCCGACTTTATTGTTGTGAAAATTGCAATAGTTCTTTTTTATCGTTTTCTATTTGTACATTGCCCGCGTTTATTTTTGAAAATGTGCTCCGAAAGTACACTCGAACCTTAGATAAAGAAAAATCGATTTTATAATAGCAAATCCATTGAACGACTTAAGCGACCCTTTTACCATCGTTCAAAATTAATTTAAAAACTTAAAAAAATAATAATCGAGTGAGCTTGACTCACATAACCTCACAGAAGAAGTGAAACTTGTTTCATAACTCGTATTGATATACATATACAGTCAAACCTCGATAAGTCGAAGTTGAGGGAAGCTAAAAATAATTCGAGTTATCGAGGTTCCACTGTATATATATTCATATGTGAATATAGTTTGCTACAGCTGATATAGTAGCGTCGACAAATTTTAACGCATGCGCCAGAGAATACTCTCTACATTATATATTGCCCGGCTCTTCGATTCTCGCCCATTCTTTCCAACCCCCTTCTATTTTTATTTTGGCCTTTTACCTTATATTTCCCTTCTCACGATATACTTTTTTTCTTGTGACAAAATTTTAGATTTATTCTTTCATAAGAAGTTTCACTTCAAAAATTATGTATACAGGGTGTCTCAAAAAAAATGTAGGTTCTTAAGAACTCAATTCAAAATTGTTTTTGAAAACTTATGGAGCGTAAATTTGATTGTAATCACCAGCAAAAATGCGCAACACGTTTCTCGGTTCGGTTTTCCGTTTGTCGTTAGGAGATCCATAAAAAAATGGAAGGAAAAGAGCCTTAGATTATATAAACAGTTAGATTTTTGTCTAAAGAATAAGGAGCAAAGAACTCAGTAGGCCCTGACGACTTTTTAGCAGCGGGATGCAAGCAATCTTAGCACTCTTGACATGTAACAAATCGACGGGCATCAGTCATCGCTCGATGAATTATTGTTCTCAATCAAATCGCGGTGTGCGCTATTCTAAAAACATATGAATAAATGCCTTTGTTAAGGAAAAAAGGGCGAAGGAGGGCGAGAAAGAGAAGGAAAAAAGGCGAACAGAAGTTTTCTTGAGGCGCTCGCTCAGCACTTTTCGGCTTATTTCACGGTCAAAATATTGGCCCGATTTAAGGAGAGAATGGCGGGCAAACAACGCAATTAATTATAAAACAGTTGCAGAGTCATTTTGCTGGCTCCTCAAACAATAGAAAAGCTAGTCATACTTAGATGCAATGTGCAAGGTGGCCGTGGAAGGACTTCACTTCTGAAAGTCACCCAAAAATGTGCCACATTACAGCTGCCTGTAATTAAGACGCGAAGCACACAAAAAAAACGTAATTACGTACGTTCACAATTTTTTTTTGTCGCTTTGCTTCCCACACGATAGACAATCGAGGCCAAAAAGTTTCGCTTTTGACGCGGGAAAATAACAAAACGAACTTTCGGTCCGATTTTTGGCGTTTCAAAAAAAAAGGGAGAGAAAAAAAAGAAGGAAAACATAAAAGTATCGTTACATCCGAAAGGTCAGGCGCGTTGTTATATCTTCTAAAGAAGAACTACCGAACATATTTCATCAACATTTCTTACACGAAGACCACTCACCTATAAATCAAGTTTATGCCCGGGACGTCACAACATTTTCTCGAAAAAAGCCTCGGGGCACGGCGCAAGAAGGGACGCGTTTCTTTTTCCTATTTTAATTCGTCTCCGAGACTTAATTTAAAAAGCTACGCGCGCTGTCGGTGCCGTTTTTGGGCCATTTTTCGGTTTTATGCGGTTGGCAGTGCACGCACGCCTATTAATAAGCGGGAAAAGAACGAGCCTTTCGGTTTTCCCCCCTGCACTATAAATAGAGCGGGCGATTTATCTAAAAATGCATTAAAGGCGAAGAAAAAAAGCCAAAGTTAATAAGTTGGGTTAGCTAAAGTTCATCATTCATATAATTCTGTACCTGGACCACGCCCAATACCGTTTCAAAATCTCATCTGGCGAAGAAGAAAACTTTAACTCGATTATATTCGAGTCCAAAAACCACCACAGAGTTTGAAAAAAGCACAGAGCGATTTTGATTAAATTTATTAAAAAAAAAAACAATTAAAAATTCTTTGGTTCGTCGAAAAAGACAAACGGCTATTATACAGGGTGTCCATTAAATTCGTGCAACCCCACGGACTTGTAGATTTTAGTTTTAGTTTGCGATTTTTTAAATCTATGGTGTGTGTGTGTGTGTGTATTATTTTTTGCCCGTAGAAAAAAAGAAGCGGTTAATGTATTCTTGTATTCGAAATGTTTCGCTTCCAAACGTAGTGCGTTTTTCGGCGCCGCCTCTGCTTCTTTATAATAGACGGTTCGAAGGCGAACCTGTAATTACTGGGCTATGAATATTTTTCTCTTTATTTGATTAGTTTTTAAGTTATTCGAATTATTTTTAGCGTTTCGAAGTTTTTGATTTTAGAATTTAAAAAAAAATGTAAATTAAAATGGTGGGGCGAAAGCGCGCGGATAAATAAGTTTGAAAAAAAATGAGACCAAAATGAGCTTAACTGGGATGAATATTAAGGGAAAAGCTTCTAACAATATAGATTATTAAATTTCGCAAAAAATGTATTTTTCTAAACTAAAAAATTTAAACATGGGGTACGGGGACTTATTTTCAGATTCAAAGGCGTGCGACTCACTTAAAAGGTTAAGAAACACTGCTGTAGAGTATTAATAATATTTAGTTAAAACTTACATAACATAGAAAATAATGATAATGAAATGAAAATCTTATAAAAGGTACACTGTTAAAAATATTTATAAAATTTCGATATTTTACAAAACAAACCGGCGCGTGTACTTATGTATGCGCGTTAGAAGTTATACTTCTTTGGCGCAATTAAATGAAATATAAACACGTGTAAAAATTAATATAAATGCAAGGATGTGCGCATTCGAGCGAAAAGTGGCACATTTCCGAGCGAGGGAAGCAAATGAAGCGCGACGCGGAGCGGCGCGCTTTATTTTCCCGAGATCGGAATGTGCCACTTTGAGCTCGAATGTGCACACTCGGTTTTAAGCGTGATTCACAATAATTAAATTATTTTCTCATACTGTCATTAGCTGTGATCTGTTTAACTGAGGTTCGGATAATCGAGGTTTCACTGTATATCGAATTCATAAGAATGTATATTCATTATCTACTTGTATACTAAGTTTTACTTATACCATATATCTAATTGTATGGGACCATTTTATATATATTAATAATTAATAATATTAGTAATATATTAATAATTAATTTGCATTAGAAATTTTTTAATTAAACTATTCAGCTTATTAAGAACGTTAAATTTAAAAAATACAGTGAAACCTCGATAGATTAAATCTTCGGACAAACCAAAAAAAAAATTAAGGTTATTAAAACAAAACTGAAAATATATTATATATTTCTTTCGAAATCGATTTTTAAATATACCGCGTTAAATAAGCCATTGTGATTAGCTCATTTTTTTAGACAATAATGGCCGCGAATTAGTTAGCCAATCAGAAGGGACCGATTACTCTATAACCTTGGATACGTTATAAAATTATATATTTTTTAAATATTACATACAGTCGAACTTCGATAAGATGAGAAGAAATCAAAAACAATTCTAGTTATGAATAAAGCTCAAAATTTGTAAAATCTTTGCTTTACAAAATGAAAAATACTCAAAATTTTTTAGGGTGTTTCTCATTAACACTACTTATTAGTTTAAGTACCAAAATAAGGCAAGAGACTCAATACTTTTTGTATTCCTGTATTTTTTCGCTCTCTCCCACTCATTGCAATAATACAAATAAGAACTTTTATGTTTGTGGTACCATTTAATTATTTTTTTTCACTTGTATATATGCGACGTGCGTATCTTTTCACTCGCTCCCACTTTTGACAAAATGTTTTAAGTTAAATTCAATAAACACGAGGATGTGCGCATTCGAGCGAAAAGTGGCACATTTCCGAGCGAGGGAGGCAAATGAAGCGCGACGCGGAGCGGCGCGCTTCATTTTCCCGAGATCGGAATGTGCCACTTTGAGCTCGAATGTGCACACTCGGTTTTAAGCATAATTCACAATAATTTAGGCCAAAAAAATACATGAAAAATCAGTTGAATAACTTTCCTCGTTCTCTCTCACTCGCATACACGAGATTTTCGTATCTTTTCGCTCTGTTCCACTCATTTGCTATGGTAAAAACGTTTTTCGAACACAGAATCAATATTTACTAAAATAAATGTAAATTTGTGTTATGAAAGAGAGAAGGATAAAGTAGACAAATGTAATAAATACGAGGATGTGCGCATTCGAGCGAAAAGTGGCACATTTCCGAGCGAGGGAGGCAAATGAAGCGCGACGCGGAGCGGCGCGCTTCATTTTCCCGAGATCGGAATGTGCCACTTTGAGCTCGAATGTGCACACTCGGCTTTAAGCACGATTCACAATTATTTAGGCAAGTGTAATTACTGGGCTATCAATATTTTTTTCTTTATTTGATTAGTTTTTGCGTTATTCGAATTATTTTTAGCGTTTCGAACATTTTGATTTTACAATTCCAAAAAAAGTAAATTAGATGGTGGGGCGAAAACGCGCGCGGATAAATAAGTTTGAAAAAAAAAATGAGACCGAAACGAGCTTAACGGATGAATACGAAGGGGATAATTTATCAAAAAATTTCTCACTTGCGCGTTTGATAAACGTTTTGAGAACGATCGGTCGTCGAGGAGAAGGTGGCCCTCCTACCGTGTAGATTTTCTCGTCAAGATAAAAAGCCATCAATCAAAAATCAAACTACAAATTATCGAGAAACGGTTTTTGGGGTTCCACCTAGGGGGGGCGAGGGGCATGGTGGACACGACTTTGTCGATAATCGATGGTACCCTTTTTTTTCTAAACTATTTTATTTTTGACATGGGCGATGTGTTTTTTTTTAAAAGGCAAACTAAAAAACCTCGAGAAAAGTGTTCGGTCGACTCGCGTCGAACTTTTTAATCGGGAGCTCTTTAAAACTTTGGAGTCGTTTTTTTAAAAAGCAATTAAAAGAGGCCGAAGAAAAAAATAACTAAAGTTGGACACAATAACAGTTTATTATTATTATTATCATTTTGTAAATCGAATGTACCAGAAAAAATCGAAAAAAAAATTTAACTTACGAGAAGCAGCTTCCACGCATTCCTACCGGCAAATAAGTGTAAAGCGAGGTTCCTTTGTGCGAATATGGTCCTTAAAGAGCGTTTCGTTAAGGTGAACAGTTCTTTGATAAATTTTAATTGGGGCATACGCCAATGCCACGGCCTTCTAGATTTATAGGCCTGGAATGACTTTACTAATTTTCTTCTCTTAGTTCCTTGCTTTAGATTCTGAAGCAACCACTTCTTGATCGTTCCATAATGAATTGTTAGTTTCGTTATGATCGAAGTACGTATATAGTTGTTTTTTTGCGAATCGGCAACGTTACAGCGGTTATATTTTTTTCTAACATTGAATACTTTAAAATATCTCTGCATATCGCTGTACAAAGTCAAAGAATTTTTGCAACCCCTAAAAAATCAGGAAAATTATTTAAGCAATTGGAAATGTAGAACTTTTATACGATTTTCGAAAATTGCAAATTCGATCAAAATTTTGCACGGAGGTGGTTTATTGGAGTTTCTAATAAGCCAGAAAAATAATTAAAAAATTCTAGCTACGCCTAAAAAAATAGTACGGCCTTTTAAGTAATTGGAGATGTAGCACTTTCATAAGATTTTATATTAAAAAATACGATTTTCGAAAATTGCAAATTCGATCAAAATTTTGCACGGAGGTGGTTCATTGGAGTTTCTAATAAGCCAGAAAAATAATTAAAAAATTCTAGCTACGCCGAAAAAAATAGTACGGCCTTTTAAGTAATTGGAGATGTAGCACTTTCATAAGATTTTATATTAAAAAATACGATTTTCGAAAATTGCAAATTCGATCAAAATTTTGCACGGAGGTGGTTTATTGGAGTTTCTAATAAGCCAGAAAAATAATTAAAAAATTCTAGCTACGCCGAAAAAAATAGTACGGTCTTTTAAGTAATTGGAGATGTAGCACTTTCATAAGATTTTATATTAAAAAATACGATTTTCGAAAATTGCAAATTCGATCAAAATTTTGCACGGAGGTGGTTTATTGGAGTTTCTAATAAGCCAGAAAAATAATTAAAAAATTCTAGCTACGCCGAAAAAAATAGTACGGTCTTTTAAGTAATTGGAGATGTAGCACTTTCATAAGATTTTATATTAAAAAATACGATTTTCGAAAATTGCAAATTCGATCAAAATTTTGCACGGAGGTGGTTTATTGGAGTTTCTAATAAGCCAGAAAAATAATTAAAAAATTCTAGCTACGCCGAAAAAAATAGTACGGTCTTTTAAGTAATTGGAGATGTAGCACTTTCATAAGATTTTATATTAAAAAATACGATTTTCGAAAATTGCAAATTCGATCAAAATTTTGCACGGAGGTGGTTTATTGGAGTTTCTAATAAGCCAGAAAAATAATTAAAAAATTCTAGCTACGCCGAAAAAAATAGTACGGTCTTTTAAGTAATTGGAGATGTAGCACTTTCATAAGATTTTATATTAAAAAATACGATTTTCGAAAATTGCAAATTCGATCAAAATTTTGCACGGAGGTGGTTTATTGGAGTTTCTAATAAGCCAGAAAAATAATTAAAAAATTCTAGCTACGCCGAAAAAAATAGTACGGTCTTTTAAGTAATTGGAGATGTAGCACTTTCATAAGATTTTATATTAAAAAATACGATTTTCGAAAATTGCAAATTCGATCAAAATTTTGCACGGAGGTGGTTTATTGGAGTTTCTAATAAGCCAGAAAAATAATTAAAAAATTCTAGCTACGCCGAAAAAAATAGTACGGTCTTTTAAGTAATTGGAGATGTAGCACTTTCATAAGATTTTATATTAAAAAATACGATTTTCGAAAATTGCAAATTCGATCAAAATTTTGCACGGAGGTGGTTTATTGGAGTTTCTAATAAGCCAGAAAAATAATTAAAAAATTCTAGCTACGCCGAAAAAAATAGTACGGTCTTTTAAGTAATTGGAGATGTAGCACTTTCATAAGATTTTATATTAAAAAATACGATTTTCGAAAATTGCAAATTCGATCAAAATTTTGCACGGAGGTGGTTCATTGGAGTTTCTAATAAGCCAGAAAAATAATTAAAAAATTCTAGCTACGCCGAAAAAAATAGTACGGTCTTTTAAGTAATTGGAGATGTAGCACTTTCATAAGATTTTATATTAAAAAATACGATTTTCGAAAATTGCAAATTCGATCAAAATTTTGCACGGAGGTGGTTCATTGGAGTTTCTAATAAGCCAGAAAAATAATTAAAAAATTCTAGCTACGCCGAAAAAAATAGTACGGTCTTTTAAGTAATTGGAGATGTAGCACTTTCATAAGATTTTATATTAAAAAATACGATTTTCGAAAATTGCAAATTCGATCAAAATTTTGCACGGAGGTGGTTCATTGGAGTTTCTAATAAGCCAGAAAAATAATTAAAAAATTCTAGCTACGCCGAAAAAAATAGTACGGTCTTTTAAGTAATTGGAGATGTAGCACTTTCATAAGATTTTATATTAAAAAATACGATTTTCGAAAATTGCAAATTCGATCAAAATTTTGCACGGAGGTGGTTCATTGGAGTTTCTAATAAGCCAGAAAAATAATTAAAAAATTCTAGCTACGCCGAAAAAAATAGTACGGTCTTTTAAGTAATTGGAGATGTAGCACTTTCATAAGATTTTATATTAAAAAATACGATTTTCGAAAATTGCAAATTCGATCAAAATTTTGCACGGAGGTGGTTCATTGGAGTTTCTAATAAGCCAGAAAAATAATTAAAAAATTCTAGCTACGCCGAAAAAAATAGTACGGTCTTTTAAGTAATTGGAGATGTAGCACTTTCATAAGATTTTATATTAAAAAATACGATTTTCGAAAATTGCAAATTCGATCAAAATTTTGCACGGAGGTGGTTCATTGGAGTTTCTAATAAGCCAGAAAAATAATTAAAAAATTCTAGCTACGCCGAAAAAAATAGTACGGTCTTTTAAGTAATTGGAGATGTAGCACTTTCATAAGATTTTATATTAAAAAATACGATTTTCGAAAATTGCAAATTCGATCAAAATTTTGCACGGAGGTGGTTCATTGGAGTTTCTAATAAGCCAGAAAAATAATTAAAAAATTCTAGCTACGCCGAAAAAAATAGTACGGTCTTTTAAGTAATTGGAGATGTAGCACTTTCATAAGATTTTATATTAAAAAATACGATTTTCGAAAATTGCAAATTCGATCAAAATTTTGCACGGAGGTGGTTCATTGGAGTTTCTAATAAGCCAGAAAAATAATTAAAAAATTCTAGCTACGCCGAAAAAAATAGTACGGTCTTTTAAGTAATTGGAGATGTAGCACTTTCATAAGATTTTATATTAAAAAATACGATTTTCGAAAATTGCAAATTCGATCAAAATTTTGCACGGAGGTGGTTCATTGGAGTTTCTAATAAGCCAGAAAAATAATTAAAAAATTCTAGCTACGCCGAAAAAAATAGTACGGTCTTTTAAGTAATTGGAGATGTAGCACTTTCATAAGATTTTATATTAAAAAATACGATTTTCGAAAATTGCAAATTCGATCAAAATTTTGCACGGAGGTGGTTTATTGGAGTTTCTAATAAGCCAGAAAAATAATTAAAAAATTCTAGCTACGCCGAAAAAAATAGTACGGTCTTTTAAGTAATTGGAGATGTAGCACTTTCATAAGATTTTATATTAAAAAATACGATTTTCGAAAATTGCAAATTCGATCAAAATTTTGCACGGAGGTGGTTCATTGGAGTTTCTAATAAGCCAGAAAAATAATTAAAAAATTCTAGCTACGCCGAAAAAAATAGTACGGTCTTTTAAGTAATTGGAGATGTAGCACTTTCATAAGATTTTATATTAAAAAATACGATTTTCGAAAATTGCAAATTCGATCAAAATTTTGCACGGAGGTGGTTCATTGGAGTTTCTAATAAGCCAGAAAAATAATTAAAAAATTCTAGCTACGCCGAAAAAAATAGTACGGTCTTTTAAGTAATTGGAGATGTAGCACTTTCATAAGATTTTATATTAAAAAATACGATTTTCGAAAATTGCAAATTCGATCAAAATTTTGCACGGAGGTGGTTCATTGGAGTTTCTAATAAGCCAGAAAAATAATTAAAAAATTCTAGCTACGCCGAAAAAAATAGTACGGTCTTTTAAGTAATTGGAGATGTAGCACTTTCATAAGATTTTATATTAAAAAATACGATTTTCGAAAATTGCAAATTCGATCAAAATTTTGCACGGAGGTGGTTCATTGGAGTTTCTAATAAGCCAGAAAAATAATTAAAAAATTCTAGCTACGCCGAAAAAAATAGTACGGTCTTTTAAGTAATTGGAGATGTAGCACTTTCATAAGATTTTATATTAAAAAATACGATTTTCGAAAATTGCAAATTCGATCAAAATTTTGCACGGAGGTGGTTCATTGGAGTTTCTAATAAGCCAGAAAAATAATTAAAAAATTCTAGCTACGCCGAAAAAAATAGTACGGTCTTTTAAGTAATTGGAGATGTAGCACTTTCATAAGATTTTATATTAAAAAATACGATTTTCGAAAATTGCAAATTCGATCAAAATTTTGCACGGAGGTGGTTCATTGGAGTTTCTAATAAGCCAGAAAAATAATTAAAAAATTCTAGCTACGCCGAAAAAAATAGTACGGTCTTTTAAGTAATTGGAGATGTAGCACTTTCATAAGATTTTATATTAAAAAATACGATTTTCGAAAATTGCAAATTCGATCAAAATTTTGCACGGAGGTGGTTCATTGGAGTTTCTAATAAGCCAGAAAAATAATTAAAAAATTCTAGCTACGCCGAAAAAAATAGTACGGTCTTTTAAGTAATTGGAGATGTAGCACTTTCATAAGATTTTATATTAAAAAATACGATTTTCGAAAATTGCAAATTCGATCAAAATTTTGCACGGAGGTGGTTCATTGGAGTTTCTAATAAGCCAGAAAAATAATTAAAAAATTCTAGCTACGCCGAAAAAAATAGTACGGTCTTTTAAGTAATTGGAGATGTAGCACTTTCATAAGATTTTATATTAAAAAATACGATTTTCGAAAATTGCAAATTCGATCAAAATTTTGCACGGAGGTGGTTTATTGGAGTTTCTAATAAGCCAGAAAAATAATTAAAAAATTCTAGCTACGCCGAAAAAAATAGTACGGTCTTTTAAGTAATTGGAGATGTAGCACTTTCATAAGATTTTATATTAAAAAATACGATTTTCGAAAATTGCAAATTCGATCAAAATTTTGCACGGAGGTGGTTCATTGGAGTTTCTAATAAGCCAGAAAAATAATTAAAAAATTCTAGCTACGCCGAAAAAAATAGTACGGTCTTTTAAGTAATTGGAGATGTAGCACTTTCATAAGATTTTATATTAAAAAATACGATTTTCGAAAATTGCAAATTCGATCAAAATTTTGCACGGAGGTGGTTTATTGGAGTTTCTAATAAGCCAGAAAAATAATTAAAAAATTCTAGCTACGCCGAAAAAAATAGTACGGTCTTTTAAGTAATTGGAGATGTAGCACTTTCATAAGATTTTATATTAAAAAATACGATTTTCGAAAATTGCAAATTCGATCAAAATTTTGCACGGAGGTGGTTTATTGGAGTTTCTAATAAGCCAGAAAAATAATTAAAAAATTCTAGCTACGCCGAAAAAAATAGTACGGTCTTTTAAGTAATTGGAGATGTAGCACTTTCATAAGATTTTATATTAAAAAATACGATTTTCGAAAATTGCAAATTCGATCAAAATTTTGCACGGAGGTGGTTTATTGGAGTTTCTAATAAGCCAGAAAAATAATTAAAAAATTCTAGCTACGCCGAAAAAAATAGTACGGTCTTTTAAGTAATTGGAGATGTAGCACTTTCATAAGATTTTATATTAAAAATACGATTTTCGAAAATTGCAAATTCGATCAAAATTTTGCACGGAGGTGGTTTATTGGAGTTTCTAATAAGCCAGAAAAATAATTAAAAAATTCTAGCTACGCCGAAAAAAATAGTACGGTCTTTTAAGTAATTGGAGATGTAGCACTTTCATAAGATTTTATATTAAAAAATACGATTTTCGAAAATTGCAAATTCGATCAAAATTTTGCACGGAGGTGGTTTATTGGAGTTTCTAATAAGCCAGAAAAATAATTAAAAAATTCTAGCTACGCCGAAAAAAATAGTACGGTCTTTTAAGTAATTGGAGATGTAGCACTTTCATAAGATTTTATATTAAAAAATACGATTTTCGAAAATTGCAAATTCGATCAAAATTTTGCACGGAGGTGGTTCATTGGAGTTTCTAATAAGCCAGAAAAATAATTAAAAAATTCTAGCTACGCCGAAAAAAATAGTACGGTCTTTTAAGTAATTGGAGATGTAGCACTTTCATAAGATTTTATATTAAAAAATACGATTTTCGAAAATTGCAAATTCGATCAAAATTTTGCACGGAGGTGGTTCATTGGAGTTTCTAATAAGCCAGAAAAATAATTAAAAAATTCTAGCTACGCCGAAAAAAATAGTACGGTCTTTTAAGTAATTGGAGATGTAGCACTTTCATAAGATTTTATATTAAAAAATACGATTTTCGAAAATTGCAAATTCGATCAAAATTTTGCACGGAGGTGGTTCATTGGAGTTTCTAATAAGCCAGAAAAATAATTAAAAAATTCTAGCTACGCCGAAAAAAATAGTACGGTCTTTTAAGTAATTGGAGATGTAGCACTTTCATAAGATTTTATATTAAAAAATACGATTTTCGAAAATTGCAAATTCGATCAAAATTTTGCACGGAGGTGGTTTATTGGAGTTTCTACTAAGCCAGAAAAATAATTAAAAAATTCTAGCTACGCCGAAAAAAATAGTACGACCTTTTAATTAACTGGAGATGTAGCACTTTCATAAGATATTATATCAAAAAAACACAATTTTCGAGAATTGCAAATTCCGTGAAAATTTTGCAAGTAGGTGGCTTATTGGAGTTTCTAATAAGTCACAAAAATATTTAAAAAATTTTAGATACGCCGAAAAAAATATTACGGCTTTTTAAGTAATTGGAAATGTAGCACTTTTAGAAGATTTTATATTAAAAAACACAATTTTCGAGAATTGCAAATTCGGTCAAAATTTTTCATGGAGGTGGTTTATTAGAGTTTTTAATAAGCCGGAAAAATAATTAAAAAATTTTAACTGCCCTTAAAAAAATAGGACTGTGCTTTAAGCAGTTGGAAATGTAGAACTTTCGTACGATTTTATGTTATAAATCGCAATTTTCGAAAATTGCAAATTCGGTCAAATTTTTTTTATGGATGTGGTTTATTGAAGTTACTAATAAACCAGAAAATTAATTAAAAAATTCAACCTACCGTTAAAAAAAGGACAGCTACATATGATTTTTGAAACTTAGAAGGGCGTATTGATTTTTAACAAAGAAAACAATTGCGAAACTAACGTTCTTTAAAAAAAAAGGTCATCCTTAAAAGTCTTCGAGTTTCAATCTTCTGCATTTCTCTTCCTACGCCTTCTTGTCAGAAATTTGTAATCTTGACCTAATCATGTCCACCCACATACGATAAGTCATCGGTTCGTCATTTTGACTTTTTTTAAGTTTAAATTAAAATATTTGAGCTCGTCATAAATCAAGCTAAAAACAAAACGCTTTCGTGTCAGTCAAAATTTCCTCAAAGTTCAAAGCATTGGCGTATGGCCTTCGGCCACTTGTACATTTCCTTATATTTCGGCGAAAAAAAAATTTTTTAAGTACTATCTTCGGGAAATGCATCTTAAACAATATCCACAAAAAAATCCATTTAGTAAATCGGCGACCAAAAAAACGTGGCTCTAAATTCTTAATCGGCGCCACTGCGTTTTTTATGTTATTCCAATTAGGCAATCAATTTGTTGCCAACGCTTTATTATAATTTTTCTAAACAAATACGCACGTTTTTATTTTTCAAAATTCACGTCCATCATCGTCGACGATTATTAATTTTCGTGGGTCCCCGCAAAGGTCAGATCGTGAAAATGGAATTTAGATGAAGAAAAAAAAATTACAAATCTTCAATTGTAGTAGAAAGTAACACGTATTTTTTTATATTTGGGTTACATATATTTATATCTTTTTTTTTAGGATTTGTTTTTTGACGCGCGATTCAGGTTATAAATTGGGACGAACTTTGGACCATATAAAAAAATTTAAAAAAAGTTTCCAACGATGAACGGACCTTTCTTTCTGATTGGTCTGAGAAACAAGGTGTAAACTTGACTGTCCAGCCTCTCCATCACATATTTCTCTTATTCTTTATCTTGAGATTACGAGACGAGGATAAAAAGATCTGTGCACTCGCATTAAAATGCAATTTGTTCGCGTTTTTTTGATTTTTTTTTTCGGAAGGCAAAGTGCCATTCGCAAAAAAAATTAATCTAAAAGTAATGCTGAAAAACGAAATGTTAATCAGCACTCAAAAAGATTTCAAAAATTTATCAAAATTTTGAAAATTGTTGTTCTTTTTCTTAAGTGGCACTTATTTTATTCTTGGTCCTGACGTACCAAATAAAACATTGAAGATCTTTTTGTTATCGAATTTTTCTTTTTTCGAAATCGAAACGAAAAATTTCAAAAGGGCTTCAGAGGACATCTCAATTTTGCATTTTGTGATTTAATTCAAATTTTTACAAGAGTCATAACACTCTCGTTTTTTATTCCGATCTTTTCACAAAAACCGACAGGACTTGGCGTCTTATTTCAGCAAAAAAAAGGCAATTTTAAATAAATCGCTTTGAAATTAAATTTGAAAAAAAAGCGCGGGGTACAGTTAGTCGAGAATGACTCAGTAACGAATTAATTACGATTTAAATTAAAGATTATTGTGCGGACCTTAATTATGGTGTGTGTTTGTTGTCTGGTACTATGAACATAATTGAATTCTCACTGTACATAATTTTCTAATGAAACGCCGAAAACGAATAGAAACTTCGGAATATTTACGAGAAATTAATTAACACAATTAAAACGTTTCGTTTTCTTGTCTTTTCATAATTCTTACGTCATTTTAATTGGGGGGCCATTTTGCAAAAAAAAATTTTTAAAACCTTTTAAATTAAAATTGAAAAAACCGGGGGCAGTTAGTCAGGACTCAAACGAATTAAAGATTTAAAATTTAAAATTTTTGGGGAAAATTGTTGTTTTTTCTTAAGTTTTTTTCACTTAAAATTTTCTTGGCCCTGAAACCGGTTTTTCGAAATTAAAAACAAATTAAAGTTCTTTTTTTTTTTCTAATTTTTCATTTTAATTCGAAACGAAAAATTTCAAAAGGGCTTCAGAGGACATCTCAATTTTGCATTTTGTGATTTAATTCAAATTTTTACAAGAGTCATAACGCTCTCGTTTTTTATTCCGATCTTTTCACAAAAACCGACAGGACTTGGCGTCTTATTTCAGCAAAAAAAAGGCAATTTTAAATAAATCGCTTTGAAATTAAATTTGAAAAAAAAGCGCGGGGTACAGTTAGTCGAGAATGACTCAGTAACGAATTAATTACGATTTAAATTAAAGATTATTGTGCGGACCTTAATTATGGTGTGTGTTTGTTGTCTGGTACTATGAACATAATTGAATTCTCACTGTACATAATTTTCTAATGAAACGCCGAAAACGAATAGAAACTTCGGAATATTTACGAGAAATTAATTAACACAATTAAAACGTTTCGTTTTCTTGTCTTTTCATAATTCTTACGTCATTTTAATTAAGTCTTATTTACGTGTTTAATAATGGAACTCGCTTTTGGTCGGAACTAAAAATAGAAAATGCTTCTTACTACTTTTACCTAAAAAAAAATATATATCGGGGAACCTGTTGTACCTCGGCTCTTTTTCGCTTGTATATGTAACAATTTGTTGATGAAATGAATTGCATCGTAGTGGGGCACTAATAAGGCATTCGTCATAAAATATTTGAAAGCGTTACCAACCGTTTACTCAAATTGCTATAAGATTTAAAAATTAGTGGATCTAAGGCCTAGGTACAACAGAGGTGATGAACCTTGGCTCTATTCACGTTAAGCAAAATAAAACTCATGGTTCTATGAATACTATATATTTATTTTTTGAATTATAAGAACTACTAATGTTCTTCTTTGAGATGACACGAAAATTGTTTCGAACATTAACAAACATTTTTTCGTATACTAAAATTTCACATACTTAATGGTTAACTTTGCAAAAATTTAAATTTTTCGTTAGACTTGCGAGGCATATTATCTGAAGCAAAATAAAAAAAAATAAGAATTTATAAAAAAGATATATTTAAATTTTTATTTATTGCACGTTGAGCTTAGGGCCAAGGTACAACTTATCGACGGTAACCGAGGTACAACACACCGACCCTTGATGTTTAAACTCAAAAATAAAATTAAAGATTATGCTGTGCCGAAATCGGACCACTACTAGGCAAACATTAATAAATAATCTTTCTATTACGATGAGTCATTTGTTATTTTAGGTAATAAAAATAGATATCTAAGTAAAAAGAATATAAAAAGACTTACTTTTTTTCGATTAAAAGTTTCAATTGATCTCATACATTTCCAAAGTACATTGGTCAGCTGCTGCTAACTTCACGTTAATGTCTGTCAATGTGGCATTACAAAATATCGAAAATTATGGGTCACGAAAGCTCTCAAATATTAAATTGACTAGGCACAAAGGGACCAAGGTACAACAGGTTCTACTAACAGCGTTAATTTTTCTAAATACCTTTGTTTAAATCAAACAAACTGCTTTTACATAATTTTTTAATTTTTTTCAAATACCCTTTTAATTAATGAACATTAATAACGATTTAATTAGTGTAATAATGACTTAATTATAAATAAAAACAATTATCCTAAAGCCTGGAAGCGTTACACCTTTAAAATTGAAATCGATTCTTCTTCTCGAAAAAAAAAACCAAATCAATAAAAAAAAAATCATTTTCGGATTAAGTTTTAGCTTTGGTGGAATTTCTTTTATTTTTCTCAAAATAACGACACACGTGTCATTAATAACAACAATAACAAATG
Source organism: Sinopyrophorus schimmeli (assembly GCA_036325965.1). Classification (NCBI taxonomy): domain Eukaryota; kingdom Metazoa; phylum Arthropoda; class Insecta; order Coleoptera; family Elateridae; genus Sinopyrophorus; species Sinopyrophorus schimmeli. Next base: position 2,031,759 of record JARFIZ010000068.1, read on the forward strand.
GACCAAGGTACAACGGGTTTCCCCAAGTCGCGCCTTAGGTTTTAATCGAAATTCGGTTTTTTCAAATTCAAAAAAATTGCTGTTTTAAAAAATAACTTAAAATTCTAATGGGGCGTTCTGTTAAGATTAATTGTTTTAAAATATGTGCTAAGTGCGGCCCTGATTTAAAATTTTATTTTGTATAATTCAAAGGCTAGAATACATCGTTATTCGTGTCAGAGATATGCACGTATCTTCCGATAAAAATTCTACAAAACAACTTTTTAATTTTTCTATAATTGCGAAAATCGATTTTCGGTTAGTTTTAAGCTTTTGCATACTAGGTGACTAAATGTCACTTGCCATACTAGGTGGGGTTTGCCATGCCCCGAAAATAAAATTAAATAAAATCCACAAAATTGCACTTTATGACAGTTCAATAATAAGAAATATATTTTAATAATTAATAATGAATGGATTTAAGTAAAACACATTGTATCTTCTCGCTCCCTTACACTCGTTGCCATGGCAAATGCGTTTTTCGAATATAAAATCGATATTCACTAAATTAATTATAATTTTTCATTTGAAAGAGTTTATCGTAAATTATATTAATGTAATAAATACGAGGATGTGCGCATTCGAGCGAAAAGTGGCACATTTCCGAGCGAGGGAGGCAAATGAAGCGCGACGCGGAGCGGCGCGCTTCATTTTCCCGAGATCGGAATGTGCCACTTTGAGCTCGAATGTGCACACTCGGTTTTAAGCACGATTCACAATAATTTAGGCCAATAAATTAGACGAAAAATCAATTGAATAATTTTAATCGTTTGCTCTCACTCGCATCCACGAGATTTTCGTATCTTTTCGCTCTCTTCCACTCATTGCTATTGTAAAAACGATTTTCGAACACAAAATCAATGTTTACTAAAATGAATTTAAATTTGTGTTATAAAAGAGAGAAAGGTAAAATAGACAAATGTAATAAATACGAAGATGTGCGCATTCGAGCGAAAAGTGGCACATTTCCGAGCGAGGGAGGCAAATGAAGCGCGACGCGGAGCGGCGCGCTTCATTTTCCCGAGATCGGAATGTGCCACTTTGAGCTCGAATGTGCACACTCGGTTTTAAGCACAATTCACAATAATATAGCCAATAAATTGGACAAAAAATGACTTGAACAATTTTAATCGTTCTCTCTCACTCGGATCGACGAAATTGTCGTATCTTTTCGCTCTCTTCCACTCATTGCTATTGTAAAAACGATTTTCGAACACAAAATCAATATTTACTAAAATAAATTTAAATTTGTGTTATAAAAGAGAGAAAAGTAAAACAGACAAATGTAATAAACACGAAGATGTGCGCATTCGAGCGAAAAGTGGCACATTTCCGAGCGAGGGAGGCAAATGAAGCGCGACGCGGAGCGGCGCGCTTCATTTTCCCGAGATCGGAATGTGCCACTTTGAGCTCGAATGTGCACACTCGGTTTTAAGCACGATTACCAAGCGTCCCCTTTTAACAAGAAAAAAATTGGTCACGTTAGTTATACTGCCCCACCCCGTACACGGAAGGTTAAACGAAACATCTTACCGTTCATACAGGGCCTTACCAATTTTGTGCTACAACTCATAAAAAATACTACTAAACACTTGATTTGGTCATTTTTAAATAAACAGTGGTGTCGGCGATGGTTCGTTTGCGAGCCCATAATGGACCACGACACCTCCAAAAGAATTTTCAATTTGGTGAGTCCTTTTTGACTTTTTGGTGGGGGAACCGAAATTAATTTTCGACTTGGGGTGTGTGTGCGCATGCGTTTTTTTTATCGAAAGACTTACACTAAAACTCTTCGCATTAAAATTTTCTAAACGATCTATGGCGGCGCAAACAAAGGCTCCGAAAAAAATGGGCACCGGTTGAAAAACGACGTCAAATGCAGGCGTCGGGGTGCGATTCGAATCCTAAAGACCGGCACGTTCGGGCATTGAACGTTCACGTCAAGAACAAATGTCGACTTCACACAAAAACAAACCGGGTACGCACAAATATACATTTTCCGCGAAAAATTCGTTCAAAGGTCGCGGGGATGGCTCTTCGAAGCTCTCCTCGGCCCCGGGGTGCCTGCCCCCCCTGCCCCGATTTAAGGGGGGCGCGCAAAATCATTTGTTCGAAAAAAATTTCTGTAGGCGAGGGACGCCGATGGCGAATTTTTGCTCCGGCTTCGGAAAAATCGGCGGCGGGTGGGGGCCGGCTGCTCCTTCGAGTTTTAATTAAAGGCCGATTTTTTCGAAATTGGCGCGCGCGGTTTTCTTCTGTGCTTTTGTAATGGTATGTAATGTGCGAGGCGGGCGAGGGGATGAAATTTATAGATTTCCGGTAGAAACGTAATGATTTATTGCGAATTGGAATTAAAAGCGAGCGTAGTCGTCGTCGCCACCAGAAAAACTCGAAAGCGAAAACGAAAAGCAAATGGCCGACCTGCAATTTTGCGTTTTATGTCGCAGAGGCGCCTCAAAGATCATAAGTAATTATACATTTATCAACAAAGACTTCACGCCTGATTTCGCCATTCGAAACGTCCATTGTGTTTGTTTCGTTCTTTACCTTCGAATATTTATTTATTGAATAATTGCGAACGCGACTTACCGGCGCGCTTTTTGCCTTCACCCTTCTTTTCCGTTCTGAAATTGATTAATTCATAATACGTTCCTTCATTTGAAAACTTGTGTTTTCAAAGCGTCTTTCGATTTCGCATTTTTCTTTCAGACGATTTTTAAATTGACCGATAATTCAAATTTTAGGTAAAATTTAAATCGAATTTGTTTTCTATTCGAGTTCTAGAAAATTTCGAGGAAAAAGTTTTAAAGATTTTGAGAGGAAATGCGTTTTTCGATTTTCTTTTTCTTTACTTTTTGAATGTCAAAACGGAATTTTGAAAACGGCAGTTTTTAAGACTCGGCTCAATAAATATAAGACCTGAATATTATAAATTTAATTTTGATTCGATAACTTTCGTTTTCTCGCATTCACGAGATTTTCGTATCTTTTGTTCTCACATTGGCAATGGTAAAAACGTTTTCGAACACAAAATCAATATTTCAAAATTAATTTAAATTTGTGATGTGAAAGAGCGAAGGTAAATAGACAAATGTAATAAATACGAAGATGTGCGCATTCGAGCGAAAAGTGGCACATTTCCGAGCGGGAGGAAATGAAGCGCGACGCGGAGCGGGGCGCTTCATTTTCCCGAGATCGGAATGTGCCACTTTGAGCTCGAATGTGCACACTCGGTTTTAAGCATGATTCACAATTATTTAGACAAATAAATTGACCAAAAAATATGTTGAATAACTTTAATCGTTTCCCTCTCGCTCGCATTCACGAGATTTTCGTATCTTTTCTTTCTCTTCCACTCATTTGCTATGGTAAAAACGTTTTTCGAACACAAAATCAATATTTACTAAAATAAATTTAAATTTGTGATGTGAAAGAGCGAAGGATAAAGTAGACAAATGTAATAAATACGAAGATGTCGCATTCGAGCGAAAAGTGGCACATTTCCGAGCGAGGGAGGCAAATGAAGCGCGACGCGGAGCGGCGCGCTTCATTTTCCCGAGATCGGAATGTGCCACTTTGAGCTCGAATGTGCACACTCGGTTTTAAGCGCGATTCACAATAATTAATTTACTTTCTCAGACGACTAACTTCAACTGTCTAATTTTGGTTAGATGTGCGCACGCAACTTCCGTTGCCTGATAAAAATTTACTCTCAAGCACCAAAAGAAGTATAACTTCAAAAAAAGAATTCAAAATAACTACATCTTTAATTAATTATTTTAGCTTTTTATTATGTGTTTATTATCATTTTTTTGTTTGATTTAAAGTATAACAGTAGGGTGGAACGAAAAATTTTTTTTTATTATTCATTCATTTTGACTTTGAAGCTTCCCTCGGCCCCCGCTTTCGGATTAATTTTCGTAAATAAGAAAGAGGAATAATAAATTAATTTGGTTTTATTTTTCAAAAAATTATGAGAATCGGATTTTGATTTTGACTATGTTTTTAATATAGGGTGGAGCGAAAAAAAAATTTTTTTACTAACCTTTGAGGCGGCCCACTGATTTTTTAAATTAAATTCAAGTTAAAATTCTTTTGAAACAAAAAAAAAATTTTTGGCTTGTAATCTTCAAATTTATCTGTTGCAGAAGCTGCGAAGTGTCCTCTTTCTTGCCCATTAAGAATTATTAACTTAAAAAAATTTTCTACGACATTATTGCAGTTTTCAAAAAAATTCCGAAACAATAACATACTTTTCTTAGGCATTAAAGTGAATTTTGAGTTAGAAACGATCAAATTTGTTCATTTTTAGATAAATTTGAAGATTACAAACCAAAACATTTTTTTTTGTTTCAAAAGAATTTAACTTGAATTTAATTTAAAAAAATCAGTGGCCACCTCAAGATGTTGAGTAAAAAATTTTATTTTTTATAAACTACAAATTCTAGTCCTAGGCTAAGAAATATTTTTTTTGTCGCTCCACCCTATAGAAAAGTATAAAATATTAAAAACATATTCAAAATCAAAAATCAGATTCTCATAATTTTTTGAAAAATTAATCCAAAACCGTGGCTCAAAATGAACAATAAAATCATACCTAAAATAAAAAAGAAAAATATTTCGATTTTTTTTTTGTTAAAACCCCGAATCACCATAACGTGGCAATAAATGTTAACAAGCTTATTTATAGGGGCAATTACGGCAATTAATATAAACGCCATGAAAGCGCAATTTAAGCGCTTAAAACAATCCTTGTCCACCCTTTAAATTCGGTCCCATTTCAGCGGCGGATTAACAACCAAATTTCCTTATTAGAAAATATTTCGCGCTCGATTTTCTTTAAAATTACCCTTCGCCCGCATTTTTTTTAGCATAATTCCCTAGCAAACTACGTCGCGGACCTTACAAAAGCGCACCCCGTCGTTGGGGCGGAGGGCCGTGCGCCCGAGATTAGGACAACAATGCGGAATATCTTGATCGCGCAGACCATGTATGCTACATATAGGAAAGGGATTAATCCAGGACCGTATTTCTCGCAAAATAAAACCTTGAAAAACACTTTTAACGACGCACGGACCCCAGCCGGAACCGATCTCGTAAAGGGCCTCCACCGCACGAACACTTCAATTCCGAAATTGGCCCTTCGATTTGAAAAATTCGAACGCGACAAATCGTGAAAAAAGAAATACGACCCTGGTTAATATGTGGAGTGTCACGGACAGATAATGTGTTGAGACGCACGCGGCTGTCTAGATTAGCCGAGTTAGTTCCGCCAACCCCGCCGTGCCACCCCCAGACGCCCCTTGCACGTGCTGGATCGAGAAACGCGTGCAAGCCGAAGATTCCACATTACCGATCTAAATTATTTTTCTTTATTATTAAAGCTTCCGTGCGCGTTCCGAATTTAATGGGGGTCGGGAGGGGGGCGACCCCCGTTTCGTGAAAAAAAATTAATCGCGTGCCACACTCGCCGAATGTCAGCTGAAAATTTTGGGTTTTGAGTTGGGCAATTCGAATATACAATAATTGTATTACAGTAGACCCTCGTTGTAGCGCGGGCGGTGGGCCGTGCCAGTAAATACGTACAAGGCAACTCATAGATTTTTTGAAAACGAATGAAGAAGGCCCATGGCCAAAAATGAAGGCTATTTAAAAAAAATAATAAAAATACAGTAAAACCTCGATTATTCGGACGGATTCGCGATTATCCGGATTGTCAACCGCGTTCGTTTTTTTCCTGTTAAAACGGGACACTTTGTAATCGTGCTTAAAACAGAGTGTGCGCATTCGAGCTCAAAGTGGCACATTCCGATCTCGGGAAAATGAAGCGCGCCGCTCCGCGTCGCGCTTCATTTGCCTCCTCGCTCGGAAATGTGCCACTTTTCGCTCGAATGCGCACATCTTCGTATTTATTACATTTGTCTACTTTATCCTTCGCTCTTTCACATCACAAATTTAAATTTATTTTATTAAATATTGATTTTGTGTTCGAAAAACGTTTTTACCATAGCAATGAGTGAAAGAGAGCGAAAAAAAAAAGAAAATCTCGTGAATGCGAGCGAGAGGGAACGATTAAAGTTATTTGGCCAATTTATTTGCCTAAGTAATTGCGAATCATGCTTAGAACCGAGTGTGCACATTCGAGCTCAAAGTGGCACATTCCGATCTCGGGAAAATGAAGCGCGCCGCTCCGCGTCGCGCTTCATTTGCCTCCCTCGCTCGGAAATGTGCCACTTTTCGCTCGAATGCGCACATCCTCGTATTTATCGGATTTGCCTATATTATTATTTTATTCTTCAATTGAAAAAAATTTAAAGTCGAATAAATTAGATCTATTTTTTGTTTGAAAAAGGTTAGATATGTTATTCTTTTTGATAAGTTATCGAATCCAATTATCGAATCCAATTAGCACGAAGATGTGCGCATTCGAGCGAAAAGTGGCACATTTCCGAGCGAGGGAGGCAAATGAAGCGCGACGCGGAGCGGCGCGCTTCATTTTCCCGAGATCGGAATGTGCCACTTTGAGCTCGAATGCGCACACTGATTTTAAGCATGATTCACAACAATTTCATGCCAATAAATTAATTGAATTATTTTAATCCTTCCTCTCACTTGCATTGATATGATTTCCGTATCTTTTCGCTCGCTCCCACCCTATGCTATGGTAAAAATACGTTTTTTGGACATATAATTGATATTTACTGAACTAAATTCAAAAATTAAACTAAATTCAAGTAAACAAATTGAATAAATAGGAGGATGTGCGCATTCGAGCGAAAAGTGGCACATTTCCGAGCGAGGGAGGCAAATGAAACGCGACGCGGAGCGGCGCGCTTCATTTTCCCGAGAACGGAAATGTGCCACTTTGAGCTCGAATGTGCACACTCCGCTTTTCGCCACGATTAACAATGATCAATTTACTTTTAATTTTAGCTAAACATTTTTTGATTCTATTTGGTATTTTTTACTGTTGATTTTATAATTAATAATTATTTGTTTTGTTTTTTTTGTAAATAAATACCTAACAGGGTAAAATTGTTTTTTTTTTAATTTATCCGGATTTTCGATTATCCGGATGAGCTGCAACATTAATTAGTTCGCATAACAGTTTCCACTGTATCATTTTAATCTTTAAGTACGTTACATAGGGGACCTCAATTCCACGCGTTATATTCAAATCAGTGATATAACGAGGGTCCACTGTATCTATAGGGAAACTAAATTTTTTTAAAAAAATTGAGTTGTAGGGGTTCAAGGTATTAAAGTTTGGCTGTATATTGTCTAAAAAAAAAATAAAGTAGATATATAATATAGAACTAAATTGTATCTCTTGTAGGTATATTACATACAGTCGAACCTCGATAAGTCAAAGTTGAAGGGGAACTAAAAATAATTTGAGTTATCAAAAATTCGGCTTTTTTAAGGTTTTCAATGCTTTTTTAGGACTCAAAAGTATTGAAAACAATTTTTGAATAAAGGTCTTTTATTTTTGATTTTTAACTCTTGTGTTAAATGGATGTACCATATTAAATTAATTGATTACAGTGGAACCTTGATAACTAGAACCCTCTACAACTGGAATTTTGCATAACACCAATTATTTTTGCTTCTTCTCAGCTTTGACTGAACCTATTTCAAATTTAGTCCTGCCGAAACCCTTTTTTTTATCGCATCCGTCCTCCCAAAATATTTTAACAAAAATTTGCGCTCGCCGAACCGGTACGTCGTTCAACATCGGGGATTACCTCTCAAAGATTTAATTTTTTTTTTGGGAAGCCGAAAAGAGTAAATAAATCGCAAGCGTTATCAGTGTCGAAGTGTACTGCACACCCCAGCACGTGTTCGACGAAGTACAATACGGGGGATGTATTTAAAGCGGATCCTTTGGGAGGACTTCTCAGTCCTGTAATGTGTGCTGAAACATCAGTGTACACAATCTGGGCGTCGCAGGCTGCACCAGCAGGCGAAGAGTCGCCTAGGGATTCGATTCTCCTCTCTGTATGTTATCTCACCCTTTACCACCCCCTCGATATTGTTCGTGCCCCGACGTACTTGCAGTACACGCCGAAAACGCTCAAAACGCCCGACACCTTCGGACTTCGAACGAAATCGCCGCCGAAAAGAGAAATAAATCGCGTACCCATCATCGTCGGTTAATAATAAGGAAACAAGGGGTAGGTGTGCAGAAGGGGTGGCGACGAGTACGCGTGTAAGGTTTCACAAATACGTGTGCCGCTGCTGCAAGAACGTTTAAATATTTATTCGGCTTCTCCAATTTCTCCATTGTCGCCGTTTTGCTTGTACCAAGGATAATGACGTCATTGTTGACACGTGCAGAGATATCCTTCGAGGATTTAATGGGATTTGTTCGTTTTAATTTGAGGAAGCCCCTTGCCGTTTTGTATGTGCGAAAGCGGCGGCGCTTTTGAAAAATCGCAGATTTAAGTTTGTTGTTTTTTTTTTCTTTTCGGGAACGGCGACCACCCCCGTCTCGCATTGGCGTCTCCTGCGGCGCATTGTGTCGGTAATTATTTACACAATGCTGTGCGACACCCTTGATTTTGTTTTACCCCTATTTTTGTTGGGAATTGACCCTCGACGTCTTAAATTAACTCGATGATCGATGTTTTAGTTTTTCCACCGATTTGGGCGTCGAAATTTATTAATTTTCTGCGTTTCGACGATTTAGAGGGCTTTAAGTTGGCGATTTTGCGCTGTTGATATACAGGGTGATTAGGAACAATGAGATTAAAATTCTATGGGTTATTGAATGCAATAATATAGGACATTTGTGAGTAAAAATTTGTATCTTAAGATGTCTCCCTAAGGCACTACGGCCCTATGACGTTCCTGCGCAAAAATATGTTGTAGGTGTTATAATGCACAAAATAATTAAAACAAAATGTGTTAAAACTGGATAAAATATATTTTTGCATTATTAAAGCTTCGTAGGGGCGTAGTGCCTTAGGAAGACATTTTTGGACATAGGTTTTTGTACCCAAATGTTTTCTATTATTGCACTGAATAACCCTAAGACGTTTGGCCCCGTAGTTCCGAATCACCCTGTATAGTAGACGTTGTAATTTTGTATTTAACTTTTTAACAATTCTCTTATTAGATATGAATTATTTCGTTTTATTTTTAAATAATTGTTGAGTCGAATTTAATCAGTTTTGCAAAAAGAATTCGATAAGAACGAAAAATTTGCTATCTTTTGCTTTACGCAACCATTTAGTCATATCAAAGCTGCTTTTGTTCGTATTTTAAATATCAGTTTTGCTTTTACCTTTGTTGCAAGTGCTTCGAAAATGATTTTGGTGCGAGGTTTTTCAAAGACCTATAAAACTGTGCGAACGTCGTGGCGATTTTTGGCCCTACTACGAAAATAAATTGTTTATTCTGTGCGAAGGTAGGATTTTTTAATTTATTTTGGTTTTGCAGGACACAATACACATTTTTTGTTGGTCTTTTTTCTCTAAATTGACATACGTACAAATTAGATTTATTTTTTCCAAAATTTATAGTTTTTTGAGTTTTTTTCCATTTTTTTATGCAAAATTTGTGTGTGTGCCTGAAGTAAATTTGTTAACATTTATTTTGGAATTTTTATTGCGTTTTTTTGGGTTAATTTGAAAAGTTCGAAGAAGGCAGTTATGGTGTTTGAAACTGGTAGTTGCATAAAGGAAAGCGCTCGCAGCAAAACCGATTAAGATATCGGCAAAGTTTTTGACTGACTCATGAGGCACCTCTTGGGTTGGGCACTTTCGCCAAATGCAAGTGTTTATTTATTTTGTGTCCGCGTATTATTTACAATAATTAACTCGGGGGTTTAAACGCAGGCAATAAATCCACCACCACCTTAAATGCATTCGTTAATTGATTTGGAGTACGGACCTGTAATTTTTCTATAGTAATCAAGTCGGACGATATAATTGCGTTAATTTTTTTTAATAACTGTTTAAAAGAATTGTTTAGAGTTTGTTGTATAAATACGGTTCTGTAATTTTTAATTGAACAATTTTAAAAATTAATTGATTATTGTAAATTGTTGTTTAAAGCCGAGTGTGCACATTCGAGCTCAAAGTGGCACATTCCGATCTCGGGAAAATGAAGCGCGCCGCTCCGCGTCGCGCTTCATTTGCCTCCCTCGCTCGGAAATGTGCCACTTTTCGCTCGAATGCACACATCTTCGTATTTAGTGCATTTGTCTACATTCATCTTCTCTCATTTGATTAAAAGTCATTATATTCGGACGATATAGGGGAACCTATTGTACCTTGGCCCTTTTTTTACTTGTAATTTTTTTTAAATTGTATATGTAACAATTTGTTAATAAAATAAAGTGCATCGTAGTGGGGCACTGATAAGGTATTCATCATAAAATATTTGAAAGCATTACCAACCGTTTACTCAAATTGCTATAAGATTTAAAAATTAGTGGATCTATGGCCTAGGTACAACAGAGGTGATGTACCTTGGCTCTATTCACGTTAAGCAAAATAAAACTCATGGTTCTATGAATACTATATATTTATTTTTGGATAATAAGAATTATTAATGTTCTTCTTTGAGATGACACTAAAATTGTTTCAAAAATTATCAAAATTTTCTCGTATAATAAAATTTCACATACTTAATGGTTAACTTTGCAAAAATTTCAATTTTTCGTTAGACTTGCGAGGCATATTACCTGAAGCAAAATTAAAAAAAAAAAAAATTTATAACAAAGGTATATCTAAATTTTTATTTATTGCGCGTTAATCTTAGGGCCAAGGTACAACTTATTGACGGTGACCGAGGTACAACACACCGACTCTTGACGTTTAAACTCAAAAATAAAATTAAAGATTATGCTGTGCCAAAATCAGACCACTACTATGCAAACATTAATAAATAATATTTCTATTACGATGAGTCATTTGTTATTAGGTAATAAAAATCAATAAGATATTTGCGTAAAAGAATAGAAAAAGACTTACTTTTTTTTGATTAAAAATTTTAATTGATCTCATACATTTCCAAAGTAGGGGGAAAGTGGCATGAAACAGCCAGTTTTAAAAAAAGGGATAAATAATATAGGACATAAATAAATCAATTTTTTTTAAATCTGTAATTGTTCAAACGTTTTAAATAACGCAAACTCTCGATAAAATATTTACTTACATAAATCTAAGAAACTGTCAAAATTTGACGTTTGAGATCAATCATTGCAAAACTTAAAACGTTTTTAGCAAAATAATGCAATTTCCTTTTACGCACAGGATTTATATGCCCAACCATTACAATTTTGCATCGGTACCACTCTTGATTGCTGTTACTACAATTATTATTGCATTTATGTAATTAAAGGTGGCTCTTTGATTACACTGTAGTCGGCTCTTTCAAAACATATTCTCTCAAGAAACAAATCTGAAAATTACTATGAAATCAAAGATTAGTCTACAAAATATATACGTTATTAGAAGGCCTAATATATCTATAAAATTATAGTGTAATCATATTATTATTAGTTTTGTACGTATAGGCGTTAGAAAACAAATAAACTGAACCCAAAACCTTACTTTTTGACGACAAAATCTTCAATACGTCGTATCGCCGCCGTTTATTCACGGTGAACGGTCAAATTTTTGTGGGGGATATCTGGCTAGTGTTGCTATCTTACAATAATAATACATAAACGATTCGTATGAAAATTACCGCGTAATTGATAATGGCTCTTTCAAAACTTGGCTGTTTCATGCCACTTTTCCCCTACATTGGCCAGCTGCTGCTAACTTTACGTTAATGTCTGTCAATGTGGCATTTGAAATATCGAAAATTATGGGTCACGAAAGCCCACAAATATTTAAAAAAATAAAGTTGTCTTAGGTACAAAGAGACCAAGGTACAACAGGTTTGCCCCCTACTCTTTAATTTTCAAATCCAAGAATTAATGTAAACAAATTCATTAAATGCGAAGATGTGCGCATTCGAGCAAAGTGGCACATTTCCGAGCGAGGGAGACAAATGAAGCGCGACGCGGAGCGGGGCGCTTTTTCCCGAGATCGGAATGTGCCACTTTGAGCTCGAATTCATGGCTCTAAGCATGATTCACAATAATTTGGGCCAAAAAATAGATGAATAACTTTAATCGTTCCTTCTCGCTCGCATTTACGAGATTTTCGTATCTTTTCGCTCTCTTCCACTCATTGATATGGTAAAACGTTTTCGGAACACAAAATCAATATTTACCAAAATAAATGTAAATATGTGTTATGAAAGAGAAAGATAAAGTAGACAAATATAATAAATACGAAGATGTGCGCATTCGAGCGAAAAGTGGCACATTTCCGAGCGAGGGAGGCAAATGAAGCGCGACGCACTCTTTAATTTTCAAATCCAAGAATTAATGAAACAAATTCATTAAATGCGAAGATGTGCGCATTCGAGCAAAAATGGCACATTTCCGAGCGAGGGAGCAAATGAAGCGCGACGCGGGCGGCGCGCTTCATTTTCCCGAGATCGGAATGTGCCACTTTGAGCTCGAATGCACACTCACTCTAAGCATGATTCACAATAATTTGGGCCAAAAAATAGATGAATAACTTTAATCGTTCCTTCTCGCTCGCATTTACGAGATTTTCGTATCTTTTCGCTCTCTTCCACTCATTGATATGGTAAAAACGTTTTCGGAACACAAAATCAATATTTACCAAAATAAATGTAAATATGTGTTATGAAAGAGAGAAAGATAAAGTAGACAAATATAATAAGTACGAAGATGTGCGCATTCGAGCGAAAAGTGGCACATTTCCGAGCGAGGGAGGCAAATGAAGCGCGACGCGGAGCGGCGCGCTTCATTTTCCCGAGATCGGAATGTGCCACTTTGAGCTCGAATGTGCACACTCGGTCTTAAGCATGATTCACAATAATTTGGGCCAAAAAAATAGATGAATAACTTTAATCGTTCCTTCTCGCTCGCATTTACGAGATTTTCGTATCTTTTCGCTCTCTTCCACTCATTGATATGGTAAAAACGTTTTTCGGAACACAAAATCAATATTTACTAAAATAAATGTAAATTTGTGTTATGAAAGAGAGAAAGATAAAGTAGACAAATATAATAAATACGAAGATGTGCGCATTCGAGCGAAAAGTGGCACATTTCCGAGCGAGGGAGGCAAATGAAGCGCGACGCGGAGCGGCGCGCTTCATTTTCCCGAGATCGGAATGTGCCACTTTGAGCTCGAATGTGCACACTCGGCTTTAAGCATGATTCACAATAATTTGGGCCAAAAAAATAGATGAATAACTTTAATCGTTCCTTCTCGCTCGCATTTACGAGATTTTCGTATCTTTTCGCTCTCTTCCACTCATTGATATGGTAAAAACGTTTTTCGGAACACAAAATCAATATTTACCAAAATAAATGTAAATATGTGTTATGAAAGAGAGAAAGATAAAGTAGACAAATATAATAAGTACGAAGATGTGCGCATTCGAGCGAAAAGTGGCACATTTCCGAGCGAGGAGGCAAATGAAGCGCGACGCGGAGCGGCGCGCTTCATTCCGAGATCGGAATGTGCCACTTTGAGCTCGAATGTGCACACTCGGTCTTAAGCATGATTCACAATAATTTGGGCCAAAAAAATAGATGAATAACTTTAATCGTTCCTTCTCGCTCGCATTTACGAGATTTTCGTATCTTTTCGCTCTCTTCCACTCATTGATATGGTAAAAACGTTTTTCGGAACACAAAATCAATATTTACTAAAATAAATGTAAATTTGTGTTATGAAAGAGAGAAAGATAAAGTAGACAAATATAATAAATACGAAGATGTGCGCATTCGAGCGAAAAGTGGCACATTTCCGAGCGAGGGAGGCAAATGAAGCGCGACGCGGAGCGGCGCGCTTCATTTTCCCGAGATCGGAATGTGCCACTTTGAGCTCGAATGTGCACACTCGATTTTAAGCACGATTCATAATAATTAATTTACTTTCTTAGACGGCCGAGTTCAAACTACTTTTACGAAAATTTTTAATTTTTCTCAAACACCCTTTTAATTAATGAACATTAATAACAATATAATTATTGTAATAATGACTTAATTATAAATCAAAAAACAATTATCCTAAAGCCTGAAAACGCGTCAGACTAGTTACACCTTTAAAATTGAAATCGATCCTTGTTCTCGAAAAAAACCAAATCAATCAAAAAAAAAAAATCATTTTGGATTAAGTTTTAGCTTTGGTGGAATTTCTTTTATTTTTCTCAAAATAACGACACACGTGTCTTCGACTCTAAATCCTACTTAAAAAATTTAAATATCTCGGCTACCGTGATCCTCTTTCGTGGCAGCAGCCCAAAGCGATTTCGAAAAAGAAATCGTCTCGAACTTAGTCGAAAAACGAATCGGTCGTCAATATTTATCTGATGTCGGGCGCAGGGTGGAGTTTTAAAAAATCTCATAACTTTTGAGGGCTTCTGATTTTGTCGAATATCAAACGTGAATCAGAAGTCTGCGAAACACAATGGGTCTTTAAGAACACACCTGTGCTGTGCTTTTTTTTACCAGAAAAAAAAATTTGGAATTTAAAATTTAAAATTTAAGAGATTTAGAGATCGAGATGGCGTTAAGATTACGATGCCCAGCTGGTTTAAACGTCGATTGTTGCCGTTTCCTTTTTTTAATGGATTCGAATAAATTACGGGCGTTTTGACTTTTCGAGGTTTTGTGTTCGTTGGGAAAAATTTTCGTTTTCGATATTTTGGGATCGCGTTTCGGTTGCGATATACGCATAATTAAGGGTTGTTAAAGAATGACAGTTTGACGGAAGGCACACGTGCATCACGCCAACCGGAACTGACGGCCTGTACCTTTATTACGCTTCCGGAAACGAGCTTGAGCTTTTTTTATGGGATTTTATCATAAATTAGGGCATTTCCAATATTGCGTTGTTTTTTTTTTTGTGAATTGATCGGATGGACGTACGAACGTGACTGGAAAAAAAATTTTAAAAAGCTCCTTTTGATGAAACTTAATTTGTTGAAAATTGATTCATTTTTAAACAAATCTAAACATTTTATATTTATTTATTGAAAAATTTAAAAAGATGTTGTTTTACAATTTTTTTAACATTTTGTGTACAGGGTGGGGTATAAGTAACCGCGGGTTATTTTAGTTATGATTTTATTATTCGTTTTGAGGTTTGAAGCTTTTCTCCGCGCCGCTTTTGGATTAATTTTCGAAAATAACAAAGAGGAGTAATAAATTAATTTGGTTTTATTTTTCAAAAAAATTAGGAGAATCGGATTTTTGATTTTAACTATGTTTTTAATATTTTTATACTGTTCTACTTTAAATCAAACAAAAAGATGATAATAAACACACATAATAAAAAGCTAAAATAATTAATTAAAGATATAGTTATTTTTAATTCCTTTTTTGAAGTTATACTTCTTTTGGCGCGGTGAGAGTAAAATTTTTAGCAGAAAACGGAAGTTGCGTGCGCACATCTAACCAAAATTCGACAGTTAAAGTTAGTCGTCTGATAAAGTAAATTAATTATTGTGAATCGTGCTTAAAACCGAGTGTGCACATTCGAGCTCAAAGTGGCACATTCCGATCTCGGGAAAATGAAGCGCGCCGCTCCGCGTCGCGCTTCATTTGCCTCCCTCGCTCGGAAATGTGCCACTTTTCGCTCGAATGCGCACATCTTCGTATTTATGGGATTTGACTACTTTCTCCTTCGCTCTTTCACATCACAAATCTAAATTTATTTTATTAAATATTGATTTTGTGTTCGAAAAACGTTTTTACCATAGCAATGAGCGAAAGAGAGCGAAAAGATACGAAAATCTCGTGAATGCGAGCGAGAGGGAACGATTAAATTATTTGGCCAATTTATTTGCCTCAGTAATTGTGAATCATGCTTAGAACCGAGTGTGCACATTCGAGCTCAAAGTGGCACATTCCGATCTCGGGAAAATGAAGCGCGCCGCTCCGCGTCGCACTTCATTTGCCTCCCTCGCTCGGAAATGTGCCACTTTTCGCTCGAATGCGCACATCTTCGTATTTACTAAATTTGGCTGCATTACTCTTTTATTTTTTATATTCAAAACATTAAATTTTGGCAAGTATTATTTGATTTTATTTTCGCAAAAGGTTGGTACGACTCAATAATTCAATAATTTTTTTTATAAGTACTAAAACGCATATTTAGTTCCTGGTTCTGTAATTTTTAATTAAAAAAATAATTATTTGTTGTGAATCACGCTTAAAATCGATTTTAAGCACTATTACCAAACATCCCGTTTTAACAAAAAAAAAATTGGTCACGTTAGTTTAACCCCACCTCGTACACGGAAGGTTAAAAAAAATTGTAAAGCAACATCTTTTTAAACCAAAGCTAAGTTAAATTTTCGTATTTTTGTGAAAAATGACCCCTCTTTCAAACGTAACAATTTCAATTCCTTTAATCCGAGTATGATATGACTTAAACAATCGTATTATTTAAATATTTTCGTAAAACCACCCCCGATTAAAAGAATTTCTTTTGTTTCGGTACAATTACAAATCCCTTTTACAACATTCTTAAATTCATTGAAAAGGGGAAAAGTCGCGCGCCTCAAAAGTGAATCAAATCGTCGTCGGACATGTTTTGAATAAAAAAAATAATAAAAATATTTATACACCTTTCATTTTTGACGAGAACCGACTTTCGGGGGGTTGGACGAGGCCGACGACGAACGGGGGCGCACGTGCAAAAGCATAAGCTCCGCGAATTTCTCTTTCTCTCTCTCTGTCTCTCTGCGAAAAGGACGTTTGGAATATTTTTTTTACGTTCGCATCGAATTCGCGTGAATGAAGGCAAAGAAGAAGAGTAAGAAGCAACCCCCGGAGTTGGTGTATTGTTGATAGCTATCCCCGGTTGCTACGGTAACGCAGATTAACGGGCCCGCGCGCCCGATGTCTATTTTGTACAAACACCGACAAAATCCGGATCCAATCATTGTACATTCCCGGTTTTCCAACGCGCTACGTGTGCCCTTTCACAAACGACTCCTTCCCGACATTCATTTCCGCTTCGATTTAGGCGCTCCATTAAAATTTTTGACTTGAATCAAATTAAAAATCGACTTTGAAAAAAAAACGACCATTAATTTTAATAATATTCGAAATTCAAAATTGACAGCTGCCATTTTCAGCTTGTAAACTTTAAAGGTTTTTCTTAAAAAAAAGTTGATTTTTAACTTTTAATTTAATGGAAATTGTGTGCAGGTTTTTTAAAATTAAAATATTGATAAAGGGTGTACCAAAAATGGTTTTTTGGGTTGAAAAAAAAATGAAAACGTGGGCTTTTCAGTGAAACGATTGAGATTATTAAAAATCGATGTACAGGATGAGTTGAATCGAGGCGCAATTAAGAGAAGGATCGGAAAAGGCTGAACGCGTATTGAACCAGCCACAAAACGTTGGTAGCGTATTGCACCGCTAGGTGGCTGCGGAGATAGAGCCGTCAATGGGTGGGGGACTATGCATATAGATTAGCTGCTTTGCCGCGATGCTATGTTGGGATGTTTCGGTCTGGTTTCGTTCTGTCTCCAGATGTATGACCCTATATATAGGTGTACGGAGACTTGTTATGTCTATTTTATCGATTCCGGTTTCCTTTTGTTACTCTTTAATGCCTTTAGACGCGCTACCGGATTCCCATTACGTCTGTCCTCGTATTTTCCGCTTTGGGAGAAACTTTTAAAGAGAAAGCTTCGAGACGCGTCGAAAGACGCAATCGAAAGAGCAAATTTATAAAAAGGAGATAAATAAAGCAACCCCCCAAAGATCGCATCCCCTAGTACATTTGAGAACAATAGATATGTATTTATCGGTTGCGGTGTGTGTATGTGTCCATACACACAGACTTTTTTTGTATTGCTCTGTATGTTATCAAAAGAGCGAATAAATGAAACACGATAGTTTTTTTTATGTTATCGAAATCGTAGAGAGAGCGTTCGACGCGTTTATGACCGCCATCATCATTTGTAGTGTGAGTTTGGGCACGTGTTTGTAATGCGATATTTTATTATTTATGTTTCTCGAGTGGCGCTGTGGAAAAACGCCAAATGATAAGAAGAGAAATAATGCGTGTGTGTGGTCCGAAACGGGCGAGGATCGCTTTTTGCGAGGTGTCAAACAAATTTAAGCAGTCGGTCGCTTTCGAATCAGAATTTGGATAATCTGGGATTATGTAGGAAACAACCCTCGTATCTATTGCACCCCATACCTGGCCCGTTTTTAACCACCTGTCTTTGTTGTGGTCTTTCCTCGGGATTATATTTTGTGCCGACTTGTCTACGATTATTATGTGGCCGGCTTTGTGTGAAAAATAAAGTGGTTAGAAACCGTGAAATGGATATGTGTGTATTCGTTTTAGGGGTGCCTGATGCGCTTTTTTTTGTGGGAGCCCTAAACGTATTTAACGGTGTGTGGGGTTTCTTCGTGGGCTCGCCCGAAGAATGAGAGTTTGTTCGGCTTTATTTTTTTTCGAAAATATTTTTGTAAGAAATCTAAATTTAAAGGTTCACACAAATTTCGATATTTTTATATCAAAATAGAGCACCCTTTAAAGTTAACTTAAAATACTTATGTATCTTGCTTCCTTATTGCAATACAAATTAATTTCGCGGCAATTTCTTAATGATTCGCAATAATTTAGGCCAATGAATTAGACGAAAAATTAATGGAATAATTTTAATCGTTTCCTCTCACTTGCACTGACAAGATTATCGTATCTTCTCGCTCTCTTCCACTCATTGCTATGTTAAATACATTTTTTGAGTATAAAATCGATATTTACTAAATTAAATTAAATTTTTTTATTTGAAGGAGCGCACGGTAAATTATGAGACGCGGCTCAAAATTTGAAGATGCGAATTTGGTTTTGATTTGATTCGAAATGTTCTAGAAAACTGTTTTCTTGAATGGAAAATTTACTCCTTTAAAGAATTTTTTTGGAAGAGGAAATGAACGAGTTTTTCGATTTATTTCATTTTCATCTATTACTTTTTTTGAATGTCACAAATCGCGGAAAATTTTTTGAAAAACCTGGCGCGAAGACTTCTGTTAGAAGTGATACTTCTTTGGCGTAACTAAATTAAATATAACGACCTGTAATAACTAATATAAATTTAATAAATGGGAAGATGTGCGCATTCGAGCGAAAAAATATGTTGAATAACTTTAATCGTTCCCTCTCGCTCGCATTCACGAGATTTTCGTATCTTTTCGCTCTCTTCCACTCATTTGCTATGGTAAAAACGTTTTTCGAACACAAAATCAATATTTACTAAAATTAATTTAAATTTGTGATGTGAAAGAGCGAAGGATAAAGTAGAAAAATGTAATAAATACGAAGATGTGCGCATTCGAGCGAAAAGTGGCACATTTCCGAGCGAGGGAGGCAAATGAAGCGCGACGCGGAGCGGCGCGCTTCATTTTCCCGAGATCGGAATGTGCCACTTTGAGCTCGAATGTGCACACTCGGCTTTAAGCAAAATTCACAATAATTTAGGCTAAAAAAATAGATGAAAAATCAGATGAATAACTTTAATCGTTCCCTCTCGCTCGCATTCACGAGATTTTCGTATCTTTTCGCTCTCTTCCACTCATTTGCTATGGTAAAAACGTTTTTCGAACACAAAATCAATATTTACTAAAATTAATTTAAATTTGTGATGTGAAAGAGCGAAGGATAAAGTAGAAAAATGTAATAAATACGAAGATGTGCGCATTCGAGCGAAAAGTGGCACATTTCCGAGCGAGGGAGGCAAATGAAGCGCGACGCGGAGCGGCGCGCTTCATTTTCCCGAGATCGGAATGTGCCACTTTGAGCTCGAATGTGCACACTCGGCTTTAAGCAAAATTCACAATAATTTAGGCTAAAAAAATAGATGAAAAATCAGATGAATAACTTTAATCGTTCCCTCTCGCTCGCATTCACGAGATTTTCGTATCTTTTCGCTCTCTTCCACTCATTTGCTATGGTAAAAACGTTTTTCGAACACAAAATCAATATTTACTAAAATTAATTTAAATTTGTGATGTGAAAGAGCGAAGGATAAAGTAGAAAAATGTAATAAATACGAAGATGTGCGCATTCGAGCGAAAAGTGGCACATTTCCGAGCGAGGAGGCAAATGAAGCGCGACGCGGAGCGGCGCGCTTCATTTTCCGAGATCGGAATGTGCCACTTTGAGCTCGAATTGACATCCTTTAAACAAAACAAATAATTAAGGCTTAAAAATTTAAGGAAAAATTCTTGAAAAACCTTTTGGGCTTTTTAAATTTCATTATTGTTCTCCATCTTTTAGTAACCCTTTTAAATGATTCTAAAAATATTTTTTTTAAACAAATCTTATTGCCTAAATTTAAAAAATTAAAAAAATTTTTAATTTTGTTTTAAAAATTAATTTAATTACAAATTTAAATTTTTAATCTTAAAAATCCCTTTTGGACAAATCTTTTGAAATTTTAATTTTATTAATCAATTAATTTTGTACAAAATTGAATGTTTTAAAATATCTTTTCCTTAAAAATTTAATTTTAAAATTATAATAAAATTGTAGATTAAAAAAATTTGTATTTTAAAATTTAAAGATAATTTAAATATTTAATAGCTTCTACTTAAAACTTAATAAAAATCGTTCGACAAATATTTTGATCCGAAGTCATCAAAAGACCAAAAAAAAAAATTAAACATAATTTCATTGTTTCAAAATTGAATTACATACGAACGGTGGTCTGTTAGGGTAAAGTCGTAGGGGTGTGCTTTTGTTGTCTGTTCGAAATTGCCAATTTTGGTCTACATTGCATAATCGATTTCTTCCGACTTGTGTAACAAGTTTAGAAAAAAATAAATTGGCGGGGGTTGCTTCTCTCTCAAAAAAAATCTAAAAAGAAAACGCGCGTCCCATCAAAGGCTTTTTAGAAAAAAAAATTTTATGTCAATTGAGGTTTAATCCAACCCTAAGATAAACAATGAGCACTCAATACTTTACAGTATATTTTGCAAAACCTTTATTTTTTAGTTAGGCTTAGGTGATTAATTGTAAAATTTATTGCCGAAGTCCTCTCTTTTCCGATTGGGGGTGGTGGCGGCTAAGAAAAAAAAATTAACTTTTGCGCACCTCAGCAAATTTCTTTTTCGCCCGGAAACCCAAATTAAAACTAATTTTGGAAAATTCTCAGCTACTATTTATTTTTATCTTAATTTAAAACACCCTTTGGGCGAAATTTTAAATTTTAAAAAAATTACATTTTAGGGTTTTATTGTGCCCATCATAATCGCCACTCGAGCGGTGAAACACAAATAGCGTGTGATTATTTTTAAAACCCCTAGAATAAGCTCTAAAACCTTTCGGAGGTGCAGTTGAGAAAGGCGCATACATTGCCCCATAATTTTAGTAAATTTACCCTACGCAGCCCTCCAAGGACTAAATCTTCGATCTTTGTCTCTGTGCCTCTCTAATTTTAATCCTGAATCTTTAAAGTGAATCTGCTGAAAAATTTTTAAGTCGAGTTTAAAAGACATTTGGTGTTTCTGATATAAAAAATTCTCAAACGCCAAAAGAAGTATAACTTCAATAAATGCGAGTATGTGCGCATTCGAGCGAAAAGTGGCACATTTCCGAGCGAGGGAAGCAAATGAAGCGCGACGCGGAGCGGCGCGCTTCATTTTCCCGAGATCGGAATGTGCCACTTTTCGCTCGAATGCGCACACTCGGTTTTAAGCACGGTTCACAATAATTAATTCGCTTTCTTAGACGGCTAAATTTAATTGTCGATTTTTTGTTAGTTTGTGCGCTTCCATAGCCTACTGTAATTTTATTCTCAAAGCGCCAAAAGAAGTATAACTTCAAAAATTATTACACTGTTTTTTTGGCGCAACTTTATTTAAAATTTCTAAAAACTTTCGGAAACTTAGAAATAAATTCAATAAATGCGAGGATGTGCGCATTCGAGCGAAAAGTGGCACATTTCCGAGCGAGGGAGCAAATGAAGCGCGACGCGGAGCGGCGCGCTTCATTTTCCCGAGATCGGAATGTGCCACTTTGAGCTCGAATGTGCACACTCGGTTTTAAGCACGGTTCACAATAATTAAATCGCTAAATTTAACTGTCGATTTTTTGTTAAAAGACATTTGGCGTTTCTTATATTAAAAAAGGCCCCATAATTTGTTTGAGGGGCACTCGGATGTCTTACGTAGTTCACACGTCAATTCATTGAATAAAGAATAAAAAAATCCGGTATTGTGTAACAAAATATAGTTATAAGAAGTAATTTTTAAAATGTAGTAATAAGTAGTATTCTAAATAGTTTAAAAAGCAGTTCAAAATAGTTAATAATAAATAAAATTGTAAGATTACAATTTAAAGTAAATACTTGTTAAGGCCCAAATATAATTGGATTTTATTTATTATTAACTATTTGGAACTACTTAAAACTATTTAAGACTACTTAAAAACTATTTAGAATACTACTTAATAGTACAAGTTCAAAGGTAATACTTATAGGTATATTTTGTTGAACAGTATTGGGATTTTTTGTACTTTGTTATTGCTGAAGTTGTTAGTCGGCATTTGGGCATCAAATATTTGCAAATCAACACCAATTTTGGCATTAAAAAAGGGCAATACACTGACTTTTTGAAAAAGGAATATATATGTTGGACACTATTACTTTTACTTGTTATGAGGATCTAAGAATCTCGTAAAATCCTGAGGGGCTGTATAAAAATTAGTTTTGGTCAAGGTATTGATGTGAAGGTTTGTCAGTGTATATGTAAAAGTAGGTAAAACGTGTGTAATATAGAAAGGTTTTATTAAGATGAAAATTTTTATTATTTGGTTTAATTCTTTGTCATTTAATGTTAACTCAAATTGAATTTTAAATAGATACTTGTCACACGAATACACAGTTACGCACACTACAAACTTGAGCAACAATTAAAGGGATTCAGGTGGCCAAAATAAATTTTTGAGATTTCGGTTGAGCAAAGATGATAAAATATTAAAATTCGTACGATTCTTAGCCGTAACATGTCTTGAGTTTTTAAAAGTGTTAGGCCACGAAAAACAATTTGTGGTTCTTTTACTACAAGATTGTTGTCGTGGTAACAAATAAAAAGATTTTTTAAATAATTAAAATACATATTTTGTATAGGGAAAAATGTTAATTTTTTTACTTGTTATGAGGATCTAAGAATCTCGTAAAATCCTGAGGGGCTGTATAAAAATTAGTTTTGGTCAAGGTATTGATGTGAAGGTTTGTCAGTGTATATGTAAAAGTAGGTAAAACGTGTGTAATATAGAAAGGTTTTATTAAGATGAAAATTTTTATTATTTGGTTTAATTCTTTGTCATTTAATGTTAACTCAAATTGAATTTTAAATAGATACTTGTCACACGAATACACAGTTACGCACACTACAAACTTGAGCAACAATTAAAGGGATTCAGGTGGCCAAAAATAAATTTTTGAGATTTCGGTTGAGCAAAGATGATAAAAATATTAAAATTCGTACGATTCTTAGCCCGTAACATGTCTTGAGTTTTTCTTTAACGTGTGCGGAAAATTCGTTTTTGGAAATACCGTAGTTCTATAACCGTTTTATTATCCTCCCAGTCAAAGTAGTGGTCCTTTTAATAAATCAAAAAATCGCGCGTTTTTTAATAATCATCGAAGGACAAAAGTGCGGGAGTGCGGAAATGTCGGATGGAGGACCGCATTTGGAAAAATTTTTAAATGGTATCACCTAGGTCCGTCCGGCGTCTTTGGAAAAGGAAGAAGACTTCTTTGGGCAAGTCGTTTTTGATTTTTTTGATCTTCTTTTTGCCTCCCATGACTTTCCAGTTTTACAAATCAATATTATAATAGTTTTCGAAAAGCTTTTAATTTTTTTAAAATAATTTAGATTTCGGGTAGAATTAAACTTGATAAGCAACATATTAATTTAATACGACTTTTGCTTAGTTCCAAAAAAAAATAATTTAAGCGCCCCTTTGTAGGATTTTTTTATTTATCTAAAAAACGAGCGCTAGTACTTATGTTCGTGCGTTTGAAGTGATACTTCTTTGGCGTACCTATATTAAGTATAACCAAGTGTTTTGTGTATAGATAGGCCAGTGGGCGTTTCTTAAAAAAATCTTGAGGCATCCCCACTGTACACCTATTCTTCGATTTACATAGAGAAAACCGTGTAAATCAAAAACAAAGCAAAATATGTAAGTACATTTTGATTAGTTATTTTTGAAAATTAACAAATTTTTTTAAAAACAAACATCTTGTATAGCAAAAATGCATATTTTAAGTGGATTTCGTTCTTGAAACGTTTTTGGATTTTTATTTTTGTAAACCGTGTTAAAGCGAACTTGTGAAATAATTATTTAAATCAATAGATTGGCTATTGTGGATTTTGGTTATAAGTCGAATGTACATTTTGATCTTGGGAAAGTATACACTTTTCGATTTATTTTTAATTCAATGAGAGAAGATTAATTTAGACAAATGCAATAAATACGAGGATGTGCGCATTCGAGCGAAAAGTGGCACATTTCCGAGCGAGGGAGGCAAATGAAGCGCGACGCGGAGCGGCGCGCTTCATTTTCCCGAGATCGGAATGTGCCACTTTGAGCTCGAATGTGCACACTCGGCTTTAAGCACGGTTTACAATAATTAATTCGTTTTCTTAGACGGCTAAATTTAACTGCCGATTATTTGTTAGTTGTGCGCTTCCATAGCCTACTATAATCTTTATTCTCAAACGCCAAAAGAAGTATAACTTCAAAAAATTTAAAATTTCTAGAAACTTATAAATTCTTCGGAAATTGTTTAAAAGTGTCTCAAAGCCACTAAAACTCCGAAGATACGATTTATTACCATTTTTTAAAATTGTTTTATTTATTTGTATAAGAATAATTTTTCATACAGGTTGTTTCATATTTTTTATATGTATTTATGCGCTTTCCCATACACCCGTTAGGGTTTTTCAAATATTAAAATTCTTCAGTTCAAAGAACGACAGAAGAAATATGCACATCTCTGAAGTTCGAATCTTATTTACTTTTCGTTTTCGGGGCTGCTTCCCTTAATATTTAATTTTCGAACCCCTTCGTCTCGCCTAATATGATCATTCGAGAATTTTACAAAGCCGCAAACGCGTTCCGATTCCCGCCCAAGAAAAATTCGAAATAAACTCGAAAAAAAGTGCGTATGTGTTGGGGGGTAGTTTCGCATCTGTTATCGGTTTGAATTTTGGACGTGGAAGTCTCGAGGGGGTGGTTGGCCCTCTTGCAATACAACGATACCATCTGTGTTAACGGCTGATTGCCAATGTTGATAGTGTTCTAATTCCGATTTGATTTATGCTTCGATCTAGATTTAGATTTTCGGGTTATTAATGGGGGCGACTTTGTAATCCGAGCAACTGGCCCGTTTAAATTTTTTAATGCCGATTATTTGCATTTTATTCCGCGTTTTTGACCCCAAATGTGACTCGCACCCGCCCCTTTTTCTAAATTTTTGTTAAATATTCGACTGGCGATCTAAAGCAGCGGTTTCCAAAATGTGCGTCGCGCTGCCACCCTTGAAAAAATTAATTTCGGCGCCTCTCCCGGTGTACAACTATTTTTCCGATTTGCGCCGTAGATTGGTTCCGGAGAAAAACGTGTTAGGCCACGAAAAACAATTTGTGGTTCTTTTTACTACAAGATTGTTGTCGTGGTAACAAATAAAAAGATTTTTTTTTTAAATAATTAAAAATACATATTTTGTATAGCAAAAATGTATTTTTAAATAGTGTTTTTAGAATTGTCATTTTTTAAAATAGCGAATAGGCGAAAATCGTGTAAATCGAGGAATCGGTGTACTATTAATTGTATATTTTAAGCACGATTCACAATAAATAATTTACTTTCCAAATTGAAATTATAAATTACTTGATATATACCAGAAATTTTAAATCTCTAATTTAGTGCTTTTAAACAGTTACAGTCGAACCTCTATAAGTCGAAGTTGAAGGGAAATTAAAAATAATTCGAGTTATCAAAAATCGGGCTTATCGAAGTTCGACTGTATTTAAAGAAAAAATTCCAGAACTTTTTCCGAATAAAAAATTTGAATTAAAATTTTCGATTTGAATATATTTTTTAAACGGCACAAATCGAGCACATTTTTAAAAAGAAAAATACATTGTGCCCTCTTCTCTTTGCATTAGTCCGCGACTCCCCAGTTTGGAAACCACGGCTCCAAACTTTAAATTTTTACATTAACTAATATGCTTCTTAGTAATTTTTTTTAAGTTGGTAGGCTCTTAAGATTTTTCTTTAAATTGTACGTATTTTTATTTCATAATTACAAATGTCCAACATTTTGATTATTCTTCTCGTATTTGACATTTACTTTTTTGCTTTAATTTCGTTGAACTGAAAGGACCCCCACTTTACAATTAATCAAGTAATCGTGTTATGTAGCACGTACTGTACTAAGTTCTAACACATATCTTTAAAAATAACAAACGTGCAGCAATTACAGTCGAACCTCGATAAATCGAAATTGAAGGGATACTACAAATAATTCGAGTTATCAAAAATTTAGCTTATTGAGGTTCGAGTTATCGAGATTTGACTGTAATTTTTTTTTTTAATATTTTACTATTGACAGTCGCCATTAAACACAACTAATTTTTTTTCAAGAATAATTTAATAATAACTATTTTTAAAAATGAAAAAAAAAGTCGAAAGGGGTGTGTTTTAAAATAGAAAAGAATCGTTTAAAGTTGGCAATCTGGATTTGCGATCAGCACGAAGGGACGCAATGACGTATAAGGAGTGTGTGTGTCAGGATATCTGGCGAGGACAGGAGCTGTAGCAAGACTATCCAAGTGTGCGTGATCTAATGTGTGCACGTTTATTGCTTTAGGGGTTGCACGAGGGTACGGCTCTGTCGTTGGACGATAAGACCTAAACTGCCCTTACACAAACATTTTCGATTATAATTCGCGTCGATTCTCTTCTCTTCTCTTTTCCACGATTAAAAAATTCCGGAGTCCAGGAAAGGATAATTAAAGGAAGTTTGATGGTTTTGGGGACGAAGGAGAGGGCAGCAAAAAAAAAGGAGGAAACTAAAGATCGCAGGTGGCGGGTGATAGATCATTAATGAGGCTATTTAAATGCATAACACGAGGGTTGCGTCCGATCACGGCCGAGTGATCCCGAGGGAGAGTGATCGCAACCCCCGGTGTCAGGAACAGGATTTGATGACGGTGTTTTACTACCCTCCGTTGTTTTCATGAGCCCTCAAGTAGCGGACCTGACTTGCCTTGAGAGCCCTTCTAATGAAATGGGTGGTTTTTGTTGGAGAAGGTTATGGTTTGCTTGTTTTACGCGAAATTTCTCTGAAGGGCTTTTCGAAATTGCCATCCCTTCGCGCGGCCGTCCGAAATTTTCCATCCTACTTAAGGACCCTAAGCCCACCCCCTTCTTTTGCTTTTTCATCACTTTCATAAGTGGTCTTGTCGATTTAGAAAAATTTTAGAGGGCGAGGATTCGTTCGATCTTGCATTATTTAAGGGTTGCATCTTTGTTTTGCGTTAAACGATTTTTATTCGGAATTTATTACATGAAATTTTCGTGTCTTGTTATCAAAGAAGTTTGTTCATTTTTAAAGGCCCTAATGGGCGCTAATTAAACAGATCCGTACTCGCAGAATTTTCGATTAGATTGAATTAAGCAGCACATTTTTAAAAAATAATGTGTTTTGAGCGGTTAAAACTTTATCAGCCTTTGGAAGGGCTTAAATCGAAAAAGGTCCTCTTAGAATTGCCTATTTAATAATTTGCTAAAAAATAATTTAAATCGGTTGCGTAGTTTCTCAGAAAAAAATGCGCTCTTTTTGAATTTTAAATTTAAAAGATTAATTCCCAAAATTTTCGAGAATTGTCTCACAAAAATGATCGTAGCGCCCTCATTTTCCTTCCGATTATTAAAAACGACCCGAATTCGGAATCCAGAGACATCTTTCTATAAGATAAGTGCGAAATTGGCATAGGGCGCAATGTTAATTTTTTGAGTAATTAAGGGTTGAAGTTTTAGATTCATTGTCGCAAGAAAATTTACGTTAAAAAAATTGTAGCGCCGTTATTTGTGGACGGATCTTTAAAAACTATTCAGATTCGGATTTGGCAGTTTTTTTGGCTTTGGATAGGCGTAAGAAATCATAGGCGTGGTATTTCAAAGCTTTGAGAAAAACGTTTTTCTTTTTGAAAACACATGGATTTTAACCCATGTCTTTTTGGGAAAAAATGAAAAAAATAGAATTGCTTTATATTGCGAGGGGATGTTTCTACGTACTCTTAGTAACTATAACCGGTGTCATTTCCCCGCGCTTCCCCTCTAAAATAAAAAATTTCGATAAAACTTAATAATTAAAAAAACGGACCCCTTGATTCACAAAAAAATCGTAGCGCCCTTATTTTCGATCCAATCATTACAAACGACACGGATTCGGAATCCTGAGACATTTTTCCACAAGATACGTGCAAAATTGGCATAGGGCGCAATGTTAATTTTTCGAGTAATTAAGGGTTGAAGTTTTAGGTTTGCTTGTAGAAAAAAATTTACGTTTAAAAAATTTTAGCGTTGTTATTTGTGGACGGATCTTCAAATACTATACAGATTCGGATTTGCCAGACTTTTTGACTTCGGATAGGCTCAAAAAACCATAGGCGTGCGATTTAAAATTCTCGAGAAAATCGGGTTCGAAGACTCCGACCTGTAATTTTTTTTCTTTTCTAAATCTGCACTTTTAAAATACTAGTTGGGTTATTTGTGAACCGAACTTAAAATAATTTTCTCCTCAAATCAAAACACAAAGAAAAATGGTTGGCAAAGATAATCCACGGGCTTAACTTAATAATCTGAGTAGGTCCTCCTAATATCCCAAATTCTTTTCTAGAACATTAAACAACTATTTCATTTACCCTCACAATAAATTTAGTGGTAACTTAGGGGGAGATCAAAGAATCTCGACTGCATTTATGCAATTTATTTGTTAGGCTTACGCGGCCCGATTTCGCGCAAACCAATCGCAACAAAAAAAATTCTCCACGTCATAATGTTCGTTTTGTCGAAAAGATCTGCGGCAGATCTCTTCGTGCAGGTCAGATGTCCAGTAGCTCTGCAGGATGTGCACGCTTTTGGGGTTGCCACCACATAATAACAACCTTTCTTCTCGAACCAGCACATTGTAATCGCTTCGTGTCCATTCCCGCCTACTTTGTAATTATATTTTTGATGCATGCTTTACATTTTGTGTTTCTTCTTTTTCTTTTTCGACGGCCCTCCGTAAAGGGCCTCTCTCGCTCAACTCAAATCTCTTCTCTAAGTCGACCCATAATTTCGTTTCGAAAAGAAGAAATTAGTTTTTCGATTCGCCGCCAACAGCTCTCGCTGCGGTTTTCGAAAATGACTGCCGGAAACGTACCTCTGCGGTCATTTGTAAATTACGGTGTGAGAAATTCGCACGAGGAAAAATTATACTTAAGATGGCGGTGGAATTATCGGGGACAAAGAATGAATTTTTGAAGTTATACTTCTTTTGGCGCGTTGTGAATGAAATGTTAGTAGGCGGCGGAAGTTGCGCGCGCACAGCTAACGATAATTCGACAGGATGAAGTTAGCCGTGTAAGAAAATACATTAATTATTGTGAATGGGGCTTAAAACCGAGTGTGCACATTCGAGCTCAAAGTGGCACATTCCGATCTCGGGAAAATGAAGCGCGCCGCTCCGCGTCGCGCTTCATTTGCCTCCCTCGCTCGGAAATGTGCCACTTTTCGCTCGAATGCGCACATCATCGTATTCATTCACTTTGGCTGCATTCATCTTCTCTCATTAAATTAAAAATCAAATTTTCGAACGACATAATAGCGTTAATTTTTTTTAATAAGTTTGTTTTAATCAATTACGTCATTGATTAGAAGTTTTTGGAATAAATACGGTTCTGTAATTTTTAATTGGATAATTTTGAAAAATTAATTGATTATTGTAAATTGTTGTTTAGAGCCGAGTGTGCACATTCGAGCTCAAAGTGGCACATTCCGATCTCGGGAAAATGAAGCGCGCCGCTCCGCGTCGCGCTTCATTTGCCTCCCTCGCTCGGAAATGTGCCACTTTTCGCTCGAATGCGCACATCTTCGTATCTACTGAATTTGTTTACATTAATTTGTAGGGGAGACCGGGTATGGTTGTCTCACGGGGTAGGTTGTTAGATTAACCATAACAGAAAACCTAATGATTTAATAAATCTGTTTACCCGTGTCAAAGAAGCCCGAGCACAATACCTCCTTGCGTACTTGACTTCAGTTCGCTCTGAAATACCGTATAAGAAATATATGCGTTTGTTTTTTTTGTACAGTGAAAGTAATTTTTTGTGCATCTCTATTGAGTCTCATAAGTATAATTAAATTTTGCATAGTGATATACCGATTCGTGTATTTATGATGTTTAAGATATGTTTCGTGATATCATTTTTTAAATGACCATTGATTTAAATTTATTTTGGGAGTTAATTGTGTAAAATTGTTTTGGGAAAGGTTGTCTCAAGTTAGCGGGGGCTAGAAGTCACAAGTGCAAAGCAACCATGAATATGTGCGGCCTTTTTTATTGGTTTCTAGGGGTTTTACTACATAAACGATTGGCTGTAATTATACATTTGTCATTTTTGTTACCATAACCTAAGTTCGTTAGATAGAATAGGTTAGAATAGAATAGGTATTTGTTTTCTCGTTTTGTATTTTACCTTTTATTTAACGTCTGACAACCATCCCTGACACGGGGTTAAAAGTCACACTTTTCTTTGTTCATAAAAATTATAATATGTTTTTTTTAAATAATGGTAGAGAAAAACTCTCTATTTTTTCTTAAACTAGAATAAATACACTATCTATTGATATATAAATGTCATTAATAAATTAAGACCATGGGCTCTATAAATGCAAAAGAAAAAAATTGTGACTTCCAACCCCGGTCTCCCCTACATATTTTACTTCGTTTTTGATTTACACGATTTCTCATACGAAAAATTATGATCTTGATTTACACGGCTTACCATGTTAATCAGGGAATAGGGGTGCAGTGGGGAGATACCAAAACTAGATCTTTTTAAAAGAGTCGCATTAACATAATTTGAAAACCACTGATCTAGTTATAAATAAACGTAAATTTACATTTAATTTAGTCGCGCCAAAGAAGTATAACTTCTAACACGCGTACAGTACTCGTCAAAAGAGATTGAACAAGCCAATTTAACATGGGATGTTAAAGCTCTAAAAGTTAGAGGACCAAATCTTGCATACTGCCTTTAGTTATACCGGGTGTGTCATTTATGCAAAAATCGAATATTTTCAAAAATGGTATGTAAATGCCCAAAAATTTATTTCGAATAAAACGTAGTCAAAATGCTTATCGCAAACTGGAATTCTCAAACCCGCCCCCCGCACATTTCATTTGTGAAAAGCACGTCGACGAGCACAGTTCAACGCTTCCCAAAATTTTAATTTACTAGCGATTAGTTAAATGTGTAAAGTGACGATGTTTATCAAGGGCCTTCTGCCCCTAAAAAGCACCCCTTCTGCAAAATTCAAACCTGTAAGTCTTTTTTTACTAATGTTTTTCGTTTTTTATTGTGTAAAATTAATGGTATCTTAGAAATTTTAGTACCGCTGTGCTAACAAAAAGAATGGCAATTTTTGGGCTTTAGTGGTTTTTGCAAAAGATTTAAACTAACCTCCAAATTAATTTTCTTTGTGTTACATTTTGATACGTCACAGAATGACGTAGAAGCTTTGGGTTGTTTACGAGCCGACCTTATCGCATTTCTTACTTGGCTTTTGAGATATCATTTTGTTTGCCTTTTTGCGATTTGAGTTTTTAAACTGCACAAACGAAGGCAACTCGGAATCCACGTCCTATTTTAGAAAAATCTTCGATGAGAAGACATACGGGGTGTATGAAAGAAAATTAATATCCTTCTATTTACGATAAGCAAGTTGACACTATTTTGGGTTAAACCGGAAGTAATACAAAATATATATTTATTCCAGTACATAGATTGAATAAATTAAAGAAACTTTTATACTGTAATTTTTTTGGAAATATTTATTAATTTGGGAATTATAAACTCCGTGGCATTTTAAACGAAACACTCGGTATATTTAAAATTGAAATGATTTGGTCGTTGCTCGATTAACCCAGCTGGCTATCCTGGCATGCTTTACCGATATTCGAATCCCAACAGAGGGTTCTTTTTTTCTAACCTTTTCTGATTATAAATTATGTGAAAAGGTCCTCTATCTTTCAGAGCTCTAACTTCCCATATTAAATTCGCATGTTCGTTCTTTTTTGACGAGCAGTGTGCATAAGTACACGTAGCGCTTTTTTTGAATTGCTCACAAAGGAAGTGTCTTGAAGAAGAGACGATGCAAGAGGAAAAATTTTAAACAAAAGATCCTCATCGAAGCGCAAAAGGAAGATAACCGAGGGTGGATAAATAATGGATTCATCAGCAGCAACCAGATGAGAGCAAAAACTCTTTCATTTGATGCAAAACTCGGTTTGTACCGAGTACAGGTTCCCCATCAACCGCATCGGGGGCGGTCGATATCTCATTTATAGCAAAATAATGGAATTTATGGAGGCAGGCACGGGAGAACCGCGATGCTGTCTCTGCCTCCGGCATCGAAGCAAACCAACTACAGCAACCAACGTGCACCAGGAGGGAATTATTTGTTTTCATGAAAACTCAATTTACAATCCGAATACGAAACTTCAGACCTAAAACACCACAGCCACTAACATCTAAAATGAATATGAAAAAGCTTACCCTTTAATAATGAAGTGTATGTATGTTGAGCGCTTCTACACATACACAGGCCAAAACTGAATTTCATATTCCATCACAAAGAGGAATTAATAATAACATTATCAGCACACAATAATTAACATTATAAATTCTTCATACAGAAGGAAAATAATACTTTACAAATACAAAAGCAAAGATAAACTGTGCTGTCGAAATATATGGATAGATGTTAACAGAATTCAAAAACTGAAGAATCTGCTACTTCTCAAAGACAAACTTTTGTAACAAACGATTTCATCGAATATATAAATTGTTACTAACGATGGATTTTTAAAGATTAAGATTTTTCTAAAAGAACTACACTAACCAATGCTTCTCTCTTCGATTTTCTTAAAACGTTTAAGAATCAGCTTACATTAATAGAAATCTGAAGATTATAAAGCTCTAACATTTTTAAACCGATTTAAACATCAACAATGAATAAACAAATTATTAATCTATTTCCATGTTAGAAAAGACCAAATAATAAGCCAAGAAGAACTTGTCAATTTTCACAGAAGCCACATGGAAATTAAACTGGATGGAAGAGAAACAAACCTAACAATGATTATAAATGATTTCTACTACCAAACAACGAGAATTATGTGATTTTAAACAATAATTAATAATATAAAAAGGTTTCAATTCAAATAAGTTAGATAAGCGAAACTTGCTCCATCTCTTCGAAACTGCTCGAACTGTAACAACTGTTGGCATTACAATATCTCTTTAAAAGAGACATTAACCACTTAAATTAATTGAATTACTCTTTTTATACAATTGCTAAACTATTTTGTTTGTTCAAAATCTTTAAAATTGAATTTTTTTGGTTTTAGTTTAAAAAATGCAATGGTTCGGAACTTTGCTAAGAAAGCAACAATATAACCTTGCTTCCTTAGAAGTTAAGTTATTTTGCACCCATATCAGAATAATGTCAAAACAGTAAGTAGAATCACTACTAAAAGCAATTATATAAAGGTTAATTCATTTTAATTAAAGCTATGGTTTGTTTGTGCCTAATAAATCGAAGCCTGTACATCCAATTGCCCCTGTTAAACCATCGATATTTGGGGACGATTCAGACTCAGAATCAGGCTCTGCGAAACCTACAGGATTAAAAACAGCTCTTAAACGTCAGGTAGATTTTTAGAATATGAAAAAATAGCGATTCTAATCAAGTTCTAATAGGACAGATTATTGCAAGAGAAAGCGGTGGAAGAGGATCCCACGGTCTATCAATACGATGAATTATACGACGATATGGAGGCCAAACGAAAAGAATCAAAGTTATCACGTAAAGACTTAGACCGTAAACCAAAATACATAAGTAAATTACTTGAAAGTGCTGAGAGAAGAAAAAGAGAAAATGAAAGGAGGATTGAAAGACAGGTTCAAAAAGAAAGAGAAGCTGAGGGTTTGTTGTTTATACATATCACATTTAGAGGTGTAATTACTGATTTAAATACTTTAGGTGAAGAATTTAAGGACAAGGAATCGTTTGTTACATCTGCTTATAAGGCTAAGCTGGAGGAACTAAAAAAATTAGAAGAGCAAGAAGCACGTGAGGATTACTTGGAAAATATAGGAGATGTACGTAAACAAGGAAACTTAGACGGTTTTACAGACATTTATATGACCAAAAAGTTTTATACGAAGAGAAAGCAGAGGATAAATCGGAGGAGCAGACAAAATCTAGTCCAAAGAAAAGAAAATACAGACAAAGAGATAAAAGCTCTGATTCAGACAGTGAACAACCTAGAGCAGACTCGGAGAAGGCTCCTCTTCAACATCTCCCATCTAACATTGATGCTGATTCAGATTTCAGCATCGATTCTTCCGATTCTGAAGAAGAAGAGCCCAATAAAAAAACGAAAGTTCCAGAAGAAACGAAGGAGAAAACTGACGACAAAGACACAACAGAAATTAAAGTTGA
Source organism: Sinopyrophorus schimmeli (assembly GCA_036325965.1). Classification (NCBI taxonomy): domain Eukaryota; kingdom Metazoa; phylum Arthropoda; class Insecta; order Coleoptera; family Elateridae; genus Sinopyrophorus; species Sinopyrophorus schimmeli. Next base: position 2,066,666 of record JARFIZ010000068.1, read on the forward strand.
AATAGAAGATGTAAAAGAGAAAGACGAAACAAAAATTGAAATTAAGGAAAAACCAGATGAGATTGAAGTGAAACCCAAAGTGGATTTATGGAAAAAGAGAACTGTGGGAGAAGTGTTTGATGAGGCTCTTCAAAGGTACTTCGATAGAAAAGCTCAAAGGGAAGCAGGTACTTATGTGAGGCCGACATTGTAAGATTACATAAATAGAAAGTAACTTAATTTATTAGCTCATTATTTACAAGAGCTACACATACAAAAAAAAACAAATAAAGTAAATATGAAACCTACGAACTACTATTTGACTCTCTTCTGTTGTCTTTGTCTGTAAATATCATTGATTGGAGGTGCAATCATCTCTTCATCATCAGATCCATCTAAAGCTAACCCGACGCGCTTACGTCTTCTCGTGATTCCTCCGTTGGAGTCGTCTACGATCCAATGAACAGACTTAGCAAGATCGAAGAGCCTAACGTCGCCCCCATTTTCTAAAGGCATTGGAACTACAAAAAAATAAAACTAGAACCTTTCAATAAACACCAACTTATCTTACTTTTTTCTGGTAATTGTATGCGATTAAACACATCGACTAATTGATCTAAATTAACAAAAGGTCCTCTAAAACACGACGGTGGAGGTAATTGTGTACATAGATGTGCGGCTGTTGGTGGCATGGGAAACGATCCCCCGGGCACAGGGTGCTCCCCCGGCATTGCGTTCGCTCTCGGCTTGTAGGGAATCATTTGACTTATATCAGGCTTTGGTGCCCCTGAATCGTCGTCCCCATTTATAAATTGCTGAAGAATATGATTGCGAGCAGTAGCTCCTGTGATACTAACAACTTCGGTGTATCTAAAATTGCAACCATTGAAACGGGAATTAAACCACGCTCATAATAACGTACCCAATACTTTTAAGTTCGGCCCCAGAGCAAGGATATAAATCTAAGAATCTGTACCTATCAACTAATTGTGCTGTTTCTTTTCCTTCGAATTCTTTGATTTTATTTAGAACTTCGGCCCTTCTTCTTTCAACTTTTACAATACTCTGTAGGTCTCCTATGTTGCTTTCAAACTCGAGGAATCTATTCCAAATGTCGCTAAAATTATACAAGCATCGTGATCTAGACTTAATTTATAATATGTAGTTATGGGCTTACACAGATTTGGCCGGTTCCATACTCCCAGATGATAAGACCCTTTCAAATAATACTCGGGTGTTATTATCTTCGTTTAAATGTGAGAGGTAATCTATGTAACAAGACACATAGTCGGGGTTGCCACTAAATTTCTTAAGCCCTAATTCGAATATTCTAAAAGCTATATTTTTATCTTTGCTACAGTAGTATTCCATTAGAGCAGCGCAAACGAAGACGTGATATAATGAACGTGGGTCTTCTCGGGCTCTTTTGAAGACATTTCGCGCCGATTTAATACCTTCAGCGCGCCGTGCGAATTTCATGTATTGAACGTAAGCCTTAAATTAGTTATTTAATAATTTAAGAATCTAAACTAAACATTTGGGTAATACGTACCAATGTCGGATCAATGTCCTGAATATCAAGATATTTCTGATAGATTTGATGTACCCTATCGTATTTAACCCTTCCTTCCTCGTAGTCAGCATAGGCAAAATAAAGAAGCATGTTTTTGCTTAGAAGGGTGCTTGTGGCTCTTTCGAACATGTTTGCAGCTTCTTCGCTAAACATCTTCGAAGCATTAACGTCCTACAATTACATTTCTTATTTAAGAAAATTAGAATTAATTAAATAACGGACCCCTTTCTCTTGTAGGACTTTGCAACTGTATTCTAAGAATTGAGCGGCTTGGTACCAAATGTCCGGATGGTGACCCAAGCAGAGTAGGCATTGTTCCAGTGCAAAAACCACCCTCCTCGTAAGCAAAGCTGTGTCTTCTGTACGCAAAGGGTTGCTTTTCTCCCAGGCTATGTATTTCTGCCACAGTTCGACTTGTTTCTGTTCCTCACTACTTCCACTTGGGGGTATACTTGGTGCATTACGATTAACGCCGCGAATTTGTACTTCCAGCTCTTTTGCCACTCTCCGAGCATTCATATAATCCCGACTGCGTTCGATAGACATTTTCTCAGCAATTATTGGGTTTATGGCCTGAAAGTATTGTTTATTATGTAACGTGGATTCGTAGAATGAATTAATTTACTTGTTCAAAGGCTATGTAGTCTTTCCAAAATGTTTCCATTCCGATCATTGGATTAATGACTCCTCTTTGGTACACCTTTCGTACAGCTGAAATCTTTTGATTTTCAGCATACGAACCTACTGCTTCAACACTTTTTAGGAAGTTTACGTAGTCGTTCCAAATTGTATAGGAGTGAATGTCCATTCCAATTTTTTCGAGAGCGAAGTCGTAGGCTTGGGCCATCTTTTCCCTAAAATTTTTCATGTATTCCTCTTTTATTTTAAAGGGGGGAATTAATTAATTCGAGTACTTACTTATACGTCGGTAAAGATGCCTTAGTTTCTTTAACGTAAGTCAGATACAATTTCCACAGTTCGATATTCAAAATCTTCATTAAACAACGTTGAAAAAGCTGTTAAAAAAGTTTCATTTATATTTAAACAATTCCATTTCGAATTATGTGGATTGGTCAACCAAAGTTAATATTTATTTAAATAAATAACACACTGTTTCAGATATATTTTATTCCCATTCTATGTTAATTAATTAAAAGAATAAAAACACAGAAAATATTTTACTTTTGTTGTCAAATCCACTTTACTGTTAATTAAAAAAGAAAACATAGGGGATTTAATTCAGGAAGTAATGTTTATGACTGCATTTATATTATTACTTTTAAAAGTGGAACGTAAAACTGTTTGTCGGAAGCAGCCCAAAACGATACCTCCCAAATTCTGAACGCAATAAGAGAGTGCATTGAAATAAAAGGAAGTAACTTCAATTTTAATTTTATTACTGCTAGAAATTTACCAATCGTAATAAGTAATAACTGTAAATTTCTAATTATACACAACTGTATCGTAATGTTCACAACTATCATACATCCTACCTTTTCTACTTTTTCAAAATTTCTCGATTTCATCTGTAAATGATGCAGCGTTAGAATTACAAGTATTACACACAACTACTAATTATACCTCGTGTTCAATATAGATCTTCCAGTAACGTGAAGCACTTGGGAAGATTTGAATTATATGTTCGTACAACGGGCGCACTTCTGATATATGTTTAGTTTGTGCTTCTCGTAGTAAGATAGACCAAGATTCCAAATCATAAGGATTTCTTTCAGCATGCTTCTGCGTCCTATATAGCTTATCATTTCCCCAATCCTTTTGATAATACATGAAATTATTAGAGAAAATAGGTTATGTTGATGTATTACTTACAATGTGCAGTCGTTCTTCAGTCATCGTTATTCGATAATTAGTTACTCAGAAAATAGTTTAAAAACGTTTGTAAAATAAAGTTTTTAACAATTTACCATTAATCAATTAGGAAATTACAACAACAAACCACAAACAGCACCTTCTTTAGAAGCTTTATAAAGGATGCCAACGTATATCATAATTGTGGGGAATTATTCATAAAATGATTTACAAAAATGCTGTGGATGCCCCAAGATTGATTCTACGTTTCAATTTCTGCCTAAGGAAAAGCATACATTAGAAGAAGACGGCGTAAGAAATATTTTTAGTAGTCAAAAGCGTATGAAATATAACACACATACGTTCGTCAGTGATGGAGCAAAGTCAGAGTAAGATCGAATGATGTAGGATTATAACAACAGGAAACCCCTATATTTGGTTATTTTTGAATTTAGTAAGTTTGTGACAGGAAGAAAATATTACAAACCATTGTTAGAAATGTTTGTTATTGTGACACTTCATAGTATTTTGCAGTTTTGTGATTGCGTTAATGTAAATGATTTATAGGTATTTGTAATATGATAAGTGAAGTAAAATTACTTTTGTTTGGTTTCAGGATCAATCATTGGAAACGATTATATATTTGGAATCTCCAAACTACGATGTAGCCACAATGTGTTCGCTGGTATATTTATATCTGTAATTGATGAGTTTCTCCATTACAATCAACTGAAGAGATTGGAATCATGCTTGTTGTTTTACCTAAAGCTATGGATGCTGCAGCGTAATGGAAAATGAAAAGATGTGCATGCAATTGTTGGTCAAGTTGGAATATGTTGTTCAGTCGTCCTACCATGTTCCAAGATGTGAATTTTAGGACGAAATAGGTACGGGGCTATATAAATACTATTAATTTAATATAAATATCAGTCTTTTATTAAAAACATCTCATAGAACGTCTATTTAATGTTAATTTTTTGCAGAATTTTTATATTTGGAAACTTTAAAGGCAACTTAGAAAGATATGTGTTAAAATCACAAGAGCAGCTTGAATTTAACTTTTGCCAGCTATGCAATTAGATTATCATGGGTACTTGATAAGTAAATTAAATCCAATGTTAAAGCTCTCGAGCATGTTGGAAGGTTTGTGAATCAGGACTAAGTACCTTCTCTATGGTGAAACATTTCAATGCTAATTGAAAATGAATGGAACAACATCATAAAATAAGAAGGTAAGAAAAATATACACTTTTATAAATTGTTTATTTATGTACACTTGTAACAAAATTATTTCTTTTTTTTTTATATGTTGCAGTATTTAATATTAATGGTAACAACTTCGAAAGATATCTGTTACAATCAAAAGAGCAGTTTGAATTTAACTTTTGCCAGCTATGGAATTCGATTATCATGCGTACTTGATAAGTAAATTAAATCCAATGTTAAAGCTCTCGAGCATGTTGGAGGGTTAGTGAATCAGGACTAAGTACCTTCTCTATGGCGAAACATTTTAATGGTAATTGAAAATGAATAGGACGACATCATAAAATAAGAAGGTAAGAAAAATATACACTTTTATAAATTGTTTATTTATGTACACTTGTAACAAAATTATTTCCTTTTTTTTATATGTTACAGTATTTAATATTAATGGTAACAAACATTTAAACAGTTAGTGATTTAAATTATGTAAAAAACTGTTATTTTCATGTAACTTTCATGTAATTTTATCCTTATCTTTATGTAACTGTACATTTCATTTAGTTCTTGTCTGACTTTTGTACAGTAAAAATGTGTTTTGATTTCAGATGCAAAGGGCAGGAGTGTTCAATTAGCAGTGCTTGGGTTTTCCTTTTTGCAAATTCGTAGTTTAAAACCGTTTCAATGGCCTCCCAGATTAACGATGTCCCATAAATAAAATCATCATGCGTTTTTGTTTAATTATTTCAATCAGCTTTTTAAAAGCTATCGTTTCATGTTCCAAGTCTATGCTGTGATAGACTATTAGTTAACTTATTATTTATAATTGTATTTTATTGTTGTTTATTGTAACTGTTTGTTTCTTTGTGTGTCGACGTTATATTTCATGAAGTGAAATACGTTCAAAAGGTTATTTCATTTTAACTAAAGAAAGTAAATAATACGGTAGTACGGTTTGTAAATAAGACCATGGTATATTCTTAGATGTTGTTTTCTTTAGCTGAAGACAGTTGTGGTTACCTGTGCTGTGCACAGGGGGCCCTGCTGTTTGACCCATTGTTTTAGGATAGTTTATAAGTTTAGTACACACCACACTTTTAAAATGCTTTTGCATATTTTGCATTGAATGTATTTTTCTAAATTGTTTTCTTTTAATTGAAAGTAGACGTTTTCAGTAATGATTTGAAATTAATATAAATTTATATTCAGTATAGAACTTATTTGAAAAAAAAATATAGTAAAAAGATACAATTAAATTTAGAAATTAAACACGATACACATTGCAGGGCTTGGGGAAAGAAATATGATATTTGTAATTAGGAAATATAAAAATAAAGAGGGAGGTTTTTCATTTTAATTATTAAGAAACAACATCTAAGAACTCATGGCCTCTGACACACAAAGGAATAATGTGCCCTCAAATATGGGGCAAAGATTGAAGGATTTACTAATGGTAAGATGAAATTCACATTTTCTTACTCTCAAGTACTGTGCACGGGGCCCTTCTCTTGGACCTCATGTTTTAGGGTAGTTTTTAAGTTCACTGCCCGACTCATTTTTGAATGCTTTTGCCTATTTTAAATTTAAATTCATTTTCTAAATTTAATTCTTTAGATGAAAAGTAGATACTTTCGGAGACCATTTAAAATAAATTTATCTCCAGGGGGACAGAAAGTGTGCTAAAAGTAGCATTCAATGAAATACAATTTTTTTTATATGCATGTCTTTTGTAAAGTTATGGTTACTTGTGTTTTCCAACCGCTTATAATTATTATACCTTTCTTACTTGTTCTAATTTTAATATTCGGGGGGGGGCTTTAAATATTTTTAAGATTAAAATGCTTTGTTTGAAAAATACCCATTATTATTCTGCGGTTTCATTTTTTGTGCACTTGTAAATATTTAGTTATTCTTAAAAATATCAAAGCCACCCCACCTTCAATTAATTATTGAATCTTGTGTTTACAATGTTTATTTTTACAACTAATAAACTTTTTAATGCTTCCACTTTTATTTATTCTTTCAACTTGTTTAAAATATTTATGTCTACAAAGGGTAAAGATATTAGACATCAACTTTTTAGTTTTATTTCGACATCGGTTAATTGAACACATTTGTATTTTATTGGAGGAAATTGAATATTTGTTTGGTGTTTAATTTAATTACTCCTTTGTAGTTTATTAATAATGTAAGTGTCTGTTTTCAAATACGCCATTATATTAGAGCAACATCGTTATGTAATTTATTTTGTAAATTTTGGTGCCTGATCGCTATACATCAAATGGTCGGCTGTTAATGTAATGCATGGGTAGTTGAATAAGTTGATTTCAAATATTTATTTTATAAGAGTTAACAAATTTAATTTTGGTCGGATATATATACACTTTGCTCTTATCGGAACATCGATGTTTAATAATTTCTCTATAGCTAAGCTAAAGCATTGTTCATTACACGTCATCGATACAAAACCTAAACGGTCGAAATATGGAAGTGCATGCATGCATGAATGTTTTATCTATTAATTTCTCTGTGCTTCTTCATCCAAATTTACAAAAGTCGTAAAACACCACGAGCAGCAGGATTCTGAGGACCAAAATTTAAGGTGATGTTCTTCACCGATTTTTCGATGGGTGCTAATTGGGCATTCCAAGGGGCCTAATCCATGTGCTGCTTACTTCATCTGGGTACATAAGAGGACCATCGAACTGCTTAAGCTCTTCTGCATCAGGTTGCCACTGGACTGCATATTTTTGGTTGCTAAAACATCGGGAACCATTTTCACATAACCCCTTAACTGTTACATAATTATTTTAAAGTTGTTTTTATATTGGTAAGTGTTGGAATGCTTATTCTGTACCTGGGATGAAGAAGAGCAGCCCAATTGTTTAATAACGACTTAAAGGGGGATGAAAGTAAATAATTTTTGATGCTTAAATACAAAACCTGACATTTTCTGACATTACAATTACAGGTAACTATATAACTGTAATAATACAGGTAACTGTAATAATACAGGTAACTGTATTTTTGTTGTTTAGGGGGGGTGGGCGTAATTCAGCTATTTTCGCATAGATAGCACCCTGATCAAAAATTTTGCTGTAAAGTAATTTGTAAACATTTATTCGGGTCGTGTTTATTATTAAAGGTTACCGAGTAAATTTTATCGCTTTTCGATAATTGCTAAGTTTACACATATACACATTTTTTGCTTCATTTTCTTATTTGGTTGATTTTTAAGTATGTTTCTGGTAAATTACCATGTTATGAATAATTGAATTGGCATTACATTTTCAAAATTGACTTTTTAAATAAAAAAAACACTTTTTTATTATTCACTAGTATTTACTATAGTTTTTAATTATTTATATAGATTGTACTTTTTTCATTATTTTTAATTTTTTAAGTTTGTAACAGTATATATTTTTAGTTAATCTAAATCTTTATTATATTAATCATAATGTTCACGTCCAATATCTTTTAATATTAATTATTGTTAACAGGAATTGGACTTTTAATAAAACAACTCTTGTTAAATGTGCACATTTAACAAGAGTTGTTTTATTAGAAGCCTCGGGCTATAAAAATTTTTAAGTCGTTTTTCCAATGTTTTCAAAACGCGCTGGAGCGTGAAACGGCCCACGCAATAAAAAAAAAGCCTCTTATCTTTGCGAAAATCTTTGTAGCCTCGGGCTATAAAAATTTTTAAGTCGTTTTGCCAATGTTTTCAAAATATAATTTCGCAAATCGCGAGTTACGGTCGGCCGAGTCGGCCGAGTCGGCCGAGGGTTTATCTTAGAGATTTTTAAAAATATTTTTCAAATCACGAGTATCCTACGGTCATTCGTCATTCGTCATTCGTCATTCGTCTCGTTCGGCTCGTTGCTCGTTGGATTTTTCTTAGAGATTTTTAAAAATTCGACCGGTATAGGAATCGAACCCGAGACCATTTGAACAAACAACCGATCTCTAACCATCTGAGCTATGGCGTTGTTATACAAAGTAAGTGTTTTAAACCTTATAAAGTACAGGTCCTATAATATTAATTTAAAATTTATTTTTGAATGTTTAAGTAGTTAGGTGTAAAAGCCCACCTGGCTCTTGCTCTTGCTCTTGCTCTTGTTCTTGCTTTTCCAATTAATAATTATTAAAAACGGATAACAATAAAGACTCTTTATTATATCTAATAATTTTACAAGTTTTTTATAGAGTTTAAATTTAACAGTTAAGAAGTTTGAATCACACATTTTTGAAGTCCGCGGCTTCAGAAATATTTAATTCAAACTTCTTATCTGTTTTAAATTATACATTATTAATATAATTAAAATAACCAAGTTTTATACAATAAAAAGTTGCAACCCTTACGATTGTTTTTATTGTAATGAATTAAGAAGAGACCTTATGGGTAATGTGTAAACTAAGAGTGATTTGCACGTCAATCTTAGGATTGCAACTTTTTACAATTACATTGCATTACAATTACATACTATAAATAAAAGGAAAAGGAAGGTGTTTTAAGTGTGTGTGAAAAGTTAAAATAATAAAAATATGTGGGTGGAGTGGCGTTATTTTATAAAAGTAATAATAAATATAAGTTAAGTGCCCTTCAAAGTGCTACATAAATCAAGGGGAAAACAACAAATAAGGTAAGCATTTAAAAGATAAAGAAGTGAAATATTAATAATACAAATTAGAATTACAAAGAGAGAGTAACTATAGAAGAAAAATTGTTATTGTAACACTTAAAATAAACAATTGAAAACAATTTTGAATACAACTGAAATTTGTAATTACTTTTTTTAAACCGAACGTTTTCATTAAGAAATCTTAAAATAATTAAAGCCACCCAAAAATGAAATTTAAAGTGTCTCAAAAGTACACGCGTTACTCTAACTTATAAAATGTGTATGTGTGTGTTTGTGTGGAAAGAACATATAGATTTCATCTTACCATTAGTGGATCTTCGATCCTTACCCCATATTTGAGGGCGCATTATTCCTTTGTGTGTTAGAGGCCCTAATAGTTCTTAGATGTTGTTTAATAATACTTAAATTAAATTAAGACAACCCCTCTTTATTTTTACATTTTCTAATTACAAATATTATAATTATTTCCCCTCCCTCTGCGATGTGTACTGTGTTTAATTTGAAATTTGATTGTACTTTTTTAATAATAAGATTTATTATTAATAACTTCTAAACTGCATATAAATTTATATTAATTTCAAATGCTTACTGAAAAGTCTACTTCCAATTCAAAGAAAACAATTTAGAAAAATAAATTAAAACCAAAATAATCAAAAGTATTTTAAGAGTGTAGTGTGTAATAAACTTATAAACTACCCTAATACAATGGGTCAAACAGTGGGGCCCCCGTGCACAGCACAGGTAACCACGACTGTCTTCAGCTAAGAAACAACACCTAAGAACATACCTTGGCATACCGTGCTACTATATTATTCATTTTTTTACTAAAAATTAAACGATCTTGATGACAAGATGACAAGAGTAATTTTTTTTAAAAACGATTATCAAATCGTTTTCAAAAAAACATTACTTTTGAAAAACTCTTCTCAACAATTCTGCATACAAAAATTCCGTATAATATTAAATAAATTAATGTCTTTGATACAACAACTCTAGATATGCATCTTCCATCGATGATCCTGCTGCTGCTGCTGGATCAGATTTCCCAAAGGCCCCCGGATTGAAGTCTTTAAAGACGAACCAAGAATAATTTCCTTGCGAAAGTATTTTCTAATACGCCTGTTTGCCGATTTATGGTTTATAAGATGGGGGTCGAGACCTCTAAAAAATTAAACAATATTATTAAAGGATACAATATAAGTTCAAACTTTTAACCACCATTAATATTAAATAAAGATTGGCCAGTAATATTTATCGAAAATTTTTATTTTAGAGGGGAAGCGCGGGGAAATGACACCGGTTATAGTTAGTAGGGGTACGTAGGAACATCCCCTGGCAATATAAAGCAATTCTATTTTTTTCATTTTCCCATCGATTTTGAATCTTCAAAACGTTTTCCCAAAGCTTTGGAATAGCACGCCTATGGTTTCTTATGCCTATCTGAAGCCAAAACAGCTGCCAAATCCGAATATGTATAGTTTTTAAATATTGGTCCGTAAATAACGGCGCTACAATTTTTGAAAGTTCAAAATCGTGCCAAAATGAGCTCCTAAAATTGCAATTTTTATGTTCGAAAATTTACGTTGCGCCCTATATTTTTTTTACATGTATCTTATGTAAAAAAGCCCCAGGATTCCGAATCCGTGTCGTTTGTAATGATTGGATCGAAAATAAGGGCGCTAGGATTTTTTTTATGAATCAAGGGGTACGTTTTCTTATTCATTTAATTTGTATCGAAAATTTTTATTTTAGAGGGGAAGCGTGGGGAAATGACACCGGTTATAGTTAGTAGGGGTACGTAGGAACGTCCCCTCGCAATATAAAGCAATTCTATTTTTTTCATTTATTATCCAAAATACATGGGTTAAAACCCATCGATTTTGAATTTTCAAAACGTTTTCCCAAAGCTTTGGAATAGCACGCCTATGGTTTCTTATGCCTATCTAAAGCCAAAACAGCTGCCAAATCCGAATATGTATAGTTTTTAAATATTGGTCCGTAAATAACGGCGCTACAATTTTTTGAAAGTTCAAAATCGGCTCAAAATGAGCGCTAAAAATCGCAATTTTTTATGTTCGAAAAATTTACGTTGCGCCCTATATTTATTTTACATGTATCTTATGTAAAAAAGCCTCAGGATTCCGAATCCGTGTCGTTTGTAATGATTGGATCGAAAATAAGGGCGCTACGATTTTTTTTGTGAATCAAGGGGTACGTATTTTTATTCATTTAGTTTGTATCGAAAATTTTTATTTTAGAGGGGAAGCGCGGGGAAATGACACCGGTTATAGTCACTAGGGGTACGTAGGAACGTCCCCTCGCAATATAAAGCAATTCTATTTTTTTCATTTTTTATCCAAAATACATGGGTTTAAAACCCATCGATTTTGAAATTTCAAAACGTTTTCCCAAAGCTCTGGAATAGTACGCCTATGGTTTCTTAGGCCTATCCGAAGCCAAAAAGGCTGCCAAATCCGATTCTGAATAGTTTTTAAAGATCCGTCCACAAATAACGGCGCTACAATTTTTTGAAAGTTCAAAATCGGCTCAAAATGAGCGCTAAAAATCGCAATTTTTTATGTTCGAAAAATTTACGTTGCGCCCTATATTTATTTTACATGTATCTTATGTAAAAAAGCCTCAGGATTCCGAATCCGTGTCGTTTGTAATGATTGGATCGAAAATAAGGGCGCTACGATTTTTTTTGTGAATCAAGGGGTACGTATTTCTATTCATTTAGTTTGTATCGAAAATTTTTATTTTAGAGGAAGCGCGGGAAATGACACCGGTTATAGTCACTAGGGGTACGTAGGAACGTCCCCTCGCAATATAAAGCAATTCTATTTTTTTCATTTTTTATCCAAAATACATGGGTTAAAACCCATCGATTTTGAATTTTCAAAACGTTTTCCCAAAGCTCTGGAATAGCACGCCTATGGTTTCTTAGGCCTATCCGAAGCCAAAAGGCTGCCAAATCCGATTCTGAATAGTTTTAAAGATCCGTCCACAAATAACGGCGCTACAATTTTTGAAAGTTCAAAATCGGCTCAAAATGAGCGCTAAAATCGCAATTTTTATGTTCGAAAAATTTAACGTTCGCCCTATATTTATTTTACATGTATCTTATGTAAAAAGCCTCAGGATTCCGAATCCGTGTCGTTTGTAATGATTGGATCGAAAATAAGGGCGCTACGATTTTTTGTGAATCAAGGGTACGTATTTTATTCATTTAGTTTGTATCGAAAATTTTTATTTTAGAGGAAGCGCGGGAAATGACACCGGTTATAGTCACTAGGGGTACGTAGGAACGTCCCTCGCAATATAAAGCAATTCTATTTTTTTATTTTTATCCAAAATACATGGGTTAAAACCCATCGATTTTGAATTTTCAAAACGTTTTCCCAAAGCTCTGGAATAGCACGCCTATGGTTTCTTAGGCCTATCCGAAGCCAAAAGGCTGCCAAATCCGATTCTGAATAGTTTTAAAGATCCGTCCACAAATAACGGCGCTACAATTTTTGAAAGTTCAAAATCGGCTCAAAATGAGCGCTAAAATCGCAATTTTTATGTTCGAAAAATTAACGTTGCGCCCTATATTTATTTTACATGTATCTTATGTAAAAAGCCTCAGGATTCCGAATCCGTGTCGTTTGTAATGATTGGATCGAAAATAAGGGCGCTACGATTTTTTGTGAATCAAGGGGACGTATTTCTATTCATTTAGTTTGTATCGAAAATTTTTATTTTAGAGGGGAAGCGCGGGGAAATGACACCGGTTATAGTCACTAGGGGTACGTAGGAACGTCCCCTCGCAATATAAAGCAATTCTATTTTTTTCATTTTTTATCCAAAATACATGGGTTAAAACCCATCGATTTTGAAATTTCAAAACGTTTTCCCAAAGCTCTGGAATAGTACGCCTATGGTTTCTTAGGCCTATCCGAAGCCAAAAAGGCTGCCAAATCCGATTCTGAATAGTTTTTAAAGATCCGTCCACAAATAACGGCGCTACAATTTTTTGAAAGTTCAAAATCGGCTCAAAATGAGCGCTAAAAATCGCAATTTTTTATGTTCGAAAAATTTACGTTGCGCCCTATATTTATTTTACATGTATCTTATGTAAAAAAGCCTCAGGATTCCGAATCCGTGTCGTTTGTAAAGATTGGATCGAAAATAAGGGCGCTACGATTTTTTGTGAATCAAGGGTACGTATTTCTATTCATTTAGTTTGTATCGAAAATTTTTATTTTAGAGGAAGCGCGGGAAATGACACCGGTTATAGTCACTAGGGGTACGTAGGAACGTCCCTCGCAATATAAAGCAATTCTATTTTTTCATTTTTATCCAAAATACATGGGTTAAAACCCATCGATTTTGAATTTTCAAAACGTTTTCCCAAAGCTCTGGAATAGCACGCCTACGGTTTCTTAGGCCTATCCGAAGCCAAAAGGCTGCCAAATCCGATTCTGAATAGTTTTAAAGATCCGTCCACAAATAACGGCGCTACAATTTTTGAAAGTTCAAAATCGGCTCAAAATGAGCGCTAAAATCGCAATTTTTATTTTCGAAAAATTAACGTCGCACCCTATACATATTATACATGTATCTTATGTAAAAAGCCTCAGGATTCCGAATCCGTGTCGTTTGTAATGATTGGATCGAAAATAAGGGCGCTACGATTTTTTTGTGAATCAAGGGGGACGTATTTCTATTCATTTAGTTTGTATCGAAAATTTTTATTTTAGAGGAAGCGCGGGAAATGACACCGGTTATAGTCACTAGGGGTACGTAGGAACGTCCCTCGCAATATAAAGCAATTCTATTTTTTCATTTTTATCCAAAATACATGGGTTAAAACCCATCGATTTTGAATTTTCAAAACGTTTTCCCAAAGCTCTGGAATAGCACGCCTACGGTTTCTTAGGCCTATCCGAAGCCAAAAGGCTGCCAAATCCGATTCTGAATAGTTTTAAAGATCCGTCCACAAATAACGGCGCTACAATTTTTGAAAGTTCAAAATCGGCTCAAAATGAGCGCTAAAATCGCAATTTTTATGTTCGAAAAATTAACGTCGCACCCTATACATATTTACATGTATCTTATGTAAAAAGCCTCAGGATTCCCAATCCGTGTCGTTTGTAATGATTGGATCGAAAATAAGGGCGCTACGATTTTTTGTGAATCAAGGGTACGTATTTCTATTCATTTAGTTTGTATCGAAAATTTTTATTTTAGAGGAAGCGCGGGAAATGACACCGGTTATAGTCACTAGGGGTACGTAGGAACGTCCCTCGCAATATAAAGCAATTCTATTTTTTCATTTTTATCCAAAATACATGGGTTAAAACCCATCGATTTTGAATTTTCAAAACGTTTTCCCAAAGCTCTGGAATAGCACGCCTATGGTTTCTTAGGCCTATCCGAAGCCAAAAGGCTGCCAAATCCGATTCTGAATAGTTTTAAAGATCCGTCCACAAATAACGGCGCTACAATTTTTGAAAGTTCAAAATCGGCTCAAAATGAGCGCTAAAATCGCAATTTTTTATGTTCGAAAAATTTACGTTGCGCCCTATATTTTTTTTACATGTATCTTATGTAAAAGAGCCTCAGGATTCCGAATCCGTGTCGTTTGTAATGATTGGATCGAAAATAAGGGCGCTACGATTTTTTGTGAATCAAGGGTACGTATTTCTATTCATTTAGTTTGTATCGAAAATTTTTATTTTAGAGGAAGCGCGGGAAATGACACCGGTTATAGTCACTAGGGGTACGTAGGAACGTCCCTCGCAATATAAAGCAATTCTATTTTTTTCATTTTTTATCCAAAATACATGGGTTAAAACCCATCGATTTTGAATTTTCAAAACGTTTTCCCAAAGCTCTGGAATAGTACGCCTATGGTTTCTTAGGCCTATCCGAAGCCAAAAAGGCTGCCAAATCCGATTCTGAATAGTTTTTAAAGATCCGTCCACAAATAACGGCGCTACAATTTTTTGAAAGTTCAAAATCGGCTCAAAATGAGCGCTAAAAATCGCAATTTTTTATGTTCGAAAAATTTACGTTGCGCCCTATATTTTTTTACATGTATCTTATGTAAAAAAGCCTCAGGATTCCGAATCCGTGTCGTTTGTAATGATTGGATCGAAAATAAGGGCGCTACGATTTTTTTTGTGAATCAAGGGGTACGTATTTTTAATCATTTAGTTTGTATCGAAAATTTTTATTTTAGAGGGGAAGCGCGGGGAAATGACACCGGTTATCGTCACTAGGGTACGTAGGAACGTCCCCTCGCAATATAAAGCAATTCTATTTTTTTCATTTTTTATCCAAAATACATGGGTTAAAACCCATCGATTTTGAAATTTCAAAACGTTTTCCCAAAGCTCTGGAATAGTACGCCTATGGTTTCTTAGGCCTATCCGAAGCCAAAAAGGCTGCCAAATCCGATTCTGAATAGTTTTTAAAGATCCGTCCACAAATAACGGCGCTACAATTTTTTGAAAGTTCAAAATCGGCTCAAAATGAGCGCTAAAAATCGCAATTTTTTATGTTCGAAAAATTTACGTTGCGCCCTATATTTATTTTACATGTATCTTATGTAAAAAAGCCTCAGGATTCCGAATCCGTGTCGTTTGTAAAGATTGGATCGAAAATAAGGGCGCTACGATTTTTTTTGTGAATCAAGGGGTACGTATTTCTATTCATTTAGTTTGTATCGAAAATTTTTATTTTAGAGGGGAAGCGCGGGGAAATGACACCGGTTATAGTCACTAGGGGTACGTAGGAACGTCCACTCGCAATATAAAGCAATTCTATTTTTTTCATTTTTTATCCAAAATACATGGGTTAAAACCCATCGATTTTGAAATTTCAAAACGTTTTCCCAAAGCTCTGGAATAGTACGCCTATGGTTTCTTAGGCCTATCCGAAGCCAAAAAGGCTGCCAAATCCGATTCTGAATAGTTTTTAAGGATCCGTCCACAAATAACGGCGCTACAATTTTTTGAAAGTTCAAAATCGGCTCAAAATGAGCGCTAAAATTCGCAATTTTTTATGTTCGAAAAATTTACGTTGCGCCCTATATTTATTTTACATGTATCTTATGTAAAAAAGCCTCAGGATTCCGAATCCGTGTCGTTTGTAAAGATTGGATCGAAAATAAGGGCGCTACGATTTTTTTTGTGAATCAAGGGGTACGTATTTCTATTCATTTAGTTTGTATCGAAAATTTTTATTTTAGAGGGGAAGCGCGGGGAAATGACACCGGTTATAGTCACTAGGGTACGTAGAACGTCCCTCGCAATATAAAGCAATTCTATTTTTTCATTTTTATCCAAAATACATGGGTTAAAACCCATCGATTTTGAATTTTCAAAACGTTTTCCCAAAGCTCTGGAATAGTACGCCTATGGTTTCTTAGGCCTATCTGAAGCCAAAAGGCTGCCAAATCCGAATTGTATAGTTTTTAAATATTGGTCCACAAATAACGGCGCTACAATTTTTAAAGTTCAAAATCGTGCCAAAATGAGTCCCTAAAATTGCAATTTTTTATGTTCGAAATATTTACGTTGCGCCCTATATTTATTTTTCATGTATCTTATGTAAAAAAAGCCTCAGGATTCCGAATCCGTGTCGTTTGTAATGATTGGATCGAAAATAAAGGCGCTACGATTTTTTTTGTGAATCAAGAAATACGTTTTCTTATTCATTTAATTTGTATCGAAAATTTTTATTTTAGAGGGGTGGCGCGGGGAATTGACACCGGTTATAGTCACTAGGGGTACGTAGGAACATCCCCTCGCAATATAAAGCAATTCAATTTTTTTCATTATTTGCCAAAAAAACATAGATTAAAGTGTATGTGGGGGTGTGTGTTTGTGTAGAAAGTACACGTCGATTTCACCTTACCATTAGTAGATCTTAAATCTTTGCCCCATATTTAAGATCACATTATTCCTTTGTGTGTCAGAGGTCATGATAGTTCTTAGATGTTGTTTAATAATACTTAAATTAAAATAAAACACCCCTTCTTTATTTTATATTTCCTAATTACAAATATCATATTTCTTTCCCCACCCTCTGCGATGTGTATTGTGTTTAATTTTAAATTTGATTGTATCTTTTTACTAA
This sequence comes from Sinopyrophorus schimmeli, assembly GCA_036325965.1. NCBI lineage: Eukaryota > Metazoa > Arthropoda > Insecta > Coleoptera > Elateridae > Sinopyrophorus > Sinopyrophorus schimmeli. The sequence continues at coordinate 2,084,000 of JARFIZ010000068.1, forward strand.
TAAGATTTTTTTTTAAATAAGTTCTAAACTGAATATAGGTTTATATTAATTTCAAATGCTTACTGAAAACGTCTACTTTCAATTAATAGAAAACAATTTAGAAAAATAAATTAAAACCAAAATAATCACAAGTATTTTAAAAGTGTTGTATGTAATGAACTTATGAACTACCCTACAACAATGGGTCAAACAGTGGAGCCCCTGTGCACAGCACAGGTAGCCACCGACTGTCTTCAGCTAAGAAGAAACAACATCTAAGAATATACCATGACCTTATTACCGTATACGTTATAACCTCTTATAAATTTTCTTTAGTTAAAATGAAATTACCTTTTTTAAACAATTTCAAAAAGAAATACTATTTAAATTACATTTTTAAAGAACTAACCTCGGCTCTTTTTCAACTTCATTGAATATAACGCCGACACACAAAGAAAAAAACAGTTACAAAAAATAACTTACTAACTAACAATAAAATTAATACAAATACAAAGAAAATTATAAATAATAATCTTATGGTCTACAACAGCATAGACTTTAGTATTAAACGATAGCTCTTAATAACCTGATTCAAATAATAAATAATTTTTTTCAAAAGACAATAGAACCCGAGTTAGTCTATTTTAAATATTTGGAGAAGTGGTGGTAGAAAAAAAGAAAATTTAAAATTAAAATTTTATGCAAAATTTACACCTTGAAGGATTCTCCAAACTTAAATTTAAAGCCTTATTAATGTTTTCGACTGATTTTCTGCTGATTAAAGGCATTCTTAAAGAATTTAGTAGCCCCTACTAAATGGATAATTAAATTCAAATCTGAGTAACCGATATGTAGATTTATATTTGTTTTTCAAATATTAATGAAATTTTTTTAGAAAGCAATAAAACACCTAAAATTTGGTTTTAAAGTTGTGAAAGTAATAAAGAGTTGATACAATAATCAATTTTAACAATCGATGGGACTTAAAGAATTAAAAAAAAACGGATTTTGAAATTAATCATCAACTATGGCAACTAACAACCCTTTCATTTAACAAAGGCTACCCATGGAGAAAAAATAATAAGAGCTTCATACTTACATCGTTTTGAAATGAGCACTCTTTTGTAGGCTGGCTGTTTGCAAAACTCTACATCCAAAGAGGGCTGAAGGTGGTGTGGTGTAATGCATTTAAATTCCTCTCTGTAAAATAAAGAAACAATTATTATTTGAAATCTTTTACGAAACCTGTGAATATTAAAAAAAATCGTTAGAATTACTATTCACCTTAAATGAAGGATTGTAATGAAAATTATAATAATAAATAAGACAGGACCGTTCGACTTCGTTGTACATTGAAAAATGATTCAAAAATCCAAAGTTTTATGTAAGTGCTGATATAAATACGTCATATCCGCAAACCGCCAAAGCTAAGTCACCTGTTCAAAAGCGATAATGTCAACGAAAAGAGCCTCGATTATTTTAAATAAAATTATCAATCTATTTTGTGAAAAGAAAAACATAATACAGGGTATTACAAACGTATTTGTTCCCACTTTATTTTAATTAAACCATTAACTTTTACTTTACGAACGAGAAAGGCTTAAGCAATTCAAAAATTACTCGACGACCAGCTTACTCAATGCCATTTGTCTTCATACCGAACACTTAAATGACTAAAGTTTCGTTGCATAAAGGCGTTAGGTAAGCAATGAATAAGCTTTATATCTTATCATAAGGCCACTGAGGTGAGCTCTGCTTATTATCAAGCGTCTTTTAAAAATTAAATAAAATTATATGCGTACAGGATGCTAACAAATAAACAACAAATCATTTGCAAACACTTTCGGTGACGAGAAAATGTGTGCTGAAGTGTTAATTTGAAAACTAAGCACAGCTATTTCGCTTAATTACAAAGTAAACGAATTAATTTCGATCATTTTCAAGTACAGCTCTATTAATATCTAACGCAAGGGATGTTTAATATTAACATATATTAGGAAACGATTACTTTAAATAAACTTTACTTATATCGCCGCTAAAACTAGTTTGGTAAAAAATAATTAATATCGGAATTTGCTTTAAGGTAATGCTCGATATGAAGCCACGCGATTTTACTACGAAAGGAATGTTGCGCAGGTCAGTTTACTATTCTCATTCATAACGCAAGATCGTCTGCACATCGATGGCCGCCGATGACGTCACGTCACAATGGCCAATTAGAAATCACACCAAAAACTTAACCTTTTTGTCCTATTTTAGAGTATTACAATTAAGAATTTATAAGAAGAATAAATTCTATAAAATGGTATAAATAACTGTGGTTTAACTAAATTGCAAGCCTTTAGTTTCCAGCAACTTACAATGAAGGAAAAGGTTTTCTACGAATTAAGGCAAGAATCAAATGAAGGTTACTCGGGGGTTAGAATTTGGTCGCTTTTGAGGAAATGACTATGGACATGGTTGTTGTAGCTTTTAGACGTCCAAAACATGCAGACTGAGATTATTTCACAATTTAATCTTTAGAAGTGGAGTTTGTAGTGTTTGAAACATTGTACCGATGATTGGTGTAAATGTATTCAATAACGTTCATACTAGTTTACTTATAATAAATTTATAGGATTGATTTGGAGCAGTCTTCTACTTTTTATAACTTGTACAACTTTATGGATTGGATTATTTGTATGAGTATGTACAACGGAACAAATGGGGAAGATCACTTGCATACAACACATGTAAAATAGGTACATATGGAACTCAAGAATTTATATGAAGATATGCACAATAGAATTGCAATTTCTATATTAATAATGTAGCCCAATTCCTAAAAGGCCTCCATCAATAACTGAATTTAGTTCTATAAATTGGAAACTAATTTTCAATAATATTAAAAGCTTGAATTACGTAGCATTATGAAATATGGTTTATTAAGGGATTTGCATGATGTGTTAACTAAAACTGTTAAAAACCAATGTGATTATAATGTCTGATAGTGTATTAAGATTTAAAGTATGAAAAGCAGAGACAGTAAAAAGAAAAGGACCAACAAGTTCTAATGGATAAAAGGGTTTATTTTATTTACAGGTAATTGAATATTAATTTTGTTTCATTAATAAATAATAATATTTATTTGTTTAAAGGACATAAGACTAATGGTTTTTTTAACAAGCTTATAATTGCTTTAAAGCTTTGAACTGAGGAACATAAAAATGGACGACTTTAAATGCTCTTTGAAGAACTGTTCTATTCAGCTGAGTAGTCAATTTGGAAAACTATGAAATTATTCTGAATTAATCTATGACGAAATTTCTAAATAATTAGATGTAAACAAAGTTGAATCAATAATGTGACTATTATTTTCCGGTATAAAAACCATAACTAAATTGTCAAATTATACATGAAGCAGAAGTACTAACTGTATCATTTGTTATATAACGATCAGGCGCTAAACTGTACATAGTATAGTTTATAATTAATGAAGAATTATAAACTACAGTATACGCAATAAATAAACAACTTTAAAAAAACTCACCCTACATTATTGAAACAGGATTGCAAATGTTGTCCTTTCCATCTTTGCTTAAAAGATTTTCATCGATTAGCAGTCAAATAATTAGAGATTGAAGACTCCTAAGGATTAATGGTCGGCCTGGATGGATGGGAACATCCTTCGAGCAATCGACAATGTAATTCGACTTGTCCTAAAAACATCAGAAATCAGTACCAAAATAATTTTGATTTAACCGGATGAGTAATGAGCAAACATTAACGAATAATGGGTGTTTAACGTCTTCGAAAAAAAAAACGTATCTGTAGCAAAACGCAGACTACAATTTTTCGAAGAGACACAAAGGAACCAACCCAGTAAATTCGGAAAAAAATTTGCATTTTAATAAATAATTTAGAACAAGTAAAAAAGTTATTAATTTTTTCTGGGCTTATTAGTGGAGTTACAACAAATTGCTATATAAATCAAATGCTCCCAAAAGTCCCGATTAAACCGCCCTTGCATAAAAATACAAGAGATATGGCCCTATTTACAAGTTGACACCACTAGCCCAATATGTAAGTTGGAGGTGGTGGTGTAATCTAATTTGTTTTAGATAATGCTAGAAAAAATGAACGTTTCCCAATGCAAAATTATCTCTAGAATACGTTCCCGTATAGTAAATTCGATTATTTTCAAAAACACAAAAGTTACCCCCATTTAAACTTTTGATTTTGAAAAATAAGTAACGTCTAATTAAATCGAAAGCTTCGACATTCCAAAGCGTCAATTATTTTTAAAAATCAAAACTTGAAATTGTTCTAACCGTTTTATTTTTTGATTATTTCCCGAAATCCTTTTATTTCCGATCGTATTGGACCTTATTCTATAGGAAACCGGTGCTAACTCAAAACCCCGCAATTGGTAACATGTTTTCAAAGCAATCTCAACTATGTTTTTTTTTCAAATGGTGTGCCAATTAGGATTTAATTTCGAAACGATGGCAAAGAGGAAGGTAAAAACAACCCAAAAACTGGGGGCCTACCTTTCACCGAAGATTTCCATGGACTGCTTTAGAAGACGTTCGATATTTCCAAAACTGACGTCGGAAGGAGGGTGCGATGTAATGTAGCACATCTTTGTTCGTAGATTCCTTTCTGTAAAAAAAATGGAAAAAAACATGTTAACACAAAACCTTTACGAAAGCTGTAAGTTTTAATAGAAACACGTAGAATTAATATTCACCTTGTTTTAAGGGTCGAAACTTAAATTTGAAGGAGCACATATTTAAAACACAACTATTCAGCTTGATTATACATTTAACAATGAATCATAAATCGAAAACGTTTCTAGAAAGTCGTTAATCGTCATATCAGTTAACCCGAAGCCCATGTAAAAAGAGCTTTGATAATTTTAAATAAAATAATTGATTATTTTATTTTCCGCAAACACCGATAAAGAGTGTTAATAAAAATGTTAGTTCTTACTAAAATTCAATCAAGGCTTGTACCTTATTCCTCCCTTTCATTATGACCAGATCTAATTGTTGCTAAATATAATTTTGAATAGTTATTCATTAAAAAGGAATAAACTTTAAACCGAAATTAATTTTGAATCGTTGAAATAAAGCCCTTTTTAATTATAGAATCTATAAGACATAAACAGTACACCCTTTTAATATAATATTTCCAAAAACTATTGAATTACTTTTTATTTGCAACTTAATGTATTTAAGAAAAAAATAATTCTAGGGGAGGCTTACCTATTGCCAGTTTAGAGCAGTGCCAATTTCAAAATTACAAAATTACAAAAAAGTTTACGTTCAATTAAAAAAGTAATGGTTTTTGCCAAAATCTAGCGGATTGGGTTTAAATGTGAACATTTGGTGGCCTGTCCTAAATTTTAATGCACTGTCCTAGATTTAAAACCGGTTTTTATTTGCGCAGAAAATTGCAATTGATGATGAATGATTTAACAATGAGCAGTAAACTCTGTTTAGTATTCCTTGTGCCTGTTCTAAAAAGATACCAAAATTGTAATACGTACTACAAGTACATGGCGATATTGATCCCTATTTAAAAATATTATTGATTTGATTAGTTATTAAAATAAATTGAATTTATTTTGCAACAAAGTAAATTTATCTCGGTTTCGAACTTCGGTGCAGGTGCACCCCCACCTTGTGGAGTTTTTCGGTGAAATTTTTCGTAATTTTTGATTAGAACGAGTGGCAATCTTGATGGGTATTAGAACTACACATATTGCGCATTTTAGAAAATCGGGGGCTTCGGCAAATGAAAGTGATTCCCACCATGAAATGTGTAATGCTTGTAATGAAATAAACAACCACTTTTACGCGATTCTTTTGTTAAAAAGGACCTATCAATTTAAACGATTTAAAACATTTAATTAAATAAGCAAAGTACTTCTTCGATAATGTCTACGACTGACACAAGTATTACGCCTTTTAGCAGAGCCGAAAGTTATGGTAAGTAATATTTAAACTTTTTATATTGGGGCACCTTAAAAATGTTCCAAGTGCGCCCCCTCATATCTCAGTATGGTTACAGATTTATAATTACATAAATAATTTAAAAAAAATACGCAAATAAAACGATTTAAATTAAAAAATAAAAGAGGTGGGCACCTTTTTTTAATTAAATACCGAAATCGAATCTGTACTTATTACTTTTACTAAAAATGCGCATGAAGTGTTTCGTACACCGGCCTTGATTCTAAAAAAAAAGGGTTTTCGGGGACATATTAATGTTTTCGTTTCACTAATAAATTTCAATTAATAATAACTAAGCAATTTGATCGGTTTGGGGAACTTTTATTAATTAAATTCTTACTTGTAGAACGGAACCTCGCCGAAATTAAGAAACAACAAGCAGAAATGGTACTTTTAGAAAACGAGCAACGAGAAAAAATGTTCAACGATTATTTCGAAAATAATAGATTTAAAGAAGACTCGATTTTCCAAATAAAAAGCGTTAAATTCAGTAAATTTTCTCATAAAAGGATCAAGTTTTATTTTAACCCAAACGATGTAACGCCAATGGTCAGCGGAAAACTAATTTTTTTCATCAGCTTAAAATCCTTCAAATTAGTGGCAAAATACCACTGGCGAGTGAAAAGAGATTACGTTCCAGCCGATTTGAAAAATAAAATATATCAGTTATTTTTTACTCAATACTCATTTGCGTTTGACGACTCCAACATTATCGAAGGAATATTAAATATGTGGGAGATACTACTTAATTGGACTATCAACGATGCCAAATTGCGCATAGAGAGAGAAAAGGTAATACTATTTTAATTGACAAAAAAAAATTAAAAATTAATTAAACTTGTTTTAGTTATACCGCGAAGGGACGGACATGTTCTTGTACGAAGACGACGAACTATTCTTAACAGAAGAAGAAATTGCGGAATTACATCACCGAAGAGAGTTAATTTGGCAAAGGATGCTACCACCACCGCCTCCAGTTAATTTAAAAAAACGGCGGTTGCGCAATTAAATCAAAAATTTTGATTTAAAACTACCTTTAAAAGTTTGATCAATATTTAGGAATAAGATTTATGCAACCAGTTATAATTTGATATTGATTTTCAAAATTGAAACTTAATTTTAAGATATTTAAACCGATATCAAACTGAAAATAGTATAGCTTCAAGATTAATTAAAACATTTAAAAATACTTCAGCGATTCAAAATTTGTTTTTAAAGTCTATTTGTTAAAAAAGGTCAAATACTCACTTTTGGTCTTTTCAGAACAGGCACAAAAGTATATCCCTTTTACAAAACCCTAAAATTTTGAAATAAAATAAAGCATTGATGTCAAACTCATAACAATAATGGGTAACCAATTCTATTTAAAATTAGTAACAAATAAAAAAACTTTAAAGAATAAAATGTCAATTAAAATGTAAATATATTATCAGCCTTCGAGTCGCGTTTAATTTTTGGGGCTCTATATTTAAAAAAAATAAAAAAGGATTGTCCGTAGATCCTGAAAGCATATGAAGTGCTCTTCCACATTGTCGCTCGAGTTAATTTCACACGCATTGCTTGGGTACAATTTATTTAAAAAATTACAAATTCGCAATTAATCTGTAACTTGGGTTAAAAGTCGATAAAGTACCAGCACGTACCGAAGTTTTATATAAAGGCCATATGTAGCCCTATCGTTCTCTGGCATTACTGTTACAGGCAGTAATAATACGGCTATATACCCCTATATTCAATCTCAAAAATGAAATAGCAATTCACTGATGTGAGATAAGCGCGCAATCTAATTCTAGTAAGCTTCGTATTTTAAAAACTAACTAACCTGGGTTTGGATCGGCTAATGACATACGATTTATGTCCCATCGTCCGGCATCAACAAATATGCCATGGATAATCACTCCATCTTTGGGGGGCTGAACTGCCCCATAAGCTTCATAGACCTAAAACCAATTATTCATATTTTTTTTTTAATTGATTGTAATTTTAATACGCACATCAAAACTTCTTGGTCGACGTAATAGGGTAAAATCTTAAAATCGTATTTTAGTTGATCGACTGGTAAATTATACTTTCGAGCGTGAGTTTGCAAAGTTCCAGTTAAAAATCCTTGAGTAAAATAGAAACCCGACAACCAATATGGTGGGGGATGGTATGATTTCAACCACATCTAAAAAGATTAAATATTTAAAATTCAATTACATAGAAAAATTAAAATTAATTACGCACATAAAATCCAAACGTAGTTCTAAGTCGTGGAACCAACTTCCTAAGCTTCTTAAGGGCGGATAAGATCGAGAAGACCACATGATAGGAACCTAAAATTTAATTCGATTAGAAAAGAAAAATCTAAAAGGGCAGTTTTATAATGACCGGATAGTCTTTTACTGTTAGTCAAGTTATGATTTATACAAAAGTTTATAAATTGCAATAATTTTCTTAAAAGCGGTTGGATAAATATATGAATTTACAAATATTATATTTGAAAAATATTTTAAATCTACGCATCGCTTTTATAAAGGTATTCAACTGACAAAATAATATTAGGTAATAATTATTAATCATAATACCTGATTATTGGTAAAAGCTTTAAAAACTTCTTCGAGGTCTTCAGACATAACAACCAATCCTTTGATAGCTTTTTTTTAGATTATTTATAGAAGTATAAGCTATAAAAGCTTATTAAAACGATCCACTTCTTGCATAAGTACTGTTGTTAATGAAGGGAAACGTCCCTTATCGTCTCTCTATTAAAAATCATAATTGCAATATAAGAAAAAAACGCAATAAAAAAATACAATTTGATGATTCTCAATCTCCAAAATCAAAAACTGTTTAATTTATACATTTAGCCCCCTCGCCCCATAAGTAACAATAATATAATTAATGCATTTGAACTATTATCGCAAAAAAAGAATGAATTGTGATTTTAATTCATATTTTGTGCCTGCTCCTGCTTTATCACGGATTTGAAAATCATCCTATATAAAATGATTAAACAACTCTAATACCTTGTATAAATGTGGATGAGCTTCTTCAATGCTAATACTTTTCAGAATAACCGTTATCACTCCTTCGGCTAATTCAAATACAATCTCGTCACTCGATTTTCCATCGCCTCCACCCCCAGCACGAGGCTGACTCTCCATTATTGTTCGTAACACCGTTTGCATTTCTTTAGTCTAAATTTTCAATTCATTTTAATCTCTCTCAAAACAGATAATTTCAAATTTCTTACTTGATAAGCAATGTTTGCATTTTTGTGATTCCCAAAAATTTCTGGTTCTTCAATAATCGGCAGCGTGTCAATGAAATCTCTATATTCCTGTATTTTTTCAAATTGGGGACAAAAATAGACCCCCGATCGCGAGTAAACATATTCAGGATCGAGGATTTGTGGTGCGAAGAAACCCTTTAAAATTGTTTTTAGGCAACGTAAGTCCCAATAGTCGGTTACGCGTCCGCCGTATGTTATTTCACCGAAATTAATGACAAAATTTAATTCTGAATTTTAAATCGCATACAGTAAAAACCTGTTATGTATTCCAAAGCATCCCATGGAATAGTTCCACCGCTGCAATACAACTTTAGGGTATTAAAAGCAAATTCACGGTCACTATCGTTAAATTCATAAGTTATATTCCATCCCAAAGCGCCGAATTTCTTACGTTCTTGAATTACAGCGTGAAACATACATAATCCGAATAACATGGTCCTCCAATTTTGTCGCAAAGCTGAGAATTTAAGTTTTAATTAAAAATTATCAATAGAACTGATCAATTAACTTACGATGATCTCAAAGAACTCGTCCAACATGTCGACTAAAGCTCGCTTTACGTTGGCTTTCAATCCTTTCGGAGGCTCATTCGTTACTTTAACACAGTTTTGTAAAACTGACACTGGGAAACATCTGGATGGCATCGAACTTAAGTACAAACGAAATTCGTTATGAACTTTCGATGGATCTCCAACAATTTTTAAAATGAGGCGCTCCATCGACAACATCCAAGATGTTGCCAAATGACAATTCTATTTGATTAATAACAATTATTCAAAACATAATTTCGTTATATACTCATATACTTAAAGAAATATCCAGTCTCCTCGTGCTAATCCCGAATGTATGAGTTTTTCAGCAACTGGACCTTGGCCTTGTCCTAGGGAAATAGATTGAATTCTTTCTCGGTATCCCATATCGGCTGCAAATCTTTGAAAAGCTCCAAAAGGATCAGATCCTGTGCTCAAATCGAAAACTAGAGGAACTGAGTTTGAAATGTCTTGATACCTTAAAAAAAATATAACTATCAATTAAATATGGGTATTGATTTTTAAATTGCAATGTAATTGTAGTTTAATTACAAAATTTGTAAGGAAACTTGAGGGCTTTCGACGAATTTCTGACCAAGTTTAATCCGAACATATTCGGTAATTACAAATATTACCTTTTCTTCCCGTAAGGCTTTTAGAAGCATTAGCTTTTCGAAATCGTCTAAATATGTGTTCCATTCTATTTTACTTTTTCTTGCGTTTGGACTTAATGCGATGACCTGCGAATGCCAAGTAACTTAATCAGTTTTCGTTTCTTTTTTAATTAAATTAATTAAAACTTACTTGTTCGAAATCTTCGATTTTGATCGTCATTTGAGTAAGTATTTCGGAAGGTAAATATTTAAAGTTTTCATAATTATGAGCGAAAAAGTTGGCGCCCAACCACATCGCCTCAGTTAAAGCTGGACAATCGGGCTTTTTATCCATGGCAGGTTTAGCACCTACAGCCCCCCTTAATAAATAATTGTATTGGCTATCGTGAATAATTCCTTGTTGCAAAAATACTGCTATGTTTAACATATAACTAAATACGAGTTTGTGTCTCTCAAATAAGCCTCTTGAAACGTTCGTATAGATAGAAACTGTTATCTCACTATTTAGAATTTCGAGACGAGTAGGTGAATAGTCATTTTTTGCGCTGGTTACAATAACCGTACAAAATACCTAAAAAACAAAAATTAATAGGATTTTGAAAAGCAATAATTAGTATGAACAATACCTGATTAACGTATTCGAGTGAAAATTGATACATGGGATCAATTTCTGATAGTTGAGCTACAACGAAATATAAAACAGATCCTCTCGTTGCAACTGAGCGGTATTTTCCTCGTGCGATTGATATCTTTTCTTCTGTGGCTTCGGTTTCGATTAAACGAGCCGCAATAATGGCAGAAGTTTCCTAAAAGTAATCCACAGTAAACCTTACGTTAAAAAATTCGAGATCGATAAGATTTACCTCACTCTCGTTTAACGTGTCGATTAGTTCCTCGTCATCTAATATGTTTCCTTCAGATGCAAAGAGAAGTTTTAAAATCTTATCTTCTATGTTTTTAAGCCGGCTTTTATCGCTGTTTATTCGGATTATCAATTCTGTTCTTTGTTTTTCAAAGTCTGGTCTATCAAGTCTGACCACATCTCTGAAAATTGAAATTAATTAATAATACCAATTTTCTTTTTACTAATTTAAATAAAATTAAACTTAAGCCAATAATTGATCTTCCAATCCAGAAGGAGTTACGGTAAAATTAACAATAGTAACTTGAATACAAATTTCTGGCAAATAATTAGGGTTTGATAATTTGGTCGTAATGTAAAATTTAAAATTACTATCGTATTCAACATCCGAATCCCCAAGTCGAATTAATAAGCGCCCTCCCTAAAGATATAATTAATGATTACTAACTTCCCTTTTGATATAAAAAAAACAGTACCTGCACAAATGTTTGTTTAAGCAGAATAGGTGCAAGAGTAGGATCTAAGGTTTCACCAACTTATATATATATATATATATATACTTATATATTTTCATTATTTATTATAATTACTAAAAGGCATTATCGTTTTCCTATGTAAGAGGTGCCCTCGAACACATTTCCGAAAAAAACAATTGATTATAGCGTATAATAAAAAAGTTAGAAAAGACCTTCTAATTTTTAAAGCCAAACCAAGTCCAAAATTCAAAAAGCCATTATTTATTATAATTACTAAAAGGCATTATCGTTTTCCTATGTAAGAGGTGCCCTCGAACACATTTCCGAAAAAAACAATTGATTATAGCGTATAATAAAAAAGTTAGAAAAGACCTTCTAATTTTTTTTGAAAAATAATACACATCTAAAAATGTCGAAAATTTTTACTGTTAGTGGGGTAGCAGAGCAAAATGGCTCCGGCTATGGACACTACGGGCCCATAAGTACCTCCCCCTAAAATATAAAACAAATCTATTTTTTGCAATTTATCCAAAAAGAAAGCAAAGCGGTTAACGAATTTTGGAGATTTTGAGTTGGCACCGACTTACTATTTGGGACGCTTTTTACTATTTCCTTCTTTCTTTATTAACATTTTCTAAACACAAAAGTGAATGATCACTCACCCTTGAAAGGCTTCATCAGCTTCTTCATTTCACTCGTAGAACGGCCCCACCATTCGGATCCATTAAAGACGACTGCACAAAGAACGATTCGGTCGGCCCCAAAATGCAACTTTTCTCATCGTCCAACATTCACGCACTTTTATTACTTGAAAAAACACCATCCCCTTTTTGAATTACTTTGAAGGGACCACTACTTAAGACTCCGGAAAATCACAAAACGGTTGTGTCGTCGAATTTCCAAAAAAGCATTAAAATTTATATCAAATTATAACGTCTGTTCCGGAAGTTTCTGTTCAGTCAAACCTCTGGAAAAGTACAATTATTAGTCAACATCATTTAACCGAGCCCTTATTTTAACAGCTTTTAAACTGCTTCGCAAGAGAACGCGTGAATGACTAAAGTTTAGTTGCATAAAGGCGTTAGGTAAACAATGAGTAGGCCTCGTATCTTATAAGGTCCACAGAGGTGAGCTCCGTCCATTATCAAGCGATAAAATAATCGCGGTTATTAAAATATAAAATAAAATTATGTGTCTACAGGATGCTCCAAAAAATAAACGACAAATCTTTCGCAAACCCTTTTCCTAATGTAAAATAACCGGGGAATGCGAACTTAAAAACTAAGCAGAGCTAACTGCGTTAATTACAATGTAAACGAATGAATTTCTATTATTATTCAGTGCAGCCTTACAAATATAATAATGATTTATTAATAAACAATTTATTTTATTAAACATTTGTTCTATCACCGCTAATCAGCCCGAGAAAAATTAATTAATATTGCAATCTGTTCGAAAGCAATGTTCACAAGGATCCATGCTGTTTTACTACGTTTAGGAAGAACGCAGGACCTTGACCCAGGTCAGTTTACAACTTTCTTTCATTAGGCCAAGGTCGCCTGCGAAACAATGCAGTCCAGTGTCCGTAAACATAACCAAACTTTTCAAACGTTAAAAATAATAATTTATATCAATTAAACATTAACTTCTACAAATAAGTGTGGTTTAATTAGAATGCGAGCTTTTAATAGACGGTTTGAACAAATTACAATGAAAATAAAAAATGTTCGCTGCACCGAATATAAAATTGGTTAAATTTCTAAGCTAACATCATAACTAAACTCTTTGTAATACATTATTTATGCACCCTTAAGTTAAATTATATATATATATTTACCATTAAAAAACTAAATTCACTCTTATAAAACATTACAAGAAGCACTAACCTAATTCCGTTTTCAGCTGTAACATACTTTATTTGGGTAACAATTAATTCAAGAAAAATGCCTGCTAGCGCCATCTCGGAACACTTTGCTCCACTTTAGAATGAAATTTAAACTTTTTAATCAGATTTTAACTATTTTATTCCTTTTGTTATAGGAATAACGTAAATTACTAAGGGCCTTAAATTGCAAATAATTAAATTTTACTGGTCTTTTATACAGACTCTTTAATCCGAATTATTCAACTGTCCTATCTCAATGTTTATAAGTTAAAGAGCATGAGTCCATTTGCGAACAGATTAATACTAAATTTTTATTACCCAAAATAGTTACAGTTGTTAATGCTTCTGAATTCTTACAAATATAACATTATTATGCTGTAAATACCTACGAAAATGGTTTCCTAACTTAACAATTACATACATCTCATCTTCAAAGATTTTTGGATAACAAAAGGCACAAAAGTTCCAAAAATGACGACAAAACTATACAAAAAAAGTCGTATCTTAAAATTGTATAGAGACATATAAATTACAAGTGAAACCTTGCTATGTACAAAAAATTATAGGTTTTAAAAATAGTTTCTTGCACACAAATTACATTTGATTTAAAATCAAAAATAAAATATACAATAGAACAGGCACTACCTTATCTTATGTATTTGTATAAAAATAACTCATACATATTTTAGGTTTAGGTAACTTAATAAACAATTATGTTTAACTTTGGTTATTCTACCTTCGTAGCTCTCTTTGTAAAGAACGTGTAAATCTCTGACTTTTAATTACGGTTTGTTTGGGCGTTGTATTAACCTCTTCCTCCGTTTTAATTCTTTTCGCTGAGACATTTGCATCGTGACTTCTTAAGCTCCTTCTTAATGGAGGGGCTTCTTTCTTTTCCTCTGCCGAAGAGGGTGGAGATACACTTGTATCGTTGTTTAATTTTTGTAGAACTCTCGATTTGTTCCAATCCCTTTTGTTCCTGGTTCCAGATGAACTTGGAGTTTGTTCACTTGGATTTGGCTTCTTGGTTTTAGGATCGGAGTTAACAGAGCCTCGTAGCCTATATTGCCTTGTATTAATAGTATTTTCTTGGCCTTTTTTAACTTCTTCTTTCTTTTCTCTTACTTTCGTTACACCTTTACTATTTCGACCTCTCAAAACAGGTCTGTTTTCATTTTCTCCGAAGGACTATCGCATTTAGTTTTTTCTTTAACTAAAGAGGGTTCGCTGCTGGATTGGTCTTCTTCGGCTTCAACTAAGCTTGAAGACACTTCATTGATTTGTACATTTTCATCATTCAATGCTCTAACATCGTAACTTGTACTTTCGCGCGTTTTTATTACAAAGTCCTTGTCCACATCTTCTGTATTTGTACCTATTTCGCAAACCGATTTATCGAAAGAATCATTACAAGTGGGCGAATCCAATAATTCATCCTGTTGTACTGTCTCTACGTTTTTAGCGGAATGCTCAGCTGAAATTTGACGCAACATATTACTAGCACTCAAGTTACTTTGGGAGTCTTTGTCTGAAGAATCCACTTTTGTGTTTTCGTCGATGGAATTAGTTTCTGAATCATTCATGCAAAGGCGTTTAGGAGTATTCTTTTCCTCGTCTCCAAATCTAGTTACTATTTCCAATCCACTATCGGGATAAGCTTTTCTCTTGCGGTCTTGCAAAACCTGAGCTTTTGGTGGGCCTGGAGGATCTAAAAATAAAGTAATAACTGATGTATTATCAGCTCTCATTTTAGTAGTAGACCATCTCTCTAAAGCCTTTTCCACTAGGCATTTACTAGGATTTATCCAAATTTTATTAGTGTCGTCGCTTAAAACAGAATCTTCATTATGCTTCTCAGCTTTTTGAACAATACTGACAACCATTTGCGGACTCAGCATGTTGTAGAGACCATCGGTGCCAAAGACCAAACACCTAAAAGAATTAGCATCGATGGGCACCACCAAGCAATCAGGATCTGGAGAAACAACAAATTCATCTAACTGAGAATTATACGACCACAAATCTCCTAAGCTACGAGAAACTGCTAAGAAAGGAATCTCATCAATTGGTGTTGAACGTCGAATGGGGCCTTGATGTCCCAAACGAGGTCTATTCCACACAACTCTGGGTACTCCAGACTTTGCAATAACTTTCCCACCACATTGTTCGATCCTCTGTATTTCACAAGCACTTTCTGGCTTGTGATCCTTCGTTAAAGGTCTTGCAATCCATTTATCAGAGTTTGGATCTTGATAGCCTAAAAATACCTTACACTTACAAGCTTTAAATCAGTATCTCAAATTACCTAATACTATTCCAGAGTCTCCCACATGTCCTATGTATATTTTGCCTCGTCTGAGAAAAGCTATGCTCGCTGTTGTACCTGCGGTACTTGGTAATCCAGATGGTGTTTTGGGCCATTTGGCTAAAACGCAATAAAATCAATTAAATGTTTAAGTTAATAGTAATTGTACCTTGTTCCCGCCACATAGCATAATGAGTGGAAATATAACCTTCTTTAATGGCTCGAAGTACATCTTCATCGTTGTCCGACCAAAAATTTTTCTGTCGAACAATTAATTCGAGTAGGTGCTCCTTAGCATATGCAGCAGCTTCTGCTCCGCCATGACCATCGTAAATACCAAAAAAGGCATACTCTAAGTCCTTTTCGTCTTCTGTTTGTTGATATGCTACTGAAAAGAAATCTTCCATGTACTTTCTACCTCCTTGGCGACAATGCCCTGTGACACGTAAATTGACGCCAATCGATGCAGGCATCTTTATTTTTCTCTTAGGAGACTCAATTAAACAACAATCAACGGTTTAATCTTATTAAAACACATTTAATTTCACATTTTTGGTTAATATAACTGTCATTGTACTAATGGTGTCAAATTTTAGACGCGTACACCCATCCTTCTTTAACCAATGCAATTAAGATACAAAATTAAAAGTAGCGCCTCTAGCGAGAGAGTGCCGGAATTATTTGTAGGTCATTTTATAGCGCCAATTACAAAACATAACCTTTAAATCTACAAAGATAAAATACTTTATATACTTATATAAATAAATGTACTCGACTCTTTATGTATATAGGTATATATATATATATATAATCTATACAAATTTAGTTATTCGTAGAAATTACCTACATTAGTTCTGCAATTAATATTCAAATAAAAGATCTTCAATGGCACTAAGTCCCGATGAGTAATTGCTGTTGGAGTCATCTGTATCAACAGACACGTCCGTCCAGCTACTATCACTATCGTTGTCAGGGTCTCCATCATCATCTTCGTTATTCCCATTATTGTCGTTAAGATTAATGCCTTCAAGTACAGTGGACACTGTTCCGTTCTCAGATCCATCATCGTCTGAGCCATCCATATCTTCCTCGTCGTCTTCCTCCTCCTCTTGTTCGTCTTCGTCGTCTCTTCGTCTACCCACGTCATAAATTCGTACTACGGATTCTTGTGGCGCAAAATAAATGCCTTGGTTCTCCACAACCGCAATTTGTGTATCGAAACGATTGACAGCCAAGTCATAAACGTTTCTCTTAACATCAAAAGTAGCTATACTAGAATAATCAGTAGCATCGACCGTTTTAAAACTAGAATCGAAGGTAGGATCTTCATCGGCCTCTTCTTCGAGAGCAATCGCATAAATGGTACTGTTAACAGGAGCAAAAACAGCTTGACACTGATTTAAAACTGGCACCGTTTTTAACAACTGATAAGTTCTAATGTCCCAAACTTCAGTGTTAGAAACAATTTCTAAACCATTAGGATGAAAGACGCCGCTCTGTGTTTGATTTAATTTATCCAACTTGTGGATTTCTTTTCCGGAGCTTGCATCGAAGAGGACTCCATCGGACAACACCAGTGTATCGTGAGGGTTAAACGTTGCTTTGTTTCTCGTGTACTGATTACTCACAGTTGGCACAAGTCTATGGATTGCTTGTTCTGTATTAACATCGTAGATTGTCGCTGTTTCGCCTTTGGTTCCTACTATTCTATCTTGGACCGTTTTACTAAATTCTACGTACTCCTCGTCGTCGAAAGAACACTTTAATTCGTAACCACTAATGCCCCAGAGAGCTGAGGGTGGACGTCCCCAGCTCGAGCTAGTTAACAAAAATTTGGAATCTCTGCTGGGCTCGATGTGATAGACATATCGATCGTGAGCTGTAAAAGAAGATTCTTCGTTTCCCGTGTGTATATTAAACATGTGGACATCGCCATTGTAAGACCCAACAACGACGCTTTGGTCCCCTGGCATAAACTTAACACAAGTATAAAAACCATCATCGTTGGGATATCGAAGGGTTTGAACAGGACAAAATCGGCTGTGGATGAGCTTTCGATCGAGCACCTTCGACTGGTAGCCAATCTGCCTCCGAGCACATCTTATCACAAAATTATTGGCCGCCTGTATCTTAGGCTTGGGATCGGGGCACTTGTGAGGCGAAAATAAATTAAACTGTGGACAAGTCGCCATAGGATTCTTACACAGGGCATGCTGATTCGTCAAATACTCAGTTATGATCGAATCCAAAGTAATCCTAGGTTGCTCGTTGCAAGCAATCGCATTCTCGTTCAGTTGGGGTACCAAAATCTTAACGTGGGGCTCAGCCGCGAGTTGCTTCTGCAGACGAGGTTTCTGAACGACGGTCGTAGGTGTTGCAATTTTTTTCTTAATTTTAATCGTGGGTGTTACACCGTTCACAGCTGCTGTTGTTGTTGTTGTAGTTGGAGAGTCTTCGATGCTTAAATTAAGGCTTGGGTTACTCCGATGGGCCGGGGATGTAAAAGACAGCCGGGCCCTGTTAGGCGTCGACGGTGTGGTATATCGAAATTTATTAGGGGGATGCACATTATTCAATTGTAAATTATTAGCCAAATGTGCTTCTTTCTGCAAAGTAGATGCTGTTTCTGATAATCCTTTCGAAGCCAAATGCTGGTGGATGAGTTGAAGGAGCTGTTTGTCGTTGAAATGTATTTTAGTCTGCGCCACAATGTTAGCCTTATGGATGTTGCCCAGAGAGACATCTAACTCGTTACCGGTGTGCTTGGTTTTCCCAGAAAGGCGTTCCAAAAGCTCCAGAGCATGCTTTTGAAATGAAACGTGTTCCTGGCGCTTCTCTTGGAGAATGGGGTCCCTCATTAGCGTCTGAAGCTGTCCACTCGTGAGGAGGGGAAGCTTGGAAACAATTTGACGAACCGTTTCAGATCTAGCTAATCCTGCGAGTGCCTTGCACGCTAAAGTTCTTATACAATCGGCGTCTGTGATGGGTGTCTTGGTGTTCATTAGTTGTAGAAGGACCATTATGCCACTATTCGATCGTACACTTTCCCACACTTTTTGTATAAGTTCCTCGGAACTCTTAAATTTTGTTTTTTTACTGGGGGAACTCGTCCCTCCAGCTGTTGTAAAACGAGAAATCGTAGCCCCAACCCTATGAATTGGGGCGCATACACAATTAACTATAACTCTTAGTGCTGCCTTTTGGACATCTGCATCAGCGACTATCTCACCATCGGCAGCACCTAAAATAATATTAATTCCAACTGTTACAGTCTCTTCTGGTAAATCGACTCGGTCACAGAACAATAGAACAACCTTTGGTATAACACAAGCAATAGCTAGACCATCGAGAGCACATCGAACAGTCTCAGCTCTACCACTGTAATTCCACTCGTAAGCAAAAGCGATTATTTTCAAAAGTAGAGTAATCCCACCCAGCTTGAGCAGCTGATCGACTGGTTCCCAATGGGCCCTAAAAGGCATCGACTGCAGAAGAGTTTCAATCTGTTGTTGAACTTCTTCGGGAGAGAATTTACAGGCCTTGTAGCTCAATTGAGGTGGGATCGGAGGAACTGAAGATCTTTCGTTTGGTCTCAATTGTGACCTACGTACTTGTTCCACTTTTATGTGTAAATGCGCCTCTAAATATCTTTTGTAGGCGACACAAACGTGTCGCACGATTTGGCGAGCCGCACATTCGGCATCTTCATTCAAACCTGCTATATCTTCACTCGAGAGAATGGGGAGCGTCGCTATTACGTTATGTAATTTTCTTAAGCCATCCTGCTCGTCGAATTCTTCTAAGATGATGCGAAATTGGAAGGTTAGCCCAAAGAACATTGTAGCGTGACATCGCCCAGAATCATGTGAGCACTCCAGGAGCCACAGGGCATACTTAACGAGATTGCTTATAAGGTATTTCGGTGATAAAGACACACGCTCCATGGCTTCTTCACAATAGCCTAAGTAATAAAGGCATATCGATACACCAGTGGCTGCAATCGATGGCCGAGGCACTTCCAACAACCATTCTAAGCCTTTGCCTTGAATAAACTCCACAGAAAATTTCTTATGACATAACAGAGCGGCTAAATACTTTAAAGCTTCGAAAGCAAGTCTTGCTTCTTTGGTTTCTTTTATGTTTACGTAATATAAAATTAAATCCAAAGCGTTGTGTTCAAAGACATGGCTTAGGAACTCTTGGTACTCTCCCATTGGTGTTAAATATCTTAAAATCATTATTTGTTTGGTTGCTAAGGTTGGAGGATACATATGAAGATTACCAATTACGTAGCTCTCCATTTCGGCCCAAGATGAATTACTGGTTTCCGAGAATAAACCACTAGTGTTTTTCATATTTGGGCTACATCCTGCAGAGTCAACGTCTAATTTTATACGTTTTCTTTTGCGTTCTGGGGTGTCTTCATCGCTTAAAAGCACTTCTTCAACACCTAAAAAAATAGTTAATTAGTTTAATTAAAAAATGAAAATGCAAAGAGAAATTTGAAGAAGCTCACCATTTATTTTGACTTCTTTCGCAGGCCTTTTAGACGTTCTATGTTCCTGAGAAGTGTTATAAGGTGGTGATTTAAAACCTGATAAGTGCGCAAAAGGTCTAATGATAGGACTGCTGGCAGTAGTAGCTTCCTTACTCTCTTGGAAGGTTCGTAAACGTTTCAACATTAAAGGAACTAATCTACCGTTCTGTTCTCTATATCTGGAAGCAATTTCTGGAATTTCCATAGCAGCGGCTAGAAGACCAGTTGCATAGCTTTGTAAAGGCTCGATTGAATTAGTAGTCCATTTGATTAATCGTTGGATTAAGCCTTCCATGTCTGGTTGGAAGACGACTGATGTTTCTAAGCCAGGCATTACATCTAACATTATTCTACAAGCTGCTATGTTCAGCTCGTCCACATTGCGGCCTGTTACACCAGACCTGCTATAATATGTGTCTCGTAAGTAGTCATTAACAAGCTTAGTCATAAAATTGTCTTTCCGAAATAATACTTTGAGAATTTGTCCTAGTTTGCATTCTGGATCGGTTCGTGATGGATGACGTTCATCGAATGGATCTGGATCCATTTTTAAGTAACTTTCAGTCTCCAATTCTATTTTCTCTGCTAACTTAACAAGTGTGGGTACGGGATTGTAGTTGGGTTGACCGTGAGTTTCCTCCCATTCTCTTATGATTGCTGTTACTTCGGTTAGTACATTTGATGCGTTTGGATTCTCCATTTTCACAATTTTACTAGAATTCTTTGTAAAACAGTCTTTAAAGTATGCTAACATAACCTATATTACCTTTCACATTGTTCACGAGTTTCACTTTAATTATTGTCAAGAATTTTTGACAGTGCCTAGGTGATACTTGCGGTTGTCCACAGATGGCAGGTAAAGCACCATTTAAAACTCAATTTTAAATAATCTAAAACTAGACAAAATTATTAACAGCTTAATTTAGAAGATAAGACACTAATAATTAATTTTGCATTGACCAAAATAAATCACAAGATTGTTAAGTTTGAAAAGGCCATCATCTAAATTGAATAAATTGACTGGACTAATAATAACAGAATATATCTCGACAAGATACGATTAAATATTAAGATTTAACTGCCTATATTTTACAGTTATAATATACAATCGAAACTTGAAATACAATAAATATACAAAGTGTCTTAATCACAAGAATTACGATGCATATAACTACATCATAATAAATGTAACACCCTGCATACACGCTATTATATTAAATTAAAAACACGGAGTTTTTAAAGTTTCCTTACAACTCTCTATTCTAATTACAGATAGGTAATGTTCACAGAGAAAGATTATAGGGATGTCTCCTGAAATACTGGCAAAAAAATGTAAGTACGGAGCCTGTAGCTAAAGTAAACATACTAAAAAATGAGGCAGACTCGTTACAGGAATGTCGATATAAAAACTGAGAAAATTAAAAATACATAAAACTAGATACAAAAAATATATATATAAAATAAATACTGTGTGTGTAAAAAATAATACTGCACATTAATTGTTAAAACACAAAGGGCAAGGTGAATATAATAACATGGCAAATATTATAAGTATTTACAACCATTACATAAATTTGTGCTTTGCAGTTAATAGCACATGAGGACGGTTATTCCTTTTTAATTTCTAGCTGCCTTTTTTTCGAGATTCAACGTGCTCTTCTGTATCTCACTGTTAAGATACGAAAGCTTATTTTCGTTATTTAAAGTAAAATCAGACTCACATTTATCAAAAATAAAAAAATCCTCCCCCTCGTAGGCCAAAGTAAGCATCACACGCACATTGACATAGAACATCGAATTATTTTGTAAAAAATTAAAGTAAAGTGTTTCATATAGTCTACTATATACATATAAAAATGTACATCTCCTTTCTCTATGCAATGACAGGGCATCGTAAGAATCAAAAATTATTCATCGAACCCAATCGATGAACAACCTTTGACCAAAATCGTGTACACACCCGTGTACATCCCTAAGACACCCTGCTTATTTTATTAATAGTACGTACTCTAGGACCTAAATTAATGGCAATAAAGCCTCGATGCATTGTTATTACAATTAAGCATCGCTGTAATGATTCAAATCGTTTTGTTTCTTAAGTTTTTTCGGCTTCTCGTGCTCTGTATCTTGGAGGTGTCTAAATCTAACAAAACCCTGATCGTCAACGAGCATAGTGTCGGGAATCTGATGTCTAGCGTCATGATTAGGCAACGTCTGCACCCCCAGATGAGGCCTGGGATGATTCTTCCTAGTTCTACCAGTAGACCTACGTCCGGAGGTGTTCGAAGAATTCTTCGACCTCCGATCGAAATCACTGCGTTCGAACTCATTGCGAGTTCTTTCGTATTGATTATCTACTGGCTCACTGTAGACGTTGGTCTCCTGCTGATAATCCTCATTGGTGTACTCCAAGTCGTACTTGGGCTTTGTGTAATATTTCCGAGCCGAAGTCCGTTCGTTCCTTAAAGAATTCTGAGCACCACGTTCAAACTGATCGATGTTTTGACGAACACGATCCACTTCGAAACGCTCGGAGCCCCATTTAGGCCGTTCGAATCTCTCAAAGCTCCCTGTTTCGTTATCACTAGTCCTGTACCTCTCCAAAGTCGATTTCTTATCAAACGAGTCGTTCTGAAACGAATTCTTAATCAAATTAGGCCTTTCGATCGCTTCAGATGGAATGTTATCCATTGCCATCTCGTTCCGACTGTAATTGAGAGCGTTGGGGTTAGTCGTGCAATTATTAGGGAAAATATTGTCCGTGCTCGAATCGGAAGTGGTGCAAGGAAACAGCGGGAAGCCCACGGTCTGCTTCTCCCTTTGGGACATCTTCAGGCTCACTACGATAGCCAGAAGTGCCACGATCGCAATTTCGAGCACGCGAACCGACAGCTCGAAGCCCCACAAAATCCAATGGTGTTTAATTTCATAAAACCTATCCACTTTGATAAAAAAGAGCGCGTACAGCTGGATGAAACCCAAGAGCACAAAAAGAAGGGCGACGGCTATCGTAATGTGAGAAGCGTAACTTATGTTCTGCGTACACATTTCTGATAAGTTTTGGGTCTTCTTTGCTAAGACATTTTTGATTATTTTGTACAAGTACAGGTAACTGAAGCCTAAGGCCCAACACAAAAGGACGAAAACTGGCTTACAGACTATCAAGCTCGCACGATCGAAATGACCCAACGTTTCTACTATGCTTAGACAGAAGCACAGGCAGATGTGCATCACGGCGAAAACCACCAAGAACACGGGCCGCGTTTTCACTTTCAAATGGTTCAACGTTCGCTTTAGCAAAAACAATATTAAAACTGCGAAAGTGGTCGCCAGTAAACTCAAAGGAAAATTGTGCAAAAATTCGTATAAAAAGATATTAAATGATTTGGCGACGTTGTAAGGATCGTAAGTCAAATAAAAGATCCTCAGCACACAAATTACCGTTAACAACAAATGAATCGTAAGAAAGTAACTTTTTGAGAACATATGCGGGTCATTTTCGTATCGTATGAGCTTATAAATCGAGAATATAGCTAAGAGTATATAAATAAAAACGACTAAATAAACGTGGACGTTCCAACAGATGAGCCAGACTTCTTCGGTGTTGGCTTTTGTAACGTTCGATTCCTTCTCCTTAACGTTGGGAAGGTTAAGAGCGTCCGAGTTTTCTGTGGTGGTTTCGTCGTTACGAACCATCTCTTTTCGACTTGTAACCCCTTCAGGTTTACTCTCTTGGGAAGTGACAGCGTCCCTCTTCTCGTTATCCTCCTTCGAAGTCTCTTCGACCACTTCCTCTTTGACCTCGGGCTCATCCTTCCGAGAGTCCTGCATTCTCGTATTCCCTTGCACATTTTCAGTCACGGGGGCCCGAGCCCTGTTATTTTTCTCCTCGGGCCTGTGCATCCGAGGCGTGTCGGTGACAGTCTTCAAAAGGATATCTGGGATGTCGTCGTGCCGCCCGTTGGAACCACTGAGGATCCTCGTAATGGTCGGAATGTAGCCCTTTTCATACTCGAAATTACTCTCGTTTGTATTGCGAAACCCCGAGAATTCTCCAAGTCGATCAATGTTAACGTTTTGAGAAGGAGTGTTAAGGGTTTTCTTGCGCTCATTTTTATTGTCGGTCTGTGAGTCATTCCTTGGCATCTCTTGCGGCCTTTCTACGTTGATCACCTTGCTTGGAGGTAAATCTGGCCGAAAAGGAATTCGATCTTTGCTGGGCATAAGAGACGGAGGAGGAATGGGGCGTCTGTTGGCGAAGCTGTCTGAGTTTGTGCCCCTGAGCGTTGGTTTATCGGCGAAAGGGCTCAAATACTCTGGTGGAAGAGGTGGCGTGAAGAAGGCCCGACTGGGTGGAACGTAACTTGGCACATCTTTGCTGTAAATTGATTTAGTGGGGCGCATATTTCGGAGGACGTTGTAGCTTGTTGTGGTTTTGTATAAATTTTCTGTGACTTGTTCAGCCGACCGGCCCGAGTCGTAATCAGGTCTCAATCGATCGTTGTTGTAGCGATTGGGATTATTGTAGTTTCTATTATTGTTATTTTTGAGGATGTCGGCGGCGGGGGCCGACGTAGGCAGACCGTGATCTTTCTCAAGATCTGAGCCGTAGCTCGATTCCAGGTTGCTGCGATCTTCTTCGTCGTAATCGGTGTTGATCCTTTCGCCGTCAGAATTTTTGATGTCCACTCTGAGCCATTCGTCGCTACCATCGCTGTAACGATATGTAGTTAGTAGAGGTGTGGCTAAGGTGGTGATCGGATAACTATTATCTGGTATGGACCGTTTCGTGGTGCTGCCGTAAGCCACTTTGTTAAAGACAGCAGCGATGCTTTGCTCTAAATTAATTTTATCTAAAAGTTTCTCGCTCTTATCGAACTCGTTGGGGTATGCACTGGTATGTCGGCACATTACTGCTAAACAACTTATAAATAATAGTTTATACAATTTACAATTAGTGTAGAAGCAAAATCTGCAAGATTTCCTCCTATAACAATATAAGAAATTTTGCCACAGCTTCTTTAAGTTATCAATCAGCTTAAATGCTGAGTTTTGAAAATATAGGCACGTACGAGTCAACAAACACATATATAAACTTATGATTAGCCTTATATATAAGTTTACTCTTGCGTATTTTCTGTTCTTAGCATTCTCGGAGAAATCACAGACCAATATACTATTCCGGCTAAATTCGCATTGACATTTGCTGAAGAAGTTGTCGTCTCCTCCATTTCTATCAAAGGTGCACCTCCCAATCTTGTATTTTAAATAGCCTTTATTTCTATCCAACATTTTCCATTGAATTTTAGGCATCTTCAGCAGTTCGTCCATTATTTTAAAGATTTCGAGCACATTCTTATAGCATCCATTTAGTTGCCTCGTATTTGAACTGAAATTAAGATTAATTAAGTTTTGTAGAATTAAAGAAGGAAGGACAACTCACCTGTCCCAAAATAAAAGGAATGTAAAACCAGTCTTTAAGTTGATAAAAGGAATCTGAAACCGAGAGAAATTATAAAATTAAGAGCCCCATTTCTAGCGCCAATAAAAACAATAATAAATCGATAATTTTTAATAAAAACTCAGAAAACTTAATAAATCAAAACTGTGGACCATTAAAGTATTGTATACATTCTCCAGTATACGCCCAACAATTTTGTGTCCTACTTAAATTTTATCAAGCAAACTCTAGAAGCGGTAGACGTACAATCGAATAACAAACTACTTACGTAATTAAAACCATAAATATCACAAAATATTGAGTATTAATGACGATCTGCGAGTATCATGAATCTTAAGAAAACGAGAATCTGTTGACAACTCACATCGTCAACACCATAGACAAAGAAATACTTCACATTTTTTACACGAGTTTTTCAATAAAATTACAAACTTTCCGGGGACAATTTTACATAGATTTTCACCCACATGTATTCTTCCGTTCATTTATGCACTAGTAAACTTTGTGATAATCTATTTTTCATATAAAAATCGAAAAAATACCGAACCACTCGGCAACTTTCAACTGCTACAATCGCTCGCCATTTTGACACTTTACGACAGGTGCACCAACAAAGCAAATCTCCACAAAACATTCCCCATTTAAAATTAATATTAAATTAAGGTTAAAATTTTAAATTTCATTAATATTCTTTTTCATTATTCATGCAGTAAGTGCAGATATTATTATTACAAATCTACTATTAACAACAATTCCTTTCAGAGATAATTTTACCACTGTTTGGTAAGAATCCAAGCTAAACGTCAATGTTTGTGGGTTTATCCCTATACTTGTTTATGGACTGATTATAAGCAAAATTGAAGGAAAGAATGATATTATACTAAATACAAAGCATGTCAGGCTACAAACGAGTGAACTTTTATGAATTATGCAGGCTCTGTGCGACAAATCAACAAAAAGAGAAGACACACATCTTCCAAGAAGAGGGCCGCAAAATACAATTACAAAATAAAATACAAAACTGTTTATCACTAAAGGTACGCTTAATTAATGTTTTAATTACGAATCTACATAATAGTGCACTTTGCAGGTGTGTGAAAACGATTTTCTACCTAAAGTAGTCTGTTCAAAATGCTTACGCAGCTTGGAGGAGTGCTGCATTTTTAGAAAAGAATGCTACACCTCGGAAACAATGCTCTCCAGTTACTTTAACAATTTCAGATACACAGAAGACTTTAAAAAGTCAGGGAAGGTATGATCTTGGGATTGTAGCCAAGATGCTTAGATTCAGCTTTTGTGTACCTTGTTTTAGGTCTACATTAAAGACACTAGTCCGAAGGTATCTCAAGATTGCTCAGTACAAACCCTAACTGGCAATAACAACAATACCACTCAATTTTCTAACGTAAACGTTATACAAAACGTAAATGGAAACCCACCGCAAGAAAACGTACCTTATTATGCTTTACAACTTCCCACAGTCTTATCGCAGACTCAAGAAGTAAGAAAAGAGCCAAAGACCATAACGCAGCCTCAGATAGTATATAATTTAAATTCAGTAAAGACCATCGTACCTGTTCCTAAGACTAACTGTGAGAATATTAATAACGTCGCTGTTAATTCAAATGGGGACATAATAGCAATAACAACGCCTTTGGTTGACGTAGATGCCTTACTTCCTCAAAATTTGATGCAAAGAATCCAACGAAAGATTCACAGGAAGCACCAAAAACCAATCGAATCGACCCACAAAAGCTTAGACGAGGGCGAAATAATTAAAATTGATCTCACACAACCCAACGTCGAATACAAAAGAGAAAACACCTTAGAGAAGTTAAAACTACAACAAAACAAAGTGACATATTCAGTTAAATTCGATCAACCGCCAAAGCCATTAGTATTAAATACATTAGATATTAACCGAGCTACCAATCACAATCAATCAGTCGTCTTAAATCCCAGCACACGCCTAAATACTGTACCCAACATTAACGTAAATCGTATGCAAAAGACTTACTTAAACTTCAACAATATGACTGTTAACAATAATATGAACATTGCAAGTATTACCATGCCAGCACCCGAGCCGGCTCTGGAACCTGTGAATTTAAATCCTGAGCCTCCTCCTGCGTTAACGCATCTTAGTTCGACGTTTAATCAGACGCAGAATTTACATTATTCGATGAGCAACTGCAAGCCTGATATGGAATGCAATATTTCAGCAACCACCGAACTTAGCAGTCTCTTCGGAGGAATTGGCTTAACAAATAATGTGAGGAATGTGACACAAAACTTTACAAACCTAAATCAAAGTTTTACGAGCAGTACGTCCGTTTCGGTCCCAATTAATAATCAGAACCAGTCGACTAATTCCTTCGATGACTCAACGCCGAAGCAAGAAAATATCAAGAACCATTCCTGCGATGTGTGTTGTAAGACTTTCAAGAGACGGGAGCACCTCTACCAGCATGTCAAGTTACATACGGGTTTTAGACCTTTCAAATGTGAGAATTGCAATAAGTCTTTTATGCGGAAAGAGCACTTGTTGCGGCACATGACTTCTCATAGCGGTTTAAAGAATTTTACTTGCACTATTTGTGATAAGAGCTTCTCCAGAAACGATAATCTCCTAAAACACAAGAAAATACACAATAAACAGAATAGTTTTACTTGCGAAATATGCCAAAAGCAGTTCGTAATGGAACATTACTATTACGCACATAAAAGGACTCACGATAGTGATAAATCGGCCATAAATCAAGTGTGGGGATTATTAAAAGCTGCTTAATCGAAGAGTAGTTTTCAATTAATTTTAAGTAATTTATTTTAGTTGTACTTTAATTGTACCTCAATAACATAATTTATATAAACCGATCTGATGTTATTTTCCAGCGGTGCTAAAACAAATCTTTTAGTATTGAATTAAAACAAGCCAACGACAATACGTTCTTTACATACATTTTATAAATAACGGAAATAACAACATTGGAACACGTCGAAGCTTGAGATTGCCTTAATTTGCATTTATCAATGGAATGGGATTAAATTTACAATTGTCCCTTCGCTTGAAGCTTTTTCTTAAGCGATTCAGGCATATCGGCCGGAGGAGGACGTGGTATACGCATAGCGACCTAAAAAACAAACAAACAAGTCCCACATCAATAAATAAAAGAATCCATTCAAACCTTAAAAGCGTCATAAATAAACCACTGTAAAGCGGTAAGTGTTCCAACCATAATAATCCTAGTCACCAAGCCCTTCCAAATTCCTGCGAACCCAATTCTCTTCGCAATATCCGCAACACTAGCACCTTTCTCCTGACTAATCTTCGATACAATTGTATCGGCTGGATGGCTTACTATGGCACAGAAAACACCGGCAATGTAACCGGCTGCAAAAGTCACGATGAGCTGTTCCCCCTTCGAGCATTCGGCTCTCGGTTTAGGAACTACGTATTTGTAAATTAATTCCACCGTGCGTTCGAAACAAGCAAATTTCATCATCGTGTAAGGTATTTGTCGCATCCACAGAGGTACCAAGCTTTTGTAAAAACCATTAACGCCTTCCTCCTTTAAGATTTTAGGCCAGGCCTCTCTTAGGGTGTTTGCAAAGCCTGGATTTGTTTGTATTTTAACCTTAGTTGTTTCCATCGGTGATAGTGCAATATCGGCGAAGAATTCTGCCGATGCACTGGCTGCTAAGTACAACCACGTTCTGTACAAGTACGAAGCCTCCTCTCCGATTGCTTCGGCATAATACACCTAGAAAATTATAAAGGAGGACTCGGTGTTACTTGTAAAACGTTCTTCTTACTTTAAAGGCTTCGTACAGTCCAAATTTACAAAAACCCTGGGCTGAGTACCCTAATAAAGTGGGAGCCCAACCCCTCGTTAACCCCACTGCTCCTTCTTCGTTTAATGTGACTTTAAATCCGTGTATTAAGTTTTTGTACTTGGCAGAATCGACTTGCATTCGACATTTTACCAGATCCAGGGGAACCACTAAGCAATGGGTGATGCCACATGATAGAATACCTACGAGCATAGAATTAATAAAGACAGCTTATTTAAAGACCCTTAAATACCTCCCAAAGCACAATAGAAAAAGTACGTGTTTGAGCCAAAGTCACAACTATCGCCCTGTGCCACTGAAGCTGCAGCAATCGTTCTACCAGCGATAAGGGCCCTCACTAAGCCACTTCGGGGTAAATTTAGACATTCTGTCTGTGTTGGTATTGTGTCGTTACTCTGACACGATGCCCATTTACATAAAGATGAAAACATCGTCAAGCTGTTGTGGAGTCTTCTACAAACATAATTAATTTAAAAAGATTAACAAATTAAAAGTGCATCAGGAAAAATGTCTGCATGACGTCAGGTAAAAACCTTCAAGAACGATTGATTTTTAAACGTTAATCCAATAAATCACACATTTTAATTCTGTTGCACTTCAATTTAAAGTAATTTTCGTCCACAATCAAGCCACAAAATCGGTTTTGAAAGCAAGAACAAAGAAGATGCAGTCTCTACCTAAAATCATGATTTGTTTAAAATTGTACGAAAAGAATGAAGAAAAACACTTAGTAAAATTGTACTGACAGTGTTTGACACAATTTCTGAAACAAACCACTATGATTTTTGATTTATTTCTTTATAAAAGCTTATAAATTTTCAAAATTCGCCTGATAACTTACAATTGTAAACCAGCGCACAATTGGAAAGTGAGCGATTCGTTGAATTAGAGGAGTGAATATATTACCACTAGATGGCACTACTTGACCTTTCATGGTACTGTTTTTCAAATTTTAAAATTGAAAAAATGCAAATTATTGGTCCTCAATGAGATCTCATAATTAATGCAAGATTTGATAAATTTATTAAGGATAACATTAAAATAATTTAACAAGGTAATATAATCTCTCTTGATATTCCACTACAATTGCAATAATTAATGTTGTTAAAAAACCTGCAACCAATTACTAATAAATTTTAATCGTTATTTAAGTGATAGTAATTCCTTCTTCCAATTTATAAAGTACATTTGTGTCATCCCTGTATGTACTATAAGAATTAAGTAGAAAATCTACGAATTTCGTTATAAATATATCACGGTATCTGTGATCATCCAAAATGGATCATACAATATCATATGGCAGCAATAAATAATTGCTTTATAAATAAAATAAATACTAAAATCAAAAAACAGACATTTAAAAGACCACAAATGATTCAGACAATTCATAAATAAAATCATACAAAACCACCGCTAAAAAAAATCCCAAAACATTGAATAATTATCTTAATTATTGCTTATTAGTACTGCTTTTAAGATTTCTAGTACGATAAGTGTGAACCAATACTATACGTAATTAGTACTAAATGTGAGCACTTCTTCTATACTGATTAATAATACCATTTTTGCGAAATGTCATTCGGCATTTTCGTTAAAAAATATTTTTGTTATAACTATTTCCCCTGTACTCAATGTTTGAGTAGCAATATTATAGTGGTCGTCTTTAATCGCCGTCTCTTCGTCCTGAATACTAATAAAGCAGTTAGTAGGTGACAATATTCTAACGTTCTCATTAAAGTACGCATTACGATTAACGTTATTGCTAACTTTATGACAATTACAACAGCATTTGCTTGGAAAAGATTCCGTTGGCGTTTCGTTTTCATTAGGCAAGTGCGTTGCTGCACTCAAAATTGCTTCGAGCTTATCGATTTTATCCAACCGATCAATCTTGTGATCATTCAAAATAGAATCCATTAATTGCATGGACTCCGTTAAACTCGTAGGCTCTGAAGTCCTAGGCGAAACAATATCACTATCCAAACTAGGATACTCTTGGTCATTTTCACCGTCTTCATCGGAACTGTACATATCTCGCTCCTGTCCGAGGCTTTCCAATTTTTCTAATTTCTTAGCTACTTTCGCAGAGGCCTTTAGCTTCTCTTTTTCTTCATCTGTTAACTCTATGTATCTAAAATAATCGTAAACGTATAAACAATTAGGATAAGAGCTTAAAGACTAACCGTAATAATCGAACTTCTCGATTACTAAGCACAACGCTCTTCGCTGGTTGAGAAAGTTTCACTCGTAACTCCGTGACTTCAGTCTCCGTTTTTCTTTGGCGTTTTCTAATTTTTATTTCATCGGGAGCTATGTGCATGTAAATCTGAAAAAGAACTTTGAATCGTATGCCAGCAGAGATAAATATAACATACTTGCTCGTAACATAGATCCAACATTAAGCTTTTATTATCAGACAAAATGGCTTCGCACATGGGATAATAAATACGTTCGTGGACCAAGCTCGAAACATCCGCCGATGCGTACAAAATCATCTCTTTAGTCAAAGGCCTCCGAGACCAAAATTTCTGATCACGTCGATAAATATTTTTTAATTGCTCTTTCATGGGGTTGACCGGAGCATTATAATATTCACACAGCGCGTTTAGGGCTACGCTCTTCGCCTTGTAAACAGGTCTCCCTGATTCTTGATACGAAAGTACAGAGTGAGCTGCTTGAGTATCGAAGACATTTTGAAGAGTTATGTTAAATTGTCGATGTAAATTAACGGAATCGTTCCTGCAATCGTGGATGATCTGCAATTAAACTATTAGTAAAGAGAACTTAAGAAATAAAAACGAACCTTTATAACGTCAGGAGATTCCAGTATTCGTCTTAATCCTGCTTGATCATACCAGGACAAGAAATTAAATCAAAATATATATGAGACCATTTATCGTAGCTATCTGCATTAAAGTTAGTTGGCCTTTAAGTCCTAAATTAATGCCTTCGCAATCAAAACCAATAACTATGCGATCAGAAGTAAAAGGCCAGTCCGATGTTTGCATTTGCGAACTCTTCTTAGTAATTTCATCTATAATCATCTGGCACTCTCTTATACTACAAATAACCCTAGTGTTTTGAAAAGCTTGACTTTCCAAGAGTCCGTGTAGTTCTGACTTTGATTTATTAAGCTTTGTCTATCCTTCCCGGTGTTTTCTTGAAGAGTCTTAAGAACTAAATTATTAATACGTTGCTTGAGGGTTTGATTATGATTCGAGTTCCTATTCGTTGGGGTTTGTTTTTCAGAAGGCTGTTCTTCCACTGTGGTTTGCTTTGGAAGCTTATCGAGCCTAAAACTCACACCTTTGTTGCGCTCTGGTGGATCTTGAATAGGAGAAGATACACGTTCGCCCATGTTCTCAAGAGATTTACATTTATTAGATTGAGCCTGAATTTTCGGTTGCCTTAATCGATCACTTATGCTGCTCTTCGGGCTTAGCTGAGTTTTATCGATGATTTTTGGATCGTTATCCATCGGCTCAACATTAGATAAGTTTTTAGCATTTTTTATTTCTTGCACAGCATTCTTTGTTTCTTGGATGTTATTTTTGGGCATAACATCCTTGTTGGACTTCGGCGTATTACAATTGACATCAAAAGATTGTTGGTTTAAAATCTGAGCATTGATATGCTTCTGGCTCACCTTCGGATGCTGTATTAAAGTAACAAGATTCGTTTGTATATGAAAACTATCATTAAATAAACGTAGAAAGCTCGTTAAATGAGCTGGAGTATTAAACAAATTAGACCACATGTTTTCAGGTAAATTACAACTAACAATTTGAAATAATTGCTCCACCAGTATTGGACCTTTCACTTCAATGCATTGTGCGAGGAAATCAAGCAAAGTCTGCGTAACTTCTGGATCTATGTTTATAATTGGATTAAAATGTAATTCTTGAGCATGGGTCCTTATAGTACTAAAGTTTTTTAAAATTACTGTCTCGTTCTCATCAGATACTATAAAACAATCTGGATGCTTCATTAAAAATTCACGAAATTCGTGAAAATGCTGTCCGGATACATGTCTTACTTCAGGACTCGCTTGCGAACGATGTCCCAGAAGACTGCGGATTGGCACTTCGGTTCCTTCACCATATTGAGCTAATTTTTCAGAAAAATATTCTACAGCTTGAGCTGTATAATCTTTTCTCCCTGTAAGAACGTCATTAGTTATAAAAAGGCAGCTAAAATTCATTTTTACCCTGTCCATCTAACTTATCACGATTTGTTTGGAACATGTTGATGTTAACATAATCGCCTTCGATTAAAAATAATGCAGGGTATTGCGCTAAGAATTTCTTTAAACCATTTTGTGAACCTCCGGCGATTTGCCTCATTTCCTTAGTGAAACCTTTAGAACCAAATTGGCAGCTTAAGTCGTGCAACGTTCTCGGTTCTCCTTTGTCGAGAAGACGTTCAAAAAAGAATAACAAAGTCATATTCCTGGCTTGTTCATATTGCATCGATTCCATACTTTTGGATGTTATTATTCTTTTATGTATGCAAATTTATTTACATCTAATTCCCATTTATTGAATTAATAAGAGACCTAAAAATAGTTACGTTAACAGGTGGAATTCTTACTTGGGTTACTTACCAAAAGATTAATAAGACAATTACTGAAAAGATTCACGTATTATTACAATATTAAAAGTGCTGCCTACAAAATAAATCGACTAAAATTAAAATCACTTTCACTTGAATTATTTAAAGTATAAACTGTAAAATGTAAGTAGTATTGTGTGTAGTACGAATGTAAATATCAATAAATAACGAGAAATTAAACGTAAAAACAATTAAAAAATGGTTTAAAAGATTAGGACAGCAATTTCACGAACGCCATTTTGAATTCTTAATAACTACAGTGTGAAATTAGCCATTTAACGTCCCCTACCGATGCACTTGTTAAGTATCATCTGACAGCTCATTAGCCTCACCTTTCAATTCGAGTTTGAGGTGTTCGCAGTTTATTAACGTCTATTAATACATGATTTGCATCTGTGGCTGTTTTAGCTTACCAAAGTTACCCTTATTTTCAATGTGTATGGTTATTAGATTTGCTGGTGGAAAGATCCACACGTATATGGGGTTCCATTTGGACAGCTCGAATACTGCCAAGCACAGCACAAATAGGTATATTAAAACTACTAAGAAACTCTTTTATTGTGTTGATATTAGATTTGCTTTAGTTTAGAGGAGTAAGTGTTCGTCATTGTGCAATCATCATGCGTCTAAGAGAATTTCAATCGGGCCCAGCTTTTATTATCAGACAAAATGGCTTCGCACATGGGATAATAAATACGTTCGTGGACCAAGCTCGAAACATCCGCCGATGCGTACAAAATCATCTCTTTAGTCAAAGGCCTCCGAGACCAAAATTTCTGATCACGTCGATAAATATTTTTTAATTGCTCTTTCATGGGGTTGACCGGAGCATTATAATATTCACACAGCGCGTTTAGGGCTACGCTCTTCGCCTTGTAAACAGGTCTCCCTGATTCTTGATACGAAAGTACAGAGTGAGCTGCTTGAGTATCGAAGACATTTTGAAGAGTTATGTTAAATTGTCGATGTAAATTAACGGAATCGTTCCTGCAATCGTGGATGATCTGCAATTAAACTATTAGTAAAGAGAACTTAAGAAATAAAAACGAACCTTTATAACGTCAGGAGATTCCAGTATTCGTCTTAATCCTGCTTCGATCATACCAGGACAAGAAATTAAATCAAAAATATATATGAGACCATTTATCGTAGCTATCTGCATTAAAGTTAGTTGGCCTTTAAGTCCTAAATTAATGCCTTCGCAATCAAAACCAATAACTATGCGATCAGAAGTAAAAGGCCAGTCCGATGTTTGCATTTGCGAACTCTTCTTAGTAATTTCATCTATAATCATCTGGCACTCTCTTATACTACAAATAACCCTAGTGTTTTGAAAAAGCTTGACTTTCCAAGAGTCCGTGTAGTTCTGACTTTGATTTATTAAGCTTTGTCTATCCTTCCCGGTGTTTTCTTGAAGAGTCTTAAGAACTAAATTATTAATACGTTGCTTGAGGGTTTGATTATGATTCGAGTTCCTAATCGTTGGAGTTTGTTTTTCAGAAGGCTGTTCTTCCACTGTGGTTTGCTTTGGAAGCTTATCGAGCCTAAAACTCACACCTTTGTTGCGCTCTGGTGGATCTTGAATAGGAGAAGATACACGTTCGCCCATGTTCTCAGGAGATTTACATTTATTAGATTGAGCCTGAATTTTCGGTTGCCTTAATCGATCACTTATGCTGCTCTTGGGGCTTAGCTGAGTTTTATCGATGATTTTTGGATCGTTATCCATCGGCTCAACATTAGATAAGTTTTTAGCATTTTTTATTTCTTGCACAGCATTCTTTGTTTCTTGGATGTTATTTTTGGGCATAACATCCTTGTTGGACTTCGGCGTATTACAATTGACATCAAAAGATTGTTGGTTTAAAATCTGAGCATTGATATGCTTCTGGCTCACCTTCGGATGCTGTATTAAAGTAACAAGATTCGTTTGTATATGAAAACTATCATTAAATAAACGTAGAAAGCTCGTTAAATGAGCTGGAGTATTAAACAAATTAGACCACATGTTTTCAGGTAAATTACAACTAACAATTTGAAATAATTGCTCCACCAGTATTGGACCTTTCACTTCAATGCATTGTGCGAGGAAATCAAGCAAAGTCTGCGTAACTTCTGGATCTATGTTTATAATTGGATTAAAATGTAATTCTTGAGCATGGGTCCTTATAGTACTAAAGTTTTTTAAAATTACTGTCTCGTTCTCATCAGATACTATAAAACAATCTGGATGCTTCATTAAAAATTCACGAAATTCGTGAAAATGCTGTCCGGATACATGTCTTACTTCAGGACTCGCTTGCGAACGATGTCCCAGAAGACTGCGGATTGGCACTTCGGTTCCTTCACCATATTGAGCTAATTTTTCAGAAAAATATTCTACAGCTTGAGCTGTATAATCTTTTCTCCCTGTAAGAACGTCATTAGTTATAAAAAGGCAGCTAAAATTCATTTTTACCCTGTCCATCTAACTTATCACGATTTGTTTGGAACATGTTGATGTTAACATAATCGCCTTCGATTAAAAATAATGCAGGGTATTGCGCTAAGAATTTCTTTAAACCATTTTGTGAACCTCCGGCGATTTGCCTCATTTCCTTAGTGAAACCTTTAGAACCAAATTGGCAGCTTAAGTCGTGCAACGTTCTCGGTTCTCCTTTGTCGAGAAGACGTTCAAAAAAGAATAACAAAGTCATATTCCTGGCTTGTTCATATTGCATCGATTCCATACTTTTGGATGTTATTATTCTTTTATGTATGCAAATTTATTTACATCTAATTCCCATTTATTGAATTAATAAGAGACCTAAAAATAGTTACGTTAACAGGTGGAATTCTTACTTGGGTTACTTACCAAAAGATTAATAAGACAATTACTGAAAAGATTCACGTATTATTACAATATTAAAAGTGCTGCCTACAAAATAAATCGACTAAAATTAAAATCACTTTCACTTGAATTATTTAAAGTATAAACTGTAAAATGTAAGTAGTATTGTGTGTAGTACGAATGTAAATATCAATAAATAACGAGAAATTAAACGTAAAAACAATTAAAAAATGGTTTAAAAGATTAGGACAGCAATTTCACGAACGCCATTTTGAATTCTTAATAACTACAGTGTGAAATTAGCCATTTAACGTCCCCTACCGATGCACTTGTTAAGTATCATCTGACAGCTCATTAGCCTCACCTTTCAATTCGAGTTTGAGGTGTTCGCAGTTTATTAACGTCTATTAATACATGATTTGCATCTGTGGCTGTTTTAGCTTACCAAAGTTACCCTTATTTTCAATGTGTATGGTTATTAGATTTGCTGGTGGAAAGATCCACACGTATATGGGGTTCCATTTGGACAGCTCCGAATACTGCCAAGCACAGCACAAATAGGTATATTAAAACTACTAAGAAACTCTTTTATTGTGTTGATATTAGATTTGCTTTAGTTTAGAGGAGTAAGTGTTCGTCATTGTGCAATCATCATGCGTCTAAGAGAATTTCAATCGGGCCCAGTCAGCATTGGATACAAGAATTTTAATTTTCTAATCACTGATAGACCATCGGACCAGACCATTTACATTTATACAAACGAGCTCAAAAAGCATAATGTGACAGCCGTCGTTCGTGTATGCGAACCCTCCTACAATACATCGTATTTAGAAAACGTTGGAATCGAGGTCCACAATTTAGTCTACGAAGATGGAATGTACCCTCCTAAGGAAGTTGTATCTGATTGGTTTGATTTACTAAAAATGCATTTTGCTAAAGATCCTGAAGGCTGCATCGCTGTGCATTGCGTAGCTGGTTTGGGACGGGCACCTGTTATGGTTGCATTAGCTTTACTTGAATTAGGTCTGAGTTACGAGGATGCAGTTGAGGCAATTAGAGAGAAGAAAAGAGGTGCCTTTAATAGCAAACAGTTGCAGTTTTTGAAAAAGTACCGTCCTAAATCTCGTCTCAAAATGAAAACCAACAAGAATTATTGCTGCATTCAGTAATGTATTAATTTTGATGTGTATTCGTATTTTTGTATTTTTATGCTTAACTATGTAATTTTCAATGTGAATGACAATAAATTTTATTTTCTATGGTGTCAGGTTGTTTAGTTATTTTTAGAAAATAAATTTATTGATCTTCGATTACTTTCTAAATCTGTACAAAGTAAACAGTAATGTATTAGGAATGCTTACGTGAATACGCAAAAAATACAAAAAAATAAATTATACGAGAACGTTGCTACATTCTAAACACTAAGCACGTTTATAAAAATTAACAGTCTCATTACAATTACATAAACTTATAAACTAACATTTTTTTAATACATTTCTTGAAAATAGATATTTATAAAATGTACATAAAGCATACATTGTGAATCAATAATAAATGTTCCACTTAAAAGAGCTATTTAAAGCTGGAATGATTCTAAGTTCTACATAAAAATAGAGATATGTGCTTTTTTCATGCTATAAATCGCTAAAATAATTAGTATCGATAGGTAGAACGCAAAATAAACAAGACAGAGCATCACATGTCGATAAGTAAATAAATAAAATTACTATGGGGCCTCGCTTAGTATTATTTTGTAAAATTATAGCCTCTTCTATAGCTTTCTTCGTAATTTTCCTTGGGCACAAAGGCCAGACCTATTTGATTATAAACTAGATGTTGAAATCGTTAAAAGCGAATAAACAATAAACATTCTTAATCGCCGATGGTCTAAAGTATACTATCTACAGCAGATTGAATTTCATGTTGATTCAAAGACTGCGGTTGAATTTCACAAATGTCAACATCCACAGGTTCGTCGACATTAGTAATATGCTCATAGCTTATCGAACGAATGGCCGAATCAAGTTCTTCCGGTTTCCTAATAAAAATATTACCATTATCACTGCTTTCTATCTCTTGCTTCACAATCTGTATCGGCTGAGAAAATTGCGAATATTCAGAACTATCCTCGTCCGAGCTACTTTTGACCTCTGCATTATCTTCGACCTCTGAATCAGAGCCACTTTGATTCGAATCCGAGCTATCTTCGCTATCAGAACTGGTATACTCCCTTTTGATATCCGACCCTTGCAAATTCGTCAAATTTTCGATGGGACCTGAATCAAACTTCTCCTTCAACATATTCTGCAACATTTGGCTTTCGAGAGAGTTTTCCTCTGATAAACTTATAACTGATTCATTATCACTCTCCTCAACTGAAGATGAATGCACGACGTCATTAGTTTTAAAATCTTTGGTACACTCTTCGATATCTGTCACATCGGAGTCCGAAGAGCACTCAACTTGCTCGATGAGACTCTCAAAGTTAATCCCAACGTTTTCTCGATGTTCGTCCTTTACATACCCATTAACCGAAGGCGCCTCGTCGCTCTTTACAGCGGAAGAAGTGCCATTAGTACAACCACTAACTGAAGGAGCTTGCTCCAAAATGTTAATATCAAAATTCTCATGAATAGCCATATGTAATTTCAGCTTCGAACTAGCATTATGGTACCTTCCACAAATCCTACAAATAAAATTCGAACCAAAGCCCTGACCGTGGAGTAAAGTCGGATGATTCTCGCGAAGATGTATTTGTAGGGATTCATAGCAGTCGTTAGTCTTCAAGCAGATGCCACAAACAGTGGCTGCAACAGTTTTATGGCATCTGATGTAATGTTGCCAGAGGTGCTTTTTGGCAGGCCAAGTCTTTAAGCAAATTTCGCATAAAGAAGGGGCATCGCTATTGACATAAACCGTGCGCTTCGAACTATTTTGTGAAGGGTTCTGCAAGTTCGGATCCACGTCCACATACTTACTCTGATACCTCTTCTCTCGGAACTTCAAATATTCAATTTTCATTTTTGGGGGCTTCTGAAAACAGCGCAACAATTGTATGCTTCAGATCGTTAATCCAAATACCTACCTTTTGTGCAGAGCTCGATGAAACGTGGGTTTTATCCGTAAGGAGGCTCGAACTAGGAATATCCTCATCGATCATTTTTTTATTTCCCAAGAGCCTCTTCTCGAGCAAAGAAATTCGGTTTTCCACCTTAGAAAAATCAGGAAGATCCAAAAGCTTAACGGGCATTGGAGAATCTTCGTCTTCGCTTAAATTGCCCTCTCCTTTGCATTGGGAATATAAATCGAGATCATTCGAAAGTTCACTGGAAGAATTCGCGCGTTCGCCTTCACTCTCGTAAGTTTGTTTTTGCTTTTGAGCATTCGGAAGGCTTGAGGTTCCTGTCTCCCCCATTTTACTTGGGATGTTATGAGAGTTCTCTAAATGAGCGTCGAGAGCCTCGTCCGAGTCGAAAAGGTCCAAACATAGTTTACAAGCCTTAAATATGCGACCGTGCGATTTATTGAGGTGATCGTAAGTCTTCCATTTGGAACCATAATTTTTTCCGCAGACTGTGCAAGAAATGAAGGGCACCAATTCGTTCTTATGGACTAGCCGCACATGGTCCTTGAGGATATGCTGAGTTTCGAATAGTTTCAAGCAAATCCCACAACTTAAACTTAGAATCTTTCGATGGAGGCTCAAGATGTGCATTTTCAGCTTTATTTTTGTTGGTAACATGTCGC
The DNA here is from genome assembly GCA_036325965.1 of Sinopyrophorus schimmeli. Classification (NCBI taxonomy): domain Eukaryota; kingdom Metazoa; phylum Arthropoda; class Insecta; order Coleoptera; family Elateridae; genus Sinopyrophorus; species Sinopyrophorus schimmeli. Next base: position 2,124,959 of record JARFIZ010000068.1, read on the forward strand.
CGCAGAACTGACAAACGAAATTGCTTCGATGCTCGCTCTGGTGCTCCACAAGCTCCTTCTTGTTTCGCAAGATGTTTCCACAGAAGCAGACTAAATGGCAGCTCGGATGTGAGAATCGGATGTGGGAGACAATCTCACATTTGCTTTGCACTTTTTGTCCGCAAATCTCACAAGTGTATTCTGAATGGTAATTGATGAGATGTTTCGCAAGGCTTTGTCTATCTTTAAAAATCCGCGAGCAACTCTTACAGCGAGTTAAGAGATCCTTTTGGGATCGAGGCCTACAATTTTTCTTGTGTTTCTTTAGCAAGGTCCTCCGATGAAACCCTTTGAAGCATTTGGGACATTTGTACTCCCCGATGTTTTCTGGAGGGGTGTAATTTGTTATAATGTTTGTGTAGAGATGACTGGTGGTATCGATTTCTTTAGGAAGAGTCACTTGGGGATCGTTACTGGCAACCAAACTATCTTCATCTTGTGCATCCGAGAAATCAACCTTAAAAGAGATTATATAGCGTCTTTCGGATTAACTGTTTCAATCGCTACTTACCTCCTCATGCTTGATCTCCATTTTTAGACTAACATCTTCAGGATCCTCCCCATCAGACTGCTCTTCCAAGAGTTCCTGCCTCATAAAGCTTTGCCTCACCGATTGAAAATCAAAGCCTTGAAATTTTTGATTAATAAACTCGTTTTCGGCCGATTCGTTTTGTTTGTGTTTGAAGGGCTTGGCACTGTGTATTTTATTAATGTGTTGGGCCAAATGGTATTTGGAGGCGCTCGTTTTATAACACAGGTGACACGTGATGCTAGGGTGGCCCTTGTGTAGTCTATTCACGTGCTTCCAAAGGTGGGAATTGCGGCCGTAGAATTTATTACATAAATCACAGTGAAAGATTTGATGCTGACTCCTACGATGAGTACTAAATTCCTTAAAGGTAACAAAATCGCTTTGATTACAAACTGTGCAAAGGTAATTCTTGCAATTCTCATGATTATTTACTTCGATATAATCAGAAGGATCAAAGATTTTTCCTTCTTTCTTACAGAAAGTTACAACAAAATTGTGGACTGCTATGTGATTTTCGATTATTTTAGAATTGTCATCATAGTACGAACAGATTTTGCAAATGTATTTGGAAGTTATGGAATGCTGAGGCTTGCACGTCTCTAAATGATTTAAAAGGTTCCCATAAGAAATTCCGATGTACAAACAAAGTCCACACATACAGGCTGCTTGGGGTGTGTGCTTTACTTTTAAATGTGAGAAGAGATCAGTGCGGTTTGTTAAGACGGCTGGGCAAATTGGACACACAAAAGTTGGTTGGAGCTTCGGAGGCTCTTCTGTCGTATCTAAAAATTACAAAAGTATTATTTCTTTCCTCACAAATAATCGAAATACCTTGTGTTTCGTTTTTTGATTTAAGATCGGTTATTTTAACTAAATTTGGAATTTTCTTTTTCCTCTCCATCACTGGCTCGGATGAGACAACTTGTGCCATATCAATCCCATGCATTTCGTACACGTGAGTTGCAAGAGTAGTAGAGTTGCCAAATTGCATATCACAAAGTAAACAAGCTTGAGGTAAATTGTTGCTCCACTCCCTTTCCATTTTATCTTCCTCCAATGAATTAACTAATCTTAAATTCTCAGTGCTCTGGTATAATTTTTCCAGGTTTGAGAACGTCAGAGAAGGTAGCTTTTGATTAATTTTATTAGACGTAACCTTCTTAGGTTGTCGACTTTTTCTTCGGTTCGAGGTGTCCATTTTGAAGATTTTCGTTCGGTGAGAAGATATCGTATCGTTTTTTCTTTTTAAATCTCTACGTTGAGCAATTTCGTTTATTAAATCGTTCTCTTGGTCGTCGAAGTATCTTTTTTGGTTTACGAATAAATCTTCGAAAGAATCAGTCTTTTGTAAATATTGTGGGATAATGCTCGAGGTTTGCGATTTGTTTTTATTAGTTTTCGGTATTATGGTAACTTTGCCAATACTTTGATTGTTATCTTCTTCTGGCTCTTCAACGTCTGATTCAATTTCGTAATTTACCAAGGAACATGTACTTGTGTCTAATCTCAGATTGCTAGTTGTGGAAGACGAAGGTTCTAGTTCTCTACCTTTTAATATATTTTCTGCGTTTGTTAGAACCCTCGAAACATTTTCCATGACTAAATTATTTAAATCGAAAACATTCATGGTTAGATCTGCATTTTCTTGCTTTTGTAAAAGTAAGTCTGTGTAGTCTTCATCTGTTTGTATGTTTTTATCGTACTTCACTAAACTAAAATCTGCGTTACATCCTTTTTCATGCTTTCTTTTAGTCTTCAAACATGATTCCATAATATCATACTGAGCTTCTAAGACTATAATATTTTGTAAACAGTTTTTAATAAAGCTATAGAAGTTATCCACATTCTCTAAGCATTCGGAGCATGTAGTATCTGGTAACAAACAATGCGGAGACACCTAAAAAACCAGAAGTATTCATAAACCTAGCAATAACGAACTCAGAAACTTACAATAATAGGAAGGCATGTTTCAATCTTATTCTTCAGTCCTTCAGTTTTAAATATATGTACATAATTCTCACTGAGTTTCCCACATATTCTACATAATTTCGTATCCATTTTTACGTTGAATATTTACACAATACACTCTATCTTAAACAGAAAACAAGAATAAATCACAAGAAATCAAACACCTGTATACATACCAAAAACAAGTTAAAAGCTACATTATCACACTTAAAATTTATAACTAATATCTAAAAGCACTATTAAACGATCTTTTATTTATTATATATGTATTTTAATATAGATTATTAAAAAAATCATTAAAATATTCGTTAATATAAAATATGGAATAGAATTACAAACACAACGAACGCCATTCTGAAAATCTCATGTTGTAGATCCCTACAGATGCCTTCTACAACCTGCCATCTCTTCAATAAATCTAAAACTACTATTCAAATTTGAAAATAAAGCATTAGACAAGTAAATTGTTTAAAGTATCAATAAACAAATCTAACTACTTTTTGTATCTAAAAAACGCACATGCATTTTATTTAATTTTTGTAAGCATTAGAATTGATAGAATTTACATTCTACAATTATATTTAAATCAATGTATGTTCCATCCTTTTTGGAGCTCCAGGATTATAATTGAATAATCCTGAAGCTCATTCAAAATTTATAACAATACGCTAATTAATGATCTTTACGCACTACAAAATGTAGGTAGATCAAGAGCTAACTTATAATAACTTATGTAGTTGTATCCAAATGATATTTCTTCTCTTTCTGTTTGTTACTATTATTTACACAGTCGTTACTGTATTTGAATTAGTTTATTTCCATTACAAATTACTCACTACATTGCAATAAAGATATTCCTTTTTAATTCTAAAGTAACTTGCTCTCTAATGTTATATCTTGATGTACGTCTTAATTTCAGATTGTTAAAATCGCCTAAAAAGTAAAAATTTAATAAATTCAATCAATACAGATATACCTTTTTAATTCTACTAGTGTTCTCCTATTAATAAAGTCCTATAATAAAAATTATTGCATAAATATGAATGAAATATTTATAAAATTGGTCTGTGCACTCCCATCTATGGACAAAAATGAAAACTCTTTATTGAGGACTGCAAATATTAAAACAAAATAAATAAATTCAAAAGGTTAAGTTATCAAAATTGATTTAAAATAACATTTAGCAACAACACTAATTACTTAAAATGGAATTAAAGTGTAAATTACAAACCTACGAATGGGGTAAGCTTGGATTAGAGAGTAAAGCTGCACTCTTAGCTAAATCGGGCACACCTTCGATTGAAATTGAACCCGATACTCCTTATGCTGAGTTATGGATGGGCACACATCCAAATGGTCCATCTGAAGACAAGAAAACAGGTATATTATTATCTAGCCTCATTGAAAAATATCCACACTACTTAGGAGAACCCATTCGACAACTATTTGGTGACAAACTTCCATTCTTGTTTAAAGTACTATCAGTAAATAAATCCTTATCGATACAAGCACATCCATCGAAAACACACGCAGAAGAGCTATATTCCACAAATCCTGAACTCTACAAAGACGATAATCACAAGCCTGAAATTGCTATTGCTTTAACTTCGTTCGAAGCTCTTTGTGGGTTTAGACCAATTGCTGAAATAAAGAATTTTGTAAAGAATGTTCGAGAACTTAGAGCTGTAATAGGACCTGACCTTTGTGAACAATTTATTTTAGCAAATCCATTGGAAAGTAAGGAAATTTTTAAGCAGTGCTTTGCTAAGGTGATGACGTGCCCACAAGATGAAATATCAATGCAACTCACTCAGTTGATCGATAAATTATCTCACTTGGACGAAAATAAATGTGAAGAGCAATTAGCTTCTTTAGTGCAGCGTTTATATTCACAGTATCCCAATGATGTTGGGTGTTTTGCTGCATATTTTTTGAATCATGTTAAATTAGAACCCTTCGAAGCGTTGTATTTGGGCCCAAATGAACCTCACGCTTATTTATCTGGCGACTGTGTAGAATGCATGGCGTGTTCAGATAATGTTGTACGAGCTGGCTTGACGCCGAAGTATAAAGATGTTGACACCTTATGTAAAATGTTAACTTACAACAATCTACCAGCTGAAAAGCAATTATTTAAAGCAATAGAGGAAGATAAATACTGTAAAATATTTAAACCACCAGTTCTGGACTTCGCTGTTGCCCAAATTGAGATACCAGTGGGAGAGACCTATTACAGATTGAAAATACGCAATTCAGCCAGTATTTTACTTGTAATAGCTGGAAGTGGAATTTTCGACAGTTTTGCATTAAAACCTGGTGTTGTTTTATTTATTCCAGCTAATGAGAAAGTTGATATAAAGAATGTTACACAAACTTTGTTGTTGTTTCAAGCGATGGCTAACATTTAATTAACCAAAGTATTTGTTGATGATCTTAGATCATACTTGTAATTATAACATATTAATAAGTACAAGCATTGTTAAGTTTAACAGGAATTATATAAATCTATTCTTATAAAACACTGAAAGATTTAAGATTATGTGAACTTCTTAAACTTTTATAAGCTTACCTTAATTATATTAAAAAAACACTATTTTGAAATGTTTGTTTTTCACTCTAATCACTATAATATCACATCAATATTTTAATAAATATAAATTAAGTTAGGAAGATGAGCAACAGAAATAAAGTATTTAAACTGTATCAGTAGCGACATCTACGAACAAATATTTGAACTATATTCATCACAATCAGAGGGGGAGCAATTCAAAAATCTAATTATTCTTTCTTAAAATTAATTCCTATATAAAAAAGTGTTTTTTTCTATATTAAAGCATTATTCTTCTTTTATTTACTTTTAAATATAGCTATTCGTGACTAGTGCATTACTTTAAATAATCATTGTATTATCCATGTAAAAATAAATAATTATCTTATTCGGAAACAAATTATGAGCTAAAAAAGGGCATACCTTGATAAAGTCCATTAAGAGCTACAACAGTCAACAACAGCCAAATACTTCCCTTTGATACACTTCCTTCATTATCAGATCTCCTTAATCCCAATTGATTGGGTTCGTCGACTTCGTTACTTATTTGGCTACCAGCAGCAGGATACCAAGTTGTTGAAGAAGTCATCGTAGCTTCAACAGGTGCTTTAGCAGCTTCATAAGGATACACCACCTTTTTAACTTCTAAAATTAAATCAATAAATCATTCAATTCATCGCTAGCATTGAAAGAACTTTGCTACCAGAAGAAGGATTAACAACGCTCCAAGTTGATACAGTCGCTCCTGAAGGATTAACAGGAAGTGTAGGTAAAGTGTCTTCTCCAAAAGTTTTCATCTTATTAATGCTCGGTTCGGTGTTTCGAGTCGATGGGCTCTCAGACCAACTACTAGCTCTTCCATAAGAAGCCGGACGTGTCCTAGAACCCAATTCTTGTGTAGACACCGAAAACGAAGAATCCTAAAATTACAGGTTTTAGAAATAAGAAACGCAACCGTTATTAAATGTAACATATTGGGTGTTGTAGGTGTCAGATGATGTGGGAGAGACTCTGGACGGCATAATTTCTTTTGGGGCTACTTCTTGCACTGTACTCCACGGGTACACTTCGCTGGGTGACGTAGAAATAAGCGCATCCAGGTTATCAGTTGTAATAATCGTGCAATCGCCAGAGCTCGGTCTAAAAATTATAATACAAACTAATCGGGCTTATTCCCCTATTCTAAGCTTACATATAATTGAAACATTGATCTTGAAGAAAGCTCAACGCTTTATCAATAATTTGTGCTGAAAATCGGGCTGCTGGACCGTTGTCTAAACCTCGGTCGCACAGATCCCTTGTTTCCTTAAGTACGCATTGTTTAAAACGATCATGTGAGCTAAAAATTACAAAAATGTAGTCTTAAAGATTTATAAATGCTTGAAACGTACCAACAGAGCGTTGCTTTCGAGATCACATCACCTTGATCAACTTGATCTACCAATAAACTGTACTGGGGTCCACAATGGGCTCTCTCAACGATAGTGCTCTTCATACAGGGAGCATATTGTAAGTATTCTAAAACGAAATATACATTAGAGATTATGTGTTGTTTAACCCCTTGACATACAAAAAAAACCGAATTTGATGAGTCCGAAAAAAACTATTAATTTGGCTCAACTTAACTGTTATGAGCATACACAAATAACATAAAATAAATAATTAATAGTTTTAAAATATTTTGAAATATGTAGAGCAGTGTTTCCCAATCTTTTTTTAACGTTTCCCACCTATGTCATCCTAAAATTTTGATGCATATAATATATAACATATAAATATTTTTTTATATTTAAAAATTGAATTATTCCATAAATGAAGCCTAATCACAACTTGTTCAAGACACAAGATTTAGGTTTTGGCAAGAAATCGCTGGGAAATTATTAAGAAAAAAAAAACAATAAGTAAATTTTAAAAACATAAACTAAAAAACATTTTTATATCGATAGTTCGAATTTTTGATAACGCGAATTATTTTTAGTTTCTCTTCAACTTCGACCTATCGAGGTTTGACTGTATTTAATTTTATAAATTTAATATTTCTGAACAATTAAGATAATTTATTTATTGAGTTTTCTTCAATATTAATTTTATTTGAGTAAATTAATGATCTTCAAAGTTTTTTGAAAAACCACAAATTCTGTATTTACTCTATTTGAGTTTTCTGAAAATACATAATAATTTTTTCATCAAAATTTTCTTTTAAATTTACCGAACAAAGTTTTGTTTTATACAATTTGTGTTATACAAAAAAAATTGATAATTAAAAATTTCTAAAGTTCTTAAATATAAGTTATTAATTTATTTAATTTGAGTTGTCTAAAAACTTAAAATAATTTATTCTTCGAGTTTACTTTAATAATTTTGCTAAATGTTTAAAACTGAATTTCGTTCTATGTAAAAAAAAACCGGTGCATGTACTTATGTACGCACGTTAGAAGTAATACTTCTTTGGCGCGACTAAATTAAATATAACAACGCGCTATGTTGCACTTGTGTATAGCTAGACCAGTGGTTATCAAACTATATGTTACTGCGCATATGTCGTTTTATTTGAATACATTGCTATTTCCTTTTTAAATCCAAAAAGTCATTTAAACAAATTGAATAAATACGAAGATGTGCGCGTTCGAGCGAAAAGTGGCACATTTTCGAGCGAGGGAAGCAAATGAAGCGCGACGCGGAGCGGCGCGCTTCATTTTCCCGAGATCGGAAATGTGCCACTTTTCGCTCGAACGCGCACACTCGACTTTAAGCACACTTTACAAGAATTAATTTACTCTCTGGACAATTCGCAATTAAATATTACAGAATTATATTAATAACAAAATTCCCAAATCGCCAATTTTGTGCCTTTTAACAAAATTATTGTTGAAAACAAACCCTTTTCGGAACATAAAATTGAATACAGTTCTTGACGTCTCAGAGACGTCAAAATCTACAATGACACCCTAAACAATTGACGTCTCCTATACTCTGTCCGGCCAACAAAAATAGTTAAGCCACTCCCACAAATGTGCGCTAAATTTAAATAAAATTTTTTCTATTGGCTTAATTTTTAAAGCACGTAACACAAGCAACCGTATAAGCATTTATGTCCTGCAAGAACGGGACAAACTTGATTATTAATTTGTACCGTGTGAAACTGGGCACTACATACATTGGTTCAATTTAGTGGGGCGTGGCTTAACTATTTCTGTTGGCCGGACAAAGTATAGACGTCATTGTATGTCAAGGGGTTAATATAAGTGTAAGCTTACCTTTTTGGTAATTGGGCTGTGTACACATCTGATGCACCGACTGAATGGGATTCTCGATGGCTTTATTGAATTGTTGCTTCATCTGCGATGTAAAACAAGCATCTGTGTACTTCTTCAGACAATCTACGAAATTATTCCACGTACGACACACCAAATCTATATCCTTCATGTTGTCGGGAAATATAAGATGGACTTCTTTTATCAAAGGATCCGCCAGTTTAACACAACGATCGTATTCAGCTTTTGAGCAATCATACTGTAAAGTTCTTGTAGCACTTATTAAATCGTAGACCGATAAAAATACGAAGAAGGAATATCTATCGATGTAATGCATTGCTGAAAGAATTCAAATTTAAAATGGCGCAAAGAATTGTGGATGTTACAGATATTAAATTGTTTTGATACCAAAGTGAATCGATAGATGGTGCAACGTTCAATAAACAATCCAATTTGAAATTAAAATTTGATTTGTTGCAAATTAAAAAATAATAAAGCAAAATAACACTTCCTAATTTTAATTTAATGTAATTATATCTGTTATTCTATTATTTGGTATCGAAACAGGAAACAAACGAAACATGGCTTTCTCTGTTTCCTGGAATGTATTGTTCGTAACCATCCACTGTGGCACTCCGACTGTTGTGTTTATTTCTACCATCTAATTTAAAATAAATCTATTCACATTTTAAAGGTCCTTTTATGATACAAAAAATGAGATTGTCCTTGACTTGCAAAAAAACATGCAGATAAACCCTTGGATAACTTTTAAATCACGCGAGAATGTTAAACACCTTAAGCACCCTTATTAATATTCATGATCCCCCGGGGTAATAAACGAATTGATTAGAAACTTCTTTTACGACGAATAAGGTATAAATAAGAGCGTGACCAAAAGTATGTAGATCTGACCGATAAAGTTTAATGCATTCTTTTCATCCCCATATCAATTTTGTGAGATGGGTTATTGTACAAAAGGGGTCGACGACATTGACATCGTTACAATTACAGAAACTAAAAGTTGTCGGACATCCCCCGAGTTAATGAGTGTCGTGCCCCACTTTCGAGAAGCAATTTTCTTCTAGAAAAATTAGGTTTTACCTTAAAATTGCACCCAACAATAGCGAAGGAGGTCATATCCCTTGCCTTTTTAATGACCACGGTCAGTTTGCGTGCAAACTGACCGGAAATAGTAGTCCAGATAAAGCGCTCTTGCGAATTTTATTCAAATCATAGGACACTTATATTTGGACATCACCAACTTCAAGTATCGATAAGTCCTACAAATGCTTCAACCCTCTGTTGACCGATTAATAATTAAGGGGGTTTAAATAAGGCCAGACTAATTTTAAAAACTTTATTGATTCGAAGAAAATGCCCAATCCGATAAACGCGCTCGAAAACTTTTAATAAGATTTAAATTAATTCGATAAAGTAAGAGGAAAAATGTAAAAAGTTCGTACCTGCCTTTGGAAGTGGTTCGGAATAGTCTTTTCGAAAATATCCAAATCAAAATTCAGATTTGAGCGAATGTAAAAAAATTCTTAATTAAATCATCGAATATGAGACCGCCACACATCACGCTCTGCGAATGACTAAAGTTTATAACACCGCTTTCCATTTTCGTCACGGTTGGAAAATTCTCCGAACAATCGATTTTTTCCTGCACGTTAGCCGATTAGCATTTTCTTCAAACCGTTTCTTAAAATCAACAAATCTACAATTAAAATATCACATAAAACCAATACTCACGTTTCTACAAAATCTAATAATTAAAATAAAAGAACCTCCGGTATTTCGCAGGCACCGATGGTAATTCTGTACATAGCCATCTCCGAAATACCGTGAAAATGTACAAAAGCTGCTCCCAAAACAAAGACGTGAAAGATTTGATGGGAATGTAACCAAATATCGAACTTTCCTGGATAGAATCGCTCGGGGACTCTCAGGGCATATAAAATGGCTCCGATAATATAAAGGATGCCCATTAGGAGCAAAAAGCCCAAGTTCTTCAAGCTTCTTTTGTTAGCCCAGCCTTCCATAATGCCATAATGGACTGCTGGTGCTATTCCACTTAGCCCAAAGACGGCAAAGATCACAGCTCGAAAGGTCCTCCAAGCAGGTTCCGAAAACTTATCCCATAGGCTAACCATTATGCTCATCAAACCCAAAACGCTCACAGACGAAAGATAAATCAGCTTCTTATTGAAGTGGCAATAGAATCCATAATAAACCCAAGGCACGAAGGATCCCATTATCAACAAAGATATTCCACAATAATCGAGCTTGGAAAATAAACTTGCCACCATCGGAGAATGACAATTTACGGTATGAAATATAAAGGAAAAGCCCAAACAAAAAATTGCTCCAACAAAAAAGGCTCCGAAAACTAATTTCTCTTCTATTTTTATCTCGCTTCCGGGGTAAAATAAAAAAGATGCGGCAACACCTATAAAAGAAAAAATAAAATAAATGGCATTCCAAAAGGCAAAACTAAAGCTAAGGTCACATGCAAAATTCTGAACCGTTGTGAAAGTGATCACAATTTTATTTCAACATGTAACATTGCATATATGTATACGAATATACCCTTATTTTTCTTCGTACGACTAAAGGAACAAATAAAATTGTTAAAAAAACCATCACATAATTACAAAAGTGAACCGTACTGATTGGTCCAGTTTTGTGTACAAAGAAAACATTCTTAACATTAAGTGGTCGTTCTAAAAGTTCCTTTTACAAAAATATATCTAACTGAACGCTTCAGAAGCACAAACTTAAGTATTTAAAATACAATCTAAAAAATGTGTAAGGGGCTGTGTGATTCTCAAACAAGAAGCGGTTTTAGGCATTAGAGACAATCACAAAGCCACTTATAGCAAAAGAACGAAACTTAAGTAATTAAGTAATAATAACAACAACACGTAAAGCTAACGTGTACAATTTTTAGATATTCAGGATTACCGTAGGAGGTATAAATTTATACGTATGTACTTACTATGCTGTTTAAAAAAAAATAGAAACCATAACTACGTACATGGATTCTTCTCTTTTTTAAAATTAAATTGCCAATATTTCTTGGGGCAATACTGCTCATCTATCACAATTACAAATACCTTCATTAAAAATCAATCAATTTGTATGATTGCAAAAAAAACTAATTAAAATTATGATGTGTCAGACTGAGAAATATTACCCCAACACCTCATAATTCCAAAATTGTCTTACCAAACTTTTTCGATGTCGAAGCAGTAAATAAAATCCTATGAACAAAGGGCTCGCAATTTTTTGTAAGATGTACAGTCGGCCCTCGTTAATCGCGAAGCATTCGTCCAAAATTCGCCTCGCGAATATCAATGTTTAATACGAGATTTAAAGTGGTCACCCCTTGGATATAAAATTCCCGAATAAAAAGAACTGTACACTTTTTCTGGAGTTACACCAATGGAATATTTTTGCAACAATAAATTGTAGTAAATTAAGAAGCTCCGATTAATTGTTTGTAGGAATTCTTTTCAATATTTCGACATCGGAAACTTTTATTAAATGAGATAAGTAAATTCTGAAATATTCTTCGTACATCAGTGGCGGCTCGTTGGGAGAGGCAAAAGTGACACGATTCTTTAATAGTTTGTTGTAATCTACTTAATTTAGTTTAATATAATTTCTTTTAGTTGTACAAAATTAAATCATCGATCAACACACAGATGGTACACGTAGTTAACATACAAACACACCCACACGTATCTTATTTTTCTTTGTTGAAAACATTCACAGCCAAAGTGTTAGATATTACGATTTGATATTATAATCAATCTTTTTATCATCACTGGCATCAAGGACGAGTCACCACCGACGTACAAATTTATATAAATATATACATACCTATACAATATAAAATTTAACTAAAGGCAATAAAATTATCTAAAAAAATAGGTTGAGATTCAATAAATAAGTGTATCAGGTATCTCGCATTGTCCTACAGTTACTCTATGCATTGCCATCTCAGAAATGCCGTGGAAATGCACGAAAGCTCCACCCAGCACAAAAATGTGAAATATCTGGTGTGAATGCAACCATATATCGAATTTTCCTGGAAAGAATCGTTCCGGCACTCTTAAGGCATACATCACTGCTCCCACAATATACAGTAGTCCCATAAGCAACAACCAGCCCAAGCTTTGTTGGCTCATTTTGTTAAACCATCCCTCCATAATTCCGTAATGAATAGCCGGCACAATTCCGCTTAAGCCAAAGGTCATAAAAACGCCAGCACGAAAAGGTCGCCAGGCCGACTCCGAAAACTTATCCCACAGACTGACCATTATGCTTGTTATTCCTAAGGCACAAACGCCCGATAGGTACACTACTTTTGGCTTAAAGTGACAATAAAATCCATAATAAAGCCATGGAACAAAGGAACCCATTATTAGTAAAGCTATTCCGCAATAATCCAGTTTTGAAAATAGTTTTCCTATGAATTGCGAATGACAATTTAATGTATGGAACATGAATGAGAAACCTAGGCATATTATGGCTCCGGCAAAGAATGCTCCGAAGACAACCTTCTCTTGCAGTTGTATCTCTACCGTTGGACGCATTAAAAAATATGCAGCAATACCTGCAGGCAAATGAATACAAAACTTTTGTTACAAAACGAAAGCAAGCATAAAAATACATAAAAACTAGCTTGAAGAGCTTTGACAACCTTTGATCACTTTCAATTGAGTTAATTACCTTACTTAATAAATAATACCCACCTATAAAAGCCACACAGCCCAATAAATGTGTCCAAATGTTAGCTGTCTCCGTGTGCAGTCTAAAAATGCTTCTAAAACAAGCTCGAAAGCTCGGTAAAGGTGGTCTATGTCCATGAGTTAAAAAATCATTATCCTGAAGCCAATCTGGCAATTTATTAAAATGGCATACGTTCCAACTGACTTGTATCAATCTTCTAACTACTTGCTCGGCTTGTCCGGCTGCATTCTGAGCCAGTGTTGTTATATCTAATTCGTCACCTACAAAAAAGCAATCTTTGCCTAATCATCACTTACGTTGTAAACCTCTTAAAATTATACTACCTAAATTACCTAAAACTGCAGCCTTAAAAACATCGCTCATCTCATTTTCCAAGATATTCTCATCTTCTGGGGTGGAAGGTAAAGGACATCCAATACAATCCTCTTCTTCCGCCTGAAAAATAACTCATAAAACATCGTCCACAATTCTATATCAACAATAAAATACCAGGGAATTAACATCTTCTTCTAAAAGGTCTTTAATTTCAGATGTGATTGATTCATTGTCGGAATCCCATACTCGCCTTCGTCGCAAGATAGCTGCAGATGGTTCCTCGAAAGAATCGACAGAATTCTCAGCGTCACTGTAGTGGGACATATTAAAATATCTGTAAACAAGCAGTACGCAAATTACAATTATATCATTGCCAGGTTACAAAGTTCAATCCTATTTCGAGGCATTGTATGCTCGTGATGTAATTAGACCACTACCGCAAAAAAGGTTCGCATCAACTCGATGAAGTTTAATTAAAAAAGAACCACGTAAATTGTTACGTGTCCATTAATCTATTGCGTTTCTTTCAAGTGAGGTTTGTCCAGCAATCTGGTAAACAAGTGTGAATGATGCTAATAAAATTACTTACATTTATTCGTATTAACTTAGTTCATTAAATTTTTTATCAAGCACTCAAGTTGAAACACAGAGAAATCTAAAAATTCTCCTCAAATTTTGCAAACAAATTTCATTATTACATCAAACAGCTGACATTTTCTTTCACAGTAATTTTGCGTTTTTTGGTTGGCTGCATCGGCTGATTAATTTCTAATTCTCAAGGCGGGTAATTTAAATTTAATTTTAATCTCACAAAATCTTAATCATTTAATATTAATTATAAACAATGAGAACGGAACGCTATTTACAATTGTTGGACTTTCACAAATTAAACAATTTATGCAATTAAATAGATTACCTTCTTTTTATTCAATGTACTTCTTATCAGATAAGTACATCCGCGGTTAAAGGCCAATTTTTAATCTATTACGTTAAGATTAATTAAAGTAAATCACATAAAACACGCTTTTCATTTACAGACATTACATAAACAGCGATGGATCATTTACACCATCGATGTAAGAGCTCACCAGGTAATTATTAAAAGGTAACTTTCAATTGTTGCAAAACACATTAATTTTTAGTTGTTACAGAATCTGAATCCGTAACTTTCGTACAGAAAATATACCAACTAGGATGGGACGTTTGCCATTATAGTATGTTACCAGATTGGCTGCAAGATAACGAGTACTTAGTACATGGCCACCGACCACCATTACCGAGCTTTGGAAAGTGCTTTAAAAGCATTTTTAAAATACACACCGAAACTGTAAATATATGGACCCATTTACTTGGATGTGTGGGTTTTATTTGTAAGTAAAACTTAAGAAAGATTTAAGAAATAACTTAATACTCACTTGTTCTGCAGGTATAGCTTTATGCTTCTATACTCATCCCAGCATTCAAATAGATTATCAAGAAAAAATTCTCTTCGGGATCTTCCTTACAGGTGCTATAGCTTGTCTCGGATTCTCTTTTATGTTCCACACTGTGTGTTGTCATTCGCCTTTCGTAAGTAAATTGTTCTCCAAACTAGACTACTGTGGTATATCGCTCCTAATTACAAGCTCCGGCATTCCATGGTTATACTACGCCTTTTATTGTCATATGCAGCCCAAAAGGATTTATTTAACGGCTATATGTATCTTGGGAATCGCAACAGTTTTAGTTACGATGATAGATAGCTTCTCGACACCCCAGTGGAGACCTTATCGAGCAGGCTTATTTGCCGTGTTTGGTTTAGGGGGAATCGTCCCAGCTTTACATCATTTGTTTCTCGAAGAAACGCTTCACATAAGCATGCGGAGTTTTGGCTGGTTATCTCTTATGGGTGCCTTGTATATCGTAGGTGCACTGCTGTACGTGCTCAGAATACCGGAACGCTTCTTCCCTGGAAAATTCGACATATGGTTACATTCGCATCAACTATTTCATGTGTTAGTTATTGCAGCCGCTTTAGTACATCTTTACGGTATCTTAGAATTGGCCTTTCATCGGTTAAGCAACACTAAATGCATAACAGATTTCGTTCTTTGACAACGGCTCTCTCTATATGTTATTTTAATTAATTTATTGTGCATTGTTGATCTTGTTGTTGCTTTAGAAGAGTTTACATTATTTAATACTAGGAACTTTAGGCTAATTGTGAAAGTGTGGTTGTTGAAACAATTTACATTAATAAATGGTAAAACTTACGATTTTGTAGTTTTGGGGTCCAACAACACAGCCACTAACAAGTAAATAGATGTATTAAAAACACTGATTGTGGGGGCGATAACATTGATAACAGCTGTTTAATATTTACTTATGATTTAACATAACCCCTAAGTTAGCTACACAAGTTCGAGGGGTTGCCCATCTTCCAATCAAAGTTGCCATCTATGAACACTTTGCGGAACTTTAAAATAAAATTATTACTTCCTAAGCTAGTTTTAAATAATTTATACTTCAATTTTAGAACATTTCAAAAGTAATACAAAATACTATTAGAGATTAGAGATACCAATAATTAAGTTTAAATACATTTTACTCTTACCACTTGTCCAGAAAGCAAATTGAAGAAGGTAAACTTGTCCTAAGCCAATGATCTTCCAGTTCTTCTGGTGTTGTAAAAGCTAAAGATGTAAGTAATATCTAAGTTTGAATAAAATCCATAGATTCTGTATGTTGCTTTGTAAGAAATCTTCTAAAATGCAAAGAACAAAATCCTCATAATTTTATTGTTGGCCCCAATAGCTTAATTCAACCAAACTTACCAAAGACCTTTCTCAACAACTCTAACCCTTAAAATAACATTAAAACGCTTATTTTTTTAATAAAAATTAATGGGAAACATTCAGAGATAAATACAAGAAAGTAACATTCAAAACTTGTCAGAACCATCTGACCGAGACCGCTCAGCCTTATGATTCCAATTATGACATTTAATAAAGATTTTTTTAAGAAACCATAAAAATAGCTTTAGAATCCTTTTACTATTAAATCAATAAACCCCATTTACAATGAAGTGTATCGTTTAATTTTATTACAAAAGTAAAAGGCGCTAAAATCTACTGATTGGCTTTTACATACACTTCTATCTAAAACTCCTCCACATTTATTTACCTATATTTATAGACTAGCTTAATTTAGTTGTTACAAATATTTTTGGCACGTCGAATTCACACTTTAAAATTTTTTTACAGTTAGTTATTAATCAATAAAGATCTAAAAATATTTCGAAAAATCATACCGAAAGATTTCTTTTTTGTCGTTTACCCCTAGTATTTAATTTATAGTCTTTACTTCCTAGTTCTACTACTAAATATGATTGACACAATTAAGGTACACATATGTTGACAAATTCTTTTTTTTTTTTTTTTGGTTTTGGACTTACGATCTACCACGATTAAAATGGGTTCAAAAAGAACTTCTTCTTAAGATTATACAACCCTATTTCTAGCTCAGGGAAACCATCAGTGAGATAGTTAATAATTAATAATAAAATAGTGTGAGTGATAACAACGTACTTGAACCAAAAATAGGTGTAAACTACGTATAGAACAATATAAGGCAACAGGGTCCAAAAGATCAAAGAGACATAGAGATCAAGCGCGTTCGTCCTCCTTAAAATTTCTCCGTGAAGAAAGTGGCCGGTAGAATGAAATTCTTTGAGGACTTTCTCTTTTTCGAACCATCTCTTCTCCAAGAACTGCTTAAGTTCGTCCTTGGTCTTCGGGAGAACAGCAACGGGGTATCTAAGATCAGAAGTGCTTAATTTTCGTTTTGGGGGCGCGCAGAAGTTACCTGGTGAAGTGCATTTTGACTTGTTGAGGAAATTTTCCGTCCGTGAACAAGATCTTTTCGGTTTGCGGTACCGTGTCGGGGTAGATAAGTGTTAAATCGTATACAGCGTCGAGGGCATTCCTTTCGATGAGCTTGTGGGTCACCCACACGAAGCCAGTGGTCCGAGGATGCAAAACGTAATCGTAAGTCTGCAAAAGTAAAAGTTGCTATGTCGGAATGGCGGCTCGGAATTTACACACTTAACTGTTAGATTATTTTTTTCCGCGTACTTATTGCTGCTTACTCTTGTACTACTCGTAAAATCGGTACCTTCCGGAAAGATTAATAAACTATACTTATAATAAATATCACAAAAATAATCTATGTAGCCCTCGATCTTGCTTCTGTCGTGAGACCAATTCCTTTTGATGTATAGAAAGCAGGAGAGCTGCATAACCCATCCTAAAAAATTAATAAAATGTATCGTTTCTGCTTTACAAATTTTTAATAATACAACCAATCCCTGGGAGATGTCTTATGATGTCTTTTAGAACAAATTTCGTGGGGTGTTTGTAACGCTTCGAGCCCTTCGTACAATGATAAACGGCGGGCCATAAAAAATTCCAGTCAGTTCTTGTTCGATGGTTCATAACTAACAAAGACACCTCGTCGGCATGGATTGGGTCCCCCAGGATCTGTATATCGCAGCCACACCATATCTCAAGAAGTGCCTACGATCAACAATACAATTTCTCCATCGGATCGAAGCAATTCACTTACGGTTGGATAAGATTGCCAGAAAGTGAAGAACACGTCCGTTAAAAATCTGTAGAGCTTATTGGAAATTATTAGAATGGGCAACAAAGGGCAGAAGAGAGCAGCGTAGCCTGAAAAAAAGATATTGTTAGAAAAACACTTAAAAGTAGTAAGCAAATACGAACCGGCCAAGATGCTCGAATACCACAATAAAAAATAAATCCAACCTTTTAAGCAACCCATTAAAACTCATAATTGAATGTTTTAAAAGCGATATTTTATTGCAAAAACCATAAAGGGCGTATTTGGAGCGGAGCTTTATTGATTTATCTTCCTCCCAGCATCCCTTATAAATCCTGGACCACGCACAATCAGTACCAAAATAAAATGACTAAAAGTAACGTTAGATATTTCAAAATTATCACGTCTCTTCCGCTCACTGTCATTTTGACTTTGGAAGCCCTGCTCTCGGAAAAGGATTATAAGGAAACGTATTCGTAGGGCTTCGTCTAAAAATAAATGCTAATTACTTACAGAATTTATTATAAAGCAAAGGTACGTTAAATTAAGATTAAAACTAGTTTATAAATTAATGAATCTTCAAATAAACTTCGTCGACTTTTTGAAGGACCATCATACAGAACTCGTACATGAACCATAACAAGAAGACGTACAAAACGACGTTTTTCAACACATCCAAGTAGTACAATCTAGAAAAATAATTAATTAAAACAATACAATAAAAAGAACGAAGCCCTTTTGATACAATCCCCCTTTTGTAAATTCATAATTTAAAATCGTACCTCTTCAACACTTTTCGGGCATGAGGTAAAGTACTGGGTTCCTCGTGCACACAGTACTTACGAGCCCCCATAAGATACTTGAATAAGTAGTCAGTCCAATTGCTGGTTTCCAAAGACGTATAAAAAATTTCTTTGTCCTTCTCCGACAACGTATTATCAATTTCTCTGAGTTTCTCGTGGTGGAATTTCCACGGGCGCGTTGTGTAATACTGGAGGACCTTCAGTCCGGTGCTGATCCGCTTTTGGGTCCGAACAAGGCTAAAATTAAATTTAGTAAACTGTTTTTAAAACACCCATTTGAGGGTACTTACAAAGGCTTCCTACGAAGCATAACCATAAGGAAATCAACTACATAAGCTGGAATGGTGTGAAAAAAGAAGACACAAATCATGTGCAGAAGATAGTTGGATTTGATGCTTCCAGCTGGGTACCACAAGCAAACACTGAAGGGATTCTCGTAGAAGAACTTCTTCCCCATCTCGAGGGCTTGGCCCCATGTAACAAATTCTTTGTCCTGAAATTACAGAGAAGTGAATATACTTGGCATGGTGATTTTAACGAAGCTTACATTATCGTAGGTAACATTAACGACTAAGGGTTGGGAAGATTTGGGTTCCGTTCCCAATTTCCAAGCCACTTTGATGAAGGCATTGGCACAAGTGTCGACGGGAACAACATCAGCATGCAAGGAGGCATCGCAATGCATAGATCGGATTACTCCTTTTCCAGCACCCACCATAATTCCTGTGGGACCATTCAGATTGTCGATCCAACCAGGAATGGGTTCCTTCCACACAGCAGCGACTACAACGCATTTCTGATTAATTTAAAATTCTTAGCAATAAAAGAAAATAATTAAACTCACCGATTGACGGTCGTGTGATGGCAATGGGCAATTTGTCAGCATATTCAGTCACTAAGTCTTCGGTAAGGCATTTGGTGTAAGAGTAAGTGTTCGGGGCATGGCCCAAGAGCTTAGGTGTTACGAGCTCCAAAAGGTCATCGTCCATCCAATTGACCATCTCCAAAATTTTCCTAAAAAATTTCAAGTAAGACCAAGAGCTAAGCCGCAGCCGAACCAACGAACCTGGGATTGTGAGGGGCCTTATAAGTCTTTTCGAATAGTTCCACTTCGTCGCATTGGCAGTACGATGTCGAAACGTGCACGAAGGCTTTAAGTTTACCGAAATTGAGGGCTAAGTCCAAAGCGTGTATCGTGCCCCCCGTGTTCAAAATCGTCGCCTCTTTTAAGGGCTGATCGAAACGCACATTCGCAGCCATGTGGAAGAAGGTTGTTACATTCTTCTCTAAGAGCTCGATGTCTTCGGCACTTAAGCCGAGATTGGGCTGAGTGATGTCTCCGCTGACGCAGTGTAATTTTTTAAAGACAGCCAATCCGTTTGGGGAATCGCGGATTAAATCGAACACCTAAGAAAGAGTCGTTTAATTTAAAAATTGTAAGTACAGTCAAACCTCGATAAGCCGAATTTCTGATAACTCGAACCTGTTTCTCTAGGACTTGCATATTTCATTGTCAATATTTTTATATCGATAACTCGAATTATTTTTAGCTTCCCTTCAACTTCGACTTATCGAAGTTCAACTGTAATTCGTTTGAACGAGTCTTACGCAATTGTTAACGAAATCGTCAATTCTTTGCTGAGAAGTTTTGCCGCGCTTTGGACGGATCACTAAATAAATTGTCGATATTTCCGGACAGCTTCGCAGAAGCTTTTCGATGAGATTTTCCAAAAAACCTGTAGCTCCTGTGACCAGGACGTGTTGTCCTGTGAACCACTGGGCAATCGTTGATACTTCTTCGGACATGTTTAAATCTACAAAAAAAAATTACTAACTTCGATAACTAAAAATTAAAAAAATGTCTTACAAATAAATATGAAGAGTAGCGATGGAAAATTCAAGCATGCACTCCTCGACAAACGAAGAACAACTGAAGCTTGAACACGAAGAAACCGAAAGTGAAGTGAGCACTGATGGAAGACCTCCAGGAATCACAAATTGCACTGCTGTATGCGAATCTACAATAAACAATTTTATGAAAATGCGCTTTACTTAATTTAAAACCGAAAAAAAGAGAAAGGACGTTAGAAATTTTCTGGAAAATTTGAGTTAAATGGTATTATTAGTAATAACAATAATGTGTCCCATTAATAAGTGATTTAGACAACTTAATTTTTAAAGCAAGGTTGTTAAGACTCTAGGTTGTCGGCCTTGTGCAACTTAAAGAGGAGTTCGTAGGTTTTAAGAAGTCATCGAAACTTCATTGTTTGTTTTTTAAATCCTCTAAAATAAACAACAAACCTACAGATGGAAAATAACGCTACGCCCCAGGCAATAGCAAAACAAACATATTTTTTCCAAAAACAGGGTTTGCATCAAAATGGTCATATTCGCAAAATGGGTTTTCCCAAAGCACATAACTCTTCTGGTCTGAAAATGTTCCATTTCAAAACTTGTACAGGTTCCTAATAAAAACCAACCAGGAACTTTCGCTATTAAATTTCATATCTTTGTTAAAACCTCGAGTCTTGCTCAATCCATCCACCTGAAAACATAGTGTTGTAAATAATCGACATTTATTTGAAGGTCGTTAAATAAATTCCTTAATTGAGCTATTTCGAAATATTAAAATTCTATGAACATGTTTCGTCGACGATGCATGCAAAAAAAAACGTTCATCAACTCCTCCTTTAGCATTAAAAAACTATTTACTTCGAAATTGCACCGACTAATTAAATGTTAATGTCAGAAATTAACAAAGTTATGTAGAAAATTGGAATTCAATCAAATTATACTTCTTTGTTAATTGTTAAATTTTAAGACACATGGTGGAATACCCATTTGGCCTTCGTATTTGTTAACCATTTCCATATACAAACAATTAGCAAATCGTTTTTTATATAAAACGTAGTTTAAAAGGAAACTCGTGTATCCTTAATTTTTATTCAGCCTGTTTTTTTTTAAATGTCAATGCGTAAAAAAACGTAAAAAAACGTAAAAAAACGTAACAGCATCCTTTGTCATACCTAAATATAAAATAAAAGAATGCTCGGAAATGCTTAATTTTGTAAGTCTTACGATGGAATCATACAGACAAGTCTTGCATTTTAATTATCCACTTTAATAACTTAATATTTATTATTTTGTTTAGAATAAAATTCCAGTGACAATTTCGATAAATACCGGAACCAAAGTCCATTGAAAACCAATAAAAGGTAGTTGCTCGAACAATCTGAAAAGGTTTAGAATTATTATGGGTTTTAAGTATATTATTACATAATACCTCTTTAAGACATTAAACGTTTTCTCTATTATTATTAGTTTTTTATCATGCATTAAAAGTTAATTGAAGTACCTACAACAAAAGGAGATATAAGGTTAATAAAAAACAAATTTCTTATAATAAAATAAATATTAAAAAACCATTACTTTTAATTGTAACTTACTTATAATTTAATAAAATAAATTATTGTCCTAAAATCGTTTAATAAAATATGAATAATTAGAAAATTGGTGAAAAGAATAGTAGTAAACATTAAATCACAATTTTAAACAAGTAGTGCCATCTCATAACAAAACGGTGCACCACAATGCACCCTCCAATTTTCAAAAATGTTCATACAATACAAAGTAGTATAAATAAGAATCAATTCAATCTTGTAAATATTTATTAATAAGATTAAAGAAGTAGAGCCCTAAAATATATCTAAAAAAATACCAATTCCTCAATACCAAATTATAAATGCAACGATAAATGATGCCCTTTAAAAGACTAAGTTACAACAAATTGAAAAACATATAAGACAATGGAACAATAAAAGCAGACGTAGACATACTAGAGCCGATGAGACAAGCAAATATATACCAAATCAATCCAAAAATTACAGTCTGAAGTCCTAGGTGAAGTATCAACAATCTAGAATTAATCAATACAATTTTTTTGTACACTTAAATCATTCAAATTGCTTACACAGTATCTTTGCTTCGTGCTACTGGAAGGTTACTCAATTTTTCATTATTTAAATACTGTCTCACACCTTTGGCTAAATCGTCGAAATAATTTGGCCAATCTAATGCTGCAATATTCAAATTATAAGCAATTTGGTCTGGCGGAGAAAGCCAAGATTGCAATTCCTCAGTTCTATCAGCCGCATACATCCATTCAGTAAATATAAACTTCTCTAAACGGTTTAAGGAGGTATTTACGTTACGATGAAGTCTCATTAAACTAAAATTAAAAATATATAAAGTAATGTAAATATACAAAAAAAACATACATAGGTCTTCCACCACAAAGTTTTGTAACACCATCGAGAATTATGGCTGGTAGAATGTGAACAAAAATAGCCGATATTTTAAACCAAGCTACGCTGGGTAATAATTTCAAATGTGGGTACCACACAGCAGATTTTAAAGGAAACTTATGTAAGTAGGAGTTAATTCTATGTTCCACCCCAGACCATCTGAACGGATTACGCGTGCTTGAAGTGCAATGGTATATTTCAACAGTCCCTGATTTAGTAATTCCTGCATAAAAACCTGCAACAATTAATTCATTCACCACAATGTCGACTGGTATATAATCGTAGACTAATTCTTTGCCAACGGGCAATCTTCTTATTACACCTTTAGCAGCCCCCATTAGGAATCCTTGTGGCCCGTTCTTACTTATTGTCCATCCAGGAACAGGCTCTTTCCAAGCTCCCGTAACTAAACACATTATTGTAAGTAAAGATCGTTAATAATCGAGGTAAACACATACTCATGCTTGGTCTGACAATAGTACATGGAAAACGTGCTTGCATCTTTTGAACTTCGTGTTCTGCCATATGTTTTGTAAATGTGTAAGTGTTCGGGTGTTCACCGATTACTTCGGCAGTCATTGCATCTAATTCTGGTTCAGATGTCTTTTCGACTAAAGCAATTATTTTTTCAGGATCGTCCTTCAATGGATAAATTATCTACAAAAACAACTTTGATTTGGAGTTTAACGAAAAGAATTCTTTACCTCTTCGGCTTGCAATCTCCAAGAATTAACATAAGCACTACTAACATGTACAAAACTTTCCAGATTTCTACATTCAGATCCAAACTGTAATACTCTTCTGGTACCTAATAAATTAATCTCCACCGTAGGCTTCAAACCTTCTGCAAAATCTAAAGTGGCTGCTGAATGAAAAATTACATTAACATTATCTGTCAGTAATCTCCTATCGCTAACTGATAAGCCTAAATTTTCTTGACCTACATCACCAGCGATTGCCTTAACCCGAGAGAAAACCTACAAAATATAATCTCATTTAACTCAGTGCTTTGCTCGTCGATCAAGTGTTACCTGTTCCACGCTTTTCTCTTCGAGTAAATGTTCAAAAACTGAATTCTTTTTGATCTCATTTAATCTTTGATCTATCTCTTTCCCTTTTTTGGGTCTTAGGAGTAAATATATATCGCCGATATCAGGGATTGTTCGTAAAAGTTTCTCGAGGAGGCAAACTCCCAAAAAACCAGATCCTCCAGTTATGAAGAGATTTTTTTTGGCATACCAATTTCCAACAGTTGTACTGGCCATCTACGGGAATTATTATATTACGTAAATCCATTAAATTAAATATAATATGGAAAATTTTCAACGCATGTAAAAATAATTAATACCACTAATTAAGATGATTTCCTGTTATTACAAAATACTATTAACTGTTGACTGACCAACTTATTTAACATTTTCAATGTTCTTGTAGAGACATTGAAATTCAAATAAAGCGCAAAAAGATTATCACACAAACAATAATGCATAATTAATCAAGTAGTTTGTTTTAATTAGATGATTTTATTAGTCAATCGAAACTAACTGGAAACATAAAAATTCATAAAACGGAAGTTAAACGAACTTTTAGAGGTTAAATAAAACCCATTTCAAAACTTAAAAGCCTAAAAATTAAAAAACAAACATAAATTACATCAAAGCAATAACTTGCTATAGCTGAAGGTGAACGAGTGTCTCTTTGACTTAAGCAATATACAGTCAACTCGCGTTATAACGAAGTTCGATATAACGAAAATCTCGATATAAAGAAAGAAACCGCCGGTCCCTTGAAAATCTCGCTTTATAACGAAAATTTTAATGGGTTTTGGTCCCCTCGATATAACGAAGTTTTCTTGACCAAAGTCTAATAATTTTTGTTAAAAAAGTAAGTACTGTAGGTATGTTATATAATTTACATAATGTGTTTCTACACAATTTTTGATTTTTTTATCTTAAAGAAATGCAAACTTAACACTATCAATTATCAATTACTTGCAAAGCCATGACCTTGACGATAGTGTATTTTCAAGTATCTTAAATCTGGAGAACGCAATTGAACGGACACGTACAGTCACCTGCATACAAAATAAAAATTACGGAGTTTTTTTAGATTATACGTGTTTCTATTTGTATTATTTCTATTGTTTTTTTTTATTGTTGTTTTCTATTGTTTTATTATTGTTTTTTACATTTCTGCGTTATATTGGTTATTTTAATAAACGACAACGAATTTGTGGTGTTTTGGATTGATTAATTCTATATCTCTAAACAAAGTAAAAATTTGTTAATTTATGCTTTTATAATAAGGAATTTCGATATAACGAACTTTCGATATAACGAACTTTTTCGTGGGTCCCTTGAAATTCGTTATAACGCGAGTTGACTGTATAATATATAGCTCACAACATTCGTCTCAGGCTATTAATAGAACTTCTGATAAGAATACTATATCATAAAGTAAGTATTAAGTAATTTAAATCTTCCTTTGTGTTACAATTAAAGATCTGAATTGTTATCATACCGCACACCCTTGAACTGTCACAAAATTACTTATCTACCGGCACAACTGCTCTAGCCAAGAGTTATTCGATAATAAATCTGATATAAGCACCTAAAAACAATATAATTAATGCAATTGAATAAATCTGAATACCTTTAATCGGTATGAAACACAGACAAACACTACCTTAATACAGAACAAAAATTAACAACTTTATGAATACATTATCATAAATACTATCTGGTTTGACGAGTAAAGCTTTAGAAAAAAGTTTTGGTGCTTTTAATTCATAAAAAAGCGTTTTATTATAAACTTCCACAAATCCATTTCTTTGATTTTTAAATACTCACATTGTGCACTGAGCAGAACTAAAAAATAGTACTTCAACTCGTCACAAACCTATCGCACCTTACTAATTAATTTTAATGCTAATTAGGTGTGTCTAGATATTAATTTTGTTGTAAAAATCAACACTAAAAGTCATGGATTTATAGTTAACTAACAACATAACCCTACTTTTAGGAAGACAGTTCGAGGATAGAACAATAGATGGCAGGAGTTGTCTTCTTTTTCGACAGCTGTCATGATGCGGTTCTCGCCCAAACGATTTTTGAGTATGATCATCGTTATATTGATTTCCTAATAAAATTCCTAAAAAATGTATATTAAAGTGGTACACGTTTGTCGAATTAATAGTGGATATTTTATTGTTTAATATTTAATATAAGTAGTACGAGTCCTAATTTAAATGTTTAGATTTGGATAAGAATCCCGGTGCTCCCAAAATCCAGACGCATTGGTATGTAAGGTTTAACACACCTACTAAAAGGGCTCCATGTTCCTCACGTGGTTTTAATTTGAGTCTTTATTACTATTAATTATCAGTGCATGTAATTTAATTAATCGCCCTAATGAGAATGAAGTAATTCGGCCAGTTATCTTGCACTTTGGTAATTTTGATAACGGTTATTCTTTAATTGGGATTGCAATAATTAGATAATTTGAAATGTGTGGTAAGTAAGGCTCTAAATGTATAAAGCTGCTAATTTGTTCATATTCTAGAAGGAAGATTTGTTTTTAAGTGTCCAAGCTTTGTGAAATTAAGGAAAGTGTGACAAATTCTGTCGTGAATCAGGTGGTCTTCTAGATTAATATTCAATTATTTTGTGTAAAGGTTGACGGTCTTTAGACACCTTGAACTTGAACTGTAACTTTACGCTGCTATAACTGCATCGAAACAGGATTTCAAAGTAAATTTCTTTAATTGAGAGGTATCCCAATTATTTAATTAAGCAAGCCCTTATCGGACTTTATTTACTTTACTAAGTAATGTTTATTTTAGATAAATTATCGCATGTTGTAGATGGACCTTGAACGTTTCATTAATGCACGTTTCACATGCTGGTTTGTTGTCGATTTTTCTCTAAAGCGTTCTAGTTTTTATTTTGCTGCTTGAGATCCTCGGGCACTTAACGGTTCGGAGGCAATGACCCTAGACTTTTCGAGATCTGACATACTTATGCACCTTACGACCCACTAACCGACAATCAGTCATCGAATGCAAGATTTCTTTTCTCTGGAATTATACATATCGAAGGAGGATAACAAATACTGT
Organism: Sinopyrophorus schimmeli; assembly: GCA_036325965.1. Lineage (NCBI taxonomy): Eukaryota > Metazoa > Arthropoda > Insecta > Coleoptera > Elateridae > Sinopyrophorus > Sinopyrophorus schimmeli. The sequence continues at coordinate 2,152,193 of JARFIZ010000068.1, forward strand.
AGTCTCCTCGCGAAATCAGCAGAAGCAGTCAAGTCCTGAATCTATAATCGTTCGAATCGAGAAAGTTATTTTTCATTTCTTTCGGCAACTTAGTTCTAGGAAGTTTTAGTTATCGGATTTGTGATAAAGGATTATTACAAAAGCTTTTTTTGATTTAATTTGCATCCGGTAAGTTGGTTAGTGTTTTTATATAAATCTCTTCGTTTATTATTTCGGTTTCAATTATTATCGTTAGGTCAATGATAATGTCACGGGTTTTTCTCGTGAAGAGTAAAGGTCTCGAAGTTGACTAATTTTATAAAAGTTCTTTTAAAAGTATGAGTCTGTGAATGCACGCATTTAACTGTAAGTTCCTGTGTTGAAATTGATTAAACGAAAGAGTTGCGAAGAATTAGGCCCCCCTAAATACATTAAGCCTAAATCACAGTAGGCGTTGTTCAATTTGACGTTGGCTTTAATAACTTTGACCAAAATAATTTATCTTTCAGTTTCAGGCTCGAAACGAAGATAACACAATGAAGAGCAAGCAATAATCTTCCACTGGTTACCAAAATAATTTCTTCCTCTAAGCACAAATCTTCAAGTTGTTTTTGTGATAAGATCAATTAAAATGTATTAAATACAATAACTTACGATTAGTATTAAACGCAACGATTGCCTTGTTACAATATTAGAAACTTAGTTCAGTGTTCACTTATGGTTCCAATAGCAATGGCAGCGATGGAAGTGCCCTCAGTTCAAGCTCCTGCAGTCAGTGATTTTTACATCGGGAAAACTGTTTTCATCACCGGAGGCACCGGTTTTATGGGAAAAGTCCTCTTAGAAAAATTATTAAGGTCATGTGCAGGTGTATCGAAGATTTACCTCCTCATAAGGCCTCGAAAGGGACAAAGTGCTTCGGAGAGACTCCAACAGTTACTGTGTTCACCGGTATGTATCTGCACACCCTAAGTTCCAATTAATAACTCCCAATTTGCAGCTTTTCGACCCTTTGAGAAAAGAGCGAGCTTGCGATCTTCAGAAAGTCGAAGCAGTAGAAGGTGACATAACCCAGCCGGAACTAGCAATCAGCACAGCCGATAGAACAATCTTATCCAGATCAGTCAACATAGTCTTTCATAGCGCAGCTACTGTTAAATTTGACGAAAAATTAAAGCTTTCCGTAACCATTAATATGTTAGGAACACAAAGGCTCATCGAGCTGTGTCGAAGGATGACAAACTTAGAAGCTTTGGTAAGATGGGCTTTTTTTTTCATCCAAAATTGCTGGAACTATGATTTTAGGTTCATGTATCAACCGCTTATTGCAACTGCGACCGTAGTAAGGTCGAAGAAATTATATATCCACCTCCGATGGGCCCCGATCAAGTAACTTCAGTTGTGGAGTCGCTGGAAGAAAACTTAGTCGATACACTAACGCCAAAATTAGTAGGGAATCGTCCAAATACGTACACCTTTACAAAAGCCTTAGCTGAAAGTTGGCTGAAGGAAAACAAAGGCGATTTGCCGTTAGTCATCGTTCGCCCTAGCATCGTAATTAGTAGCCTTAATGGCCCTCTTAAGGGCTGGGTAGATAATTGGAACGGTCCCACTGGGATCATCGCGGCAGCAGGGAAAGGTTTATTCCGAACCATGCTTTGCGATCCCAATAAAAAAGCCGATTTAGTACCAGTTGACATGGTCATAAATCTTATGATCGTAGCAGCCTCAAAAATAGGCACGAATAAGCCAAAAGAAATCCCAATTTACAATTGTTGTACGGGTCTTAGGAAACCCATTACGTGGTATAAATTTATAGATCTATGTTTCATATATATGAGGAAACATCCTTTCTCAGAGATCACTTGGTATCCCGATGGTACTGTGACAGCATCGCCTTTACAAAATCACATATACAGAGTCTTATTGCAATGGCTACCAGCTTACATTTTGGATGGCTTCGTGTGGATGATCGGCGGAAAGCCAATGTAAGCATTGTATTTATTTCGCAAATCAATTGCTTTCATTATTATGTTTATAGAATGGTCAAGATCCAGGATAAACTCTGTAGGGCTGCTAAATGTCTCGAATACTTCACCACACAGGAATGGGAATTCGACGACACCAACGTCAGAACTTTGAGTTCGACGTTAAGCGAACAGGACAAGAGAGAATTTTGCTTCGATGTAGCACAAATCAAATGGGAAGAGTTCATAGAAAATTACGTCTTAGGAATTAGAAGGTAAATTGATTTTAAAGAAAATAGAGGTGTGTACCACCGCCGGTCCACGCCTCGACCGCATCGATTTACCTGTTTTAAAAACCTTATTTGTACTTTCAAAAATTTAAATTCGACCTACCGTTAGGCGACACAATATTTAAATTACTCAAAAGTTTCCTTTTCTTTCGATCGAACAACAAATATGACACAGTTTAATGTTATTAAACCAGTCCCATCGATGAGTGTTTTTTTTAAGTGGAAAAATCTCGATTTGTTGCTCAGATGTAAACGGTAAATTGTAATAAATTTTGTTTATAGGTTCATCTTCAAAGAAGAGGAAACCTCACTGCCTACAGCAAGAAAGCAAGTATCGAAACTTTACTGGATATATCGTATAACCCAAGTTTTAAGTGTAATGACTTTGTGGCATTTTCTCACCCTCCGATACGCACCTTTGAGGCAGCTCTGGAGCAACGCACTAAGATTGTTGGTTCACATAGCGAGGATGTTGTCCTTTGTAAAATAGGTTTTGCTGTGGACTTCTTGCGTGTCTCTGGATTCCGGATTGAATATAACGACTTTAATGAAACCATCTTACGGGCTTCTTCAAAGATAGGCACGGATACCCAAGAACGCAGGAAGACTAATTTTTTCGATAATGCATTTGAAATTGTTGCGTTTCTTTCATTTGTTGTTCCATTTGTTATTTAATTGTAAAACTATACCTCTATAAATATTATTATTTTTAATCAAACACTTGGAATAAATAGCTTTTACTTTAAGTTTATATCAATTAATATATTTAATAACAAAAAAAATGTAGATATAAAGTCATCTATGCGATCAAAGGTTTTCCGATACGAAGAAAAGTGCTAAACGAGCCGAGGTGTGCTTCCCTGTTGATTTTAGATTGTGATAAAATGTGGAAGATCTTTGCGTCGCATATGTTAATCGCTCGTATAAAATTGCTTTTTGAGTTTGCCAGTTTTATAATAAGTATGCATGTATATAAGTTTAAGTCGAAGAATGTTTGAAACGAATGCCAAATTGATGTAGTAGCGAAATTAATAAATATAACTTTACAATACCGTTTAATTTCGCTTCAGGATCATTATTGTATTTCCAATCAAAAGCAGGCCGATCCACACATTAACAATGGCAAATCCATAATATACATTTGGCTGCGAAACTGACCACCCCCTTTGCAAAATGCTTCGCACCGATTCTATGGGGAAAGCAAATGGTAACGTAAACGAAATACCTCGTAGAAAGACATGCATCCCTTCAATGGGCCACATTATGCCCGATATAAAAAAAAAGGAATTGCTGATCCCGATAACAGCATAAGCAAATATCTTCTCGGTCCTACAAATGCTAGCCAGCAAGAAACCTTGAAATAAAGTTACAATAAGCCCTTTTGAAACAATAACAAATCACTCACCGGTGCACATGCCACAAAATCCAATCTCGAAGAGTAAAACAACAAAAAGTCCAATGAGCCCATTTAAAACCACATCAAACAACAATGATAGAACAATTAAACAGAACACAGACTGGATTAAAACGATAGGGAACTGTGTTAGTATGTGGGCAACAAAAAATTCCAATCGATTTACCCCTAACACGAGGGACCTCTCCAACACTCCTTCGTTACGCTCAAATATAACAGCAGCCCCCGCGAGACTTGCAGTAATAGAAAATAAAACCCTAAAATAAAAAGAATTATTCCAAAGTAAACTAAATTTAATTTGGGAAACAAACACAACCACAGCTCCAATTCCAGAATTTTCAGTGAATTCATTATCGACCTTTCCATATATGGGGTCGTTCCACTAAAACAAAATAATTAACTACTATAAGTAATTTTATATAAATATTGTGAGTTACTTTGAATGGAGGATATACAGCTCTTCTGGTTTTGTTGCAGGATTCATAATAGTCACCGAGTGACTTTAGAAGAGCGTCTTTCGCATAGCTCTGCAAATAATAACCAATATCTTTGATTGAAGGATCGTACAAAATATCAATAGTTGAATAAATTAAATCCCAAGGACTTGAATCGGCCTTCTTAGCTAAACGAGCTTTGATAGCCTCTGTATAATTATTTTTTATCGTAATAGATGCATAAACTTTGCCTTTGAGTACAGCTCCATTGGCTTCAGCATCGGTCACATATTCAATCTAGAAAACACACTTTGGAGTTAGCAAATTTAACGAGGGTTCACACCGACGTACCAAATTGATTTGTCTTTTAGATAAATCTTCGAGAAAGGCGCAACTTAATTGCGAATTGTTACATAGCTCGTGATTAACTACAGCTACATCTAAGCCAAAGGGTCTGTGCCCAAAGCACAACCAGAAGAAACCCATAGTTATTGCAGGTAAAATCAGTATGCTAAACATAATAAGTAAGTTCTTGTACATCCATAGTAAATTCTTCCAAATTAAAGGCTTTAAGTGGTTAAGACTAAATTTAATAGAGCTTTTGGTTTGTTGTTCTTTATCACATAATGGTAGAAGTTCCTCGGAAGAGTTATCATGTGTAATTTGGCCATCCTCCTGCAAGTTACTTAATTGGAAAAAGGCTTCCTCCAATGTAAAAACTTGAAGTTGATTTAATATACTTTGTGGAGCTCCTGTTGCTATCAAACATCCTCCTCGAAGAAGTCCTATCTACAAGAAATAATCATTTATTAATTTAATTATAACAAAAACTCTGTTCTTATAAATTATGTAAGTGAGGAAAGTTTAGTTTAATAAATTGAATAGAGATAGCGCTAGTATTCCAAAAACAACAATAAATACAGCTATACAACCTGTGTAGCTCGATGAGCTTCTTCGATGTAATGCGTTGTAATAAGAATTGTGGTGTTTTCTGAGGCAAGACGAATCAAATGTTTCCAAATTGAATCTCTTAACAAAGCATCCACTCCAATAGTTGGCTCATCCAATATTAGCAATTCTGGTTGATGTAAAAGTGCGACAGCAAAAGATGCTCGTCTCTGTTCCCCGCCACTTAAATCTTTGATTTTCTTATTAACATCGGCTAATTGTAGCAAATTTAGTAAGAATTCGCACCTTTCCTCTATTTCACGTGAAGTCATATGCGATAACCATCCGAAATACTTCATGGTCTCTATTGTCGAGAACTCAAGGTTCAGGGAGAGGTGCTATTAAAAGTTAATTAAATATACAAAACAAACATAGATAAAAAACAATAACTTACTTGAGGCATATAACCGACTTCTAGTCCAGGTACTTTGCTTTCTATGGAATTCGGATAACCACCCAAGACCCATATTGAACCCGAATCAATTTTTTGTAATCCAACAATGCAGTTTAAAAGAGTCGTTTTTCCACAGCCACTCGCCCCCAGTAAAGCATATCTGTAAACTATATGATAAACATAAAACGTAAAACACTTATAATATCTTACATGGATCCTTTTGAAATGGTTATATTGAGATTATCGAAAACGATGTTCTCTTGAAACTTCTTGTAAGCATGTCGAATACAAATCGTTGGGGATGTTTCCAACAACTCTACACTTTGCATTTTAAAAAGCACTCGTTTGAAATGCAGCTGTAATGCAACTGAATACTTTAAGTTAAAATGAAAAGGTCATTAATAACTCTTCATTTATTATGATTGATAACCTTTACGAGCTGGAAATTCAAGATTATTAAAACCGGTCTGGCGACAAACAATATTTAAATAAAATTAGTCAAATTTAATATATTACTATGTAAAATATTTTATAACAAATTGTAACCTATTCCAAGTAAAAACAGATGATATACAAAAATAATGAACCGTAGACACCTTTTGCACAGTGCGAACCATTGAAACTTACTACTTACAATTAAATCCACATAACAAAATATAAAAATGCATTTCTTTGCACAATTAACATTCTAAACTTTCATCTACCTATAACCATTGTATTTGTCTAAAAGAGTTCTAATCTCTGCATCAATTCCGATGTCCTACAACAAATTTAAGTAAATAAACATGAAGAAACATAAGCAAAGCATACCATTGTATCATTTTGAGTCTTATCAGCTAATTCTAAAGCTTCAATTGCAGATTTGTAATCTTGTAAAGCTATATGACATTTAGCTATAAGCAATTTATTTTCTTTCCAATCTGATGCAGACAATCTTTCGGCGCTTCTAAAGTGCTTCAAGGCCTCATCAAAAGTAGCTTGGGGGACTTCTCCAAAAAAGGTAGTTGCTATTTTACGTTCGTACCATTTCAAACTGGCCGTTTCAAAAGCAAATCTACCCAACATGTGGTGAAGGGTAGCATCCTCGGGGCTTAATCGAACAGCTTCGTCTATGTGTTGTTTAAATAACCAACCATCTTTTATTTTATCGTTAATAGCTTGCCACTTGCTACGAGAACCTACTAAGATTCCATACCATTTATGAGCTTCTCCAATATTCGAATTAATATCTAAAGCTCTTTGACAAGCATCTAAGCCTTTTTCAACATGTTCTTTTTTAACTGCAACATCGGTACTGGCAGTTGACAATTTATGGTGTGCTTTACCAATTCTCCATAATATATCAGGGCCCTCTGCAAATTCCTCCAATAATTCTGTTAACTGTTGTAATGCTGATGATATTCTTGAAGTATCCAACGAATTTAATTTATCATCAATATCTTTCAACACCTAAAATGACCAAAATAAAATTAAAGCAGTAGAAACGCATCCTACCGACCTGTTCGATAGGTGTTACTGTGCTTATAGTCTCTTCGTCACTTAAATCATAAAATTCTAAATCAGAACTATCCATATCAACAGCACTGGAATAATCATCCACCTCTGAAATAGTCGGAGATGTAATCCTTCTCCTTTCCACATTCTTAAGTTTTCTCAAATTTTGTGCTTTCCTAAAAACAAAATATTTAATTATAAAGCATTTAAAAAATTCTAATGAAGCACCCTGACCTGACCCAGTATACAAATAGCTTAGGAAATAAAACAAGCCCACCTTATAAATTTTTTATAAGTCAGGTCAGGTTGACAAGCGACTTCCACATTGAAAAATGATGGTTTCATGAAGTTATTATAAAAAAACCTACAAACATATAATGAACACACGTAACGTAGCAAAGGTCAGTACTTGCTTTTCTTTTTGAAGTTGCCGTAACAGCTCGAGCTCCTTTTTCATCCCAGCCATTTGTTGATCAAGCCGAGCTAAATCTTGTACCATTGCTTGCCTTTTACGTTCCTGTCTTATATGCTCTGCTATGTAGACACCAGCGGCACTTACGATTCCGATAAAAGCAGCACCCAGAAACAGCATAGGATTATTTGTACTCATTTTTAGAAAGTGAGGTTATACGTAAAACAGCCAATATAAAACAATTCCCAGCACCCAACTAAACAGAATACTTTTTAATTAATTTCCGTTGATCACATTTTAGGCTAATTGTATTATATTCACTCCTGCGAAAATTCCCATTGGAATGAATTAAATTTTTAACGACACAGATTAATAAACACACCTGAATAAATCGAATTTGGTAACTTTTCGGCAGAGCTGCAAACTTAAGACTAATTACATGACAGGTATATTTTGTCACACTAAAAGGACGCATTGGATGTTGAAAGTGTTTGAGAGTTAGAGAATTGTGCTGAAATAAAGTGTTTATAAATGTTAATAATAATATCAGACACATGTAGTTAAGTGAGTACAAGATCTAAACCATTGTTACATGCATTACTTTGTTTACTATCAGTTGTAGCATAAATAAATATGTCAGAATCAGAAGGAAGCCACTTCTCTGATGCGGAAGGCTCAGGTTCTGAAAGAGGAACGCCTGTATCAAACCGATCCAGACGTAGTAGTGTTGCTTCTGTGGACTCCAGAGTTAGTGATCGTAGTCGGTCCATCTCCAGATCACGTTCTGTATCTCGATCACGGTCCCGTAGCCGATCTAGATCTGAAGCACGAGAAGCTTCTGATGAAGAACATGTAGAAGAAGAACAGGAACCGGAGGGAGATTCCTTACATGATAGCGAAGAGTACGACAGCGAAGAAGATGAGAGTGATTCAGGTCATCGAAGAAAACGTAAAAAAAAAGATAGATATGGTGGTTTTATTATTGACGAAGCCGAAGTCGATGATGAGGTAGAAGACGAAGACGAATGGGAAGATGGTGCTCAAGAAATTGGCATCGTTGGTAACGAAGTGGATGAATTGGGACCGACAGCTCGAGAAATTGAAGGACGACGTCGAGGAACCAACTTATGGGAGTAAGTATCAGTAAATCTTGTATTGATCTTTATACACATTATAGGTTTAGTTCACAGAAAGAACATGAAATTGAGGAATACTTGAGAAAGAAGTATGCCGATGATGGAGCTGCAGCCAGGCATTTTGGTGAAGGGGGCGAGGAAATGTCTGATGAAATTACTCAACAAACGTTATTACCGGGCGTTAAGTAAGAATGGGGAGTTACTATTTCAAAAGACCATAATTTGTAACTGATTATTCCAGAGATCCAAATTTGTGGATGGTGAAATGTCGAATGGGGGAAGAGAAGGCAACAGTTCTACTATTAATGCGTAAATTTCTAGCTTATCAAAACTCTAATGAACCGTTACAAATCAAATCTGTGGTTGTACCGGAAGGTATAAAGGGATACATATACATTGAAGCTTATAAACAGCCTCATGTAAAAGCATCACTTGAGAACGTAGGAAATTTACGTGTAGGACTATGGAAGCAACAAATGGTTCCCATTAAAGAAATGACGGATGTGTTAAGAGTCGTTAAAGAACAAACTGGTATTTAATACATTATCCAATAACCAAAAAAGTAAACTAATCGCAAATTTTTGAAGGATTAAAATCGAAGCAGTGGGTTCGCCTGAAAAGAGGGCTCTACAAAGATGATATTGCACAAGTTGATTATTTCGATATGGCTCAAAATCAAGTTCATTTAAAATTGTTACCTCGCATAGATTACACTAGGCTACGAGGAGCTCTACGAACTACACAATCAGTATGAATCAAATACTTTAACAATTTTCATAATATTTTTTTTAACTTGTAGGAATCTGATGCTGAAAAGCGAAAGAAAAAAAGAAAGCCTCCCAGCAAACCTTTTGATCCAGAAGCCATTCGGTAACAACTTCAAAAAAACTTAATTAGAATTAATTAAATGATTGATGTACTTTTGTAGAGCAATCGGAGGTGAAGTGACCTCCGATGGTGACTTTTTAATATTCGAAGGGAACCGATACTCTCGCAAGGGCTTCCTTTATAAGAATTTCACTCTCAGCGCTGTTATAATCGATGGGGTTAAACCGACACTCGCAGAATTGGAGCGCTTCGAAGAGCAGCCCGAAGGAATCGATTTAGAATTACCTACCGAGAAAGAAGATAAAGCTCTTACGCACACTTTTAGTGCTGGAGATAACGTAGAAGTTTGTGAAGGCGAATTGATTAATTTGCAAGGCAAGATCATTGGCATTGACGGAAATATGATTACGGTAATGCCCAAACATGCGGACCTCAAAGAGCCTTTAGTCTTCCAAGCATCTGAATTAAAGAAATATTTTAATATGGGAGACCACGTTAAAGTTTTATCTGGTAAGACACAAAAGCAGAGCTATAAATCAAATACTATACGGATTTTTTTTTAGGGCGCTACGAAGGCGACACGGGATTGATAGTCCGAGTGGAAAACAACAGAATCGTTTTAATATCAGACTTAACAATGCACGAAATGGAAATCTTACCTAAGGACTTACAATTATGTACTGACATGGCAAGCGGTGTCGATTCCTTAGGTAAATTCGAATGGGGCGACCTCGTCAATCTCGACTCTGAGACAGTCGGAGTAATCGTACGTTTGGAACGCGAAAATTTCCATGTCCTCAACATGCATGGTAAAACAATTCATTAATTTTTTTTTAAACGAACTAAATAAATTGTTTTTAAAGGAAAAATCGTCGAATGCAGGCCAAGTTCGTTACAGAAGCGTCGTTTGAATCGTTTCACAGCCGCTTTGGATTCTTTTCGAAACAATTTACATCGAAAAGACATGGTGAAGGTTATCGATGGCCCTCATTCAGGTTTCGCGGGGGAAATCAAGCATTTATATAGGAATTTCGCTTTCCTACATGCAGTGGAGTATCTTCAGAACGGGGGTATTTATGTTTGTAAGACTAAGCATCTCCAGTTAGCTGGAGGTAATAAATGCTTACCCAACGCGGATATCACAACGAATATGGAATTTATGTCTCCGAGACGTAATTCTCCGATGCATCCATCGGGCGGTGGAGGCTTCGGTGGACATAGAGGAGGAGGAGGAGGTGGCGGAGGAGGAATGGGAGCTGGTGGTGGTCGTGGTAGAGTAACAAGAGACCGAGATTTGATAGGAACTACTATTAAAATCACAAGAGGACCTTATAAAGGGAACATTGGTATTGTTAAAGATGCGACACAATCGACTGCTCGTATTGAGTTACACACTTCTTGTCAAACTATTTCTGTTGATCGAAATCACATTGCTGATGTTGGCACTCCAAGTCGTGATGGTAGCATTTCGAGCTATGGACGGACTCCAGCTTATGCTGGAAATCAAACGCCGCTTTACAGAGACAGTGGAAGCAAAACGCCTATGGCCGATTCGGGTTCTCGAACCCCTCTGCATTATGGCTCGATGACACCGTTACATGACGGCTCGAGAACGCCCAGCGCTCATTCAGAATGGGATCCTACCATCTCAAATACTTATCCATCCCCTGGTTACAATCCGAGCACTCCGGGTTATCAAATTAATGGTCCATACACCCCTCAAACTCCGGGGACCATGTTTAACGACACAGGTTACAGTCCGTATCAACCCAGTCCTGGATATCAAAGTAAGCTCCTTTTAAAAATCATATGCATTTTATTTGATTCAAAATCTATCGTAGGTGTTGTTTCAACACCGAGCCCTGCAACTGGGTACAGTCAATCACCAGCGAGTAATAATCCTTATAATACACCGAGCACTGGCTATAGCCCTTCGATGCCCTACAATCCACAAACTCCAGGGGCTAGTTTGGAGAATATTCCCATGACCGATTGGCACACAGTCGATATCGAAGTGAGTTTGTGTTATACTTTATCTGGGTTAATTTTTGAGATGTGCATTAATTTTAGGTTAGGATTCGAGATAGTCATGATGATCCTGGTCTCGTTGGCCAATCGGGTATCATTCGGAGCATCTCAGGTTCTATGTGTTCCGTTTTTTTGCCCGAAGAAGATCGTGTTGTTACTATTATGTGTGATCATTTAGATCCTGTTGTGCCACAACGAGGAGACGCTTTCAAGGTTTGTTTATTGGTTTTGTTTATTTTTGAGCGATTGACTACGCGTTTGTCCTTAGGTGATAATTGGGGATGAAAGAGAAGCAACTGGCGAGTTGTTATCGATTGATTTACACGAAGGAGTCGTTAAGATGAAAAACGATATCAAATTATTACCATTGTCAAACTTATGCAAGATGAGGAGCAAGGCCGACCACTAAGTGTGAGCGGTGAGCTCTTTCTAATCTACTAATAGTAACTCATAATATTCTGAAAGTATTAGAATGTAATATTATATAAAGGTATAATCATGCAATTATTTCTAATTTAAAACCTTACGTACAACTTTTCCTTTTTAATTATTATAAACATACAATTAAGGCAAATGGTGCACAATATCTTGGAAGTACATACATACATTATTCATTCATACATTCTGGGAGTAAATTGTTTTTTTTTGTGCCTATGAAACGTTAGCTGTACTAAGTTTATGCTTACGTTATTTTTTTAAACAGCAAGTCTCAATTTTTATATTAAACCGCTTACACGGTGAATTCCATTTTGTTTATAAAAGTGATTACAAAACACAAGTATTGAAATTAAAAACATTGTAATGTTTAAATTAAAAAATTGGCTACCGTAAATTCCTTAATCACATTTAAACTAAAATATTTGCTCCCAACTTTTATGAATGAATTGAGATAATTTGGAGATCTCAGAATGCAATTTGAGTTGAGTGAGTATTTATAATAATTGCTTGAAAAAGGCCAATGCAAAGACTAAGATTGATAAAGTCATCGTAGAACTAGCACTTTTGCATTCGGGAAGTTGATCGTCTTTTATGTGCTGACATAAAACTTTAACGAAGTTAGTGCTTGCCAATTTGGAATCTTCTTCGTTATATTTCTCGTTAAACACAATTGTTGGGACCGATTTAAGAGGATTTTGGAACTGAACAGTCATATCGCCCAATTTAGCTAATAATTTTCCTCCTGAAATAGATGTATTGATTAATACACGCTTATATTACTTTTGATTTGTCTTTTCGACATTATTACCATCAGAATGGCCTGCACAGTTTTCGATTTGCGCAAACTGTTGTACATGATTTATTTCGGAGCAATTTCTTATTGGAAAATCATAAGTTGGGGTCCTGTTGACTGGATCAAGTTGCTTGACAGTTTTGTCCATTAAGCAATTGATGAAACCGGCTGCTATTGGATTAAAGCCAGCATTAGCTGGTGTTGGTGTCGATAGTTCAATTTCGTGTAAAGCACATGCTTGTATTTTGTTGCCTTGACATTCGAATGGTCCATGATGACATGTAAATTTCCATTGGTCATCTCCTAAGTTTGTTTGCTACAAATATTAAAGGAAAACTAATTAACATTTACAAATTTGCATAAATAGCCACACCTATGAATTAACGAACCGATTACAATTTAAATAGGCTAAACTGCGTCAAATAAGAATTGATTATACTAACGTTGCTTTTTCCATATGGAACCAACGTCAAATTCACCCATTTCGATAGATTTGTTTGTAGGGTTGGATATAATTGGGATGTGAAGAACCTTTTTGAATCTGGACATAGAGATTCATAATACACAGTCACCGATACCTAAAAAAAGTGTTATTTAACGACCTTCGATTAATCATCATACACAATCGTAGAAATTACATGCTTAATTTGTTACCACTGCATTAAAACAGTAAATTTTGATAATAATGGATAAAGTGTGATTAAACACAACCTTGCCGTTTAATGACATATTGTTTCTCAACTAATTTCGTTTGTAACTTTCCTTGTAAGGAATGTGGCACCATTTCTCCCAGTCATTGTTATTTTAATATGTGAAACATACGCTTGGATAATAAACTTAATTGATTCTGTGTGCTTTTAATTAAATTGCAATAAAAAGATGACCTTTCACCAGAACATTATGGAGTATCCTAGTGGTATTTCCAATGTGGGTTTCTAGTACATCTCCGCTCAAATTATACTTTCTAATCAATTTCTACAATCTTTTGTGCCATCTGAGTCTCTTCCTTATTTCTATCTATGAAATAAACATCAATTTTACTTACTTTATCACAATGGACTACCCATATACTTAGTAAAACTGTTGCAAAGAAACAAGTACCTCTGAAGTACATTTTGTTTATATTTTATGTAGGAAATATGGTATGAATCAACGAAAAACCACAACAGCACAAGATCGACTGCTAATAAAAGTAATATAACATCAACAAAGAGAGGAGGGGGACCGTTCTTCCTTCCAATTTAACCAGCGGTTTCTAAAATACGTAGACAAGATTACAAGTTAGAAATAAACACATAAAAAAGCAATTACCACTGATTAAATAATTTAAAAAGAACTGTTCAAAATAATTGATAAATAAACACATTAATTGGCTTCTTAAATGTCGGTTAAATTCAGAGTTCTAGGTGTTAGTTCATCAATTTTGGAAGAGATGACACTGCAGATCGTTTCGATTTTGAAATTGAACCACTTTATTTCTGCATTGCAATCGTAAATAAATAAACAAGTCTATAAGAATACGTTTTTATCTAAAACTAAACCATTAAAACTACCAAACATTAAAATTAGATATTATCTATTCTAACTTAACAATATAAGGGGCTATTTTAGTGTTCGGTCAGAATCTTTATAACATCAAGCACATTCCCATTAACTGATTTTAAAAGGCTCGTCAAATAGCCATTTTCGTTACGAAAACCCATTTGTTCCAGGTTTCGCAAAGCCTCTTCTATTTTAGCATCTAAAAAATAAAATATTTAAGTATTCTTCAGTGGAAAATGCAATATAATTTAATTTACTATGACTTGAAGTAGTGGAGGCATCAGCTTTCTCTTCTGTTGATTTAGAAGTGCTCGGAGGGCTCTGACTTGTTTCTACATTCGTTTTCTGTTGTGTAGCAGCTAAAATAAAACTAATAATTAATAATGAACATTAAAACAAGTTAATGTTGTATTACCAAAAAATTCTTTAGCTGCTTTTTGGATAAAACTATTCAAATTTTCCTGATTTGTATCGGTACTACTGTTGGTGGTGTTAGTAGAGGTTTGTTGTTGATTCAAAGTCTCCAGAAAAGGGCCCCTTTTAATATTGAATATATTAAAATGTTATAATTAGTGTGCAATTCATGCTTACAAGTATTGTGATGCCATGTTTGCTAGAGAATGAATATCTTTTAAATTTAAATTTAAGCCAGCATCAAATGAGCACTGAGGATTAGAGCTCCTATCTTTCTCGTTGTAGAGCACGTACAAGATTTTAACAGGTGTCTTAAGCTCTTTAAAAGCTGTTTTTACATCTTCATCATTCCCTATAGTAATTTCATCTCCGTCACTGTCTGTAAAATTAATAATTTGCATAGTTTTACTTTCACTTGCGTTAAATCTACTTGCTATTACCTTTCCATGTAATGTTAAACGTAGGATAGTCTTTTAATTCTGGAAATATGGTTTTTAGTTTTTCCTTCAATAATGTTAGATTTGTAGCAGTATTTTGGTCGATTGTTATACGATGTGCTTCCATGGTATTCTTCAGAAACACTTTCAAATTTACTTTTTGATTTTCCATTGTTACTGCTAATAATTAAGAGTAGAATTATGAATTATTGTAATAAATTATAACTAAATACTTACATTGTTTTATAAGTGGAAGGACTGTAGTTCAAGATTTGAATGAATAAGTATGAACTTCCCGGGCCTCTTATATCAATCAACACAAAATTTGCTTATAATGGTCAGCATAGTGACCACAACAACAGCCACTTGTTGATATAAAAATACTCCTACCAAAGTAAGGAATTAATTATTTAAACGTTGGTATTACAAATAACATAACCTAAAACTAAAATCACTTTGTAATTTGTCAGCAAATTTTGCAGTTCTAGAATATTCTAGAAGTGAAATGATATGGATAAATTTCAAGGTATTACATCATTTCTTGTTTATCATTTGCTTTCCTTGATTTTAAATGAGATTGGTCTAAAGTTGGAAATACTATGAACTCGAAAGTTATAACAATTATTTTATAAATAATAAATATTTCTAATAGACAAATAAGACTGATGTAGCACTTGGAAGATGATACTGTTGAGCCACAGTTCTAAGACATTCCAAAAAGGCAAGCTTTAAAAGTAGCAATTTTTAAGACTTTGGCAGGAACATTAATAATTTAAATACTATAGGAGGGTAGGTAAGGTCCATTCAAATAAAGTTCTAAGAAATCTGATAAATGCTTTCAGCCAGTTTTGGAATGTTGAAGTTGGTCAAACAAGGATATTCGAACAACCGTAATAGAGAAATTGAAAAACAAAACTATAATTTTTTTGGAAACGGTACAAAGTGCTTTAAAAATTAAGAAAAGTATATCTGCTAGACCATTCCTCTACTTTACCATTCATGAAGTGAGTTTATACAAGAATTAAGCAATTTCAAACCAAATCCATCTATTTTTTAGAATTGTTGGTGTATGTTTTCTCGTCGACTCATCTTTTTGACATAAGGACAAGAAATACAAAAGCAGTCTTCTGATTGAATCTGCACCAAAAACATTGAGAGTTGGACTTGTACAGTTCTTGCCAATTGACCAGTGTGAGAATTTTTCCAAAAATTAAGCTTGGTTTTTTTTATAATGATTGCAGTATGGATTATTTTGATTAAGCTTTTAACCATGTAGTCGAATGTATAAACCAATTGTTTTAGTACCACATGTACGTAATAATCTACAAAGAAGCATTAATGAGTTTAATACATATATTACTTTTTGTTTTAGATTTTGATATACCAATTAAAGATGAAACAAGATTCTTGGATTAATTTACTGCACTGTTAAAAATTTGAATTGATTTAATTTTAATTTGGAAATCATACCATTTGCATTTCATAGCTGAATTTAATTCCTTTCTGTATTGTATCATTAGGTACGATTGCCAATTGCGTTTGACAAATGATTTGATTTTTTAAATAATTTCTCATTTTGATTTTCAAATTATAAAAATATTCATCGATATCAATAGTATTTCATACTCATTTCTTTAAATTTGGTAGTGATTTCTTGTTTATATTGTTAACCACTTTCATATTATGTACAATACAAAAAAAATATACTGAATAAGTACCTAAAATCAATGATTAGTATTGATTAAAATATCATTGTATTTCAAAAAGTTTATTAAAAATCTGTAAAAAAAATAGATTAGTAATAAAGCCCTGCCTAACCAAAAGCTAATTTTTATCAAAAGTCAAAAAATTAAGCGACACGCAAAAAAAAAGATCCAACACCCCCCACAGTGTTAGAAAACCAAAACGCGCAAATCATAAACCGCATATTTTTTAACGCCCTGAAAAAGACCTGAAAAAAATGATTAGTATTCATTAGTGTATTGTATTGTATTTCAAAAAGTAATAAAAATGTCTGAAAAGGAATGGATTAGTTACATAATAAAATCATTGGGCGCAAGACGCAAAAAAACGCAAGAGAAATGATCCAACACCCCCCACGGTGTTAGAAACTCCTCGTCTTAAAATTAAATAAACCTGAAAATTGGGGAAAATTCTAAGCCACCCTCTTCCGCAACCCTAAACTTGACTAAAAGTTCAATGTGCGATACAACGAAACAGATAATCTCGTTTTAAGGTTGCAGCATTAAAAACGCGGATAAAGAAAGGTGCCCCAATGCCCAACTAGCGTGACATTGGGGCGGTACACAGATATACAAAAAATACACAAATATCACATTTGTGCAACAACAGAGGGATGACCAGTCTCAAGATTGAATTTAAAAAGTCATTAATTATAGAAATTAACAACAATTTATTGTGAATGAAGTTATGAGAAAAGAAACTGGCCTGTCCAACTGAGTTGCACAGAAAATGGATTGAACTCAATAAATGGACATGTTGCTCTCTTCTCGAGTTTTCAGAGTTACAAAAAATACAATAAAAATGGCGAGGGGGCAAGGAATCCTTACGAAAGACAACATCACCAAAAACTCGAAATTTGAGCAACTTCCATTTGCAAAGACTTAAGCGATTTACGCTGTTTTTGCAGCTTATTGAGACAATCAAACAAAAAGGAAAGAAAGCATTGTGAAAATGGAGCTCAGGTAATCTAGGATTTCCTTTGCAACAAATTCACTTTGCCCATTTCCAAAAATAAAAAAATTGCAGTGGTATTTCTGGCTTACGTAAAAAAAATTGAGGTTCCTATAATGTTCTTTGATTTTGGTTTTGAATGAATATGAACTTTAATAAAGTTTATTGCCCTGACAAAATGAATTGCGAAAATTATGTTTCTGCGTTGTGATGTAATTTTACCCCAATTATTTATAATAAACTTCTGCCTATTTACAATTTAAAAAAAAAACTAAATTTGAAATTAAATTGAAACATTCAAATAAAAGATTAAAACTAAATTGAAATCAAATTGAAAATGAGTAAAGAATACTTTTAAAAAATCAAAATTTGTTTTGAACTTTCAAATAAATCTTAATTTAGAAAAGTATCAATCAAATCTAAAGAAGCAGAAACCACAGAATCAAAATTATGAATTGTAGAAATTTACAACAAAGTGATTAACTTTAAAATGAATAAAGCAATTTAAAATATTGATTAAATACCAATCAAAATAAAAAGTTTGAACATTATAGAATTTGAAGGAGAACAAGTTAAAAATATTAAAGACCGACAGGAGCCTCAAAACTGCAACCCTAACTGTGTTTCAATTTTAAATGGTTGAACAAATGGCATTTGCAAAAAGTAAATTAAATTAAACAATCCCAGAATCAAAGATTTAAATAAACATTTAAAATGCCATTCGCCACAACCAACTTCCTCAAAGTATTTCAAGTGTATTTTTTTAAAATTAATTCAAGTCTTTTTGAATTAAACCTTTAAAAAATTTAATTCCAACAAAATATTTTAATTATCTTGTGTAAGTTCGGAAAATGATTTTCTTTTTTAGTTGAATATAAACAATTCATCTTCCAAAAAGGCGCAATTAGGATGTTTTAACGCTATCGGCGTTCACATTTCACTCCCGATTTTCCCGAAGTCCGTTCAATTTCTGGAAGGTAAACAAATCGCGAGCTAAAAGTTTTAGAAACTCCTGAATACCAGAAACACCAGCTGCAATGGAAAAATTTCAAAGGTACTTACCGGGAAGTGTCTTCCTCCTCTTCCAACGTCCCAACGCTGGACGGACCTACCTGATGTCCCAGTTATAGATGGCTTGTACAAAAGAAGATCTCAGCAATTCCCTCGGTGCAACCCTCATGGACCATCAGGCACTCCCGATTGGACCCGCACTTTCAGCAACGAAGAAGTCTTTTTTTAAAAACACAACGCGCGATAATCTGACTTAAAGGGACCACTACTTTTACTTGGAGGATTATCACTCGGTTGAAAGACTACGAAACAAATTCGGTTCCGCACTCACTGACGACGAAGCTTTTAGACAGTCCAGCTTTTCGCGACGATTTCCACGAGAAACGTAAGAGCACCGGGCCCTATCGTGCTGAAAAAAAGGCCCAATTATCTGGAAGAAGTGGCCAACTTCTTCCAGAAATAACATTTTGACTGGATGCCCAACAAATAAGTTTGTTAGCATACAATCTACCTCAACCTGAAATAAAATTATTATTAATTTTTCAGTTAATTGTATTCTGGAAGATTACCCTTGAGCAGCAACAATAGCTAGAATAAATATAAACGATGGTAAATAAGTAGGAGGTAGAATCTACCACCGACGCTAAAAGAAATGCATAAATTAAAAAATATGTAAGTAAAATTTGATCTATCGGCAAAGCAATCTCCAAGCATTGTACAAGTCCTGAAACAAATTCAATAAAAGAACATTTATTTATTTATGGTAAATCAAACATATTCTGCACGCAATTGCATATTCAGTGCTAGGCTCATGAGCAGTAAAAATCCATAGAATTGGTGGAAAGTTTTCCTGCCATAACCTAAAAATGATATTTAATTTTGTCCCGTCATGGTCCCCACTTTAAATTAGGAATATATCTCAGAAACCATATTAAAAGCTCAAATAAACGTATGAAACAATATCCAAAAAATGGGACCACAATGTTTAAATTAAAGATATTTTCTTCAATTTTCTAATTGGAAAATGGCATTCCACGTTTAATTCTTTAAATTTAGTTTCATATTTGAAAATAGTTTCTTTTTGTAATTTAGAACTGGTCGCACAAAATCAGTCATTAAAACATCACTGGAAAACCTATAAAACAATACAAAATTAGATTTTTAGGATACTTCACAGGACAAGAAAGGATATCGTTTTTAATTATTGTTAGTGACTAAAGTGCAATAATAATTTTTAATAATAAAAACTTTATTATTGAAAATTAAGATTGAATAATAAAAACCGATAAAATTCTATTAAGATTATCATGTTCTGTGTGATTTCCTGTAATGGTTTGTTGATTGTTGTTTGTTGAATACTAAAAACAAAGACAACAAAACTAAGACTTATAATAGAATAGTCTTACAATGTTAGAATTAACTACGGCTTTATAAAATTTCAATAATACCTAAAAATGGTTGTTTGGAGTAGTAGTTAATTCCGCTGCTGTAAATCCATATCCAAAGTCAAAATCAAATCTGACAACAAAAGTAAGAATCCATGATTTGAGCTTTGTATAGACATTTAATTTGAATAAGTCTTGCAATAACCGTAAAATGCAATATTTTAAGTGCACGTTCCAAATGTGATCGATCCTAAATTAACTCTCAATATATAATATCCTCAATAAGGTTATATTTCGAATAAAGACAAGGAAATAACCTCAAATCAATTCATAATGTATTCCTTAAATTAGAATCCAAAGTATTAATCAGATCCATGGAAAAGTCCAAGAAGTAATCCTAAAAAAATAAACAAATATTTATTTCTGATGTTATTATGGAACTAAAAAAGCAAAACAAAGCTCCCAATCTAAACAATAAACATTACTATCGAATTTCAATATCTTAATCAAACCATTAAATTACTTCAAAAGCAAACCCAAAAAATAAATTTTGTTTCTTTAAAAAATAACTCAATTTTTAAACAGTAACCACAAAGCAAAGTATTGAAATCAAACCATACTCAAAATAAAGCACTTCATAGCTAACAAGCACTTGCAATAATTTCATTAAAAAAGTTAACCAACAATTAATTTATTATGCTAAATAAAAGTGACAGCAGGAACTTACTCAGTTAGTTACTTTCAGTTGTCAATTTTTTTCCATCATTGCCAATCCATAAACAAACAATTGAAGTCGGAACCAGCTTCATTCGACATCCATCTTGGATTAACAGGCGAAAATTTTCAAATTTGATTTTCTTCGATAAACCACAATTTCACAAAAAAACCAATTAGCTCCATCGTCTTTCCCGTATTTCAAAACATAAATGCACATATTTTCAGATTGATATATTAAACTAAATTCGCGAAACTGAGAAGTGCAGTTCACACTACAAACCCACGGACACCACTAAAAGTGCGTTCGGGAGCACTGGCTTTATATAGTGGTCATCGTTCGGCGAAGTTCGGTGGTGCAATCGGGTCTTATTTTGCACGTTTTTTGAAATTGTTTGAAATTTAATAATCAAAAATAGCCTAATTTTACCTTAAATATGTTGTTATTTATATATGTTAGTACTCAATACACTTCAATTAGATGATTAAACTACTTTTCCAATTATAAATCTTTAAAATTACTGAAATTGACCAAAACACGTATAAATAACTTAAAAAATTATGTATTAAGCTATTCCAATCATTATAACATTTAATTAATTAATATATAAGATGCTAATTGTTAATAACAATTTGTTATTAATAATTCTGATGAAGATAATACTAAAATAACTGAATTTTGGTTGAAGACCATTTGAATTAATTTCAAATAAAGCATTGTAATTTGTTTGTAACTGTAAATTGTATTTATTAGCAATAAGTGCTAACGTTGTACAATAAATAGCATTTAGTTTATCTTTACAATTAAAGACTTATTAAAAAATTTCCCTTATAAAAAGCAAAAATCTTCAACATAACCTCAACTTCAACAATCAAAATTATATTTTATTGTTAATTTAATCTCCAGAAAAGGAAGCCTGTAGTATTAAATACAATAAAATGTTATAATCAGCACATAATAAATAGATTTTTTAATATTACATACTACAAATAATATAATCTAAAACAGAAAATCACTTTGTAACCTGTAATTTGCAAGTTTTGCAGTTCTAGAAGTGAAATGCTATGGATTAATTTCAATGAATTACATTATTTTAGTTTATCATATACTTTCTTTAATTGTAAATGAGATTGATCTAAAGTTGAATATGCTAGGCACTCAAAATCCATAACAATTATAAAAAACACATATTTGTACTTATTTCTAACATACAGTAATTTTTAAAGTTTCAGATATACTTGAGAAGGCCTCTGATGTAATCCAAAAGGATAGTCTTCGCTTTCACATCAAACTGTGAAGTGGTCGATGAAGGAGTATGCTGATTCAGTTTTGAAGCCCATTTATTTTTAATAAAGTCACTTTCCATGATGGCTGGAGCATTAGTATTACCTCTAACAATAACAGGCATAATTGAAGTATCCATGACTCTTAAACTTCTAACATCGTGCACTTGCAGATCTGCATTAACCACTGCTGTTTTATCATTTTTAAGTCCCATTTTGCACATACCAACAGGATGATTCTTACTACTCATATATGAAGTAAGCAGACACCTCCAATAAGCATCTGTATCAAATTTCTGATGTACGCAAGCAGGTAATTGGTTGTTGACCAATCGTATATTCAATTTTCTAAAAGTTTCTGTATTTAGTAAACCCATGCTTTGTCGAATTCCATCTATAATTCTCATCACATCGATTTTCTCTAGGAAAGTGTTAGGAAAGACCAAAGCTGCTCCAAGCACAGGATCCGAGTCATTCAACATCACAATTCCTTGACTCACTGGGTTTAAAAGAATTGGTCTAACTGTTATGCCATCATAATAAGCCATGGGGATAACATTAGTTTGGCCAACTTCTTGTAAGGCATTGATGACAAAAAATGTTGAGGTCTTGATAAAAGTGGATAGAAGCAGATTGATAACCACCTTGTGAATGTTTACTATGTGCACCATAACCCAATTTACAAATCATGGATTGCACTTTGCGACTGGAAAGTCTTAGGATTTTGACCATTTGCTAGGATTTAAAATTATAAATGTACTATCTTAAATCTTATATTAGTAGAAATAGGCATAAATCAAAAGAATTTAAGTGGGCCATTTAATGTTTAGTTTTGGAAGTTGTTTATCAGTGTTTTACAATTGGAAAATACAATAAATGGAGTGTCTCTAACTAACATGGTATTTTTTGCATTTCTAACATATCGGAAAACATTTGATAAATCATCCTGAAATAACCAACGCGAGATTAACAATTCAATCAATTAAACTATCACGAACTAAGTGTAGAACGAATCAAGAGCAATCAATATACATATCACAGATAAAATCTAGTTTTGAGATGACTTCATTATTCTAATATGCTCTTAGTAATAAGACAAACGATTGTGCCACCAATAGGAGTTGAAGGGACACCGATAACATGGTCCCTTTGCCGCACAATTCTATCTCACGTTCCTAAAAGATCATTTTGATTAATAGCAAAGGGTTACAATAATCTCATCTTACGTGGATGCTCCTGTTAATGCAGCTCATATACAGACGCCTAGGATAAGCATCGTGTTGTACACGAAAGCAAGCCAAACTTGTATTATAATTGATTTCTTCTGGATCGGGCATTAATATCGATTTAGTGTCGGGAAAGCATATGTTATTAATAACCAACAAAATCATATTGCTTCCAATCACTGGTTGCACTATAAATGGCCTAAAACGAAAAACAATTACAAAACTACACAAAGAAATTAAACAAAAACAATTTTCTGAGGATTACCCAAATATAAAGGGTCTCAGACGAATAGGTACTGAAACTTAACAGGGTGTTACCTGACACCAATTTAAACAAAGTTTTTATGCAAGATGTGCTAAATACAGGTTAGGGTTCTTTATAAATGGTTTAAGTTTCACTACCTATTCGTCAGAAATACTGTAGATTAGGTTTTTACCTTGTACAATCGTTCGTCATTGTTCTGTTATAAGCTTCCCCAGAGATATTTTTGTGCACCAAAGTATAAAGCCACATTTCCTGGTCACAGGGCTCTGGGCTTGTTTTTTTAATTAATACTCTGGGATCGAATTCCTTTTCATTAGCATTAAAGGCAGGCTCGTCATAAACTGTTTGTTCTGACTCGTCAATCTCTTGGTCTGCTTCGATGGTGGGCAGCATTTCATTTCCCCAAGCCGTTTTAACAAAGTACAACAATGTCGTCAAACCCCATTTGATTAATTGCGAAAATTGTGTTAAAGACTAAAAATAAACATTCAATTATTGCTTTGAAGAATCTTCTTATAGAGTACATACATCAAAAACTGTGTGAGAGTGTTTCGTGTATCAAATTAATTGTGTGGTGGTCATTATTACAAAGTAAAAAAGAAAGAATTTGAATAAATGTGTGTGTCGGATTGAAGCTCGGCATGCTTCTATATAAGTTTCCTAAAACACAGGGTTTTTGTTTCTAATATCAATAAATTTATAGTAACACTCTTCTCACATTAATAAATTCTTTGTTGAAGCATTCAATAAAGTTATTTTGGTAGACCTCGGTACCTAAAACGCATGTTATGTCTTTCTCATATTCAATTTGTAAGGGGTGCGGTGTCCTTAGAATTGTGTTATTTTCATTAAATGGATACTCAGTTTCGATTGCTATTAAAATCATGTTAGTGTATTGAATGTAATTTAAAGCAAAGGGGCTACAAGATTAGTATAAATAACTTTAAACTGCAAATGTTTAAAACACATACTGAAAGCACTGTTCGTTACTGCTTTGATTTCCCATTTTAAGATTGCGAGTCTTTTCGTAGTTAAGCGAGTAAATCCATGATTCTTTGTGACAAGGAAAATTTTTAAAATGTTCTAATCGTATACGTTCATAGCCTATTTCAAAATCATCATTGTCCCTGTAAATCCCGTAGCCATTTACTAAATTCCAGAACAGAACTAAAATGAATGTTTTAAGCCATTCGAAAATTTCTCTAAAATTCGTTATAAGCTACAAGTGAATTGTGTTTGTGCTTGTTGTGTTAAAAATCGAGCATGTTCTTACTGTACGACATCTGCTTGCATCGCTTCCAGACTCGGTGCTTTGAAAACATGTTGCCTGATAATCATACATTCTGTTAGGTTTATAAACACCTTCTTCCACTAAATCGAACATTATGTCACTCCTAATTTCCCCAAAAAATCGACCAGTGTCACTGCGGATGTCACTTACGATTACATAGCCATTGTCATCGAGGATTAGGCAATATAGCTCTTCCGAGCTGCAGGTTCTTTTACATGGTATATTGCCGCACTACAATCATAAGTTAATACACTATAAAGTCGTAGATGTGGAAATCAGCTTACATTGCTTGTGATTTTGGTAAATAAGGATCTAAGTGCGCTGTGATAAAATTGAAATCCAACAACGGCTGCTGGAGCTTTACGAGCAGCATCTTCTTTAAAAATGGCATGACTCGCTGTGACTACTGTATAGTTTTCATCACCTACAACAACAATTTATGCGAATGTTTTATGAAATACTAAAAAACTAACCTATGTCGAAAGGAACCGAGTAAACAAAACTTCTTGGTTCGGTGAAATGTTGTTCGACTGCTCTCTTATACCAAACCTCATCAATAGCTTTGTTGTGGAGCTGATGAAAATGTCTGTAATTGATATGGTGTTATATTCAATAAAGTAGTTAAATAAACATTTTAGTACTATTACAGAAAGATATAGTGCTAGTGTGCATGCCCAGCAGCCATTCCTTTCTGTACTATTTAAAGTAACAAAAGTGCACTAGGGATTGCCTTTTGATTCAAATTAAGACACAAATTTATAGGAAATAAGTTTGATGAATTTTATAGGATCATTTTGTAGAAATAAATAATATAATAATTAAACTCACGGTTCATCCCTCGTATCCCTGTCCCCTATGTTTTGTGGGAAATCTTGCCATCGTGTTAGCCCACTGTAAGTCGATAGAAATGCCACTGTTATTCCGAAACGCTTGATAAATTCGTGCCTGTAAAAAGAATAGTATAAATTACTGTTGAAAACGATCCAAAACATAATTACGATATAAACAATGTCTGAAATAAATTCTAATGCTTGATTTATGTACTTAACACCTTACCCAGTTTTCCACTTGTGTACCTAAACCATTATATTAGTATTTCAATAAGAAACAAAAATATGATCGTAGGGCTTCTACAAAGTTAACTCTAGTCTGAATAATTCAAATTTCAAGTAAAGTGATCAAAATATGAGTTATGAAGAACTCCTTTATTTTAAAATTAATTCTTTAGGTAACTCTCAAATGGGGTTCCAGTAAAATAAATTGAAAATAAAGAATCAAGCCTTTTACAACGTTGAGCTGATCAGAATACTATACCTTGGTAATAATGCCATCAACATAGCTATTGGGCTTTAATAGCAAAATAAGATATATATTAGTGAGCATAACATCATTAAAGTGCAAAGATTAATTTAAACAAAACTAAAATCAAAATTCTAGTTCAATTTTAGTCAATTCAATTAAATAGAAGCTTACCCATTTTCATCTTTGGTGCTCGTAATATTTTGATTAAACCACTCAGTCATCTTGGCATCAGCAACTAAAGATTTTATTAGCTTACTGTCACCTAAAATTTAAATTAAATATGAAATCCATTGAATTAAAATAGACAATACTAACATTCACGTGACCATTTCCATCTGGGCAAATCAATTTTGACCAAGAAATGTAGAAGCTCTTCTTCGGGAGTCTCAAATCGATGCTTATCATCCGCATATTTACAATACAACCTACAACATTAATATTATAAGTTTTCTCAATTCTCAGTAATAAGGGATGTTTTATTTTGCGAAAGTGTCTATATTATTTACTGAGCGTACCAATCGGGATGAATGGTCCAGTTCCCGGTAAAAAATTGAGTGAGGGGGCCCTTAATCATATTATTAGAACGCATTCTGTGGATATCGTCGTCAAGTGCATACTGCACTCTGCTGAAGCCATATCTATCAGGCAGAGCTATTACTATACTAAATGGAGTGTTGTTAATTCCCATATAATAATAATGACGATTACTCAACATAACACGTCTCTAAAATTAAAAAAAAAACATATTCCTCCAAAGAGCTTTACAAATAGTTATTTTTCTTACAAGATCATCTATGTGAGTTTTAACTTTCAACATAACATGCCCTTTAGATTGAAAACAACACTCCTTCGTAAATCCACAAGAGATTCGTTGAATTCTCTAGGCTCGGCATCGTCGTCCATAATTTCGATTTCGAGCACATCGACTCGATTGTAAGCTGGTTTTAAGATCCCTTGGAACTAAAACAATTAATTGATACAAAAATGTATTTAAGTATGTCGGATAACTTACAACAGGTCGAAGATCTGGATGGATTAGGACGTAGCCATTGTTTGTTACAATAAAAGCGTAACCATTGACCCCCAGCTAAAAAAATAAGATTTAGTGATAAATTAATGGTTGAATTGGTTACGTACCCTATATGGCATCATAAGTCTTTGTATGTATTCGATAGGTACATCAGTCCCTGCTACCCCCAACAAATTGGCAACTCGTGTCTGAAAAAGAGTGCTCGGTTAGATGAGGCTTTAAAAATCTCTAAATCTACAACGATCTATTCTACCTACTGCTATGACTTTTATTAGCATTATAGAGCGTGTCCCAAAAGCAGGGGGCCAAATTTTAAGGGTAGATAAGGGACGAAATTCTGAGATTAAAATTTTGTCCCCACCTACCCATAAAATTTGGTTCCTCACTTTTGGGATACCCTGCATAGAATAAATTCTAATTCTGGTTATTTTTAATCTAAATAAACTTTCTAAAACTTTTTTCCTAGATAACTGTACCCAAACTAGAGAGAATAGCAAGTCTATGACTAAATAAACTAGACATGTAATATAATAAACACTCCCACGTAGACAGATAAAGGTGTATGTGTGTGCGCTATATGCCTAATAATTAGTTAAACAACTACTATTAACAACTCTCAGCCATAAGACGATGCCCTAAGGTTACCTCTCGGGTTACAGTAATCCATGTAGCTTCGTTGATTTGTATTTGTTCACTGATATTCTGTTGAAATAGTTTAATGATTTAACTAATCTTAATCGAATGAATGAGTGAAAATCGTGATTAAAACCAAACTTACAGCATTCGGACGCCTATCGTACACCGGCAAAGATACAGAAGTCATTAATCGATAGATCTGCATATCTCCATATTGAAGCTTCTGAAATGTGATTAAATATTAAAGCAATTTAGTAAATACTAGCATACAGCCAGATGGGTTATTGTAAATTAATATCCCCCGCTGCGTTTTTTTGTCGTCTTGTCTATCTGTACAGGCTAATCTTACAAAGTACTGTATGGATTTTGATACGGTTCCATATAACTTAAACAATTTAAGCAGCTCACGCCAGAGAAGTTGCCTATGTAGACAGATAGTTCAACAGAAAAGCACAGCGGAGGACTATAAAATTATTTAATAAGTTTACGTTTTTTTGTTGATGAACATATTTTCTATCTTGCTCATCAGGAATAAAGAGCGTTCTATTTCGGCGATAAAGAACAAATCTGTCTCTTTGTTTGTTGCGTTCTCTCGTAACCCACAACCAGTTTGTGAGTTTTGGATCGGTCACATCGGCATAAACAGGACTCCAAGTAGGATTCGGTTTAACTGTTGGATTTAATACCATTGGTCTTGCCATTACTGGGATATACTGCAAGACTTGCTCTCGGACCTCTGCATATGTGCTGAGGTGCACATAATAACCTAAAAATCAAAAAATAAATATTTCTAGCTTCGCCTCTTCATTTTTATCTTTAAACCTTGATTAGCACAAGCCATCCATTTAACTTCTCGTACATCACTCACTTCTCGTCCAATCAAATACGTAAACACTCGTACAGGCATAAAAGGCAAGTTTTGCCAATTGTATTCTTTAAAAATTTCTTTGTAATTATATTGAACACCATCAGTTATCAACATGATGGCTTGATTACATTGAGCACCTGAAACCCAACACTTTGTACTAATTGTAATTACAATTAATCAAAACCCACCTAATTTCTTTTCTCGATAAGTTTGTAGCAATCGAAAAGCCGTTGTGAAAGCCAAAGAGAAATTAGCAATCTGTTCCGTTCGAAAGTCGCTCATTGCCTCTTTTAAAGAACGAACGTTAGCCAGATTAGCCTAAAATCATTAGCATTCATACAAGAATATTATTTTAAAATCTACTTACTTGGACTAACAAATCGTTGAAGCATTCGATGAGAGGCTCAGTTGTGTTACTAAAAGTAAAAACGTTTACAAAGTCATTATTTCCAAGTGTATCCAAAATGTTATTAACAACATGTCGAGCTATTTCTCTTCGCATTCCAGTCATCGATCCTGATCGATCTACTAAGACTATGACATCTTTTGGAGAAGAAGCTGCTCGATGAACCAGGAACGAGTTCGACAATCGAACAAATCTACAGGTTCCTGAGACCAAATCAGAGCTAAAAAGAATCGTAATAAGAACTTAATCAAAAAGAATAGTCACACAGTTTACCAGGAAATTGTCGCATAAATCCTGTGGAACTTCCAAAGTATTGCCATGACAACGTTGGATCTTCTTTGTAATTATTTTTAAAGGTGCTGTCGAGTTCCTCGGACCATTTGATACCTTTGATAACTTCCGTTGCTACAAAATAATTTAGTTAAGTCCTTATTATACCATCAATCAGTTAGAATTAATTATTATTTTACTTTATTATTGTTAAGGAATTTCCGATTCAGTTGGTACTCATGAGTACCACACTTCAAAATAAAACTTACTAAATTTGAATTTTAAATTATTAAAATATTAAAGTAATTAAATGTTACGTTTGGTTGTAACTTACATCTTTCGTATACGTTACTGGGAACGTGAACAGCACTATAATTGGTGTTTACTGGAATGTTGTAAAAGTGTGGGTTTCGATACAAAGGTAGCCTTCGCTTTGCATCGGGTGGTGTTTGACTAGCTTGAGCATCTTGTTCAGTCCCATCGGTCACCTATTAAGCATACAATTAAGCGTTAAACTAATAAATCTGTATCATTCAAACCTCAATTTCATTTGTCTTAGCACTTTCTTCGATGGGAATAAGTTTCTCTTCAGATTCTGGCAGATCTTGGTCCTGTTGAAAATCGTATTCATTTTTTACTTGAACAAGATTACGAAACGTTTCAATATTTCTTTGATAGTCATTAATTGTGGAGCTGTATTCCATATCGTGACCGTGCAGCTTATGTGCTTCGCTTTCATTAATCTAAAAGTTGATTGTATTATGTTTTGTTAATGTATCGTAGGAAAATTACCTCTGTTTCCTGTTGTGTTTCAAAAGTTTCATTTGGTGCAGAATTGATTAAGTTTTTAGCATTATAAAAATCGTAGGACGGTTCTACATCATCACCCTGCATCACTGCTTTGTTTTCCGCCACTTCCATTATTCTCTACAATTTTATTACGATCATTTAATTTATTAATAGATTGTTATCATTAGAAATCGTACTCTCACAGCCGTAACTTTTTCATCCATCATCTTTTTAATTTTTTCGCCCATGTCTTTAAGGAGCGCATCTCCATCTTCTGTGACCACTGTTGTTCGTTTGTAGCTCTAAAAAATTATTCCATCATTAAATAAATGGAAATCCATAATTATAAATAGTAGAACACTTAAAAAATTATAGTCCAGTATATATTTTTCTTTAATTAACTTACATTATGTTGAATGTTTGAAGTAATTTTTTTAGAAAACGAGTATTTGATTTATAAAGTGTTGAAGAACTCAAACTGTTAAGGAGTGAAGAAAAACATGTTTGTGTAAAGATTCAATCTGTATTCTTACACCTTTTTGACCCTTCCTACAAAATTAGAATCAGACAACTCAAGTACGGAATTTGCATCATAAAATTAAACTGTTATTCTTAAGGTAATAAATCTAAGCTTGTTTAACTTCACTGTTAGTTAAATAGTTTAGAAAAAATTCCTATTTATCCAGATTTAAAATATAAACATTATTTATAAAACTGCTCGTAATGTATTGTTTAGAATATTCTATTTTCATATGTGCTAAACAATTTACATCGAATCCTGTGCGAGATGAATTTAATTAAACTCACCTCAATTACCATATTGCGTCTAGTAACCAATTCACCGAAGTGCCATAATTCTCCCCAAGCTTCTCGGCCCAATTACGAACACTAAAACGAAAACATTTAATTAAAATGCTGCAAACGAAACTCTGTTATACTGACATCGTAGCCAATTCTGGTTGTTGTTTAACATCTCGGGGCAGCTCATCGCTGAAACAACATTTATTATAATAAGTAATTAAAAACGTAACACCAAAGACAATTTTAAGAATCTTATACATCTTCTCATCGTAAATTTAAACCGGGTTACAGTAATCCATGTAGCTTCGTTGATTTGTATTTGTTCACTGATATTCTGTTGAAATAGTTTAATGATTTAACTAATCTTAATCGAATGAATGAGTGAAAATCGTGATTAAAACCAAACTTACAGCATTCGGACGCCTATCGTACACCGGCAAAGATACAGAAGTCATTAATCGATAGATCTGCATATCTCCATATTGAAGCTTCTGAAATGTGATTAAATATTAAAGCAATTTAGTAAATACTAGCAAAGGACCCCGATTTCGCTAGGGTAGCACTAAGTATCTACAGCCGGATGGGTTATTGTAAATTAATATCCCCCGCTGCGTTTTTTTGTCGTCTTGTCTATCTGTACAGGCTAATCTTAGAAAGTACTGTATGGATTTTGATACGGTTTCATATAACTTAAACAATTTAAACAGCTCACGCCAGAGAAGTTGCCTATGTAGACAGATAGTTCAACAGAAAAGCACAGCAGAGAACTATAAAATTATTTAATAAGTTTACGTTTTTTTGTTGATGAACATATTTTCTATCTTGCTCATCAGGAATAAAGAGCGTTCTATTTCGGCGATAAAGAACAAATCTGTCTCTTTGTTTGTTGCGTTCTCTCGTAACCCACAACCAGTTTGTGAGTTTTGGATCGGTCACATCGGCATAAACAGGACTCCAAGTAGGATTCGGTTTAACTGTTGGATTTAATACCATTGGTCTTGCCATTACTGGTATATACTGTAAGACTTGCTCTCGGACCTCTGCATATGTGCTGAGGTGCACATAATAACCTAAAAATCAAAAAATAAATATTTCTAGCTTCGCCTCTTCATTTTTATCTTTAAACCTTGATTAGCACAAGCCATCCATTTAACTTCTCGTACATCACTCACTTCTCGTCCAATCAAATACGTAAACACTCGTACAGGCATAAAAGGCAAGTTTTGCCAATTGTATTCTTTAAAAATCTCTTTGTAATTATATTGAACACCATCGGTTATCAACATGATGGCTTGATTACATTGAGCACCTGAAACCCAACACTTTGTACTAATTGTAATTACAATTAATCGAAACCCACCTAATTTCTTTTCTCGATAAGTTTGTAGCAATCGAAAAGCCGTTGTGAAAGCCAAAGAGAAATTAGCAATCTGTTCCGTTCGAAAGTCGTTCATTGCCTCTTTTAAAGAACGAACGTTAGCCAGATTAGCCTAAAATCATTAGCATTCATACAAGAATATTATTTTAAAATCTACTTACTTGGACTAACAAATCGTTGAAGCATTCGATGAGAGGCTCAGTTGTGTTACTAAAAGTAAAAACGTTTACGAAGTCATTATTTCCAAGTGTATCCAAAATGTTATTAACAACATGTCGAGCTATTTCTCTTCGCATTCCAGTCATCGATCCTGATCGATCTACTAAGACTATGACATCTTTTGGAGAAGAAGCTGCTTCGATGAACCAGGAACGAGTTCGACAATCGAACAAATCTACAGGTTCCTGAGACCAAATCAGTGCTAAAAACAATCGTAATAAGAACTTAATCAAAAAGAATAAACACACAGTTTACCAGGAAATTGTCGCATAAATCCTGTGGAACTTCCAAAGTATTGCCATGACAACGTTGGATCTTCTTTGTAATTATTTTTAAAGGTGCTGTCGAGTTCCTCGGACCATTTGATACCTTTGATAACTTCCGTTGCTACAAAATAATTTAGTTAAGTCCTTATTATACCATCAATCAGTTAGAATTAATTATTATTTTACTTTATTATTGTTAAGGAATTTCCGATTCAGTTGGTACTCATGAGTACCACACTTCAAAATAAAACTTACTAAATTTGAATTTTAAATTATTAAAATATTAAAGTAATTAAATGTTACGTTTGGTTGTAACTTACATCTTTCGTATACGTTACTGGGAACGTGAACAGCACTATAATTGGTGTTTACTGGAATGTTGTAAAAGTGTGGGTTTCGATACAAAGGTAGCCTTCGCTTTGCATCGGGTGGTGTTTGACTAGCTTGAGCATCTTGTTCAGTCCCATCGGTCACCTATTAAGCATACAATTAAGCGTTAAACTAATAAATCTGTATCATTCAAACCTCAATTTCATTTGTCTTAGCACTTTCTTCGATGGGAATAAGTTTCTCTTCAGATTCTGGCAGATCTTGGTCCTGTTGAAAATCGTATTCATTTTTTACTTGAACAAGATTACGAAACGTTTCAATATTTCTTTGATAGTCATTAATTGTGGAGCTGTATTCCATATCGTGACCGTGCAGCTTATGTGCTTCGCTTTCATTAATCTAAAAGTTGATTGTATTATGTTTTGTTAATGTATCGTAGGAAAATTACCTCTGTTTCCTGTTGTGTTTCAAAAGTTTCATTTGGTGCAGAATTGATTAAGTTTTTAGCATTATAAAAATCGTAGGACGGTTCTACATCATCACCCTGCATCACTGCTTTGTTTTCGGCCACTTCCATTATTCTCTACAATTTTATTACGATCATTTAATTTATTAATAGATTGTTATCATTAGAAATCGTACTCTCACAGCCGTAACTTTTTCATCCATCATCTTTTTAATTTTTTCGCCCATGTCTTTAAGGAGCGCATCTCCATCTTCTGTGACCACTGTTGTTCGTTTGTAGCTCTAAAAAATTATTCCATCATTAAATAAATGGAAATCCATAATTATAAATAGAAGAACACTTAAAAGATTATAGTCCAGTATTTATTTTTCTTTCATTAACTTAAATTATGTTGAATGTTTGAAGTATTTTTTTTAGAAAACGAGTATTTGATTTATAAAGTGTTGAAGAACTCAAACTGTTAAGGAGTGAAGAAAAACATGTTTGTGTAAAGATTCAATCTGTATTCTTACACCTTTTTGACCCTTCCTACAAAATTAGACTCAGACAACTCAAGTACGGAATTTGCATCATAAAATTAAACTGTTATTCTTAAGGTAATAAATCTAAGCTTGTTTAACTCCACTGTTAGTTAAATAGTTTAGAAAAAATTCCTATTTATCCAGATTTAAAATATAAACATTATTTATAAAACTGCTCGTAATGTATTGTTTAGAATATTCTATTTTCATATGTGCTAAACAATTTACATCGAATCCTGTGCGAGATGAATTTAATTAAACTCACCTCAATTACCATATTGCGTCTAGTAACCAATTCACCGAAGTGCCATAATTCTCCCCAAGCTTCTCGGCCCAATTACGAACACTAAAACGAAAACATTTAATTAAAATGCTGCAAACGAAACTCTGTTATACTGACATCGTAGCCAATTCTGGTTGTTGTTTAACATCTCGGGGCAGCTCATCGCTGAAACAACATTTATTATAATAAGTAATTAAAAACGTAACACCAAAGACAATTTTAAGAATCTTATACATCTTCTCATCGTAAATTTAAACCAGAGCTTAAAAGATCATTTGTGACCGGCACCTGACCCATTTCTTAACTGGATAGAAGAGAATCAATAGGGAGATATGCACGTCCGCGTGCGCATTCCCCTTTTGAATTTCCCACTGCTTACAGGTAACTGCTTCGCCGCCATTTACGATAATTCGATTTTGAATAATTTATTGCTTACAGACGAAAAAAGAGATCACACAATGTTAAGTACAGTCTTATTGTCATTACTAAGTTTATTATCAGCTTCGGCTATAGCTTTCGAGAGTTCCTTACGCGCCTTTGTTCCCAGCCACATCATAAGTGCAATTGCAAAGATTAACTAAAACAAAACTATTAAACATGTTGTCTGATGAAGGAAGATACGTACCTGCCCAGCAGCAAAAATATAAGTTAAAGTTGACATTTCTTGGTGATTTAATACGTCTTGCATAGAACGTAATGAGGAGCCGACATAAATCCCCACAATTTGCCCTGGGAATAATCCCAAAAAAGAGGCTGCATGATAAGTCGTACAATTGATATTACAGAGCTGCAATTAAACATTACAATATTTTTGAAGTTCGTATTTCATATAAGTCTTAAAGTTTAAGTTTGTTATTCGAACAGTATTTAAGCTTCAAGTATCTCCCATACTCACTGCAAATATAGTGTTTTGTAAACCAAATGGAATAGGAGTCAATCGTGCACAGAAAACAATCTTAAAACATGCTGGTCCAGATATTACTTTAAAAATTGCTGTTGCAGTTTCGCTTGTCATGTACGATTTAATGGAACTATGTTGTTCAAATACTTTTAATACATTGTGAGCTATCGTTAGTCCTATGTTGGCACCTGCTACACTCAACACAAGTCCAATGCGGGCTCCAAATAGGTATCCAGAAGCGATAACAATAACGATGTAACCGACAGTTACAGGAAATGAAACAATTATAAAAAACACTACAATAACTATATATATAACGGCTGAATCTTGTCTTTCAAGCCAGAGTAAAGTTGTATTAGTGTAAACCTTGCAAAAGTAGAGGAGCAAAGTAAATATTATGAAAATTAGTAATAAAGTAAAGCAATTCCAAATAGACATGTAACATATTAAATGCCTCAATCTTGAACATAGGGTTTGTCTAAAATCTCCTGTATCGTTAGGATTCACGTTAATACTTATTTGCATTTTTATTGAAAAACAATAAACTTAGGTTAACATTTTTCACAATATTAGAATGACATTAGGTACTTGTGTGTCATCTATGAACGAAAGGTTACACTACTCTATAAAATAACAATTTTTTAAGACCGCTATTAATGTTAAAAATAAGGAAAAAAGCATTTTAAATAAAAAAAACGTACTTACAACTTATTTGCAAACACATAATTGAATTAATTTAATTTTAAAAACTTAAATATTTAGGCGTGCCATCTATGCTAAATATACTGAACCCAACGGTTAAATGATTATTGAGCAGATGGTGCTCTCCCATTCCAACAATTTTGAATTGGGTAGATAGATGTCACTTTTGGAAGGTTTTCCAGCAAACACATAAATAAACTCAGTAAAAACTAACCTAAAGGTTCTGCAACCGTTTTAAACCTTTTACCATTGTATATATACCTTTACTAAGGATAATGTCTGATGATTCAGAGGATTCTACGGATTATAACAATGACGAAGTTAGAGTATCGGGCGAATTACAGTTGGTGGGTGAAGTGTCTTACGATGAAAACTCATCGAGTGAGTCTGAGATTGGTTGGTTGTTTTTGTAATATTGTCATCGATATACTTATGGTTATTTTTATAGAACCACATCCAGCGGAGGAAGTCCAGTTTGATACTAATATTCCAACAATTCACAGGGTATTATGTTAATTGTCCAGTCCTACATGTTTATAAATTATTTTGTAGTATTTAGGCAGGCCGAATAATGTGAGTGGTTATACCCTCTTCGATGACGGAAAAGTTTTAACATTATTGGCTATACACACAAACACTCTTGTTTTTCCTGGCTTTACATTACCATTAGTATTAACTGATCAAGTAGAACAAACTTTAATGTTGGATTATGTTACATCAAAACGAATTTTTGCCTTAGTTTGTGCAGAGTGAGCTTTTCGTTACTTATTAATATAGTACTTTATTAATACTCTCTTATTGTTAGTGAAATGGGTGGAAGATTATATAGGTATGGTGTTACAATGGAAGTATTTGAAACTTTTTCTAAACATGGAACTTTGTCTTTGAAAGCACGAGGAAGACAACGATGTAGAATTTTACCTAATAAAGGAATTCGGCATCTTGGTGACCGATTACAACAAGTTACTGTTAAAATTATAGCGGAACCAGATATTACGTCTCCTATTTCGAACACACAATTACTCGCATTGAAGGCACGTAGAAACTGCTCGACCAGGGACTATGAGAATTTAATACATACTTACAAATATAGGAGGTAAACAAGTATTTGTAAACAAACAGATTAAAAAATTGAGGTAAATTGTAGGTATCACTTAGCTCAGTACCCTTATCCATCTTGGGTTTACGATAAAAATGAGGTATGTTTTTATAAGCAAGTCGTCTACGAGCGTTTAGAGAAATTTTATCAAAAAGGTTTATTATGTTTAATATTAAGTGTCTGCTGTTATAATCTCTATTTACTTTTAGAAAGTATTCCAACCGATCCTGTATCATTATCATATTGGTTTATACAAAATTTTCAGTTAGCACACGAAGAGAGATTGCACTTAATGAAATTGGACACGACGATAGAAAGACTTAAATCAGAACTGAAATTTTTAGAGATGGTAGTAATGCATTACATGTACCTCACCCTCGAATTTAATTCATAAATGCTTTTAGGAAAGACTTATTTGCTGCGCTGTGTGTAAAGCAAACATTGCAAATCAAAACCATGTATTTGCTATGTCCAAAGATGGTGTACAAAGCAATTACTGTAATCCAGGTAACTATTTTGTTAATTAATACAATGCCTCGTTTTACATAAATGATTTAGGGGGCTTCGTGTATGAGACTGTAACCGTTTCCGAAGCATTGAATTACAAGCTGATTGGGTCAGCATCGAAAGATTTTAGTTGGTTCCCAGGGTTTGTACATTTCTGTTATTGTTAATCCAAAATCTGTAGATCGATTAAAATTTTAGATATCACTGGACAATAATGCAGTGCAATCTTTGTCGAGGACACATCGGTTGGAAATTTACTTCTAAATATTTACAACCACGGGAATTCTTCGGCCTTGCAAAAAGTGGACTTGATATTAAAATTTTAAATAGTGATACCTCTACCGAACAAGTTTAGTTATATGTTTTAAAAAAGGATAGAAATTATTGAAAAGTTTTTACAATATTTGTTTTTTTTATGGTTGATGTGAATAGATTACTTTGAGATTTGCTTTGTATTAATGCTAAAAAGAAAACTTGGTGTATGCTAAATGAGGACCAACCATCCTCGGAAGACAACTTGACTTTTTAACATGTATATATAAGCAAAAAGGTTTATTTTTAATGTAACTGTGGATTTGTTTATTAAGTTAAATAATAAATAAAATAATCGCTTGCTTGATTATGACTGCTGTTCTCCAAATTCTAATTTTACAATTTTAAAATCATGGAATTACTTAAATAATAATTTTAGATTGAAATACTCAATAACTTATTTAAATTTCATTAACAATTCTTCCAATTTTTATTTATTAATTTTAAATAATTAATAGAAATCGACTAAAATTATAGAAGGAATTTTTATTCAATTTAGATGTATACAAAGTTGCCTGTATGTCTAGGGAGTAAATTGTTTAAAAATTCCAATTTTTAAAAATAATGCTTTTGATAAAAACTAAAACTGTTCTAAAGAATCCAAATAAAATCTAAAATCAGAATTTTTTTATCGTACCCCGAATGTCGAATGATTTTGGAAGATGTTCATTAACAGATTCTCCCAGACTTTTATTGAATAATTTGAATCAACCCTCTTATCTCATTTATTTTTGTAATTATAAAAGAAATAAATAAAAAAATACTTAATTATAAATAAAATAAATAAATACATATAGTACATACCAAATAGAAAGTAAAACTGCATTTTTTCTGTTCCCATTATGCCTTTCTTGAAGTACTTAATTAATACGAAATATGAATTTTCTTTAGTTAATAGAAATCTTTAATACGATTAATATGTCTTGGGTACCCCCTAATTTGTCTGCTGCATGTGCTTCGTACACAACAATAAGCAGTTGTGCTCCATCGAGTTTCTTATTTTTACAATTAGTTAGTAGTCTTTTAGGACAACCTGGAGATAATTTAAATTCAACCAAATCAACAAAAAATAAAGACGAACAATTAGAGACTTACACTGAAGTCTTGAGGAGGGAGTACGATTTTATCATCGTAGGAGCTGGAAGTGCTGGATGTGTCGTTGCCAATAGGCTGTCCGAAATACGTTCTTGGTCTGTAAGTAATAAACAAATTAATAGTATAATTTCATTAGATAATACTTATAATACAATAGAAGGGATTTTTAAAAGTTTACTTATCTATAAGCAAATACAAATTATTTTCTTTAACATCGATCATTTTATGTTGCAAAACGTTTATTAAGAAATAACTTTACTGCAACTCAAAAGGACTGATGAATGATTCAATTAAAATAATTCTATAAGACAAAATAAGAATTATTTATTCAAAATAAATTTTGTAAAAAATCATAATAAAAGGGGTAAGTTGAAAGAAGAAAATATAAAAGTGTAATTATAGAGAGAGCATAATATTAAACGAGATAATTATCTCCATTTTTCTTTATGATAATATAATAATTATGTGCATTATATAAATCAAAATATTTGTATAATTTTCTTTTGTAAAAAAAATCCGATATAAAGTAATAATTTATAATTATTATATAATCAAATTAAAATGACATGCGTGTGCAATTGAGAAAAGTATTCATCCATTAGCATATTCGTGGCTTACGGATTATGAGCTAATTAATTTTAATTAATTATTAATTAATTTACTTAGACATACCATTTAAAGATATGATAATATTATGTCATATGTAGTTTTTGTATTTCTAAAAGAATTTTTACCTATTCTATAAACTGTGCTTACGAACAATCAAAATCCATTTGCATCTATCACCGATGTCAATTTCTTAAATTTGAAATAGATCATCTTCACGATTCACTTTTTAATGGAGCCATATTATTTTCACCATCTTTAAACCTCCAATAATTAAGGGCACTCAGATCATTTTGGAACCTAAAAAAAAGAAATCATTATATCAAGTCATACGCCTTAAATAAGTATGTAAAACATATGTAAATGTCCAATAATTAATTAAACAAATAAAATTAAG
Organism: Sinopyrophorus schimmeli; assembly: GCA_036325965.1. Classification (NCBI taxonomy): domain Eukaryota; kingdom Metazoa; phylum Arthropoda; class Insecta; order Coleoptera; family Elateridae; genus Sinopyrophorus; species Sinopyrophorus schimmeli. The sequence goes on from JARFIZ010000068.1 coordinate 2,192,195, forward strand.
AGCTAAAGTGACCGTTCTTTTAATTATCATTTCAATTTGAAACATTTACTTTCATTATAAATTTAAAACGCGTATGCTCGTTTTATTTCAGCACATAAAGTGCATTATCCAGTCATGTTTTAAGATAGCATTGTTTTATAATTAATCCGGAAATATTAAATTTAATTGAGTTGTTCAAATACAAATTACCATTCCCTCATAGTCTTAATAAACTCTACAATTTCAAATTTCCTTATAATCAAGTTTAAAAATTCGACATCGGAGATGTATCAAGTATTATTTAAAACCTTGCCTTACTTTGTTAATTCAACTAATTGTTTAGGTTCTTTTATTGGAGGCCGGTATCGAAGAACCTGACGTGGTGCACGTGCCAGGCTTAGCACCTTTCTACAAAATTCGAATGTGGAATGGGGAACGATGACACAACCATCGACCCAAAGTTGCACAGCTCGACCCCAAGGTAGATGTCCGTGGATTCACGGACGAGTTATGGGCGGCAGTTCTAGTTTAAACTACATGGTCTATATGAGAGGTAACCCCCTCGATTACGATGAATGGGAAAAATTGGGAAATCCAGGATGGAGCTTCAAAAACGTTTTTCCTTACTTCTTAAAATCAGAGGACAATCAAAACTTGGATGTAGTCAACCCAGACTATCATTCCCAAGGCGGTTATCAATCCGTTTCCATCCACTCTTATCAAGACTCCAACATTTTCTCAGTCATCGACGCCTTCCAAGAAGTCGGATTGCCTTTGGTCGATCAAAACGCTGAACAACAGATCGGAGTCTCCTTAGTACAAGGGACTGTAAGAAACGGAAGAAGAGTTAGTACTAACATGGCTTTCATTAAACCAATTCGAAATAAAAGGAAAAATCTCACTATTAAAACAAGCGCCAATGTAGCTCGAGTACTTATTAATCCAAACACTAAAACTGCTTATGGTGTGCAGTATTTTAAAAATAATCGAATCTACACTGTTAGAGCTCGAAAAGAAGTCATCCTATCAGCTGGAGCAATTAATAGTCCTAAAATTTTAATGTTAAGTGGGGTTGGACCTTCAACTCACCTCCGCAGTCGCAAAATTGAAGTTATCAAAGACCTTCCTGTTGGTCGTAATCTGCACGATCACACAACTTTAGATGGGCTCGTCTGGGCACTTAATGAGACTTCCACAATGGTCGATGACAACCAACGTAATGCAGATTTACATTTTTATCAAAGCAACATGCAGGGACCTTTGTCTTCCTCAGCTTTATTACAACTCAGTGCGATGGTCCAAACTAAGTACGCCAAAGACGAAAGACCAGAAATTCAATATTTATTTGATGCAACCAACGTTCAAAACTTCTTCACAGATCCCATCTTAGCCAGCCAAACTAATGTTAATCCCATGGCTTATTACGATGGCATAACAGTCAGACCAATTCTTTTAAACCCAGCGAGTCGAGGAATTGTGATGTTGAATGACTCGGACCCTGTGCTTGGAGCAGCCTTGGTCTTTCCTAACACTTTCGCAGAAAAATCGATGTGATGAGAATTATAGATGGAATTCGACAAAGCATGGGCCTATTAAATACAGAAACTTTTAGAAAATTGAATATACGATTGGTCAACAACCAATTACCTGCTTGCGTACATCAGAAATTTGATACAGATGATTATTGGAGATGTCTGCTTACTTCATATACGAGTAGTATGAATCATCCTGTTGGTACGTGCAAAATGGGACTTAAAAATGATAAAACAGCGGTGGTTAATGCAGATCTACAAGTGCACGGTGTTAGAAGTTTAAGAGTCATAGATACTTCAATTATGCCTGTTATTGTTAGAGGTAATACTAATGCTCCAGCCATTATGATTGCAGAGATGGGAAGTGACTTTATTAAAAAGAAATGGGCTTCAAATCTGAATCAGCATTCTTCTTCATCGACCACTTCACAGTTTGATGTTAAAGCGAAGACTATCCTTTTGGATTACATCAGAGATCTTCTAAAGTATATCTGAAAGTTTAAAAATCACTGAATGTTATTAAAAATAAGTACAATAATGTGTTTTTTATAATTGTTATGAATTTTGAGTTCTTAGCATATTCAACTTTAGATCAATCTCATTTACAATTAAAGAAAGTAAATGATAAACTAAAATAATATAATTCATTGAAATTAATCCATAGCATTTCACTTCTAGAACTGCAAAACTTGCAAATTATAGGTTACAAAGAAATAATCTGTTTTAGGTTATTTTATTTGTAGTATGTAATATTAAAAAATCTATTTATTATGTGCTGATTATAACATTTTATTGTATTTAATAAATACTACGGGCTTCCTTTTCTGGAGATTAAATTAACAATAAAACATTATTATGATTGTTGAAGTTGAGGTTATGTTGTAGGATTTTTGCTTTTTATAAGAGAAATCTTTTAATAAATCTTTAATTGTAAAGATAAACTAATAGCTATTTATTGTACAACGTTAGCACTTATTGCTAATAAATACAATTTACAGTTACAAACAAATTACAATGCTTTATTTAAAATTAATTCAAATGGTCTTCAGCCAAAATTCAGTTATTTTAGTATTATCTTCATCAGAATTATTAATAACGAATTGTTATTAACAATTAGCATCTTATATATTAATTAATTAAATGTTATAATGATTGGAATGGCTTAATACATAATTTTTTAAGTTATTTATACATGTGTTTTGGTCAATTTCAGTAATTTTAAAGATTTATAATTGGAAAAGTAGTTTAATCATCTAATTTAAGTGTATTGAGTACTAACATATATAAATAATAACATATTTAAGGTAAAATTAAGCTATTTTGGAATATTAAATTTCAAACAATTTTATAAAATGCGCTAAATGAGACCCGATTGCGCAGACGAACTTCTACGAACGATGATTTATATATACAGCAAGCGCTGCCGAACGCATTTAGTGGTGTCAGTGGGTTCGTGGTTGAAACTGCGCTTCTCAGCTTCTCAGCTTCGCGAAATTAGTTTAATATTACAATCTAAAAATATGTGCATTTATGTTTTAAAATACGGGGAAAACGATGGAGCTAATTGGTTTTTTGTGAAGTTATGGTTTATCGAAGAAAATCAAGTTTAAAAATTTTCAAATCCATTATTCCAAAATGGATGCCGAATGAAGTTAGTTCCGACTTCAATTGTTTTTTTATGGATTGGCAATAATGGAAAAAAATTGACATCTCCAAGTAACTAACTGAGTAAGTTCCTCCATTCACTTTTATTTTCCTTAATAAATTAATTGTTGGTTAACTTTTTTAATTCTATTATTGAAAGTGCTTGTTTATGTAATGGAGCTATGAAGTACTTTATTTCGAGTCAGGTTGTGATTTTTAACTCTGCTTTGTTGTTACTGTTTAAAAATTGTTTTTCTTTAAAGAAACTAATTATTATTTTTTGGGTTTGCTCTTGAAGTAACATAGTCTAGTTTGATTAAGGTGTTTAAATTGGCTAATAATGTTTATTGTCTAGATTGTTAGCTTTGTTTTGCTTTCTTACTTTCATAATATCAAAAATCAATATTTATATATTGTTTTAGGATTTCTTCTTGGACTTTTCCATGGATCTGATTAATACTTTGGATTCTAATTTAAGGAATACGTAATGAGTTGATTTGAGACTATTTCGTTGTCTTCTTTATTAATAAACTGGACTTACTAGGGATATTAAATATTGTGAGTTAGTTTAGGAACCATCGTATTTGGATATTTTATTTAAAATATATTGTCTTTTAGGGTTATCGGAAGACTTATGGAAGCTAAATGTATATGTGAAGCTGAAATTAATATTTTATTGTTACAAGTACATATGGATTCTTAATTTTGCTGTCAAATTCGATTTTCCTAATTTTGGATCGGGATTTCCAGCAGCAGAAGTAACCACTGTGCTTCAAACAAGCATTTTTAGGTATTATTTACATTTTATAAAGCCGTAGTTAATTGCAACATTGTAAGACTGTTCTATTATGTCTTAATTTTGTTGTCTATGTTTTTAGTATTCAACAATCAACAAACCGTTGCAGAAAATCAACGGAACGTAATAGTTTTAATAGAATTTCATCAGTTTGATTATTCAATCTTAATTTTCAATAATAAAGTTTTTATTATTAAAAATTATTATTGCAGTTTAGGCACTAACAAAAATTAAAGAAAAATATCCTTTCTTGTCCTGTGAAGTATCCTGAAAATCTAATTTTGTATTTTTCAGGTTTTCAAGCGTTATTCCAAATGACTGGTTATGTTTTGAAAAGTTCCCAATTACAAAAAGAATCAATTTTAAAATCTAAAATTTAATTTAAAGAATTTTGAATAGCTAATGCTATTTTACAAACTCCAAATTGAAAAAAACTTAAAGTTGATTTGAAGATTATGGTCCCTTTGATTTATTTGGGCATTTAATATGGTTTCTGGGTGGTAGAAAGCTTTAGCTTATATATATTCCTACCTCAATAAGTACAAACTTAAAAATTGCTAGTCATTGCAGGCCTGAATTCAATATGATTTAGGGTTATGGCAAGAAAACCTTTTCCGCCAACTCGATGAATCTCTACTGCTCATGAGCCTAGCAATTAATATCCAAATGCGAGCCAAATATTTTTGGTTTTGGTTAACTAAATAAACATTCCTTTATTGTATTTGTTTCAGGACTTGTACAATTCCTAGAGATTGCTTTGCCGATGGATCACATTTTAATTTATGCATTTTTTTTTAGGGGTGGTAGATTTTACTTCCTACTTATTTACCATCGTTTATATTTATTCTAGGTATTGTTGCTGCTCAAGGATTTGCTTCCAGAATGTAATTAACTGAAATATTAATAATAACTTTTCTTTCGCGTTGAGGTAGATTGTATGCTAACAAACTTACTTGTTGGGCATCCAGTCAAAATGTTATTTCTGGAAGAAGTTGGCCACTTCTTCCAGATAATGGGGCCTTTTTTTCAGCACGATAGGGCCCGGTGTTCTTACGTTTCTCGTGGAAATCGTCGCGAAAAGCTGGACTGTCTAAAAGCTTCGTCGTCAGTGAGTGCGCGAACCGAATTTGTTTCGTAGTCTTTCAACCGAGTGATAATCCTCCAAGTAAAAGTAGTGGTCCCTTTAAGTCAGATTATCGCGCGTTGTGTTTTAAAAAGACTTCTTCGTTGCTGAAAGTGCGGGTCCAATCGGGAGTGCCTGATGGTCCATGAGGGTTGCACCGAGGGAATTGCTGAGATCTTCTTTTGTACAAGACATCTATAACTGGGACATCAGGTAGGTCCGTCCAGCGTTGGGACGTTGGAAGAGGAGGAAGACACTTCCCGGTAAGTACCTTTGAAATTTTTCTATTGCAGATGGTGTTTCTGGTATTTAGGAGTCTCTAAAACTTTTAGCTCGCGATTTGTTTACCTTCCAGAAATTGAACGGGCTTCGGGAAAATCGGGAGTGAAATGTGGACGCCGATAGCGTTAAAACATCCTAATTGCGCCTTTTTGGAAGATGAATTGTTTATATTCAACTAAAGAAGAAAATCATTTTCCGAACTTACACAAGATAATTAAAATATTTTTTTGGAATTAAATTTTTTAAAGGTTTCATGCAAAAAGACTTGTATTAATTTAAAAAAAATACACTTGAAATACTTTGTGGAAGTTGGTTGTGGCGAATGGCATTTTAAATGTTTATTTAAATCTTTGATTCTGGGATTGTTTAATTTAATTTACTTTTTGCAAATGCCATTTGTTCAACCATTTAAAATTGAAACACAGTCAGGGTTGCAGTTTTGAGGCTCCTATCGGTCTTTAATATTTTTAACTTGTTCTCCTTCAAATTCTATAATGTTCAAACTTTTTATTTTGATTGGTATTTAAACAATATTTTAAATTGCTTTATTCATTTTTAAAGTTAATCACTTTGTTGTAAATTTCTACAATTCATAATTTTGATTCTGTGGTTTCTGCTTCTTTAGATTTGTTTGATACTTTTCTAAATTAAGATTTATTTAAAAGTTCAAAACAAATTTTGATTTTTTAAAAGTATTCTTTACTCATTTTCAATTTGATTTCAATTTAGTTTTAATCTTTTATTTGAATGTTTGAATTTAATTTCAAATTTAGTTTTTTTTAAATTGTAAATAGGCGGAAGTTTATTATAAATAATTGGAGTAAAATTACATCACAACGCAGAAACATAATTTTCGCAATTCATTTTGTCAGGGCAATCAACTTTATTAAAGTTCATATTCATTCAAAACCAAAATCAAAGAACATTATAGGAACCTCAATTTCTTTTACGTAAGCCAGAAACACCACTGCAATTTTTTTATTTTTGGAAATGGGCAAAGTGAATGTGTTGCAAAGGAAATCCTAGATTACCTGAGCTCCATTTTCACAATGCTTTCTTTCCTTTTTGTTTGATTGTCTCAATAAGCTGCAAAAACAGCGTAAATCGCTTAAGTCTTTGCAAATGGAAGTTGCTCAAATTTCGAGTTTTTGGTGATGTTGTCTTTCGTAAGGATCCCTTGCCCCCTCGCCATTTTTATTGTATTTTTTGTAACTCTGAAAACTCGAGAGGAGAGCAACATGTCCATTTATTGAGTTCAATCCATTTTCTGTGCAACTCAGTTGGATAGGCCAGTTTCTTTTCTCATAACTTCATCCACAATAAATTGTTGTTAATTTCAATAATTAATGACTTTTTAAATTCAATCTTGAGACTGGTCATCCCTCTGTTGTTGCACAAATGTGATATTTGTGTATTTTTTGTATATCTGTGTACCGCCCCAATGTCACGCTAGTTGGGCATTGGGGCACCTTTCTTTATCCGCGTTTTTAATGCTGCAACCTTAAAACGAGATTATCTGTTTCGTTGTATCGCACATTGAACTTTTAGTCAAGTTTAGGGTTGCGGAAGAGGGTGGCTTAGAATTTTCCCCAATTTTCAGGTTTATTTAATTTTAAGACGAGGAGTTTCTAACACCGTGGGGGGTGTTGGATCATTTCTCTTGCGTTTTTTTGCGTCTTGCGCCCAATGATTTTATTATGTAACTAATCCATTCCTTTTCAGACATTTTTATTACTTTTTGAAATACAATACAATACACTAATGAATACTAATCATTTTTTTCAGGTCTTTTTCAGGGCGTTAAAAAATATGCGGTTTATGATTTGCGCGTTTTGGTTTTCTAACACTGTGGGGGGTGTTGGATCGTTTTTTTGCGTCTTGCTTAACTTTTTGACTTTTGAAAACATATTAGCTTTTGGTTAGGCAGGGCTTTATTACTAATCTATTTTTTTACAGATTTTTAAAAATACAAAATGATGTTTTAATCAATACTAATCATTGATTTTAGGTACTTATTCAGAGCTTAAATTTTTTTGTATTATATAAAATATGAAGGTGATTAACAATATAAAGAAGAAATCACTACCAAAGTAAAGAAATGAGAATGAAATACTATTAGTATCGATTAATGCCTCTATGGTTTGAAAATCAAAATGAGAAATTATTAAAAAAAAATTAAATTATTTGGTAAACGCAATTGGCAATCATACCTAATGATGCAATACAGAAAGGAATTAAATTCAGCCATGAAATGCAAATGGTACGATTTCGAAAATAAAATTAAATCCATTCAGATGTTTAAAAGTGCAGTCAATTAATGCAAGAATCTTGTTTCATCTTAAATTGGTATATCAAAATCTAAAATAAAAAGTAATATATGTATTAAACTCATTAATGCTCCTTTATAGATTATTACTTACTTGTGGTACTAAAACAATTGGTTTATACATTCCACTAGTTGGTTAAAAGTTTTATCAAAATAACTACAATAAAGTGGATCCATACTGCAACCATTACCAAAAAAAAAGCAAACTTAATTTTTGAAAAATTCTCAAACTGGTCGATTGCCAAGAACTGTACAAGTCCAACTCTCAACGTTTTTAGTGCAGATTCAATAAGAAGACGGCTTTTGTATTCCTTGTCCTTATATCAAAAGGATGAGTCGACGAGAAAACATACATCAACAATTCTAAAAAATGGATGGATTTGGTTTGAAATTGCTTAATTCTTGTATAAACTCACTTCATGAATGGTAAAGTAGAGGAATGGTCTAGCAGATATACTTCTCTTAATTTTTAAAACACTTTGGTATATGAAAATCTAAAACAAAAAGTAATATACGTATGTATTAAACTCATTAATGCTTCTTTGCAGATTGTTACTTACATGGAGTACTAAAACAATTGAATTCACTCTAAAACCATTTAAAAAAACTGCTGAAACTCTACTTACATGCTACTCATTGTTTCTGCTATTTTATTTGGTTTAGTTACATTGTAAGGTTACGAAATTAATAAATTTCACTTTTCATCCTGTTTCTTGAAGCCTAACCGACTTAACTATCTAAGCGTTATTGCTCATTTTCTTTCTTCTTTTACTGTCCATATAAGCTATACAGCTTGGTCTTATCCCAAATGATCTTTTCATTGTTTTCTTGGTCTGCCTGGACTACGCTCTCCTTCTGGGACATTATCTCTGGTCATTTTTACTGACCTAGACTCTTGCATTCTAAAATAACAAAATAAAAGCAGCTGTATTTTTCCCCTGCTTAATTTTCACAGCTAATATTAAATTGGGAATTTTCCGGTACAAAACTAATGAAATAAATGCTTTTTAATGGTAGTCCTCGATTAGTAACTCTGACCACCCTAGCTTTATAACTACTTTTTCAATTGCAATACTTGCTGGTTAGGTTATAATATCTTTTCTCTGCACTACACTGGTACATTTGCCTTTCTTTACATTTTTAGTCAGTGTGTTTAAAAGAAAACTGGCATAAAATTTTCAATCGTTGTTTACAAAATTTCCTCTTGAACCATAACTGCCATCTGTAGCAGATTGTTTACATCAACTGTGTCAAAAAGAATTCAGCTTTATCCTTCTCCCTTCAAGTTCTTGTGTGTCAAACTGCAAATTACTTACGTCATTTTTGTATTGGTTTTTTATTTCTTTAATTATTAAATAATTACAATGAGTAAGGATACAAAGAAGGCTACAACAGAAGAAGACCAAGAACTAGCTGATTTACTAGATAGTAAGTATAGCAATGTCATAAGGCATAAATAAATGTTAACATCGCAGGTGCTTTGGAGGACTTTGATAAAACCAAAGATAAATCTAATGAACCATCGAAAGCAATCGAAAAAAGTAAAAAAGACGAGTCGGAAGAAGCAGTCGACGTAGAATGGTCTGATGAATTTATTAAACAAGCCGCACAACAATTCGAAAGTAATATATCGAACATCCTAAAAGACGTCGGAGGTCCTGAATTAACCCCTATGCAAGTTCAACAAAGCTTCCAAAAAATGGCTGGTAAATAACATTTCTTAAATGGTACCACAAGTATTAAATAATAAAAACATTTAGAAGCAGCTGCTCAAGCCACGACTAACCCCATCGAAGATTTGGACGCGGATTTTAGTAATTCAATAGCTCAAGCACTAAGAGGCCTCTCAGAAGGAAGAGAAAACTTACAAAATCCAATTTCTGAGAACGATTTAATGAACATGTTTGGCCAAAATGAAGGGGATCAAAATGCTTTTCTTCCATTCATGCAAGGCATGATGCAGAGTTTGCTATCTAAAGAAGTTCTATACCCAAGTCTTAAGGTAACATAACCTCAATTTTAAAATACATAATTTGAAATCTGGAACCGTAGGACATTTTAGAAAAATTTCCGACTTGGATGGAAGCTAATGGAGGTTCTCTCACACCCGAAGATAGACATAAGTACGAGAAACAACAAGAACTGATGTCACAAGTCTGTACCCAACTAGAAAAAGAACCCGAATGCGAAACGCCAGAACAAAAGAAAGTGCATTTCGAAACTATACTGGGACTCATGCAAAAGGTACAAATTTCATTAAAACACAATCTAAACTAAAATCTTGGAGTTGCCACTTTAAAATGGATAAATTGTTTAATTTTATAAAGTCGGATGAGTTTAAAGCTAGGATACCTCTCATTTAAACGAAGTTTTAACGTGGTAACTACAGTTCGCGTAATAGGATACTAATAGTGTTATTTTATAGCTTCAAGACTATGGTCAACCGCCAACCGAGTTGGTGGGTGATTTAGGGTCGGGACTAAAGTTTGATGCCTTGGGGAACCCTAACCTAAATGAATGCAGTCTGATGTGATTTCTTTCAATTTTGATAGTCACTATTTATTATTATTGTTATGTTAAGTATGACAGTCAGGGAACGAATCTTTCTGCTTGTATAGTTTACGTTTGAATGCAATTTGCATTTTTTGTTGTTGAGTACATAAAAAGGGAATTATTAATCGATTTTTATTCGTTCAATTAACCAAAAACTAATTGATTTTTTTTAGTTTGTAAACGATTAGTATTTAATTGGAGTTGTATTAAACCTCGAGCAGGTGTCATACGTGACAAATGTCAAGTAACTGTTGATTATCGGAGTACATAGAAGAAATCCGCATGTTTTTAGAGCAAAAGTGACGTAAGTATCAGTGTGAATCACTATTTAGAAGCCGTAAAGAGCACTCGTAGAACGTACACACAAAAAACAAGAAGGTCACGCGTACTAATCGTGTTTTCCGTATCGAAGTGATGTGTGCATGGGCCTCAATTTTGATGGAAAATGTACAAAAAAGCAATCTCTTAACCGGCTGAAGAAAAGTTAAAAAATAAATAAATAAATGGGTGATTTCCTGGTATGCATTTCGTGTTTTCCAGGAATCGCGATTTGTGCGCATCATCTCTGCGCACCACAAGAAACAGCATTCGCTTTGGTGGGGTACAAAATAAACGGCATAAGGGAAGGGGCAACGTGATTGTGTAGTTTATTTCTTGCATCATGACAATTAACAATTGAAATTAGACGATTCTGTTCGGTTTGTTCAATTGAAGAAAGTGTAGTGAGTGCTTTTCAAAAAAAAATTAGTGATTTTAGGGGAAATTGAAAATAGAAGGGCGTGTGGCCTTTTACGTCACGCGCGCATTTGTTTAGACGCACAGCGCCCATTGGTCGATACAGCTACGGTACACACGTGATGTGGCTGCTGTGAAGCGTGTACGACGGCGACGAAGGGCGACTCGAGGTAGCACCGGGTGGTGTCCAGGTGCTGAAAGTTAAGCTCACGTAATCCTAAATTATCGCGACATCCATGGACGTCGCGGCTCAGCACGAATGGTGACAAGTGAAGGTGGCAGAGCCGCAGCTCCCCTCAAACCATCCCATCAACTTCTTGTTCTCCTTGCAGGTACGACGATTAAAAACGTGACAGGAAAAGTTGTCCTTGCACAAGCAGTCTCGATCTTTGCCTTTTAAATTTTGCGTTTTTTTAAACCGGGTTAATTCGTTAAATTGGTGGATCAAAACGGGGACACCAGAAGCTGGTACACAAAGGTGTCCGTTATGGCCACGTTATCCTGGCGAATTTAGCTCATATTGATGTACAGCGTTGCCGGTACGTGTTGATACGCCATCGACTTACCGTATTTATTTGTTGCTCAACAGGCGTCCTATTATACAAATTGTTCTTCGTAAAAAGCAAACTATTAAATTAAAATTACTCACGACGAGTGGCGAGTGTCTTTTGTGGTTGCAGGAGGGGGGGAGCGAGCTACGCACCGCGTGATTAATTTTTTAATTAATTTTTTTATCGATGATTTAATTATTGTTACGGTGTTAAAGTGACAATTTTAAGGATACGAGCCAAATTGTTATTGTTTTATTAATAAAGCATGTGGAGACGTGGCAACGCTGTCGGGGAACGGTCAATGTAGCAAGGTGTCTGGTGCACGCGGGCTTTCGCAAAGGAAAATCGACCTTAATCGCTTTCGGCGTAAAATCTAAACGTCAAACACCGCGTGAGGAGCTCTCGTTCGACCACGTCGAGCTCGGCCGAACGAAGCACGTGCTCGAGGTAAACGTACTCCATGCCACGTGGAGGGGCGTCGGTTGTTACAATAGTATTTTGCGTTATTATTTTTTTGTACTTTGCTATTGCGAAATGTTATGTTTTCTCAACTAGGAGTGGGCGTAGAAGCATTGCCGGTTCTTCCCTTTGCATCACGGGGTGACCGAAGGTGTCCGTGACCTACCTACGTAGAAATGCTGAGATTTGCTCTTACTACTCCTAACAAGAAGAAATTAGTCAGTAGCTGGGATTATTGTTCCAGGTCTGCCTCTGGCCAGGAGGAGAACATGAGTTTGGATACCCTGCTCGAGGCAGCCCGATATCTCGAGTTGCAAGAACTTAAGGAACAACAACAAAGACAAGCTTTAGCTCCTCTCATTACGACACACCCGCAACCTTCGTCTCTGCCCCCTCAAACCAATGCAATCATCAAACCCAAACAAGGTTAGTTTGCCTGCGTACTTTCTACATTCGTTTTTTCATTCCTATACGGCTTTGCAGAACCTGGCATCTCTTCGTTTCACCACCAACAGCCACAACAACACCAACACAGTCAAAGAATCATACAAAACAGCTTCGATATTATTAACCCTTTAGTAATTGATGAAGGTGGAGAACAGAAGAGGAAACAACCACCCTTGGTTTTTCGATCTGGCACCAGAGAAGTTCACAATAAATTGGAAAAGCATCGAAGAGCACATCTCAAAGGTACTCATCCCGATTACCATGGATAAACTTATTCGTATTTCATTTATCGAAGTTACTGACTTATTAACGAGTTCAATTTCAAAATAGTTTTTGAAGACTGCTTTCACAACAAAATGAACATGATTAAATTAAAACAAATCTCGGTTCTAATTGTGAGTACCCATTATAAAGTTGAGTAAACAGATAAGAATATGATGTTTACCAATCGATGTATATTTTTCTAAATCTTTAAATAAGTTATTAATTCGTTGATTTATCATGTGTGACTTATTTCTAATACGAGTAATTGGTAGTTGCGTTTTGAAATGAAATTTTTGTGTTAATTGTCAATTAAGTTGCCTATACAAAGGGAGTTTTGTTATTGTTAATTTTAAATTTAGTTTTATTTGTTTTACAGAAATTGTGTCTGCTATTTTTACAAGCTAATTTAAAAAAATTAGAATTCCATCTAATTTAGACTTGGTAGCTATTATAATTAGGTTTGGTAACAACACTTTAACGGTGAATGTTAAAAAGTTTTGATCTAATTTTTAAAATTGTTTTTTAAATTTTAACAAAGAGTATTAAGAATTATAATTTTACCTGGTACTGTTATTAAATACTTTTGTGTTGTGGGATTCTGTGATCTTTGGTTGCTTTCGCAATGTTGAATCAATTTGCCGAATTAATGAATGCACACAATCCTATGATGTAATTGGTAAACAAACATGGTGGCTGATTAAATGTATATATTTTTCAGAGTGTTTTGACTTCTTAAAGAAACAACTCCCAGCTCAAGCGGACGAAAAGAAGACATCAAATTTGAGTATTTTGCATTCTGCCTTAAGGTTTATCCAAAATCTGAAACGAAAAGAGCGCGAATTGGAGCATGAGATGGAACGGCTGGCCCGAGATAAGATAGCAGCCCAACAAAGACTAGCAGTTTTGAAAAAGAAATAGCAGCTCAGTGTGATGTTGATATTAGTGCTTTATTACCCGAACAATTACAAACACCTGTAATAACTTCAAGCGAGAAAGTACAAGAACCAGCTCCTCCACCACCCCCGCCCCCACCTGTCATTGAACGTGTACCAATTCCTCATATACCCAAACCTCAACCCATTCCCAATGGAATTAAAGAGGTAATCTATTTTGTACATAGAAATTTTTTATAATCCTCTCGCTGGTTTGATTTTAGAATAACGTGATGGCAACCAATCACCTTCAGCCACAACAGACCCAAGTACAAACTGCAGCTTTATCTGTTGTTCCCATGACCGTTAGTCAAAGTATTCTTTTACATAAAGTGGCTTTAGTGCCCAAGGAACTCTCTCCGTTGACCGCAATGTCGAGTCATGTTGCTCACTTCATTACGGCTCCTACCCAACAAATAAACGGGAAGGTTTGTTTCGAGTACCTAAAATTTTAATTAGTGTTAAATTGAATTTAATTGTAGGTGTTGCCTGTGGTTAACGCTCAATACGTAGTGAAACCTGTGGTTGTGGTAAGTTCCCCACCTTCGGCTGTCCCTCGTCCTAGCTAGCCATATCTCGATAAGTGTTTTTGTTCTGTTTCATATAAGTGTGTCTTGGTGGACTGAATAAGCATGTCTGTAGTATTATTACTTGTCGGTACTTTGCCATTTTAGGTTGTTCTTAGACAGAGACGATTAAGAGTGCAGAAACGATTAATTTTCTGTGCACATTACAAAGTGAACAATAATTGCGTCCCATGTTTTTGTCTAATTGAAAATATTGGAATCATCGTTTCTTCCAGATCCCTTAACTGTTTTCTATTAATAGTATAGAATTATTTTATTTGTACAGACACGATTTGTTATTTACACTTATGTATATTTATGTATCTATATTATTTTTTATCAATTAGTTTTTTTTTTTTTTTTGATAGTTGAGAAACTATCAATGATATTTATTTATACAAATGTTTAATGGCTGTACTAAACGCGTCTCATAGATTATATGAGACAAAATCTTAAAGATCTCTAGATATTTCTGTAAATACCGTAGTATTAAGCTGCACTTATCAGCATATGTATATAAAATAAATGTGTATATGCAGCGATTCATCTTTTATAATTTTTTTTATAAAACTGATGTATCGTAGACTTTTATAAATCAGGTGTGTGTATATTTTAATGTCTTAAATTCTACGATATTGGTTATAGGTGTCTTTGAACTTAATTGGTCAGTTTAACTTTGTTAAACTAATAATTTCTGGGAATTCAATTTACACTAAATCAACTTTATTAAATTTTAAAACACTAGAACCAATTTGTATAACAAACACTTCAAAATAACAATAAGTGCTTAAAAATCTCATTTCGAATACTTACAACATTTAGAACACATTTATTATAGACCAATACTATTAAAGCCTATTTAAAGCACAATTTGAATGATTTTCAAAAAAACATGTTAAAACCAAATTTTTGTCAAGCGAAAAGAAACTAAAAATTACAATTGCAACGAAGGTAATAAATATAGTAATACAATTAAGGTATTTGTATCATCCACAAATTAAAGATAGAAATGTGATTAACTAAAAGACGCGTTAATTAATTTAAATTTTCTTATTACCGACTAAGGTTCGTAACATAGATATGCTTAAGTTCGGTTTTGGGTTGGTTCTCAAAGAGGGCAGCTCTATTTTGTCCTTCTCCTTTTTTAACCCAATGTCCATAAACGCGAAAGGCACATCCATCAATTACCTAAATAATTAATAATTAGAATCTTTAGTAATCTAATCCCATTAGTAAAAGAACTCACTTTGCGAAGGAGCTTAATACGATAAGGATCTTCTCGAGCCACATCTATGCTAAGAGGTTCCGGAATAAATCGAAGCCTCTGTATGCGAACCATTGCTCTTACTACAAGAATAGCCCACTGAAACTTTCTTTTAGGGTGAAAGGAGCGCTGTTGTAATCTCTATAAAAACAATTTTATCACTTAAGTATATCACAACATACGTAGTTTAAGAAGCTACAAGACATCAACGCTGGCGGTTAGTTTAGAAAGAAAATTAAACAGTTAAGGAGAGAAGGTATTCCCAGTTACCAGTGCTAGTTGTGCTATACGACTGAATCGTCTACTATTTTGCTGAAGAGATTGTTTAAGAGGAGCTATGTCCTGATCCCAAAGATGCTGAAACACAGTTTATCCAATGGTGCTACATTTGTTACTACTTTGCATGCATTAAATCAATTGATAAATAAATTATACCGTCACCTTCCCGTTTTAGGCAAATAAAAAGCATGGATACTTACAACACTCAAAAAGAATGGATGTCGCAGTGCTTCGGCTATTGAAATTCGTTGACTGGGCTCTACGACTAATAACTTACGAATTAAGTCCTTGGGAGGCTCTAAAATTAGGATTAAAGTCTTTAATAATCTTCCAACAGATAGTAATATGCCTACAATTTTTCCGAAAGGCCAAAAACATAGTTTCTTTTATCAAATTACCAAGTATTAATCAGCAAACAAGTTTACATAAAAATTTGAAAATTGTAGTGGCATTAATTTTGTGATTACTCACCTGAAATATCGGTCCATTCGGGTGATGAAAATGAATATTTTCCTTCCATTATATTTCTGAGCATTACCATTTGTTTACGATGCCAAAAAGGTGGACATCCGACTAGTCTAAAATTGCGACCGATGTAGTTTATTGCATTAGGATTAGCTTAACAACTTACAAAGTATACATAATAACACCACAAGCCCAGCTGAAATGACAGTTTGTAAAATGCTAAAATGAAGACTAAATTTGTAAACACCTTACATGTCTACTTGGTACGAGTAGCCCACTGCATTTTCTAACATGTTACAGCGCAATGTTTCGGGAGCTAAATACCCAGGAGTACCACATAGATCTACAATTGGTAAAATTAATCGTTAAATTCTGTCTCGCTGAAATAACTAACCAAATAATTGTTCACCAGGTGCTAATTTACGAGCAAAACCAAAGTCGGTTATTTTAACATTTAAATTGTCATCTAAAAGAATATTTTCTGGTTTAAGATCACGATGTACGACTCCATGGCCATGGATGTGTTGCAGGCCTTCTAGGACCTGCCTCATGATGTATCTGGTCTTTTTTTCGGACAATGTAACCACCGAAGTTAAGTAATCAAATAATTCACCATGCTTGCATATTTCAAAGACTAAAAATATGAAGGCAGAGGATTCAAAGACATCTTGAAGCTCAACTAGAATAAAGCAGTGTTACATTAAATTCTAAATTATTACTTTGCTTACTGATGTAGGGATGCCCTGCTACTTGTCTTAATATAGATATTTCTTGTTTGACAGCTTCGTATGACGATGTCCCCTCGCCATCAGCACTCAAGTCAATTATTTTAGCAGCATATTCTTTTCCTGTCTCTTTTTCTATACATCTACGTACCGTTGAACTTATACCTCTGTAATCGAAGAATGGGGCAATTCATTGTCTTGAAAGATATAACCTCATGTGTACTTACTTTCCCAAAATTTCTTTAGGTTCATATTTGGCATAAAATTCTTTGGCAGCGTCTTTGTCTGGTAGTTTATCGTCTTCGTCCTCTTCTTTTGCCATTGCTAAATAATACTATTTAAAATGTTCAGAAAAAGTACAATAACAACCTTTAAGGGGATTGACGTAACCTAGTCAATAAAAATTTGACCTTGTCACCTAGTTTAATTGATAAACTATTTCGATGAAGACATTCTTATTACAATTGATCACTATCAATTTAATTTAGATTTGGAATTTATTCTTTTTTACTCGAGGAAGTGATTACCACCAAGACTTATGACGTATAAATTATTGCAACACAATGAACTTTGCCAATTCTTAGAAAAATGGTATTAAATATTATTTGATCAATTAATAATCTACAATTATACATAAATAATAAACGTTCATTAAAGCAATTAGTTAATTAGTAATATTGTTTTAAATTTCAGAGTTAATTGGTCCAAGCAGTGCCATCTAGCAGAATGTGTTGAAAAAGAGTGGATGTATAAAAGGTCTCTTCTAAACTAGTGAACCTCGACAACCTCTAGCTGACATTAGAAGGTCGAAAAAGTTATCACACTGAATAAGCCGGGATATAAATTATTAATTTAAGAGAAATTATCGAACAATTTCAACATGGCATTAAATAAACTCAGTATTGATGCTCTAAATTTAGCAAATAAACGTGTGCTTATGAGGTAAGAAATTCTGTGCATTTTGAATTGTTATAAAACAAGTCCTACCATTTTCAGAGTGGATTTCAATGTACCATTAAAGGATGGTGTAATAACGAACAACCAACGTATCGTAGCTGCTGTAGATACTATTAAATATGCTATTGAAAAGAGTGCAAAAAGTATTGTGTTGATGTCACATCTCGGCCGACCCGATGGATTACCTAATCAAAAATACACCCTTAAACCAGTAGCAAATGAACTTTCAAAACTCCTGAACAGGTATAAAGATGGCTAATTTATTATCTGATTGCATATCATGCACCCGACCATGAATGCATGCTCATTTTATTTATTGTTTTGAAACGGGTAAGTTTGAATTTTTCTATAATTACAAACAGAAATTATTCAAATTACTGTTCAATGATCTTTTGTTATCTTTTTGAAGCTAAGAAAAATATGAATGTAATCTGTTTGTAGTTATTTGTGTAACTAATCGTAAGGTTTTTTTTCCATATTTCTTTGTTTTTAAAAGTCGGACTTCAACCTTTGTGCTTCTTCTTATTTCTGATGAAACTTTAAATCTACGAAGCTTAGAAATCCTTGAAATAGCCTAAGAAGCTTTATAAGATAATTATTGTTTGATTCTTATAATAGCTACACTAACTTTTCCATTTCATTTTAACTTGAAATGCTTACAGGGAAATTTTGGGTAAACTTTAGAGTATAAATAACAAATTAAAAATATTTCTATTACCCCTATCATACAGTCCTTCACGTATTAGGGACATCACATTTCTACCGGACTGTGTGGGTGCCGAAGTAGAAGCAGCCTGCTCCGATCCAAAACCAGGTTCAATCTTTTTACTCGAAAACCTCCGCTTTCACTTAGAAGAAGAGGGAAAAGGACTCGATGCAGCTGGCCAAAAGGTGAACCTATTAAAATTAATTTATTTTTATAATAATTAAAAAAGCTAGTAACTCTACGTTCCGTAGGTCAAAGCAGATCCAGCAAAAGTGAAAACATTTCGTGAATCCTTAAGAAAACTGGGGGATGTATACGTGAATGATGCTTTCGGAACAGCTCATCGTGCCCACAGCTCCATGATGGGAGAAGGCTTCGATGAACGAGCCTCTGGGTTTTTACTCAAGAAAGAATTGCAGTATTTCGCTAAAGCTTTAGACAATCCAGAGAAGCCATTCTTGGCTATTTTAGGAGGTGCCAAAGTTGCTGATAAGATTCAACTCATTGAAAACTTACTGGATAAAGTTAACGAAATGATTATTGGAGGTGGAATGAGTTATACATTCTTAAAAGAATCTAAAAACATGCCGGTGAGTGTCTATTTAAGTTTAGTCTCCAAGAATTTTAGTCCTTTAGCAAGATGTGTTACCCATACAATAAGAATAATAATAGATGGCAGCACCTGTAGAACAAATTTTATTTTAAAATTTAAATCTTGCATTATGATTTTTAAGATTAGGCAAAGAGTATATAAAATGAGATTTTTATTGACACGAATAATTGAATGTGAGACCAAGAAAGATAATACTGAAAAGCATGCCGTACACAGAATTTAGAAGTGTATTGTGATCATAAATAGTCTCATCTTTATCCACTATCAATGTCAAAGGTTCTTCAGGTATAATTTCATGTATTAAATTGGTTCCACTTTGTATTCCCAAAGATCGATGAGTAATTCTAACAGGAATTTTTTTAGATGCATTCTTCCGAGGTATGATCTTATCAAATCGACAACAAATCACATTGGGTTTCTTAAGAGGACCTGATTCTCGCAGAGTTGGAGTTATAAATTTATTAAGGTTTAAGGGCGATAGATTCTTTAAAACAGCTTCCAAGTCGTTTTCCATTTTTTTAACTTTATTATTTGGGCACTTTTTAAGTACCTTGTCCTTCTCCAAAATGACAGGGTTATATTTAAAGAGCGGGTAAAATATTTGAATCTCGCTGAGCATTTCGGCCATCGCAAACCTACAACTTATTCCGATCACCTTCGATTGCTGCTTTAATGAAGGAAGACACGTGGAGTCATCAGCTGAAAGATTAGTAATCGCTTCTAGAAACTCTAAGATGTGTTTAGGAGGAATTTTGAAATCAGTAATGGTTACACTATCAGGGAGCACCATTTTGTTTTTTTCTGGATTGAGCGCTTCTGTTGTAAAGACGCCTAATTTTTGTGAAGAATTATTTGTACTTAGTTTTGGCTCCGTATTTAAGCTGAGGTCTTCTGTTACAGATCTTTTAGATTTATTCGAATCGGGTGGGGTTGGACTGAAGTCCACCTGGATGTACTGTTTTGCTTCGTTCGGAATGAACGTGGGATGTGTGGCGCTTCGCAGAAGTTTTTCAAGGCTTACTTTTGGCGATAGAAGACTGCCAGTGGTTTTGGAATGAAATTGGAAACTTTGTGGCTTCAGGTCTAAGTCAACAGAACTCAAGCCACACTCTTCGATGGGCTCTAATCTCTCACCTTCCTCGTTCATTGTGTTCAAAATCTCCACTATTTTGCTCTCGACCGTCTTAAAAGCTTCATTATGCGATTCGTCGGGATGTGACAATATTTCAACTATTTTAGTTTCGATCATATCGATGACATTTTGAATGTTGGCTTCGAGCTTGGTTTTCTGAGACAACTTCTGGATGTCCTGAAGCAACTTCCGGCTCTCGGCTGCGTGTTTTTGGAGCATTGCCTGCGAGTGTTGGATTTTTTTCGATTTGGTCGCCGCGGCTTTTGTGACTTTGGCCGATTTGAGTCGTGGAGAAACGGGATCGACTTGGGCCAAAGTTTTTTTAGCAACTTGAGGTCTTGACGGCGGCGGGGTTGGTGGTGGAGGCGGAGGCGGTGGCGGGGTGAAAGGCTCGGGAAAATCTTGGTAGTAATAGTTATCCAACGAGTCCCCATGTTTTTGTTGGGAATTTAAGTTTTGTTTCTCCAAGTAATTCATTAGATTAACGCTGGTTGTTTTGGGGTTCTTGTTTTTCTTCTTCGGAGGTGTTTTTACTGCTTTCGTAAACTTGGCTTCTTCCACCGGTTTGGAAGAAGTGGCGAGTCTGCAATCGCCCCCTTGGTTCTTCTCTAATAAAGGTTTTTGAACTGCAAAATTGGGGTTTGTGTAAGTGGTGACCAGCACGGGCATTACTGTTATGGTTGTGGGGTACCGCGTGTGGGGGTCGAACATGTACGGCTTTAACTTAGTTATTATATCGTCTCCGGCAGTCTTTTTTATCTTAGGTTGTCTTGGGAGCGATTTCTTCGGATTTATTCCAGCTTTGATAGTATTAAATAGTGAGCTTTTACTACACAAAAATGAGTGGTTCGACTGATTTTTGTTTAACTTAGTTTTCTTGTTACTTTTCTCCACTTTTTTCAGATTGTAGTTCTCTTTGGAGTCGAACACTTCCTTTTTGTACTTTTCAGATTGAATAATATTAATTTTGTTGTTGAGTGTTTGTTTTAGGTCCTTACTTTCGTCGTTTGGATTGCTACCGGTCGACGTAACACTATTTGCCGACTTGCATTTCGCACAGTTCGGATATGGACAAATTGGTTCTTCCAGTCGAAGAAGTTGCAAGAAGTGGTCCTGCGTGGGCCCATAAATCAATTTGTACAAATAAGTGTTTTCGACTTTCTGGTAATGGGGCTCCGTGCCGATGTAATCCTTCCGAGGATACTCCGAAGCGATTGGCTGGAGATCCCTCAGACTTATCTCATCTAAAATGTCAAAACAATCTAATCCCGTTTTAAAACTAACCAAGGGAATGTTAGGCTTGTAAGGTTTCTCAGTTTGGACGGTCACATTATTATAGTTACTTCCACAATTAACAATTGTCAGATCGTTGGTGGCTATGACCGCCTGATTGCTCTGCTTTGCCTTTTTGTCCTGCGAGGAAAACAAAAGACTATCCGGATACTTTTTGTCCACACTATTGTCTTTATGTTTGTTCTTTGCTTTGGCTGTCTTTGTCTCCTGCAAGATGTCCTTCGCTTTCTTTTTCTCCCTGTAAAAGAAATGCGTAGTTTTTTTCGTTTGATCGTGTTTGGACTCGACTTTAACATTGGTCGGACAAATTTTGTTGATTTTTTCCGGAACGTAAAGCTCTTCGGCTTTCAAAGGCTTCGTCGGCACGTCGACGACCACTTCGATCTCCTTTTTGAGAAATTTGCTCGTTCGCTTAGTTCTCTTCATTCTGCGTTGAAACTCCAGAAGGCTGTCGGTGGCCTCGAATTCCCTCACCAACTTCTTGTGAAGATTCGAGTGCGCCTTGATTCGATGCAAATCGTCGGGATCCAAAGTGGCTGCGATTTCGTGCAGTTTCCTTTTTATTTCCGGGGTAAGTGGACGGTTGCGGGCCGCCAACAGATTAGGATTTAATGTTTTAACGACGCTCATAATTTTTTTTCTTGTAGACTCGGGCAGCTCGCAGAACTTTGGAAATCTGTGCGAAGAGATCGGAACGGGGGTGGTATCTGCTGGCGCATTCGGAGCCGCCTTATCGAAGTTTAAACTCAGAGGAATATTGAAGACGTCTCTTTTTTGTTGTTTCAGGGTCGAGCAGGGTTGGTTCAGGTCTTCGATGATCGCGACTATTTTGGGCAAAATTGGCGGATGGATTATGGGGGGTGGATCGGGCGGGGTGTCGGGTTTGATGTGCAGCTCCGGTTTGGATTCGGACGGTTTATTTTCCATAAAGCTGTCGTCCCTTTGCGGAAGGATCGCAAGTCTCATTTGATTTTCGCTTTGCGTTTGGACCAGCCCGACCGCAAGAGCTTGGATCAGGTTGTCCTTGGTCTTTTGGGCTTCGTTCGAGTTTTCCAAATCCGAAATGTAGGGGGCCGATAGACATAACTTCTCGGTACAACTTTTGACTTTGAGCTTCTCGTAGAGTCGGTCGCAAGCGCTTATTTCCTCTATTGTATTTCGAATTCGCAATTGGATCTTGTCGATGTCGCCGAAACTATTTCGCAGGACCGTACTGACTTCGTTATTGAACGTTGTTAGTGCCTGTTCCGCGATTTTGCAATATTTAACGCACGCCTTGGTGGATTCGCTTGGCAACGTGGCGATGTTGGTCAGGGCCGGCTTAGTTTGTAAGTTTTTGCTTTGCATCAGTATTGAGCAATCGTTATTATCCCCCATTTGTAAAGGGGTCGAAGGCTTAACCGGTTCTTCAGTTTTATGCAGGACATGCGTCTGATTAACTTGAGCCAATAAATTTGTCGTTTTTCGAAGAACCTTCCTCGTTTTTCGTTTGCGTTTGATAAAACTGTGGCTACTCGTATCGGTGCTCGAATCAGAACTACGTTTATCAATGCAATGCCGCTTCGTCTGCTCATTCGAAGCCCCGTGTGTAGAAAGTGGCACTTTTCTTTCACTAGCAGATTTAAGTTCGGTTTGTAGTCTGTTCTTCATTGCGTTAACTTGCGTTTGCTTAGAAATAACAGTTTTTTTGTACTTCCTTTGAACGATTAAGTTGCTGTCGGGCACAGCAAATTTGGCCGCGTTTATAATACCATCGTCCACGAAGAATGGTTGGCTCGTGGTGCTGTCGGTCTTGTGGAACCATCTGTTGTCGAACCTTCTGGAGCCGCTTCTTTGGGCCTTTAACGCGCTCGAATCTCCCACGATACGATGATCCGATTTATCGGTGTCACTTGATTTGGGGTTTATTGGATTAAGCTTGCGATGTTTACGCAACTTTTTTTTCGCCACATTCTCTTCTTCGTGTTTCGTTTGGCAGCAGTTGGATGCCATGGCTTTTCGATAAGTTAAAACGATTCAATTTTGCTGAAAATTTATTCGAAATGTAAATGTGTGCTGAAAGGGTGAACGAAGGGTGTTTTTTTTTTATTTTTTACGGGTTATTTGGAAAAGGCGTCGTGTACTCACTTAAACTGTGTTAAAATCTCATTTTTTACATGTTGTTGTACACTTTGGGCATAGGACAATCCTATGGTCCATTGATCATTTTCCAAAACAAACTAATTTCCAATCGATCAGTTGTAAATTTGGAATTTAAAATGGAATCTGAAGTTTTATGTCAGTTCTAAAGAGTAAATAATTTTAATCATTGTTTTTATAAATGTTTAGCAACGTTATTATTCACATGTTTTTTGCGGTTTTTTGAAAATTTAAGATTGAACAGTCGGACTTGTGTTTTTTCAAAATTAATTTGATTATTAGTGAAGTGCTGTAAGACGTAAAAATGGCAAAAGCTCGGAATGCAGGGCCTTTGAATGAATTTTAGTAAAAACTTTTTGATTGCATTGCTAAAATGTGAAATAAAAAAGTTAAAGAATAAAAATTGGGGGATCTCGATTACAACAATTTATAACAACAATTTAATGAAGAATGACAGGGATATGAAAATAAAAATTATTTATAGTAAAGATCTCAATTTTATACACAATAAATGCTATTTGTATAGTAACTTTAATGTTAATTTATAATTACAGTCGAACCTCGATAAGTCGAAATCGAAGGGAAAATAAAAATAATTCCAGTTATCAAAAAAAGTCGAGTTTAATACTTTTCTGTGTATAGTACATCGTCAAGTAAATTTAACTTTTAAAATCGCGAAAAAAAACGTTTGAACAACGACTGCAATAAATTTCACAGTGGTGCACCAAAATGCGAAACACCTTGTATATAAATTTTTTTATGATCTAAACAAAACCCCCAATAATTTGCTTTACTTTTACAAAGTAAGCGTCAATTTCAAATTAATTACGTGCAAATGCAAATTCCATTATAAAGGGTGTTTCGAATTAAAGCAGAAAATATTAAGATTTTCAAAAATTGCCAAAAACGTTCGTTACGAGGCTTTGTAATTATTTATAAGAGATTATTATTACAAACCGATAAACATGTGTGTCTATTTAAAAAATCAAATGCACGATGCCGGAAAGCGCGATAACGTTAACTTGCAAATGGCCGAAAGCGCTACGTTGAACAAAGGAAAATTAATTTTGGGCCTCGCAACTAACATTTTGGAAAGCCATTACGACCAAAAAAGCCGAGATTTTTGAGAAAGGTGGCGTAAAGATTTTTAAAGTATTATTTGTGACTTAACAAAAACGACAAAACATAGAATATTTAAAAATAAGCTTACAATTCAGATTTATATACAGGGTGTACTTCGGAGAGTTTCAAAACCTTTTGGTAAACACTATTCTGCTCCACACAAACACTAATTAGTCAAAATCAAAATTTTCTAGAACGTTCTTAACACTTCAACCTGCGATTTACAACTGGGGTGCGGGGGGAAACGATGTATGCAGTTTGCAACATTATCCGTGTATTTCAATTTTGGTATATGTTAAATACGATTAAGAAACTTTCTAAAAACGGCCGTACCGATGTTTTATAATTATTTAATATTTATAAATTTGTATACACCAAAAACAAATAATGTAACTGATTTAAATAAAATCGTGCAAACCATCTGCGGTACACGCACTAGTTTAAAACGATTTATAAGAATTCAAATAAATAATACAATTAAACAAATATTTGCATTTTCAATTTTTAAGTAATGTATTAAAGTCGTTTAAAAAAAATGTTTTAGCACCTGATATAATTTAAATGTCCTAATTATTATTTGAAGCACATTCAAAGCACGTTGTATTCAAGCTGCCTATGTATAAGTTATGGAAAAGTTGGGTTTAAGTAAAGAGGCGGAGTTTATGTATTGATTTTTCACGAAACCGTTCACGAAGCACTTCGTATTGAAGCTTCGTATAAGTTAAGGCACATATGCGCAGTAAAGGGGCGGAGTTTATGTATTGATTTTTCACAAAGCCTACAAAGTATTGATTTTTAGATATGCCAAACAGGTAGCGACATCGCCAAAAATTTCCAGTGGTTACGTTATGTTTAAGGCCACTGACCTGTGCGTTGCTCATAAATAAACCTGCATTCGTCGCTCGCTGCCACGCAAAACGGCACAAATTAGTGTTTTAACTGTGTTTAATTAGTGTTTTAATTGGTCACGAGTACGAAAAGTGTCGGAATCGGTTTAGAATGAAAGTTCGCACAAAGTTCCTAATTCGAGACGGTCGCCGGAGCGCCGGCATTCACCCGACCACTGCCCTAGGGTGCCTTAGTGCGATCGCAGCATCGGTTTACGGACTTCTAGCCAAGCGAAAGATTCAGTTTGCGGTACGTCTACTTTGCGTGGGTCAAACGACCGAGCAAGGTGATATTTATATATACAGGGTGTTTCAAATTGAGTAGGCTAACATGCGTATCTTTCCTATTAGTGGAGATAGAAGTTTGGTTAAATGGGCAATGTTTTTAGTTTTAGATGCTGATTCAGATTGCGTTAAGAAAATTTTAAAATTTGGAATAGTTCTGAAGTAATCATGAAAAAACTGAAACGTATGAATGTTCGAGATTAACAGATTCTGAATTTGGATTCATTTCATCAAAATATATATATAAGGAAGATTTGATCTAGTTTAATCAATTTTTTTTATTTTCATAACTGCAATTTTTAGTGGTTTTTTCCAATTTCAATTTATTTCTAAAAAGAGTCACCTTCTTGTAGCATGTCATCCCCATGGACTACATTAATGTAAGGAATGTCACATCCAAGGATATGAGGCCCCTACCATGGACGACATTTTTTCAAACCCCTATAATTGTCTAAATTGGGGAATGGAAGCTCCGTGAATATTTTTTCCTTGAAGAAAAAGACCAAAACTATTAAGATCCATCGTCACTTTTATTAGAAAGACGTTTTCATTTTTTGACAGATTTTTCTAATAAAAAATGAGAATTACCCTTATATAATTGAAATGCTTTGCGCTTAAGACTTTCGGTTTTTGATGGGTAACACGCACCAGGACCCTTGTAGATCTTCAATTTAACATTTAGAAATATTTTATATTAATGCAAACTAATTTTTAGATTGGAAACTCGTTGTACGACGCCGAAGGAGCCAAAATCGTTCAAAAACTCTTAGATAAAGCGAAGACGAACAACGTCCAAATACATTTACCAGTCGATTTCGTCACTGCCGATAAGTTTGCGGAAGATGCAGCGCTTGGAAGTGCCGATGTCTCTGGCGGCATCCCCGATGGCACAATGGGACTAGATATTGGACCAAAATCTTTAGAATTATTCAAAGAACCTATTGCCAGAGCTAAAGTAATCGTTTGGAATGGGTTTGTACTTCGATTTCTCTGTGTGGTCGCTTATAGTAGTTAGGTAAATCGTAGGCCCGCTGGTGTATTCGAATTTGATAACTTCTCGAAGGGTACGAAAGGAATAATGGATGCTGTTGTCGAAGCGACTAAGAAAGGAACCATCTCCATTATTGGGGGTGGTGATACGGCCACTTGCTGTGCTAAATGGAACACTGAAGACAAGGTCTCGCACGTCTCCACTGGCGGAGGTGCTAGCTTAGAGTTACTCGAAGGTATTTGAAAGTGGCACGAGAACTATTGATGGTTCCTTTTTTTAATACAACTTCTTTTAGGGAAAGTGTTACCAGGCGTCGCTGCTTTATCAGACGCCAAATAGATGTACAAAGAAAGTATGTATGTAATGTAAATTACCCTATTATAAATTGAGACTAAAATTGATATCGTAGAGCACTTAATAAATTAATTATGAATAAATCTTACTGAAAGGCAGGTGTCACAACGTTAAACTACTTTACGTTCAATTTTATTTAATTCAAACATTTACAAAGCATTTTAAATTGAATTTAATTGATTAATATATTTAGTCGTATGATAAAATTAAAATTCAAAATAGATTCAGGTTTAAAACTAACTTAACATACCTATATAAATTAAAAAGTAGGTATTCTGAAGCTACACAAGATACATTTACACACTTTTCAAAAATAAATTAAAATCTTATTCCATAAGAATTTCTTCTATAGTTTTGTCGTCCCTTAGAGGTGATTGGGCAAGAGAAGGCTCGCTCTCGAGAAACTGCCGGAGCTCGCTTTCCAGATCAGGAACATCGGCTGTCCCCACTTCCATATCAGGTGGAAGTGCTACCCCGAGAGCTTTATGTATTCCAGGTATTGGCACAATTTCGGATGGATTTACTCTTTTAGCCATGTCCGTCAAATTTTCAGTGACACTTTCAGCTAGAGAAATCTCCTCTTCGGATGGCTGTTGAATGTTATTTAAATGCGTCGGTAAAGGTTGCGATAGTCTTGCCTGTTGTGTACGTTGAAGTTTTTCCAATAATTGCGACGTGGAGTCTAATCGGAGCTGAAGCTCACGCCAATCTTCCACTAAACGAATATCGTCTTCCATTTCGTTAAGGAAATCAACATTAATACCCACATCGGAGAGACTCTTTAAGTCATCGATATCGATCTTTGATGCAGTCTCTGGGGGCTTAGTTTCCAAAACAGTTTTTATTGCATCTTCCTCTTCTCGAAGCATTTTTTTCTCTTCTAGAACCTTCTTAGTTTTACCGTGATCGCCTCCTGTTAGAAGATCCAATAAACTATCCACCATTTGCAAGGTGTAATCACAATCCTTAGCAAAATCTGTTCAAAATATTAATTAATTAATTTGTTGATTGTTTTAGATAAAAGACTTACCCAAAATGCTTTCAGCATATTGAACAGAAGTATCAGATCCATAAGTCTGATAAACTAGATCGCTCTCTTCCTTCGTTAAATTGGCAAAAGCTGAATCGTAACTGGGGGCATAAGAACCAAAAGCCCCATAATAAAGAGGTTTAACTGGCTTTGCAACATTTCTACGATCTTCTCTGAAGCCCTAAAAAAATCAATGTAATAACATAACTTCAAATAGGGAGAATAACTTACTTGTAATTGACTGGTGCCATCCGTTAGTTTTCCGGTGAGCGAACCCAATAATACTGGACGTTTTTTAGTGCCTGGAATAACACCATCTCCTCCAACAAGTATATTTAAATAAGTAGTCCCATCTTTTCGTTGCCTCAAAAAGCCAAGATTAGTTCCACCTCGTTTTAAGCTCAATTGAGCTTTAGCATGACGAGCAGCTGCTTGTGCTCGGGCGAGAATTTGATCTGGACTTAAATCATCGGGAATAGCTTCAAATTTGGTAACAGGTAGCCTGCGTTTGTGTGGTTCCATGGTAAAACTATCTGCATCGTCATGTTCTTCAGCATCGGTACCTGCAGAGGCAACAGCTCGATGTTCTTGTCGTAATTCAGCTGTGATCTCGAAGCCTAAGTCACGACCAATCAACTCTGGGACTAGAGTTAACATCCATCCAATTTTATCAGGTTGTACCAATTTTAAACCAGCATGCATCAATTTCTTGCTGGTTTTATAATAAATAGTATCAACGTGATTATATTGCATGGCGTTAGTACACATGAGCTTGAAATCATTCATGAAATCTTGTAAATTTCCATATTGGTTGTCGTCTACCTTTTGTCGCATTGTACAGAAGTCCATGGGATGTGTTATAATCGCAGAGTACCCAGGTGCTATATTATCAGTAACGGGCCAAGCAAAAAACTGTTGTGGATCTCTGATTTCTAACTTCTTTAATAGGTGTTCTAGGGCTCGTTGAAGAGCTGTACGTTCCTGACGTTGCCTTAGAACACACTGCCTTAATTCACGCCCCGATGGACTTCCAACATTTGCAATTACTGTTGATAAACCAGAGCCTCCAGCCCCATTAGAACCCTCGTCATCTTCCTGCCCAGATTCCACACGTTTCCTTTTCTTTTCTTTGTGGTGATGTCGATGTTTCCTGTCGCGATCTTTATTTTTGTCCTTCTTCTTCTTCTTTTTCTTGCTTTTCTTATGGTGGGAACGATGTACTGAGAAGTAGCCGTTGCCTAATAGATTCTGTTGAACAGCATCATCACCTGCTACGCTGTAGGTGGTGGGATTTGAGATGTTGGTGCTGGGATACGGCCAGTCGGTGGTGTGCTCTGGGGTACCTTGGCTTCCTACTTTTAATATTAGTTTTAATCCTGGCACTGATCTTGAACCATCTACGGGGCTGCCGTGGCGCTCGCGTCTTTCTGATTTATGCTTTTTATGTTTACCCATTTCTGGTTTCATTAAAATCTAAAATACTAAGCGAATTAAACGGTAATTGTTAACGACAACCACTCGCTTTTGTGGTTAGTTTGCTCGATCTTAGGAGCTATTCGACTAGCGGTTAATGTACTAACTAAAAGTGAAATTTAAGTGAGACAGTGTTGTCAAGTCTCTTTCATACAGCCGAACCCTTGTAATGTCATCCGCGACAATAAAATATATATATCGCGCAAAATTAGAAAGTTAGAGCTTTGCCCTGGAGAAAAGCTTAAAGCTGGTGGACTCTTTAAGCAAAGCAAATATATTTAAATATTAGAACTAAGTATCCACACCTTATATATTTTTTACAATACTGTTTTAAATTAGATAATTTAAAGTTTTAATGCCTTAAACTACTAGTATACCTAAGGGGCCGTTCAACAATTACGTAAGCAGATTTATTACAATTATTAACCGCCCCCATTGTCAGCAAAAGTAAGCACCCCTCCCGCTTACGTAAACATTAGTTAGGATTCCCCGAATATGCGTTTCGTTTTCAAGCATAGACAATGTGTGGGTTGCCGTATGTGTAAAAAAGTAAATATCTACTGCTGACGTAATCACCATCTAGACCCCCCACTCTCCATGTCATCAAAAATAAGCAAAACAAAGACCCCCTCTAGTGCTTACGTAATACTTGAACGGCTTCTAATTTGCCGAAACAGACATTTAAAAAAGAACAAAATAAAATATTATAGATAACCATTTAAGCTTTTAATCAAATAATAAAGCCAGTACAATGTAAAGTCTAATCTGCATATTGAAAATAGGTCAATGTTAAGACTTTTCAGAAAGTTTTTTAAATGTTAAGATATTTTTCTAATTTTTTTATTATTAAGATACGTCAGTATTGGACTGATTGAAATAGAACATGGTGCAGATAGTGATGATACATTTGTACTAATGTTTAGGATATTTACATATAGGACATTACGGTTTACCCCAACTTTTTCTCTTATAAAAAAAAATTAATATTTACTAAGAATTTTAATTATTTTAAACTTTAAAATAATAAGGTTTCCAATACTCCACTGCTTAATGATGTTTTTTTTAAATATTTATCTTAACGCGTTCACGCTGGGTGGTAATTTTTAAAACTTATTTAAATGTTTTAAATTTACTTATATAGGTTAAAATTATACATTATAATTTCATTAAGAAAAGTTAAACAGTATGATATACAATTGTTTTTTATTTATAAATGAAGAGAAAATAAAATAAAAAGTATGTCTTAAGTGCCCCTTTGAGTCACAACGAAACATAATTGCTGGCAACGTTGCACAGCTGATTTCGGAAATCGCAATAGAAAATGGCGTAAATAAACTTCCAATCTTCAAATTTTAAAGTGAAATATTTTCAAAGGGGCAAAATTTCTCAAAAAAAGAAAGTGAGTGTCGTACTCCACATTCGTGCAGTTTTATATTCATACCAAATAGAAAAAGATTCGCGAGCGAGTGTATGTCGTTAACATTTACCAATGAAACTTTTTTTTAGGGTTATGCGTGATTCCCTGCTTTTGTTATTGGAAAATTAACTTTTTTGGGAGTAACTTATAATTTCTGAGGTTATGTTGAAATTTAATTCCCTACAATTTAATTTAATTTGGGTTTTCACAAACAATTTAAACTATGTAGGATCTATTTGTGAAAACTTCCCCCTATTAATTTTATAAAAGGATAATTTTAAAAGGAGGGCTGCAAATACTTCATTAAAATTTTTTTTTGTCGGTTTTCCCAAATTTTATATTTGAAAATACTGGAAAGCGCCATCAAAATTGAGAACACTTGAAAACCCGTATAAAATTTTAGGAGGTTTTTCCCAATAGAATTTAAAAATTTTACTTCTGGGGGCCCCTGCAAAGTTTTTTTTAAAAAAAATTTACTTATTGTTCCCAAAAAATTGTTTTCACTAAAAATAGCAGTACCAAGTTTCAGGCCCAAAAGCAAAACGTAATAAAAATTTAAAACTTCAATATAGTATAAGTAAAAACTTTCAGGAGGTATTTTTTTAGAAAAAATTTATCTTCTGGTACACTGCCACGTAAATAGTTATTTTAAACCAAAACAAAAACAATTTTCCAAAAATTTTCAATTTGGGAGTTAATGAAAAAAAAGACCCTTAACCTACTAAATTACAAGGCTGCAATAAAATAAATAGTTTAAAAATAAAATAAAGCAGTTTAAAACGAAAACCCTTTTTATATTTTTTAAGAAAACGTTTGCAAAAAGGAAAGTATAAAAATATTTTAATACACAAAAACCTTTTTATGGTAACACTGAACGTAAATAATGTATTAAGAACTAAAAAACAAAACAAAAACAATTCTACATCGATGAATAATGTTAGCAAGTTTGAGCAGTTAAGCCTGCCATAAAAGAGAAGACATTTATTACATACTAAGATTACTAACTTGCTACAGCAGATAAATTATAATAGTATTTAAAAAAAAAATACAAATCATAATCACTGTCAGTCTTGAAATCGAACCCCACATTCCTTCTTATTTCTTTTTATGAATACTGTTTGCAAAAGGAATGTACTTCAATATCAAAAGTACAAAAAAAATAAAGCCATTTCTTTTGTAGCTTAAATAAAACTAATCAAGGCATAATTATTCAACAATGCTTAATTTTAAAAAGTAAAACAAAAGAAATAGTTTTTAAATACATATAAAATTCACAGTATGTTTATGCCTCATTTTCCAAAAACAAATTTGAATTCAATGAAGTTTTAATAATTGGAAAGCACCCACTCATGAATACTCAAATAATATAAAATAAAACAACCCATTCTAAAGCAAATGAAATAAACTCTGACGTGATTGAATTATTGCTTATTTTCTGTATTTGGCGAATGACTTTCGATTGCAATACCTTTTTCGATAAGAACCTTATCTATGTGAATGTCTTTTTTTGTAAGTGTATCGATGATTTTCAAATTGAGAACGATGTCGCTGCGATACAAAATATCTTTTTCGATTCCCATCAAGATAGAGACTAATATTTTTCTACAAACAAGCTTCTCAAAAAATTTGCAATCATCCATGGACCATTTCGAATCTTTCGGTTGGATATCTACAATATTTCAAATTAATCAGCAATTAAATTATGCTTATTTTTCACTTCTTGAACCCATTCTAAAGCTCTTCGACAACACTTGTTTTTGATGAATAAGAAAATTAAAAAAAAAGAGAACTCACCAGCTACTTTTGCTTTAATTGCTTGATAAGGCAAATCCATAAATTCAAAGTCTAAAGGAACTAATTGTTGTAAAGTTAGATTTGCATAATATCCAAAATCACAATAAAATACTGATATAGATCCTGCATGAATTACTTTAATTACACTAGTTCTGTAAAAAAGATATGTTTTACTTCAAAGATTAATTTTCTAAGGGATCAGATTATTACTCACCTATACCATATTCCATCTTCGTGTCTCGAAGCATAAATTTTTCCTGGTAAGATATCCTGAATTTCTAAAGGAGAATACGCCACATCTTTGTATCTATCTTGTATAGCAAGCATTAGTTTATTCAACAATTTTCTTGTGTCATTGGGCTGAACCTGTAGCACCAAAATAATTTTTTTTTAAATCTTAAAATAAGCCAAGTTAATAAACTTACAAAGAAGTTATGGGGGTGTACGGCGCAAGGTACGAAAATATCTAGAAAACTGCCTAGTGCTGGAAGAGGTGGACAGCTCAATGATCCAGTCGATGGAACATTTTCTAAAAAATAAATTAAAACTTACATAAATCTTGCAATTAGCACTTATTTTACAAAATTATCATAATTCTAAAATAACTGACAATGTGCTTAATATTTTATAACAGGCTTGATTTAAAAATGTCAGGCTATATGTTTGCAATTATTTTCAAAGTAAACTTGACAAATTTTAAAACGCATAAAATACACAAACTGAATTCTCCAACAACTTTGTTTCTAACTTATTAATTAAATAAAAAATCAATACATTGGCAATTCAGATTAAACTAAATCTAAAATTGGATAAACTAAACCAAATAAGAATAAAATACAGTTTTCTGAAATAACATTAATCTCAGTTTTAATTATTTTACAATTGGTTTAATCTGCCTAAGTTTCTTCAAGGTATTCAAAAACTTACTCGAAGAATCATCAAATTGATTTAAAGATATCAGTCTTTGCAGCTTCACACTTTGTTTACTAGAATTATTATTGCCATCTCCTAGTTTCCTGCAAATTGAACGAATTAAATCAAAAACAAATCTCACAGAAGATCCAAAATATTACTTAAATTCAGTCTCGGCCATTATAGCTGTGTTGACCGAAAACAAAACGTTATCTGGTTCGGCTCGTTTAAATAATTCGACCATCGGAATATCACCAGCGTTCGAAACAATTTTTAACAAAACTGATTGTTCTTTAGACAACAAATTCTTTGCAGTTTTAACAAAATTTTCAGGAATCACCTTAAGAGCCATCTTAGCCCTAATAGCTTGATATGGAAATTTATTAATGACATCACTCACTCCTTTTAAAGCATACAAGGAATGCTCATTGACCGTAATGATCCTAGTTTCACCAGTATCAACTAATAATAATTGAGCATACTTCTTATCGGGAGACCAATCGATAATTTGAGCTCTTGACCACTTTCCTTCAGTGCCAAACTGAGTGAAATATAATTCATTATTGCTGGTTTCCTGTGTTATTTGTTCTCGTGGCAATTGTAATTTGTTCTCAACTATATTTTTTTCTAATTCATACAATACGGTGCACAGTTGCTCGAAGCCTCTCGAATGTACTTGCACATAAATCGTTCCATCCTGTTCAATATGTGAGACATAAACTTCTGTCGGTGCGCCCTAAAACGATTTTAATTAGACTTAAACAATTTAGGGTGCAAAATTTATAATTTACAGCATTTAAGGTTGGAGAACACGTTTCTATTCCAATGTGCGTTATAATTTGTTCGTTAATATCGGCTCCTGTTGCAAAGTTGTATAAAACAACTGGAAGAGCTGGATCGTTCGGATCTGATTTATCTAAAATAATTATTTTAATTATATATATATAAATTGTTACAGTAATACAATACCGTCTTCTTGATTGGGATCGATTTGGACACGAACAATTTCATCTAAAAGACTGTGTAGAGATTCGGAGGACTTCGAAGCTTCGTAGAGCTCTTCGACGCCAAGGAGCCGACATACAAAGGCCTATTCAGTAATTAAATGCAATTAAATCAAAAATTAGCACTAATTTCGGTAAAATATACTTGTGCTTGTTCCCTAGCAAACTGCCGTTCTAATCGAAATAAATTTTTAGTTCTAACACGCAGTTCATCTCCTGAATCGATGCAAAAGCAATTAACCAAATCGTCTTGTACATCAAAGACTCTCACACGGGACCATATGTTATCATACAATGCTATGTAGTAACCACCAACATCGATAGAATCTGGTTGCTTGGCGTTTTCTTTTAATCCATAATAAGCCTCCATTTTGGTTAGCATTCTTATGAAATCATCCTAAAATTAATGTTATATTTAATTGTTTTTAGAAATAAAGTGCGACTCACAGACTCCTCGGAGCTTATTTGGCGGCACCAAATCTCGCCAGCTGATACAACGCAAGTGATTTCAAATTAATCAGCAATTAAATTATGCTTATTTTTCACTTCTTGAACCCATTCTAAAGCTCTTCGACAACACTTGTTTTTGATGAATAAGAAAATTAAAAAAAAAGAGAACTCACCAGCTACTTTTGCTTTAATTGCTTGATAAGGCAAATCCATAAATTCAAAGTCTAAAGGAACTAATTGTTGTAAAGTTAGATTTGCATAATATCCAAAATCACAATAAAATACTGATATAGATCCTGCATGAATTACTTTAATTACACTAGTTCTGTAAAAAAGATATGTTTTACTTCAAAGATTAATTTTCTAAGGGATCAGATTATTACTCACCTATACCATATTCCATCTTCGTGTCTCGAAGCATAAATTTTTCCTGGTAAGATATCCTGAATTTCTAAAGGAGAATACGCCACATCTTTGTATCTATCTTGTATAGCAAGCATTAGTTTATTCAACAATTTTCTTGTGTCATTGGGCTGAACCTGTAGCACCAAAATAATTTTTTTTTAAATCTTAAAATAAGCCAAGTTAATAAACTTACAAAGAAGTTATGGGGGTGTACGGCGCAAGGTACGAAAATATCTAGAAAACTGCCTAGTGCTGGAAGAGGTGGACAGCTCAATGATCCAGTCGATGGAACATTTTCTAAAAAATAAATTAAAACTTACATAAATCTTGCAATTAGCACTTATTTTACAAAATTATCATAATTCTAAAATAACTGACAATGTGCTTAATATTTTATAACAGGCTTGATTTAAAAATGTCAGGCTATATGTTTGCAATTATTTTCAAAGTAAACTTGACAAATTTTAAAACGCATAAAATACACAAACTGAATTCTCCAACAACTTTGTTTCTAACTTATTAATTAAATAAAAAATCAATACATTGGCAATTCAGATTAAACTAAATCTAAAATTGGATAAACTAAACCAAATAAGAATAAAATACAGTTTTCTGAAATAACATTAATCTCAGTTTTAATTATTTTACAATTGGTTTAATCTGCCTAAGTTTCTTCAAGGTATTCAAAAACTTACTCGAAGAATCATCAAATTGATTTAAAGATATCAGTCTTTGCAGCTTCACACTTTGTTTACTAGAATGATTATTGCCATCTCCTAGTTTCCTGCAAATTGAACGAATTAAATCAAAAACAAATCTCACAGAAGATCCAAAATATTACTTAAATTCAGTCTCGGCCATTATAGCTGTGTTGACCGAAAACAAAACGTTATCTGGTTCGGCTCGTTTAAATAATTCGACCATCGGAATATCACCAGCGTTCGAAACAATTTTTAACAAAACTGATTGTTCTTTAGACAACAAATTCTTTGCAGTTTTAACAAAATTTTCAGGAATCACCTTAAGAGCCATCTTAGCCCTAATAGCTTGATATGGAAATTTATTAATGACATCACTCACTCCTTTTAAAGCATACAAGGAATGCTCATTGACCGTAATGATCCTAGTTTCACCAGTATCAACTAATAATAATTGAGCATACTTCTTATCGGGAGACCAATCGATAATTTGAGCTCTTGACCACTTTCCTTCAGTGCCAAACTGAGTGAAATATAATTCATTATTGCTGGTTTCCTGTGTTATTTGTTCTCGTGGCAATTGTAATTTGTTCTCAACTATATTTTTTTCTAATTCATACAATACGGTGCACAGTTGCTCGAAGCCTCTCGAATGTACTTGCACATAAATCGTTCCATCCTGTTCAATATGTGAGACATAAACTTCTGTCGGTGCGCCCTAAAACGATTTTAATTAGACTTAAACAATTTAGGGTGCAAAATTTATAATTTACAGCATTTAAGGTTGGAGAACACGTTTCTATTCCAATGTGCGTTATAATTTGTTCGTTAATATCGGCTCCTGTTGCAAAGTTGTATAAAACAACTGGAAGAGCTGGATCGTTCGGATCTGATTTATCTAAAATAATTATTTTAATTATATATATAAATTGTTACAGTAATACAATACCGTCTTCTTGATTGGGATCGATTTGGACACGAACAATTTCATCTAAAAGACTGTGTAGAGATTCGGAGGACTTCGAAGCTTCGTAGAGCTCTTCGACGCCAAGGAGCCGACATACAAAGGCCTATTCAGTAATTAAATGCAATTAAATCAAAAATTAGCACTAATTTCGGTAAAATATACTTGTGCTTGTTCCCTAGCAAACTGCCGTTCTAATCGAAATAAATTTTTAGTTCTAACACGCAGTTCATCTCCTGAATCGATGCAAAAGCAATTAACCAAATCGTCTTGTACATCAAAGACTCTCACACGGGACCATATGTTATCATACAATGCTATGTAGTAACCACCAACATCGATAGAATCTGGTTGCTTGGCGTTTTCTTTTAATCCATAATAAGCCTCCATTTTGGTTAGCATTCTTATGAAATCATCCTAAAATTAATGTTATATTTAATTGTTTTTAGAAATAAAGTGCGACTCACAGACTCCTCGGAGCTTATTTGGCGGCACCAAATCTCGCCAGCTGATACAACGCAAGTGATTTCAGCTAACAATAAACCTTTATCATCAAACTTAACTGTATTGGATGGGACAGATACATTGAATAAAATAGGCGCAGAACTAGTTTCTTTCTGAAAAACCTAAGAATAAGTAAAAAAAACCATTTTAAAACCATGCATACCACAAGCAAAGCAATTAATGCTTTAATCTGGAAGTGAGTGCATTAATTTTGAGTATTTGGGCAATTCAAGCTGTATTAATAAACTATTGTTAGAAAATGCAACATGCTGCATTTTAAGTGCAAAAGACTAGTAGTGAAAATAATAAAAGATTATTGTGCAACATCGTACCTCACCGGGAATGCAAAACTTTAAAACGAACTTATTCATACAAGGTAATACTAATATGTACGGAATTGTATCAATGACTTCCAACCAATTCACTGGTAACTGTTCTTTAAACTTCTCCTCGTAATCCTCTTCGATTTGCCAATTCCATATACCGTGACGATGTAATATAACAATCGCAGGGATCCGTTCCAATATATCTTGCACGTCAGATATCAGTAAAGATCTTCGTTTACAAAATTTCGCCCTTAACTCTATTAACACCTTTTCTGCGGCTGCTTTCTTAGCTGACATTTCATCAAAGTAATCACCCGGATAACTACTTTGCGTCGAATCGGTTCCAATCTAAAAGAAAATTAGTAAAACAATTTATTTAAATTATAAATGCAGAAGTACCTTAATTTTACAATCATAGTGCGGTGGTTTATTTTTTTTTACTTTTCTACTCATCGTTTTAATTTCCGGCTTTTCTAAATTGTAAATTGTAACAAAATTCTCCAAGTCAGCCAAAGGATTGCCACTTGGCCTCAATAAACTATTCTAAAACAAGAATAAAGAAATTAGGGATAACTAATTAAATTAAATTGAATATTAGGCTACGATGCAGAGTAATACTAACCATCACATCCTTGCTTGGTTCTACTTTTATTTTTCCATTAGTCTTTTCGGCAATTTCATCTTGATTTGCCCAGCTCCACGTTGACCTTTCAGTCGGGGACGTATGTGACACAGTTTGAGGGTGAACACCATTGGAAAAAGTATCATTCGAATCAATTTTTACATCGGCCATCCTCTTAATAATTCGTTGTTTAGTTTTGTTGAGCAAACAATTGGATGCTTCAACATCGACCTTAACTATTGGCTTCGTTTGTGGCTGTTCGGTTTCTTTCTTTTGTTCTACAGTTTTAAAACTATTCAATCTTGAAGAAACTTTTGATGTTTTTGAAAAGGTTGGAATGTTTACAAATTGATTATGGGAAACTTGTGCGACTCGAGAAGAACTTGCGTAATTTTTTTTAAATCTATTATATGTGCTCGGTTTCCTTTGCCTATATTGTGGAATTGGCGCTCCTGCATGGAAGTGCCGATTGACCGTTTTAGGTTTGAATGATCTAAAAATCATTTATTTTTAATAAGAAACGCGGTAGAATAATACATTTTTAACCTTTTCTTCTTTTCCTTTTGTTTATTTACCATCGAAGATATGTGACTAGATTTTTCGGTCGTCTTGGCATCTACCATTAACTGTCCATTAACCACAGACGTCGCCAATGTTGGAATATCACGTAGAAACTGATCTATGGAATTATAACCTAGCTGACTAAAAGGGACATTATAACCCATCAGCAATTTAAAATCTCCTAAAAATAATTCATTCAATTCATGGAATAAAGGTTGCAGTCATAGAATATACTTTTTATTTGCTCCACACTAGTTTTTCCTTTTGTCGAAACTATACAAGCTCGAATCTGGGAAACGACATCTTCAAATAATTTTTCTCTCTCCATGATTGGAGCGAAAACTGCAACACCAATTGTTAGATTTAAATCAAGTTCAACACTTACAACCGAATGTATTAAAGTTCTTTATTATAATTTTCTTTCCCGACTGAATGAAGAAGTTGGAAGCTTTTTGCAATTTTACGATGTTATTGGTTGTAAATTAACAGTTACTTCCACTTTCTCTTTTTTTCAAGAGGAACTATTACTATTATAAAATATAACCTTTCTCTCTCTCTCTTGCACTTTAAAATGAATTAATTTAATCGTATTAAACGCCAAATTATTTAAATCAAAACAAATCGTAACTTTTAAACACCCAGACACTTGTATTTTTAAATGTACGAGATGGATTGATTGGTGTTTTCCAAAGAATCCATATTTTGTTCGTTCATTCAAATTATTGATTTATAATGTTTAATTTGTTGATAATGGTTAAATTATTTAAATGTGGTAAAATTTGGCTCATAAAAAAATCTGTAGAAAAAAAATATATTTTATGATGGGCAACTGTACCATACAATACACCTATTCAAATTGCACGTTTAAGCAAATCAAACAGAATATTAAATATTTATTAAAACCTGCAACAAATCGTGAGTAATACTGACTACTCCACTAACCTAAAAAAGTACCAAGGTACCCAAAGTAGTTCACTCGATTTGCAGCCAAGAATTGTACTGTTACACCAATTACAGATAACGGCAGTACTAATTATAACAAT
Source organism: Sinopyrophorus schimmeli (assembly GCA_036325965.1). NCBI lineage: Eukaryota > Metazoa > Arthropoda > Insecta > Coleoptera > Elateridae > Sinopyrophorus > Sinopyrophorus schimmeli. Next base: position 2,232,799 of record JARFIZ010000068.1, read on the forward strand.
GTAGCCAAAAATAACTTTATCAATGCAAAAAACGATAAATTTATTGTTGCTTAATCTTTAAAATTCAATTCATGTAAACCCCCAAAAGAACAAAATGGACAATGGTATGTGTCCTTGAGTTCCCACATTCCTAGGTCTCTTACTGCCTCAATATAACAATGCGTTTCCTTGTTTGAATAAAAATGTATATTTAGCAACAAAATGCATATTGTACTGGTAGGAAGACCAGCAACTTTCAGTTTGATTTTTTTCAAATTAAAAGTAACTTAATTTTAATGCAATTCAATCAATGAATTAATACACTTACATCAGAGAACGATTCACTAACTTAAACTTATAAACTGAGTGTTTAAATCTCAAAATCTTTATATTACCTCATCAACAAACGACAACTTTAAACCGCCATTAACGAATGAAACCAAGAAGTTGCGAGGCTGCCAACAAAGCAGCTTGCTACAACCCCAAAACATGAAATTCAAATATTTAATTAAAAAAAATTATTTAATTTGTCGCTTAGATACAGACTGTTAATAGAAAAGTAAACTGTGAAACTAGTTTCGAATAAGTTTAATCAAGACTCATACAAAATTATGGGTTCCAGCGAACACTATCACAGAATCCCTGCGATCATCGTAAGTACAACTTAAAAGCATAATTAATGGTACAAAACTTACAAAGGCACAATACTGTTCAAAAAAAAATTTATAATTTGACACTGTCTGTTGTTTCTTGAGTTTCTGAGGTTTCATTTGGTGTTGATGTTTGTGGTAATAGTTCTCCAGCATTCCCGGGTTTTCTTATTATACCCCAACTCTCTGCTGTTTTTAAAGCTTCTTCGGCTAAAGGTTTGACGTCTTTCAATTTATCATTTTCTGATTTTGTAAGTGCCATTAAAATCTCCATGACATTAGTTTCGATTAGCTTCTCGGCTACATCCCTGGAGCACTCCATCATATGTTTAATGATAGCGACACCTCTGTATTGCATATTAGCATTGGGGTTGGCCAACAGGCATTGGAGGCTCTCCAACCAAGAACTAGCGTCAAAGATTTTGGCACAACATTTTTTACTTGCACTTGTCAATATGGCTAAGGCCCCAGCAGCTGCTAAACTAGTCTCCATGTCCTCTTCGGCACACAAAATGACCAAATACTTCATTTTATCATTTTCAGCTTCGAATATCTCGATCACATCCGGAGACATCGTCATATTTGTTATAACTTGAGTTGCTGCACGTCGTAGCATGACATGGTCTTCGAATAAGTAGTGATCGATCTTCGAAAGACCACCTTCTTTTAAAATTCGTTGTCGAGCAGATTCATTTAATTGTGCAACGTTACAAAGTGCAAGTAAAGCTTCAAAGTTTTCTAAAGCTGTAAAATCTTGATGTAAAAGATTTAACAGTGGTCTTATCACCTCTAAACTTCGTTGGCCAGGAAAAGCGACTTCAGGATTAATAGTTACCCCTATTCTAGATAAAGCTTGTGCCGCGTGTCTTTTGCCCTTTTCAGTTCCTTTGTGCGCTAAGTTTATTAAAACTTTTACGCCCCCTTGTTGAACAACAGAGCCCCTAACTTCTTGTTCGCTACACAAAGCATTGAAGACTCGAGCTATGAGTTCTTTGGCATTGTCACTTTCAGTCTTGGCTAGAACTACTAAGGCCGATGCTACGTTTTCCTGCCCTAAAATTAAAATACGTTTAGATATGAAATCAGGGTCATCTAATTCATGCACTTCTGGAACATGTTGTTTTGCAAACTTAGCCAGCTCGACCATTTCGGGCACCACCTCTTGCTTCTCGTAGGCATTACAAAGATTAACTAAAGTTGTTATAACACCATAAACAACGGATTGATCGCCACTTTGAGCCAACTCTATGAGTGCTTGTAAAGCAGCTCTGTCTTCGATCATTTTTTCTTTTACTTCGGCATCCAAAGTCAAATAAGACAAACCTTCAGCTGACCACTTCCTTAAGTCTTTATCTTTCCCAGGGTGCAACAAAAATCTTCTGCAGGCCTCAGCTAATTTCAATGGCGAGCCATCTGCGAAAGGTTTGATTGCAGCATCGGTCCCACCTGAACTCGCTAATTTACAGAGCCCAACGAGAGCTCTGACTCTAATTCCAGGCTCTGGGGATTTGTATAGATTTTTTAGGATATTAACACCTTGTCCGATGATTGCTTTTGCTTTATCTTTTTTGCTTGCGGCCGCTATTATACATTCACAAGCAATTTTCTGTTGGAGAACATCGTCTGAGTTGGCCATTACTAGAATCATTTCCATTATGCCTTCTTTTCCTATGATTGTGTTGCCAATCTCCAAAGGACCTCGTAACAAAGCCGTAATTGCTGCTGTTACCCTTACTTTTGATTCAATGTCTGGCGTTAGTAATTTTTGACTTATAAATTCTTGAATTTTAGCCAGAAACGATTCTTTAGCTTGATCATAGTACATATTATCGTAGACTCTTGCTAAACAAACTGCAGCGATGGTTTGGGTGGAAGAAGTTATGTTCATTGCACTTTCGTACTTATATTCTTCCAATTCACTTGCACATTCCATTAATCTTTGTACTCCTCCTATTTCTACTAAGCGTTCGGCCCAATTGAGGGTTGTATAATGAATATTTCTTATCAAAAGCTCGATGATTGCATCTCGAGCTATCCCAGATATTGTACGATTATTAATCGAGTAGACAAGACAAGACAATAAAGTATCGATTTGAAATTTATACGTTACACAAAGCTCTATGTTGGGCTTCGTATCAGGTTTGTTGTCCATTCCCGAAAATGAATTTAAAATTGTTTGCATGCAATGCTCAGCTGCGTTAACTTGATTCTGATCTTTGCTATCAATAATTTCCAAAAACCATGGCAAACCAACTTCTTTCATAATTATTTTTGTATTCTCCACCGAGTTCTTACAAATTTCCCCAATAACTCTTATTGCCGAAAGAAAGATCTCTCTGTTCGTTTCCATCTTTAATAATTGCTTGATTTTGTGTAATGCACCCGATTTGATTATGACTTCGGAGCCAGCTTTATCACGTGCTAATACTAATAAATTGTTCATTGCAGTTTCTCGTTTTTCTTTCTCCGCAGTAATATCAAAGGCATACTTATTCATACTCTCTACTTTGGTGGTGATTTGGGCGTTCTCTTGTGCTCGTTTCTGTACAATTTGGTGAAGTCTTTCTAAAACAGGTTGAATAGTTTTATTAGAAGGATCTTGATTTAATACCTCTCTGGCATCTCGATAGGCTTCTTCATAGCGCTCCAAGTTTTCTAAAGCTTGTGCTCTTCGGAACAAAGCTTTGGGGTCTATCGGAATGATCTCGAGGGATTTGTTACAATCTTGAAGGGCTTCATTGTATTTTTCTTGCTTTAAGTAAGCAGCAGCTCGATTTTTTAGATATACGGCTAGATCGTTGGTTTCGTCGCCTGTTAGTTTTATTGCTTTCGTGTAGCATGTTATTGCATCTTCCCAATCGCCCTTTTTAAAAGCGGAATTACCTTCTTCTTTTAATTTACACGCTTCTTCTATACTTGATGCACCCATTTTATCGAGTATGAGGTTACACTTTCACTTATCTCTTTTGGAATTCTTCCACTGATATATATAAGTACGGTTTCTATTTATATACATTTAACTAGATTGTTCTCGAACATTTCGAAAATCTAAACTTAGATTTTCTAAATTTAATTTCTCATAACATCCATTTTAGGTTATGTACGTTTTTTAGACAGAACCAGTAGTGCCATGCTAGTGCCTTGTGCATTAGTTTTATGTTTAAAAACGACAAATATAATCAATAGCCTTTTACTTACATTAAAAATATCAATTATTTATCTAGCATTTATTAATAATCTATTAGAAACTTGAGAATAGTTCATTAAACCTAATTGAATATATGAAGTTAAATAAAAAAAACAGCAATAACAAACAGCGTCATCTTTTAACAAGCAATACTCAACACAACTGTCTTTGATTATATATAATCAAAGCAACTGTCAAGTCATTCGATTTTATACTATTTAGAAATTCTTTGTTTTGTGAACAAATATAAAGAAAATTAAGAAATGGTAAGTTTTTCAACGTTAAGGAAATGTGAATTTTGGAAATGCATTGATGTAATTTACTGACAATTTGACCAATTTATGTGTTAGTTAGATTGTACCTTGCATTTGTACAAGCAAGTCTAGTTCTGTTTCCTTAGAAATATTGCTGTCTAAAATGTATTTTTAACATCTCATTAACTAAAGTTCATGTAGTCTACTGAGTATTTTTTAGGAGTTTTGAATTTGAGGAATACAAATTATAATAGTTTGTAGGTTAAGTTGTCACAATGGCTTTCACAACAGTGGCAAATCCTTTGAATAACAGATTTCTGGAAGAGCATTACAATGTGTTATGCCACCACATACATAGTATCTTACAATCCTCCTTAATCCTGGACGAAGACATGAGACTATTAACAACCTTCTGGAACCCGGTTGCCGTGAAGAAAAAATCGAATTTGAAAAACTTAATCTTGGCAATTTCAGCTGTAGCTGGTTTCATAGTCTCTCTTAAGTTAAACAAAACATATCCTATAATACTGTTAGGAACACCAGCCGCATTGGAGTTATCACAAAAATTAAAAAGGCACCACTTCGAATCGAAGTACAAAAGAAACTTTGAAAGGCTCCTCTTACATTCCAGAGAGCTCTACGAATTAAATAAGAAAATAATGAATTATTACCGCCAAAAAGACATGGCCTTCCAAAATAAGGATCTCACAATGGAAGTTTTTGCAATATTATTAAAACCGGGGGAAGATTTCTTAAGGAACACCACAGACATACTCATCGACATTTTGATCCAACTTAAAGCTAACATGATCAAGATCTGCGATCACGTTCCCATATTGGAAGGAGAACACATTTATATGTTAAAGTTAGACATCGAGGGGTTCAGAAATTATTCGCAAGATTACAAAGATATGATTTTTCATTTCGAGAAGATCAACGATATGTATGTGTTAATGATATCGAATTTTATGAGCTGTGTAGGTTTGAGTTTTTGTGTTCAATTGTGGAAGGACCCCGGCTGTAATTTTCTAATCATCTTCAAAGAGGTCATCCCTGAGCTATTGTTTAAATTTAAGTCATCAATCGCACAGATTAAGAAGCAGTTTGACAGCATTCGTTTTACGTTATTTGACGATGGTATTAATAGGAACCCACTCGTGCAGAAGAAGACTAATTTAAACCTAAATAGCAATATGTTTCAGTTAGAACAAGTTCTAATCGATCACTTGGAAAATATACAATTGTCATTCGATGCAACTAAAATGCTGCTTTATTTCCTTCAAAGTAATTATACAGAAACCGAGTATCAAACATTCATACCCCACATCAAGGGTATCAAAAACAGAGCTATAATGTGTGACGATTCATTGGAGACTGTAATAAAAATGTTTTCGTTGTTTATGAACGAAACTCATTGGAAGAAAATCGAAGGCAACGCAGCTATGGCTCCACGCAATAACGAAATAAGTCCTGTTAATATTGTAGTACGATATGATGATCCGGAAGAGCCTTTAAAAGATGAAGAATTTAATCTTTCGATTCATGGGAGTGACGACGATGATTTTCTCAATCCCATCATTGAATATGCCGATCAATGCTCGAACGAGTACTTAGAACTCATGTTGTCTGAGCTTAAAAAGCGATTAAACGAAAGAAGAGTCGCAAAAGGAGTGGAAGAAGAAAACGTACCCATTATTAGTAAAAGTGTAAAAGCTTCGGAGGTTGAACATAACCTGAAAATTCCTCCATCACCTCCTTCTGATGATTTTAATCTAATTCCACTACCACCTACTCCACCCCTTACGATTGAACAATTACCACCTTTGGATAACGAGCATTTAAGTTTCTTAGATAGTATTAAGAATGTAGCTCAACAGTTGAATCGTGATGAAGAGGTATTTGGTTCAGACTCGTTAAGTAGCTCTAGCGATCCCTAGTTCTTAGATTTAGTTTTTTAACCTTCGTCATTACATTAGACATTTTTACAGTTCCAGTTTGGGTTTAATATGTTCCCTGAGATTCCTCGACCTTTCAATGTGACTTATCGCTGCTATTCTGTGGCTATGCTACCGGGCAACGAACGACAGGATGTTGAAAGAGGAGGAAAAAGTACACAAGATTTAATTTAAAATTGAATCAAAATCAAAGCTAATGTGAGTTTTTTAGTTATTATGCCACCATCAGCTTTGGAACAGCTCACCCGACTGCACATAATTTATCCCATGCTCTTCAAAATGGTCAATAAGAACACAAGCCGAACAACGCACTGTGGAGTTTTGGAGTTTGTAGCGGACGAGGGGAAGGTTTACCTGCCTTTATGGGTATGATGATTGTTCTCTATGATCAGAATAAATTAGACTGATTTTCATTAATTGTAGATGATGCATAATTTAGTGTTGGAAGAAGGAGATCTGGTACAAATTGAAAGTGTCTCATTACCAGTTGGAAACTTCGCCAAATTTCAACCACTGTCGCCCGATTTCTTAGACATAACAAATCCTAAAGCTGTCTTGGAGAACTGTTTGAGGACTTTTGCTTGTTTAACTTCGGGCGATGTGATTGCCGTGAAATATAATCAAAGGGTTTATGAATTGTGTGTGCTCGAAACACAGCCAGGCAATGCAATCAGCATCATCGAGTGTGATATGAACGTAAGGTGTTGAGGGTTTTAATTTAATGAAACTAATTCGAATTTATTGTAGGTCGAATTTGCTGCGCCAGTCGGATATAAGGAATCAGAAGAGACGAAGGAGGCAGAAGAAGATATGGTTATCGATCCAGCCGATTTGATGCCAGAGCCTAGTGGCTTTGTTGCCTTTCGAGGCACAGGGAATAGACTCGATGGAAAAAGACGAAAAGATTCGGCTTCTACAGACTCTGGAACTCCTAAACCTGTTTACGTTAGGGGCATCCCCGATTATGAGTATGAAATAGGCAGTTTGAGATTTTTGAGGTATATAGCTAAATCACCTGCCGATAATAAGGAAGAAAACGGAGAGTTTATTGCGTTTAGTGGCGAAGGCTTTAGTTTGAAGCAACGTAACCCTTAGTGGTTTGTATCTTAACTTATTGTTTAGTTTTAGTTCGATTATTATTTCATATGTCGATGATGTATTACGGAGGTTAAAAACAAATTTAGTTAGTGTACTTTTTTATAATAAATTTACTTACTGATATTTTTGTTTGTTTATAAGCAAATTATAGGTGGAGAAGGGGGATTTGAGTTGAAGGTAAACCGTGTCAAACACCTTAAAAAAGTTCTCAGGCAACTGACTCAGAGATGATTTAGAAATATACCCACACCCATTTTTAGACAACAATAAATCTGCTAAATAAAGGTAAAATGCACATTGAATACTTAATTATAAGATTTAATTGTGTCAATTTTATCATTTTAGGTTATGTTTAAAAATAGAATGATTTAAAATAATTCAAAAACTTACCCCACAATAAGTTATTACACCAGAATGGATACAATCACTGAAGCAGTAAGTTATTTGTTTAATTTAACAATAAATTAAGTAATATTAAAAACACAACCACACACAAAGATAAATAACTGCCATTTGACTGTGTAACGAAATTTATCTCTTCGTCAACATTTTCAACGTTAAGTTGGTGATAAACGTGGTAATTTAAATTTCCATCCAATAGTAAAAATACTGGCTGAATGCAATTAGGTTTAGTGAATTTATTTTTATAGAATATTCCAACTATTATACCTGTTCATAAAAACTTTATCCCAGGACAAGGATTTAAAATTTATGGTTCGATCGCATTGGGAGGCTCAAGGTAAAACGGCTGCTTTAAATGGGATTTGGAATTGTTGCCTCGCACTAATACACCAATTCCTTTAATCGATGTTCGCTGACAGATTGTACTTTACTTGCATCTTCTTCTTGAAAACTGGTGTGCTTTTGTATATTGTGCCTAATCTAAATACTCTTACACTCACATGTTGAAGTACAAAGTTAAAACTTAAGTTTAATTAATTTATATTTTAGTTTTGATATCAGTTTACAATGCGGAAAGGATATAACAGTACAAGGCGATGTAGCACTGGAGATTGTCTTCAATTTAGAAACAAACAACGTTTCCATTCATTCCAAAAGTGAAGGGATTTGGGAGAGGCAACAGATAATCCAAAATGTTCCTCTTAAACTCGGAGAGAAATTTGAAATTGTTTTGATATGCACTTCGAATGAATACCAAGTACTTGAATTTATTTATTACCAAACTTAAAAGATATTTATTAACAAAAATTATGCCATTGAAAGATTTATTTACATTATATTTTAAAAGTAATAAGTGCATAGTAATATTATAAGTGTTTTCTTTTAGATTTATATCAATGGCCAAAAATTTGCGGTGGTACCTCAGAATATCCTTTACCAGCTGATTACTTTCATTAAATTAAATGGAGATGTGATCATTGAAAAGGTTTCGCATGAAATTGATGCAAATGCATCTATTGCATTTGGGTTTGGACGTGGGGATGGGTCACTTAATAATTATGACCGACATTCTAATACGGTGCCTTTACTTGTACGACCTCGTGATGTGAATATACCTTTGGATTCTTCCAGTGAATCAGAGGTAAATTATTGAGATTGAGCCACTTCCACAGGAGTAATAAAGACCAAAACGAGATAGGGAATTCTTAATAAGTGAGAGGCATATACTTTTTTATTTATGTGTTTAAAGCTTTAATAAAGCAATTATGCACCTACTCGAACTCTGTACGTAAATGTTTCTTACAATGGAATTGAAAAATTAGAATTAACTTTTATAAATAATTCACTTTTGTGCATAAGACAATTTTTATCCATCTAATTCTAATTATTTTTTAGAGCAAGTACTCGAAATGGAAGCCCTATATTACATATGGAACTATAGCTGTGGTGATATTAGTTATAACACTTTGTGTGGTGTTTATACCCAAAAAGAAGCAGGAAACCTACGATTTTGATTAAACCACATGCCTGAAAGGGCTTTAAACATTTTTAATCGTGTAATTTTATTAATCTGTTTTAGAAGATTGTTTTATGTTAATTACTTTTTATTTATTAATTATATTTTTATTTTAACAAAATCGGTGGATTAAATATTAGAGTTTTTTCCAAAAATTAATATTCATTGTTTGCAAAACATTAAAAATCAATTAAAACAACTCAAAACTTTTTATACGATCAGCAGGAACATCCGATAAAATCATAAAGCCAATAATTGCTTTTAAACATTCAACATCTATAATATAACAAAAACGTAAGCATTTAACAGAGAGGTATTAGATTAGTTTTTAAATTGACTTCTTTAATTGCTTAAGTTTTAATTATAAATTTTGAGGTATTACATTGAGACTTTGCAATACAATTTTAGTTCAATCACATCTAGTTTTTGTACGGTGATAATTCAAAAATGAAATTTGATTTTTTCAAAACCAAATCCGTTCCTGCTTGTATTAGTTTGATAATTGTTTTTTAATTGCTCGGTTTGTTTAAATATATATAAAAAACAGCCAAAATTATTTGGTTATTTAAATCCTAATGTATATAAATATTTAAATGAGAACAACAAAAAATGATTGTAAAACTTTGTGCCTTTTTAGCTTTGTTTTTGGTACATAAAACCTTAGAGGTAAGATTAACTTTTTACAACTAATTAAAAATTAGCTGTAATCAAGTTTCATTTTAGCAAAACTTGAATTTTCGTCAAAATACCTACAGTATTGTACACGAGAAACTGGAGATAACTGAAGTTAACAAAACAGCAGTCCTACACCCCCATCTGAAGCTCTTCAGCTACAACACCTCTTTATCATGGAAAGCCGTCAACGGTTCAGCCTATTTCACCCCCGGAATATACAAAAATATGCTGGTATTTATAACAATGCAAAAATTTAGCACGTTATTAATTTTTAAACAAACCTTTACAGATTAACGCCGCTTTGTTCAGATTTGCTAAAAACGCTTATCGCCCTTTTCCCATCAATATAACTATGGATGGTTGCGAAGAGATCAAAGGTACTACACCACTCATAAAGAATGCGGTAGACCATTCGAATTTAAAATCGTGCCCCTGTCCTCCGGTAAGTAGAAGGACTCGAAGACCCTTCGGGGCTCCTGCTAAATTTACTCTTAACATTATCCCCGTGTGTCGATTAATTTTTTAACGTTTCCAGGGTGAATATTACATTTATAACTTTTTAATTGAAGAAGATAAATTTCCTCCGCATTTACCTTATGGAAAATACAAACTAGTCATAAATGTAAAGATCGACGATAACATTTTCTTGGGGCGTGGAAACTGGTTCGGATCGATAGCCCCTAAGACCAACTCATAACCGCCGTTTGATAGGTAAAAAACTTAATCAAAAAGGATCAAATAGTAGTCCGATTGCTTTATGAATAAAATTCGCATTGAATTGCTCTCTTAATTCATTCTTATGATCCTAAAATTGTTTAAGTTTTAAGCACGTTGTAATTAAATAGAGCACCGTTTGCAATGCATTAAATGTTTGTTTTTTAAAATGGATATAATCCATTTACAGACAAAACGAGAGTTCTTAAAATAATATGCATTTTATTCGTGCAAAACAATCACAATCCGTAACATAAAATCATGTTATTACACACAATTAATAAAAGTTCTGAGGTGCTTCGCATAAATACTGCTACTAATAGGTGTTTCCAATTTGGCAGTTATGGTAGTTAATCTACGTAAATTAATGAAGAATTAGCCCATTGTCATCTAGTTTAATTCGCTACGATAATACTATTTAATTTAATTAATTCTATTCATAGTGATTCCATTATTTTAACAAATGGCTTCACCGCTTCTGGCTATTCTCATTATCAATACTATTCAACTAATTTAATCATTCTTCCTCTTACGTAGTTTTATACGTTTGATATTTTCTAACGAGTGGTACGATTTGAATGTGGCGCCGCACAGAGCGCCCCCAATAAAACAACAATCATTCAAATCGCGCCACTTTACAAATGTTCCACAAAGAAATCATTATAAATAACTAATAAATACGCACAAAAATAATTAAAATTTAAAGGCAGTTATTCATTAATCAGCTTCATCTATAATGGAATTGTTAGAAGACTGTTATAGATGAAGTAAGGAATTACGATGGTTCTTCGAAAGTTGTACTTAATCAAATTACTGTAATCTAATTTAAAAAATTCCACTAAGCGAGAAGATTACAAGGAAGATGTGCTAGAGGGCGAGCCATGGATGGTTCTTCAATGACTCTTTGGATCGATCGCCGTAATCGTAACAAATCTCGTCGCCAACTCGAATGTTGTCTTTTGCAATGAGCACCAAACGTGGTAAACCATCTACTTCCACGGTTCGTGTAATTAAGTTGCCATATCTGGCGTGATTTACAAGCCTTCCTAGCCTCCCCGACTCAGCAGTTGCATCCACACTGAAAACATAATTTTTCGATTCAATCCGTTCGATTAACCCCTTAACATACAAAAATACCGAATTTGATGAGTCCGAAAAAAACTATTAATTTGGCTCAACTTAACTGTTATGAGCATACACAAATAACATAAAATAAATAATTAATAGTTTTAAAATATTTTGAAATATGTAGAGCAGTTTTTCCCAATCTTTTTTTAACATTCCCCACCTAAGTCATTCAAAAATTTTGATGCATATAATATATAACATATAAATATTTTTTTATATTTAAAAATTGAATTATTCCATAAATGAAGCCTAATTACAACTTGTTCAAGACACAAGATTTAGGTTTTAGCAAGAAATCACTAGGAAATTATTAAGAAAAAAAAACAATAAGTAAATTTTCAAAACATAAACTAAAAAATATTTTTATATCGATAGCTCGAATTTTTGATAACGCGAATTATTTTTCGTTTCTCTTCAATTTCGACCTATCGAGGTTTGACTGTATTTAATTTTATAAATTTAATATTTCTGAACAATTAAGATAATTTATTTATTGAGTTTTATCCAATATTAATTTTATTTGAGTAAATTAATGATCTTCAAAGTTTTTTGAAAAACCACAAATTCTGTATTTACTCTATTTGAGTTTTTTGAAAATACATAATAATTTTTTCATCAAAATTTCCTTTTAAATTTACCGAACAAAGTTTTGTTTTATACAATTTGTGTTATACAAAAAAAATTGATAATTAAAAATTTCTAAAGTTTTTAAATATATTTTAAAAATTTTCCAAGTTATTAATTTATTTAATTTGAGTTGTCTAAAAACTTAAAATAATTTATTCTTCGAGTTTACTTTAATAATTTTGCTAAATGTTTAAAACTGAATTTCATTCTATGTAAAAAACCGGTGCATGTACTTAAGTACGCACGTTAGAAGTAATACTTCTTTGGCGCGACTAAATTAAATATAACAACGCGCTATGTTGCGCTTGTGTATAGCTAGACCAGTGGTTATCAAACTATATGTTACTGTGCATATGTCGTTTTATTTGAATACATTGCTATTTCGTTTTTAGATCCAAAAAGTAATTTAAACAAATTGAATAAATACGAAGATGTGCGCGTTCGAGCGAAAAGTGGCACATTTTCGAGCGAGGGAAGCAAATGAAGCGCGACGCGGAGCGGCGCGCTTCATTTTCCCGAGATCGGAAATGTGCCACTTTGAGCTCGAATGCGCACACTCGGCTTTAAGCACACTTTACAAGAATTAATTTACTCACCAATACTGTTGGTTTTGGTACTTAAAATAGTACATATAACACCCGGTGGTAGCATCCTGAGCATACATCTCTTCTCTTTTTTTGGCTTGAGCTACATCTAATAATTCTCCACTATATTCGACTACAAAGTCCCCTCGACTGAAAGGTCTTCGAGCCACCACACCACGACCTTTATCTTTGAACGTATGCACCTACAAAAACACTCAAAGTAATGTTGAACAACTTCAGATAAACAATTTAAAGAAACCTCCACGTTATTTAATTTTTAATTATAATAAATTACCTCTAAGTCATCCTCGATGCCATCTCGTAAGAGTAGCTCGAGATTTTTCTGCTTCTCTTCAAGAACAGTCTTTTTAGTCTTCCTCTCTGATCTCCTTATGGGAAAATACTCGGTTAACTTATGATCAGCCTTTCCTAACTTAGTCTTAATTTTTGTCTTGAGATTACCATTTCTGAAAACGAACAAAAGAAATTAGTCCATCGGAACAGGCTTATGATGTTAACTCACCTTGTGACATCGGTCCCTTCCATGTTCTTACTTAAATTATTCGTTTTATTTTCAGAACGCAGCTCGATACGATGAGGTGTCGAAGGAGAAATTACTTTAAAGTCTTTTACGCTGTTCAGCTCAAGAAATTCATCTGAAAATAGAGTAAAAGAAGGCTTTTAAAATTTTATCAACTTTTTGCCCACGCCAATCAAAATTAAAAGTTAAAATTAGTTGACTGTTTACAACAGTTCGTTCGAGAAAAAAAGTTTTCGATTGAAATTGAGCCTTTTAGAAAAACTGGTGGAGATGAGCTGGGTTGAAGATGAGGGCACGATGAAATCATGTCATATTCAGGACAAATGCTGAAGGAACGAAACGATCAAATTTGTAAGTGCATAACAGAAATGAAAAAGCAAAGAAGCGAGTTAAATTTCCTAATAAACAAGCAACAAGAAGAAAAACTTAAGTTACAAACTGAAATTGAACGAATCACGTATAAATTATCGCTGGTAAGTGGTCGTTTGATTTTTTTAGCACAAAAGTGGCGTTTGAATTCTTTTTCAGATAACTAAAAGTTTATCACAGCGTATCCTAACGAAAACAAATTACGACAAAACTATTAAACAAGCAGAAGACAATTATGCCAAGTTAGTTGAATCCTCGAGGGCCATCTTAGACGCTGTACAAAAAGAAGCCGAAGAATTAGGTGAAACGATGGATAAAAAAATTGGAACAGAAAGCAAAAATAGTGTTTCAAAAGAGGATTCCATATCTGAAATCACAAAAGCGGAAACCATCGCACATTCAATTGGTAATCCAAGTAATAAAAACACTCGAGAAAAAATTTATAAAGACATGGATGAATTTTTTTAAAAAGATCTCACTTACATTATTCCCTTGTTGATAGTACAAACACTTACTAGCAGTAAATACTAAAATTTTATTTAATAAACCCCCTTTTATATCTCAAAAATAGTTGAAATCCATTTAAAACTCATTAGACCCCTTTTCAAATGCAAATTTCTAATAAGGTACCAAGAAAAGTAATCATTTGCTAATTACAACTAATGACTTCTAAAAGAATTAACTTTCTAAGTGATTCATTGTTTAATCTGCCTTGTTATCAATCCTTTTCCACCAAAACGCACCATACCTAGTGACAACATTAAACCCAAATAAAAAAGAATTGTACCTTTGTTAATAACAAATCAAGCTCAATTACAGAAGTTTAGTTTTACAACTTCTATGGCCAATCGTTTTGCAAAAAAGAGCTGCAGACATCTCAATCATTACCTTTAATTGGAGTAAGGCATTTGTCGCTGTCATATTTTGGTTCAACTTTGATATCGCTACATTTTATCTTTGTCTTATATGTGCGAGCCTTGCAGTCTACTTCGGTTTCCCCGAAACAGTCAATCTGAAACGTAGACTTTAGTCATTGTGCTTTGCTGTATAGACTAATTACCGAAAAGAAATCACGAATGCATGTCTCTGTAATTAAGGTGTCCTTTAGTTTTTTGGATTGTTTTAAGGGTTGTTTCTTTCTCTTAATGGGGCTGGTTTTGGTTACAGTCTTCACACGTCGTCCTACAATTAAATGAAGTTAATTATACGATTACAGGACTCAAAATACATCACTAAAAATGATATATCTCTAAATTACTTAAGAGGAAATCTAAATTACTGTGTAAAAGCATAAGAACCTTACCCCGAACCATTTTGGATGGATCGTCAAAGACTTCGGCGTGGAATGATATATTTCAAATAAATTAAAGTAATTGAGTTCTATATCAACTGTATCTTAATCCAATCATTTAGTATTTAACAATTTTCACCTAAATATATACATTTTTACATAAGCGTCACTATTACATTCTTATAAACATACATAAACAGCCATGCAACCGTCTTTTGATAAGAGCGACCCTAACGAAAATATTCGAAACTACTATTAATACTTTCAAGAGAACTTTAATGGATGGCAGCACTTGTATTAAAAACAATAAATAATAACCTATATTTAGACTCTATTAAAATACGTTATTTTTTAGGTATGAACTCTGATTTGTTTAATTAATAATCAAATCATTAGTGCAATTCTCGATATTTGCATCTCTCAGATCAGTAAGTTGTTTGTTCCAGAGGAGGCATACATTTTAATATAATGGACTCCCAGATTTCTGACCCACCACAAGATTTATGTTTTTTGTAAGTTTTTTAGCAATATTTATTGTAGCTTTTGATCCAATTGTTTTTGATTTAGTTGTAAAACATCAATAAAGCAATACACGTGTCCCAGGTGTAACATTGGTTATTGTTCAACAAAATGCTTTCGATCACAGGATCATTTACAATGCTCTGAAACGTTTTATCAAGCCTGCGTGTTAGAAAACATGCAATCCACAAGCACAGACGACGACGGTGCCCAACAGAAAATGATGGAAATCTTTAAAAGAATTCTAAAATCGGAAGAACCTAATCAAAACAGTGACGACGAATTGGATTCAGACGACGATGTAGACAGTGCAAATCTAGCAAAGCGTTTAGAAAATGTTAACTTAGATGACACCGCAGAAGTTTGGAAGAATTTAACTCCAGACGAACAACAAGAATTTGAAGCATTTCTAAGGTCTTCTCTCATAATTTTAATTAGTGTTTTAAATTAATTAATCTCATTGTAGATCAGGGGATGTAAGCAAGTTTATTCCAGTTTGGAAACCCTGGTGGACTTATCAATATAAAAAAATTCAAGAAGTCAATACAGACATTGAAAGTTACAAAAGCAGTAGTCCTAAACACAAAGAAGACATAAAAGAATTTTCTAGCCTTACAGTCAGTGTTTAATTTGAACATTCAATTAACGAATTAATCTAAATTTTTTAGAAAGCAACACCGGCTACTTGTGTAAAATATAACTTATCAAATATCTTAGCAGCGTATGCTTTCACAGTGCGATACTTTAATGGAGATCATTTGGATTTTCCTATAGAATCGGCCAGCTACATAATGACTCTTTCTTTGTGCTTAAAAGAAAACAAAAACTTTGAGAGCCTTGAGCAATCAATAACTTCAGTCGAAGAAGAGTGCTTAAATGTAAGTACCTATCAGGGAAATTATAAGTTATATTGTAAGAAATTATTTTAATTGTAGAGTGATTGGGTGACATGTGATGAAGAAAACATTAGTAATATGAAAGCAGATGTAAAACTTATAATGAAAGGGCCACATCCCAACGATGGTAAATTTTATATTATGAGTGCCCTTTCAGATTTTTATGGATTAATTGAAGAAGTTTTAAAAGGTAATAAGAACGACACCAATCTTTTTATGAGAAACAGCGGTATAAAGATTTGTAATAAATCCAGCCTAAAAATTGCTTTAAAGAAATTAGATTATTATTTATCGTATGCTTTAGAAATGCTGTGATTGCTTTTTAAATTAATTTGTATGGCATAAACTAAACAAATAGTTTCAATTTTATATTTTTAACACAAACGATATTTGTTTTTGCTTCGTTATATAAGTAAAACAATAGTTAATCGAACAGTACAGATTTTGAAAAGGACTTAATACTAAATTCGCACTTTGTATATTATTATAAAGGACTTTTTCTATCTTTGAAAGCTACCAAAGCCCAAGCCAACCCCTCTCATCGTATGAGTTGCTGTACGAGCGACTTCGTACTGAGCCTCCATCGAAGTAAACATTTCCTCTTGCTTCTTAAGACTGTCATTTGTGGTTTTCGGTGGTTCAATTGGAGTTCCTTTAATACCCATAAGGCGCTTAAATTTATTAGCTACTTTACCTAGAAACTTGAGTGTTATTAAATTAATCCTTTTTAAAACATAATAATTTTACCATCGGTATCCTGGGCAAAAGTGGTATTTTGCCACACTTTCCCAGATGGTGCCGCAACATTTGTTGTGGCAGCTAATTGCTCTCCAGGTTTACTATCCTTTTTTTGCCACAACATCTTCCTCCTTTGTATTTGTTCGGTGAACCTTCCGGTTATACCAGCCATGAAAAATCTATTTGGTTCTTTATCACTCGTGCTTTGTCCCGAAGTGCCTGCGTAATCTGCAGAAGGATTAGCGTCTGGAACAACAAATTAATTAAAATAGTTTGATATTAAATGTGAAAGCCCATTTTAAAATAGTGCGCGCTTTTGTTAATTCGAAATTCAAAGGTGATATCTATTTTGGCAATTTAAATGACTTACTGTTAGATGGCGGTGAAACTAATTTAATTTTAAATGAATTTGACGATACTTATTTGAAATAAATAACAATAAAGGAGATAAGATCATGAATACCTGATTTTTCCGGTCGTTCAGGTCGATTATTGCTTCGTTCATAGCGTTTTGAGTAAGAAGACCGGTTTCTATCGCGACTATTCGATCTCCTTTTGTGATCTGATCTTCGAGGGGATCGACTTCGATGTCGATCACGCTCACGACTAGAACCCTTATGGGACTTCCTATCATCTTTATTAGCATCATACGAATCATAGCTTTTATCTTTGTACTTATCGGAGTCCTCTCTAGATTTTCGACTCTCTCGAGGTCTGTTACGTTCATCCCTACTTCTATCTTTTTTGTAATCTTTGTACTTATCTTCCTTTCTGCTTTCTTCTCTTCTTTCGTCCTCATTTCTGCTTCGATCCTTGTATTTCTCCTCCCTTTTGGAGTCTTGTGGCTGGGGCCTCGATCGACTGCTTTTGTAGTCTTCCGATGATTTTTTATACCTATCTGTATCGGCGTAATCGCGCTCCCTCAGTTCTGAATTGCTTTCTCTCGATTTTGGCGGACGGCTGTCCAATTTCGAAGAGTCATTAGATTCCTGTTGAAAAATGGTGTCTTACCTATACAGAATTGCAAATTTTATTATGCTCTATAAATTGAAACACTTACGACACAAATAATCATTTTTTTTAAATCTAAACCGATCTGAAAATAGGAAAGCAGCACTCGATTTTTAGTGCAAGAAGTAAATACGTTAATTGTAAATTAACTAAGAAGAATTGAAGTATTAATTGAAATTATTAAATTTTTAAGTAAGAGCGACAGTTTATACTTTTCAAAGAAAATGAGTGATTTAATTGATCCACCACCAAATCGAGCCGATTAGAATCGACGATTTAAGGAAGACGTTTTAAGTCACTCGATAGATTGTCAAATGAGAAGTTCTTATAGTATTTGCATATTTTAAAACTACAACAATTAGAGAGTAAGTGTCGTTGTAAATAACTAATAAGAAAAACTTATGTTGATAATGTAATAAGAGCTGTCGTTACCTGGCCCGACAGTGCAAAGAGTACTCACCAAAGGATGCAGCAGTTGTTCAGAATCAGAACATTGGATGTTGGAGTCACGCTCGAAACCACTTTATCTTTACCAATAATATATCAAGAGAGTGAGTTAATATCATACGTCATAATAAAGTTGCAGTCTTTACAAGAAATATTTGATGGTAACATTGTGTGTATGTACGATTGGGGGGCAGCTTTTATGGATTTATGGATCATAAAGACTCATTTGTCCTCATCTTAATATAATTAAAGGTACATAATTTAAGGTAATCGAGGCAGTATTAATGTGTCCGCAATAGTCATCGATACCAATTTTTTACAAAAAACATTCTAATCCTAGTTAATCTACAAATAATAATTTTCAAATGTTAAGGGCGTGGATCATCAAATTTATCAGTACATATTTTAAAAGTAAACTTAGAATTACTTTCACATTTTTGAAGACAAAAAGTTGAAATGAGTGTGCGAGCAATTTTCACTTTACATTTAAAGTATCCATGTACTGTTAAATTTGGTAATTTACACCCTTAAAGTTATGTGTAATTAAACCTTTATGATCCATGTCTATCTAAGATTTAGTGCGACAACTGAAGAATACCAACACATCTGTTAGTTCTTGTACGTAAACTATCAACCTTGGTAAACCACTAGCAAACACAAAACTACAATTACATTACTGCAAGTAAATAAATAAATAAAAGTATCCTTAATTGTGTCATTGTAACATTTTGGTTTGCCAAGTTGTTTTCAGATTACAATGTTTTTCATTAAACTAATACTTATTTCTCCACGACTTTAACTTAGAAAAAGAAATTCGTTATTACCTCACTTAGATCCATCTGTACTTCTTCATAATTCACATCTATTTGAGACGATTGCTGTAAACAAACGTCTCGTTAAATAAATGAATGCGTTAAATATATTATATATAACGTGATATACTACCCGATTTCACCTTATGCATTTTTAATAGTTAAATGATGTGGTTCAGAAACTATGCAATTTCCAATACGAGACGGCTTAACATAAATGGAATTTGCTTTTATTATATAATCAATACAACATTTACTAAGTGTGTGCATAATAAATTTGTTACACTCCAATCTGAACCAAATAGGTAGGTGTGGGTAAACAGTAAAACTCGAAGATACATCGATAAGCCCCACATGGCAATGCAGTTAACACATCACAACTGAACCACATCTTGGATAAAAGGATGCGAGTAGTACAAATCAATTTAAAGGTCTTTTTCGAGTATATTTCCATGTTTACAAGGTTTATATCCTTGAGCAAGAAAGTTTGCCATTGAACACTGAGTGTATGTACCTGCTTTTTCGGTTGTGATTGTTCCTCATAGTCATCATCACTTCCATAACCAATTAAAGATTCCATATTATATTAAGAAATTCATACGAAAACTGAATAAAAACAATTCCTTACACAATCAACAACATGGCTGTCACTTAATATATTTATAAATATCAATGGAACTGCTCTGAATTTGCCCTCTATGTAATTTTTGTCACTAAGAGTACCATCTCAACAGCAAAAATCACCAAATTATTTTTTATTAAATTCGAATATTGTTTCTTTGTTAAAAATTTTCTAATTTATTTTATGCAATCAAATACTTATAGTGAAAATTTAATTAAGAATGGGAAATAATTATAATTTTTATGGTTCTCTTGTATAAAACTTCCTACATTATGCTTTTTGGGTTGCATCTCACCCCTATTGATATTAACATCTATAATGGATCAAAATTTAAAAATAGTGCAATTATAAATAGATTGTATTAATTTCTATAAAGAATTGATTACTTTTTTGAATTGAGAACAATACTTTATTTTCTATCCATGTATTTACACTTCGACTTAACTTATCAAATTTTACAACTCATCCTAATATTCTTATTATTTTGTAAATAGTAAAAATAAAATTACCATTGTTATCTCTTAATAATATGTAGATTTACTATATATTGCACCAGAGTTCAATAACATTGTAAAAGAAAAAATAATAAAGAATTGTTACATGGTAATTCATTATATACAATGTTAAGTAATATTTTTTAAGCTCAATAGTATTAAAATAGTTCATCCACGAAATATTCTTCATATTAATAGAAATTTACATTCGTTCCTTAAGCATTAAACAATTTGATTGATTACCTTTAAAATAATGTTAAGCATTGTCGTTATTGGTCAACAATAGGTGTAATTTCTCATACACAGGTCCAAATATTTTGTAATACCCTTGATTAGTTAAGTGCAAGTAATCATGCATTATGTGGTGTGAAATTGTTTCATCGCTTTGTATTATGTCTCCATGTATTGGCACAACATGAACGTTGGCAAATACATTTTGATTTAGATCATTTTTGCTATTACAACTGCAATTAAAACATTCCATTAATAATTTGTTTACTGCCATATTACGATCACGATTTATATTTGGATACTGTCCTCTTGGTAAGAGAGTCTGAAGAGAAAGAAAAATGTAGTAATAAGTTATTAAATTAATGCTACTACTCACCGGTAATAATATAATAGGATCGTTTAATTTAGATTTAATAACTTTTACAATTTCACAAATTCCATCAAAGATATTTGTGGCAGAACAATCTAAATTATTTGTTCCAACAAATACCACAACCGCTTTAACAGGAGAGGTAAAATCCAGTTCTCCATTTACTATCCTCCATAGAACATTCTCTACTCTGAAATTTGTTAAACATTATAAGAGATAGAGAAACACTGAATACAAAACTGTACCTGTCGCCTCCGATTCCAAAATTTAAACAATGCAAAGAATTAATTTTCTCGTTCCATAAAGGAGTCAATTGTAACTGTTGTATTATCGAATCTCCTATAAAAAGGACTTCCTCTTCTAAGGACTTTGCTTCTGATAAGTACCTTAAATGCTATTAACAAAGTATAATATACTGGCAAAATAAAATTTGAATTATGGCGTTAATTAAACAAATAGAATTCCAATCTAGAATTATCAGCAAATAATTTATTCTATAAGATAATCGGAATCAATTTAAAAATTCAATATATTAATTACCATACTTTCCCATCTGTTATCACCAACAATATCTATCTTGGGTGTTAGAATAGTACAAGGGTTTGTCATTTTCTTATCACTTATACCAGTATTCATCTGTTTTAGAAGTGCCCTTTTTATAGAAGCCTTGTTTTGAATGGGATAAAGCTGCAAAACTATAAGCAAATGCACTTTATTGAAATGTGAACAATTGTAGCGGTGTGGTACTGGGTAAGCATAAAGAGATGATTAAACAACTATATTTACCTTTTTTTTTAGGTTAGGGTCGGGAAATTAATATCGGTTACGATTGGAAATATTTATGGACAAATGATATATCAGTAAGTACACTGTTGTAAGTTTAAGCATAAACTTAGTCTGTTTTCTTTTAGTTTATATCGGTGGTCGAAGCCAGGTTCAACAGTTGCAAATACTAAGTCACTCTGAAAGAATGTTTTTACAGTACAAGAAGATGTACAAATTAACAGCTTACTCACCACAGAGAACTTTTATAGCAGGAGCCCTTGGTGAAATTTATGGCTATGATTGGAATGCTCTAAGCGCACTATCTTCTTCTGAATTAACTAGGATGGTTGTGTCGTCTGCATATTGCAGATTTCGAGATCTTCTGACCATCTATCGATATGCCGTTATTCTATTTCTCTATTGCTTTACGAATACGCCATTCTCTGTAGATTTTAAATAGAATAAAAGAAAGGACACAGTCTTGTCACACTTTTTTTGCTGATGGTAAAGCTTTATGATGTCCTCATGTTAATAGGTATGAAGGTATTGTTTGAATAGTACACCTAAACGACGTTTAATTTCATTACTTGTGCAGGTTATGCGGGTTTGGTATTGAAGTGCAAGCAATGACAGTTTACGGAGGAAGTTGGTCCGATGCAGACTCTTCCCATCAAAGGCTAGTTCAGTTGTTCATTTCTATACGAGGCATTTCTGAACGTTGAAAGGCATCGTGTTATGTTCAATACATTTCAAGCTGTTATGCCTTTGCTTGTAATAAAAGGTATTTTTTAAAAATCATGAGCCCTGTTAAATGTAAGTTATAATTACTTTAATAATCCTTTTCTGTTTATTTGTTTCAGTTTTTGATTTCATTACCTGTAAAGGTAGGCAACTGAATTTGCATCTTCACTTCGGGCGTTTCCGTTATTTAAAAAAATCAATACTTCGATGTCTATTTGCCTCCACCAATGAGCGACTTTCTGGTAGCTGTCATCATAAAGAAGATGGTGGTTTGTTGTGTTATTCGTGATCCAGATTTTAAGAAAGAAATTGCAGCAGGATAAAGTGTCGAAGTAATAAATTTGGTAAGATAGAGTGAGTGCTTAGTTTGCTTTGTACTGGTCAATGGTCGACTTCGTTTTGTTGTAACTGCCACTTTGACCTACATTTGGAAGTTAATAAGCAGTTTATCCTTTTGCTGTTAATCTATTTTAGTTTCCTTGTATTAGAAAGTTGGGAGGCTGATGAAGTTTTAAACAGTA
The DNA here is from genome assembly GCA_036325965.1 of Sinopyrophorus schimmeli. NCBI lineage: Eukaryota > Metazoa > Arthropoda > Insecta > Coleoptera > Elateridae > Sinopyrophorus > Sinopyrophorus schimmeli. Next base: position 2,255,936 of record JARFIZ010000068.1, read on the forward strand.
TTACTACTAAAATAAGGAGTTTACAAAGGTTGGTTTCTTATAGCTCTAATTTTATAAATGTAATGCAGCTCTTAATTATAGGTTTTACAAGTGCACTGTTTATATCAGATTTTCTGTTTTGTATTAGTGTTAATTCCTTTTTTACATAGAATGTAAACTGTTTTATGTTTTAGGTTCTATGTGTGTGTATTATATGTTTTCTGGATGCTTTGGAAGAGCACCAGTTAAGAATTAGTTTTCTCCAAGATTTTTTATCGGGACAGTGTTGCTTTATTTTTAGGAAATTGTTTCATGCGTAACTAATTCTCAAGTCTTACTAACATGTAAACTTGGGAATTAATTTAAATTAGGTATTAAAAATAATTCTAAGTTAACCGTATGAATTATTTTTATCGGAGTAGTATTGCTTTTGCGTTTGTTGTTATTCATTTAAAAATTATTTAGTTATTAATAACTAGTCTTAAAAGTTTAAAATTATATATTTTATAATGTTTATGTTCGTTAGAATTAAGAATATGTGTATTTAGTTTTTAATTCATTTGCGCCTGAAAATAGGCAACTTGGTAAGCCTTTCATGCTTGCGCCATAAAGAAAATCAATACTTTCAAGATCGTCGTTTCGACCAATAGCGAGCGAGCTTTTGGCTTCCCTTGGTTATTCCCACTACCCTTTATCTCTCGGCGGCAGTTGAGGTCTAATTGAGCTGGCATGTACATCTCTGGTCGAAAAAAATAATTTTCTTCGATGGGTAGTTCTGCAGGGGATTTCGAGACGAGCGGCTCTTCTTCAAGGTTCCGCGGCCACAGATAATATTATGGCTTTATTTTTAAATTTTTATTTGTATAAGAGTACATTAACATTATTACAGGTAGTTAAACTTTAATGGTCGTGGAAGTAGGTTTGACTTTATATAGACTATTACCTCCTCAGGGTAGTATCAGGAAAATTGGAAAAACAGAATTGCACTTTTTTCTTTAAAATTACCTAGTTAAAAATATAGCGGATTGTAACATAAAAATTTTGAGAAAACTTGACAAAATTGACAAATTTCTTCGATTTGAAAATTAAACTAGGAGTTACAAAATTTGAAAAATTAAGTCAAACTTTTGTTTAAGGAGACGAATAAGAAAATAAATTTTGCACGTTTAATACGGCTAGGCAAAATAAATTTTGATTTCGGATACCTCCTCATATATCATGTGATCCGGATACAAATTGACAGAATTTCCTTCGGTTTGCAAAATTAAGAAAACTATAGCCGCAGGTTACAAAAAAATTTTGAAGAAAACTTGAGCAAAATGCACTAAATTTTGTCGATTTGTAACAGGAGTACAGAAGTGAGAAAAGGTAAGTCGAAACTTTTGGAGGGAATAAAAGAAAAAATTTGCACGTTTAATACGGCTAGGCAAAATAAATTTTTGATTTCGAATACCTCCTCATATATCATGTGATCCTGATACAAATTGACAAAATTTTGTTCGGTTTGCAAAATTAAGAAAACTATAGCCGCAGGCTACAAAAAAATTTTGAAGAAAACTTGAGCAAAATGCACTAAATTTTGTCGATTTGTAACAGGAGTACAGAAGTGAGAAAAGGTAAGTCGAAACTTTTGGAGGGAATAAAAGAAAAAATTTGCAGTTAATACGGCTAGGCAAAATAAATTTTGATTTCGAATACCTCCTCATATATCATGTGATCCTGATACAAATTGACAAAATTTTGTTCGGTTTGCAAAATTAAGAAAACTATAGCCGCAGGCTACAAAAAAATTTTGAAGAAAACTTGGGCAAAATGCACTAAATTTTGTCGATTTGTAACAGGAGTACAGAAGTGAGAAAAGGTAAGTCGAAACTTTTGACGGGAATAAAGAAAAAATTTGCAAGTTAATACGGCTAGGCAAAATAAATTTTTGATTTCGAATACCTCCTCATATATCATGTGATCCTGATACAAATTGACAAAATTTTGTTCGGTTTGCAAAATTAAGAAAACTATAGCCGCAGGCTACAAAAAAATTTTGAAGAAAACTTGACAAAATGCACTAAATTTTGTCGATTTGTAACAGGAGTACAGAAGTGAGAAAAGGTAAGTCGAAACTTTTGACGGGAATAAAGAAAAAATTTGCAAGTTAATACGGCTAGGTAAAATAAATTTTGATTTCAATACCTCCTCATATATCATTGTGATCCTGATACAAATTGACAAAATTTTGTTCGGTTTGCAAAATTAAGAAAACTATAGCCGCAGGCTACAAAAAAATTTTGAAGAAAACTTGGCAAAATGCACTAAATTTTGTCGATTTGTAACAGGAGTACAGAAGTGAGAAAAGGTAAGTCAAAACTTTTGGCGGGAATAAAAGAAAAGGTTTGCACGTTAATACGCTTAGACAAAATAAAAGCCCACCTGACTCTTGCTCTTGCTCTCGCTCTCGCAATTAAAATCTATTAAAAGTCGGGTTACAATAAAGACTCTTTATTTTATACAATCATTTTTACATTTTCTTCTACAGACTTTAAATAAATAAACAACAGGTGTTAGAAATAAACAAGAAATAACTTCAGAGTTATCTTTAAACAATCCAAGAAATTTAAGATTCAAATAACATTGATCTTCAAAGAGATAAATTCATTAACAAAATTTATCTTTGGATTGTTTAAAGGTACCTTTGATAATAAAAAAAAACAAATTAAAATTACAAATAGATTTCAAATAAAATTACTGTTCAAATTACAAAAACTAGACTCGGGTCTTTTTCAATTTCAGTAAATATAACACCGACACACAAAGACACAAATAGTTTCAAAAAACAACTTACTAACTAACAATAAAATAAATATAAGTAAAATAAGTACGACTACCCAAACTCAATTTTAAATTCAATTTTGAAAATGTGCTATAGAAATGGTTATCCTTCTTAAGCATAGATGATCTCTTCAATTGGTGTTTCTTGCACGATAAGTCTAAGGATTCTCGTCTCACGATTTTGGAAACGTCAATGAAGTGGTACACTGCTTCTATGGAGACATTGGAGTAACCCATGCGAGAAAAGATCTTCGGAAGAGTTGCCCCAAAGTGCCAGCTGAAAACATTTTAATTCATCAAAATCTAAATCAAATAAATTCCAATAATACACTATCATTCCTTGAATGTTTTGGACTCTTAAATTTAGAATAAAATCAGTGATGTAAAAAATAATTGCCACTGTCTATTTTCTTAAAAAATTACAAAAAAACCTTAATTATTAAAGAAATAGAAAAAGTATTATCTAATAAAATGCAAGGGTTCTAATTAAGCCAAAATCAAAGCAATTAATTTAATTTTAAACCCAACTTAGTAGAACAATAACAAGTTACAGTTACTTCTAAAAGTGCATTCATTTTTAATTATTTATAAATAACAACTCATTAATTAATCAAACATAAAAACCACAAATTTCCAACTACTTAAAATCCATGTTTTCCCAAAGCTCTGGAATAGCACGCCTATGGTTTCTTATGCCTATCTGAAGCCAAAGAGGCTGCCAAATCCGAATATGTATAGTTTTTAAATATTGGTCCACAAATAACGGCGCTACAATTTTTTTAAAGTTCAAAATCGTGCCAAAATAAGCCTCTAAAATTGCAATTTTTTATGTTCGAAAAATTAACGTCGCACCCTATACATATTATACATGTATCTTATGTAAAAAAGCCTCAGGATTCCGAATCCGTGTCGTTTGTAATGATTGGATCGAAAATAAAGGCGCTACGATTTTTTTTGTGAATCAAGGGGTACGTTTTTTATTCATTTAATTTGTATCGAAAATTTTTATTTTAGAGGGGAAGCGCGGAGAAATGACACCGGTTATAGTTAGTAGGGGTACGTAGGAACATCCCCTTGCAATATAAAGCAATTCTATTTTTTTCATTTTTTATCCAAAATACATGGGTTAAAACCCATCGATTTTGAATTTTCAAAACGTTTTCCCAAAGCTCTGGAATAGCACGCCTATGGTTTCTTATGCCTATCTGAAGCCAAAGAGGCTGCCAAATCCGAATATGTATAGTTTTTAAATATTGGTCCACAAATAACGGCGCTACAATTTTTTTAAAGTTCAAAATCGTGCCAAAATGAGCCTCTAAAATTGCAATTTTTTATGTTCGAAAAATTAACGTCGCACCCTATACATATTATACATGTATCTTATGTAAAAAAGCCTCAGGATTCCGAATCCGTGTCGTTTGTAATGATTGGATCGAAAATAAAGGCGCTACGATTTTTTTTGTGAATCAAGGGGTACGTTTTTTATTCATTTAATTTGTATCGAAAATTTTTATTTTAGAGGGGAAGCGCGGAGAAATGACACCGGTTATAGTTAGTAGGGGTACGTAGGAACATCCCCTTGCAATATAAAGCAATTCTATTTTTTTCATTTTTATCCAAAATACATGGGTTAAAACCCATCGATTTTGAATTTTCAAAACGTTTTCCCAAAGCTCTGGAATAGCACGCCTATGGTTTCTTATGCCTATCTGAAGCCAAAGAGGCTGCCAAATCCGAATATGTATAGTTTTTAAATATTGGTCCACAAATAACGGCGCTACAATTTTTAAAGTTCAAAATCGTGCCAAAATGAGCTCTAAAATTGCAATTTTTATGTTCGAAAAATTAACGTCGCACCCTATACATATTATACATGTATCTTATGTAAAAAGCCTCAGGATTCCGAATCCGTGTCGTTTGTAATGATTGGATCGAAAATAAAGGCGCTACGATTTTTTGTGAATCAAGGGTACGTTTTTATTCATTTAATTTGTATCGAAAATTTTTATTTTAGAGGAAGCGCGGAGAAATGACACCGGTTATAGTTAGTAGGGGTACGTAGGAACATCCCTTGCAATATAAAGCAATTCTATTTTTTCATTTTTATCCAAAATACATGGGTTAAAACCCATCGATTTTGAATTTTCAAAACGTTTTCCCAAAGCTCTGGAATAGCACGCCTATGGTTTCTTATGCCTATCTGAAGCCAAAGAGGCTGCCAAATCCGAATATGTATAGTTTTAAATATTGGTCCACAAATAACGGCGCTACAATTTTTAAAGTTCAAAATCGTGCCAAAATGAGCCTCTAAAATTGCAATTTTTTATGTTCGAAAAATTAACGTCGCACCCTATACATATTATACATGTATCTTATGTAAAAAAGCCTCAGGATTCCGAATCCGTGTCGTTTGTAATGATTGGATCGAAAATAAGGGCGCTACGATTTTTTTTGTGAATCAAGGGGTACGTTCTTTTATTCATTTAATTTGTATCGAAAATTTTTATTTTAGAGGGGAAGCGCGGAGAAATGACACCGGTTATAGTTAGTAGGGGTACGTAGGAACACCCCCTGGCAATATAAAGCAATTCTATTTTTTTCATTTTTTATCCAAAATACATGGGTTAAAACCCATCGATTTTGAATTTTCAAAACGTTTTCCCAAAGCTCTGGAATAGCACGCCTATGGTTTCTTATGCCTATCTGAAGCCAAAGAGGCTGCCAAATCCGAATATGTATAGTTTTAAATATTGGTCCACAAATAACGGCGCTACAATTTTTTTAAAGTTCAAAATCGTGCCAAAATGAGCCTCTAAAATTGCAATTTTTTATGTTCGAAAAATTAACGTCGCACCCTATACATATTATACATGTATCTTATGTAAAAAAGCCTCAGGATTCCGAATCCGTGTCGTTTGTAATGATTGGATCGAAAATAAAGGCGCTACGATTTTTTGTGAATCAAGGGTACGTTTTTATTCATTTAATTTGTATCGAAAATTTTTATTTTAGAGGAAGCGCGGAGAAATGACACCGGTTATAGTTAGTAGGGGTACGTAGGAACATCCCTTGCAATATAAAGCAATTCTATTTTTTTCATTTTTTATCCAAAATACATGGGTTAAAACCCATCGATTTTGAATTTTCAAAACGTTTTCCCAAAGCTCTGGAATAGCACGCCTATGGTTTCTTATGCCTATCTGAAGCCAAAGAGGCTGCCAAATCCGAATATGTATAGTTTTAAATATTGGTCCACAAATAACGGCGCTACAATTTTTTAAAGTTCAAATTCGTGCCAAAATGAGCCCCTAAAATTGCAATTTTCTATGTTCGAAAAATTAACATCGCACCCTATACATATTTTACATGTATCTTATGTAAAAAAGCCTCAGGATTCCGAATCCGTGTCGTTTGTAATGATTGGATCGAAAATAAAGGCGCTACGATTTTTTTTGTGAATCAAAGGTACGTTTCTTATTCATTTAATTTGTATCGAAAATTTTTATTTTAGAGGGGAAGCGCGGAGAAATGACACCGGTTATAGTTAGTAGGGGTACGTAGGAACATCCCCTTGCAATATAAAGCAATTCTATTTTTTTCATTTTTTATCCAAAATACATGGGTTAAAACCCATCGATTTTGAATTTTCAAAACGTTTTCCCAAAGCTCTGGAATAGCACGCCTATGGTTTCTTATGCCTATCTGAAGCCAAAGAGGCTGCCAAATCCGAATATGTATAGTTTTAAATATTGGTCCACAAATAACGGCGCTACAATTTTTGAAAGTTCAAAATCGTGCCAAAATGAGCTCTAAAATTGCAATTTTTATGTTCGAAAAATTAACGTCGCACCCTATACATATTATACATGTATCTTATGTAAAAAAGCCTCAGGATTCCGAATCCGTGTCGTTTGTAATGATTGGATCGAAAATAAAGGCGCTGCGATTTTTTTTGTGAATCAAGGGGTACGTTTTTTATTCATTTAATTTGTATCGAAAATTTTTATTTTAGAGGGGAAGCGCGGAGAAATGACACCGGTTATAGTTAGTAGGGGTACGTAGGAACACCCCCTGGCAATATAAAGCAATTCTATTTTTTTCATTTTTTATCCAAAATACATGGGTTAAAACCCATCGATTTTGAATTTTCAAAACGTTTTCCCAAAGCTCTGGAATAGCACGCCTATGGTTTCTTATGCCTATCTGAAGCCAAAGAGGCTGCCAAATCCGAATATGTATAGTTTTTAAATATTGGTCCACAAATAACGGCGCTACAATTTTTTTAAAGTTCAAAATCGTGCCAAAATGAGCCTCTAAAATTGCAATTTTTTATGTTCGAAAAATTAACGTCGCACCCTATACATATTATACATGTATCTTATGTAAAAAAGCCTCAGGATTCCGAATCCGTGTCGTTTGTAATGATTGGATCGAAAATAAAGGCGCTACGATTTTTTTTGTGAATCAAGGGGTACGTTTTTTATTCATTTAATTTGTATCGAAAATTTTTATTTTAGAGGGGAAGCGCGGAGAAATGACACCGGTTATAGTTAGTAGGGTACGTAGGAACATCCCTTGCAATATAAAGCAATTCTATTTTTTTCATTTTTTATCCAAAATACATGGGTTAAAACCCATCGATTTTGAATTTTCAAAACGTTTTCCCAAAGCTCTGGAATAGCACGCCTATGGTTTCTTATGCCTATCTGAAGCCAAAGAGGCTGCCAAATCCGAATATGTATAGTTTTAAATATTGGTCCACAAATAACGGCGCTACAATTTTTAAAGTTCAAAATCGTGCCAAAATGAGCTCTAAAATTGCAATTTTTATGTTCGAAAAATTAACGTCGCACCCTATACATATTATACATGTATCTTATGTAAAAAAGCCTCAGGATTCCGAATCCGTGTCGTTTGTAATGATTGGATCGAAAATAAAGGCGCTACGATTTTTTTGTGAATCAAGGGTACGTTTTTATTCATTTAATTTGTACAAAATTTTTATTTTAGAGGGAAGCGGGGAAATGACACCGGGTTTTAGTTAGAGGGGACTAGGAACATCCCTTGCAATTAAAGCAATTCTATTTTTTCATTTTTTCCAAAAAAACATGGTTAAAACCCCTCGATTTTGAATTTTCAAAATTTTCCCGCTTTGGAATAGACGCCTATGGTTTTTTAGCCTACAAAAAAGGCTGCCAAATCCGAATATGTTTTTTTAAATATTGGGCCACAAATAACGGCGTACAATTTTTGAAAGTTCAAAATCGTGCCAAAAAGAAAATTGCAATTTTTATGTTCGAAAATTACGGCGCCCTTACTATTTTCATGTATCTTATTAAAAATCGGGTTCGAATCCCGGGTTTGTAATGATTGGATCGAAAATAACGCTACATTTTTTTGTAACAAGGGGGCTTTTTATTCATTTAATTTGTATCGAAAATTTTATTTTAGAGGGGAAACCGGGAAATGAAGGTTATATTTTAGGGGTCGTAGGAACATTCAAAATTTAAAAAATTTATTTTTTCATTTTTTAAAATACATGGGTTAAAACCCATCATTTTGAATTTTCAAAAGTTTTCCCCAAATTTAATAGCCGCAGGCTACAAAAAATTTTGAAGAAAACTTGGCAAAATGCACTAAATTTTGTCGATTTGTAACAGGAGTACAGAAGTGAGAAAAGGTAAGTCAAAACTTTTGGCGGGAATAAAAGAAAAGGTTTGCACGTTAATACGCTTAGACAAAATAAAAGCCCACCTGACTCTTGCTCTTGCTCTCGCTCTCGCAATTAAAATCTATTAAAAGTCGGGTTACAATAAAGACTCTTTATTTTATACAATCATTTTTACATTTTCTTCTACAGACTTTAAATAAATAAACAACAGGTGTTAGAAATAAACAAGAAATAACTTCAGAGTAATCTTTAAACAATCCAAGAAATTTAAGATTCAAATAACATTGATCTTCAAAGAGATAAATTCATTAACAAAATTTATCTTTGGATTGTTTAAAGGTACCTTTGATAATAAAAAAAAACAAATTAAAATTACAAATAGATTTCAAATAAAATTACTGTTCAAATTACAAAAACTAGACTCGGGTCTTTTTCAATTTCAGTAAATATAACACCGACACACAAAGACACAAATAGTTTCAAAAAACAACTTACTAACTAACAATAAAATAAATATAAGTAAAATAAGTACGACTACAGAAACTCAATTTTAAATTCAATTTTGAAAATGTGCTATAGAAATGGTTATCCTTCTTAAGCATAGATGATCTCTTCAATTGGTGTTTCTTGCACGATAAGTCTAAGGATTCTCGTCTCACGATTTTGGAAACGTCAATGAAGTGGTACACTGCTTCTATGGAGACATTGGAGTAACCCATGCGAGAAAAGATCTTCGGAAGAGTTGACCCAAAGTGCCAGCTGAAAACATTTTAATCAAATAAATTCCAATAATACACTATCATTCCTTGAATGTTTTGGACTCTTAAATTTAGAATAAAATCAGTGATGTAAAAAATAATTGCCACTGTCTATTTGCTTAAAAAATTACAAAAAAACCTTAATTATTAAAGAAATAGAAAAAGTGTTATCTAATAAAATGCAAGGGTTCTAATTAAGCCAAAATCAAAGCAATTAATTTAATTTTAAACCCAACTTAGTAGAACAATAACAAGTTACAAAGTTACTTCTAAAAGTGCATTCATTTTTAATTATTTATAAATAACAACTCATTAATTAATCAAACATAAAAACCACAAATTTCCAACTACTTAAAATCCATGTTTTCCCAAAGCTCTGGAATAGCACGCCTATGGTTTCTTATGCCTATCTGAAGCCAAAGAGGCTGCCAAATCCGAATATGTATAGTTTTTAAATATTGGTCCACAAATAACGGCGCTACAATTTTTTTAAAGTTCAAAATCGTGCCAAAATAAGCCTCTAAAATTGCAATTTTTTATGTTCGAAAAATTAACGTCGCACCCTATACATATTATACATGTATCTTATGTAAAAAAGCCTCAGGATTCCGAATCCGTGTCGTTTGTAATGATTGGATCGAAAATAAAGGCGCTACGATTTTTTTTGTGAATCAAAAGGTACGTTTCTTATTCATTTAATTTGTATCGAAAATTTTTCTTTTAGAGGGGAAGCGCGGAGAAATGACACCGGTTATAGTTAGTAGGGGTACGTAGGAACATCCCCTTGCAATATAAAGCAATTCTATTTTTTTCATTTTTTATCCAAAATACATGGGTTAAAACCCATCGATTTTGAATTTTCAAAACGTTTTCCCAAAGCTCTGGAATAGCACGCCTATGGTTTCTTATGCCTATCTGAAGCCAAAGAGGCTGCCAAATCCGAATATGTATAGTTTTTAAATATTGGTCCACAAATAACGGCGCTACAATTTTTTTTAAGTTCAAAATCGTGCCAAAATGAGCCTCTAAAATTGCAATTTTTTATGTTCGAAAAATTAACGTCGCACCCTATACATATTATACATGTATCTTATGTAAAAAAGCCTCAGGATTCCGAATCCGTGTCGTTTGTAATGATTGGATCGAAAATAAAGGCGCTACGATTTTTTTTGTGAATCAAGGAATACGTTTTTTATTCATTTCATTTGTATCGAAAATTTTTCTTTTAGAGGGGAAGCGCGGAGAAATGACACCGGTTATAGTTAGTAGGGGTACGTAGGAACATCCCCTTGCAATATAAAGCAATTCTATTTTTTTCATTTTTTATCCAAAATACATGGGTTAAAACCCATCGATTTTGAATTTTCAAAACGTTTTCCCAAAGCTCTGGAATAGCACGCCTATGGTTTCTTATGCCTATCTGAAGCCAAAGAGGCTGCCAAATCCGAATATGTATAGTTTTTAAATATTGGTCCACAAATAACGGCGCTACAATTTTTTTAAAGTTCAAAATCGTGCCAAAATGAGCCTCTAAAATTGCAATTTTTTATGTTCGAAAAATTAACGTCGCACCCTATACATATTATACATGTATCTTATGTAAAAAAGCCTCAGGATTCCGAATCCGGGTCGTTTGTAATGATTGGATCGAAAATAAAGGCGCTACGATTTTTTTTGTGAATCAAAAGGTACGTTTCTTATTCATTTAATTTGTATCGAAAATTTTTCTTTTAGAGGGGAAGCGCGGAGAAATAACACCGGTTATAGTTAGTAGGGGTACGTAGGAACATCCCCTTGCAATATAAAGCAATTCTATTTTTTTCATTTTTTATCCAAAATACATGGGTTAAAACCCATCGATTTTGAATTTTCAAAACGTTTTCCCAAAGCTCTGGAATAGCACGCCTATGGTTTCTTATGCCTATCTGAAGCCAAAGAGGCTGCCAAATCCGAATATGTATAGTTTTTAAATATTGGTCCACAAATAACGGCGCTACAATTTTTTTAAAGTTCAAAATCGTGCCAAAATGAGCCTCTAAAATTGCAATTTTTTATGTTCGAAAAATTAACGTCGCACCCTATACATATTATACATGTATCTTATGTAAAAAAGCCTCAGGATTCCGAATCCGTGTCGTTTGTAATGATTGGATCGAAAATAAAGGCGCTACGATTTTTTTTGTGAATCAAGGGCGTTTTAATTTATTAAAATATGACGTGTTAATTGTAAACAATCCCTAAAACAATTTAAAAAGGCTCATACAAATAAACAAAAATAATATCTTTAAATTACGAAGTGTGCAGTTCATTCCCAAAAAAAAAATGCCGTTTTAATTTCAAATTCTCCAGTATTTTACAAGTCCTAAAATCCTATTCAAAATAAATTTAAAAAAACCCATCTAAAAGCGCTTCAGTCAATCACAGATGACCTAGGAATCTCTGCAAACCTATCAAATTCCCAAAACAACCCTCAAATTGCATTAAAGCTTATTGCGCAGTATATATTTATATGAACCCTTCAGTATCTGGTATTGGTTTTAGAACAATTGCGCGAAATAAAATTGTGCTATCAAATGAGATAACCTCAAACGCAATATTATATAAAAATACAAGAGACACAAATTCCAAGTTAAAAACAATGCAAAATGGTAAAATTCAAAAATCCTACCTTACACTCCTTCCGATGTACTACATATAACTACGGCTTCCTCTTTACACACCCCCAAATCTTTCAGAGCTTCAAACAGATTTTCCTCCTGTTTCATGGATTAGAATGACTCCTTTGAGAACGATGAAGACCAATTCTCATTAGGGATTAGGTTTTATATTCTCACTGTAAGTGTTTTACAAGTTTAACAACTGACGACACAATTAAGACTGGTATTTATTAGATTTAAAAGAACTTATACCTGTTGATTGGCTGCAGGATTCTAATGGGACCTTTGATTTCTTTTTAATTCAGGATTTTATTTTATAAGGTCTCCCAAACAGTAACATCTAAAAAAATAAAAAGAAACATGAATCAAGAGGATTATAAAAAATGTAAGTTTGTTTAGTGTTGAAATTATTCAAGTTATTGTGATTATGTTTGTGTAATTAGATGTTTATAGTAATTTAATGTCACCTTGTGAAGAAACAGTTTTATACGTACACTTAGTTAAAGTAGAAACTCTTTTATTAACTGGGTAACATAACTTTAATAACAGTTGAAGGAATTAATGGTTTTCAACAGGATCCTCATGAATTATGGATGGAATCGTTAGGCCATACATACTTGTAGGATACTCTATTTCTATTCAACAATTAAACAATCACAGATGTTATTATATATCAAACTCAGGTTCAAATAAGTTTTAAGATGTTATTGTTGGTTGTAAATAGTACTAGTCCAACGATGAACTCAAAACTAGTATAATGTTAAAAACACTCACCGATTGTAACGTTTATTAATTAACTTAAACTTTTATTATCTTCAATTTTATTCATTTAAATAAAACTTTGCGGAGTCGAATTTCTTAAGCTTACGCTTTCGAATATTCTGTTATCCTTCTCATCAAAATTTATTTCTTTGCTTTCTTTCTTTCTTTTCTTTCAATTAGCTTTGACCCGCAGATTTAATCACAATTAAGTGAGCGTCTGTCTTTCGACCAGTCTTTGCTTTAATCTTTAGAAAATATTTGACCTGGATTTAGAACTTTAATCACATTTAAGTGAGTTTTCCATTGGTCTGTCCCTTTTGCATAGAGTTTGGGTATAGGTCGAGAATTCGACTTCTAGCCCTCTTTCTGCTCCGAGTTGTATACACACTTTGTACACCATTCAACAAATAAGTTAGAGAACCTTTTGTTTTAAGGTATGCGGCGTGTTCTCACTTTATGCGACGTAATTGAGCTTTCCGACTGCTAATGCTATAGATTGACAAAATCTGTTTTGCTTTAATTACTTGTTTTATGAATGTCTTTGCATATTCGCAGATTGCACCTCTTCCCACATTGTTGTATCCAGTAGTTGGAACTGAGACTTGTACAGCTACTCCTATTTCTGGAACAGCTAAAGCCAATATTCCTCCTAAATCAGATATTTCAACAATTGTATCTAGTGGTCTGCTTGCGGACTTCCTAAAACGTAAGCGTTTGCTTGGTGATGTCTGAATCTCATCCTCAACCATTTGCATATCATAAAGCTGGTTTCCATACTCCTCCTCTATCTCTGTTGAGATGGAGCCGGTTTCATCGTCTGCATCTGATAAGTGACTTGAATCGTCAGTCAAGTCTGAAATCATGCTGTTGTCATCTCCGTTCAGAATAGCTCTTCCAACGGAATTCAAACTTCGCATTGCTTCGCGTGGACCTTCGCTAGATAAACCAGCGGCCCATCGTGTAATTACAAACAATACCTAAAAAAACAAAACTTATTAAATAAATGGCAATAAAGACTAATAAATAGTTAAATAACCATGTTATAAGTCAGAAGAATTGTTTAATAATATTATTCAATTTAATTTATAGCAAACATCACTTCTGCGATGATTTTTTTAATGAATGTTACATGTAAAACTCAGTCCTTTTGTTCAATAAAGAAGTATTGCACTGAAACATCTGTGTAGCTTTAATAATGATAATACCTACATAATAACACATATCAGCTCCTCGGAATAGCTCAACAGGTCGATTAAACGTTGTAGAAACTTCAGATCTTGTATCTAGCGTGTAATTGTGGAAATCTCATGGATGTTGCATAAAGACCATCACCTAAAAATAAAGAAGCATTAGTATTGTTACAACAAACATTTATATAGGTTTGTAGAAACATAAAACTCTGATTTCTGTTCAAAAGATAAGGGTTGGTACCCGAATCTACAATTCACACCATCAACCATCGTAAATGTGCACAACAGCTAAATGTAAAGTCTTAAACGAAATATAGAATACAGAAAATGATAATAAACTTACAAATAAAATCAGATATTATGTTACATCGGTTAGATCATCTCATGGCTCTTATAAGCACATATTAGAATTATTACTCCTGTGGATCTCCCAACGAAAATTATTATTCCCACGACAAATATATGTATTAAACTATAAATTTACACCAATGTTTAACACCAAGCACTATTATTAATAACATTTTCCATCGAAATTAGAATCACTAATAAAAAGAGGCAGCCATTTGTAAAAACTTAACAGAATAACGTACCGCCATCTAACGCCAAAGACTTCAACTGTTCACGACTGCCGCGAAGTTTTTAAAATTTTAATTTCGAAAATTCAAGCTTAAATCTACTAATTATGAATAGTGTTTAATAATTTATAAAGTGACTACCAAAATGTGTAATTAAATACATTGTCATAGATGTCAGTTCAAAATTATAATTAATTTCTTTAATTTAGCAAAACGATAAACTCAAAACTAGAATAAAGTTAAAAACACTCACCAATAGTGAAAAACGAAATAATTCCTGGACCAAATCAGCATTTGTAAGGCTTCCAGGGGTTTCCTTATTTCCTATTCAGTGCACTAGAATACCTAAAAAAACATAACTTATTAAATAAATCGCAATAAAGACTAATAAACAGTTAAATAACAATGTTATAAGTCAGAGGAATTGTTTAATAATATTATTCGATTTAATTTAGAGCAAACATTACTTCTGCGATGATTTTTTTAATGAACGTTACATGTAAAACTAAGTCTTTTTATTCAATAAAAAAGAATGGCACTGAAACATCTATGTAGCTTTAATAATGATAATACAGTAAAACCTGGTTAAACGGGACCCTCTATATACCGGAAACCTGTACAAACAAAAAAAAAATTTCGGAACGAACATAATTGTTATGTAAAATAATACTCTAAACCGGAAACTTGCTTAACGCGGAAATGGAATGATTTTCTTGCACCGTTGGCGTAAATAACCTGACTAAAACGGAATTATTTTTGCGGCTTCGTATTGGCACATAAGTTCCAGGAACAATTAACTCTAATCTTTCTTCAAGGAAATCTGTCGAATAAAGCAATGTAACGTTATTTCTACCCAACCATTCTTTTGTCGCAGGTATAACTTTTTGGTACTGTACAATGTAGATATTCTTTCTCAGTTTAGTTTTTATAAGTGAGTTGAAGACACCTGTGTGCTTGAATCCTTTTTAAATTTACTTTTTACTCTATTTTTAAAAATGACTTCTAAACATAAGACACTTACATTAGAGAATAAAATTAACCCTCCGTTAGTCACCTGATCTACAATCGTAGACCACCTCCATTGACTTAACATGGTACGATATTTCAGATGACTAACGAAGGGTTAAAGTGATTCAAGAACACGAAAAATATAAACGTTCAGCTAATAGTCCGGTCAAATTAGACATAAAATAGTGGTCAAATAACAAAAATTCCGACAGAGTTAAATTTCGGTTGAGACCTTGGGTACATCATTAGAAATAAAGTGTCAAAAGTCCCCATCAATCCAATGTGTGCTAAAAAAGTTATTCGGGGCCAAGGGTCAAAATTTGACGTTTCTTAGATTTTTTTCGAGAACGGTAAGTTTTATTAAAAAAGTAGTTCAGACAAAAATGATAGATCTTAAAATTATCTACAAAAATGGTCCTTATACTTTTTTTTCTAAGAATCACCATTCGTGAGATATCGGGATTCTACACTAAAGGAAAAATTCCAGTGAACATTAAACATTATTAAAAGATATTGGACGTGAACATTATTATTAATTTATATATATGTATAGAGTTTTATTTTAAATTACTTTTTCCTTATAATCCTTTATAACCCTTTGTAAAACGGAAACCTGTGTAAACGGAAAAAAAATTTAACATTAAAGAATATGTAAATAACTATATTTTTTAGGGTCTTAATAAAAATAAATAATGTTAATGATTGTAGATCAATTTTGGTTATTTTCTATAAAAAATGAATGATATATATGGCGCAAAATCACCAAGGTGGTAAATTCGTGTCGGAGTAAATTAAATTATAGAATTTATTTATTTTAATTGAAATAATGCTTTACAGATTATTCGAATTAACTTATTTAATCAGTACCTCAAAAGATTTTTCCTTAATTTATTGATTGAATATTATTTTTTCGCATTTTATCCCCAAAACGTCATTCCGGGAACGCGTCCCCAAGTCGTTATCTGCTGACAACAACAGTTAAAATACATATTTAAATTTTTTTTTAATGCTTTATAGGTACTTTTTAACAAAGTTAATATTATAATAAAATTATATTTATAAGCTTTTAAGTTGATAGATTATTATTTTTTTTTTAATTAAACTGAAAGTTTGGCGGAAATTTTGTGCGTCATTCCGGGAACGCGACATTTTTTTTAAATAACATTTTTCAGAAAAATGCAAGAGTTAGCGCTACTGGGTAATTATTTAAAGCATATGAGTGCAAGTGGATGCCTCGTGTGTTTTTTATTAAATTTTTGAAATTCTGAGTGGTAAGTGTGTTTTTGTATAAAATTTTTACATCGTACATCAATTAACCGTCATTCCGGGAACGCCGATAATTGTAAAAAAAAACAAAAGTAGGTAAATGAATTTTAATAAAATATTTCTTAAACATTATCATGAGCTTTTACTACATTAACCTCAAAAAATGCCGTTTTAATGACTATTGTCTATTTTTTACGAAGTTTTATACGAAAACGTCATTCCGGGAACGTTCCCGGTCATGACGAGTTCTACACACTGAAGTGATGAAGTCGGCAAGACCAATAGGTATTGGTGTTATTACAGAGTCACCTGATTTACCAGAAATTACAGAATCCATTGAATCTTGTAGCTCTAAAAAAATTGTTAAAAAAGATTTATCTGTTGGTCCTTCTGCTAAATCTACCAGCTTACGAAAATCAAGTCGAATAAATAATAATTCTAATTATTTAAGAGAACGTAGGAGTAGAGTGAATTATTATAAAGAAGTTTATGACTCGTCTTCTTCAGATGAGGAAGAAGATAAAGAAAAACTAAACAACTCGGAAAAAGCTGGCCGCTCTTATGGACATTTTTTATTTTATGTAATTATTCATTTTCAGCTCTGCCCGCTCAGATATCAATTAAAGATAAGATAATTAATGATTAGGACTGGTGTGTAAAGCAAAAATTAAAAAAAAAATATTTTAAAATTTGAAACCCGAAATTTACCACCTTAGTGATTTTGCGCCATATATACGGAAGTATTTAACTGAACTTCTTTTGGTAACTCGAGTTTTTGATATGACGAATTATTTTTGCTGTCCCTTCGACTTCGACTTATCGAGGTTCGACTGTATTTATTTATGCATTAGAATGGACTTTTATTAATAAAAATATAAAAACTTAACTTTTTCTTCAACTTATAAACTATTGAGTCTTTTCTTGAGTAATAAATTTCAATGACACGTGTCAATTACGATACCGAATATTAAGAAAACCTAACAAGAATTTCATTCTTGCCTCCTTATTGAAATACAGTAATCCCTCAAAATTCGCGAGGGTTACGTTCCGAAGAAACCTCGCGAATGTCGAATTCGCGAAAGTTGAATCTATCTTAATGTGGAAATAGGGGGGTTACGTTCCACGATGGTTGATATACGTTCTATATACATACATATTAACAAGTTTTAATAATTATACATACATATTTACAACATTTTTTCAATTAAACTACCATGAATTATTGAAATTAAATAACAATTCAATCAATAACCATAAGCTTACAGCGTTTTCAGTCATTTCTAGTGATGTATTCCGTACTTGGGAAACGATTTACGCACTCACGGAAGATCTAGCAGCGTCACTTTTTTTAATAGATTCTTCATTTTTCCCTATGTAACTCACTGTCGACTCGTTTATTTTAAATAGTCGTCCGACGGCTGACGCACTAACCCCAGCACGATTAATTTTTTCCGATAGAACTATCACTATTTTCTTACGTTTCGGTAAACATGATATTTTAAAAAAAGTTCTAGGGTGTTACTCAAGCGAAACCGAATTGAAAACTAAAAAATCGGTTAGGGAAGCATAGCGGGGAGGGCTGTTCGTTGTTCTAGGAATCATTCGACTCCTAGGACAAAAACAAACACGAGATATGTAATTATTACTGGGAATTAATGGGAAATGTTGACACAACTGCACAACTGAAAAATACATTATGTACAAAAATCCAAGAAACTTTTTTTTATGGATTCGCGAATAAGCGAGTGCAGCTCGCGAAAGTCGAATTTTTGCCGCATTTTAAAAATCGCGAATAAGCGAAACTCGCGAAAGTCCAGTTCGCGAATGTTGAGGGATTACTGTACAAATAAACTTCAAGGCAATTTCTGAATCATTCGCAATAATTTAGAGCAATAAATTACACGCAAAATTAATTGAATAATTTTAATCGTTCCCTCTCACTTGCATTTACAAGATTACCCTATCTTTTCGCTCCCTTCCACTCATTGGTATGGTCAATACATTTTTCGAGTATAAAATCGATATTTACTAAATGAAATTAAAATTTTTGATTTTAAGGAGCGCACGGTAAATTATACTGATGTAATAAATACGAGGATGTGCGCATTCGAGCGAAAAGTGGCACATTTCCGAGCGAGGGAGGCAAATGAAGCGCGACGCGGAGCGGCGCGCTTCATTTTCCCGAGATCGGAATGTGCCACTTTGAGCTCGAATGTGCACACTCGGTTTTAAACGTGATTTGCAATAATTTTGGTGACAAAAAAATTATGAATAATTTTTTATCGTTTCCTCTCAGTCGTACTTATGCTTTCGTTGTATCTTTTCGCTCTCTTCCACTCATTGCTATGGTAAAATACGTTTTTCAAACATATAATCGATATTAACTAAATTAAATTAAATTTCTTGATTGTAAAGAAAGTTTGATTTAGAAAATGCAATGAATGCGATGATGTGCGCATTCGAGCGAAAAGTGGCACATTTCCGAGCGAGGGAGGCAAATGGAGCGCGACGCGGAGCGGCGCGCTTCATTTTCCCGAGATCGGAAATGTGCCACTTTGAGCTCGAATGTGCACACTCGGTTTTAAACGTGATTTGCAATAATTTTGGTGACAAAAAAATTATGAATAATTTTTTATCGTTTCCTCTCAGTCGTACTTATGCTTTCGTTGTATCTTTTCGCTCTCTTCCACTCATTGCTATGGTAAAAATACGATTTTCGAACATATAATCGATATTTACTGAAATAAATTGAAATTTGTTGATTGTAAAGAAAGGTTAATTTAGAAAATTCAATAAATACGAAGATGTGCGCATTCGAGCGAAAAGTGGCACATTTCCGAGCGAGGGAGGCAAATGGAGCGCGACGCGGAGCGGCGCGCTTCATTTTCCCGAGATCGGAAATGTGCCACTTTCGCTCGAATGTGCACACTCGGCTTTAAACGTGATTTGCAATAATTTTGGCGACAAAAAAATTAATCTATATTTTTTTATCGTTCCCTCTCACTCGTACTTATGCTTTTGTTGTATCTTTTCGCTCGCTTCCACTCATTGCTATGGTAGAAATACGTTTTTCGAACATATAATCGATATTTACTGAATTAAATTAAATTTGTTGATTGTAAACAAAGTTTAAATTAACAAAAAAAAAATTGTTCACCTAGTACACGGAAGGTTAACATTTGCATTCGCCAAAATCAGTTTTAATCGTGTATTTTGATTTTTCAATTATGTGTCTTGGGCCCCAAAAAAAAATTCACCGCGTATATTGTTTCGGAAATCGATTATAAAACAACATTTAAATATGAAGGTTTTCGTAGTACCGCCACCATGGAAAGTTGAATTAATTTTCCACCCACTTAAGAATTTAAAAATTGGTTGTAAGTCGAGAGAAACTTTCAGTCAATACATGAAAGTCAATTTGTCTAACAAAATAGTGTTTTTAGATTGTATGTACGGTTTTCTCAAGCCATTTTTCACCTTTTGTGTTCGCATTATTAATTGCAATTAACTCTTCGTCGTGTTCGGCTAAAAATAATTAAAAAAAAAAAAAAACTACTCACCGGAGATATAAAAATAACACAATTTTTAGACGCAACCCCCGTTAAGGAGCCATTATTAAATTTAATGCAATTGGGCACCCTTAAAAGCGCAATAAAATCGGGTCGAAATCGAGCACCTCTCGGCTCGCCACCACGACACGTAATGCCAAAATATTTATGCGTTACGAATTTCGAAAGTTGCACACGTGCACTAAACTGATAACGATAAAACTTGCTTATGTTTACCTTGAAGTAGTTTCTACAATCGAAAAATCAATAAACACTTTGAAAATTACAACAAGTGCTTTAGTAAAGTAATCGTTTTTTAAAAG
Source organism: Sinopyrophorus schimmeli (assembly GCA_036325965.1). Lineage (NCBI taxonomy): Eukaryota > Metazoa > Arthropoda > Insecta > Coleoptera > Elateridae > Sinopyrophorus > Sinopyrophorus schimmeli. Next base: position 2,276,496 of record JARFIZ010000068.1, read on the forward strand.
AGATTTTAAAAGAATCAAGAGTGCCCTAAAATATTCAAAAACGTCCCGACGATAGTTTTCTAAGTTGTACCCATTAGAGCTTTAAGCCCCATTCACAATAATCAAATTATTTTTTTCAAATTGGCCAATTAATAAATTATTTTAATCGAGAAGCAAATCTCTCCTTTTAAATCCTTGTAGAGGACCTTTTCCAGATCGCAATGGTAACGGTCGTAAGCTTTTCCGAACTTAAAGTCTAAAGTACCTGGGCTTGTCACAAAGTCAAATTTTAATTTCTAAATGTTATGCCATAAGGCTCGAAGGCGGTCCTGGTTTTCGGAGCAAGTTTAAGTAAGTATTAGGACGGACGCCCCAAATACAATAAAATATTTAACAAAATCATATGGACAGAACAAGCGTACAAATAGGGCGTATTCGAATTATCAAAAAAAAGGCGAGTTTAATACTTTTCTGTGTATAGTATATCGTCAAGTAAATTTAACTTTTAAAATCGCAAAAGAAAAAACGTTTGAACAACGACTGCAATAAATTTCTCAGTGGTGCACCAAAATGCCAAACACCTTGTATATAATTTTTTTTATGGTCTCTAAAACAAAACCCCAATAATTTGCTTTAATTTTACAAAGTAAGCGTCAATTCCAAATTAATTACGTGCAAACGCAAATTCCATTATAAAGGGTGTTTCGAATTAAAACGGAACATATTAAGATTTTCAAAAATTGCCAAAAACGATCGTTACGAGGCTTTGTAATGATTTATAAGAGATTATTATTACAAACCGATAAACACGAATTACATTCACCTTAAGAACTATGCCAGGCCATATCCGTCCATCCGAGAACTGGTCTACCAATGCACATCCGCTGGTAAAATTACAAACTCTTAGTTTTCAATTCCCAAGGAATATGCTTAGGTGTTTGCGTTTATTAGAATCCGCTTAGGCATATCCGCCCATTACTGTTGACGCTTATGTTTTTTCTCTTATATAAGACCAATTTGTAATTTAGGAGTTAGTCAGCTAAAGTATTCATTAAGTTAGCTAAAGATAGTGATTAAGTACGTAATAAGTATTTGTAGCTTAAAAATACCACACGGAGAAAAAATATCGTTATAACAACTATCTAACGTAAACTCAAAGGCACCTATTTATGATATCCTTATAATAACTATCCGTATCCCTATTAGAGCTATCCGTAGTATAGTTATTTTTCACAGGGATACGCCCTATTGCTAAATTAGCCAATCGAATCGTTGTTCTGACGAAATGTCACTTTGAATATCCGCAATAAGGAACTTCTGGATAGCTAAATTAGCTATACGGCGTATCCCTGTGAAAGGTATACTACGTATAGCTAAAATAGCGACACGGATAGTTATTATAAGGATATTTTTTTCTCCGTGCAGATAAATAAATAAATATATTTTACGGAGTCTTTTTAAGTGAAACTTAAAATATAGTGTTAATAAAGCACGAGAAATATAATTCACGTGTGCCTATTTAAAAACTCAAATGCACGATTCCGGAAAGCGCGATAACGTTAACTTGCAAATGGCCGAAAGCGCTACGTCGAACATAAGAAAATAAATTTTGGGTCTCGCAACTAATATTTTCGAAAGCCATTACGACCAAAAAAGCCGAGATTTTTGAGAAAGGTGGCGTAGAGATTTTTAAAGTATTATTTGTGACTTAACAAAAACGACAAAACAGAATAATTAAAAATAAGCTTACAATTCAGATTTATATACAGGGTGTACTTCGGAGAGTTCCAAAACCTTTTGGTAAACACTATTCTGTTCCACACAAAGACTAATTAGTCAAAATCAAAGTTTTCTACGACGTTCTTAACACTTCCACTTGCGATTCACAAGTGGGGTGCGGGGGAGAGATGTATGCCGTCTGCAAGATTATCCGTTTATTTCAGTTAAATACGATTAAGAAACTTTCTAAAAACGGCCGTACCGATGTTTTATAATTATTTATAATTTTGTGCACACCCAAAAACAATTAATGCAACTAATTTAAATAAACTGCAAAATATGTGAATACAAAAATATGACAAAACGGCCGTTCTTATGCTTTATAATTGTTTATTGGTAATTGATATAAACCAGAAAAATATTGAAAAAATTCCAGCTGAGCTCTGACACACAAATTATTTGTTTTCAATTGGATTTGTTAAAGTCAAACTGGAATATATGAGATTACAAAATATGACAAAACGGCCGTTCTTATGCTTTATAATTGTTTATTGGTAATTGATATAAACCAGAAAAATATTGAAAAAATTCCAGCTGAGCTCTGACACACAAATTATTTGTTTTCAATTGGATTTGTTAAAGTCAAACTGGAATATATGAGATTACAAAAATATGACAAAACGGCCGTTCTTATGCTTTATAATTGTTTATTGGTAATTGATATAAACCAGAAAAATATTGAAAAAATTCCAGCTGAGCTCTGACACACAAATTATTTGTTTTCAATTGGATTTGTTAAAGTCAAACTGGAATATATGAGATTACAAAAATATGACAAAACGGCCGTTCTTATGCTTTATAATTGTTTATTGGTAATTGATATAAACCAGAAAAATATTGAAAAATTCCAGCTGAGCTCTGACACACAAATTATTTGTTTTCAATTGGATTTGTTAAAGTCAAACTGGAATATATGAGATTACAAAAATATGACAAAACGGCCGTTCTTATGCTTTATAATTGTTTATTGGTAATTGATATAAACCAGAAAAATATTGAAAAATTCCAGCTGAGCTCTGACACACAAATTATTTGTTTTCAATTGGATTTGTTAAAGTCAAACTGGAATATATGAGATTACAAAAATATGACAAAACGGCCGTTCTTATGCTTTATAATTGTTTATTGGTAATTGATATAAACCAGAAAAATATTGAAAAAATTCCAGCTGAGCTCTGACACACAAATTATTTGTTTTCAATTGGATTTGTTAAAGTCAAACTGGAATATATGAGATTACAAAAATATGACAAAACGGCCGTTCTTATGCTTTATAATTGTTTATTGGTAATTGATATAAACCAGAAAAATATTGAAAAAATTCCAGCTGAGCTCTGACACACAAATTATTTGTTTTCAATTGGATTTGTTAAAGTCAAACTGGAATATATGAGATTACAAAAATATGACAAAACGGCCGTTCTTATGCTTTATAATTGTTTATTGGTAATTGATATAAACCAGAAAAATATTGAAAAATTCCAGCTGAGCTCTGACACACAAATTATTTGTTTTCAATTGGATTTGTTAAAGTCAAACTGGAATATATGAGATTACAAAATATGACAAAACGGCCGTTCTTATGCTTTATAATTGTTTATTGGTAATTGATATAAACCAGAAAATATTGAAAAATTCCAGCTGAGCTCTGACACACAAATTATTTGTTTTCAATTGGATTTGTTAAAGTCAAACTGGAATATATGAGATTACAAAAATATGACAAAACGGCCGTTCTTATGCTTTATAATTGTTTATTGGTAATTGATATAAACCAGAAAAATATTGAAAAAATTCCAGCTGAGCTCTGACACACAAATTATTTGTTTTCAATTGGATTTGTTAAAGTCAAACTGGAATATATGAGATTACAAAAATATGACAAAACGGCCGTTCTTATGCTTTATAATTGTTTATTGGTAATTGCTATAAACCAGAAAAATAAATAAATAAATAAAGTCTGCTTTATTCTAAACTTTTTGATTATAAATTTTTGTGCACAAGTAAAAGTACAATATTATTTTATTAAACGTAAAAATCAGCGCTTAAAAAACAGAATAATGACAATATAAAAAATAAAATATTGTAACTTTCAAATTCTAATAAGATATTTTATTGTCAAAAATTGAGCGTTCGATGTAATGTAAGATTGGTCCTCTAACTTTCAGAACTTTAACTTCCAATGTTTAAAGTTGCATGGCCATTCTCTTTTGATGGGCCCTGTACAGTTAAACTTTATTCTATTCAACGCCCTCTAAACCACTTATAGTAATCGAGCTATTGCAAGAGACAAAATCTGGTGCTGCATGGTTGAAAAAAAATTCAAGGTTGATTTGGGTAAGGTCACTTGGAATAGCTCGATCACTATAAGTGGTTTAGAGGGTGTTGAATAGAATAAGGTTTAACTGTACATACGTGCACATTCGAGCAAAAAGTGCATATTTTTCCGAAATCTAATTGTACACCCGTGCTTCGATCAAAACCCTACACCTATTCCACGATATATACGCTTCTTGTTGAAAACTATATAAAAAATACATTTTTGCTATACATGTGTGTTTTTAATTATTTTTTAAAACACTTCGTTAAATGACAATAATATTATAGCGAAAAAAAGACATTCTTACTATTTTTATACCAATAGTCCAGCTATACGTAAGTTCTGCAACATAACACGTAAGTGTATTTAATCCAGTACGCCAAAGAAGTATTACTTCTAATACGCGTACATAAGTCCACGCACTGTTTTTTTTTTGTTTGATCTTATTTTTAAGTGGTAACATCGAAGGATTTCATATTTTCGAACAATAAGCGAGCGAGAAATTTTTCAAGTTTAAAAAGTGGCTTCCTTTCTAAGCACAATTTTTTCAAAAATTTGATTAACAACCCTTATTATTATTCGACATTATTTTATAAAACTTTTTCAAAAAAACCTTGTAACGAAATTTATTTTTTTTCAGAAATAATTTTTGAAAAATTAGAAGGCCCCTTTTATGATTTAAGACCGCGGTCTGATAAAAATGGGTTGCCTAATATCGATGAAAATTTAAATCCCACTTTTTTCCAACAACCAATTGTGTTATAAAAAAAATAGAAATGGACCAATGGTAAATAAGAATACAAAGCGACATATTTTATTTTCCCCAAAAACTGATAATATACCGGGTGTCACGAGCTTGTAATTTATAATTCCTAAAGTAATAAAAATTTCAAAAAAAAAACAGTACAAGTATAAAAATGTCTTTAATTTATTGGATCTATGCAATGGCATAAATAAAACTTTTGAAGTACTTCAGGTTTAACCAAAAATCCTGTCAACTTTCTTATATTAAACTGAAGAATATTAATTTTTTTAGATAATTGGATATAGCTCGTCAAGGGCTGTCCAAAAATGACACACCCGGTATGTATTAGGCATTAGTTTTAATAAAACACCGAAAATCTCAAAAGCAATTCACGATCTTCGAAAACGTGTTGTTGAAAATTCAAACAGTGGTAGCTATATGTAGAGAAAATTTTTTTTGTCCCTTAATGTAGGTTTTGCAATTTTTTTTGTTATCAGTTTTGTACACATCAAAATATGTCACCCTGTAGTCCTATCTTCCGTTGATCATTTCCTATTTTTTTTTTACATTTAGTTGGAAAAAAATGGAAATATCTAAATTTTCATCGATATTAGGCAACCCATTTCTCTCTTAAAAAAGAATTAATTTGATGCCGACTTTGTAATTTGGAAAAATTAATTAAAAATGGCGCACAGTGCGTCTCTTTTTGAATTTGATCTTGTTTATCTGATTTAAAAAAAAAACACACCTCGTAGATTCAGTTTTTGAAAAATTGCAACTCACCAAAAAGTAAACATCAACGAAATTGATTCAAAAATTACAGTACCGACCATTCAATTAATCAATTTCCTTAATTAGATGCTCTTCGAACCTTCGCAGGGGTGCCTAAATATTTCCCTTAGTCAAAAAAAAAATCAAAAATTGGATTCGGTATTAATTATGCAAAAAAATAGATAATGTTTGAATTTTAATTTTGAACTTGCCGCCAAATATCAATCAGTCATAAGTGTATGCATGTAAATTGCTACTACCTGAAAAAAACTTACACTGTAATGGCGCAAAACCGTTTAAAATGACGAAAAAGTGGATCATCCTTAACTTGGGAGATCGCTTTCCCGCACTTTTTCGTTAATCAGCCGCAAAAATAATTTAAAAAAAAAAGAGCGAGCGATTTCAAAATAGCTGCAAATATTTCAGTTCGTTATGGCCCAAGGCAGGACCAAAAATAATTTTTATATAACCCTCAGAATTTCACAAAGTCCCCAAATGGTCGTACCATGCAGAGGTAGTACTGTATCAAACTTTTTGTACTGAATGCAGGCCTGTACTTTGAGCTCCGATTGTCAGAAGTGAACTACCTTAATTGAAGGGGCAGGTGGATGAAGGGGCTGTGTCAAAAATGTGGTTTAAAAAAAAAGCAAATTTAACCCTTTTTTAACAGTGGTGCTCCGTAAATGTGGCCCTCTTTATCAAATCGGTTCCTTCTGAAATGTCGATTTTAAGTGTTTATGAAATTCTTTTGCATTTATAAACTTTCAACCCCGATAAACATTTCACAAATGTCTGTTCACCCCCCTTCATCCACTTGCTCTTGCCATTATTTAGTGTCTTTTTAAAAGATTTCGTTTTATTAAAACTTTTCGTGACTGCTTATGTAACGTAATTTCTTTGTTGTAAGGCTTATCACAAAAGCAGGCCTTCAATTAATCAACATTAGGTTTTTAGTTTATCGGTGCACATGTTTTTAAAATTTTCTCAAGTCTTAACTCGTCAAAATAATCAAATAATCAAAATAATACCCCGCAAGGTATCCTACCTTTATGAAGCGATCAAAAGTCCGTCCTTGTAGGTTAGAATGCAATTAAATCTCGTCCGGCCGGCTTCGATCCCCGGACCCATCGCTTGCGGTTGGTCGTAGGCGCCTGCTCCCACTTAAGTCTATGTCACTCGCGCACATCCTCACTCCGTAAAAGTTCCGCGTCGACTGACTTTCGGTGAGGAAAGTCGAGCTCTTCCGAAGTCTGCAACACGAAACGAACAATAGCTGTGAACACTGACATAACGCCGACCAATAGCGTTAAATGTCAAGTGGGTGGAAGAAGGGGCCAAATGACCCCTTTTTCCTCCCAATTTATCTATAGTAGACCAAATGCATTTTCACAACTTCTAGACGCGCTTCGCATAACAAACACCATGACTTCCCACTTGGTCTACTTCAACATTGTAATTACTAACAATTGTAATGAATGCAATTGTGGGTTATTATTAGCATATAATTATGATTGTACACTTTGTTTTCTCTAATTTTTAATATGTAGAACCCAAAATATCCAAACTAACCGTATTTGAATAAGCTCAAATGTCATATGCATTACGATAACCCAAAAAATACATTTAATCTACACAAACACTCACCCCCAAACACAGCAGACTAAACCATCTCACTTAAATCGATCATCAATAATCTTAGAAGTATTGGATTGAAGCTTTTTTTCATATAAATCCAACCACAGAAGTCTTCCTTCACCACACCGGTGTTTTCGAGTTATTCTGTATTGCAATAAGTATGATAATCTAATGCTCTGATTAATCTAAAATAAAGACTTTATAATCTTTGCGATCCTCTGAGAATCCCTGCTTGTATATCGCCATACGACATAAGACTTTAAGTAGAAGAGGTCTCGTGTTTTGCTTCGATAATCAACACCAATCTTTCTAAAATGCAAAAATAAAGAGTGTTTTAATACTAGAAGTTGCCAGCCACTGTTCGAGTTAAAATCTAAATACAGTTCAGAATTAAGGCTATAAATAAATGGGTATCGTAGTCAGAAAGTTGTATGAACACAGGCCGCATATTATAAAAGGGAATAGATCTCATTCTCTGATAAGGGTTGAAAAATAATGCAAAGCGGCGGTCGCAAGCTGTTACATCAGACAAGTACAAACACCCGATACTGCTACATTCTAAACCCTATTATACTTGAATCTATTTTCCACCCAACGATGCTTATCTAAAAACCTTAATTTCTCTCTCCTCTTTTCAACTACAACTTATATTATTAAAAATAACAACAATAAAGACCATTTAATATATCTAAACCCGAATTGCCTTTTATTTAGAACAAATCAATAAACTACATAATGTGGAATTTGAAATATCTCGATGTCTATGTTCAATGGGGTGGTTCTAAAAGGAATTCAATTTAATTTGACTCTAAGTTTTAATTAGAAACTGCTTTAAGGGTTTATATTTATTATTACCAAAATCATTTTGAAAGTCTGGTAATTTTAATTGCTAATTTAATAAAAGTACTCTAAAGTTGTGCTCGCTTCAAAACTTATAACTTGTGTATCGCTTTCAAACAATTACTTGTTTTTTCTTTGACATAATTGGCTTGTACATCATCTTTCTCTTCCAGAAATTATAAAAGTTATTCGGGCTGGCAAGATATTTACCTCGGTAACAGTAATAATTCGATATTTTCTAAATGCTCCATAAATTCCATTTACTTTTATGTTATCTGGAATTATACAGCTCCAAAAATCTGAAATATAATTAAAATAAATCTAGATCTTATCAATTAATGTTATAATATCATTACTCAGCCTAATATATAGTTTGTAAAGCTCCTTTAGTGATATGTATATCTTCAGTATTGTTCAAAATCGTTTAAACAATCTTCTGCTTGTTATATTAGTCATTAATTACTTCTCATTGAATTTTCCATAAGGTTCTATCAAAAAGGGAACTTCTGCTTTGGTCGCAGCTAACGATTTGTAGTATAAAGTAGAGGACAAGTTATTGGGCGCCTGTAAGACTACTGCACATTGTTTAAACCTAAAAATAAATCTCTTTTAGTTAACTAATAAAACTATTAAGCTAAAATTATTTAAAATAATAACAATTTCATAAACATATACAAAAGATGTAACATAACCTAAGTTAAAACACAATTTTAATGTTAGTGAAAAAGAATTTACTGTTAATTCATTGCTTATAAATATTAGTATCATTGATAATAAACAATATACTTTTCATAATTATTTAAACAACAATTACCTATGTATTAAATCTTACAATTCCAGTTGAATAAAAACATTAAAAACTGAATTCTCCTGCCATCTGAGGGGCTAGTTGCTCCATAAAAATATTCAAATTTAAATAATTTAATCGCTCAAATTGTATTATTAAATCAAACTAATTAAATACATGAAGTCGTTTATCCTATATCAAACCCTAAAACATTTTCTAAATTATAGCCAAATAACTTAAAATCAATCTCATAAATTCTATACAGTTTCTCGATATCACTCAAAGATAATTGTCTCAAATAATGTCTTAATTTCTCCGATGTATGACTCGGTTTCGAGTGCGGAAATGATACAGGAGGAGCATTAACCATTTTAAGTATTACATCCGAGTCCTCCTCGAACTGTTCATATTTTCCTATGAAAGTGTAATTAATTGTACAAGGATGACATAACTTATAAATTGGTTTCCAATGCTCGTTGGCTGTATCATTTTGAATGCCCTCAGTAATTAAATATTGTACAAACTCTCTGAATGTAACATTATCTCCATTTTTTAAATCATCCTCTGTTGCATTAAATCGATAATTCTTAACTATGTATTTACCAATTCTTGACTAAAAAAGAACCAATGTTAAATAAAAGAACAAATAACATCTGAAATACTTACACAATTAAAAATAAGTAATACAAACAAGAGACTATAAAAATAGATCTGCATCCATCGATTTTAAAGGTAATTAAGCATGTCTGCATAAGAATTTAAAGCTACCTATAATTACCCAAGCATAGATTGATAAAAATATAACTCACAACCCTTTGAATTGTACAAAATAAGTAAACCAACCTGAAATATCTGGCACTTGGTAAAGTGCCTTCTAATTTATTTCTATAGCCGATAGCAACCTTTCAAAAGGTTGCCGTACCATAAGAAAACTAATGTAGTTATTTAAATAATACTCGGCATCGATTGGGTGAAGATCAGATAATTTCGTCAATGAATTATTAGAATGGACTACATTAGCTGGAATATCCATTAAATTGGTAACGTTGGATCGTTGAGTTAGCACCATTAAAACCCTTTTCCAATTTGTACAAGCAACCTAAAACATATCTCATTAAATCTTTAAAATAAAAATAATCAATCCTCACTTTGGGAACGTAAAATATAATAATTTATGATCATGATCAACTAAGATATGATCTAATTGATTGAAATTAAATTCATTATTATTAGATAATCCTAAATTTGCACATCCAGACATTAAAACTTCTTGTCTTGAAATCTGTTCAAACCAAGGATATGTAAGAATACCTAAAATCAATTCTATAATGCCAATTCAACAATTAACTAAAAATTACCTATACTATAATTTAAATAAACGACACAGCAGAAAAGTAATTTACACAAATCTACCATGATTCTAAAGAAATGCTAATAACGATCATTTTTCCTCAATCTTTTAACAAATCTTATTTCAGACTTGTTCTTAACGCCATAACTCTCAACTAACTCGTTATTATCCTTCATCACTTGCAGATCGTGTTGTAAATAAAAAGTTTTCCAAATATAATTCCAAGAGATCTTTGTTTTACTTCTCATACGTTGTTGTCTTAAATTAAAGTGTCTCTGAATCGCCTTCTTTAAATCCCTCACTGTTGTTCCTTGTTGCGGAATCTAAAAGGCATAAATCGTAATAAAAAAAAATTGTAATCTTAGAGGGTGCTGTAGTAAACTTACAACCACTGCTAACTTGGTTTCCAAGTGCCTTAGCACATAAACTGTGATCGATTGCCCTTGTAGGATAGCAATCTGAGAGTTCACTTCCTCGTTCGTTACATCTCCTGGCAAATCTGACAGCAAAGGATCGGCAGCTAACAATCTTCTCAAAGTACTGTGAGTTATTTCGCACAAATCTTCGTGATTTAGATTTTCGATTTCCTCATCCAGTGTGGTTGAATTACTGACCATTTTAACTAAGACACAGGCATTAGGAATGTAGCTTTCAAACTCAACCAATTTCTTTGAGTTACCAATAAATTACATTAAAAGATATATCTGATTTACGTATTCTACAAACAAAAGAATTTAATTTAAATAAATATTTGTATTAGATTAAAAGTAACTTGCACAAATTATTTAATAAACGTATACAATTCATGGGAATTAATTTTAGGTTAGAATAACGAGAGAAACTACATTAAAGCACGTTTACATTAAATGACATGTGTTAGAAGGAGATGGGAGAACTGAAAACGTAATGTTGTTTTTGACTTAATTGTTACCCAGCAAATGGGCTGTTGTGATTGGTCCACATTAAACCGGGAATTATAAGACTTTTAATAAATTAAGGGTTAAACAGAGATAATTTAATAAATGGCTATGTATTACAAAAAATAGTATTTTATTGAAAAAAAGTGCAAAAAGGTTCAGGTCTAACTGTATTGATAAGGCTGTTACTGCAATCCCACTCCCAGGCGCGATCCCACTACTGCTCGACACGGGGACTTTTGGCTGCTGAGTTTCCCCCCTGGCCCGGTACGCCCCTCCTTAACCAACCTGGCTATCCCGGATTCCTCCGGGACACCCATATTGATGCCGAGCTTAGTGTGGACACCCAGTCAACGTGGTAATTACAGCACCAGGGCTCCAAATCTCAAGCCATCCTCTGAACCCGACCCCCAAGCAGCTAGGTTACAGGAGTGCGCCACACTCCCAGTCGAAAGATTACGCTTACTTGCTGTTTTATTAAGTTATTGTAATAGTACTTTTTATTATTAATTTCTACATTAAACTCTACAAAACACTGCGTTATCACATTAATTTTTACTTTAAGTGTTAATCACAATTATGATACCTCTTAAATTTCTGTTGTACTAGATTTGTTAGAATTAAATTTACAGTGAAGAGGCAAATACTTATTTACCAGATACTTATCTGGTAATTCTTTTCAAATTAATTATTTTTCTTGTACTACTAAACTCTGGAATTAATAACAAAGACAGGGAGTGCGAAGAAATATGGAGAAGTTGTGCTCTGGATCTTTTAAATTAAAAGAGAACAACTTTATTAAAAGTTTTAAAACTACAAAAACATAATAAAAGAACAGATCTAATAATGTGATTGTATATATGACATAAATTAATTAAAAGTACAAACATATAGCAATAATGTTTATTTCAATTTAAATAAATCAAGTAAAGTGCATGCAAGCGCCATCCATGAACACTGTGTTGCACTAAAACAATAACGATGAATTTTTAATCCAATTTTGTTCAATTTATTTATTATATTTATTTTATAGAACTAGAGTACTACAAAATATTGTAAAAGAGTCTCCTATTTACAGATTATTTAGTTTTGAAGTATTTCACAATAACTGTTTCTTCACCATTATGGAAATATATGTATGAAGACAGATATAATTAAAAAAACTTTATAACACAAAATTAAAGTTCATTTTACGTCTAACTAATAACATAAATTATTATAAGAAGTGTGAAACTGGTTAAAATAACTCAGATACCATAACAACTACAGTTTTCAATTTATTTCGAATTTAAGTAAGGAAAGTGCATGCATATGCTATCTATAAACTTTGCTACATTACAAGAAAAATAAACTTTTAAACTAGTTTTAAGTAATTTTCATATTAGTCATTTATTATACATTACAAAAGTAGTACACAATGCTTTGAGTGATTTGCAATCACAAGTAATTTAGTTTCAATCTATTTCATGCTTTTTACCTATCCATCGTTTATTACAAAACATTATGCTTTTATTTTAAAATTGTATAAGTGCTTTAATAATTAATAAGATTTGCTGTTTCTTTCCATATATAATAAACTTACTGTAACATCTATTGTTCCATTCATAGATCAACAATTCACTTCTATAAATAATCTTATTCAATGTGTGTCTTCTATCAATTTGCATGTAACATACCTATTTAATTTAAATTCGTTGCTTCCAGAAGAATACATTTGTAACAATAAGCAAGCTTACAACTTGAATTTTCTTCTGAAGTACTGGTTAATGTAAATTAAGCTGTTTTAATAAGTAAAATTGTTGTTATAGTAAAGCTTATGCGTTTCCACCATTGTGACTATAAAACGCTTAAATACTGATTGCCACTTAGCTCAAACTGAACGTATTTAAAACTAAAATAAAGATGAAGAGATGTTTTTTCTTCTTTTGTATACTAAGCTAGAAATTATTCATTTAACCCTCCGTTAGTCACCTGGTCTACAATCGTAGACCACCTCCATTGACTAAACATGGTACGATATTTGAGGTGACTAACGAAGGGTTAAGATAAATAACTCACTTTTGTAAACCATGTTATTCAATGTTTTCGGTCTGTTTACATGAATCATAATTAATCTCCTTAGATCCACAGCTTCCAAATGAATAAATATGTAACACAAAGAAGAGCACTTTTCTGTAGAATATACGAGTAGTCCATCGTTCAACTAATTTATCCATTAATTCCATATAGACTAAACCAAATATAAAAAACTTATGATCAAAATGAAGCTTATACCCCGGGGTTTCTTTCCATATATAGTAAGTCATCATTTAAATGGTTTTAAAGAAGGAAAATAGCATTTTTCTGTAGAGTATGTGAGTAGTCCACCGTTCAACTAATTTATCCATTATTTCCATATAGACTAAACCAAATAAAACAAACTTATAGTCAAAATGAAGCTTATTCCTTAAGGTTTCTTTCCATTTATAGTAAGTCATCATTTAAACAGTTTTAAGGAAAGAAAATAGCACTTTTCTTTAGAGTATGTGAGTAGTCCACCGTTCAACTAAATTATCCATTATTTTCATATAGACTAAACCAAATATAAAAAACTTATAATCAAATTGAAGCTTATTCCTTGGGGTTTCTTTCCATATATAGTAAGTCATCATTTAAATAGTTTTAAGAAAGGAAAATAGCACTTTTCTGTAGAGTATGTGAGTCGTCCACCTTTCAACTAATTTATCCATTATTTCCATATAGACTAAACCAAATAAAACAAACTTATAATCAAAATGAAGCTTAGTCCTTAAGATTTCTTTCCATTTATAGTAAGTCATCATTTAAACAGTTTTAAATGGTAAAATTAGCACTTTTCTGTAAAGTATGTGAGTAGTCCATCGCTCAACTAATTTATCCATTAATTCCATATAGACTAAACCAAATAAAACAAACTTATGATCAAAATGAAGCTTATTCTTTAAGGTTTCTTTCCATTTATAGTAAGTCATCAATTAAACAGTTTTAAATGGTAAAATTAGCACTTTTCTGTAAAGTATGTGAGTAGTTCATCGTTCAACTAATTTATCCATTAATTCCATATAGACTAAACCAAATATAACAAACTTATGATCACAATGGAGCTTATTCCTTGAGGTTTCTTTCCATTTATAGCAAGTCATCATTTAAATAGTTAGAAATGGTTAAATTAGCACTTTTCTGTAAAGTGTGTGAGTAGTCCATCGTTCAACTAATTTATCCATTAATTCTATATAGACTAAACCACAAAAAATATAAAAAACTTATAATGCAATTAAACCTTAATCCTTAGTTGTAAATTCATGTACTGGAAGTCGTCGTTTAATTAGTCTTAAAGAGTCAAATAGTATTCTCTTTTAACCAATGTTAGCTTAACCTAAAAGTCCTTAAATTGTTTAGTTAACTTGACCAAGGTACGTGTAAAAAAAAATGGCAGTGATTTATTTTTAATTCCCAAATAAAACTACTTTCGCCATCTAGTAGAAAAAAGATCAACTGGTGTATCCTTTTTTCAAACCTACCCTACCTTTAGTTTAATTACAGATTTTGTATTTTAGTTTGGCCATCCCCTGATAGATAGCGCATATAGTACTGGTTTGTAACTTAAATAAGTTCAAATATTTTAACGCACAGTTTTCGTTTGACAAGTTTACTTTACTCTTATGCTAACCATATGTTTTGACACTTTTGTTTATTTTTTACAGTTAAAATTTTAACATGGCCGCAATTTTACGAACGTAAAATTTTAAGAACGGTCGTAATATAAAACAATCAAAGCGTTGCTTTTTAATTTCTTGTAATTTATTGAAAGAATAAGCTTTATTTTTCTTGTAGGTTTGTTATATTTAAATCATTCTAGGTGGAAATAATGGACAAATTAGTTGAACGATGGACTATTTTCATACTCAACAGAAAAGTGCTAATTTTCCTCCTTAAAACCAGTTAAATGAAGGCTTACTATATGTGGAAAGAAAGCCCAAAGAATAAGCTCTATTTTGGTTCTAAGTTTGTTATATTTGATTCAGTCTGCTTGGGAATAATCGATAAATTAGCTGAACAATGGGTTATTCACATACTCTACAGAAAAGTGCTAATTTTACCATTTAAAACTGTTTAAATGATCAATTGCTATAAATGGAAAGAAACCTCAAGGAGTAAGCTTCATTTTGATCATAAGTTTATTATATTTGGTTTAGTCTATATGGAATTAATGTAAAATTAGTTGAACGATGGACTACTCACACACTTTACAGAAAATGGCTAATTTCACCATTTCTAACTATTTAAATGATGACTTGTTATAAATGGAAAGAAACCCCAAGGCATAAGCTTCATTTTGATCATAAGTTTTTTATATTTGTTTTAGTATATATGGAAGTAATGGACAAATTAGTTGAACGATGGACTACTCCCATACTCAACAGAAAAGTGCTATTTTTCCTACTTAAAACCAGTTAAATGATGGCTTGCTATACATGGAAAGAAAGCCCAAAGAATAAGCTCTATTTTGGTTCCAAGTTTGGTATATTTGATTCAGTCTGCTTGGATATAATCGACAAATTAGTTGAACAATGGGTTATTCACATACTCTACAGAAAAGTGCTAATTTTACCATTTAAAACTGTTTAAATGATCAATTGC
The DNA here is from genome assembly GCA_036325965.1 of Sinopyrophorus schimmeli. Lineage (NCBI taxonomy): Eukaryota > Metazoa > Arthropoda > Insecta > Coleoptera > Elateridae > Sinopyrophorus > Sinopyrophorus schimmeli. The sequence continues at coordinate 2,292,279 of JARFIZ010000068.1, forward strand.
TATCAATGGAAAGAAACCTCAAGGAATAAGCTTTATTTTGATCATAAGTTTATTATATTTGGTTTAGCCTATATGGAATTAATGGATAAATTAGTTGAACGATGGATTACTCACACACTTTATGAAAATGACTAATTTAACCATTTCTAACTATTTAAATGATGACTTGCTATAAATGGAAAGAAACCCCAAGGCATAAGCTTCATTTTCATCATAAGTTTTATATATTTGTTTTCGTATATATGGAAGTAATGGACAAATTAGTTGAACGATGGACTACTCCCATACTTAACAGAAAATTGCTAATTTTCCTCCTTAAAACCAGTTAAATGATGGCTTGCTATAATATACTTAGAACAACTTATTCGTAAGATTATAGCAAACAATCTTGGCACTTCTGAGCCTAAGCTTAAAATCTAAAAAATAAAACCTAGTTACTGTGGTACTTAATTATAGAGGGACTTTTTTAAGACATTTAGGTAATAGTACACCTACCATGCAGTTAATATGTACTACATGATAAAATGTATCCGAGGTTATGCGAATGAAGTTGGAGAAGCTTTTCAATCTATTGTTGGATCCAAATGGGTAATGGTGATTTATGGAGGTGCCGCAGCTTATGTATTTGCAGATACTATTAGCAAAAGTAAAATAGCCTATCATGTAATGCTTTTCCTAATTGGTATACTACAAAGCTAAATGGTACATGTTGGAGGAGGCTAAGAACGATACAAATCAAAAGAGCAAATTGCATTTTGTACATGTAAGATCCATTATCTAAAACCATAAGCTGTAAAAGTTATAGATGTAGTCCGATTTAAATGGATCGAAGAGTAGTTAGGCGATCTATGATTCCAAATCGAGGGAAATCATTCCAATTAGGAACAACGTTATTTGCTAAAGTTACCAAAGTATTGTCGTATCCAAAAAGGTAATCATTTATAGTCAGATTTAAAATGGGCTTAGAATTTATAATGTTACGGATTTGTGCTACTGCTACTTTTATTAACATTGAATTATCTTGTAGGGATGCTGTTATTCCGTGAAATCTTAACTAGTCTTTTAGAGCTTTAAAAGCCGAAGGCATACAAATAAAGGAATATTTCTGCATTGAAGGGTGTCGATTTTAGGATCTCCGACCCAGAGTTCTGGTTTAAAAGTCAACATTCTTTTCGGGGCAAACGGAATGGTTCTATCTTGATTAAAATTAATGTTTGTACTATAAAGTTGTTCTCTGAAATAATACATATTAATAATTATCTTTATTTTTTAGATTTGATTAATTGATTGGTCTTACTTGTATACACATGGACCTTTTTCTTCTACCTGCAGTTTCTCATCGCCCTTTAAAAATTGCTCAGCATTAGTTACGTTGAAGATGTAAATTTTTGCATGTATATCATAAGGGGGATTTTTCCACAAGAAAAAGGCTACAGAATTGGCCTTTACAGTTGTTGCCTAAAATATATTAATACAAATAGAAAAGCAGAGCATTTTAAAACTGCTTAAAAGCAATTTAAAATTATTTTTCCACATTTTATCATTAAAATTAGACAATTATAAGTTAATGAAATTACAAAAAAACTTACTTGCATTTTTAAAGTACTTAAAAGCCATTATATTCATGATTGTTTATTTGATGATTGTTATGTACTGTTCTAGCAACAGTATATTTAAATAGAAACATAATTAAAGAAAAAAACTTGTTAACATGATACAAAGCTATAATAATAATTGTTCATTTTGTTTGTTGTACCTAATGTACAAGAGCTGCCCGTGTACTTATTTAACCACTTTAATCTTCAATATTTTAATAGATTGGTTCTTGATGATTACAGTTACTTAGAGGAAATAAAAACTACTCTTATCTCTCCCTTTAAGTCGGAAGCTTTTCAAGTGGGATTAAAACCATTTGGACATAATACAACGTAGCTGCCACTGCTTTTTGTTGATTAAACATTGAACCTGTAATTATATTATTATCAGTACAGCACTAGAAACATTATTTATGTTTAAACATTATTTAAACAAGTATTACTTATATAATTCCATGTAATATAATCAAATTATTATAAAGATTTATGGTCCTACAACATGGTTCTTTATGTCTTCTACTCTATTCTCATCAATTAATCTTTAAGGCTTTCTGAAATGTTTCCCAAGCATTATAATATACTTAGAACCATTATTCGTAAGATTATAGGAAAAAATCTTGGCACTTCTGAGCGTAAGCTTAAAATATAGAAAATAAAACCTAGTTACTGTGGTACTTAAGCTGCTGTACTTAACCTGGTGTAAAACCTCATTGTTTTCATTAAAGATACCTCTCTACAAAGCATTTTTCATTTACATTATCTGTTAGTCTTTTCTTATTGTAGAAAATAAAAAATATAACCTAAAATTTTAATTCCATAAAATGATCAAGGTTTAGCAATACTTCTTAAATTAAAATGCCTAATGATATTAATGCTATAGTATAAAAGAATGAAGATATTTATAGAGGGACTTCCTTAAGACATTTAGGTAATAGTACACCTACCATGCAGTTAATATGTACTACATGATAAAATGTATCCGAGGTTATGCAAATGAAGTTGGAGAAGCTTTTCGATCTATTATTGGATCCAAATGGGTAATGGTGACTTATGAAGTTGCCACAGCTTATGTATTTGCAGATACTATTAGCAAAAGTAAAATAGCTGATCATGTAATGCTTTTCTTAATTGGTATACTACAAAGCTAAATGGTACATTTTGCAGGAAGCTAAGAATAATACAAATCAAAAGAGCAAAGCTATGTATATTGCTGGGGACACATTAATATGGCAAATGTTGGCTTCCGTTACTTTTCCGGGATACACCATGAACCGTACATGTGCTTTTCTAAGTTACATGTTTAAGAGAAACAAGATTTTTCCAAGCTCTTTAAGAAAATGGGCTGTAACAGCAACAGGCCTTGCTACCATTCCATTAATTATAAGGCCAATTGATAATTTGGTGAACAATGCAATGGATGCAACGTTTAGAAAATTTGGTCCGATGTAGTTGTAAGTGCAAGACTTCCTTTAATCATAGTAAAGCTTATTAGGATGTGTTTTAACATCATTTTATAAGGCTGCATATAACAAAATTAAATAAATAACATATTTAAATAAAAAAATCTGAATAAATGTTATAAAAATAGTGAATACAAGGTCTAATATTTATGGGTTTACATATAATTATTGAGTTTCTTAACCGAAGGTGAATATTTATTGAAATTCGGTCAATAATATATTAATATTTAAGATTAAATATTGTTTAATATTTTAATTTATTTAAAATATAGAGGGAAGATTCCTACATTTTTACAGCAAATTGAGTGCGGTCATACACGATCGAACGGTTCGGCTGCTTCGGCAGCTGTTTTATGCGTCAGTAGTCCGCGGAGTTTCAACGAGCAACAACCTGTTTTCGATTAGTGAAATTTCTTGTGCTTAAAATCTAAAAATTTGTGCATCTATATTTTCAAATAAGAGAAAACGCTGGAACTAATAGGTTTTGCTGGGGCATTTTTATTTTGGAAGAAAATCGTCTCCGAAAATTTTCCAATTCTGGTAATTGTAATGGCGTCCTAATGAAGTTGGCTCCAAGCCACTTCCGTTTTTTTGGGTTGGCAGCTAACTAGACTTGAAAGTCACTAACTGAGTAAGTAACTACTGTCACTCTTATTATTGTGTCGAATTATTTTTGATTAACTTTTTATAATGCTTTTTATTATTAATCGGCTGCATTAATTAAATAGAACATAAATGGGTAGTTTTAAAGTGAAAATACAACTGGTTAAAAGACATTAGAAATCCATTTGTGTTTGTTGATGAGGATTTTTGTGTTTTTATTATTGCTATTTTTAAACAAAATGCTTGGAATTGGTTTTATTAGGAAGTTCAGTTTATAAAAGAAGTGCATCAATTGTTTTTGGTGTTGTTCATGCTTAATAATGCTTGTCTTGTAGTGCCACGTAGCTAGATAACATTAAAAATATATAGCTACATATATTTTGATTATTTTAGGATGTATAACAAAAGCATTTACAACGAACCTAATTGAAATATGTTTGGAAGCCAACTTATATAAATCGAACGTAGCACTATTTGGACGGAAGCTCTTTGTCTTTGCTACTAATATCAAATGATGCAAATACTTACCAGGTAATTTTAGAACAATTTGATTTGTAATTTGATTTTTAAGATGGTTTTTTTTAGATATAACAACAAACAACCAAAAATAAAAGGGAGCGCTAGTCATGTTTATTAGAAAATGGACAACAACATGATTTAATACTTTGCTCAGTTGAGAAATTTGAATTTTACAATTTTTAAAATGGATGTGCAGTAATTTGGGGCTTTAAGAAAACGATTTATAAGTCCTGCTTCGATTTTACAACGGAAATTCAATCGTAACAACAAAACATCATTGATTCGTAAATTTTCATGCTTTTACTTTTCAGCAAACAACAAATAATTGAAGCAACATTCAAATAGTCTCAATAAACGTAGCCATTCTTGGTTATTTATTGACTTAATAAATTACGACTATATTTATATCCTTTGGTATCCTGAAATCTAGTTTTTGTTGTTTTGTAGGGATCGGTTCCAAGGAGTTTTGGTTTAAGTGGTGGGAGAATAGTTTTAAAAATCCTTTAATATATTACTTTTGAATATAAAAATCCAGTTGAAGAATTTTGAAGAACTTTAGATTGTATTGCCAAGTCTAAAATAACATCCTTACATTTTGGGAAACTAAATAAGCTGTTCCTATAAGATAAATTCCATTGGGATGGATTAAATAATTCGTTACAAGATTAATATTACAATTGGTGGTAATATAAATACTGAAGCACTAGGCATAAACTGGAAGAACCAGTTTATTATGTTACTAAAAATACATTTTCATTTTAGGGTCCTTGTATTAATACTAATTGGTGACCATAATCATATAGAGTCCTAGTGCTCATGAGCACAGTCATAACCTTATAGAGAGATGCATGGTCCAAAAGGATTATCCCTATTTGAAAGGATCATTTAATTTTGAACTGTTTATGTCTGTTTTCCTTGATATATTATTCCAGGTCTTGTACGATTCTTAAGGATTGCCATATTGACTTGGGCATAACACAGAGGCATTGGATTCCACTTTGTTGAGATGTTTTATAATTGATTAACTTTTTAACTTTATCAATGATATATTCTGCCCTATGCTAATTACTTTTTATTTCTATTATAGCTTTTACTGCTGTTGTTGCTGTTCAAGGATTACTACAAATTGTAAAATTAATATGTAATTTCTTTTATTTCAGGACAAGGTATAGATTGTATGCTAGCAAGGTTTCTTGTTGGGGATCCAATCTAAATGTCTCTGGAAGAAGTTGGCCACTTCTTCCAGATAATTGGGCCTTTTTTTCAGCACGATAGGGCCCGGTGCTCTTACGTTTCTCGTGGAAATCGTCGCGAAAAGTCTGGACTGTCTTAAAGGCTTCGTCGTCAGTGAGTGCGAGAATCGAATTTGTTTCGTAGTTTTTCAACCGAGTGATTTGTCCTCCCAGTACAAGTAGTGATCCCTTTAATTCAGATTATCGCGCGTTGTGGTTTTAAAAAGGACTTGTTCGTTGGTTGTGAAGTTGTTGCTGAATGTGCGGTCCATTCGGGAGTGCCTGAGGGTCCATGAGGGTTGCACCGGGGATTGCTGAGATCTTCTTTTGTACAAGTCATCTATAACTGGGACATCAGGTAGGTCCGTCCAGCGTTGGGACGTTGGAAGAGGAGGAAGACGCTTTCCTGTAAGTACCTTTGCAATTTTCCCATTGCAGGTGGTATTTCTGGTATCCAGGAGTCTCTAAAACTTATAGCTCGCGATTTTTTTACCTTCCAGAAATTGAACGGGCTTCGGGATAATCGGAAGTGAAGTGTGCACGTCGATATCGCTAAATCATCCTAATTGCGCCTTTTTGGAAGCTCAATTGTTTAGATTCAATTGAAAAAGAAAATCATTTTCCGAACTTACACATATTAATTAAAATATTTTTTTGGAAGTAAGATTTATAAAGTTTTTTTGCAAAAGACAATTTGGATCAATTTAATAAAAAATACACTTGAAACACTTTGGTTTTTGGTTGTAGCGAATGGCATTTATAATGTTAATTTGAATCTTATTTGCTTCTACGATTTAATTTAATTAATTTAATTTAATTTGCTTTTTGCAAATGCCATTCGTTCAGCCAATTAAAATTGATATACACTTAGGGTTGTAGTTTTGGGGCTCCTGGCGGTTTTCAACATTTTTAATTTGTTGTACTACAACGTTCTATAATGTTCAAGCATTTTATTTAGATTGAAAGTTAAACAAAAACTTTTAATTTGCATTAATTAAAATTAAAATTAAATTAATTTGTTCTATAAAAGTTCTTTAACTCAAATTTTTTGATTCTGTGGCTTATATTTTTTTGGAGTTTGTTTGATGCTTTGTTTAAATCAATAATTATCTATTCATTTAATTCAAATTTGTTGTTTTTTTTTAATTAAACTTTGTTCTCGTCTTATTTTTAGATTTAAAATTTTGCTAAAAATTCTGTTAGATTTTTTTTCTCTTTCTATTTATGTTGAATTAATGATGTCTAATTCAACGAAATTTAATGGGGTTTTAAAAAAATCTAATTTGTTTTTATTATTAATTTAACGCATTTTTAATTTGCAACCAAATTTGATTTTGAACTGAGTTTTTAATTTTTTTTTTGAATTTGTTGATTTGGAGCATTCACTTTTGTCTTTGTATTTGATCAATTAAACTGTAACTTTGTTATAAATAATTGGGGTACAATTGCATTACAACAAAACAGTGTGGAACAAGTTGTAGAACAAATCGTAAACTGAAGAATTACATTATTTTTATGTTATAAACAAATTTGAAGAAAAACATAGAGGCAAATATTCTCACTTTATTTTTTCCATCATTACAGAGTTAATACACAATGGAGAACAATATAAATAATTAATTAATTCTTGAAAGTAAATAATTTCAGGGATTTATTAAAAGGAATTTGTTCAATTGCAAAAAAAAAATTAAGAAACTTAATTAAATTTTTACAAAAAGGAAATAATATTAAATATAATGAAATTTTTCACTTTAAATAATAACATTACATCGGTTGTTAAAGTTGTAATTAACCCTAATATTTATTATTATTGTTTACAATTTTACTTAATTATTATTGAGACTTTGGCAATACATTTTGCCACAGAAATAAAATTTCATCAACGTTTAACTTCATTCAAAACTAAAATCAAAGAACATTATAGGAAACTCAATTAACTTTACGTAAACCAGAAACACCACTGCAATTTTTTTGATTTTTGGAAATGAGCAAAGTGTATGTGTGGGCAAAAGGAAATCCTAGATTACCTCAGCTTACATTTCCACGATGCTTTTTTTTCCTTTTTGTCTGATTGTCTCAATAAGCTGCAAAAACAGCGTAAATCGCTTAAGTTTTTGCAAATGGAAGTTGCTCAAATTTCGAGTTTTTGGTGATGTTGTCTTTCGTAAGGACCCCTTGCCCCCTCGCCATTTTTATTGTATTTTTTGTAACTCTGAAAACTCGAGAAGAGAGCAACATGTCCATTTATTGAGTTCAATCCATTTTCTGTGCAACTCAGTTGGACAGGCCAGTTTCTTTTCTCATAACTTCATCCACAATAAATTGTTGTTAATTTCTTTAATTAATGACTTTTTAAATTCAATCTTGAGACTGGTCATCCCTCTGTCGTTGCACAAATGTGATATTTGTGTATTTTTTTGTATATCTGTGTACCGCCCCAATGTCACGCTAGTTGGGCATTGGGGCACCTTTCTTTATCCGCGTTTTTAATGCTGCAACCCTAAAACGAGATTATCTGTTTCGTTGTATCGCACATTGAACTTTGAGTCGAGTTTAGGGTTGCGGAAGAGGGTGGCTTAGCATTTTCCCCAATTTTCAGCTTTATTTAATTTTAAGACCAGGAGGAGAAAAATTCAGCAACTAAATGTTGTTTTTAGGGATTGAACCCATAGTTAATAGGTTTATGCGTTTTTTTCAAAAAAATTTGTAACCAAAAAAGGCGTTTCTTGAAACAAATTATACGCCTTTTTGGTTTTCTAGCACTCTGCGGGGTGTTAGATGGTTTTTTTGCGTTATTGCGGATTTTTTGCGTCTTGCGCCCAAGTATTGTGTTTTATGTGTCTAATCCATTCCTTTTCAGTTTTTTTTATTACTTTTTGAAATACAATACAATACACTAATGAACACTAATCATTTTTTTCAGGTCTTTTTCAGGGCGTAAAAAAATATGCGGTTTATGATTTACGCCTTTTGGTTTTCTAACACCCTAGGAGGTGTTAGATCGTTTTTTTTGCGTCTTGCTTAATTTTTTGAATTTTGATAAAACATTAGCTTTTCGTTAGGCAGTGGTTTATTACTATTCTATTGTTTTACAGGTTTTTAATTAATTTTTTGAAATACAATGCGATATTCTAATCAATACTAATCATTCATTTCAGGTATTTTTTTTGTATTAAATAAAATATTGAAGGTAGTTAACAATATAAACAGGAAATCACTATCCAATTAACGAAATGAGCATGCAATGCTATTAGTATCAATTAATACTTTTATAATTTAAAAATTAAAACAAGAAATTATTAAAAAAATCAAATCATTTGTTAAATATACTGCTGTACTAAGCACAAAGGTGGTAACTTCCTTTTTTTGTCAAAAATCCTTTGAACCAGAAATTCTACGATCCAAAATCTTAAACAATTAATAGTCGCAATTTTGCTTTTATAATAGCAACAATTTGTATAAGTCGTAAAGTTTGCAAATCAAAACCTCTAAATTTCTCAAATTAATAGTAGCGATTGCTACCACCTGTGTGCTTAGGACCACAGTATAACTGACAATCATACATAATGATTCCATACAGAATTTAATTTAATCGAATCATGAAATCCAAATGGTAAAGTTTCATATGCAAATATCTTGTATATAATTCGACTAAAGTTATCCTTACTTCGAAATGAAAATTCAATCAATTAAAATGTTCAAAAATGCACTGAATAAATCCAAAAATCTTGTTCTATCGTTAATTGGAATATAAAATCTAAAACAAAAAGTAATATATTAAACTCATTAATGCTTTTTTGTAGATTATTATTTACATGCGGCACTAAAACATTTGATTTATGAATTCTACTACTTGCTTAAAAGCTTTATCAAGATAACTGTAAAAAAATGGATTAATACTGAAACCATTAGAAAAATATGGAATCTAACCTTTTGAAAAAAAATTCTCGTAAAATGGTGGAATGCCAAGAACTGAAGAGTCCTACTCTAAATGTTTTTGTTGTAGATTCAATAAGAAGACAGTTTTTCCATTTCTAATTGGGCAAACAACAAAACGATGAGTTGATGAGAAAAGATACACCAATAGACAATTCTAAAAATGAACGGTTTTAGTTTATAGTTGCTTAATTCTTGTATAAACTCACTTCGTGAATCGTAATGTAGATGAATGGCCCAGCAGATATATTTTTCTTAATTTTTAAAGATCTTTGTATTGTTTCAATTAAAATTGTAGCTCTGTTTATCGATTTTTCTATTATAGCTGTTAGAGTATCCTTGTTTGAGCAACTTAAACACCCCAAAGTTCTTGGCTCTTTACTACAAATGAATAAGTCTTAGTTATCTCCTCAAAGCAGGTTTCGCAATGGTACAAACATTCTTTCTGGCCGATGGAATACATTTGCTAAAACCAGTTACAAAAGTGGTGTAATTGTTTACATACATGCTTCATTTTATATAGTATTATATGGTTTAGAAATAAGAAACTAACGAAATACATAGTATTTAATTGTAGCCCTCGTTTAGTAAGTCAGATCATAAATGGTAAATAAAAACAAACCGACAAGAGGTAACCTCAACAAATAGCAAAGAACACAACCACTTGTCATGCAGGTTCAAGCAATTTCAAATAGATGGCAGGAGCACCTTCAAAATCGCAATATTTCAAATTTAAATAACTTTATGTTGTTAACTATTGTTAAACCTGTGGAAAGATTAGTTTTATATGATTTAATAGGTAATTAATGGTTTCTTATAATGTTAAGACAATCAAATCATTTTTACACCTATTAATTAACATTTCATTACAGTTCCTGAACACTCTGACAATAACCATTCAATTAAATCAATTACTATTGCAAAAGCAATTTATAAATAACAACCATAAATTAAACTATTTGTTTTATTTGTAACAAATATTTAATACAATATAAAACAATACAAACCACCCTGTACGTAAAATAATATTAACAACATTATTATTTTAACAATAATTTACTTACAATTTAACTGAGAAACCTTTGTACAGCAGCATATATTTTACATTTTTTGATTTTTCACTTTTTTTTAAATTTTAAAGTAAATTATTGACGTCTACATGTTCGCAGATTTTTTATCCCTCATAAAAAAATATCATCTATTAATGGAAACATTTAGGTGCCGTTTTTTTTTAAACGTTTCAACAATACATTAAAAACTTTGATTTTTTTTAGTTAATGACCGCTTCATAAAATTACAATCTGTTTTCTACAGCTTAAAAATTTCGACTTCTAGTAAATGTACAGTATAAAAAGAATATATCACAACATGGTTGTTTTTAAAATAGGCGTACGTTTCACCTAATAAATAAATAGTTTTTATTTAATGTTATCAAGAACTGAACTAAGAAGCTACTTTGGCATTAGACTATTCATTACTATTTTGCGTTAGCTGAGATAAAGTCCTTATTACTTCTGCTTTCTGGTTGTCGTTCAGCCTTTGTACGATTTCCACGACCGCATCCAGAGCTACGTCCGGGCAATTCTAAAAAAAATTCCAATAAGCTAGATTATATTTTTTGAAATTGTTCAACTCACCTCCAACGATTCTTTAATCTGATTAACGACAGCATCTTTTTTGACGCAGTGAATATTGTACGAAATAATTGATTGATCGGGAGCACTATTTTGCTGTTGGTCCAACCAATGCACAACGGTTTCGTTGTCTTCCCATCGGTAACCCTTCAAATAAGTCAGATTAATATTTATATTTAAGGGGATTGCAGAAATTTGATTTACTTCGGATGAGCCTTTATCTTCGATAAACCATCTTCTCAACATAGATTCAGCTTGGCCCACACTAAGTTTAGGTTGCACTTCTAATAAGGCACATATCACTCTATCTTGAAGAAGCAGTCTTCTTAAGCGCCAGTATAATATTTTTCTGGATTTTCTCCACGGAACCACGTCCTAAAATCGGATGAAAACAAGAAGCATAAATACAGCCTGTCGGACACGAATAAGTACTGGGACTTAATCCACTTATAAATGATATTAAGATGAACAAAAACGTACTAATGAAAGAAGTAAACAATTATGAGAAATAAGCGAAGCCCCATAGGGGGATAAGCATGGTGAAAATGCGATAGAGAGTTTTTACGGACACCATGGACTAATTTTTAGCTTAATAAATTGATTATCAAAGAAATTATGCTTCTATCATTTTTACATTTCTTATAAGACCTATAGGTAATCACTCAGAATTTTTTCAAAATTTTCTTAATGGTACAACATAGTTAAAAAAAATAAAAACTTTTTTCAACAAATTTTACCTAAATAATTATAAATTATACTATTGTTATTAAATAAATCTCTTACATTAGAAATTAATAATAAAAAAATTTTTTACAGTGAAATATAACGCCTATTAGAATTTAATAAAAATATAATTTGAAATAATTTGTAGCTCAACTTTATTAAAATTGTATAATGGGAGTTATTCATCAGTGGGGACACTTTAGCTTGTGCTAAATGGTTGCCCGTGATAAAATTATTAATAAATGGTTGCCTTTTAGGTATTTGCATGGTTTGATTAAAATTTTTCACTGAGTTGAAAAATGGTTTTCTTTAAGGCAAAAATGAATTGGTCCTGAGCGTTTAAGTTTGATTTAAGACCTTTACTTATAGTACAATTTTGAACAATTAAAAAAACTATTATAAGAAATAATATAAATATTTTTATTAAATTTTAACGGGCGTTAAATTTTATTGTAAGAAAGCAAAAAATTTTTATCATCTCTAATGCAAGAGATTTATTTCAGCGTATTATTTATGTAATAATAATAGTATAATTTATAATTATTTAGGTAGAATATGTTGAAAAATTCGATTTTTTGGTAATAAAGCTAGTTTTTATTTTTTTTAACGATGGGGTACCATCTAGAAATTTTTGAGTCATTATAGGCCTTAGAAGAAATGTAAAAAGAGTAGAATCATTGTTTTGCCCAAAAATTGTCATAATAAAAATTGAAAAAAAAAAATTTTTGACTATCAATTCATTAAACTCAAAATTCGTCCATGGGGCCCCCCGTATAAGCTCTCCATCGCCTGCATAACATTACTGAATTTTCAAACAAATCGGTTCACTCAATTCAAAGAAAAAAATTATTTTCCTAATTTTACTTATTTTGACTTTTTGAAGGGACCTATATAGATTAACCCCGTGACATACAATGACGTCCGGGAGACTTCAATCATTTAGGGTGTCATTGTAGATTTTGACGTTTCCAAGACGTCAAAAACTGTCTTCAATAAATTAGAAAAAAATGTTTAAAATGTTTAAAAAATGCTTAGTTGGTCTATATCAGTGTTTCCCAACGCGCCACATGGGGCAATTTTAATGTTTGGGGGCGGAATATCGTTATTCAAGGCAACAATTTGAAAACGCACTTGATTTTTTGTTTACGTTTTGAAAATTACTTATTAGTATGACTTAGGTGGTGAATGTCAAAAAAATGGTTGGGACACACTGCTCTGCATTTTTCAAAATGTTTTAAAACTATTAATTATTTATTTTATGTTAATTGTGTATGCTCGTAACAGTTAAGTTGAGCCAAATTAATAGTTTTTTTTCGGATTCATCTCAAATTCGTTTTTTTGTATGTCAAGGGGTTAAGGTCTGAAATTTTCAAAATTTTTATATTTGTATAGTATTTACATATCCATAGACTTTTAATTTTTTGAATTGAAGAATAGAAGATCAATATATGTAATAAATACGAGGATGTGCGCATTCGAGCGAAAAGTGGCACATTTTCGAGCGAGGGAAGCAAATGAAGCGCGACGCGGAGCGACGCGCTTCATTTTCCCGAGATCGGAAATGTGCCACTTTGAGCTCGAATGTGCGCACTCAGTTTTATACATTATTTGCAATCATTTTAATGACGAAAAATAAATAAATATTTTTTTATCTTTCCCTCTCACTCGTACTTATGAGTTTGTTGTATCTTTTCGCTCGCTCCCACTCATTGCTATGGTAAAAATAGGTTTTTTGAACATATAATCGATATTTAGTGAACTAAATTAAATTTGTTGATTGTAAAGAAAATTTAATTTAGAAAATTCAATAAAAACGAGGATGTGCGCATTCGAGCGAAAAGTGGCACATTTTCGAGCGAGGGAAGCAAATGAAGCGCGACGCGGAGCGGCGCGCTTCATTTTCCCGAGATCGGAAATGTGCCACTTTGAGCTCGAATGTGCACACTCGGTTGTATACATTATTTGCAATCATTTTAATGACGAAAAATGAATCAATAATCTTTTTATCGTTTCCTCTCACTCGTACTTATGCTTTTGTCGTATCTTTTCGCTCTCCTCCACTCATTGCTATGGCAAAAATACGTTTTTTGAACATATAATCGATATTTAGTGAACTAAATTAAATTTGTTGATTGTAAAGAAAATTTAATTTAGAAAATTCAATAAAAACGAGGATGTGCGCATTCGAGCGAAAAGTGGCACATTTTCGAGCGAGGAAGCAAATGAAGCGCGACGCGGAGCGGCGCGCTTCATTTTCCCGAGATCGGAAATGTGCCACTTTGAGCTCGAATGTGCACACTCGGTTGTATACATTATTTGCAATCATTTTAATGACGAAAAATGAATCAATAATCTTTTTATCGTTCCTCTCACTCGTACTTATGCTTTTGTCGTATCTTTTCGCTCTCCTCCACTCATTGCTATGGCAAAAATACGTTTTTCGAACATATAATCGACATTTACTGAACTAAATTAAATTCCTTGGTTGGACAGAAAGTTTAATTTATAAAATTCAATGAATGTGCGCGTTCGAGCGAAAAGTGGAACATTCCGGAGCGAGGGAGGCAAAAAATTGGTATCGCCCGGTCAAGTCTCAGTACCTATTCGTCCGATTCAAATCAAACTTACATTGATCACTCCTTTTTCGTGCATTCTTTCGGGCGTGTCGTGCAAATCGGCAAAATGTACGGACACTTGATGGTACATGGGCATCAACACGTTAACCCTTTCGGCTATCTTCTTCTCCAATTCTATCACTTCGGGATGCTTCTTGGTCTCCATGCGTTTCGACAAACTCGATCGCCGTTCGAGCTCTTGCGGCTGCGTTTGATTTATCAAATTGATCTTGTCGCTTAGTTCTTTAACGGTGGATCGATCCTATGCATGACCTTGATCAGATCCTTTTCGCGAAATTTAATCTCCACAATGCCTTCCGGTTCCAAAACGCCGCCCCTAAAAATACAATGCAAATTCGATTCGATTCGATTTTTCGCATTTGTTTTTGCCGAACAACTAAAATACCTTGATTCAGGATCGGCGTACATTTCCATATAGCGAGAGTTGATCGTGGGGTCCACGACGGCCCAGGCACCACCTCGCAGTTCACCATTTGGCGGAATGTAGATGATGATCGGTTGCTTATATTCTCTCAGTCCATCAACGATGTAGGCCCCAAATTTAATTACTTGCTCGTACATATCTGCAAGGGTCATAAAATTGATTAAAATGGCTGATCGGGTACCCATCAGCTTACCTTTCATTCCACCACTGAAGCCTCTCCAGTTTGCAAAGATGAACAGGGGCAAGTCCTCCTTCGAAAAATCGGCAATTGCTTGCGCCGTTTTATAGGCAGAATCCGGAAACCACACTTGACCTGCTTGCGACACAGTCTTCAAAAAAAAAAAGAACAAAAGTTATTTGGCGTTCGCCATACAGAAGTCAAATATATTTTTTGCGAAAATGGGGGGCCCGAAATCCTTTTAGGGCAATACTGATTACATAGGCCTGCAAATTTGAGGTCATGACGTCCTATATAGTACCTGATAGATGATTCTGGGGTATTTTGATGCGCTGATGACAAATAGTGATGAGCAAAATTGGTCTTGTTCTTGCAGTCTTGGTGTTGGTCTTGCATTTTTGCAAGACCAAGACCAAGACCAATATTGTCTTTGTGCTAGCAAGACTTGGTCTTGTTCTTGTTTTGCTCATCACTAATGACAAAGATGAACTTAGTTTTTCACCATCGCCCACAAATTTTTCGGAAAAGCTACAGATAGAAAATCGAAAAAAACACGTTTTCTCACAGAACAAAATATATATTGGAAAAAGTACGTGCTTTCTAACTTTTTGAAAACTATTAAAATATAATTAGAAGACATTGTTAAGTCCCAATGCGTATTAATTTTCTTTGTGGAACCTGGTCCTTTTTTTCCCAAAGCTTCTGTTGTACGATTTTCTTTTAAATTTCTTGTTTGGATTGTCGCGCTTCAGTAACCAACAACAGTCCGCCATCATGGTAGAATTCCATCTCCTCCATACCTACCTTCAAGTTATTTTAAATCTTGGTGAAATCTTTCGCCTTGTTCTTCGCCCACGGCTCCTAGATTTTCCGGAAAGTATTTAATGTGCGAATTGAGAAAATGAAGCTTAATGCTCATATCACAGCCCATTAGGCCCAAATTTGACATCA
This sequence comes from Sinopyrophorus schimmeli, assembly GCA_036325965.1. NCBI lineage: Eukaryota > Metazoa > Arthropoda > Insecta > Coleoptera > Elateridae > Sinopyrophorus > Sinopyrophorus schimmeli. Next base: position 2,308,170 of record JARFIZ010000068.1, read on the forward strand.
TTTTGCCTACCATTTCTTTATAGGCGGAGTGTCTATTGTTCCCCAAAAATTTTTCACCACTTCCTTAAAAGATTTCCACCCTTGTAACTTCAACATCATCGAGTTTTTGGTCGAATGGTCAAAAGGGCAGAGGAATACCTTCCCCTGGTGTGGGGACCAATAAAAACTTCTACTAGTAGTCAAAATGATAACAAATTTGGGTCTAATGGGCCGTAATATGAGCATTGAACTTCATTTCCAAAATTCGCACATTGAATACGTACCAGAAAATCTGGAAACCGTTGGTGAAGAACAAGGCGAAAGGTTTCACCAAGATTTGAACGAACTTGAAGACAGGTATCAAGAAAGATGAAATTTCACCATGATGGTAGATTATTGTTGGTCACTGAAGCGCGACAATCCAAACCGGAAATTTCGGAGAAAATCGCGCGACAAAGCTTTGGGAAAAAAAAGAACCAGATTCCACAAAGAAATTGATATGTATTGTAGCTTAACGATGCCTTGTAATAATATTTTAATTTTAATGGTTTTCAAAGTTAGAAAGCAGGTACTTTTTGAAATATATATTTTTTTCTGTGCAAAAACGTTTTTTATCGAATTTCTATCTGTCGCTTTTCCAAAGGTGATGGAGAGAGGACGTCATGACCCTAAATTTGCAGGCCCGTGTTATTTGAACTTTTCGAGGGTTCACATTTCGAGTTGTCGACTTATCGCGGTTCTACTGTACCTTCGCTTCGGAGTCGAGATTGGCGGGATCGGCGGGCAACGTGAGCTCGACGGTTCTGGTTTCGACGGCAATAACGCCGACCGGGATGCCGCCCAGTCGAGCCCTTCCGGTGACCACGGTTTGAGCCCAGGGCTGCATTATTTCGCTCCAAGAGTCCTTGTCGAAGAAGCCGCTCTCCCAGTCGCGCTTGTCCTCGTTGTTGCCGGCCACTTCTCGGCCGGCCAACATCCACCTAGGATTGTATGGGGCCTTCGTGGGCACGTAACTGATTTCTCTTTCGATGGGATCCACCGGTTTTATGACGGGCACCGCGGAATTCTTATCCTATAACAGAATTATGTGAAGTAATGTATTTGAATAGCGCGGTCTGCTAGACGAATACGTACTGGAACTTGACGCACTTATAATAAGTGGCCCGAAACTGGACAAAAACAAACTTCGAGCCGAGTGGTCTTATGCCCAATACCTTTCAAATTAAAATTGTGCAATAAATAGGGGTAAACAGTACAGTGATTGGTCCTTTTATTAAAAAATATAGTTATTGGCCCAATGAATATAGTAATTGACCGGTGAATATACAGTGATTGGTCAATATTTTCTAATTAACATAAGATATAGTAAATTAGCAAAAAAAACCGAACCATTTATTAGAAAAAAAAATTATTTTATTTCCCACGTACCAAACAAAAGATAATTATAATTTTGTATACTTATTAAAAAAAAACAATTTAAATATGAATTTAATAATTAACTTTATGTCATTTAAGAAGGCATGTAGTCGCTGTGAAGTCAAAATCTCGTATCTCAAAATTCAAAACTTTTTAGGAAATATAGATTTATAATTATATAATTTTCTAAATATGGCCAATCATTGTCGACTGGCCAACAACTGTACTACTTACCCCTGTCTTAGTTTTTTTGGAATATTTCGAAAAGTTTCCTTCACGTCTATTCGGGGTAAACAGTACAGTGATTGGCCCTTTTATTAAAAAACATAGTTATTGGCCATATAAATATAGTAATTGACCAGTGAATTTACAGTGATTGACCAATATTTTCTAATTAAAATAAGATATAGTAAATTAGCAAAAAAAACCGAATCATTTATTAGAAAATATACATCTATTAGGAAATATAGATTTATTATTATATAATTTTCTAAATATGGCCAATCATTGTCGACTTGCCCACAACTGTACTATTTACCCCTCTAACGATGTCATTAAAGCCGTATGTAAATTTTTTTAAATCCATAGAAATCGCTTATAAATATTGAAATAGGCTTGGCAACAATGCTTCAAAATTGAGCCGCGAAACAAAGTTGTTTATTTTATTCGCGGTTAAGTTGCAGTACCTATTCGTCCGACGCCCCGTCTACCATTTGACGTCCTACCTTTGGAATATACGACAACCAATTTAAAACGGTATAAATGCCATCCAAATCGGTCTGATCAGTCTTATGGGAAACGCCGTTGTTGTGCATAATTTGTATGCCGCCTAATTGATTGTTCGACGCGTACACTTCTCTGCCCAACAGCTAAAAATCAACCAATTCTTCAGTTTTTACGAATAACTTCCAATCGCAGGGACACACACATACCTTATTTAATGCAGAATAACCGGTAAGGATAATTGGAGAATTTTCAATTTGAATCACTCTTTGGCCGAGACGAACGAGATACGACCCGATCCCGATGGCCCTGCAAGTCACCATCGAAATGGTGACGACTTCTTTGTACGCTTGCGAGGTTTCGCCGGCGATCATTCCGGCGTATCTTAAGTTTTCGACGCCGATGCCGTCGTCTTTGCCTACATGGAAATAGAAACAAATGAAAATTTTGAGCAAGTTTGTGAATTGTGCACATTACCGATTATGTCCGTGATTTTGTATCGGGATTCGCTTTCGTCCTCGATGAGCACCGCTCGTACGGAATTGGTCGTGCTAACTTTGGCATAGTCTTCGGGGGTGAGGTAGAGGTATCTGAAGCCTTTGTCCGGTTCGCCTGCATCCTCCCACGCTATTTTGAACAGGCTTTTTACTTCTTCCGCCAAGCCGATCCTGGCGCCACTGTTTGCCGCCACGTAAATCTGCGAAAATGAATAAACGAATTATTTTTTGAAGTTATACTTCTTTTGGGGCGTGAGAGTAAAATTTAGCAGGCAACGGAAGTTGTGCGCGCATTACTAACGAAGTATGAAGTCTAAGAAAGTAAATTAATTATTGTGAATCGTGCTTACAATCGAGTGTGCGCATTCGAGCTCAAAGTGGCACATTTCCGATCTCGGGAAAATGAAGCGCGCCGCTCCGCGTCGCGCTTCATTTGCCTCCCTCGCTCGGAAATGTGCCACTTTTCGCTCGAACGCGCACATTCTCGTATTCATTGAATTTTATAAATTAAACTTTATTTCCAATCAACAAATTTAATTTAGTTCAGTAAATATCGATTATATGTGCCGAAAAACGTATTTTTGCCATAGCAATGAGTGGAAGAGAGCGAAAAGATACGACAAAAGCATAAGTACGAGTGAGAGGGAACGATAAAAAATTATTTACTAATTTTTTGTCACCAAAATTATTGCAAATCGCGTTTAAAGCTGAGTGTGCGCATTCGAGCTCAAAGTGGCACATTCCGATCTCGGGAAAATGAAGCGCGCCGCTCCGCGTCGCGCTTCATTTGCCTCCCTCGCTCGGAAATGTGCCACTTTTCGCTCGAATGCGCACATCTTCGTGTTTATATTTTATTATTATCCGATTAAAGGGCCAAATCATTTAAATTTATCTCCGTTAAAACGAGATACTTTTCATAGATACAAATTCGTATGAAAAAAAAATAGTTATGTATCGTTGATGATTTTTTCTTTGTGTTGTTTTACAACTTTTCGTTTTAATGATTTCGAATATGTGTCAAGTGCTTTTCTATATTTTTTTATGAACGAAATAAGGCGGTTAATGTTTGCTTTCCCTTGTTTGTTGTTGACAATAGCCGTGAGATTAAAATTTAGTTTTTCTTTCACTGTAAGTCGCCTTTTAACAGATCTTTAATGCGAAAGTGAAATGCATTTTATTAAGTGCAGCTTAAAATGTTTTTCCTCCACGTCTAAAAACACTCTAAGGCCTTATTGATACGCTTTTCACGATAATTTAGTTGCTTAAAAGTGCATTAATCGATTTTTCTAAGAAATTATAATTTGTTGTTGTAAATCTTCGCCTTTAGAACAAGAACGCGAGTAATTTGTTGATAAATTAATTCGTTTTAGTTTTAGCTTAATTTCGACTTAAATACAAAATGTAAAACTCGCCTTTTTTTCAAATAATTTGTTTACATAAGTTTTTCGTAAAATAAAAGGTACATTTTGTATTCTCAAGTGCACTCTACTGGCGAATAAAATAAACATTTTATATTATTTGTTTGAGTATGACTATCATTTTCATATACCACCAAAACATGTTCTAAATCAACAGAAAGTTAATAGGTACAACAATTTTGTAGTTTAAATAAATTATTTTACGTGTACGTTGTCGTTTTTAACGCTAAAAACATGGCACTTATTGATCTAAAAAACGAAACCATTCGCATCCATTTTAATTGTTCGTCAAATACATTTTAAATTCAGAAAAAACGTTGCCCACTTGCGTTGTTATTAAACGAGTTAAAACGCGTGCCAAATTATTATAAAATTAAGCAATTTTATTTTTAATTTAACATCAACGAACTATAAATCCTATTAAAGTTTTCAATCTGATGTTTTTAAAAAACTCTTAACAATTTTAAGCGTGTTATCAACAATATAAAATAGTTAATCACACCTCCTACAAATACAATTATTCCTAAATCACAAATAGCAGTATTTATTGGGTTGGCAAGAAAGTAATAGGCAAAATATGCAAGATTAATGTAAATAAATACGAGGATGTGCGCATTCGAGCGAAAAGTGGCACATTTCCGAGCGAGGGAGGCAAATGAAGCGCGACGCGGAGCGGCGCGCTTCATTTTCCCGAGATCGGAATGTGCCACTTTGAGCTCGAATGCGCACACTCGGCTTTAAACGTGATTTGCAAATCATTTTGATGACAAAAATTAATAAATAATTTTTTATCGTTCCCTCTCACTCGTATTTATGCTTTTGTCGTATCTTTTCGCTCTCTTCCACTCATTGCTATGGTAAAAATACGTTTTTCGGCACATATAATCGATATTTACTGAACTAAATTAAATTTGTTGTTTGGGAAGAAAGTTTTTTAATTTATAAAATTCAATGAATACGAGAATGTGCGCATTCGAGCGAAAAGTGGCACATTTCCGAGCGAGGGAGGCAAATGAAGCGCGACGCGGAGCGGCGCGCTTCATTTTCCCGAGATCGGAATGTGCCACTTTGAGCTCGAATGCGCACACTCGGTTTTAAGCGCGATTCACAATAATTAATTTGCTTTCTTAGACGGCTAACTTCGTACCGTCGAATTTACGTTAGATGTGCGCGCGCAACGCCCGTCGCCTACTAAAAATTTACCTCCAACGCGCCAAAAGAAGTAGAACTTCGAAAAACAAGATTAATGTAAATACGCCTATGGTTTTTTGGACCTATCCGAAGCCAAAAAGTCTGCCGAATCTGAATCTGTATGGTTTCTAAAGATCCGTTCACAAATACCGGCGCAACAATTTTTTTTAACACAAATAATTTTTTTAGCTACAAAAATGAATGTAAAACATCAACTCGCAACTACTCAAAAAATTAGCATTAGGCCCTATGCCCATTTTGCGCGTAACTTATGGGAAAAAAGTCTCGGGATTCCCTGAATCCGGGCGAGTTTCTAACGATCGGATCAAAAATGAGGGCGCCACGATCGCTTTTGCGAGTCAAAGTGTATTTTGGTCGATTGATTTGGTTTTCTCGAAAATTTTACGGGGTCGAAGGGGGAGCAGCGGAAGAACTTTAACGCTTTTGTATTGCGTGGGCCGGTTCGAAGTCAGTTTGATCGCATTATGCCGCGTCTACTGTATACATGTATTTCGATCACCTACCCTCGGAATTCTCAGTTGTCGCGCAACTTCGCTGGCCAGACAAAAGACCTTATCTTCGCGTGGACCAAACGAACCGATCAAGAACGTGATGTCGTTGGCGATCAGGATGATATCGCGTCCGTCCTGATACTCGGGCGTGTACAAAGTCAATCTCCAAGCCACCATGCCGACATTGTTTTCTCCAGGAACGCGCTTCTGCTCGAGGAGACGCGACTCGTTTTCGGGATCGAGCACCAACTCCACGCACTCCATCATTTTCTCTGGTATCTTCACTTCTTCGGCTAAAAATCGTTAAGTACAGTGCTCGTCGGATTCCTATCAATTTTTTTCTTTGTTTCACATACCTAGTCTCTGTTCGCTGAACTGCTTCCATTGCAGATCGACCATTTGCCTGAACATGTCCGGATAGTCGTAGACGTAGGTAGTTCCGTTTAGTTGCGCTTGGAAGCGCTTCTGCTGCAGGTAGTCCTTCGCGAGATAAGGCGTCGAAATTGGCAGACCGTGCATCGGGCCTCTCTTCCTTCCGTACGCCTCGAAACGTATCTGCAAAGGACGGGGGAAAAAACGTAAAAAGGCCCAAATTGCGGATTATTTGTGGTCTTACGATGCCAGTTTGCGGTTCGCAGGCTTCCGTGTAGGTGTTAATGTCCAAATAGTAGCCGCTGTCGTTCGCCAAGCACAATCGTATGTTCTGGGTCGAAGAATTGGGCGACGACCTTATGGTCATCTTTAATTCGGCCTGCAGCACCCGTAGTTTCCACAGCCTGGGGCCGTAGCGCATCACCATGTTGGTGACGGCCTCTTCGATCTAACGAAACGCGTTTTTTCAGTAAAGGAAAGACGCACGTGAAATGTTGTAAATACGCACCTTAGCGGGATCCATTATTACAGAAGGAATGAAATTGAGGAAGATGTGATTGCAGTCGGTGCGTCGCGAGTGCGGATGCGAAAAGGCCACCTCCAGCTCGTCCATCGCCTCCAGGAGCGCGCGTTCGCCCTCGTTCTGCAAATACTCGAAGGACGCCTCCTTTGTAATGAGATCGGAGTGACGAATTATGGACCTTATGAAGAATCTATAATCCGTGACTTCCTGTCCGGGACTGACCTAAACAAAAACGAAAATGTTTTCTCAATGTGTAGTGGAAAAGTGTTGTACCTTGGTGCCCTTTGTACCCAGAACAACTTTATTTTTTTTTAATATTCGCGAGCGTTGATGATCCCATCATTTTCGATATTTCAAATGCCACATTGGACAAAGATTAATTTGGTAATCGTGCTTAAAGTAGAGTGTGCGCATTAGAGCTCAAAGTGGCACATTTCCGATCTCGGGAAAATGAAGAGCGCCGCTCCGCGTCGCGCTTCATTTGCTTCCCTCGCTCGAAAATGTGCCACTTTTCGCTCGAATGCGCACATCCTCGTATTTATTGAATTTATTTATTTTAATTTTTACACTTGGTAATATTTAATTTAGTAAAACAGTAAAAATCTCAAAAATTCTGATATATAGCTTACAAATCGCCTTTTAAAAATCTCGTTTTAAATAAGCCAATTAGATTAGCTCATTTTTAATGGCCGCTCATTAATTAGCCAATCGGAACAGCTTAATTGCTTCGTAACCATGACTATATCACAAATATCGAAATAACATCGTTTTGAAATAATTAAATCATATTTCAAATTAATTACAGTTAAACCTCGATTTTCCGTAAACATCCTCCTATTTATTGAAATTATTTATATTAATTTAGTTACGCGAAAGAAGTATAACTTCTAACGAGCGTACATAAATGCACGCACCGGTTTTTTTTTGAAGAACCATGTAAAATTCATGAGCTCGTCTGAGAAAGTAAATTAATTCATTGTGATTCGTGCTTAAAACCGAGTGTGCACATTCGAGCTCAATGTGACACATTTCCGATCTCGGGAAAATGAAGCGCGCCGCTCCTCGTCGCGCTTCATTTGCCTCCCTCGCTCGGAAATGTGCCACTTTTCGCTCAAATGCGCACATCCTCGTATTTATATTAGATACATTAATCTTCTATTCTTCAATTCGAAACATTAAAAGTCTATGAATATGTATATAGGGAAACCTGTTGTACCTTGGTTCCTTTGTACGTAGCGCAACTTTAATTTTTTTTAATATTTGCGGGCTTTCGTGGCCCATAATTTGCGATAGTTCAAATGCCACATTGACAGACATTAACGTAAAGTTGGCAGCAGCAAGACAATATACTTTGTTAATGTATGAGATCAATTGAAATTTTTAATCGAAAAAAGTAAGTCTTTTTATATTTTTTTTACTTAAATATCTTATTGATTTTTATTACCTAATAACAAATGACTCATCGTAATAGAAAGAATATTTATTAATGTTTGCATAGTAGTGGTCTGATTTTGGCACAGAATAATCTTTAATTTTATTTTTGAGTTTAAACGTCAAGGGTCGGTGTGTTGTACCTCGGTCTAAGATCAACGTGCAATAAATAAAAATTTATATATACCTTTGTTATAAATTCTTATTTTTTTATTTTGCTTCAGATCATATGCCTCGCAAGTCTAACGAAAAATTTAAATTTTTGCAAAGTTAACCATTAAGTATGTGAAATTTTAGTGTACGAGAAAAGTTTTGTTAATTTTTGAAACAATTTTAGTGTCATCTCAAAGAAGAACATTAGTAGTTCTTATAATCCAAAAAGAAATATATAGTTTTCATAGAGCAATGGGTTTATTTTGCTTAATGTAAATAGAGCCAAGGTACATCACCTCTGTTGTATCTAGGCCATAGATCCACTAATTATTAAATGTTATAGCAATTCGAGTAAACGGTTGGTAATGCTTTCAAATATTTTATGATGAATGCCTTATTAGTGCCACACTACGATGCAATTCCTTCTATCAACAAATTTTTACGTATACAATTTAAAAAAAAAATACAAGGGAAAAAAAGCCAAGGTACAACAGGTTCCCCTACTATCAGGGTTACTTAATTTAATTCTTTTTTTCTTCCTTTTTTTGTTGCCCTAATCTTTCTGGCTATAAGAGCGTTGGATATAAGATTGATCCAATACTGGAAATAATTATTCTTAATTTTTTTATGCTATAGATTAGTAAATAATGTTATTTAAATAAAGCGCCATGCGCAAAACGTCCTATTAGTTAATTTAATTTACATTGCAATGGTTACGTTATAAATTAACCAATGGATTAATAAATTGAAGCGCACCCAAAGGACTTTGCGGTATATGAAAAAATGGTCTCCGATTCTTTTCAAACTTGGTATTACATAAGCAGAATATACACACAAAAAAACTTTTAAAAATATTTTGAGATAAAAAAGTACTAGTTATTTTTTGGTCTAAATGTGAAAGATGCTTACTCCGATAGTTTAAGCTTGATGATGTTTGAAAATGATTATAAATCAATTCAGTGAATGAAATACTCAATTATCTAATTACCTAGTTGCTTTCATCAGCAGGTGAAAACTGCAACATTCGGAAATCACCAAGGTGGAAATTATAATCTCAAAATTGACCATTTTGGCAAACTACTCATTAAAATCACGCTTAAAATGTTTGGTAACCGTTTGCCAAAAAGGTCAATTTTGAGATTATAATTTCCACCTTGGTGAATTCAATCGAAGACACAATTTTTCTGAGCTAACTTCTGATCGACGCACCACTCCTTACTGACAATCACAGTGAAAGAATTTTCCAGATATCACTTAGCATTCAAATGGTATTATAACTCGAATGAAATTCACATATAATAATCTAGGTTATTCTCATGTTGTTAAATTAACAAAATATTTGTCTGATTGATTCATCACATGATGCTCTATCAATGAGCCGATACCAAGTTGGATCAATTACTTGTTATTTTAATGCCGCAAAGTCCTTTACATTTTAAAAGTTTCAGTGTGGGCTTTAATTGTTTTTTTTTTGAAGTTATACTTCTTTTTATGCGCTCCTTAAATAATTAGACAATTAATTTATAAAAACGCAATCATTATGGCTGCTCATCTAAAGTTAATTAGGTGTGCTCAATTCATACAATTTAAAAAAAAAATTACAAGTGAAAAAAAGGGCCAAGGTACAACATGTTCCCCTACGCCCAAATCGCAAGCGACAATACCAAACGTACCTTAGCCTTCCCCAAATACAAATGCATCTTTTGATTCGAAATGGGCAAAGCCTCCAAATTGTACGTCCTCATTCGATTCAGCTCCAACTGAAAGGCGCAGGCCGGCTCCAGGTGCCTGTAGATGCGATCCTCCTTGAAGCAATCGCGATTTCTGTACGTGAAGTACTTCGGGTACTGCTTCTTCTGCAACAGCATAAACGTGATCCTTCGAATTCGCCGCTTCTCGAGCTCTTCCCTGTACCGCGAGCAGAAGTTGCCGAAGATCTTTCCCATGGTCGAATCGTCCACGTCGCCCTTATCCTTCACGCCGACGTGCAGGATGTGCATGGGCACGCAGACCACTTGGTCTTCCTGCTTCGTCCTCGTCCCTTCGACGGTCAAACTGACGTTGATCGACGTGCTATTCGTGCGCGACTCGGATCCGCTCTCGATCGCGTTCATGTCCTTCGCCGAGACAGTCGCTGGGCTGGAGATGTCCTCGATCAAATCGAAGATTTCGTCCGCGTACTGCTCGAACTGCTGGAAGTTGTCGAACGCTGCAATGCAGCCCGTCCTGTGGAAGTTGTCGAACAGCTTGGGGCCCTCCTCCTCGTCCTCCTCCTGCAGGTTGTCCAGCATGATGAGCCTGTTGGGGTGCGTGGTGGGCAGCCAAAATTGAAAATGCACTATGGGCACTTCGCAGCTCAGCTCCAGGTGTTGCAGGCACGTGATGTCGTAGCTCGTGTAGGCTCGTCGCACGTACACTTCCAAAGCGGCGTGGCAGACGGCCCGATTGACGTGGTAGAAGAAGTCGTGCAAGATGTCGAAGATGGAGGTCTCGGAGACGATCAGTTTTTGTAGATTTTCGGGATGGAACTCGTAGCCGTACATGTCGGTCGCCGAGAGGAAGATGCTCTCCATTTGGTTGTGGCGAAGCTCGTAGGCCGGCTGATGGGCGGCTATCAGCACCTGAGGAAACGACGTGGACCATTGAGGGGGGAAATGGGTTTAGGACTACGCTTTTTTTCTAGTGATTTTCATGAATTTTTTTTAGCAAGGAAGGAATATGCATAGTTGATTGAAACTTTCAGAACATTTTATACAGGTATTCAAATTCTTATTTTGATTTTTCCAATTTTTTTTTTTTTGAAAATACGGAAGATATCAGTTGGTACCCATCGGAGGGGATCATGCAAAATACATATTTGTGTACAATCCGGAGGCGACAGTTTTTATCTGAAATCAATGGGATTTTAAATTTACTTTAGGGACATGTATCTACAGTAAAACCTCGATTATCCGGACCTCGGTTATACGTATTCGCGATTATCCGGATTGTCAACCGCGTTCGTTTTTTCCTGTTAAAACGAGACACTTGCCTATATTAATTTTCTATTCTTCAATTCAAAAAATACAATTTTTACCATAGCAATGAGTGGGAGCGAGCGAAAAGATACATCAAATTCATAAGTACGAGTGAGAGGAAAGGATAAAAATTATTTACTAATCTTTCGTGGTCAAAATTTTTGCGAATCGTGCTTAAAACCGAGTGTGCGCATTCGAGCTCAAAGTGGCACATTCCGATCTCGGGAAAATGAAGCGCGCCGCTCCGCGTCGCGCTTCATTTGCCTCCCTCGCTCGGAAATGTGCCACTTTTCGCTCGAACGCGCACATCGTCGTATTCATTGAATTTGTTTAAATTAAATTTACTTTACAATCAACAAATTTAATTTAATTCAATAAATATCGATTATATGTTCGAAAAACGTATTTTTACCATAGCAATGAGTGGAAGAGAGCGAAAAGATTCAACAAAAGCATAAGTACGAGTGAGAGGGAACGATAAAAAAATTATTTATTAATTTTATGTCATCAAAATTATTGCAAATCACGTTTAAAGCCGAGTGTGCGCATTCGAGCTCAAAGTGGCACATTCCGATCTCGGGAAAATGAAGCGCGCCGCTCCGCGTCGCGCTTCATTTGCCTCCCTCGCTCAGAAATGTGCCACTTTTCGCTCGAATGCGCACATCTTCGTATTTATCTCGGATGTGCCTATATTATTATTTTATTCTTCAATTGAAAAATTTAAAATCGAATAAATTAGATCTATTTTTTGTTTGAAAAAGGTTAGATACAGTCGAACTTCCATAAGTCGAACGCCGATAAGCCGAATTTTTGATAGCTCGAACTCGAACCAATTTCCCTAGGACTTGCCTATCTCAACGTTAATATTTTTATGTCAATAATTAGAAATTTGATAAATCGAATTATTTAATAAGTCGAAGCGTTTTACAATTCATTAAATTCAAGTTTCCATTAGTAAATAGGTCGATGACTCGAAGTTAAATTTTACAACTTTTCTAAAAATTTCTCTACCTGAGAGGATTAACGACGGCTCGGTTTGGTGTTATTGATGCTTTAAAAGCTCTATTGTTAACTACGAATAAAAGGTTTATACTACAAGAATGTTTTGACGGCGGCACTTCAATTGGATTTAAAACTAATTTATGTTTAAATGCCTTATGAACAGTTATAATTTTTTGAGATGGTTTTACCGTTTATTTTACAAAAAAAGTAACTATTTTTGCATTTTAGTTTTCAATTTGCTAGTTATTCGTCGACTACGAAGACTAACAAATGTGTTTTACGTTCTTTATAGTTTGTAACAGAGTATAACAGAAAATCTAAAAAGTTTAATACTTTTTCTAAAATTATTTACGTATTAACATGGAGTGTAAACGAAAATTAAAAAGTTTAACCATAAGGAGAAAATTAATCTTATAAAAGAAGTGGAACGTGGGCTCAAAAGAAAAAGGATATAGCTAAAGATTTTGGTATTCCGCAAACACTTTATCAACCATTTTAAAAACAGAGACCTAATTGTAGCTGCTGAAGATACAAATGACAAATGTCAACGTTGATAAAGATTTGGAAGTTGCTGAAATTCCTAGCGATGAAAGCATTATAAGTAAAGTGCTAGAAGAAAATAAGAAAAACTGTGAAAGTGAATATGAAAGTGATACAGATGTTACAGTAAACATCCCTTCAACAACTCAAGTTTACAATGCAATAGATACTATTTTTCTATTCCTATGTGCTCAAGAAGATGTTCCTACAGATATATTATTATCGGTAAGATCATTGGAAAAATTTGTAGAAACGTAATATTTTGGAGCAATGAAGCAAAAGACAATTTTAGACTACTTTCAAATTAACAGTAAATAATATGTAAATAACTATATTTTTTAGGGCCTTAATAAAAATTAATAATGTTAATGATTGTAGATCAATTTTGGTTATTTTCTATAAAAAAATAAATGATATATATATATATATATACGGAAGTATTTAACTGAACTTCTTTTGGTAACTCGAGTTTTTGATATGACGAATTATTTTTGCTGTCTCTTCGACTTCGACTTATCGAGGTTGGACTGTATAGGCAAATCCGATAAATACGAAGATGTGCGCATTCGAGCGAAAAGTGGCACATTTCCCAGCGAGGGAGGCAAATGAAGCGCGACGCGGAGCGGCGCGCTTCATTTTCCCGAGATCGGAATGTGCCACTTTGAGCTCGAATGCGCACACTCGGTTTTAAGCACGATTACGAAGCGTCCCGTTTTCTATAAAAAAATGAATGATATACCTATATATACGGAAGTATATAACTGAACTTCTTTTGGTAACTCGAGTTTTTGATCATTCGAATTATTTTTGCTGTCCCTTCGACTTCGACTTATCGAGGTTCCACTGTATATATGTATAATGTTCTCAAAGTTTCAATAAATTATATATAGTTGTTGCTTGCTAAAAAAATTCCTGAAAAGCACTAAAAAAAGTAGTCTTAAACCTATTTCTTCCAATAACGATGGACGCTCACAACTTCAGAACAAATTTAAATTTTGATTTGCAACATTCCTGAAAAACTAAAAAGATCTTAAACCTATTTCTTCAATAACGATGGATCACAATTGAAAATTTAAAGATTTCAACAGAACACCCCGAATATTTACTAACAATTTATGTAAATTTAGTCGTCTAAACCTATTTCCCCCCTTAAATCAGTTCGGATGCCAAAGGAAAATCCTCACCTGACGAGCGCGTAGAGCAACTCGAGAATGCTCGCTACGATTCAAAGATGTCAGCTCGTTCAGCACCGTAGCCAATTCATCAGTTAAACCTGGTTCCTTGGACCAAAGATGATCGATCAACATCGTCACCAACAAGTTCTTCTTCGCGACGTTCGCGTGCGAAAAAATCGTGGCCATGACCGCCGACATGTCGTCCTTGTGCTTTTCTCTGAGCGCCGTCACGCTTTTGTCGTAGCTTCCTGAAAAAAAAAATGGCGTTGGTAACGAGGAGCGGATCGTACTTCAAGTGTTACCTTGCAGGAATTGGCTTTCGACGTCGTAGTACTGCTTGAGGAGGTCCTGTACGGCGGTCTTCATGCGTCCCCGTATGCCGTTTCTGTATCTTTGGACCAGCTGGACGATGCCTTCGGTGGACAGGAAGAAGCCGTCGCGTTCGGCGCGTTTTTGCATGCTGGCGGCGTGGCCGTCGATGACGCTGGCGATTTGTTGACTAGGAAATTGGGCGAGAACGGAAGTGATGTTGCGTTCGTAGAGGGACATGAGCCGTCGGATTTTCTTCTCCACGGCGGCCGGGATGCGGCCGGAAATCGACGCTATGACTTCTTGGAGTTCTAGAAGAGGTAGACTAGGGTCGCGCAGACTAGACATGAATTTTTCTATGACTTCTCGAAGCCTCGGGGCGTTGTACGGATCGGGCAGACAGTAACCTTTAACAGGTGCGTTCAAAATTAAAGACAACATAGCGCCAAGGGGGTGACTACTGTACCTGCTAAGGTATTTTCTAAAACGGCCTTGTATGAGTTGTTAATGTGATTGAGTTTTTGAGAGGCAACGGGAACGGAGACGTCGAGTTCCGGGAATGGGCCTTTGTACAGTAGGGCTTTCGTTACCAAAGAAGGGTCGTCTAATTCCAGCGTTGCGATTATGGAACCGGCGTCCAACACAGCTCCGGGTCGTTTTACATAGAAAATGGAACCGGCTTCTCCTGCTGTGAGAGTCATTACCATTTTCATTACCTAAAAAAATGGTTTTGTTTAGTACTCGTTAAGGTGGTTTAATTTTAGTACAAAAAACAGGGGCGTTGGACGTTATACTTCTTTGGCGTAACTATCTTCAATATGGCGTACCTTGCGTTTGTGTATAGTGAAACCAGTGTTCCCCAAACTATAAGTACATTAAAAGACCAAAATATGTGATTTTCGAAATTTGTCACAATGGCCGTTCTGATGCTTTATAATTATTCATTTGAGTCTTTAGTACACCGAAAAAATAATTAAAAAAATCCTGCAGGTCTATCAACAAAAGAAATAATATTTTTCATATCAGATTTGTAAGCATTCAAAATCCAAATTATGTGATTTTCGAAATTTGTCAAAATGGCCGTTCTGATGCTTTATAATTATTCATTTGGGTCCTTAGTACACCGAAAAAATAATTAAAAAAATCCTGCAGGTCTATCAACAAAAGAAATAATATTTTTCCCATCAGATTTGTAAGCATTCAAAATCCAAATTATGTGATTTTCGTAATTTGTCAAAATGGCCGTTCTGATGCTTTATAATTATTCATTTGGGTCCTTAGTACACCCAAAAAATAATTAAAAAAATCCTGCAGGTCTATCAGCAAAAGAAATAATATTTTTCCCATCAGATTTGTAAGCATTCAAAATCCAAATTATGTGATTTTCTAAATTTGTCAAAATGGCCGTTCTGATGCTTTATATTTATTCATTTGAGTCTTTAGTACACCGAAAAAATAATTAAAAAAATCCTGCAGGTCTATCAACAAAAGAAATAATATTTTTCCCATCAGATTTGTAAGCATTCAAAATCCAAATTATGTGATTTTCGTAATTTGTCAAAATGGCCGTTCTGATGCTTTATAATTATTCATTTGGGTCCTTAGTACACCCAAAAAATAATTAAAAAAATCCTGCAGGTCTATCAGCAAAAGAAATAATATTTTTCCCATCAGATTTGTAAGCATTCAAAATCCAAATTATGTGATTTTCTAAATTTGTCAAAATGGCCGTTCTGATGCTTTATATTTATTCATTTGAGTCTTTAGTACACCGAAAAAATAATTAAAAAAATCCTGCAGGTCTATCAACAAAAGAAATAATATTTTTCCCATCAGATTTGTAAGCATTCAAAATCCAAATTATGTGATTTTCGTAATTTGTCAAAATGGCCGTTCTGATGCTTTATAATTATTCATTTGAGTCCTTTAGTACACCGAAAAATAATTAAAAAATCCTGCAGGTCTATCAACAAAAGAAATAATATTTTTCCCATCAGATTTGTAAGCATTCAAAATCCAAATTATGTGATTTTCGTAATTTGTCAAAATGGCCGTTCTGATGCTTTATAATTATTCATTTGGGTCCTTAGTACACCCAAAAAATAATTAAAAAAATCCTGCAGGTCTATCAGCAAAAGAAATAATATTTTTCCCATCAGATTTGTAAGCATTCAAAATCCAAATTATGTGATTTTCTAAATTTGTCAAAATGGCCGTTCTGATGCTTTATATTTATTCATTTGAGTCTTTAGTACACCGAAAAAATAATTAAAAAAATCCTGCAGGTCTATCAACAAAAGAAATAATATTTTTCCCATCAGATTTGTAAGCATTCAAAATCCAAATTATGTGATTTTCGTAATTTGTCAAAATGGCCGTTCTGATGCTTTATAATTATTCATTTGGGTCCTTAGTACACCCAAAAAATAATTAAAAAAATCCTGCAGGTCTATCAGCAAAAGAAATAATATTTTTCCCATCAGATTTGTAAGCATTCAAAATCCAAATTATGTGATTTTCAAATTTGTCAAAATGGCCGTTCTGATGCTTTATAATTATTCATTTGAGTCCTTAGTACACCGAAAAATAATTAAAAAATCCTGCAGGTCTATCAACAAAAGAAATAATATTTTTCCCATCAGATTTGTAAGCATTCAAAATCCAAATTATGTGATTTTCTAAATTTGTCAAAATGGCCGTTCTGATGCTTTATAATTATTCATTTGAGTCCTTAGTACACCGAAAAATAATTAAAAAATCCTGCAGGTCTATCAACAAAAGAAATAATATTTTTCCCATCAGATTTGTAAGCATTCAAAATCCAAATTATGTGATTTTCGTAAATTTGTCAAAATGGCTGTTCTGATGCTTTATAATTATTCATTTGGGTCCTTAGTACACCCAAAAATAATTAAAAAAATCCTGCAGGTCTATCAGCAAAAGAAATAATATTTTTCCCATCAGATTTGTAAGCATTCAAAATCCAAATTATGTGATTTTCGAAATTTGTCAAAATGGCTGTTCTGATGCTTTATAATTATTCATTTGGGTCCTTAGTACACCCAAAAATAATTAAAAAATCCTGCAGGTCTATCAACAAAAGAAATAATATTTTTCCTATCAGATTTGTAAGCATTCAAAGTCCAAATTATGTGATTTTCGAAATTTGTCAAAATGGCCGTTCTGATGCTTTATAATTATTTATTTGGGTCCTTAGTACACCGAAAAAATAATTTAAAAAATCCTGCATATCTATCAACAAAAGAAAAAAATATTTTTTCCATCAGAATTGTAAGCATTCAAAGTCCAAATTATGTGATTTTCGAAATTTGTTAAAATGGCCGTTCTGATGCTTTATAATTATTCATTTAGGTCCTTAGTACACCGCAAAAATAATTAAAAAATCCTGCAGGTCTATCAACAAAAGAAATAATATTTTTCCATCAGATTTGTAAGCATTCAAAGTTCAAATTATGTGATTTTCGAAATTTGTCAAAATGGCCGTTCTGATGCTTTATAATTATTCATTTGGGTCCTTAGTACACCCAAAAAATAATTAAAAAAATCCTGCAGGTCTATCAACAAAAGAAATAATATTTTTCCCATCAGATTTGTAAGCATTCAAAATCCAAATTATGTGATTTTCGAAATTTGTCAAAATGGCCGTTCTGATGCTTTATAATTATTCATTTGGGTCCTTAGTACACCGAAAAAATAATTAAAAAAATCCTGCAGGTCTATCAACAAAAGAAATAATATTTTTCATATCAGATTTGTAAGCATTCAAAGTTCAAATTATGTGATTTTCGAAATTTGTCAAAATGGCCGTTCTGATGCTTTATAATTATTCATTTGGGTCCTTAGTACACCGAAAAAATAATTAAAAAAATCCTGCAGGTCTATCAACAAAAGAAATAATATTTTTCATATCAGATTTGTAAGCATTCAAAGTCCAAAATATGTGATTTTCGAAATTTGTCAGAATGGCCGTTCTGATGTTTTATAATTATTTATTTTAGTCTTTAGTACACCGAAAGAATAATTAAAAAAATCGTGCGTGCCTATCAACAAAAGAAAAAATATTTTTTCTATCACACCGAAAACAAAACAAAATACGCTTAAATTGATGAATTACTTCTAGAAATTAATTAGTTTTTTTCGCAAATTAGTTGTAAATTTATTTAGTGCATCCTTTCATAAACAAAAATTCAATAAATACGATGATGTGCGCGTTCGAGCGAAAAGTGGCACATTTCCGAGCGAGGGAGGCAAATGAAGCGCGACGCGGAGCGGCGCGCTTCATTTTCCCGAGATCGGAATGTGCCACTTTGAGCTCGAATGCGCACACTCGGCTTTAAGTACGATTCACAATAATTAATCTATTTTCTTAGACGGCCCACTTCAATCGTCAAATTTTTGTTAGCAGCGCACTAAAATTTCATTCCCATTGCGCCAGAAGAAGTATAACTTCAACAAACAGCCAGATAACTCAATATAACATCAAAAAACAACAAACTCACTTCAATTTCGGCGTAAGCTTGTCCGCGATAAACGTGTCCCCCATCCTCCAGGAGAAACCGATCAGTTTACCAGCAGACGGAGAACGCAACAAAGTGGGATCGTTTTCCTTTTCGAAAACGCAAGTTTGGTTGCCTATGACTATACGATACCTATCCACTTCTTCTTTCATGTACGTCGTAAACGACGCCCCATCGACGGACAGCAAAATTCCTAACATTTTCGTTCACAATTAATTCTTTTACTACGTCCCCAAACGCAAGCACCTACCTCCATCGCTCAGTCGATGCACTTCGATCTCTTTAAAGGAACCATTCATGACTAGGAAGTACGTGTTGAGGCCGCTCTTCGTGGCTTGCACTTTATATTTGTTGCTGAAATTTTCATTTGCAAAAATTTGCGCATTGGAGACGATAGAATTTTGCTTACCCTTCGTGTATCAGTTCGACATCGACGATATTCGTGAGCGTATTCGAAGCTTGAATTTGTCCGCGTTCCAACGAATTTTGAAATTCGGTAAAGGCCGCCCCGATGCACTTGTCGGCGATGTGCAGGGCTCCACAGATGACGCCCAACATCACGTCCGGTTTTTCGGCTTGCACCCTTTCCGCTATCAAAATGTCCAGCCAGGCCGTGTCTATGGTGTTGTCCTGAAAACTGCTCGTTTCCAATAGCGTTATCAGGTATTCGACGGTCGTGCGAAAATCGCCACGGATCGATAGCTCCTTGAGGGCGATGACGAGATTTTCGCGGGCCTGTTCGCGATTTTCGCCCCACGAGAAACAGTGGCCGAATTGCGAGTCGGCGAATTCGTGCAGGCCGCCGGACGCCGCCACCGAGAAGTAGCCCCATACGTTTTTCGAGGATCTGAAGTTCAGCTCTTGGACCGTGCCCGAACTGGGTTTGAACCCTGAAAGAAAAAAGTCATTGTTAGATCGGGGCGAGATGCTTAGCAAAGTACCATGAACGCAGGGTAAAAGTTATCTGTTTCTCTTTAAGACCCCGGCCTCAAGTTACGCCACTGATTTGGAGTATTTTAGTTTATTGTTATTGTCAAACCTCGTTAGTATGTACCCTATTGGTATGAACTCCTCGTTAGTATGGACAAAACCTTTCGGACAAAGGTGTTCACAATATCGAGGTTTGACTGTAGTAAAAATTTACAACTTGATTGCTTGTTGTAATATGTTAAAAAACGTTTGGTATTGAAAATTCTTTTTTTTGGCATCAAATGGGATGTTAAGAACATTAAGTTGTTGAAAAGAAATTGGGAAAAATTCGAAAATACATTTTTTAAAACAAAACAAATTTTGAAAAATTCATAACTTGATTCTTGATGATTTTGAATAATTTTTGATGGTTGGTATCCTAATTTTTTTTTAATATTCAATGAGACACTAAGATTCTTACACGCCTCCCATAATAATTTTTTGAAACATAACAATTGAAGAATTTTGAATTTTAAAATAAAAAAAAAACAATACAGCCGAAGCTTGTTAGTATGAACAAAACTTTCGAGACAAACATGTTCATAATATCGAGGTTTCACTGTATTAGAAATTTACAACTCGATTGCTTGTTGTAATATGTTAAAAAACGTTTGGTATTTAGAATTCTTAGCTTTTTGGCATCAAATGGGATCTTAAGAACATTAAGTTGTCGAAAAGAAATTGGGAAAAATTCGAAAATACAAAAAAATACATTTTTTTAAAACAAAACAAATTTTGAAAAATTCATAACTTGATTCTTGATGATTTTGAAAATTTTTTGATGGTTGGTATCCTTAATTTTTTAATATTCAATGAGATCCTAAGATTCTTACACGCCTCCCATAATAATTTTGGAAACATAGCAATTGAAGGATTTTGATTTTTAAAATAGAAAAAAACAATATAGCCAAAGTTCGTTAGTGTGAACAAAACCTTCGAGACAAACATGTTCAAAATATCGAGATTTGACTGTATTATTTGCTTCTTTAGAATCATATTATAATTGCAAATCTCTTCATAAATTTGTTACTTTTTTCTTAAGTTTTGATTTAAAAAACACAAATCAAATCAAATGCAAATGGGGGCGGTTCACTTATCTTTTGGCGTTGTTAGATTTCGAATTTGATTTTATTTCAACTTTAAAACAACGCAAAATAGTTACGAAAAAAATTAAGCGATTTGCAAAAATCTGAAACTGATTTTCAAGAGCAAAAATGGTTTAGAACATAAAAAAAAATCACCTTCGTCAGGATTTTCTGAGGTGATACGTGCTGCGATGACGTGGCCCCACGGTTGGGGCTTGTGATGGGGCTCATCGAAATTGATCTGTGTAGATGCCCACGGGGACTCTCCATACAACAGTCGGACGTCTTTAATAAAATGCAACGGCAAGCCCATGGCGATCTAAAAACATTTTTCCTTTAAAAAACACCCATACTTTTGTGCGGCGCGGTAGAAGCGATACTTCTTCGGCGTAACTAAATTAAATTCAATAAATACGAAGATGTGCGCATTCGAGCGAAAAGTGGCACATTTCCGAGCGAGGGAGGCAAATGAAGCGCGACGCGGAGCGGCGCGCTTCATTTTCCCGAGATCGGAATGTGCCACTTTGAGCTCGAATGTGCACACTCGGCTTTAAACGTGATTTGCAATAATTTTGGCGACAAAAAATTAATAAATAATTTTTTATCGTTTCCTCTCACTCGTACTTATGCTTTTGTTCTATCTTTTCGCTCTCTTCCACTCATTGCTATGGTAGAAATACGTTTTTTGAACATATAATCGATATTTACTGGATTAAATTAAATTAAATTTCATTCTCAACGCGCCAGAAGAAGTATAACTTCAATAAACGTCCAGATAACTCGATTTAACATTAAAAAAACACAAACCCATAATATAGAAGTGATACTTCTTCGGCGTAACTAAATTAAAATCAATAAATACGAGGATGTGCGCATTCGAGCGAAAAGTGGCACATTTCCGAGCGAGGGAGGCAAATGAAGCGCGACGCGGAGCGGCGCGCTTCATTTTCCCGAGATCGGAATGTGCCACTTTGAGCTCGAATGTGCACACTCGGCTTTAAACGTGATTTGCAATAATTTTGGCTACAAAAAATTAATAAATAATTTTTTATCGTTTCCTCTCACTCGTACTTATGCTTTTGTTGTATCTTTTCGCTCTCTTCCACTCATTGCTATGGTAAAAATACGTTTTTCGAACACAATCGATATTTACTGAATTAAATTAAATTAAATTTCATTCTCAACGCGCCAGAAGAAGTATAACTTCAATAAACGTCCAGATAACTCAATTTAACATAAAAAAAACAATCCCATACATTTGTACGCGCATTAGAAGCGATACTTCTTCGGCGTAACTAAATTAAATTATTATAAATCCATTCAATGAATACCGAGGATGTGCATACTCGGTTTTAAGCATGGTTCACAATAATTAATCTATTTTCTTAGACGGCCCCAACTTCAACTGTCAAATTTTTCTTAGCAGTGCGCCAAAATTTCATTCTCAACGCGCCAGAAGAAGTACAACTTCAAAAACCGCATTTAAACATCCCCCACCTGCAACTGGGCCGCAGGTAAATTAACATCTGACACCATCTCCGTGCAGGGATGTTCAACTTGGAGCCTCGGATTCAACTCTAGGAAATAGTAGTGCCCTGAGGTGTCGTACAGATATTCCACAGTACCAGCAGATACGTATCCGACCATCTTCGCCAAACGCACAGCCGCCTAAAATGACACATGATACAAAACCGGAAAACCCGCAACCCCCCATACCTACTTTCTCCATTTCTTCAAAGATGGACGGTTCGGCAATGACGGCAGGAGCTTCCTCTATAATTTTTTGATGTCGCCTTTGGATGGAGCAGTCGCGCCCAAAAAGCGATATCGCGTTGCCGTATTGGTCGGCCAACAGTTGCACTTCCAAATGTCTGGCGCACTTCGCCAATTTCATCACGAAAATCGGAGAGCCGGGCACTTCCGTTTGGACCTATACAATTTTGGTTAGCATGGATCGTGCGACCATCAGAAAACCTTTACCTGACGAAAAGCGGTAGCAAAATCTTCCGAATTATCAACTTTACGGATTCCTTTACCCCCTCCTCCTTCGGACGCTTTGATCATAACTGGAAATCCAATTTTTTGGGCGGCCACCAAGCCCTGTTCCGCAGATTGCACGCATCCCTTCGCGAACAGCTCGGACGAAATTTTGATTTTCTTTCCCGTGTATTCGGCCTTTAAATCTATCAATAACAAAAGGGTTAATTTTGGTCAAAGAGGACCACGAGATAGATGGTACCTGAACCGGACCATGGCAAAGTGGGTATGTTGGCAGTTTGGGCAACTATCGACGAAGCGATTTTATCTCCAAGAGCCCACATGGCCTTTTCTGGCGGGCCAATAAAGGCGATGTTGAGTTTGTTCAGCATGTCGGGCAATTTTGGATTTTCTGACGCGTGGCCCCAACCAGCCCAAACGGCCTAAAACACATGAATTGAGCAATTCGCGCTATGGTAGTTCGATTTTTGACCTACCTGGACTTGGCAACGAACGGCGATATCGACGATTAGTTCCACGTTGGCATAATTGTTGTTGTTGGTACCGCCGGGAACTGGAACGTAGTGGTCTGCCATTTTTATGTATTCGGCGTTGGCTTTTAGATCTTCGGGGGTGACCATCACCACAAAGCGCACGGACCTCTCGAATTTGAACATTTCGTACGACCATCGTCGCACGGAACGCATACATTTCACTGCGGCTATGCCATTGTTCGCTATGAGCACCTAAAGTCAAAAAAAGAACAATTTTTATTTCGTTTTTGGCCGAAGATGAATGTATTGTATTAACCAAAAACCATTAAGACGAAGTAGTTTTCAATATTTTGGTCAAGTCGTGGAAGGAACCCAATATATTCATGAATATATTGATGACTATATTGATATGGCATGGTACAATGGTACCATGGTACCATGCCATATCAAGCGGATTTCACTCACGTTCTATTAGTTTTTGACCAAGTTTGATTTGATCTAACAGAATATTATTTATTTTACAAGTTTAGAGTTGGCCAAAATGGGGGGGGGGCTTACCTTATTGATAACCTTGGTGCCCCCAAAGCGTTTGACGAACTCTTCCGGCGTGGCTATGGTGAAATCCTTCTCGTACGACCGATTGTGCATCATCACGGTGCCCTGTGACATGCTGGGCCTGAAAAAAAAAAACAATCAGTTAAAATCGGGCCTCGTCAAAAGGACTCAAACCTTTTATTCGTCGTTTTCGATCGACTTAAATTAATTAACCTTAGAAGGAGAAGATTTGTCACTTGCCTAATCGTTTCAAAGCCAATTTGCTCTAGCGACAAAAGTCGAAATTTTTTTGAAAATTGAACGCATGTTGAAAGAGACTTTTGCGGCCGTGCTTCAAATTGATAAAGCTGTACAATGTATTGGAAACGCGAGGTATTTAAAGTAATCTATAATCTGGTTCGGTTTTGTAAAGTGTGACATTATTATTTTAATAATTATGCGTTATTAGGAAGGTGAGCGCACATGTAACGTAAAACGTTCAAATTGATTTTGGTTTTTCGTCGAATTACAACGAACGATGCGCAAACACCAAAAAAACCTAATGGATAAATTAACCATAATAATATCTTTTAATATTGTTTCAAGTAGCAGGAATTGGACACTGAGTAATGAAACATCTATTGTTAAATTTGCAACGTTTCGTTTTTTTTTAGCAACTTAACATAACCAAAAATATTTTAACCATCAAAAGGACCATGTCCAATTTTTGAGTTTTCATGGCTAAAATATTTTAAGTTGCTTGAAAAAGTTTCAATAAAGAAACGAAACGTTGCAAATTTAACAATACCCAGTGTCCAATTCCTGTTAACATTAACCAATACTAATTGATAAATTTTTATCTACAATTATTCACTCACATTCTAAGCCTTCGTCTTTCGACCACCGATGCTATCATTTTCTCTCGATGGTAAACGAACAACGAACCAAAAAAAATACTAATGGACGAAATCCAATTAACAATTATATTTGCGTTGATGTAAATGACATTTAAACATATTCAGATTTTTCGAAGCTGCTAGCACACATTGTAATTTAAAAATAAAAACTATAATGAAAAAACATTTTTTCACAATCAAAACCATTCATTAATGCGAAACTGCACCGTGCACTTTTAAACAAAACAACTACGAAGCGCGATTTTTTTTAACACCAATGAATTATCGTAAAGCAACTTTTTAAATGTAAATCCTACGTCAATTTAAATGATTCTGGTTTCAAATCGATTAATAACTAAGGACAACCAGATTAGATGAATTAAGGCTGTCCACAAAACGAATATGCACCGAAAGAGAAAATAAACTATACAGAAAACCACGTTAATTAGCGAAAAAAGAATTGCGAACATAAAAATAAGAATAACTGCAAAAGAATGCGTTGCCCACTTTTGGTGTCCTACAAATTAGCGGCGCGATTTCCGGTAAAGGTTTTCGAAATTGCTTCATCCGATCGGTTCACAAAATCCAGTCGATTTGGGAGCAATTTAAGCTGGGAAAAAGTTATAGCGCTTATTACTTCTTTTACTAATAACTTCGATTCATTAATTTGATAAGTTGTTCAGAGTTAAAAGTCACAAAAAGCATATGGTGCGATAATTAAAAATTTGTAATTTCTAATAAAAATAAATTGACTTTAGATTGTGGCGAAAAGTCTAATTCGAGCTCAAAGTGGCACAATTGAAGCCAATTTTTTTCTTTAAAGTTAATTTAATGTTTTATAACTTCGTGTTAACAGTGTCGTAGGGTGGCATCTGTTGTTTAGTAGCTGATATTAATTCATGAGTGCTGGTATCTCAATATCTATGAGATGGCGTTCGAAAAAAAATTAGTTTTTGTTACTAAAGCACGAAAATAAATGTTATAACTTTTTCCCAACTTTGGTTTATCTTAAAATATCAAACAAATTTTGAATTAGGCCTGAAATTAATCGCAAATCCGTTAAATTGTCGTTTAAGAAACATTGCAATAAAAATTAACACACAACATACACAAAACAAGTGGACTAACACATGACCCACTTAAAGATTGTACAATAAAAGGAATATCGAACATAAAAGGACAACAACCAATAAAAAAGATCATTACAAGCCCATTGTGTGTTGATAATTGCTAATCGCACAAATCGCAACTAGAATAATGCAAAAATTCACAACCACCGTTCGCTTTCAAGTACTTCTTACAAAATCCATTTCGCCTTAATTGTTTTTGCATACAACTCGATCGGAAGGTTAACCAAAAATTGTGGCCTAAGGTGGGCCGTCTTCGTTGGCCGTGCACCCATTACCCATTCTTTATTTTATCTTAAAACCAGAATGTTTCGAAATATATTACAAGGACTTGTGATTTTTTTTTAATCTTTGTTAAACGTCATGAATTATAAGTAAATCCCATAGTGAGACGTGCGCAAACAACTAAGAAGATTGGGTCGAAGAACTGCCGACTTTTATAAATCTTACGACGGCCCGATTAATTGCGTTTCAGTTAATTAGTCGGTTTTCGTCAGGTCGCAAAGTTCACCAAAAACAAGTTCGAACAGTTCTTCGATTTTTTCACCGTACGTGCCGTTTGCCACTTTCAGATCATCCTATATACAATTTTAATTGTTCAAAAATGCGAATTAGTAAACGCTCGAAAATATTTTTAACGGGCTTGCCGCAATTAAAAAAATTAAATCAAAATTTATTTGAGTTTTAATTTTTTGAATCGAAGAATAGCAAATTAATATGGGCAAATGCAATAAATGCGAGGATGTGCGCGTTCGAGCGAAAAGTGGCACATTTCCGAGCGAGGGAGGCAAATGAAGCGCGACGCGGAGCGGCGCGCTTCATTTTCCCGAGATCGGAATGTGCCACTTTGAGCTCGAACGTGCGCACTCGGTTTTTAGCACGTTTCGCAAAAATTTTGATTAGTAAATACTTTTTTATCATTCCCTCTCACTCGTACTTATGAATTTGATGTATGTTTTCGCTCGCTCCCACTCATTGCTATGGTAAAAATTTAATTTTTTGAATTGAAGAATAGCAAATTAATATAGGCAAATATAATAAATGCGAAGATGTGCGCGTTCGAGCGAATTAGCACATTTCCGAGCAGAGGCAAATGAAGCGCGACGCGAAGCGCCGCTTTATTTCCGAGATCGGAATGTGCCACTTTGAGCTCGAACGTGCACATCGGTTTTAAGCACGTTTCGCAAAATTTTGATTAGTAAATACTTTTTTATCATTCCCTCTCACTCGTACTTATGAATTTGATGTATGTTTTCGCTCGCTCCCACTCAATGCTATGGTAAAATTTTTATTTTTTGAATTGAAGAATAGAAAATGAATATAGGCAAATCCAATACATACGAAAATGTGCACATTCGGTTTTACGCACGATTCCCAAAATTTTGACTAATAAATTGGCCAAAAAAAATTATTTAATCGTTTTCTCTCACTCACACCTACGAAATTGTCGTATCTTTTCGCTCGCTCCCACTCATTGCTATAGTAATTTTTTTTTTAATTGAATAGAAAATTAATATAGACAAATGCAATACATACGAGGATGTGCACATTCGGTTTTACGCACGTTTCCCAAAATTTCGACTAATAAATTGGCCAAAAAAATTATTTAATCGTTTTCTCTCACTCACACCTACGAAATTGTCGTATCTTTTCGCTCGCTCCCACTCATTGCTATAGTAATTTTTTTAATTGAATAGAAAATGAATATAAACAAATTCAATATATACGAGCATGTGCATATGGGATTTTACGCACGATTCCCAAAATTTCGACTAATAAATTGGCCAAAAAAATTATTTAATCGTTTTCTCTCACTCACACCTACGAAATTGTCATATCTTTTCGCTCGCTCCCACTCATTGCTATGGTAATTTTTTTTTTAATTGAATAGAAAATTAATATAAACAAATTCAGTATATACGAGGTTGTGCACATTCGGTTTTACGCCCGATTCCCAAAATTTTGGCTAATAAATTTGTCCAAAAAAATTACTTAATCGTTTTCTCTCACTCACACCCACGAAATTGTCGTATCTTTTCGCTCGCTCCCACTCATTGCTATGGTAAATACATTTTTTGAACATAACCAAACTTTTTAAGTTTTTGATTTGAAAGCGAAAAGATCAATTAAGGCAAACGCGCTAAATTCGAGGATGTGCCCCGTTTCAACAGGTCAAAAAATTGGTCACGTCAACCATACGGCAGAATTCGCCCATCGGCCCGAAATTTAGTTAAACACATCGCCCTTTTTCGTTCAGGATTAACAACTTACACCAATTAAGACAAGCTTCACCCATAAGTACCATAACTACCAACTTACGTAAGAGTGGCCGGTACAGGCTTTAGCAGATTGGGCGACGATAGGTTTTCCATGACCGGCTGATCGCTTGCGGCGGTTACCTCAATGTCCGGAATACTGTTCGTATCGTCTTCGCCCTCATCTCCGATTATAAATCGCTTGCTCGTCGATCTTCTTCTCAGCAAGTGCTGTTTTTGCAACATGGTATTCGGGCCGAAAGCTTCGCACTCGAGCTCGATCTCGCTTTCGGTGTCCTCTGCGGGGTTCGGGTGCGATCTGCTATAGCCGAGGAGGCCCCAAAAATATTCACCTATCGAGTCCATAAATGATAAGAGCAAAACCGAATAATGGGCACGTGCCGATATGAAATATCGTGCGGTTATTTTCCGTGTACAAATACTAAGCGCGGCTGTGTTAAATTGAAGAAACTATATCCACGCGGACACCTACAAGTAATTATTGAAAAGTCATTAGGAAACTACGTTTTAAAAGTAAAGCATCGTGAGTTTAATTGAATTGTGTGCTTTTGGAAAATTTTCTCCGAAAAAATAATTAGCAAAGTTTCGATTTAATGGAAGAAACGATTAAAATTGTTTTGCGCGCAGTAATCATCGTTCAACAATTTCGAAAATTACAAAACTCGCCTTGTATTTAAACGAGATTCGTAAAAAAATTTAAAAAAAAATTTATCTTGTGAAAATTTTGTTTTTTAACATTGATAAGGCCTTTGAAAAGTTCGAGTCACGAACAGGGCCTTGAAAAAACCACTTTACATAAATAACAAACAAATTATCGACTTTTATTAATCAGTTATTAACAATAAAGCA
Organism: Sinopyrophorus schimmeli; assembly: GCA_036325965.1. Classification (NCBI taxonomy): domain Eukaryota; kingdom Metazoa; phylum Arthropoda; class Insecta; order Coleoptera; family Elateridae; genus Sinopyrophorus; species Sinopyrophorus schimmeli. Next base: position 2,337,173 of record JARFIZ010000068.1, read on the forward strand.
ATAAAAGAATCGATTTTTTAAAAGATTTTCAGCGTTAAAAATAAAAATGAACGTCTAAAGGTTTGTCGAAAACAACTTTGCACGTCAATCGATGTTTGAGCAAATTTTAATTCGAAAATTGTTCGAGAACAAAGAGTCGCAGAACGTACACAGGGGTGCGTTTAAAAGCGCACAATATGCATATTTTACAAAAGTGGATAAAAAAAAAGAAATTACAAACAAATAGCAAATGTATAGGATGGTTGGCCCTCGTATACAGGCACTACAAAATTTTTGTGTAATAATTATAATTTTCCAGTATTAAAACAATAATATTACTGAATAAAATCGCGAAATTGAGAGTGCGTTTAAAAGTGCGCGTTCTATTTAAACTACGTTTCTCTTTTTACAATTTCACTTACAATATAACTTTTACTGGTTTTCTGGTTCACATTCTTTTTATAAAATCTACAAATATTTATAATTCTTTTAATTGAAAAAATAACACAGTTTTAAATAGAAAAGGTATAATGCGCACTTTTAAACGCATCTTCGATTTCGCACTTTTATTTAGTAATTAATATTATTTAAACACTTTATGCGCATAATTATTTAACAAAAATTTTGTGGTGCCCATAGACAAGGGCCAGCTATAGTATACATTCACCATTTGGGCACAATTTCTTTTTTTTTGAACAGGTAGTCGTGCGATTTTAAACGCACTCGTGTGTACCGTTTTAAAGCAATCACAAGTTGGAGACTAAACGTATTTTTATAAGGCAATTTACCATTTAAACGTTTTTTGATTGTTAAATTGTTGATAGATATTGCAATTTTGCGAATTAACTCAATTCAGATAATAGTCGAAAAAATTACTTCTCTAAAGTACCAACAAACTTAACATTATCGACTGCCTAACTACACTTAAGTTAATGTAATGTTATTAATAATTTTGTATTGATTGATTACAAAATTATTTACGTAATTATCTGTCAATATACCTCAAAATTCAAGGATTTCGAGAGCCGATAGATAACAATGCTTTTTAGATAAATTACATAATTTTTTAAAAATTATTTATCACACGATCCCCAATTATTATTTTTTCAAGAGCAAAGAACAATCCACACCTCGTCTCTTCGTAAACAAACAACACAACTTCAACAAAACCACTACGGCGAACGTTATTATTTATTTATCTAAAGATTAAGCTTTCGGCGATAGAATTGAAAGAGGAACTGAAAGGAAAGTGTGCGCAAAATGCGTCAGTACCTCCGTAACGCCAAAACATTTGATGAATATTTGAGAGAGAATTTATGAACGCTTCAATTCGGAATGACGTAACAAAGAATAAAAACTAAAACTATTTTTTTTTTGTAACATAACCTCGAAAACAGACTTTGAACTTTCGCGCTATTATAAATGCAAAATTTCAGTAGTAGTCAATATTTCGAAATTTCAAAGGTTAATAATCTATGGTCATCAGCACAAAAAAAACCACAACAACCTGAACGCCACAAAAGAGTAATTAAGCGCACACCAAAAAAAAAAAAAAAGAAAACATCGTACAGTAAAACCTCAGTTACATGGATTCGCGATTATCGGGATTGTCAACCGCTTTCGTTTTTTTATCAACAAATTTAATTTAGTTCAGTAATTATCGATTATATGTGCGAAAAACGTATTTTTACCATAGCAATGAGTGGAAGAGAGCGAAAAGATACGACAAAAGCATAAGTACGAGTGAGAGGGAACGATAAAAAATTATTTATTAATTTTTTGTCACCAAAATTATTGCAAATCGCGTTTAAAGCCGCGTGTGCACATTCGAGCTCAAAGTGGCACATTCCGATCTCGGGAAAATGAAGCGCGCCGCTCCGCGTCGCGCTTCATTTGCCTCCCTCGCTCGGAAATGTGCCACTTTTCGCTCGAATGCGCACATCCTCGTATTTATCGGATTTACCTATATTATTATTTTATTCTTTAATTCAAAAAATTAAAATTAAATTAAATTAGATATATTTCTTGTTTGAAAAAGGTTAGATATTTTATTCCTTTTGATAAATATATTTTCAGGTATACTTTTGAATGTTTACTAATTCGCATTTTTGATTAATTAAAATTGTATGACTCAAATTTTTTGAAGTGGGCCACTAAAAATCAACTAGTCGATTTTTATATCATCTTTTGCAGATTGTTGAAGGTTTATATGTCAAAATTAATGTCTCCAAATATTTTTGGGTAATTTTCATTTTTCTGAAAATTATAAACAAATTAGTTTTAAGGCACATTTTGTAGACACTGTTGTAATTAGACTTCATTTATGGATTAATTAAATTTTTAAATATAAAAAAATATTTATATGTTAAATAGGGGGTGCATCAAAATTTTAGAATGACTTGGGTGGGGTATGTTAAAATAAGGTTAAGAAAAAAGAGTCAAAATTCGGAAAAAGTTAAAGTAGTTTTTTTTTCATGTGCGATGAAGCCTCCCATCTAGTCTAGTTTAAAAGTACTAAATTAGAAATTTGGTTTTTCGTCAAAATATCCTAATGTAATTTTTTAATTAAAAGAAAAGCAAGAAGTGGTACATTTAGTTCAGTTTGATTTAATTAATATTATTTGTAAGAGAGAAGAATAAGATAGGCATATTTAATTATTAAGGCGCATGTGCACTTTCAAGCGAAAACTTTTTCCGAATAGAAAATCTGGATTTGAAGGATTTGTTATTAATATAGTCGAATCCGATTAAGACGAAGATGTGCGCATTCGAGCGAAAAGTGGCACATTTCCGAGCGAGGGAGGCAAATGGAGCGCGACGCGGAGCGGCGCGCTTCATTTTCCCGAGATCGGAATGTGCCACTTTGAGCTCGAATGTGCACACTCGGTTTTAAGCGCGATTCACAATAATTTTGGTGACAAAAAAATAATAAATAATTTTTTTATCATTCCCTCTCACTCGTACTTATGCTTTTGTTGTATCTTTTCGCTCTCTTCCACTCATTGCTATGGTAAAAATACGTTTTCCAAACATACAATAGATATTTATTGAATTAAATTAAATTTGAGGATTGTAAAAAAATAATTTAGAAAATTCAATAAATACGAGCATGTGCGCATTCGAGCGAAAAGTGGCACATTTCCGAGCGAGGGAGGCAAATGAAGCGCGACGCGGAGGCGCGCTTCATTCCGAGATCGGAATGTGCCACTTTGAGCTCGAATGTGCACACGCGGCTTTAAACGCGATTTGCAATAATTTTGGTGACAAAAAATTAATAAATAATTTTTTATCGTTCCCTCTCACTCGTACTTATGCTTTTGTTGTATCTTTTCGCTCTCTTCTACTCATTGCCTTGGTAAAAATACGTTTTCGACATATAATCGATATTTACTGAATTAAATTAAATTTGTGGTTATAAAAAAAAATTTAATTTAGAAAATTCAATAAATACGAGGATGTGCGCATTCGAGCTCAAAGTGGCACATTTCCGAGCGAGGGAGGCAAATGGAGCGCGACGCGGAGCGGCGCGCTTCATTTTCCCAAGATCGGAATGTGCCACTTTGAGCTCGAATGCGCACACTCCGTTTTACGCACGATTCACAATACATTTACTTTAAAAATTCGAGTAATTATATATAGCTAAAATTCGTTTTTTTCCTATACATTCAATTAACCGAATTTTCGATTATCCGAATCCGCTGCAACGATAAGTAGTTCGGATAACCGAGCTTCCACTGTACAAAATATTTATTTAAACTTTCTATATAAAACAATAGAGCAGCGTTTGAAACTTTACATACAGAAGTAATTGTCAAAGTTAGGCAACCAAAGCACATGGGCCAACAAAGAAAACATGCATTAGACCAAACGAGTTGGAGCCAGTGAGAATTTGATGCTTTGCGAACTCTTAGAAGTAATAGCACAACAGAAATGTAATATGGAATTATAACCTACCTCATGTTTAATGAATTATGACTTATTGTAGGCATTTAGAAAGCTCGAAAAACTATGTTCAGAAACCGTTACATCAATTAAAAACGCACTGCCTTAAATAAATGGTAAAAATTGCGGACTTCGATTAAGCGAACGACTAACGTTAGCACTGTCGTCGCTGGCCTTAAATTGCAAAATGAGATTATGAAATGTGTATCTCGCTTATCCCTATCGAAAATTTCGTTAAAAACCTGCACAAATAATAATAATATGCTGTACTACGATAACCCCGATGCTTTACAAACCAATTATCAAATTACAAATCGATAATATAACCTCACTAAAAGCGATACTCGTACATGTTTCGCGTAGGGCCCCTTTTATTCGCAAATGTGCACCGCGCCTACGACGTGCGATATAATTAACGAAAACCTGCCACCTTCGGCACTTTGCGAACACATAATTGTTACTACGATTAACGTCAATATCAACGAGAATTCTAGGCAAGGTATTCTTTGCAACAGGTGGAAGACCACTGATCGAACGGAGCGGCACACGACAGATTTACGCCATATACAGGCTGGTCCGAAAGTGCGCCAAATGTGATTGCCGTAAAATAATCCTTGTTTTAATTGCTCGCGTTAATGTAACCAAGGCAACTTCGTGTCCTAACCAATCGGAATCGCTTATCGAAAGGACAACATTTGAATTACCCAATGAACGAATTTCTTTATACGATTTAACGAATTTCGTAGCGGAACACAGATTATTATGTTAGGAGAAATGTTAATTAGGTGGAAAAATTAATGGCGCAATTAAAGAATAATAATTAACAGGTTTATATCAAATCGGATTGGAATAGATAACACCAATATTGTGTTGTCATTAAATTATGTATATTTTTTGCATTTCTATTAAGTATTGTTTATGGTGATTTTGTTTACGTCGTGCTCGTTCCACAATTATCGTCGTAACGGCAAATGGTCGTTAGCCGTGACCTCCAATTTTTCTTATCGCAATAACATAATGGCCCACTATAAACGTCACTTTCAATTTTGTAATGAGCCAGTTATTTGTGGAACTAATGCGGGCAATTGCGACGAGGGAAGATCCTTATGATCTTTTTATTATTTCTAAAATTGTATTTTAACGATTCTAAATTGATGGATAATTAATCTACAGGGTGGTCCGAAATAAAGTACCAAAATCTCAATGTAATGCCCATAAAACGATAAATAAACAGTTTTTATTAAAAAGAGATGCTAAAACAAAATAAATCAGAAATTAAAATTTTTTTTTCAATTAATACAGCGATTTCCAAACTGGGGGTGGGGAGTAGCGAACTGGTTAGCTATTTGTTTTACACGGTTGACAAAAATTAAAATTCTAAAAATTTATAAGAACGAAAACTTATTCAAAATGTACATTTTTGTCAAAAATTTGGTTTCTGATTGAACTAAATTTAATTCAAAACTATTAAATTTAAAATTTTTTAATTATTGTGAATGGTGCTTAGAGCCGAGTGTGCGCATTCGAGCTCAAAGTGGCACATTCTCCTATTCATTGAATTTTCTAATTTAAACTTTCTTTGCGATCAACAAATTTAATTTAGTTCAGTAAATATCGATTATATGTGCGAAAAACGTATTTTTACCATAGCAATGAGTGGAAGAGAGCGAAAAGATACAACAAAAACATAAGTACGAGTGAGAGGAAACGATAAAAAAATATTTATTAATTTTTTGTCACCAAAATTATTGCAAATCGCGTTTAAAGCCGAGTGTGCACATTCGAGCTCAAAGTGGCACATTCCGATCTCGGGAAAATGAAGCGCGCCGCTCCGCGTCGCGCTTCATTTGCCTCCCTCGCTCGGAAATGTGCCACTTTTCGCTCGAATGCGCACATCTTCGTATTTATTGGGTTTTTCTCGAAATTATTTACTTTTAGATTGGTGTCGGACATAACTCGTTTAAGTTTCAGTGCCTATTCGTCCGACACCTCGTATGTCGTTTATTTCAAACGAAGACCTTTGACCGATACGTATGTTTGACAATAGCAATATTTACATATAATGCCACCACGTTTACATATGCTCTTTTAAACATTTGAAAGCAATAAAAATGTACGACTCGTTCTTTAAACAAAATGCGTTTTAATAAAAGATACACGTGCAAATTTTTTTATCCATTTAAATTGAAAAAAAACATAAATAGTGACAACATTTAATTAACGATTAGTCAAGTGTGCAATCACAAAAAAAAAAAATTAATCCCCTGTTTTAAAAAAAAATTTTTTTCCCAAAATTTTCAAAAACATAAGCAAATGAATTACTTTGTCGTTTTTTTTCCTTAGGGTCTCCTGTTCCTCCGTCGAATTTTGGTCCCCTTGCCCCTCGGTTTTGGGCCGGGGGGGACATTCCTCGCGTCACCTTGACGGGAAAACGTCCCAGTTTCCGTTTGTGTCCCAATGGTATTTTTGCCATAGCAATGAGTGGAAGAGAGCGAAAAGATACAACAAAAGCATAAGTACGAGTGAGAGGAACGATAAAAGATTAATTATTAATTTTTGTCAGCAAAATTATTGCAAATCGCGTTTAAAGCCGAGTGTGCGCATTCGAGCTCAAAGTGGCACATTCCGATCTCGGAATGAAGCGCGCCGCTCCGCGTCGCGCTTCATTTGCCTCCTCGCTCGGAAATGTGCCACTTTTCGCTCGAATGCGCACATCCTCGTATTTATTGGGTTTTTCTCGAAATTATTTACTTTTAGATTGGTGTCGGACATAACTCGTTTAAGTTTCAGTGCCTATTCGTCCGACACCTCGTATGTCGTTTATTTCAAACGAAGACCTTTGACCGATACGTATGTTTGACAATAGCAATATTTACATATAATGGCACCGCGTTTACATATGCTCTTTTAAACATTTGAAAGCAATAAAAATGTACGACTCGGTCTTTAAACAAAATGCGTTTTAATAAAAGGTACACGTACAAATTTTTTTATCCATTTACATTGAAAAAAACATAAATAGTGACAACATTTAATTAACGATTAGTCCAAGTGTGCAATCACAAAATAAAAATAATTAATACCACTGTTTTGAAAAAAAAAAATTTTTTCCAAAATTTTTAAAAAAAACATAAGCAAATCGAACTTACTTTAGTCGTTTTCGTTTTTCCTTGAGGGTCTCCTGTTCCTCCGTCGACATCTTCGCCCGTCCCCCTTGCCCGTCGGATTTGGCCGGGGGCGGCAGCGATTCGGGCGTCGCGTCACCGTTGACGGGAAAAACGTCCCTAGTTTCCGTTTCGTCGTCCCCAATGGTCCAGTGACCCCGTTTTCCAGCGGCTCGTGCTCCGCATTATCGGCCATTTCGGCAGACGTGGATTTTGTCAAAGGTTGCTTTTGATTAGATTCCGTCGACGTTTCTGCAATTGAATAAGGAAACGATTAGTATGCGGACTTGAATGCAAAATAACGATGAAAGGCACTTTTGCCTTGGCACTGCGAATTTTTTTATGTAAATTGTGTATATCGACGAATGCCAATGAAATAATCTGTGAAATTAATTTAATTCAGAAATATCGAATTATATTCGAAAACATTTTACCATGCAATTTTATATGGAACATAGACGAAAAATACACAAAAAAAGTACGTGTGAAAGTAATCGACGAGACGAGAAATGGAAACCTTTTTTGACAACGTTAAAAAAAAAAACGTGTTTTTGAAGTTATACTTCTTTTGGTGCGTCGAGAGTGACATTTGGCATCTAAGAAAGTAAATTAATTATTGTGAATCGCGCTTAAAACCGAGTGTGCGCATTCATTGAATTTTGTAAATTAAACTGTCTTTCCACAAATCAAAAAATTTAATTTAGTTCAGTAAATATCGATTATATGTGCGAAAAACGTATTTTTACCATAGCAATGAGTGGAAGAGAGCGAAAAGATACAACAAAAACATAAGTACGAGTGAGAGGGAACGATAAAAAAATATTTATTAATTTTTTGTCACCAAAATTATTGCAAATCGCGTTTAAAGCCGAGTGTGCACATTCGAGCTCAAAGTGGCACATTCCGATCTCGGGAAAATGAAGCGCGCCGCTCCGCGTCGCGCTTCATTTGCCTCCTCGCTCGGAAATGTGCCACTTTTCGCTCGAATGCGCACATCTTCGTATTTATTGAATTTTCTAAATTAACCTTTCTTTACAATCAACAAATTTCAATTTATTTCAGTAAATATCGATTATATGTTCGAAAAACGTATTTTTACCATAGCAATGAGTGGAAGAGAGCGAAAAGATACAACAAAAGCATAAGTACGAGTGAGAGGGAACGATAAAAAATTATTGATTTATTTTTCGTCATTAAAATGATTGCAAATCACGTTTAAAGCCGAGTGTGCACATTCGAGCTCAAAGTGGCACATTCCGATCTCGGGAAAATGAAGCGCGCCGCTCCGCGTCGCGCTTCATTTGCTTCCCTCGCTCGGAAATGTGCCACTTTTCGCTCGAATGCGCCCATCCTCGTATTTATTGGATTTTTCTCGAAATTATTGAATTTTAGATTGGTGTTAGACGTAGCTCGTTTAAGTTTTAGTACCTATTCGTCTGACACACAGTATATCGCATAGTGACTCGAAAATATGTCGTTTCGGAACTATTTTTTTTATTTACAATTGACGTCATCATATTGCTTCTTTCGTCAGCTCAACTATAGATACGTTTATTAATTAAATTTAAAAATTGTAAAAATATTGTTAATTGTTTATGTGCTTTTACCAGTAGTAGATTTAATATCAATTTAATCAAAGTACCAATGCGGGGGGACGATTAGGGGTACGTACCCCTCAATCCCATATATCCATTAAAAAATCTATGGGAGAATCCTTAAATTAATCCCTTCTGTTTTTTAAATTAAATTTGCATAGAGCATAACTCGGGGTTATTTAAAAAAAAAGATGGCCGTGAACTTTCAATATCTTTATCGGAATTTAAATAAATTTTATCAGTAATTATGAAACTGTGAAGTGTATGGAAATTTGGTGCTTATTTATTTTTCTCTTCGACGATTCTTACGTAACGAAAAAGTTCATGTAGAAAATTTTTTTAATTGTGTTTTTTCGATATTTATTTTTTCAAAATCGGTCCTGACCATAAAAATTAAATAATGGCGTATTTCGAAATTCATAATCCGTCAACTAATTATTTTCTTTTAATTATGTTTTTATAATGAGAGAAGTAATTCGTTCTCAACCGTTTTCTTCTCATATTTTTTACACTTTTACTCCCAAGCATCTCATCTAATTTATTTATTTTTTAAATAGGCAAAGTACCCCAGAACAAAAATTACAAAAATTCCATATAAAAATTGTAGAAAACTCACTTCGTTTCTCAAACCATCGAGTCGTATACGAAAAAATTAAAAACACAGAAACAAACAGAACGAGACCGACTTCTAACATGTACTAACGAAAAGGAGATATGATTTTTTAAGTGGATGTTTGCACCTCACGTTAATTAAGTACACTAAAGCTGTTTACTCGCGAAAATTAATGATAAAAGATCGATAAAATCGACACGACCTCTTCTTCAAATGACCACATTACCCTTGCATGACATTACCAATTTATTACTAAAGGCAAAAGTGGATTCATTCGGCTCGATAAGAAAACGTTGATAAGCAGATGATCAATCTTTCGATGCGTGGCTGCCTCCATCTAATTATATTTATTTCGATTGCTTATTAACAATTGGAATAAATAGAATACTATCTCACCGATTCAAGTGTCTCTGCTCAGATCTCAATTTTAATCATTGATCATTTAAAAATAATAATTTAATAAATCTACAATTATATTTATTTCTGGGATTCAGTAAATATGACAAAATTAATATCTCAATCTATGGTTCATCCAAATTAAATTGGCGAGAATTTCGGGGAACACCCTGTATATAAATTTGTGCAAAAGTTATTTGATACTAATGTTAAAAAGTGCCATGTTTTGGAAATCACTTAAAAGACATACATTTGGCAATACTGTACTTAATACATAAATGGCAAAATTTAAAAGAACACCCTGTATTTAAGAAATGTTCGCAAATTCTCATAATTATTAAATATTTTTCTCGAGCAATACAAGCGTAACTTTTTTTAAAGTGACAAAATTGGCTGCCATCGAAAAGCATTGAGTGATCGCTCCCCGCTAAACGAGGCTTTACTGTAGCACATCAATACATTTGCCATTTCATAACTCGCGATAAAGAAATTAATGAAAGCAATAAAAAGATATTTTAGATACAAAATCAGATGTTTCGATTCATCAATTCTAATTAAAGTACGTCACATTTTACGAAGTATGTAAACCACAAAAATGAACCTCATGCCACTTACTATATCTAATCACTGTTTTTTTTTTAAATAATACCTGCTTGAAATTATCTTCAATGGGTTAGGATTTTTTGATTAAAAAATATTCTTTATTAATAACCGTTTATCTTTTACAAATAGTAATTGATTATATCCAATAGACATTTAAAAAATAATAAAATATAAAAAATGTATATTTGTAGCCCAACAATTATGAAAAAAAAACAATTGTGCTCAGAACCTCAAAAACAATACAGTCGAACCTCGATAATTCAAAGTTGAAGGGAAACTAAAAATAATTCCATTTGTCAAAAATTCGAGTTATCGAGGTTCGACTGTATATGTAATCACAACTCTCAAATTGTAAGTCTCATATCTTTTTTTTTCGATTTAGGCAAATTAACAATTTATTTATTAATTAAAAAAAATAACACAATTTAAACAATTACAAAAGAAACGAAAGGGTTGTACTGTTCAATTCGGGAAAGTTTGGGTTTACGTCATAATCGATACCAGTCCGAAGTAAGCAGCAGACGTACGTCTGAGATTGAATTAACTGAATCCATTTCATGTTCGGCTTGCTCACCATACACATTCTTCGATTTTCAAAACTTTCTCTTTCTACCACGTTATGCGTAACTTAAAAATAATTTTATGACGTAAACCCAATCTTTTCTAAATTGTATAGTAAAAGTCTATTTGGGCAGGCTACAATTTAAATCAAATATGTCAGATTTAATTTTATAATAAAGCACTTTTATTACAAGTTCCAATTACTTTTAATAACAGTTTTAAAACACTTTATTTTTAAGTGAATTAAATTGAAAAGTCCCGTTTTAATTGGAACAATAAACCGCGTCGTTTAAATTAAATAAGTAACCATAGTTACGTAAGAGAATTACCAATCGCAGCTCCCCATCAGCGGCGCCACCTTTAAATTTTCCGCATGGGGCCGTGTTCGTCCAAAGCTCGCGTTCAATTTATTTTTTTTTTTGAGAAAGGAAATGCGACACATTTGCGAAACACGAAGCGCTTCTTAAAGGCCGCCAACTCATTAACATTCAAACCTTCGCCGAAGAGGTTGAGGTCGCGCAAGGACGAAAAACCGAAATTACGACACCGCTTGCGCAACTAACGCAAATTCCTAACAAACATTTAATCTTTGTTTACAATGTACGCGACGTGTTACATTTATAATTGCCCATTATTTCGCGATCGACCTTTTTAAAAATTATTTAAACGCTCGCTCGCGAAATACAGCAAAAGCTCGATAACACGACCAGCGAATAGATTAAATTGCAGTTATTATTTATCAGAATCATATTTTTTTATTAAATCAAAGTTGTTGTAAATAAAGTAGTATTGTTTGGGAAGTAAATTAATTATTGTGAATCATGCTTTTCAGTAAATATCGATTGTATGTTCAAAAAACGTATTTATACCATAGCAATGAGTGGAAGAGAGCGAAAAGATACAACAAAAGCATAAGTACGAGTGAGAGGGAACGATAAACAATTATTTATTAATTTTTTTGTCAGCAAAATTATTGCAAATCACGTTTAAAACCGGGTGTGCACATTCGAGCTCAAAGTGGCACATTCCGATCTCGGGAAAATGAAGCGCGCCGCTCCGCGTCGCGCTTCATTTGCCTCCCTCGCTCGGAAATGTGCCACTTTTCGCTCGAATGCGCACATCTTGGTATTTATTGAATTTTCTAAATTATTCTTTCTTTACAATCAACAAATTTTAATTTATTTCAGTAAATATCGATTATATGTTCGAAAAACATATTTTTACCATAGCAATGAGTGGGAGAGAGCGAAAAGATACAACAAAAGCATAAGTACGAGTGAGAGGGAACGATAAAAAATTGATTAATTTTTTTGTCAGCAAAATTATTGCAAATCACGTTTAAAACCGAGTGTGCACATTCGAGCTCAAAGTGGCACATTCCGATCTCGGGAAAATGAAGCGCGCCGCTCCGCGTCGCGCTTCATTTGCCTCCCTCGCTCGAAAATGTGCCACTTTTCGCTCGAATGCGCACATCCTTGTATTCATTGAATTTTATTAATTAAACTTTTTTTCCAATCAACAAATTTAATTTAGTTCAGTAAATATCGATTATATGTGCGAAAAACGTATTTTTACCATAGCAATGAGTGGAAGCGAGTGAAAAGATACAACAAAAGCATAAGTACGAGTGAGAGGGAACGATAAAAATGATTTATTAATTTTTTGTCATCAAAATTATGGCAACTTACGTTTAAAGCCGAGTGTGCACATTCGAGCTCAAAGTGGCACATTCCGATCTCGGGAAAATGAAGCGCGCCGCTCCGCGTCGCGCTTCATTTGCCTCCCTCGCTCGGAAATGTGCCACTTTTCGCTCGAATGCGCACATCTTAGTATTTATTGAATTTTCTAAATTATTCTTTCTTTACAATCAACAAATTTTAATTTATTTCAGTCAATATCGATTATATATATTAAAAAAATGTATTTACCATAGCAACGAGTGGAAGGGAGCGAGAAGATACGATAATCTGGTCGATGCAAGTGAGAGGAAACGATCAAAATTATTCGGATCGGATCTCGGGAAAATGTGAGCCAGACTTAAAATCACAAATAATGCTTTAACAGCTATTATTTATACAAAATTTTCCAAATTGAAGTACAGTTGCTCCTCGATAAGTCGAAGTTGAAAGGAAACTAAAAATAATTCGAGTTATCGATATCAAAATATTAACTTTGAAATAGGCAAGTCCTAGGGAAACGGGTTCGAGTTATCCAAAATTCGGCTTATAGAGGTTCGACTGTAATTTTGAAAAGTAGCGGTCGCGCAATTAATGGTCGCGGTCGGGTTAGAGCGTGGTCGCCTTAGAGCGAAATTTATAAGAATTAAATTACGATATAGCATCTGTTCTGAAACAGACTGCCCGCTTTTAGGAGTGGTCTCTTTATAGAGATGTTACTGTAATTGCAATGAAATAGGAATTGCTGAAAACAACATTACGAAATTAAATATGCATATAGATGACATTTTCAATAATCGAACGTTCCGCTCTTATTGTCAATTCAAATCGTGTACCGATTATCGCGTCAACCATTTAACCAAAAATTTTCACACGCAGCGGGGCTCCCGAAAGTTGTTTACGTTTCCTTTAAAATCGAGGTGGCATTTCTTATACACAAAAAAAAAACGTCGAACGGTTATTTATAAAAGCCCATATGTATAAATTCCGCTGACGTAACATCTGCATAATTGACCTACTGGCCCGAATACATACCAAGCAACATTTTCAAAACACAGAACTATTTTAGTTTAGGTTAGTCGAAACGAAACCGTCCACGAGCGCCCCGTTCTCACGACCACCTGTTTCGGCGGCTGAAATTACAAATGCGAAAAGACGTGAGCGGGCAGCGTCGTCCTCCTCTGCTCCAGCGCGAAAATCGCAGATGGAAATTAATTCCCGGTCATTATAAAGCGTTGGCAATACATGTGGTCTGTTCGAAACCGGCCAATGCAAGCACCTTAGGCGATCTGCTGACTTTTATCGACCAACCGCAATGCTAAATCTATTTACCATGCGTCAAGTTCAAGTACGTAGCCCGACTGTTTTTCAACGCTAAATTTTGCCACTATTTTAACGGTGCGGAATGTGGGCATTAAACAATTTAAAGGACAATAGCGTTTAAGCAATCTTAATTTACAAATATTTCTCCGTTTGTCTATTTCGAACTTGTATTGTCTATTGTACGTTTTTATTTCGTCACGAAAATCTATAGACCTGTGGTTCTCAACCTGTTTAACCTTTCGTGTACTAGGTGGGGTATAAATGACGCGAACAATTTTTTTTTGTTAAAACGGGACGTTTGGTAATCGAGCTTAAAACCGAGTGTGCACATTCGAGCAAAGTGGCACATTTCCGATCTCGGGAAAATGAAGCGCGCCGCTCCGCGTTGCGTTTCATTTGTCTCCCTCGCTCGGAAATGTGCCACTTTTCGCTCGAACGCGCACATCTTCGTATTCAATGAATTTTCTAAATTAAACTTTCTTTACAATCAACAAATTTAATTTAATTCAGTAAATATCGATTATATGTTCGAAAAACGTATTTTTACCATAGCAATGAGTGGAAGAGAGCGAAAAGATACAACAAAAGCATAAGTACGAGTGAGAGGGAACGATAAAAAATTATTTATTAATTTTTTGTCACCAAAATTATTGCAAATCACGTTTAAAGCCGAGTGTGCACATTCGAGCTCAAAGTGGCACATTCCGATCTCGGGAAAATGAAGCGCGCCGCTCCGCGTCGCGCTTCATTTGCCTCCCTCGCTCGGAAATGTGCCACTTTTCGCTCGAATGCGCACATCTTCGTATTCATTCAATTTTCTAAATTAATCTTTCTTTACAATCAACAAATTTCAATTTATTTCAGTAAATATCGATTATATGTTCGAAAAACGTATTTTACCATAGCAATGAGTGGAAGAGAGCGAAAAGATACAACAAAAGCATAAGTACGACTGAGAGAGAACGATAAAAAATTATTTTATTTTTTGTCACCAAAATATTGCAAATCACGTTTAAAACCGAGTGTGCACATTCGAGCTCAGTGGCACATTCCGATCTCGGAAAATGAAGCGCGCCGCTCCGCGTCGCGCTTCATTTGCCTCCCTCGCTCGGAAATGTGCCACTTTTCGCTCGAATGCGCACATCTTCGTATTCATTAATTTTCTAAATTAATCTTTCTTTACAATCAACAAATTTCAATTTATTTCAGTAAATATCGATTATATGTTCGAAAACGTATTTTACCATAGCAATGAGTGGAAGAGAGCGAAAAGATACAACAAAAGCATAAGTACGAGTGAGAGGAACGATAAAAAATTTTAATTAATTTTTCGTCACCAAAATGATTGCAAATCACGTTAAAACCGAGTGTGCCATTCGAGTCAGTGGCACATTTCCGATCTCGGAATGAAGCGCGCCGCTCCGCGTCGCGCTTCATTTGCCTCCCTCGCTCGGAAATGTACCACTTTTCGCTCGAATGCGCACATCTTCGTATTCATTGAATTTTCTAAATTAAACTTTTTTTACAATCAACAAATTTCAATTTATTTCAGTAAATATCGATTATATGTTCGAAAAACGTATTTTACCATAGCAATGAGTGGAAGAGAGCGAAAAGATACAACAAAAGCATAAGTACGACTGAGAGAGAACGATAAAAAATTATTTCTTAATTTTTTGACACCAAAATATTGCAAATCACGTTTAAAGTCGAGTGTGCACATTCGAGCTCAAAGTGACACATTCCGATCTCGGGAAAATGAAGCGCGCCGCTCCGCGTCGCGCTTCATTTGCCTCCCTCGCTCGGAAATGTGCCACTTTTTGCTCGAATGCGCACATCCTCGCGTTTATTATATTAGTATAATTTACCGTGCGCTCTTTCAACTCAAAAATTTTAATTTAATTTAGTAAATATCGATTTTATATGCGAAAAACGTATTTACCATAGAAATGAGTGGAAGGGAGCGAGAAGATACGGTAATCTTGTCAATGCAAGTGAGAGGGAACGATTAAAATTGTTCAATTAATTTTTCGTGTAATTGATTGGTCTAAATTATTGCGAATCATAGCGAAATTGCCGTGAAATTAATTTGTATTTCAATAAGGAGGCAAGAATAAAACTCTTTTTAGGTTTTCTTAATATTCGGTATCGTAATTGACACGTGTCATTGGAATTTAGTACTCAAGAAAAGATTTTTTCCCAAGGGTTTTTAAATTTTTTATTTTTTTCCCAAAAAAAATAATTTTATTTTAAAAAAGTTAAACTTTTTTTTACCAGAAGGAAAAATCCAAAAATGGCAAAAAAAAATTTTATTTTAAAATTTTTTAAAAAAAGAAACTTTTTCCCAAAAATAAGACGAAAAAACGGGGCCCCGGGGTTTTTTCGGAATGGCCATTTTTTAAAAATCGTTTTAAAGGAATTTTAAAATTTTCCTTTTTTTTATTGTTTTTTTTTTGTTTGTATTTTTGTTTAAAATGATTAAAAGTTTGGGGACATAAGGATTCTAAAAATTTAAAGTTAAACCAAATTTTAAAAAAAAAATTTTAAATCCAAAACAACAAAAAAACCTTTTTTGGGTTAACCTAAACCTTGCAAATAAACTAATCAAACTTTGGATAAAAATATTCAGGAAACTTCCAAATAATTGAAGATAATACGCTTTAATAATTGTTTAAATTGGTCTCGTCAAGAATTGTTCAAATTACATTTATTTTGCAAATTAAAATTTGGGTTTTTAGGAGCGGAGATTAAATAATTAATTCAAATTTAACTTTAACTTAATTTAAATTAATTTTGCACAATTTGGGCCAATTTTTCCATATTAGGACGGAGAACTTAAAAAACCATTAAAGTAAACTTTCAAAAATTTAAATTAAAAAAAAGTTTTAAAAATAAAGAACCGAAATTTTATCCAACTTGTTAAACAAAAACAGTTTTACGTTTTGAATAAATTTATAGGGAAACCTAATGGCTTTTAATTCATAAACTCATTTAAAATTAAGTACAATTTGGCCAAAATTTAAACTTTAATCTTTAAGTAAGATCCTTGGGTTAAAATAATGAAATAAATTCATATTGTAAGGCTGAAATTCTTGGAATCGGCTATTTAATTCCGACCAGAATGGGCATTGGTTCAAATTTTGCTCGGTAAGTCTTTCTATGAATCCCTTTAATTTTTGAATTTTTATAATCAATTAATTAGCCAAATATTTAATTTTATTATCAAACATTTTCCAAGAGATGAAAGAACCAAGTTAGAAAAATTTTTTAATTTGAAAATGTTCCAAATTCTTTGACAATTAAAGGGCGCATTTTCGGCAATTTCGACGGGCAAATTCCATTATACGAATTCAATTTGCTTTCCGGAATAAATAAAATAATGCCAAAATTTAAGAACTTTCTATAGGTTATTTTTAGAAATTAATTTATCTTACGTATAGTTTAAAATGGATAATTAAACAAAGATCGAAACAAATAAAAAGTTGATTATTTTTTATTTGCACCAAATTTCTTCTTGCGATTCAAATTGGTTTACACCTTTCACGAAAACCATTTTGGAAACCAAACAAACGAGTTCAAATTTATCGCAAATTTCGGAATTAATTTTATTTCCAATTGCAAATTAATCGGAACACCGAAATTTAACTTGTAATTAAAATTTTTAAATCTGTAATTTTGAATCGAAGAGAGGGAAAAGGTAAATATAGGAAGCCTTTACCAAATAAAATTTTATGTGATCGACCAAACAATATGACCCTTTATTTCCGTCACATTTTATGGACCAATAAAATTTAATTTGCAAAATGCCTTATTGCAGTCAGGCAGGCCGTTATTTATCTAACTAGTTACAATTGCCGGTTTATGTCTAGTTTTAAAATTATCGAAAGCAATTTTTTATTTACATTCAAAGTTTGAATTTAAAATTTGGGCTTGAAGAACAAGTTGCCATAATTACTTTTTATTCTATTTTTTATGACTTAAATTTAAAATTGACATAAGTTTTTATTTTAAATATTGTTCACATATAAATACCGAAATTTTTGTAAGATTAAAACCGGCAAAATTTTACCAACGATTATTTAATCGTTATTTATAGAAAAATTAATTTCTCCCCTTAACCGTTTATGATTTATTTCGATTAATTTTCAATTTAAGCAATTCCGGAAATTTCGGTAAAAGAACCGTGGCAAAAATTTGGACCTCTTCAAAGGCATTTCTACTAACGGAAACTTCTTAAAGTCCTAACAATTATTAATAAATTTTTGAAATAATGTAAATTTTTATTTTGTAAAAAGCTTTTTAAACCTTAACCTTAGACAAGAACCATTTTGGCCTTTGGCAATTTTCCCATACGTTAGAAG
The DNA here is from genome assembly GCA_036325965.1 of Sinopyrophorus schimmeli. Lineage (NCBI taxonomy): Eukaryota > Metazoa > Arthropoda > Insecta > Coleoptera > Elateridae > Sinopyrophorus > Sinopyrophorus schimmeli. The sequence goes on from JARFIZ010000068.1 coordinate 2,355,386, forward strand.
TTGTTGAAATAAAAGGGTGTTTAATTATTCGGGTTAATGAATTCATTAAACCATCTAACATAAATCATAAAATTACGACTCAAAAAACGCTTTGGGTCCCTTATTTCCATGTAAATTAAATTTTGACAGAAGCATCACAATTATTCATTTTCTTGAACAATTTCAACCATTTAATTAAACGGTTTTCTAAAATAAAAAAATTTTTAAGAGGCCATTACTGAAATTCCTAAGAGCCAAGGCGATAAATATGAACCATTATTAAAAATAATATTTGGGAACAAAGTAAAGAAACTTCCATTTCCAAATTTAAAAGATTCTAAAAGATAAAATAATGAATTGAGATAAGGGCAAAGGTCCAAAAAGTTATACAGTTTCCAGGGCACTTTTGAAGCTTAAAATTAAAAGTTTTTAGATAAGCTTATTAAAAAATTCGTTTCCAAGCGTTTGGAACAATTTTGTTAGCAATCTTCCGGCTTTGACTTTAACGGCTTTCGAATTCCATTTTAAATCTTAATTCAAAGTGAATTGAACCATCAAAGGCCAACTTAGTTGTTGTTTAAAATGTTCTTGGTTTTGAGCTTATCTTACATATTTAACCCAAAATTAAATTGTTAAAATTCTTATGCTTTTGTGTAATCCGATTTTTAATTTTGCCGGAATTGCTTGAAATCAGGTTTACGACCGAAAATTGAATTTAAATTCGGCTTCAAAGGGATTTTCGACTGGAATTGGATCCCGGCTGGTATGGCGTCGGAAATGCCCTTTCGAAGCTTTACATTATCGATATCTAATTAGGTCTACCAAATAATTACGTCTACCGAATTTTTATCGAAAGTAGAAATCGAAAGTCCGAAACAATTTGATCAATTCAGTTCGATTGAGCGATACCATTTAAGTTCGCGGGCCAAGTTTAAAAACCATTAAAGGCCGATTTGTAAGCACGGGTTAAACTGGTCAAATCCAACACAAACCGAATGCGACTTGAAGGGCAAAATCCAAAGGAAATGTAAATTGCGGGCCCGGCGAAACTGACTTGGAAATAGGTGCATCCCGAACCCGAAACTGGATAAAATGGGGACGGAAAGTTTGCTTTGTCCGATGATTTCAAAAATTCCAAGATTTTGACAGTGAATGTTTTAAATTAAAGTTTCCAATTGTTTTGACGATTGGTCAATTTCAAGCACGTTATTACGACAAGAATTATTCCTGGATTTTCCATTAGCTTAATGTAAATTTAATTTTTAATGAGGTTTGGCTTTTAATTAGTCGATGTTAGTTTAATGGCTTATAATTTTTAGGTATAAGAGGGTTTGTTTAGTCGGTAGTTGAAAAAATTATTGGATTTACGAATTGGGTTTTAATTGGCCTTTAAATTATTCATTTGGGGCCTTGACACCAAAAAAAATTAAAAAACCTGCATGGCTATCAAGAAAAAAAAATTTTATTTTGATTTTTAAACATTCAAAATTCAAAATTTTATTTTAAAATTTGCAAAGGCCGTTTATGCTTTATAATTATTCATTTGGGTCCTTAGTACACCGAAAAAATAATTAAAAAAATCCTGCATGTCTATCAACGAAAGAAAAAATTATTTCCTATCAGATTTGTAAGCATTCAAAGTTCAAATTATGTGATTTTCAAAATTTGTTAAAATGGCCGTTTTGATGCTTTATAATTATTCATTTGGGTCCTTAGTACACCGAAAAAATAATTAAAAAAATTCTGCATGTCTATCAACGAAAGAAAAAATTATTTTCTATCAGATTTGTAAGCATTCAAAGTCCAAATTATGTGATTTTCGAAATTTGTTAAAATGGCCGTTCTGACGCTTTATAATTATTCATTTAGGTCCTTAGTACACCGAAAAAATAATTAAAAAAATTCTGCATGTCTATCAACGAAAGAAAAATATTTTTCCTATCAGATTTGTAAGCATTCAAAGTCCAAATTATGTGATTTTCGAAATTTGTTAAAATGGCCGTTCTGACGCTTTATAATTATTCATTTAGGTCCTTAGTATACCGAAAAAATAATTAAAAAAATCCAGTGTGGCTATCAACGAAAGAAAAAATATTTTTCCTATCAGATTTGTAAGCATTCAAAGTTCAAATTATGTGATTTTCAAATTTTTTAAAATAGCCGTTTTGATGCTTTATAATTATTCATTTGGTCCTTAGTACACCGAAAAATAATTAAAAAATCCAGCGTGGCTATCAACGAAAGAAAAAATATTTTTCCTATCAGATTTGTAAGCATTCAAAGTTCAAATTATGTGATTTTCGAAATTTGTCAAAATGGCCGTTCTGATGCTTTGTAATTATTCATTTAGGTCCTTAGTACACCGAAAAAATAATTTAAAAAATCCAGCGTGGCTATCAACGAAAGCAAAAATATTTTTCCTATCAGATTTGTAAGCATTCAAAATCCAAATTATGTGATTTTCGAAATTTGTCAAAATGGCCGTTCTGATGCTTTGTAATTATTCATTTAGGTCCTTAGTACACCGAAAAAATAATTTAAAAAATCCAGCGTGGCTATCAACGAAAGCAAAAATATTTTTCCTATCAGATTTGTAAGCATTCAAAGTCAAATTATGTGATTTTCGAAATTTGTCAAAATGGCCGTTCTGATGCTTTATAATTATTCATTTAGGTCCTTAGTACACCGAAAAATAATTAAAAAATCCAGCGTCTATCAACGAAAGAAAAATATTTTTCCTATCAGATTTGTAAGCATTCAAAGTCAAATTATGTGATTTTCGAAATTTGTCAAAATGGCCGTTCTGATGCTTTATAATTATTCATTTAGGTCCTTAGTACACCGAAAAATAATTAAAAAATCCAGCGTGGCTATCAACGAAAGAAAAATATTTTTCCTATCAGATTTGTAAGCATTCAAAGTCAAATTATGTGATTTTCGAAATTTGTCAAAATGGCCGTTCTGATGCTTTATAATTATTCATTTGGTCCTTAGTACACCGAAAAATAATTAAAAAATCCAGCGTGGCTATCAACGAAAGAAAAATATTTTTCCTATCAGATTTGTAAGCATTCAAAGTCAAATTATGTGATTTTCGAAATTTGTCAAAATGGCCGTTCTGATGCTTTATAATTATTCATTTAGGTCCTTAGTACACCGAAAAATAATTAAAAAATCCAGCGTGGCTATCAACGAAAGAAAAATATTTTTCCTATCAGATTTGTAAGCATTCAAAGTCAAATTATGTGATTTTCGAAATTTGTCAAAATGGCCGTTCTGATGCTTTATAATTATTCATTTAGGTCCTTAGTACACCGAAAAATAATTAAAAATCCAGCGTGGCTATCAACGAAAGAAAAATATTTTTCCTATCAGATTTGTAAGCATTCAAAGTCAAATTATGTGATTTTCGAAATTTGTCAAAATGGCCGTTCTGATGCTTTATAATTATTCATTTAGGTCCTTAGTACACCGAAAAATAATTAAAAAATCCAGCGTGGCTATCAACGAAAGAAAAATATTTTTCCTATCAGATTTGTAAGCATTCAAAGTCAAATTATGTGATTTTCGAAATTTGTCAAAATGGCCGTTCTGATGCTTTATAATTATTCATTTAGGTCCTTAGTACACCGAAAAATAATTAAAAAATCCAGCGTGGCTATCAACGAAAGAAAAATATTTTTCCTATCAGATTTGTAAGCATTCAAAGTCAAATTATGTGATTTTCGAAATTTGTCAAAATGGCCGTTCTGATGCTTTATAATTATTCATTTAGGTCCTTAGTACACCGAAAAATAATTAAAAAATCCAGCGTGGCTATCAACGAAAGAAAAATATTTTTCCTATCAGATTTGTAAGCATTCAAAGTCAAATTATGTGATTTTCGAAATTTGTCAAAATGGCCTGTTCTGATGCTTTATAATTATTCATTTAGGTCCTTAGTACACCGAAAAATAATTAAAAAATCCAGCGTGGCTATCAACGAAAGAAAAATATTTTTCCTATCAGATTTGTAAGCATTCAAAGTCAAATTATGTGATTTTCGAAATTTGTCAAAATGGCCGTTCTGATGCTTTATAATTATTCATTTAGGTCCTTAGTACACCGAAAAATAATTAAAAAAACCAGCGTGGCTATCAACGAAAGAAATAATATTTTTCCTATCAGATTTGTAAGCATTCAAAGTCAAATTATGTGATTTTCGAAATTTGTCAAAATGGCCGTTCTGATGCTTTATAATTATTCATTTAGGTCCTTAGTACACCGAAAAATAATTAAAAATCCAGCGTGGCTATCAACGAAAGAAAAATATTTTTCCTATCAGATTTGTAAGCATTCAAAGTCAAATTATGTGATTTTCGAAATTTGTCAAAATGGCCGTTCTGATGCTTTATAATTATTCATTTAGGTCCTTAGTACACCGAAAAATAATTAAAAAATCCAGCGTGGCTATCAACGAAAGAAAAATATTTTTCCTATCAGATTTGTAAGCATTCAAAGTCAAATTATGTGATTTTCGAAATTTGTCAAAATGGCCGTTCTGATGCTTTATAATTATTCATTTAGGTCCTTAGTACACCGAAAAATAATTAAAAAAACCAGCGTGGCTATCAACGAAAGAAAAATATTTTTCCTATCAGATTTGTAAGCATTCAAAGTCCAAATTATGTGATTTTCGAAATTTGTCAAAATGGCCGTTCTGATGCTTTATAATTATTTATTTAGGTCCTTAGTACACCGAAAAAATAATTAAAAAAATCCAGCGTGGCTATCAACGAAAGAAAAAATATTTTTCCTATCAGATTTGTAAGCATTCAAAATCCAAATTATGTGATTTTCGAAATTTGTCAAAATGGCCATTCTGATGCTTTATAATTATTCATTTAGGTCCTTAGTACACCGAAAAAATAATTAAAAAAATCCAGCGTGGCTATCAACGAAAGAAAAAATATTTTTCCTATCAGATTTGTAAGCATTCAAAGTTCAAATTATGTGATTTTCGAAATTTGTCAAAATGGCCGTTCTGATGCTTTATAATTATTCATTTAGGTCCTTAGTACACCGAAAAAATAATTAAAAAAATCCAGCGTGGCTATCAACGAAAGAAAAAATATTTTTCCTATCAGATTTGTAAGCATTCAAAGTTCAAATTATGTGATTTTCGAAATTTTTTAAAATGGCCGTTTTGATGCTTTATAATTATTCATTTGGGTCCTTAGTACACCGAAAAAATAATTAAAAAAATCCAGCGTGGCTATCAACGAAAGAAAAATATTTTTCCCATCAGATTTGTAAGCATTCAAAGTCAAAATTATGTGATTTTCGAAATTTGTTAAAATGGCCGTTCTGATGCTGTATAATTATTCATTTAGGTCCTTAGTACACCGAAAAAATAATTAAAAAAATCCAGCGTGGCTATCAACGAAAGAAAAAATATTTTTCCTATCAGATTTGTAAGCATTCAAAGTTCAAATTATGTGATTTTCGAAATTTGTCAAAATGGCCGTTCTGATGCTTTATAATTATTTATTTAGGTCCTTAGTACACCGAAAAAATAATTAAAAAATCCAGCGTGGCTATCAACAAAGAAAAATATTTTTCCTATCAGATTTGTAAGCATTCAAAGTTCAAATTATGTGATTTTCGAAATTTGTCAAAATGGCCGTTCTGATGCTTTATAATTATTTATTTAGGTCCTTAGTACACCGAAAAAATAATTAAAAAAATCCAGCGTGGCTATCAACAAAAGAAATAATATTTTTCCTATCAGATTTGTAAGCATTCAAAGTTCAAATTATGTGATTTTCGAAATTTTTCAAAATGGCCGTTTTGATGCTTTATAATTATTTATTTGGGTCCTTAGTACACCGAAAAAATAATTAAAAAAATTCTGCGTGGGTATCAATAAAAGAAAAAATATTTTTCCCATCAGATTTGTAAGCATTCAAAGTCAAATTATGTGATTTTCGAAATTTGTCAAAATGGCGTTTGATGCTTTATAATTATTCATTTAGGTCCTTAGTACACCGAAAAATAATTAAAAATCCAGCGTGGCTATCAACGAAAGAAAAATATTTTCCTATCAGATTTGTAAGCATTAAGTTCAAATTATGTGATTTTCGAAATTTGTCAAAATCGTTTGATCTTTATAATTATTCATTTAGGTCCTTAGTACACCGAAAAATAATTAAAAAATCCAGTTGCTATCAAAAAAGAAAAATATTTTTCCTATCAGATTTGTAAGCATTCAAAGTTCAAATTAGGATATTCGAAATTTGTAAAATCGTTTGGCTTTTAATTTTAGGTCCCTATACACCCACAAAAATTATTTCTTAAATTTATAAACTATCTCAGTTAATTACATTTTTATACAGAATATTTAATCAAATAAAATTTTTTAAAATAAAAAATTTTTTCAAAACAAATACCTAAATATTAAAATTATTATTTAAAAGGATTAAATTAATTATATTACGAAACTATTTAATTCATTTGCATAAAAATCGTAAATTTCTGAAATCAATTTTTTTATTGCGAGAGTCAGTAAACTTTAAATATAATCAATTTCCTCCAATTAACTAAAAAAATTTAGTACATTGCGCAAACACTGACCAAAATAACAGCAGGAAATAAATTAATTGTTATTACAGAGTTTTAAAAATAACTGAAGGCTTAAATTTTAAGAAAAAAATCTTCTAAATTGAAAAGTTGAATTTTCACGTCGTAAGACGGTAGTAAAGTGGTCAATTTCCCCACGTCAAAATAGTATACAGTTGTGTTACTTTCTGCACGTGTGCGAAAAGTACGTAATTTCGTTCTTTCCTTTTCCTTGTGATTTAAAACACTACAGTTCGTTTTAGTATTAATTGCAAGTTTATTTATATAATTACACAATTTGAAAAAAAGTAGTAATCAGCGCGTTAAATTAAAAAATTGTTCTTTGTGGCATTTCATTAAATTTTTTTTGTTGTGAAAAATTAAAATTTCGATTGTTATTTAAGATAATGGAACTTCTGTGGCGGGTTTTACAAAAAAAAAAGTTCGATACGTAAAACGAGGCACCCGGTAGACTTCAATTGACAACACTCGTTTATGGTTATGGTACATTCACAACGACATCTCGTATGTGTACTCTGCGTACTCGATCTCATAATGAATAAACTTTGTTCTCGGCTCGTCAAATCCAAGCCTACCGAAATCCCTCGCTTTACGCACACGTATCGAAAATACCCAATGTTCAGTGTAGATTAAAATATCGTACAATCTTTTTATGTTTCTTTTTTATTTGATAATAATAGATATGGAATAATTTTAGGAAAACGTCGTATCAGTACATGAGTTTGGTCTGCTTCAGTCACACTTTGGCCATTGACCGATTCGTCGACGAGAGTTTGTACGATTTCGTGACCGAAGTAAGTTGTTTTTAGAAGTTTTTCGCTCGGACTTTGTCAGTTCTTTGCGTGCCGCAGGTGTGCCCCACCGTAAAGAAGACTTTGTGGAAGTGCAGATGGATGGGAATTTCGTACAGATGCAGCGAACTGTTCGTGCCCATAATTACGGACGTGGGCGTCTGTTTTTCGTTCAACATTCTCGATTTTAGGGAAATGTTCACCGACGACGTGTAAGCATTTTTGATAAAACCAAATTGGAATTGAATTTTTGTATATAAGTGAATGGACAAATTAAAAAATCATAGACAACAAAAAGAGTAACGTTTAGAAATATGTTCGTGTAATGTTCTCTTAAACTATTTACAGTCAAACCTCGATAAGCCGAATTTTTGATAACTCGAATTATTTTTAGTTTCCCTTCAACTTCGACTTATCGAGGTTCGACTGTATTATAAAAAAAGCCAATTTTCAATTGCTTTGCTTTTAAAAATAAAGACAGGAAAATATTTTGAAGCAAATGAATGTTACTTTTGCTTTGTATAAGTTTTTAATTTGTTTATTTTCTTGCGCTTTACGGGCCCATTATTTTACGCAGATATCAATACAAAAATTATTCCTCTACGAGAAAGATTAAAGGGTGGTCCGCTGAACATGGTTATGGTTTAAATGAAGACACGTTGTCCTATCCTCGAAGAGCCTTATTTGCTGGAGTTAAATCTGGTTTAGTACTAAATTTAGAAACTCGAGTGGAAGATAAAGATTACTTCTGCACAGGAGGAATGCAAGGATATAAAGTAAAGCAATTTTTTTATACATACAGTCAGGTATCAAAATGAGTCGGACACTCGGCAAGAAAGTAATTTCGCTTTTTTAGTTTAAAATAAAACCCAATCTTTTCTTTTACATAGATATACCAATTTGTTTAATAAACTTTTTGGTAACTTTGTGTAGTAGAACTTCTGGTACTTATCAGCAAAAAATTGAACCAATTGCGATTTTAGCTCGAATAATTTTTGACGAGCAGTTAAAAATGTGTGAGGTCGAGCGTTGTCATGGTGGAACTTTACGATTCGCCAATTCTGGCCGTTTATCGTTGATTGCTTCCTCCAATTTCATCAGTTGTGGACAGCAAACATCTAAATTGATCTATATCGATCATTTTTGTTGTAGACAACTCAACTTATTGGTCTAAAACTGTTATTTTGCGTTGAAAATATCTTTTTTTACCTTTTACGTATATTTTAGGCACTAAATTATAAAATTTCATTAAAAGTCGCAAGCGTCCGAATCATTTTGATATCTGACTGTATACCCCATTAATTTTGATTATTTTCTTCAGGTGCACTTACATAATCGATATTACTGAAATAAATTAAATTCTTGTTGTAAAATAAAACAATATTTCAAAATTAATAATACAGATTGCGCATTCGAGCGAAAAGTGGCACATTTCGAGCGAGAGGAATAAGCGCGACGCGGACGGCGCGCTTATCAGATCGAATTGCATTGACTCGAATACCTCGATTTAAACGTATTTGCAATAATTTTGACAAAATTAATAAATAATTTTTATTGTTCTCTCTCACTCGTACTTATGCTTTTGTTGTATCTTTTCGCCCCTCCACTCATTGCTATGGTAAAAATCGTTTTGAACATATAATCGATATTTACTGAAATAAATTGAAATGTTGTTGTAAAAAGTTTAATTTACAAAATTTAATGAATACGAAGATTGCATTCGAGCGAAATGTGGCACATTTCAGCGAGGAGCAAATGAAGCGCGACGCGGCGCGTTCATTCAGATCGGAATGTGCCACTTTGAGCTCGAATTGCAACTCGTCTTTAAACGTGATTTGCAATAATTTTGGCGACAAAAATTAATAAATAATTTTTATTGTTACTCTCACTCGTACTTATGCTTTTGCTGTATCTTTTCGCTCTCTTCCACTCATTGCTATGGTAAAATACGTTTTCGACATATAATCGATATTTACGAAATAAATTGAAATTTGTTGATTGTAAAAAGTTTAATTTACAAAATTTAATGAATACGAAGATGTGCGCATTCGATCGAAAAGTGGCACATTTCCGAGCGAGGGGCAAATGAAGCGCGACGCGGAGCGCGCGCTTCATTCCGCAGATCGGAATGTGCCACTTTGAGCTCGAATGTGCAACTCACTTTAACGCATTGTCAATAATTTTGGCGACAAATTAATAAATAATTTTTTATGTTCTCACTCGTACTTATGCTTTTGTGTATCTTTCGCTCTCTTCCACTCATTGCTATGGTAAAATACGTTTACTCTGCAAATTGTAATTGATTTTACTTTCAACTTAAATTTTTTGAAAATTTTCGAAATTTGTTTAACGTTTAATAATGAAGATGTGCTGACATTCGACGCAGGCACATTTGAGCGGGAGCAAATGAAGCGCGACGCGGAGCGGCGCTTATTTTGGTCGGAATGTGCGACTACTGAATACACGTTAAACAGTATTTATTTTGCAAAATTAAAAATAATTTTATAAGTTTCTTCATCGTACTTATGCTTTTGTTGTATCTTTACGCTCTCTTCCACTATTGCTATGGTAAAAATACGATAAAACTGATTGCATTGCAAAATCAATTTAAGAAAATGGGAAAACGGCTTATGTTTGGGTTGTCCACTTTAGCCTCTTTGGCTTTAAAAGGTTTTTTTGGGGCCAAAAATTTAAATTAAAAAATTTTCGAATTTATTCTCTCACCGTACTTATGCTTTTGTTGATTTCGCCTTTCCACTCATTGCTATGGTAAAAATACGTTTTTGAACATATAATCGATATTTACTGAAATAAATTGAAATTTGTTGATTAGAAAAAGTTTAATTACAAAATTTAATGAATACGAAGATGTGCGCATTCGAGCGAAAAGTGGCACATTTCCAGCGAGGCAAATGAAGCGCGGGGGCGGCGCGCTTCATTTTCCGAGATCGGAATGTGCCACTTTGAGCTCGAATGTGCACACTCGCTTTAAACGTGATTTGCAATAATTTTGGCGACAAAAATTAATAAATAATTTTTTTATTGTTTCTCTCACTCGTACTTATGCTTTTGTTGTATCTTTTCGCTCTCTTCCACTCATTGCTATGGTAAAAATACGTTTTTCGAACATATAATCGATATTTACTGAAATAAATTGAAATTTGTTGATTGTAAAAAAAGTTTAATTTACAAAATTTAATGAATACGAAGATGTGCGCATTCGAGCGAAAAGTGGCACATTTCCGAGCGAGGGATGCAAATGAAGCGCGACGCGGAGCGGCGCGCTTCATTTTCCCGAGATCGGAATGTGCCACTTTGAGCTCGAATGTGCACACTCGTCTTTAAACGTGATTTGCAATAATTTTGGCGACCAAAAATTAATAAATAATTTTTTTATTGTTTTCTCTCACTCGTACTTATGCTTTTGCTGTATCTTTTCGCTCTCTTCCACTCATTGCTATGGTAAAAATACGTTTTTCGAACATATAATCGATATTTACTGAAATAAATTGAAATTAGTTGATTGTAAAAAAAGTTTAATTTACAAAATTTAATGAATACGAAGATGTGCGCATTCGAGCGAAAAGTGGCACATTTCCGAGCGAGGGAGGCAAATGAAGCGCGACGCGGAGCGGCGCGTTTCATTTTCCCAAGATCGGAATGTGCCACTTTGATCTCGAATGTGCACACTCCGCTTTAAACGTGATTTGCAATAATTTTGGCGACCAAAAATTAATAAATAATTTTTTTATTGTTTTCTCTCACTCGTACTTATGCTTTTGCTGTATCTTTTCGCTCTCTTCCACTCATTGCTATGGTAAAAATACGTTTTTCGAACATATAATCGATATTTACAGAAATAAATTGAAATTTGTTGATTGTAAAAAAAGTTTAATTTACAAAATTTAATGAATACGAAGATGTGCGCATTCGAGCGAAAAGTGGCACATTTCCGAGCGAGGGAGGCAAATGAAGCGCGACGCGGAGCGGCGCGCTTCATTTTCCCGAGATCGGAATGTGCCACTTTGAGCTCGAATGTGCACACTCGGTTTTAAGCGCAATTCACAATAATTTTGGCGACAAAAAATTAATAAATAATTTTTATATCGTTCCCTCTCACTCGTACTTATGCTTTTGTTGTATCTTTTCGCTCTCTTCCACTCATTGCTATGGTAAAAATACGTTTTTCGCACATATAATCGATATTTACTGAACTAAATTAAATTTGTTGATTTTTTCGTGCAGAAATATTTTTAACCAACGAAGTTACGACGGACATTCGCGACGAACAGTCGTACCAAATCAAAAATAAAACCTACCAAGCGTGCAACTGCTACCCGTCCTGCGTTAACACGAATTTCGATGGGGAAGTGTCCCAAACGCCTTGGGAATGGCAGAAGTACTACGTCCAAGAGGAATTTCGCAATAGAACTTCTGAAGTAGCGTAAGTCGACGGTCCTTCCATCTATAACTAGACTGATATTAATTTTTTAAGGGTGCACACTCCAAATTGATCGTGTACTTCAAGGAAAAACAAATAATGACGTACCAAAGAAACGAATTGTACGGAAAAGTGGATTTTATAGCGAACTGCGGAGGCATATTGGGCTTATTTATAGGATTCTCGGTGATATCGTTCATGGAATTTTTTTACTTCTTAACTTTGCGTTTTTGGTGCAATCTGAAGAAGTTCGGGCGCCACTTTTGGTCCGGCGACGAGGAATTGCTAACTTTAAAGCAGGCATAATTGAATTGGCATTGTGCAATTAGAACGCTTTAACAATATTAATTAAGCACCTAATTCGCTTTAGATAAGCAGTCATAATGATTGCGTTTTTCAAAATCAATTGTCTATTTATTTAAGGAGCACATAGAAAGAAGTATAACTTCAAAAAAAAAACAATTAAAGCCCACACTGAAAAATTTTGCTCATTTAAAATGCTATAACTTTTTCACAAACAAATCAGATTTTTTTAAAGTTTTAAAATGCAATATGTAGAATGGGAGTAGGGGAACCTGTTGTACCTTGGTCCTTTTTTCACTCGTATTTTGTTGATAAAATTAATTGCATCGTAGTGGGGTACTAATAAGGCATTCATCATAAAATATTGACCATATTACCAACCGTTTATGAAGTTATACTTCATTTGGCGCTTGAGAGTAAAATTTTAATTGAATTTAATGAAAATTCGACAGTTGGCGTTAGCCGGCTCAGAAAGTAAATTAATAATTGTGAATCGTGCTTAAAACGGAGTGTGCACATTCGAGCTCAAAGTGGCACATTCCGATCTCGGGAAAATGAAGCGCGCCGCTCCGCGTCGCGCTTCATTTGCCTCCCTCGCTCGGAAATGTGCCACTTTTCGCTCGAATGCGCACATCCTCGTATTTATTGAATTTTGAAAATTAAACTTTCTTTAGAATCAACAAAATTCAATTTATTTTAGTAAATATTGATTATATATCGAAAAACGTATTTTTACCATAGCAAATGAGTGGGAGAGAGCGAAAAGATAGAAGAAACTCATAAGTATGAGTGAGAGGGAATGATAAAAATTGTTTACTATTTTTTTGTTACCAAAATTATTGTGAATCGTGCTTAAACCCGAGTGTGCACATTCGAGCTCAAAGTGGCACATTCCGATCTCGGGAAAATGAAGCGCGCCGCTCCGCGTCGCGCTTCATTTGCCTCCCTCGCTCGGAAATGTGCCACTTTTCGCTCGAATGCGCACATCTTCGTATTTATTAAATTTTCTATATTACACTTTCTTTACAATCAACAAATTTAATTTAATTCGGTAAATATCGATTATATGTTCAAAAAACCTTTTTTTTACCATAGCAATGAGTGGAAGAGAGAGAAAAGATACGACAAAAACATGAGTACGAGTGAGAGGGAACGATAAAAAAATGTTTATTAATTTTTGTCACCAAAATTATTGCAAATCGCGTTTAAAGCCGAGTGTGCACATTCGAGCTCAAAGTGGCACATTCCGATCTCGGGAAAATGAAGCGCGCCGCTTCGCGTCGCGCTTTATTTGCCTCCCTCGCTCGGAAATGTGCCACTTTTCGCTCGAATGCGCACATCCTCGTATTTATTGGAAATTTAGATTAGGGAAAGCTGTTGTACCTTGGCTCTTTTTTCACTTGTAATTTTTTTTTAATTGTATATGTAACAATTTGTTGATAAAATGAATTGCATCGTAGTGGGGGACTAATAAGGCATTGATCATAAAATATTTGAAAGCATTAACAACCGTTTACTCAAATTGCTATAAGATTTAAAAATTAGTGGATCTATGGCCTAGGTACAACAGAGGTGATGTACCTTGGCTCTATTCGCATTAAGCAAAATAAAACCCATTGTTCTATGAAAACTATATATTTCTTTTCGGATTATAAAAACTACTGATGTTCTTCTTTGCGATGACACTAAAATTGTTTCAAAAATTAACAAAACTTTTCTCGTATACTAAAATTGCAAATACTTAATGGTTAACTTTGCAAAAATTAAAATTTTTCGTTAGTCTTACAAGGCATATTAATCTGAAGCAAAATAAAAAAAAATAAGAATTTATAACAAAGGTATATCTAAATTTTTATTTATTGCACGTCGATCTTAGGGCCAAGGTACAACTTATTGACGGTGACCGAGGTACAACACGCCGATCCTCGATGTTTAAACTCAAAAATAAAATTAAAGAATATGCTGTGCCAAAAATCAGACCACTGCTAGTTGTCCCACGTACGAAGGGACCAAGGTACAACAGGTTACCTTTACATATCAGACATTTACGTCACAATATGCGGGTTTTATGATCGATCGATGACCATTTCTAAAATTAATACTAAATTTAATGCCATTCTTATATCTTCGCTATGGCACCCGTGTTTTTGAAAATTTAATTGGCAAATAATTTACAATTGACACTTGTAAGTCATGCTCCGATGCAGATTTCTCGTTATTTATCTCGTGCTGTTAGCTTAACTCCGACTGTGACAAATAAAATGGGTCAAATAAATGTTTTTATCTAATAAAAGCATTATCTTTATGATAAATCTACATATTTTTTAGAATTAATAACTCCGAAAATTACATTAAACGCTTTTATTAACTCGAAACGAGGATTCGCTTTTTGCTTCGACTAAGAACAGAGTTAAAAATAATTATCATTTTAATTTTATTTGAAACATAATGGTTCCCTTTCTCTTTTCGACTTTTTAAATTAAAAGAGCCGCATTAATGGGACTATTATTTAACGTAAGAGACACTTAAATTTTCAGCATTAGTACGAAGCAATTAAGAAACTTATTTTCGGTTTTTAAGAAAGTAAAACGTGCCTACGAAAATTGCTTACCGCAACTTTTATAAGGAGTCGTAGCATTTATTATGGCATTAATTGTCGGGTGAACGTCCTGGCCACGTTTTATTACGTTTAATGGAAATCCTATTATTTGTAAAACATAATGTTAATTGTATATTATCCTTTTCGTGAAAAAAAGGTATCGTGACTCTGCTTATAAAACGATTACGACTTTATTTTACGACGGAAGGAAGAACATTTTGTGCTTTTTACAATGCTGCATCAATTGCGCACTTTTATCCTACCCGTTCGAGCCGAAAGAACACTTTGTTGCAAATAATAAACGAGACGACTTAATTTTAATCGATTCGGGTATTATTAATCGAATTTGCAAATTTAATTTAATTAAATTTCGTAATTAAAGCAATTCCCAAAAACTTCTAACTTTTTTACACGAAAAATTAACTTTGACTCCTGTGCGAATTTTTCACGCATCTTGTAGGATTGTTTTTGAAAATCAAAGTGTAAATTTTGTTAAGGTGGGTGGACCATGGAAGGCCATTCTAACAAATAAACAGTTATTACTGGATAAACAAAACAAACAAATTATTAAGTAACACTTTATTTTATTACGTAACATATAAAACACTTTTTTTTATTGCAGACTTAATCACTATTTATTACACTTTTGCAAATGGCCTTACTAAGAACAAGGGCTCTATACAAGGCCGATATAATAAATCAGTCGTTTAACTTAAAACTATACGAATAACTACGATTTTTTAATAATTGGCCTTTGAAGGAGCTTGGTCTTCGAAGGAGCATGGCCTTCCATAGTCCACCCATTTTATTTTTTGGATGTTTTTAAAAATTAATGGGATTGAAGGGACAGCAGGAAAGATAGAGGCCCATAAAAACGTTCCCAAAAAATTTGAAACTAATCAATTTCCAAAATTTGAATTTTCTCAAAAAAAGGGAAAAAAGTCAATCTTTTTTTCTCGATTATGGCCGTTCACAAATAACCTTATACCACGATTTTTTAAACGTAAACAATTTAACACCAGCTTATTAAAATTTATCAAACGAACGATATTTTTAATGCGTTCTCGTTATAAAAAAAAAAATTAGTTTACTACGTTTCCGCCAGAGCGAATTTTATGACGATTTAACGTCTAATGCTTTCGAATTAAAGCAATCCCCGGCCTGCTTTGCAAAATATTCGAAGCCTCGACGCGAAATGTGGAACACGAAAATTTCAGGAAGCGCCTCTTAAAATCAAATTAAAGTAAGCAATTTCGTTGTTTATACAAAAAGTGCAACGCAATTAGCGTTTATTAGACGACTTTCCCCTTCAGCGAATCCTGTGAGACCATCTTTAATACCTACGAAGTATGTTTATGGAGCATATGACAAATTTTATGCTCTGGTAAGTCCGTCACTTATGTCTTATATTGTTTTCCGAACTTGCTCAGTACGACCTCATCCTCTCGAGCCGCAAAAGCGAACAATTTTTTTCTCTCCCTGGCAAAGATGCCCGAACGCGCGTTGTACGTTCTCCTGTGCCTGTGCAACTTGAAATCGCCGGACTTTGCGGAAGGCGGCGACGTTTTCGGACTTGACGGACAGCGCCGATACGTCGACATTTATACGAATTATCCGGACGCGCACGAAGTCCTCAAAAATTACGAGAGCTACAAAAATCAGGAGTACGTCTATCCACGGCCTTCTACCGATAACTTTTATCGGCCCTACTACGATAATTTTCGAAATCGCAGGAAAGGCTACGAAACGCAGTCCGACAGCGACTTGATCAAGTTCGATTCGGATTCGATCCCCTTGCAGTCGGACTACGGCGATTTCGACTACGCTTACGACGCGGCCACCGAAAAGCCCGCGAATTTTGAAGTACACACCAAAAGGCCGAAATTTCAGACGAGCGCGCATGCGCATTATAACGTCCAAAAAATTCCGCGATACAGCGAGCCGAACGGAACGCACAAAGACGTGGTCAAATCCAAAGTCAACCATCTGCTCAAAAAATATTTGTACCGACTTTTGACCCAGGTGCGGCAAGACGACGCCGACAAAGAAGAAGTGCTGGAAGATGACGGCGTCGCAATCGAAAACATCGAAACGTTGGACGACTCGAACGAGGTGGCGGCGAGCGCCGAAAGCGTTTACGACGCGCTCGGCGACGAATGGCACAAGAAGTTGAATTGGACCAAGGGGAAGTTTTTGGACGAGTCGAAGCTGTTGATTTTCAAAAATTCGACCAAGTATTTGGCGAACAAGTTTTTGAGTTTGTTCACGATCATCCAGTTTCCGAATTCGCCGTGCACGTTTTCGGAGGCGGGCAATTATTTCGAAGGCACTTGTTATTACGCTACGGAATGTCAAAAGTTGAATGGTGACGCGATGGGGACGTGCGCCAACGGGTATGGGGTCTGTTGTGTGTGTAAGTGTGCATTATTTTTATTATTTTGAGGTTATCGGGTCTTTTAGTTTGAATTAAAAGTCGATTGTTGAAGTTATACTTCTTTTGGTGCGTTGTGAGCGAAGTTTTGGTAGGTGATGGTAGATGCGCGCGCATTGCCTACGAAATTTTGACAGTACGAAGTTAGCTGTCTAAGAAAGACAATTAAAAATTGTGAATCACGCTTAAAACCGAGTGTGCGCATTCGAGCTCAAAGTGGCACATTCCGATCTCGGGAAAATGAAGCGCGCCGCTCCGCGTCGCGCTTCATTTGCCTCCCTCGCTCGGAAATGTGCCACTTTTCGCTCGAACGCGCACATCTTCGTAATTATTAGATTTGTCTCCCTCTTTCAGATCAAACAATATATTTTAGTTTAGTAAAATATCGATTTTATGTTCGTAAAACAAATTTACCATACCAATGAGTGGAAGGGAGCGAAAAGATACCATAATTTCGTCGGTGCAAGTGAGAGGGAACGATTAACATTATACAACTGATATTTCGTTTAATTCATCGGGTTAAATTATTGTGAATCACGCTTAAAACCGAGTGTGCACATTCGAGCTCAAAGTGGCACATTCCGATCTCGGGAAAATGAAGCGCGCCGCTCCGCGTCGCGCTTCATTTGCCTCCCTCGCTCGGAAATGTGCCACTTTTCGCTCGAATGCGCACATCCTCGTATTGATCTACATTAATCTTGCATATTTTGCTTTGTTTTCGATTTACACGGTTTCCCATACAAAAAATTATGATTGTAGGTGTACAGTGGGGAAGCGCCATGTCTAGAATTTTTTTTAAAGCAGCCGCGATAACATAATTTGAAAACCATTGGTCTAGCTATACATAGCACGTGGTTATATTTAATTAAGTTACATCAAAGAAGTATAACTTTATTTTTACCATTTAAAGAGCCCTTAAAGATCAAAATAATTGGTAATCTGATGGTGCAAGGTAACAGTTACATAGTGGACGTGATATCAGTTCCCAATCGAGCTCCAATAATTTTTGACGGGTCACTAGAGATGTGTGTGGTCGAGCGTTGTCATGGTTGCACACAATGCTTATACGATTAAGCAATTCTGGCCGTTTATCTTTGATTACTTCTTCTAAATTCATCGGTTGTTGTCTTTTTGGTGCCTTGAAAACGCTCAAAATACACAATACCTTTATGGATCTTTTTTTTGATGGCTTTTGATGTTGCTTGGATCGCTTACAATTACTGATATTGTAAACAACCCATTATTCATCACCGGTGATGATTTGTTTTAAAAAAAGGATTTCGTTTGTCTTTGGAAAGCGTCCCACAAATACGGAAAAAAGGACAAAAAATTACTTTTTTGCCAATCCAATAAATACTGCTATTTATAATTTAGAAATAATTGTATTTGTAGGGGGGTGATTAACTATTTTATAATAGTGTTGATAACGCTTAAAATTGTTAAAAAATTTTAAAGATATCAGATTGAAAACTTTAATAGGATTTATAGTTCGTTGTTGTTAAATTTAAAAAAAAATTGCTTAATTTTACAATAATTTGGCACGCGTTTTAGCTTCGTTTAATAACGCCGCAAGTGGGCAACGTTTTTTCTGAATTTAAAATGTATTTGACGAACAATTAAAATGGATGCGAATGCTTTCGTTTTTAGATCGATAAGTACCATGTTTTTAGCGTTAAAAACGACAACGTACACGTAAAATAATTTATTTAAACTACCAAATTGTTGTACCTATTAACTTTCTGTTGATTTAGAACATGTTTTGGTGGTATATGAAAATGATAGTCATACTCAAACAAATA
The DNA here is from genome assembly GCA_036325965.1 of Sinopyrophorus schimmeli. Classification (NCBI taxonomy): domain Eukaryota; kingdom Metazoa; phylum Arthropoda; class Insecta; order Coleoptera; family Elateridae; genus Sinopyrophorus; species Sinopyrophorus schimmeli. Next base: position 2,374,347 of record JARFIZ010000068.1, read on the forward strand.
ATATAAAATGTTTATTTTATTCGCCAGTAGAGTGCACTTGAGAATACAAAATGTACCTTTTATTTTACGAAAAACTTATGTAAACAAATTATTTGAAAAAAGCGAGTTTTACATTTTGTATTTAAGTCGAAATTAAGCTAAAACTAAAACGAATTAATTTAACAACAAATTACTCGCGTCCTTGTTCTAAAAGCGAAGATTTACAACAACAAATTATAATTTCTTAGAAAAATCGATTAATGCACTTTTATGCAACTAAATTATCGTGAAAAGCGTATCAATAAGGCCTTAGAGTGTTTTTAGACGTGGAGGAAAAACATTTTAAGCTGCACTTAATAAAATGCATTTCACTTTCGCATTAAAGATCTGTTAAAAGGTGACTTACAGTGAAAGAAAAACTAAATTTTAATCTCACGGCTATTGTCAACAACAAACAAGGGAAAGCAAACATTAACCGCCTTATTTCGTTCATAAAAAAATATAGAAAAGCACTTGACACATATTCGAAATCATTAAAACGAAAAGTTGTCAAACAACACAAAGAAAAAATCATCAACGATCCATAACTATTTTTTTTTCATACGAATTTGTATCTATGAAAAGTATCTCGTTTTAACGGAGATAAATTTAAATGATTTGGCCCTTTTAATCGGATAATAATAAAATATAAACACGAAGATGTGCGCATTCGAGCGAAAAGTGGCACATTTCCGAGCGAGGGAGGCAAATGAAGCGCGACGCGGAGCGGCGCGCTTCATTTTCCCGAGATCGGAATGTGCCACTTTGAGCTCGAATGTGCACACTCGGCTTTAAACGCGATTTTCAATAATTTTGGTGACAAAAATTAACAAATAATTTTTTATCGTTCCCTCTCACTCGTACTTATGCTTTTGTCGTATCTTTTCGCTCTCTTCCACTCATTGCTATGGTAAAAAAAACGTTTTTGAACATATAATCGATATTTATCACCTTAAATTAAATTTGATGGTTGTAAAGAAAGATTAATTCAGAAAATTTAATGAATACGAAGATGTGCGCATTCGAGCGAAAAGTGGCACATTTCCGAGCGAGGGAGGCAAATGAAGCGCGACGCGGAGCGGCGCGCTTCATTTTCCCGAGATCGGAATGTGCCACTTTGAGCTCGAATGTGCACACTCGGCTTTAAACGTGATTTGCAATAATTTTGGTGACAAAAAATTAATAAATAACTTTTCATCGTTCCCTCTCACTCGCACTTATGCTTTTCTCGTATCTTTTCGCTCTCTTCCACTCATTGCTATGGTAAAAATACGTTTTTCGAACACAATCGATATTTACTGAACTAAATTAAATTTGTTGATGGGAAAGAAAGGTGCGCCAGAAGAAGTATAACTTCAAAAATTAGCTCGTCTCCTGTACAGCCTACCATAACATTAACTTTTTCGCATTTTAGTTACTGGAACTTGCGGGCAAACTTCGAACCAAAACTGTACGTACTTCGAAAGCCCGAATTACCCGAACTATTATCCGTTTAATGGCACGGTCGTGCCGCCGACGAGCCCCCAGGGCCCCAACGGCACCATCGATCCGAGATTAAGGTATCAACTGATGATGTTCTTGGCGAGGCAGGAGAGCACGACGAACAGTCTCTCGTGCATTTTTCAAATTACGAAAATGTCGGCAAGTGTGCGCCAGTTGAGGATCGATTTTTTGGATTTTGAGGTGCGTATTCGTTTCGTCATAATTTCTATTAAATTTACACTTTAATTGGTGGGTGTCACGCGTCGCCGATCACGCAAATAGATATATAATTTTTTTTTTATATGGAACTGCTATTTTTAGATGAGCAATTTTATTGGTTTCTTTTGAAGTATCGCTTTCGAACGTTGTTAATAATTTTTTTTGAATTTTAGTTAAGAGGACCGACAAATGGCTCTTGCGTTCAAGAAAGGCTCATCGTAAGCGGCCAAAATACAAATGACATAATACCCCCGATTTGTGGATATAATACAGGCCAACATAGTAAGTACACAAAAAAATATAAAATAGGCCTTTTTTACTAAGAAAAAAAAATCTTTTCAAAGAACTTGGACCCACCCAAACAATTTTAAAACCGTAGTACAACTCTATTAAAAAAAAACTAAATTTATTTATGATACATCATAAAAAAAAGGGACAAAAATAATCGCTTTTTATTTTTAGAATTTTTTGATGGGACTTGTGCTTTTTGAGCTAATCGTATTCAAAGCTCTTATAAAAAGCTCACTTTGGGTCGTTATAACTCAAAAAAATAAGCGCTGCACGAGAAAAACCCAAAAAAACAAAATTGAATAATTTTAAACGAGATTTAACACAGATAAATTAAATTTGTACAGATGGCGCCGTTGTACGTAAACGAGGGCCAATTAATTTTTTTTAAATACGAACCTCTGACTTTTCTTATTTTATATGCAAAAATCATTATTTTTTACTCTTTATAATTTTTTGATTCGACGCATACTTTTCGAGATAATTAAATTGGAAATAAATTACATTTGCAACTCAAAATTTTGATTTTTTGGAAAAATTAATGCGGCGTCGCCCACATTATTTTACATAATTTTGTAGCCGAAAGGTGTATCTTTTTGAATGTGCGAAGCGTCGCTACCGACGTGGCCCAATTTTTTGAAGTACTACCTTGCAAACGATTTTTCTATTTCTTATAAAAAACGCACTTTGCGCGCTTATATCTCGAAAAATATGCGTTCCATAAAAAAATTGCCAGAGATCAAAATTGCGCGATTTTAAATGGGACTTGTTGTGTAATAATTAATTTTGTCACAGATGGCGCTGTTGTACCTAAACTAGAGCTAACTTAAATTTTTTAAATGGTAACCTACTTTTTTTCTTTTATGTTACAAAAATATGTGTAAAAATAATTAATTTTTATACAAAGTTAATTGATGCGTTTCTATGGTAATTTAATTAATTTTTTTTGCAGTTTACGTTGACGTAACGACCGTTACAGGGCCCATACAACTGGCAATCTTATCAAATGCGGTGGAAAGAAAGCGATTCAGATTGAAAGTGTGCCAATATACGATATGCACACGGCCCTTGTACTGCCTTCAATATTTTACGGGCACCCAGGGAACCATAACCAGCTTTAATTACGATCAGGCAACCAGTTTAAGTCGCAGCACTCCTGGATATTTCGTAAGGGCCGCTACAATAATTCTTTTACTAGTATTAAATCTAATGTTGGTACTCTCTTTTAAATTAATTTTTCTTTTTTGCAAAAATTTTTATTGTTTAGATTGGTGGCAGGTATCGCCCGGTCAAGTCTCGGTACCTATTCGTCTGACGCCCCGTGTTATTAACGACTATCTATTTTATCTATGGGCGAAAGTAAAGAGCAAATGGCGACGAATATAATTGCTCTCCTTTTATTAATAGACGTTTTTTTTCGGAGCTAAAAAAACACCCATGTAACGTAACTTAATGGCGTTAACCACTCTTTTGATTTGAACTCCCGTCGACATTTACACAATACGAACCCTTTTTTCTATTTTTAGCCGAAATACATTATTAAAAGGATAACCTGATTCGTATTCCGACTAGTTTCGTTGGCATTTCCAACTACCAATTAAAATACATGTATATTTACCACCCAAAAAAAAAGTATAATTAGAAAAATGTTCATGGAAAATCATATTTCGGTTCTTCCTACAGAAAAACCATATTTAGCCCGCAAAGTTCAAATTGTAACCGAAATAAAATTAATCGCAGTTAGTATTTTCTGTTCATATTTATTTGATTATTTTTTAGCTATAAACAGAAAAAAAATTTAATCAATTTTTTGTGAGATTAAAGTCGCTGCATGTGCATGGGTGTAGCCCGGGAATTTTTTCAAAGGGGGCAATGGGTTTTGCTGCCCTCCCATTCCTACGCCCATGTGCAAATGTACAGTAGCGCCCAAAAGTGAGTGCCGAAACCGTTTTTCACGCATAACTTTTTGCAATCTCGGCCAATTTACTTTAAATTTCAGTATATTGTACAGTTTGATGTTGGAAAATATGATTAATAGTTAACTGTTGCGCAGATACGGTATTTTAGGTTATGTTCCATTTCTACTGCAATAGTCATTTTTTACATATTCCGCGCCGTCACATTATTGGTTTTTTCTTGAATATTTGGGTTATTTTTTTTGTGTTCAGTAACAATTGACCAAGTTTTAACAATGCCAAGGGTTGAAACTTCTCCAGCCATTCGGAAAGCAATTATAGATATGAAAAACTCTGGCATGAAGGCAGCTGCCATTTCAGGGATTCTAAAGATGCCAGCTCGTACTGTCTCAAAATTATTCAAAGGTTTGATCAGAGAAATTCTGTTGAGAATGATAAAAGAACTGGTAGACCACGTGTTACTTCTTCCCGGCTGGATACACGCATTGTTCGTCGCTCAAAGCGGATCCGATTCTCTCAGCTGTGGATCTGGCAGCAGAATTCAATCAAAGTGAAGGTCTAAATATTAGTCGAATGACAGTTTCCCGAAGATTGAGTGATGCTGGTTTGAATGGCAGACGTCCAGCTAAAAAACCTTTCATCAAACTCAAGAATCGAAAGGATCGCGTGGATTTTGCAAAGCGGCACTTGCATTGGACAGCAGCCGAGTGGAGTCAAGTACTTTTCACAGCTGAATCTAAGTTCAATCTATTTGGAAGCGACGGAATACAATACATAAGACGTCCTCCTGGAGAAAGATACAATTCAAAATACATAAAACCGACAGTAAAACATGGAGGTGGATCAGTTATGGTTTATGGAGCCTTCTCTCGTAATGGCATGGGCCCCATCATTAAAATTAACGGAATAATGACTGGCCAAAGTTACAAAGATATGCTGACTAATGTCGTCTTACCATGGGCCCATACAAATATGCCTCCTAGATGGATTCTACAACAGGATAACGATCCTAAGCACACCTCCTCGATTGTCAAGACTTCATTGCAGCAGCAACAAATCAGGATTCTTCAGTGGCCCAGTCAATCTCCCGACCTCAACCCGATAGAACACTTGTGGAAAGAGCTGGCAAGACGTTGTCGAAACAAAAACATTAAGAATAAAGATGAAAAATTTGCCGAATTGGACAAGGAATGGAATGCAATGCCTGATTCAGTCTTTGAAAATCTTATTGATTCAATGCCATCTCGCTGTCAGGCAGTTATAAAATCTCGTGGTTTCCCAACTAAGTATTAGGCATTTTATGATTATAAAATTGTTTTAGTGTATTGTTATACAGTTATTTTTCATTAAATCGTTCTTAGTGTTCTGTTCTGAAAAATGCGTTTTTTACACAAATAAGTCTGAGCTCGTTTAACTTCCGTAAATTTTTGTTTATCACGTTTTAAACATAATAATTCTTTTTCTCATACAAAACTGTATAACATACTCAAAAATGAAGTAAAATGGCCCATATTTTAAAAAGTTCTTCTCGAAAAATCATTTAGGCACTCACTTTTGAGCGCTACTGTATGTCTAAATCGGTTGCCCTTCAATGTTTTTACTAATCTGTTAATTATTGTTTTGTTTGGTGGTGTGTTAATTGTAAATTTTTGTAGGAAATCGCTAATGTTTTGTTTTTTTTGCAGAACAATCTTAATTACGCCATATGCATACGGAAGGAAGCCGGATTTTGTTCGATAACGTATAGAAATGTGGCGAATGGTTCAACCTATCCTTTTCAGATAAATAATATCGATGATAGTTAGTATATTCTTTTAATTTGAGAAAAGAACATACTTATTTGTTTTTATTTTCTTCTTTAAAAACTTGTGTAGGTGCGTTAGAAGTTATACTTCTTTGGCGTGACTAAATTAAATATAACCATGTGTAGAAATTAATATAAATACATTCAATAAATACGAGGATGTGCGCATTCGAGCGAAAAGTGGCACATTTCCGAGCGAGGGAGGCAAATGAAGCGCGACGCGGAGCGGCGCGCTTCATTTTCCCGAGATCGGAATGTGCCACTTTGAGCTCGAATGTGCACACACGGCTTTAAACGTGATTTGCAATAATTTTGGCGACAAATAATTAATGAATAATTTTTTTATCGTTCCCTCTCACTCGTACTTATGCTTTTGTTGTATCTTTTCGCTCTCTTCCACTCATTTGCTATGTTAAAAATACGTTTTTCGAACATATAATCGATTTTTACTGAATTAAATTAAATTTGTTGATTGGACAGAAAGTTTAATGTAGAAAATTCAATGAATACGATGATGTGCGCATTCGAGCGAAAAGTGGCACATTTTCGAGCGAGGGAGGCAAATGAAGCGCGACGCGGGGCGCCGCGCTTCGTTTTCCTGAGATCGGAATGTGCCACTTTGAGCTCGAATGTGCACACTCGGCGTTAAACGTGATTTGCAATAATTGTGTCGACAAAAAATGAATGAATAATTTTTTTATCGTTCCCTCTCACTCGTACTTATGCTTTTGTTGTATCTTTTTGCTCTCTTCCACTCATTTGCTATGGTAAAAATAGGTTTTTCGAACATATGATCGATTTTTACTGAATTCAATTAAATTTGTTGATTGGAAAGAAAGTTTAATGTAGAAAATTCAATAAATACGATGATGTGCGCATTCGAGCGAAAAGTGGCACATTTCCGAGCGAGGGAGGCAAATGAAGCGCGACGCGGAGCGGCGCGCTTCATTTTCCCGAGATCGGAATGTGCCACTTTGAGCTCGAATGTGCACACACGGCTTTAAACGTGATTTGCAATAATTTTGGTGACAAAAAATTAACAAATAATTTTTTATCGTTCTCTCTCACTCGTACTTATGCTTTTGTTGTATCTTTTCGCTCTCTTCCTCTCATTTACTATGGTAAAAATACGTTTTTTGAACATATAATCGATTTTTACTGAATTAAATTAAATTTGTTGATTGGAAAGAAAGTTTAATTTACAAAATTTAATGAATACGAAGATGTGCGCATTCGAGCGAAAAGTGGCACATTTCCGAGCGAGGGAGGCAAATGAAGCGCGACGCGGAGCGGCGCGCTTCATTTTCCCGAGATCGGAATGTGCCACTTTGAGCTCGAATGTGCACACTCGGCTTTAAACGTGATTTGCAATAATTGTGGTGATAAAAAATTAATAAATAATTGTTTATCGTTCCCTCTCACTCGTACTTATGCTTTTGTGGTATCTTTTTGCTCTCTTCCACCCATTTGCTATGTTAAAAATACGTTTTTCGAACATATAATCTATATTTACTAAAACTTCACTCACAACGCGCCAAAAGAAGTATAACTTCAAAAATAAGTTAAGGAAACTCAAAATAAAAGTTTTTTTATTTAATGCATTTGTTTTAAAGCTGGAATAGCTACAGTTCCACCGGGACAAGCTGGAGCCGAAATATTTAGTTGTCCCGACGATTTCATTGTTATCAACGGCATTCGTCTTTGCGGCGAAAGACTTAATGACGGATCCACGGTGCCGGATTTTACGAGCAACGCCCCAGTTACAGGTACGGGGGGAACCGGGGGTACTTTAGGGCGAGTGCAGCTTTAAATATCTTTCCAAAAAGTGCGATAATGTGAAACACATTTTAAAACAATTTAAAACAAGAATGCCATTTTCAAGAAAACATTTTGTTAGGGTATACAGGGTGTTCACGATTAACTGCCAGAGCCGAAAAGTTAAGATGGGGGTAAATTTTTAGTCACCGATTCAACATAGAATTATTGTTAGTAAAAATTAATTAAAAGTTTTGTATAAAAACTGTTGGAAGGCGCCCCCCTCGGCCCCACACTTAAACATTTACTCTGGTGTCAGTTATTTTTAACTAAACAATCAATTAAGGTACTTACTGTACATTAAACGAATTGTTAAGAAATTCATAATTTGAAGGTCAGAAATAAACAACAACTTTTGAAAATAAAATAACTAAAATATATCTTTTTCAGATACTTCGTCAGGACCTTTTATAATACCAGTGAGGACAGACAGATCGGTTACGGGACGAGGTTTCCGACTATTTTACACTCAAAATAGGTGCACGTAGTAATTGCGTTAGCTAATTGGTAATTTATTTAAGAAAAATTAATTTATATTTAGATCTGTAAGATAGAATTTAAGAATTTATGCCATTAATCGTTCTAATAAATTAACATCTGGAGTAAATGAACCAAAACTCATGCAACATGTAAATAATCCAAATGTTGGGGGTTAAATCAGATTGTTTATAAAAAAAACAACATTTTAATTACCTTTTCTAATTCGCTTAATCAATTTACTGTTTTTATGCAAGCACAAAACCAAGTTTTACGACGGAAATTCTAATCTATTTATAGGCAATTAATCAAAAGTTAATTTTTTTCAATTTTTCCGAAAAGGTTACAGATTTTGAGTTGTGGGGGTGCACGATGAATAAATTACCTTAGAAAAACTCCAGCTGGCGTAACCGTCCTTTGAATGCTAAGGATGTTTAATGCATTAATTTTTAATGGTATCGATTAAGCCCCTTCTAAACGTCATAATTTAAAAAGGACTTTCGTTCGTTTAATAAGCGGCAAAAAAAATTAATAAACCGGCGTATAAATTACGTTTTCGTGCGCTCGACTTATGTCCGATAAAATTCAATTATAAATTGAAAGGGCATTAAGGGTTTCGCATAGTGCAAAAAAAATTAAATGTTTTTGCGGGGGATGTACACAAGGAATTTTTAGTTTTTTAATTTATTGCTTATTAATAAAAAACATCTAAAAAATTTGCAAAACTTAGGCTTTGGCTCGAAAAAAAAAGGCGGTAGCCCCCTTATTTTTGATTTAATCGTTAAAAACGACTTAGATTTAGAACCCTGGGACTTTTTTTCCGTGGGACACGTGGAAAATTAACACAATTTTTTTAATTATTAAGGATTGAGCTTTTCGGTGATTTTTGAGGTTAAGCCAAGCGATCGGCCTACGCAACGACCTCTTTTGTACACATATTAATAAGTATTCGTAAATGGGTTAAATATTAGAAACTATAAAATAATCACTTTTATCGACAAACACTTAAAAATGTGTACAATGAGAACAATATCCCAATTATTCTATAGCTGGGTACTAACAGAAAACCTACGCTGCTCCAAATCCACATTTAATTACCGTTTTTTTTTCTTTAATAATTTATTGCGTTTTATCCTCAGTATCTTCTTCTTCTTTAATAAAAAAAAACTACATAGATAAAAAAATAGTTCTAATCAGATCATCGAAAAATCTTGACATCCAAAGAAAATAGTTTTGATGCAACCAGTGACGTAACAAAAAACTTGTTTAAGCTCTGCGTTATATACCTATTTGAAAATTTAATTTCGGAAAATAATTGAAAATAAAATGTTGGCGCCATTTAAATTTTTGATTTTGAAAAATAATTGACGTCGAAAAATGTCCAAAATTTTACCGGTAATGGGGTGACAGAGAAAAATGGCTACGGGCCCATAGCAACGTCCCCCTAAAATATAAAGGCAATCTATTATTTTCAATTTTTCGAAAAAAGGGGTACACCCATAATTTTTTTTAATTTTTTGATTTTGGGAGTTATGAGTTGGCACCGGTTTTCGATAGAATAAGGTCTAATGCGTTTGGATATAAAGGGATTCGGGAAATAATTAAAAAAAAAAGTTATGGTCCTATTTACAAGTCGACACCACCCCCACAATATGTAAATTGAAGGTGGGGGTGTAATCTAATTAATTATTATTAATAACTTTGTTTCACAGCACGTTTTTGATAAATACAATTTTTAATTTATTATTAAAACAACAGTTTTGAAAATAATTTAATTATTGTGAATGGTGCTTAAACCGAGTGCGCACGTTCGAGCTCAAAGTGGCACATTTCCGATCTCGGGAAAATGAAGCGCGCCGCTCCGCGTCGCGCTTCATTTGCCTCCCTCGCTCGGAAATGTGCCACTTTTCGCTCGAACGCGCACATCTTTGCATTCGCAAGATTTAATCACATCGTACAAATAAAAAAAAATAAATAAAGCCAGTAGATTTTGATTACACTTTTGGAAAATGTTATAGCGTTTATTCTTAATAATAATTTTGTTTAAAAATTCCAGAATACGTTTTTAATAAACACAATTTTTAATTTATTATTAACACAACAGCTTTAGAAAATAATTTAATTATTGTGAATGGTGCTTAAAGCCGAGTGTGCACGTTCGAGCTCAAAGTGGCACATTCCGATCTCGGGAAAATGAAGCGCGCCGCTCCGCGTCGCGCTTCATTTGCCTCCCTCGCTCGGAAATGTGCCACTTTTCGCTCGAACGCGCACATCTTCGCATTCGTAACATTTGACCACATTCATCCCCTCTTTCACAAACTAAAAAAATTAATTAAAGCCAATAAATTTTGATTTTGTATTTGCAAAACGTTTGGTGTTCATTATTATTAATAATTTTATTCAAAAATTGAAGATTACGTTTTGATAAGCACAATTTTTAGTTTATATTAAAACAACAGTTTTGGAAAATAATTTAATTATTGTGAATGGTGCTTAAAGCCGAGTGTGCACGTTCGAGCTCAAAGTGGCACATTCCGATCTCGGGAAAATGAAGCGCGCCGCTCCGCGTCGCGCTTCATTTGCCTCCCTCGCTCGGAAATGTGCCACTTTTCGCTCGAACGCGCACATCCTCGCATTAGTTGAGCAACCCAATAATTATCATTAGTGCTTAATGATTTAACGTATCGTAAAATAAAAAAACAGACCCATTTACACGATGCAAAAAGAAGAAGAAAAATATAAACGTGTTAATTGTGAATGTGGCACGGATACGTTTCGGACTTGTGCAAAAACAGAAATACAAATCAAAAAACTAACTATTTTTGTAATAAGATCACAATTCGAAACGGACCAGGTTAATTTTTTGCAAGCGCAATTTTTTTAAATCAAACAGTACTACCCACTTCGCCAGTTCGTCGGCCACCTCCAGTTTTCGACCATTTTCGATAATTATTTAATTGAAAGAAATTGTTGCACATCGTACTGTCAAATAATTGCACTAACCAATTTATACAAATATCCTTGAACATATTGTGCCTTAAAAAATCTATTTTCATTTCTAATTTGAAATCAGTTGCATTTTAAAAATTGGCCGTGCGAATATATTACAAAATTTAGTGAAAAAATAGTGTGTACTCGCACTTAGCTTTCTTCTTTGGTTCCTTATGACGCTACTAATTTTAAAAATTAGATAAATGTGTGTTTAACAGTTTTTAACGTTAAAGGTAAAAGGTTAGCAACTGGTCGTCGACTAGGCGATCCGGTCGCAAACCGGCGAAATCGCTCTTTTTCTAGTTTTAAGTTTATTATTAATTCTTGAAATTATATAACACCAAAAACTATTAACAAATTAATTGCCAATTAGTATTCCGCAGAACGTAAAAAAACTATATTAAAAAGTGCAAAAAGTAGACAGATATTTAACTTCGAATTAAAGAATAAAAGAACGAAGGAAGTTCTACCAACGTGAAATCACGAAAGTCCCAAAAAGATGGCAAAAGGCCATTAAATAGAATGGCACATCTATAGTAGATTAAAATCCATTCTTTGTATAAAAAATTAATTTTTTTTCGAACTAAAAAACCGAAAATACTTCCTCGCCAACTCGATACTTTCGGGACAAAGTCCAATACATTTTTGGTTTCACCATCGACGTCAAGGTTCGATTTTCCAAAAAAATGAGGTGATAATTTGTAATGGTCAGATAGAAATTTTTAACTTGTGTAATTATTGCGAAGCCGTTCATTAAAAAGTTAACCGATAATTCGGATCTAATATTAAAGACGGGTCGGCGTCGGGCGCTTAGAGAAGACATTACGTATTTTAATATGGGTTACAATTGATTTTATTGTATGTGTATGTATCGTCTCTATGGTTCCCCTTATTTATTATTAACTGTCCATTTCCCACATAATCTCCCGATGGTCGTTTCCGACTTTACGCCACCACCATACACTTTTCTAGAAAAATTACACTAGCAGAGGGGCTGTCGTCGTAGCCGAACTACTGCCGCACGGAAAAGCGAACACGTTTTTCGGTGCCCCACGTTTTGTGTCCGGTACTTGTTGAAAGTTGTTCGAAAAATGCCATCTCGTTCCGAATTTCGGCCGAGCGCTTCGCTTTTCGTCTTTTGCTTCGCGGCGACGGCCTTAAAGAAAGTTAAGGCGTCGAAATTAACTCGAATTGTTTTTTTTTTGGTGTAAAAGAAACTTTTTTTAAATACGTTATGCGACTAACGCAAAGTGCCACTGCCGGATAAAAGTTTTAAATATTAACGCGTGTGGAACCAACAGTTTGTATTGATAATGGACAGCAGAGATAACAGTAAATTGTTCATTGAATATGAAAAAAGTCATTCGAACGGTAAGTTCGCATTTGAACAAAATTAAAAACGGGCGCAACCCTTTAAAAAAATTTAATTGTGTTATATATTAAAAAATTATTGTTCGGTAATTAAATTGTTTAAATGAAGAAATTTAAATGCGAAAGAATCGAAACTAATAAATTGTGGAATTAAATCTGTATTGTTGATATTTTCAAAATTTTCGCCAGTTTTCGACCACTTAACAAAATTCTTTAATTCAAAGATAAATATTTGCTTACATTTTGCAATTTTTAATTTAGTTTTTTGTAGTTAATTTGTTTCCATCTGACGATTACAAATTATCACTTTGTTTTTTTGGAAAATCGATCTTTAACGTCGAGGGTAAAACCAAAAATGTATTGGACTTTGCCCTAAACGTATCGAGTTGACTACAAAGTATTTTCGGTTTAATAGTTCAAAAAAAAATATTAATTTTTTATACAAAGAATGGATTTTAATCAACTATAGATGTGCCATTCTATTTAATGACCTTTTGGCATCGTTTTGGACCTTCATGATTCCACGTTGGTAGAACTTCCTTTGTTTTTTTATTATTTAATTCAAAGTTAAATATCTGTCTACGTTTTGCACTTTTTAATATAGTTTTCTTTTTACGTTCTGCGGAATACTATTGACAATTAATTTGTTAATAGTTTTTTGCGATATATAATTTCAATAAATAATAATAAACTTAAAACTAGAAAAAGAGCGATTTCGCCGGTTTGCGACCGGATCGCCTAGTTGTCGTCCAGTTCCTAACATTTTACCTTTAACGTTAAAAACTGTTAAACACACATTTATCTAATTTTTAAAATTAGTAGCGTCATAAGGAGCCAAAGAAGAAAGCTAAGTGCGAGTACACACTATTTTTTCACTAAATTTTGTAATATATTCGCACGGCCAATTTTTAAAATGCAACTGATTTTAAATTAGAAATAAAAATAGATTTTTTAAGGCACAATATGTTCAAGGTTATTTGTATAAATTGGTTAGTGCAATTATTTGACAGTACGATGTGCTACAATTTCTTTCAATTAAATAATTATCGAAAATGGTCGAAAACTGGCGGTGGCCGGCGAACTGGCGAAGCGACTAGTACTGTTTGATTTTAAAAAAAATCGCGCTTGCAAAAAATTAAACCAGTCCCGTTTCGAATTATGATCCTAATACAAAAATGGTTAGTTTTTTGATTTGTTTTTCTGTTTTTGCACAAGTCCAAAACGTATCCGTGCCACATTCACAATTAACACGTTTATATTTTTCTTCTTCTTTTTGTATCTTGTAAATGGGTCTGTTTTTTTACTTTATATTATGTATATTAGGGAGTAGCAAAAAAAATTTTTACTCAACATCTTGCTGTGGCCCACTGATTTTTTAAATTAAATTCAAGTTAAAACTCTTTTAAAACAAAAAACATTTTTTTGCCTTGTAATCTTCAAGTTTATCTAAAAATGAACAAATTTGATCGTTTCTAACTCAAAATTCACTTTAATGCCTAAGAAAAGTATGTTATTGTTTCGAAATTTTTTTGAAAACTGCAATAATGGCGATAGAATAATTTTTAAGTGAATAATTGTTAATGGGCAGGAAAAAAGGGCACTTCGCAGCTTCTAGAACACTTTTTGTTTCAAAAAATTTTAACTTGAATTTAATTTACAAAATCAGTCGGCCACCGCATTGTTGAGTAAAAATTTTTTTTCGCTCCACCTAGTATATATCATTAAGCACTAATGATAATTATTGGGTTGCTTCAACTAATGCGAGGATGTGCACGTTCGAGCGAAAAGTGGCACATTTCCGAGCGAGGGAGGCAAATGAAGCGCGACGCGGGCGGCGCGCTTCATTTTCCGAGATCGGAATGTGCCACTTTGAGCTCGAACGCGCACACTCGGCTTTAAGCACCATTCACAATAATTAAATTATTTTCCAAAATTGTTGTTTTAATAATAAATTAAAAATTATGTTTATTAAGAACGAAATCTGGGATTTTTTAAAAAAAATTATTAATAATAATGAACGCTATAACGTTTTCCAAAAATATAATCAAAATTTACTGGCTTTATTTATTTTTTTAAATTGGTAAGATGTTGTTAAATCTTGCGAATGCAAAGATGTGCGCGTTCGAGCGAAAAGTGGCACATTTCCGAGCGAGGGAGGCAAATGAAGCGCGACGCGGAGCGGCGCGCTTTATTTTCCCCAGATCGGAATGTGCCACTTGAGCTCGAACGTGCACACTCGCCTTTAAGCACCATTCACAATAATTAAATTATTTTCTAAAGGTGTTATTTTATTACTAATTAAAAAATTGCGTTTATTAAAAACGAAATTTGGGATTTATAAACAAAATTATTAATAATAATAAACGCTATAACGTTTTCCAAAAATATAATCAAAATTTACTGGCTTTATTTATTTTTTTTAATTTGTAAGATGTTAAATCTTGCGAATGCAAAGATGTGCGCGTTCGAGCGAAAAGTGGCACATTTTCGAGCGAGGGAGGCAAATGAAGCGCGACGCGGAGCGGCGCGCTTCATTTTCCGAGATCGGAAATGTGCCACTTTGAGCTCGAACGTCACACTCGGCTTTAAGCTCCATTCACAATAATTAAATTATTTTCTAAAGGTGTTATTTTGATAATAAATTAAAATTGCGTTTATTAAAAACAAAATTTGGGATTTATAAACAAAATTATTAATAATAATGAACGCTATGTTTTCCAAAAATATAATCAAAATTTACTGGCTATAATTATTTTTTTTTTATTTGTAAGATGTGGGGCTGCAGCCCCTTTCCCCAATAAATTAACACCAATCGACCGCAATATATTTTTTTGGAAACGTATAAAAAAAACTCACCCTTTCCCGTCAAATATGGCGTGTAAAAATAAATCGAAAATGCAAAAAATAGATAAATTACACCGAAAAAGCAGAAACAATTTTTTCATAAAAGCAACTCAAAGTTATATAAAATTTCCAAAAAAACTGGCTCATAATTGAAATTTTAGGTTCGTCGAGACGAGCGAGTAACGAAAGTTCGAGTAGCCTAAACGTCCCATTCGGCATCGAAGATTCGACGCAATTAACTTCGCTCACTTCTTCGCTCTCTTCCGGTTTCATAGAAAAAACAAGATCGCTCTCGCTCATCAACATAACGCGCGGGCCAAAGACCAACCTCGACCACGAAAACAGCCTAAACAGCATAGAAGAGCACTCGAATAGCGCGTACAAAATAAATTTCAGAAGAGGATCGCTGCAAAGCGACAAAGTAAGTGGCTGCACATGTGGCTGTCCTGTGTACGAACGGTTGCCGAATCGCACGCCCCGCACTCGATGTTGGTTTATGAAATAAAAAGTCTTTGACGAGGGACCAACCCCCCCGTTCTTTGCATGTTTAGAGTTTCGATCTCAATCTCTTCGGTTTGAGTTCGAAACGGGATCACTTCGGGATCTGCGATCGCGCCGGCTGCGGTTGTTGCGAGGGAAACGGATCTTACAGATCCGCCGAATTTTTGTTGAAGCTTTTGGAGATGGTCCACAAACGAGGAATTGTAGGAAATCTTCACGGTGTACAAAATCACTCGAGTATTTGGGGTTTTGGGGGGTTTTCCCCAAAATCATCAAAACAAGCCTTTTAAAGTTGAAAAAATTTTGTTGACTAAAATTTTAAAAAATAAAGTAGGACTTCGAACGAAATTTTTAGCAAAAAAAAAATTAAATTTTAAATTTTTTTTGAAACCAGAAATAAATTTACTTTGGAAAGACGGCCAATAATTTAATTAATTTTGAACTATTATCAAATTATATTTATAATTTTTTAGAAAAAATTTTAAAGAAAATACTAACTAATTTAGTTTTGGAAACTTAAAAATTGTTAAAATTTTAAAATTATCATTTGGAACTTTAAGTTTTATTCGGTGCAATTTTTTAAATTAAAATTTTGCATTTTATGGAATTCGGACGCTTTTCTTCGGTTAATTTACGAAAAAATTCGAAATTTAAAATGGCATATTTAAACTTTTTTAATTTTTGGAAATGCTTTCCTTATAATTAATTTAAATGTAACCTTTTTAGTTAAAATTTATTGGAAAACATTATTAAATAATTATTTTTTTAAAAATTTTTGTCCAATATTAAAATAATGTTTTTAAGACCATTAAAGGTAATTATAAAATGTAAAACAACTTTGGCCAATTTACGAAATTTACCTTTATTCGAAAATCAAACATTTAAACAAATTAATTTTTGTTAGGAAAAATTTAAATTTTTAACTTTTGAAGGAAAAATTTTTTACTTTTGTTATTTATTAAATTGTTAAAATTTTTAATGTAAACTAAAATTTTAATTTTTGTTTGCAAATAACCGGAAATCTTTCTAAAAATTAGAAACTACCCTTATTACGACTTCTAGAAAAATTGGGAAAGAACAAACAGATAAAATCTGAATCTATATATTTTTTAGATTTTTTGGTAGTTTAAAACATTTGTATTAATAATTTGGCCTTTAATAATTGTAAAATTAAATAAAATAAACAATTATTGAGGAAAATCACATTTCAGGAAGGGGCAAAATTGAAGCCGACCGGGGCGTTCATTTAATCAATTGATACTGAATGTACCAACCGCAAATATTAAAAGGTAAAAAAAAATTTGTTTCATTTTATTTTTATCTTCCTATCTTTCATTTTCCAAATTTCAATTGTAATTTAAAATAAATTTTCGAAAGATATTTAATGTGAATTTAATGGAATTTTAATAAAGAAAAATTCAAAAAGATTGGCGCATTCGAGCGAAAGGGGCAATGAGGGGGCCCAGGCGCCATCCGAAGGGCCGTCTTCCCGGTTTCGGTTGCATTTGAATCGAATTGAAATGGTTTAATTGTTTGCTTAATATTTTGGGAAATTAATTTTTTTTTCATTGTTTATCGTTTCTCGACTTATTTTTTCTATTAAATTAAATCCACCTTTCAAAAATATTTTGAATAAATTAATTTAAAAAAAATTTTTAAATTTTTAAAAATTGTTTGTTGAAATTTTTCCATAAATTAATTTTTGGATTTTAAAAAAAACTTCCGACAAAAGGGGAAATTTCCGAAAGCAAAACCCGCCCTTTTTTTTGGGGGGGCCCCCGGGGGGCCCCAAACCAAACCAATTGAAAAATTTTGCTTACGGGAAAGCTTTTTGTTTTTTTTAATTTTCCCTTTTAAATCGTTTTTTTTCTATTCTTTTCTTTAAAAATTTATTAAAAAAGGGTTTTGGGAAAATCGAAAATAAATTAAATTTTTTTTGGAAAAGGGGGGGCAAAGGCCCCCGGGGGCCTTTTAAAATTTTAAATTTTTTGGCAAAAGGCTTTCTTGGGAAAATTTTAACCAAAAAAAAATTTAAAATTACCCCTTTTTTTATTTTTCCCCCTTTAGACCCCCAAAAAAAATTTTTTGAAAAATTTTTAAAAAAATTGATTTTTCCCAAGGCACCATTTAAAAAAATTAGAAATTTTAAAAAGGGCCCAAAACCCTTTTTTAAATTTTGGGGCTTTTTTGGGCAAAATTTTAAAAATTTCCCTTTAATTTTGGTGTTCCCCTTTCCCCGGGAAAAAAAAAATTATTTTTTTTTAAAAAAAAATTTTTTTTGGAAAAAATGGTTTTTGTAAACGGGGAAAAATTTTAAATAAATGAAAAAAAAAATTTTCCTTTTAAAGGTTCTTTCGGAAAAATAAAATTTAAAAAAATAATAAATTTTTTTTTTTGGGGTTTTTTAATTTTGGCCAAATTTTGAAGTAAAAAAATTTTAAAAAATTTTTTTTAAAAAATTTTTGAAATTTTTAAAAAAATTTTTAAAAACCTTGGGGCTTTTCAAAAAACTTTAAAAAAAAGGGGGCTTCCGTTTTATTTTAAATTTTTTTTTTACGGGGTTTTGGGACAAATAAATTTAAATTTTTAAAGCCTTTTTTTCTTTTTTTACCCTTTTTTAATTTTTAAAAAAAAAAAAAAATTAATTTTTTAAAGGGAAATTTAAAAAAAGTTTAATTAAAATTTTTAAAAAGGGCCCTTGAGAAAGGGGCCTTTTTTTAACGGGCCCTTTACCCTTAAATTTTTTAAAACAAAATTTTAACCCTTTTAAAAATTTTTGTTCCCAACCTTTTTTTTTGTTTTTCCCCATTTTCCTTTTTAAATTTATTTTTGGAAAAATTAATTTTTTTTTTGAATTTTTTTTTTGTAGGGGTTTAATTCGAAAATTTCCCGGGAAAAAAAATAAAAAAAAAAAGTTTTTTATTTTAAAAACCATTTGGGCTTAATCTAAATTCCCCAAAAACCAAAAACCCTTTTTAAAAGGACTTTTAAAATTAAAGGGTCCACAGTTTGGGCCCAAACCCCTTAAATAAAACCAAAAAAAATTTTAAATTAAAATTTTTTTTTTTTTAAAAAAAATTTAGGAAAAATTTTAAATTAAAATTTTAAAATTAAAGGGACTTTTTTTGGGTAAATTTTTTTAAAAAAAAATTTTTTATTTTTAATTAAAGGTTGGGATTGGGGGCCCTTTTAAAATTTTTTTTAAAAGATTCAAAAATGGCCAAAAATACAAAGTTTTAGTTAATTTTTAAACGGGAAAAAAACCAAATTTAAAAAAATTTAATTAATTTCCAGGAACCGGGAAATTTAGGGATTTCCATTTTCTAAAAGGGCCTAATTTTTCTATTTAAAATTAATTTTTTTTCTTAAATTTTTTTTTTTGAAAAATTTTAAATTTTTAAAATTGGGGAAAATTCCCCAAATTAAAAATTTGTTAAACCCTTGATAAACCCTTTTTTAAATTTTAAAGGGCAAATTTAAAAAAAGGGAAGAAAAAATTTTTTTTTAAAAAAAATTTTTTTGGCTAAAAAAATTTTTTTTAAAAGGGACCATTTTATTTGGGACGGAAAATTTAAAAAGGGAATTTTTATTTAAGGAAATTTTAAATTTTTAAAGGGGAAAATTCAAATCCAAATTTTCTTTCTAAACCAAAAAATAAAAGGGTTAAATTTTACCCCCAAAAAAGGGATTTAAAAATTTTAAAGGGAAATTAATTTTTTTTAAAAAAAAATTTTCAAAGCCCTTTTAAAAAAAATTAACCTTGAATTTTCTTTCAACCATGCAGCACCAGATTTTGTCTCTTGAATAGCTCGATTACTA
The DNA here is from genome assembly GCA_036325965.1 of Sinopyrophorus schimmeli. Classification (NCBI taxonomy): domain Eukaryota; kingdom Metazoa; phylum Arthropoda; class Insecta; order Coleoptera; family Elateridae; genus Sinopyrophorus; species Sinopyrophorus schimmeli. The sequence goes on from JARFIZ010000068.1 coordinate 2,393,892, forward strand.
TAAGTGGTTTAGAGGGCGTTGAATAGAATAAAGTTTAACTGTACAAAAACCAACTTTGCAATTCGGGTAAATTTTATTTTGACAAAACTGCCCATTTTAGGACGGCGAAAAAAGAGAAGAAAGACCAGAAACGTTTTGGACAAAGTGGCAGAGGCGATGGAACAAATTCTACGAGTACGATTACAATAAAATCGAAGAAGAGCCTTCTTTTTACAACGCAACAAGAGGAGGAGACCCGGAAGAACAGTACGTATCCCCATTGTTCTTAACAATACAAGAGAAAAAAAAACAGAAATGCCCAAATAACAAATATTTATATGTATATTTAATTCGATTTCTTGGTAATAAAAATAGTTTTTATTTTTTTTAACTATGGCGTAACATTGAGAAAATTTTGAAAAAATTTCAATTGGTACCAAAATTTTACTCTCAAGCGCCAAAAGAAGTAGGGGAACCTGTTGTACCTTGGCTCTTTTTTCACTTGTGATTTTTTTTAAATTGTTTATGTAACAATTTCTTGATAACATGAATTCCATCGTAGTGGGGCACTAATAAGGTATTCATTATAAAATATTTTAAAGCATTGCCAACCGTTTACTCAAATTGCTATAAGATTTAAAGATTAATGGATCTATGGCCTAGGTACAACAGAGGTAATGTACCTTGGCTCTATTCGCATTAAGCAAAATAAAACCCATTGTTCTATGAAAACTATATATTTATTTTTGATTATAAGAACTACTAATGTTCTTCTTTGAGATGACACTAAAATTGTTTCAAAAATTAACAAAACTTTTCTCGTATACTAAAATTTCACATACTTAATGGTTAACTTTGCAAAAATTTAAATTTTTCATTAGATTTGCTAGGCATATTATCTCAAGCAAAATAAAAAAAAAATAAGAATTTATAACAAAGGTATATCTAAATTTTTATTTATTACACGTCGATCTTGGGGCCAAGGTACAACTTATTGACGGTGACCGAGGTACAACACACCGACCCCTGATATTTAAACTCAAAAATAAAATTAAAGATTATGCTGTGCCAAAATCAGACCACTACAATGCAAACATTAAAAAATAATCTTTCTATTAAGATGAGTCATTTGTTATTAGGTAATAAAAATCAATAAGATATTTAAGTAAAAAGAATAAAAAAAAACTTATTTTTTTCGATTAAAAATTTCAATTGATCTCATACATTATCAAAGTACATTGGCCAGCTGTTGCTAACCCTACGTTAATGTCTGTCAATGTGGCATTTGAAATATCGAAACTTATGGGTCACGAAAGCCTGCAAATATTAAAAAAAATTAAGTTGCGCTAGGTACAAAGGGATCAAGGTACAATAGGTTTCCCTATTTGCATACTCATAGAATTTTAATTTTTTAAATTGAAGAATAGAAGATTAATATATCTAGTAAATACGAAGATGTGCGCGTTCGAGCGAAAAGTGGCACATTTCCGAGCGAGGGAGGCAAATGAAGCGCGACGCGTAGCGGCGCGCTTCATTTTCCCGAGATCGGAATGTGCCACTTTGAGCTCGAATGTGCACACTCGGTTTTTTGCATGATTTGCAATCATTTTGGTGACGAAAAATGAATAAAAAATTTTTATCTTTCCCTCTCACTCGTACTTATAAGTTTGTTGTATCTTTTGCTCGCTCTCACTCATTGCTATGGTAAAAATACGTTTTTCCAACATATAATCGATATTTACTGAACTAAATTAAATTTATTGATTGTAAAGAAAGTTTAATTTAGAAAATACAATAAATACGAGGATGTGCGCATTCGAGCGAAAAGTGGCACATTTCCGAGCGAGGGAGCAAATGAAGCGCGACGCGGAGCGGCGCGCTTCATTTTCCCGAGATCGGAATGTGCCACTTTGAGCTCGAATGTGCACACTCGGCTTTAAACGTGATTTGCAATAATTTTGGTGACAAAAAATTATTAAATAATTTTTTATCATTCCCTCTCACTCGTACTTATGCTTTTGTTGTATCTTTTTGCTCTCTCCCACTCATTGCTATGGTAAAAATACGTTTTTCGAACATATAATCGATATTTACTAAACTAAATTAAATTTGTTAATTGTAAAGAAAATTTAATTTAGAAAATACAATAAATACGAGGATGTGCGCATTCGAGCAAAAAATGGCAAATTTTCGAAAATTATGGGTCACGAAAGCCCGCAAATATTAAAAAAAATAAAGTTGCCCTAGGTACAAAGGGGTCAAGGTACAACAGGTTCTCCTATAACTTCCAAACCAACTTTACCAATTAAAAAAAGTCTATTTAAGCATTTTTACTCGCGCCTACCCCCTTCACCGACCCCCACACTTAACATTTTTTTTTAGGTTCATAGTGAAGGACCGAGAAATAACATATTCCAGTGCACAAAGAAGCCTTATCGTCATGCAACTCTTGCTAAGAGTCAAATTCGACGACACAGATAAAGTATTCTTTCCACAAGCCCTTCGACCATAACCTAAAAAACAAATTTCAGGTAGGAATTAGACGTTTACTAAACGATTACACGTATTCCGCCTGCTTCCCCCTCCACGAAGGACGCTGGGACAAGGACGAGCCGGACGGAAGGATCCTCGACAGAAGGGTAATAACGGCCCTTCGACCCCAAAAAAATAACGCAACCCACCCGATTCTTTCCAGATGCTGTACATGGAATGGGGCAGGCCGGGCAGGTGGCACAAGCGGCAACCCCTGTCTTTGGTGCGCAAGTACTTCGGCGACAAAATAGCCCTGTACTTTTGCTGGCTGGGCTTCTACACCAAAATGTTGTACGCCCCCGCGGTCGTCGGCACCCTATGTTTCCTCTACGGCCTCTGCACGATGGACGGCGAAGACAACATCCCCAGGTAAGCGGATTCGAACTGCTCGCCCCCCCCCCCGTACTAAACGAACCCGTTTTTGCAGCAAAGAAATCTGCGACCCGAACGGGCCCGGCAACATAACCCTTTGCCCCATGTGCGACAAGGCCTGCAGGTACCAAAGACTCATCGACAGTTGCAAGTTCGCCAGGCTCACGTATTTATTCGATAATCCGGCCACCGTGTTTTTCGCCATCTTTATGAGCCTTTGGGGTGAGCGGAGCGAGGCGGCCGTTTGCAAAATTAATTGACAAACAAATGTTGCAGCAACATTGTTTCTGGAACTTTGGAGGCGGAAACAGAGCATGATTCAGTGGGAATGGGACCTGCAGGGGATGGAAGAGGACGAAGAGCCGAGGCCAGGTGAAATTATACTTATTGTTCGAAGGGCACGTTCGAAATTACAGGGTGCTCCCAAACGATAATTAAATAACGGTCGATTATGGAGAGTTTTGTTAATTTTTAATTCCGAAATCGATAATAACACGTATCTAATAATGATTGATTTTTTTTGACATTTAAATTAAACAATTTTCAGAATTCGAGACGAGCGTGAAGACGTTCCGGACAAATCCCGTGACCAGGGAGAAGGAGCCCTATCTTCCGACGTGGTCCAAATCTTTGCGGTACCTCATTACCGGCTCTGCGGTATTTTTTATGGCGAGTAAGCCGTAACTTTTGGGCCTTCCTCGATTTACAGGTTTCTTTTTTTTTTTTAGATGCTGACCGTCATGTGTGCCGTTTTGGGGACCATCATCTACAGGTTGTCATTGGTTTCGGTGATCTATGCGAGCGGGGGATATTTCCTTAAGAAGCATGCCAAAATTTTCACATCGATCACGGCCGCCGTTATGAATTTAATAATTATCATGATTTTGACCAGAGTAAGATTTGGATTTTTAAGCGAGCATTGCGCATATACAATTTTGTTGCAGTTTTACCACAAACTGGCCATTTACTTGACCAATCTGGAAAATCCGAGGACGCAGACGGAATACGAGGACTCGTACACTTTCAAAATATTTTTGTTTGAATTTTTGAACTTTTATTCGTCCTTAATTTATATTGCCTTTTTTAAGGTGAGCATATGAACTAGGTTTTTCGACCAAAAAGCGCCTTTTCCATTTGGTCCAAGACATTTTCGATTTACAATGGATTTATTAAAAAACAAAATTTCGGTTAATATATTTTTTATTAATTTTTGTAAATCGGGGGAAAAAGTTTAGATCTAACCATATACAGTCGAACCTCGATAAGTCGAAGTTGAAGGGAAACTCAAAAAATTCGAGCTATCAAAAAAAGTCGAGTTAAATACTTTTCTGTGTATATATTTACCATCCTTTATACAAAATGAACAAAATTTGTAAACAATTATTAACATTATTTATTGTTATTAAGTATTTAGGTAATATGGTTATTTACATCTTATTTATTGTTGAATTGAAAGTAATCTGAAATTGTTTTTTGCTTTATTGATCCAAATTATTGAGTTTCTACAAATTTTTTCGTTTACACCCCTTGTTGATTGGTAAATAATTTCACAAAAAGTATTTAATTTTTTTAAATTTTCTATTACATACTGTAAACAACAAAAAATACATTTGATCGTACTTGTCTTTTAATAGGTTTCAATTTTTTCATTCTATTTTACAATAGGCATTTTGGCCAGCAATAACACCGAACAAACCCGTTCTTTAATCCTACCAGGTATTGTACTTTTATGAAAAGTTGTAAAATTTAACTTAGGGTTATCGAAATATTTACTAATGGAAACTTGAATTTAGAGAATTGTAAAACGCTTCGACTTATCGAAAAATTCGAGTTATCGAGGTTCGACTGTATATTTAAATCTGCTCAGATCAAATTGTATCTAGGCAGATCTATTAACATCTAATCAGATATAACATTTATGGTAGATCTGATTATATCTGGGCGGACAACACCAGATCTCATTATATCTACCCGGGAAAAAAGTTTAGATCTGACCATATAAAACCACACGTGATCAAATATGGTCCAAAGTGAAAGTAGATTAGATTTAACCAGATCTGAGCAGATCTTTAAATTTTTTGGCGAGATCTAGACACATATGATGAGATCTGCATAAATTTTTTTGTACACAGAAAATTTAATGATTTGTCCAGATCTGATTCTGTATAGCCAGATCGAAACTTTTTTCCCGGGACACCTGGTGCAAAAGATTGATTTTCGAGCGCCGCACTAAGTGGTCGATTTTCCCATGTAAGATTCAAGTACACTTTCGGCGCTCTTTTCCGCACGTGTGTGCAAAGTGCGTACTTTCGCTCTTCTCCCTCTAAAACACCATAGTGTTTACTGCCAGTTTAAATTTGTTGTAATGCTGAATTTTTTTTAATTGATATTTATAGTTTGTCAATTTTAGGGACGATTTTCGATTATCCGGGAGACACAATAAGTCGTTCCTCCGAATTCCTAAGGGTGAAAGCGGACGTTTGCGACCCGGCGGGCTGCTTGAGCGAATTATGCATACAATTGGCAATAATTATGATAGGCAAACAAGTCTTCAACAATTTCATGGAGATCTTAAATCCGTAAGTGGCGACGTTCGAATTATTCGTTTTCCTCCTGATTTGTTCTTTCGTCCGCAGAAAAATCTACAACTGGTGGCGGCGAAGATCGCATCGAAACAACACGAAAGACTTGTCGCGCAAGCACACCAGATGGGAGCAGGACTACCATCTTCAGGACCCCGGACGTCTGGCGCTCTTCGACGAATACTTAGAAATGAGTAAAATGCTTCTTTCGCTTCGCCCATTGCAATGTTAACGAACAATTACTTTTAGTTCTGCAGTACGGCTTCGTGACGCTGTTCGTGGCCGCTTTTCCCCTGGCACCCTTGTGCGCTTTGCTCAATAACATTGCCGAGATCAGATTGGACGCTTACAAGATGGTCACGCAGGCCCGACGGCCCTTGGCCGAAAGGGTCGAAGATATTGGGGCCTGGTATGGCATTCTTCGGGCCATCACATATGCGGCCGTCGTTTCCAATGTGAGTGCTCTCTGAAAAAAATTGAGTTTATTATTTCTAAAATAAAATTTTGAGTTAATAATTTTACTACAGTAAAACCTCTATTCAACGGACAGTTGAGGGACCAAATATATTGCCCGTTGAAGAAGGGTGTCTGTTGAAGAGAGATGTCCGTTAAGAGAGATTTAAAAACGTTTTCAAAATTAAAAATGGCGTCTTCTTATAAACAATTCGATACGTTTTTATTTTTTGAAAATCTCAATTAACCTTGAAGTTATACTTCTTTGGTGTAATTAACCTTCATGTACTAGGTGGGGTATAACTAACGTAAACATTTTTTTTTGTTAAAACGGGACGTTTGGTAATCGAGCTTAAAACCGAGTGTGCACATTCGAGCTCAAAGTGGCACATTCCGATCTCGGGAAAATGAAGCGCGCCGCTCCGCGTCGCGCATCATTTGCCTCCCTCGCTCGGAAATGTGCCACTTTTCGTTCCAATGCGCACATCCACGTATTTATTGATCGAATTTTCTAAAATAAACTTTTTTTACAATCAACAAATTTAATTTAATTCAGTAAATATCGATTATATGTTCGAAAAACGTATTTTTACTATAGCAGTGAGTGGAAGAGAGCAAAAAGATAGAACAAAAGCATAAGTACGAGTGAGAGAGAGCGATAAAAAATTATTTATTATATTTTTATCCACAAAATTATTGCAAATCACGTTTAAAGCCGAGTGTGCACATTCGAGCTCAAAGTGGCACATTCCGATCTCGGGAAAATGAAGCGCGCCGCTCCGCGTAGCGCTTCATTTGCCTCCCTCGCTCGGAAATGTGCCACTTTTCGCTCGAATGCGCACATCTTCGTATTTATTAAATTTTCTATATTACACTTTCTTTACAATCAACAAATTTAATTTAATTCAGTAAATATCGATTATATGTTCGAAAAACGTATTTTTACTATAGCAGTGAGTGAAAGAGAGCAAAAAGATACAACAAAAGCATAAGTACGAGTGAGAAGGAGCGATAAAAATTATTTATTATATTTTGTCCACAAAATTATTGCAAATCACGTTTAAAGTTGAGTGTGACATTCGAGCTCAAAGTGGCACATTCCGATCTCGGAATGAAGCGCGCCGCCCGCGTCGCGCTTCATTTGCCTCCCTCGCTCGGAAATGTGCCACTTTTCGCTCGAATGCGCACATCTTCGTATTTATTAAATTTTCTATATTACACTTTCTTTACAATCAACAAATTTAATTTAATTCAGTAAATATCGATTATATGTTCGAAAAACGTATTTTTACTATAGCAGTGAGTGGAAGAGAGCAAAAAGATACAACAAAAGCATAAGTACGAGTGAGAGGGAGCGATAAAAAATTATTTATTATATTTTTGTCCACAAAATTATTGCAAATCACGTTTAAAGCCGAGTGTACATTCGAGCTCAGTGGCACATTCCGATCTCGGGAATGAAGCGCGCCGCTCCGCGTCGCGCTTCATTTGCCTCCCTCGCTCGGAAATGTGCCACTTTTCGCTCGAATGCGCACATCCTCGTGTTTATTATATTAGTATAATTTACCGTGCGCTCCTTCATATCAAAAATTTTAATTTAATTTAGTAAATATCGATTTTATACTCTAAAAATGTATTTACCATAGCAATGAGTGGAAGGGAGCGAGAAGATACGATAATCTTGTCAAAGCAAGTGAGAGGGAACGATTCAAATTATTCATATTAATTTTTCTTGTAATTTATTGGTCTAAATTATTGCGAATCATTAAGAAATTGCCGTGAAATTAATTTGTATTTCAATAAGGAGGCAAAAATGAAATTCTTGTTAGGTTTTCTTAAAATTGGATATCCTAATTGACACGTGTCATTGGAATTTAGTACTCAAGAAAAGACTCAATAATTTATAAGTCGAAGAAAAAGTTAAGTTTTTGTATTTTTGTTAATAGAAATCTATTCTAATGCATAAATACATATGTATTTAGTTAAACCTATTCATTATTGATGATTAAAATATATATCTTATCATTGAACTGTCATAAAGTACAATTTTGTGGATTTTATTTCATTGTATAAAATAAAATATATAAAATGAATATATTCGGGGTATGGAAAACCCCACCTAGTATGCGGAGGGCCATGAAGATTTCATTAAACAATTTATTTTTACAGGCGTTCGTCATTTCGTATACGAGCGAATTCATTCCACGCATGGTATACAAATATAAATATTCGCCAACGGAAAACTTAATAGGATACATAGATGCTTCATTATCGGGTAATTTAATATACAGGGAAGTGCAAAATGTTACATCTGTTTGTGCTAAAAACACGCGCGTTGAGTTTAAACGAGAACCAGCTGAGTAGAGCGAGCACTGAACTGCACGAAACCAAACTTAGTCTTAGACTGCTTATTACGAAAGTCGGTTACGCTTATATGTGTGTCGCGGTATCAGTTATCAGAGCTTCTAGAAAAATGCAGATTGTTCTTGTCCAGCATTCGAGGTAATTTAAGATAGATGTTTCTCGAGCGCGTCTTTGCATTAATCTATCGCGTTCCATTAAATTCATCTATCGCGTTTGCTAAAATCTTTGTACACACGAAAGCAACATTTTGCACTTCCCTGTACTTAATTGTTCAAAACTTTAACCATACGAAATTATTTTGTTAGTTTTCAACACCAAAGACTACAACGAAGGAATGGGCGCGGACCTAGAAGACATGGCCGCACCTCCAGACACCTGCCAGTACAGAGGTGAACGTTCACAAACAATTTTCAAAATACTAAGAAAAAAATTTAACAGGTTACAGGAACGGTCCCAACGAAACCGCCCCGTACGGCCTAAGTCCGCAATATTGGCACGTCTTCGCGGCACGTTTAGCATTCGTTGTCATCTTTGAGGTAATTTCAATACGCTTTCTTCTTCTTCTTATTCTCAATAATTATTTTTTGTAATGCTCGCTGCGAAAGTTTGATTTTCGAGCGCCGCGCGTCGGTAGTAAAGCGGTCTATTTCCCAAGTCAGAGTAAAATGTACTTTTGTCGTTCGTTTTTGCACGTGTGCGGAAAGTGAGTAATTTCGTTCTTTTCCCTTTCTCTATTTTTCCCTTCTGTAATTCAAAGCACTATAGTTTGCTTTAATATTAATACAATTTGAATAAAAGTATTAACCAGTGTGTTAAATTAAAAAAAAAAAAATTCAATTATTATTTGCGGGTGTTTCTCTCAAATCAAACTTCTGCAGCAGATTTTACAAAAAATATTATTCGACACGTGTGCGTAAAACAAGGGATCCGATAGACTTGAATTGACTGCACTACTCCTAGTGACGTCAAATCCAACCCTATCGAAATCCCTCGTTTTACGCACATGTATCGAAAACATCTATTTTTCAGCACATTGTTTTCGCGTTGACCGGAATCATGCAATACATGATCCCCGACGTCCCCTCCGAGGTAAAAACGCTCCTCTAATGTGCGACATATTTTTTGAAAATATTTTTACCGCAGCTGAAGACGCAAATGCAAAGAGAATCGCTTTTGGCGAAAGAGGCGAAGTACGAGCACGGCCTCAAACGCGATTCGGATTACGACGACGTGCTGAGCACCTTGCGAGACAACAACAACGCGTCCAGAAGCGAAAGAACTGTCGGTAAGCGTTTCGTCACAAACTTCTAAGTAAATATAATGGAGGACGAGGGGTTGATCAAGTTTGATTGCAGTCGTGAGAGGATCGTGGGCACGACGACTTAGTAAATTGTCGGACGGCTTGGACGCCCACGTCGAAATACCGAGCAAAAGAAAAAATTCGGTGACTTCTACGGTTTGGGAAGTTACTTAACAGTGTCAAAGAAATTTTATATTTACTTAGAAAAAGCGTAATTAAGTGACCTTTTCACTCGATCAACTTACACGGTAAAAAAAAATCAACTTGTTTCGAGATTTTGAACCGAGAAAAGCGTTACCAAGAAAAAACCTTTTTTTTGTTTCTTGGTTTTTATATTCGTGCTTTGGAGATAGATTTTTTTCTTTTGGATTTAAGAAAATAAACATCCACAATTAAAAAACTATATTTTAATGCTTTAATTTAGGCAGAAAGTAGGGGAAGCTGTTGTACCTTGGTCCCTTTGAACCTAGGGCAAATTTGTTTTTTTTTAATTTTTGCTGGGCTTTCGTGACCCAAAATTTTCGTTATTTCAATTGCACTTTGTTATTGTATGAGATCAATTGAAATTTTTAATCGAAAAAAAGTAAGTCTTTTTACTTAAATATCTTATTGATGTTTATTACCTAATAACAAATGAATCATCGTAATAGAAAGATTATTTATTAATGTTTGCATAGTAGTGGTCCGATTTTGGCACAGCATAATCTTTAATTTTATTTTTGAGTTTAAACATCAAGGGTCGGTGTGTTGTACCTCGGCCACCGTCAATAAGTTGTACCTTGGCCCTAAGATCGACGTGCAATAAATAAAAATTTATATATACCTTTGTTATAAATTCTTATTTTTTTTTAATTTGTTTCAGATAATATGCCTCGCAAGTCTAACGAAAAATTTAAATTTTTGCAAAATTAACCATTAAGTATGTGAAATTTTAGTATACGAGAAAAGTTTTGTTAATTTTTGAAACAATTTTAGTGTCATCTCAAAGAAGAACATTAGTAGTTCTTAAAATCCAAAAATAAATATATAGTTTTCATAGAACAATGGCTTTTATTTTGCTTAATGTGAATAGAGCCAAGGTACATCATCTCTGTTGTACCTAGGCCATAGATCCCGTAATTTTTAAATCTTATAGCAATTTGAGTAAACGGTTGGTAATGCTTTCGAATATTTTATGATGAATACCTTATTAATGCCCCACTACGATGCAATTCATTTTATCAACAAATTGTTACATATCAATTAAAAAAAAATTACAAGTGGAAAAAGGGCCAAGGTACAAAAGCTTCCCCTACTCAATACTTACCTACTGTATTTATGTACATTCGTTAGAAGTTATACTTCTTTGGCGTGACTAAAATAAATATAACCACGCGTTAATATAAATAAATCGAATAAACACAAGGATGTGCGCATTCGAGCGAAAAGTGACACATTTCCGAGCGAGGAAAGCAAATGAAGCGCGACGCGGAGCGGCGCGCTTCATTTTCCCGAGATCGGAATGTGCCACTTTGAGCTCGAATGTGCACACTCGATTTTAAGCACGATCCACAATAATTAATTTAATTTCTAGAAGTGTTTTTAATTAAAAATTGGGAGGCCTAAATCAAAATATCTGGAAACTTAAAAAATCACCCTGTATATTATTTTTTGAATCAAAAATTCTACAAAACTAAATTAAAATTATTTATTTTGTTTGAAAAAGAGAAACTTAATGTGGGAAATATAATTAATACAAAGATGTGCGCATTCGAGCGAAAAGTGGCACATTTCCGAGCGAGGGAGGCAAATCAAGCGCGACGCGGAGCGGCGCGCTTCATTTTCCCGAGATCGGAATGTGCCACTTTGAGCTCGAATGTGCACACTCGATTTTAAGCACGATCCACAATAATTAATTTAATTTCTAGAAGTGTTTTTAATTAAAAATTGGGACGCCTAAATCAAAATAACTAAAAACTTAAAAAATCACCCTGTATATTATTTTTCGAATCAAAAATTCTACAAAACTAAATTAAAATTATTTATTTTGTTTGAAAAAGAGAAAATTAATGTAGGAAACATAATTAATACAAAGATGTGCGCATTCGAGCGAAAAGTGGCACATTTCCGAGCGAGGGAGGCAAATGAAGCGCGACGCGAAGCGGCGCGCTTCATTTTCCCGAGATCGGAATGTGCCACTTTGAGCTCGAATGTGCACACTCGGTTTTAAGCGTGATTCACAATAATTCATTTACCTTCTCACTTTAACTGTCGAATTTTCTTTAGCTGTGCGCGCGCAATTTTCATTGCCTGCTAAGATTTTACTCTCATCGCGCCAAAAGAAGTATAACTTCGTCGTCTAGAGCATTTTTAGCGCCTTCATTCAAAAGTTCTAATTTATTGAGACAAAAGTAATCTCGTGAATTAAAAAAAACCAAAATAATTTGAAACAAGATTGATTTTTGTAAGAAAAATTTTATTTTATCATTAAAATATTTTTTTTCCAATGTATAAATACTCCCAAATACAAATTGTGTAAATAACATACCAAATAGTGATAATAAAGTTGTAGAAAAATTGTCATTTTTGACGAATGGCAAAAGGTTTCCTTTTCCAAGAAGTCTTATCCCATAACCAATTTGCGCTAATGGATTAGCACCGAAAATTAGAAAGTCTTTGGTAGTCATTTTAAACAAATCGTAATGCACACACAAAATTCCCCGAAATAATTAAATTTTCGTTTTTCTAATTAAAGACAGTATTGCAAATAAACGGACTGATTCACAAAAGACATTCCGACGCGTTTTCTCTTATTTAATTTATTTTAATCAATCCAAAATTACCGATAATTCAGAATTATGTCGAGCAGTAGAGAAAACATTAAAAATTATAATAAGAAAATAGTTCAAAAACAACAAAACATTGAATTAACCAATTCGAGGCGAACAAAACGTTAAATCAGCGTTTCCCAAACTTTTTCTGACGCGCGAACCGTTACACCTATTTTCTGCGATTTTTTTACGGCCCCTCCGGGGTCCCATTTTTTTTTTGTATACCAACCACACAATAGGGACTTTTTTTGTTATGGAAGTGGTAGTGTTTCAAAGATGCAAGGGATCTACAGCTTCGAACCGCGACCATCTCTTGTGGTACGTATGAAAAAATTGTCATCCCCCGCCACGACGGAAGCGCCCAAACTTCTTCCAAAGCCCATTTTGACAAATCGCAAAGCACGCAATTAAAAACCAATTAATAAATTGCTATTTAAAAGGGCAACATGCACCGAAGGGTCTTATTGCATCTTCGGTTTACCAGTGCTAATAGACCAGGTAAGTGCGTATCGTTCTTTGTACATTTTTTTCTCAGCTTTCTTCTTCTTGTGCAGTTTATCGAAATAATGGCATCGCACGAAACGAACGGCGAAACTATCGAAATCGCATTGGGCGACGTGGAACGTGCGCTGCGCGATTACGAATCGATCGAAATCGAAATATGTCCCAACGTAAGATCGCAAATGTGGTAAATAGCAAAATTAAAAGCCTTTTTTTAGATCGACATGGAAATTCAAATTATCATAGCCGAAACTGAAAGCGTCCACGAAAACGACGAATTCATTCGTAATTTACAGAGGCAGATCAGCAGGCCCAAAAATGGCAATGGGAATTCGAAATGGACGAGGAAAGAATTTCGCAAAAACTCGAAAGTTTTGAAACCGAAGTACAAGGAGCGGAATTTCGATAAAAATTTACGTATTTAGATTAATTGTTGTTATGCGTGTGCGAAATTTTATATGGGTACTTTGTTTGTGATGCAGGAAACCCAAAAATGTTTCTTCTGGGGGTACATGATTGTGTTCTTCTTTGTTTTTTGGTCTTACAAACCACTAATTTATGTGTTAAATAATTGCGTTAAATAAAAATAATTAATTTTTGAGATTTATAATAAGAGATGGTTATGTTTTAAGATTGCAGACATTTTGTATAAACTTTTTGAAAGTTTTAAATAATAATGTAAAGGTTAAGAAATAATAATTCTTTGTCCTGATCAAAAAAAAAAAATTAACTTAAGCAATTTAAATAATTTCTACGTAGACTTTATAAAAAATATGCATTTTCAAAATGTGCAACGTAATAAAACGTAAAAGAAAAATTTTAATAAGAAATGCCTACAGTACAGTTGTACCTTGGCCCTTTTTGCACTGGTAATTTTTTTTTAAATTTAATGAAAATTCGACGGTTGAAGTTGGCCGGCTCAAAAAGTGAATTAATTATTGTTAATCGTGCTTAAAACCGAGTGTGCACATTCGAGCTCAAAGTGGCACATTTCCGATCTCGGGAAAATGAAGCGCGCCGCTTCGCGTCGCGCTTCATTTGCCTCCCTCGCTCGCAAATGTGCCACTTTTCGCTCGAACGCGCACATCTTCGCATTCGTAACATTTGGCCACATTAATCTCCTCTTTCACAAATTAAAAAAAACTAATTAAAGCCAATAAATTTTGATTTTGTATTTGCAAAACGTTTGACGTTCATTGTTATTAATAATTTTATTCAAAGATCGAAGATTACGTTTTTGATAAGCACAAATTTTAATTTATATCAAAACTGTGGTTTTAGAAAATAATTTAATTATTGTTAATGGCGCTTAAAGCCGAGTGTGCACATTCGAGCTCAAAGTGGCACATTTCCGATCTCGGGAAAATGAAGCGCGCCGCTTCGCGTCGCGCTTCATTTGCCTCCCTCGCTCGCAAATGTGCCACTTTTCGCTCGAACGCGCACATCTTCGTATTCATTGTAAATTTAAATTCGATCAAACTGTTGTACCTTGGCCCTTATTTTATTTGTAATTTTTTTTAAATTGTATATGTAACAATTTGTGGATAAAATGAATTGCATCGTAGTGGGGCAAAAATAATTCTTCATAAAATATTCGAAAGAATTACCAACCGTTTATTCAAATTGCTATAAGATTTAAAAATTAGTGGATCTATGGCCTAGGTACAACAGAAGTGATGTACCTCGGCTCTATTCACATTAAGCAAAATAAAACCCATTGTTCTTTGAAAACTATATATTTATTTTTGAATTAGAAGAACTACTAATGATCTTCTTTGAGATGACACTAAAATTGTTTCAAAAATTAACAAAACTTTTCTCCTATACTAAAATTGCACATACTTAATGGTTAAATTTGCAAAAATTAAAATTTTTTGTTAGAAATGCGAGGTTAATGATCTGAAACAAAATTAAAAAAAAAATAAGAATTTATAACAAACGTATATCTAAATTTTGATTTATTGCACGTTGATCTTAGGGCCAAGGTACAACTTATTGACGGTGACCGAGGTACAACACACCGACCCTTGATATTTAAACTCAAAAATAAAATTAAAGATTATGCCATGCTAAAATCAGACCACTACTATGCAAACATTAATAAATAATCTTTCTATTACGATGAGTCATTTGTTATTAGGTAATAAAAATCAATAAGATATTTAAGTAAATAGAATATAAAAAGACTTACTTTTCTTCCAGGAAAATAATGGGTCACGAAAGCCTGCAAATATTAAAAAAAATAAAGTTGCCCTAGGTACAAAGGGACCGAGGTACAACAAATTCCCTACAGGGTGATTTTTAAACTAGAGCACATTTTCAATTTGGCGCCACAAATTTTGGTGTTTTTCGCAGTGTGAATGTGGCTAAATTGTAAAAATCTGCAATATGTCTGACAAAAGTTAATAATAGGAGGGTAGCGGGTAGATACCCCTTCACAATCCCGGTGAAGGGTGGATCTACTTCAGGAATGCGCACCTGCCCACGCGAGCCATAATATCTCTACCCCTCCATGAGGTAGAGAATTATGTCCCAAACCCCCAGTCCCACCAAAACACAAAAATCCTTTCCCCGCTTTCCCCTACGTGCCAAACGAAGAAATCAAACCCACCTCATGGTATTGATCCCCGAAAAAAAAACAATTAACGTCATTAGCAGATCTCATTCACAATTACCAACATTAAAAATAAATTGGTGTGGTGCTAAATTTAAAATGTCCCCAATCTTAGAAAAACACCCTGTATATTAATCTTTTCTTTATTTAAAATCAAAGAATAGAAGAAAACTGAGGTAGTTATACAAATTTTTTAATTAAAACTTTAAAAATCGTCCTTGTAGGAAGGAAACAGGTTTTGTACAATAATCATTATGGCATTAACCATCCGTTTTCAGATCTCGTCCAGCACTACCAACATAAAAATAAATTCGGCCCCAAAAAGTCACAACGTACAACCGCCGTTAACTTTCCTTCGGCAAGGCCGCTGTAAGGATTTCCACGAACTCTTGATGACCATTCTCCCTGGCCAAATCCAACGGACTCTTCCCCAACACATCCCCAGTCATAAAAATGTTCACGTTCGGGCAACACTCCAAGACGCACTTCAAACAACCGACGCTGCCATCTTTACCGGCCTGATGAAGAATATGGTCGCCCAGCGTGTTCGCCGCGGCCGGCTTCTCCAGACCCTTCAGCAGTATCTTCATCATCTCAAAATTCTTCACCTCGTAGGCCATAAACAAAGGCCGCACCCCGTTCACATCGGAAGCACTCCGGTCCGCGTTATGTCTCACCAGAATTTCCACCATGTCAATTTTATCTTCCAGACAGGCGTAGAACAAGGGCCTTTTGCCGAACTTATCGGCGGGGTTCGGGTCGGCGCCGCTCAGCAGAAGAAACTCGAGGATGTCGGCCCGATTTTCTTCGACCGCGAACGCAACGGGTCTGTACCCGCCCAAAACTATGGCGTTCACATTGGCCTTCATCGCGACCAGTCTTTTGATGACGCCCAAATCGATGTTCTTCACTCTGATCGCAGCGAAGAGCGGGGCCAAACTTTCCGTACCAACAGCACTAAAATCGTTAATGAAATTGTACTCGTCGTGGGCCTCGACCACGTGGCACGGAAAATGGTTCGTTTCTCTGATAAAGTCCTTCATCACCTTGGCGAAAGAGTCCTTGTGCAATCTTTGCCGTTTGTTCACCTTGATCGCATTCACATCGACCCTGGCGTACTTAAACTCTTCCATTTCTTCACCCGTTTCCATCCGCACAGTCTCCTCCCGCACCTCCAAATTATCCAAAATCGTGATGGTCTCTTGGTCCTTCCTGATCGAGAACACCCGCGGCCTCAAGATGATCACCTTCAACCGGAACTCGGCTATCTCCAACGCGCGAAGAATCAATCGGTCCGTTTCGGCGTTCGGCGACGTGATGGGCATGTGCAGCTTGCCCTCCAACCACAAATTGTTCAGTTTCGACTGCTTCAGGTGCTTCTTCGACACCGTGCTCTTCAAGTGCGAGACGATATGGGCCCAAATGTGGTCGCCGAACGAAGAATCGACACGATGATCGAAGACTATCACGGACGACTCGTCCATGACCTCTTCCAGGTTGTTCGCTATTCGCGTTTTGCTGTTCGCGGGTTCGTACTCGATCTTGTACTTGTGCAGAATGGCGTGGCCCAGTTGTTTACGAATCTCGTCGGCGGTCAAGGGCTCGCTCCCTTTGACGAATCGGAGGTAGCGTTTGCGCATGTACTCCAAGAATTTGATCTGGATGTCTTTGAGGACGTCTTCCTTCAGGTAGTGGGCGCCGATGTAGTCCTGCAGGGCGCTTTTGACGTCCTCGTCTTCGGTGGACACGTTGTTTTGGCCCATGCAGAAGTAGGTTAGGCCGTTGTCGGCGTCATGGTCCACGTAAACCTCCGACTTGTTGGTCGACAACAGGTTGATCAAGGGAGGAAGAGACGTAACGACCTTGTAACCGTTTTGCACGGCGTCACCTTAAAAACAAAGACGCGGTAAAAAGAGAAAAAATTTAGTTGTGCGTAGTTACCTGGACTGGTCGTGAAGTAGACGAAGACCAACTTGTCTTTGTGGTCGAAGTTGGCGTCGATGACGTTTTTGCGCAGCTTGAGGCAATAGTCGAGCGCCTCCTTGTCCAATTTTTCGTTGTGTTTCAGTTGGACGCAAAGAATTTGATGGTCGAAGACGGCGACGATGTCGTCCCATGGTAAATACTGGACGTGGTTGATCCACACCGCGAAGTCCTTGTGCTCCTTGCAGCATCGCAGCGCGAATCTCGCCGTGCTCGAAATTTCGAAGGGCGGGCCGTAGTTGGTCGAAGTCGTTCCGTCTGATTTTGGCAAGGTCTGGAAGGAAAGGTAATTTTATTGCGCAGTTGCTGATTGATTGAAGTTCTACTTCTTTTGGCGCATTGGGAGTTAAATTTTAGTGGGCAACGGAAATTCGACAGGACGAAGTTAGTCGTCTAAGAAAGTAATTAATGATTGTGAATGGTGCTTAAAACGAGTGTGCGCATTCGAGCTCAAAGTGGCACATTCCGATCTCGGGAAAATGAAGCGCGCCGCTCCGCGTCGCGCTTCATTTGCCTCCCTCGCTCGGAAATGTGCCACTTTTCGCTCGAACGCGCACATCTTCGTATTCATTGAAATTTCTAAATTAACCTTTCTTTACAATCAATTTATTTCAGTAAATATCGATTATATGTTTGAAAAACGTATTTTTACCATAGCAATGAGTGGGAGCGAGCGAAAAGATACAACGAAAGCATAAGTACGAGTGAGAGAGAACGATAAAAATTATTTGTTAATTTTTTTGTCACCAAAATGATTGCAAATCACGTTTAAAACCGAGTGTGCACATTCGAGCTCAAAGTGGCACATTCCGATCTCGGGAAAATGAAGCGCGCCGCTCCGCGTCGCGCTTCATTTGCCTCCCTCGCTCGGAAATGTGCCACTTTTCGCTCGAATGCGCACATCCTCGTATTTATTGGATTTGTTTAAATTACTTTTTGGATTTAAAAAGAACATAGCGATGGATTCAAATAAAATGACATATTTGCAAATTTTAAATTATACGTTACCCATTAAAAAATTATTTCATTGCTCATTAGAAATAAAAAATGAATAATGAAGAGAAAATGAATTGCCAAAAAAATAATGAGCAATGCAACTTTAATGCTTTATAAAAATACTGTTTTTTGCAAGTTTGATTTTAAACGTATGATCCACAAATATTATAGCATCTATTTCTTTAAATAATTTCGTTTATATGTACCAAATTAGACATTTAGTTTCCGACAGAACTACGGTTCTGTAATTTTTAATTGATTTCGTTGTTTGAGAAGCATATCAAAAAAAATTATAATATTGGTTCCAAAAATTGTAAAGCCACCAATTTTTGAAAACCCAAATTACTTTCGTACCGACCCAATACTTTGTGTAGAAATTTCTTTTTGGGGCAGAAGCGGCGTTTAAGGGGTGAAAACATTCGTAAGTGAAACATTTAAAATTTTGTAATTTAAGAAAACTAAGAATTTGTTTGGTGTTTTTCCGTTTTTATCTATATAGAGTGTCGAGACCTTTTTTACTTTCTCATTGCTATAGTCATTATTATGATAATAATTAGATAACATAATCAAATATAAACAATGTTAGTCACCCGTTTTAAATTAATTATTTTCTGCAGTATTTTCCTTATGAGGAGAATAAAATAACATTAATTTACTTTTAGAAAAGTGTACCTATATCAATACATCAATATAAAATATATTGTTTTAGATGCTATTAAAACGAGCATTGAATTTGATATAAAGAAATGTAATTGGGGTAGAAACAAACGTAATTTAATTAAAAAGTAAAAGATTTGCCGGGCTGCATACGGCCCGCGCGCCCCCCGTTATTCATGGCTCTTTTGCGCATTTTCATTCAGTAAGAAGAGAGACCAACAAAACCACTAAATAAACAGGAAAATAAATTGAAATTATTTAACGCGTTGCTTTCGTATCGGTTGTCCTTGCTTTGCGAGCTGATTAGATTAAAATAGTTCTTTTAAACAATTTAAAAATTTATATCATGGAGTTTAACGTCCGCCAATTTATTTTTGCGACATCCTACAATCGTTTGTTTCACAGACCGATTTAGTATGAAATCGTTAGCGTATTTTATAATTTCCTACGTTGTTCATTGATGTTTCTAATATGCCTATGGAAGAAAGCCCGCCAAATAGAAAGTGTGGGCAGCGCGAACGGGAACTCGTAGACGGTCTACATATTGGCCCCCGGTCTAGCCGTGCAATAGCAGTCGTGACGTGCGTCAGACTTCCGGCCACGGTCTCATCATCTTCTCGGAATTCGAAGGACACATTCCCGAAAAACTGATGCAATTTTTGCACTCGCAAATATTTAGTAATCTAAACGGGTCCCTTTTTATGCGCCAATCATGCTAGGGTTGCCAAAGTAGTAGGTAAATATTTAATTCTAATTCTTCCAAAGTGCAACATGAAAGAATAAAATTTAGGTTGGAATTGGTACTTATAATTTTTTATTAAAAAAAGTACAGGGGAACTTGTTGTACCTTGGTCCCTTTGTACCTAGGGCAATTTTATTTTTTTTTTAATATTTGCGGGCTTTCGTGATCCATAATTTTCGATATTTCCAATGCACAGCATGATCTTTAATTTTATTTTTAATTTTAAACATCAAGGGTCGGTGTGTTGTACCTCGGTCACCGTCAATAAGTTGTACCTTGGCCCTAAGATCAACGTGCAATAAATCAAAATTTAGATATACCTTTGTTATAAATTCTTATTTTTTTTTTATTTTGCTTCAGATAATATGCTTCACAAGTCTTACGTAAAATTTAAATTTTTGCAAAGTTAACCAATAAGTATGTGCAATTGTAGTATACGAGAAAAGTTTTGTTAATTTTTGAAACAATTTTAGTGTCATCTCAAAGAAGAACATTAGTAGTTTTATAATCCAAAAATAAATAGGTATAGGTATAGTTTTCATAGAACACTGGGTTTTATTTTGCTTAGTGTGAATAGAGCCAAGGTACATCACCTCTATTGTACCTAGGCCATAGATCAACTAATTTTGAAATCTTATAGCAATTTGAGTAAACCGTTGGTAATGCTTTCAAATATTTTATGATGAATGCCTTATTAGTGCCCCACTGCGATGCAATTCATTTTATCAACAAATTGTTACATATATATACTTTTTAAAAAAAAATTACAAGTGAAATAAGGACCAAGGTACAATAGATTGCTCTAATTTAAATTTCCCATAAATACGAAGATGTGCACACTCGGTTTTAAGCACGATTCACAACTATTGATCTACTTTCTGAGCCGACTGACGTCAACTGTCAAATTTTCATTAAATGTGTGTCCTAAAATTTTACTCTCGAAGGGCCAAAAGAAGTATAACGTCAAAAACTTATTTTCTAATTACTACATTCAAATTGAGACGACAACAAAAATCTTCTTGTAAAGCGCGAGGGCCGTTAAAATGTTTCGAACATGACGATGAACTTGACCGCAAAAATAAACACGACCTCGAAAAACCGGCCTCGATTACGACACTTACTATTACTGTTCAAATCGCATTTTACTTTTTGAATCGAAGTAAAATGCTTATTAAAAATTCAAATTCGGAGAAGTCTCCATAAATTTTCGATTTCGGAGAAATACAACGAAAATAAACGCAGTTCCGAAAATACCGTCCGTGCGCATAAACAGATTTTCGAAATTCTCGCAAACGCGTCTGGCTTGCGCAAAATAAGTCAAATATTTAACAACAAATATTCAGTTATAATAATCGCTTTTCAAGTTATTCGTTAAACAAACCGCAATTGTGTTATCTGACATTGAATCCATTTACAAATGCTAATGAACGTTTCCAAAAATAAATATGTACTTATATTGAAGTAATATCGTTCTACGTTCGCTATTTTTAGTTTGTTTAATTTTTTTTTTCGTTTTTATCGCCGGTGTTAACGTATGAATCCGCGCGCGTTATCTGTTCGATCATAAACGCTAATCTGATAATTCCGATCGCGAAAAGTAAACAAACAATAGATCGAGCAACATTTAATTATTGGCGAAAATAAAAAAAAAAAACAAAAACAAAACGTATAGTACTTACCGGCTTTTTGGAACCCATAGCGGCTGTGACGAAGTGGCACGTTCAACTGTGGCTGCTCGACACTTTATCGTTGATTGGGCGAATACACACACACACTGGAAGTCACAGCACGCTCTTCGAGAAATTCCAATACGTCACGGCGTGCGTATTTTTAACCATAGGGAAAACTCGTCGTAAATTATTCGATTGGCCGAGAGCAAACGCACCATGTGCCCAATTTGAGCTTCTTAAACGGCGCCGGCTGCGGGAGCCGAAAATTTTCCTTCCACGTCCCACTACGATTTCTTACCGACGCCGAAGCTCGCCGTTTTTCAGTTGTGGTCGGGCCTTTCGCTGTTCCTGTCGTCTTCATTTTCCACAATGCGTAAGTTGCATGTTATATTGTGTTTTTTGGCAAGTTGAAACGCCGAAAATTGGCGGTTCGCTTCCTACTGAATTTCGAGATACAGTCGAACCTCGATAAGTCGAAATCGAAGGGACACTAAAAATAATTCGAGTTATCAAAAATTCGAGTTATCGATATAAAAATACATTAACGTTGAAATAGGCAAGTCCTAGGGAAACAGATTCGAGTTATCAAAAATTCGGCTTATGGAGGTTTGACTGTACATTATTTTCGAAAGTAAAATGATTATTATAGGTGGTGCTGAAAAGTTGTACAATGTCGCACGTTTCGTAATGTCTGCATTGGGACCAGGGCTTCGAACCATTATCTTTATCGTTGCGGTTCAATTAAAAAAATATATAGCGGTTCGGTTCCGATTTTCGACTTGCCAAATGTACCGGTTAATTTATACCATTTTTTTTTTGTATTTTTTTATGGATACTAAATTAATTTCCGAGCAAAAAAAATTATATATAAATATACAATGATACAACATACACAATGATACATAACTATATAAAAAAAAAATAGCCCGATATAATTATATATGATACAGTAGACCCGCGGTAATCCGGCGTCCCGGTGCCAATTATGTCGTGATTTGTCGGACTACAAGGTACTACTTTTTTATAAAGTTCCGGATCACAAGGAGCCAATGGCAACGCTTTATGGTGCGACAAAATTGATAATCCTACACTTCATTAAAAAATATTTGTCGCATTACCGCGGGTCGACTGTAATAGCTTTTAAGCGCGGCTTCGCTCTCGTAAGTTTGAATCCTACACGAACCATGCACTTTTCCGGAATAAAAAATATAATTATTTAGAATTTTTTAATTGTATATAATTATTTTATATAGGGCCATTTTTTATATATAATTTTTTTTTACTCGAGTTGGTACAATAAAAAAATATGAATAAACGTTTATTTAAAATAATAATAATTAATTGTGCGTAGGTGTACTAATTTGATATATACGAGCATATGGAAATAAACCGAAATATTTTTTCGGTTCAGTTCCGGTTTTGCGTTCCGGCAAAAATAACGATTTATTTTTGGTTTTCGATTCAAGTTGGGTTCGAAGCCCTGATTGAGACACAACCTCAGTGGTTATAAAATTCGTTGTTAAACATTTTAATTTTAGTTTTAAATAGAGTGTAACGTCCAGTCTCTGACCACCTACCAGTGAATGACCGTTACGAGAAACGATGTTCATAACAATTAAAAAAAATAATTTATATTTATGCTATGGGTACATATTTATTTATGTAATCTTGTCTACTCGGTCATATAATATATGGCCAAGCTTCATGATAGTACGAGCCATTTTTCAAATTTTGAAATTTTTCGCGAGCCGCAATTAAATACGTATTTAAAAAGTATTAAAATTTTTTTTTAATTTAAAAAACAAATTGTTACAACATTGCACTTTTTTTTATTTATTATTTTTGTTACCAGTAATTTAAAAGACATTTTGAAACACATACGGAACGATAACAATTTATTAAAATATAATAGCACAAAATTAAAAAGGGAACTCGGGTACATTTATCGAGAGCCATAAATAATTCTTCAAAGAGCCGCATGTGGCGCGCGAGCCGCAGGTTGGCCACCCCTGTAATAAATGGTCATTCCTAAGCTAAAAGTGGTCATTTACTGGAGCCTCCAGTTATTTTACAACGTTTATGATTCAAAATAATATCTCATTTCAACTGTAACGGTTGTTTTGGCTTCGTCAATTTTCATAGATCGACCCGACAAACCGGTCATTCACTGGACGTTTGATCTTATTTGTACTTTTTCAGCAAACGTCGTCGGATATTACCAGTCTTGGAGCTGCTACAACACGTGCAAAGTGCACGAGCTGGATCCGGACCTGTACACTCACATGATTTACGCTTTCGCCCAATTGAAGGACTGCAAACTGAAAGCTAACGATCATTACGGAGACATAGAAGCCGGTAAAAGAACATCCCTTAAAGACATTTCGATTTTCTATTATATATTTTTTTTTTGAGGCGGTTACACGAACTTCAACAACTTGAAAAAGCGAAATAGCGATATGCAGACGTTGCTGGCCGTGGGCGGATGGGACGCGGGCTCCAAACAGTTCTCTAACATGGTCAGTTCTTCGTCGAACAGAAAAACTTTCATCAAGAGTTGCCTGAGCACGATCGAAGAGTACAAATTCGATGGGATCGACTTGGACTGGGAGTACCCCTGCAAGTTTGACGGCTCGTCCAAGAAAGACAAAGTAGGCGACGAATTAATTTAATATTACACCGACTCTGACTTGTTTATACAGTGGAAGCTCGGTTATCCGGACTAATTTTTGTTGCAGCTCATTCGGATAATCGGATAATGGGTTAATTGAAAGTATAGAAAACAAAAACGAATTTTAGTTATATATAATGTGACATTTTTAGGGCGCAACTACGGTTTTAGAATTGCTTGAATTTTTTTTTAATAAATATTTTTTTATCGTTCCCTCTCACTCGTACTTATGCTTTTGTTGTATCTTTTCGCTCTCTTCCACTCATTGCTATGGTAAAAATACGTTTTTCGAACATATAATCGATATTTACCGAATTAAATTAAATTTTTTTGATTGTAAAGAAAGTTTAATTTAAACAAATTCAATAAATACAAGAATGTGCGCATTCGAGCTCAAAGTGGCACATTTCCGAGCGAGGGAGGCAAATGAAGCGCGACGCGGAGCGGCGCGCTTCATTTTCCCGAGATCGGAATGTGCCACTTTGAGCTCGAATGTGCACACTCGGCTTTAAACGTGATTTGCCATAATTTTGATGACAAAAAATTAATAAATATTTTTTTATCGTTCCCTCTCACTCGTACTTATGCTTTTGTTGTATCTTTTCGCTCTCTTCCACTCATTGCTATGGTAAAAATACGTTTTTCGAACATATAATCGATATTTACCGAATTAAATTAAATTTTTTTGATTGTAAAGAAAGTTTAATTTAAACAAATTCAATAAATACAAGAATGTGCGCATTCGAGCTCAAAGTGGCACATTTCCGAGCGAGGGAGGCAAATGAAGCGCGACGCGGAGCGGCGCGCTTCATTTTCCCGAGATCGGAATGTGCCACTTTGAGCTCGAATGTGCACACTCGGCTTTAAACGTGATTTGCCATAATTTTGATGACAAAAAATTAATAAATATTTTTTTATCGTTCCCTCTCACTCGTACTTATGCTTTAGTTGTATCTTTTCGCTCTCTTCCACTCATTGCTATGGCAAAAATACATTTTTCGAACTTATAATCGATATTTACCGAATTAAATTAAATATGTTGATTGTAAAAAAAGTTTAATTTAAACACATTCAATAAATACGAGAATGTGCGCATTCGAGCAAAGTGGCACATTTCCGAGCGAGGGAGGCAAATGAAGCGCGACGCGGGCGGCGCGCTTCATTTTTCCCCAGATCGGAATGTGCCACTTTGAGCTCGAATGTGCACACTCGGCTTTAAACGTGATTTGCCATAATTTTGATGACAAAAAATTAATAAATATTTTTTTATCGTTCCCTCTCACTCGTACTTATGCTTTAGTTGTATCTTTTCGCTCTCTTCCACTCATTGCTATGGCAAAAATACATTTTTCGAACTTATAATCGATATTTACCGAATTAAATTAAATTTGTTGAGTGTAAAGAAAGTTTAATTTAAAAAATTCAATAAATACGAGGATGTGCGCATTCGAGCGAAAAGTGGCACATTTCCGAGCGAGGGAGGCAAATGAAGCGCGACGCGGAGCGGCGCGCTTCATTTTCCCGAGATCGGAATGTGCCACTTTGAGCTCGAATGTGCACACTCGGCTTTAAACGTGATTTGCCATAATTTTGATGACAAAAAATTAATAAATATTTTTTTATCGTTCCCTCTCACTCGTACTTATGCTTTTGTTTTATCTTTTCGCTCTTTTCCACTCATTGCTATGGCAAAAATACATTTTTCGAACTTATAATCGATATTTACCGAATTAAATTAAATTTGTTGTGTAAAGAAAGTTTAATTTAAAAAATTCAATAAATACGGGGATGTGCGCATTCGAGCGAAAAGTGGCACATTTCCGAGCGAGGGAGGCAAATGAAGCGCGACGCGAAGCGGCGCGCTTTATTTTCCCGAGATCGGAATGTGCCACTTTGAGCTCGAATGTGCACACTCGGCTTTAAACGTGATTTGCCATAATTTTGATGACAAAAAATTAATAAATATTTTTTTATCGTTCCCTCTCACTCGTACTTATGCTTTAGTTGTATCTTTTCGCTCTCTTCCACTCATTGCTATGGCAAAAATACATTTTTCGAACTTATAATCGATATTTACCGAATTAAATTAAATTTGTTGAGTGTAAAGAAAGTTTAATTTAAAAAATTCAATAAATACGAGGATGTGCGCATTCGAGCGAAAAGTGGCACATTTCCGAGCGAGGGAGGCAAATGAAGCGCGACGCGGAGCGGCGCGCTTCATTTTCCCGAGATCGGAATGTGCCACTTTGAGCTCGAATGTGCACACTCGGCTTTAAACGTGATTTGCCATAATTTTGATGACAAAAAATTAATAAATATTTTTGTATCCTTCCCTCTCACTCGTACTTATGCTTTAGTTGTATCTTTTCGCTCTCTTCCACTCATTGCTATGGCAAAAATACATTTTTCGAACTTATAATCGATATTTACCGAATTAAATTAAATATGTTGATTGTAAAAAAAGTTTAATTTAAGAGGCCTCTCTTGCACGTGACTTTTTCCGACGTAAACAAACAGTCACCTTACGTCTTCGCTGGGAGCTATACCCATCCCTACACAAATGCAAACGCGCCGATCTAGCTCAGACACTATTCTATAATATGGATGACATTGACGAATGTAGAGATATCCACTGGTCAAGCGACGTACATATTTTATTAAAAAAGGCAATAACACTATGTGGCAACGTTGTATTCACGCGTATCACGCTGCCTTCATTTACAAAATAAAATTCTACTAGAGCAGAAATTAATACATGTAAACGGTATTTGAATAATTCGACCATTCATCAATATTTTCTTATCGGTTTTTCAGTAATTCATTAAAATAACTTTTATTTACGGGGAAAAGTCCGAATTACGGAAAATAATAGTTCTTTCTTTATTTCTTTATATTAATAAAAAAAACAACTATTGAGAGATCTTTAAACACTTTTCTGAATACATATTTTTAAAAATAATATTGTGATGAATCTCAAACACCTCTACCTGTATAAAACATTAAGGCGCTTCGTTTTTAAACATTTTTAGGCGGCTATAGACAAAATATTGTTCTAAACATCGAAAAGTAATTCTCACGAATTTTCAGTTCATAATTTTAATTCTAAGTGTTTCATAATTGATTTAAAATTTTCCCATTTACTTAATATGCAAATTTATAGTTTTTTCATTCATTTATATCTCTGCTATACTTTATGCAATTATCTTGTTCTTTACAGCAATTTGTACAAAAATGTTAATCTTTAAAAGTGCTGAGAACGGATTTATGTAACTTATGTAACGGTTTCACCCTTAAAAATCTCAATATTATTTTTATCGATTTTTGTATTTTTCTCATAAACGGCTACGCTTAGAGCAAAACACGTAAATGACCATTTCGGAGGAAACTCGATTTTCTTCAAAAAGGTCTTTAGAGTGTAAGCTGTAAAGCTGATAAATAAAAATTAAATTAAATGAAAATTAAAATGTAATTTTTAAAACGATAAACTCCATAATACAGTAATATTTTAGATTTTTATACCTTCGCATCTATTTATCTCATTAACTAAGAGTTTTACAGCTTAGACTCTGATGACCTTTTTGTAGCAAATTGAATTTCCTCTAAAATTGTTATTTTCGTTTTGCTCTAATCCCCGCTAAAATTGATAAAAATAATGTTAAGATTATTTAGAAATAAAACCGTTCAATTTTCATAGATTCCACTTTGGGCACTTTTAAAGATTGATATTTTCTCTACAATTTTCCATAAAGAACAAGACCATTGCATAAAATACAACAGAGATATAGATAATTGAAAAAAAAAACTGAAAATTTACATGTTAAGTAAATGGGGAAATTTTAAAATCGACTAGCGATTACTTATAATTAAAATTCAGGGCTTAAATTTATTTTTCGATGTTTATTATTATTATTATTTTGTTTGTGAACCGCAAAAAAATTGTTTAAAACGAAGTACCCTAATAAAACATATTTACAGTTTTTACAGGAAAGATGATTATCTTTGCACTCATATTCATGTGTAATAGAAGATTTGTATATAGGTATAAAAGCGGAAGTAATAATATACTATATTAAACAAGTAACGTAAAAGACCATTTATAGATATTTATTATTTTGTAAAAGTGTAACAACACAAAGTTAATAATAAAAAGGAGTATTTTTATTCATAAGTTTCTTTCCATTAATTTCACATAATAAGTTATTAGTATAAACTCTATAAGAAAATATTGCTTGATTGTGGTATTATTCAAATAATAAAAGTTTCAGGTAGTACTTTAATAACAAAGAAAACTAAAAGTTGTGTTATAAATTACTTTCTATTAATTTCACATATGAGCAAAAGGCTAATTAATTTATTGGTGAAAACCTTATGAAACACTATAGGATTATAGCAGAGTAAATTAAACGCTATTTCGCGAAGCTGGTCAGATATGTGCTGATTCAGAATCTTTCTTACGTCCAAGCCTAAACTCTTGACGATGTTGTCAAATGCTATTTCACGCAAGCTTACAGCTTTATCCACCACCGGGCAGCACTTGCTGGCAATTATTTTCTAATATTTTGTAATGGATTTAATTAATTGTTAAATGTTAAAAATATTAAATTTTGCGCCAATGCGTCTAAAAATATAAGATACTTACGGGTAAGGTATTATGTTTCAAAAAATTATTTTAATAACAAAAGAAAATTTAAATTTTTATTATATATTAATTTCTATGACTTACCCGGATCGACAAAGGCCCTACTAATCAATTGGTGAAAACCCGATCAAAAAATATTGATTTATAACGGAGTAAAACAAGTATAAAATTACGAAACAGCGAAGAGGCCTCTTAAACAAATTCAATAAATACGAGAATGTGCGCATTCGAGCTCAAAGTGGCACATTTTCGAGCGAGGGAGGCAAATGATGCGCGACGCGGAGCGGCGCGCTTCATTTTCCCGAGATCGGACATGTGCCACTTTGAGCTCGAATGCGCACACTCGGTTTTAAGCACGATTACGAAGCGTCCCGGAAAAAAACTTATATATGTTTACAAAAAACGCAACAAATATTATTCACTAGTTCCGGATAATTGAGATTTGACTGTAATTGATTTTTTATTTTATAAAAACGTTTTTTTTTTAGAAAAACTTTGCACGTTTGCTTTCGGAAATGGGCGAGAAATTCGACGACGAAGGTTATCTTCTTTCGGTGGCCGTTTCCGCCAGCGAAGACACCATACAAACAAGTTACGATACCGAAGTAATGTCCGAGTAAGTAAAATGTCGGGTTGACAATTGTTTTTATACAAGAAATGGAGTTTAATCAACCACAATAATTATTTTGCATCATTGAAGTAGCGGTAGGCCGAAATATTCATAGTTTGATATTAGCCGCTCGACAACAGATGGCACTACGCGACTTAGTTAACATGAAGCTATAAAACATATAAGCGATAATTGAAAAGTGAAAATCAATAATTACCATAGGCGGTTTTTGATTATTTCAATTTAAAATCACTTATTACTTTGTATTTTCTTTAGAAAGTTGGCTCTTTAATTTGCTTTTTTATATTACAGGCTGTTCACAAAAATTTTGTCGAAAACTTTAAGGATAGATTGGGACGATTTACTTGAAAAAAAAAATAGGTCTCAGTTTTACAATTTTTGAGCGAGTTGTAAAAAACAATTGTGATAATACCCTTTAACGAACACCCTTTTGGCGACCCTAGAATTAAAATTTTAAATAATTTTAAACGGACTACTTGTAATTGAATATTAATTTTTATATTTTTAAAATTATATTGTATTTTAATTATATATATGAAGGAAGAATAATTTTTGCAGCTGCGTCGACTTTATAAATTTAATGACGTACGACATAAACGTGCCAGATGAAAGTTCAAAAGTTGTAGGACACAATGCGCCTTACACTTCGGACGATGGTCGCAACGTCGTAAGTTATTTTTTTAGTTTTTTTTAATTATTTAGCAACTAACACCTACCACTTAGTTCATTTTGAAAATCCAAGGTGGAGGTTTTAATAACTAAAATTAACGAGCTTTTATAATTTGACGCATTCGGTTGGGAAATAACGAACATTATATACAGGGTGGTTTTTTAAGATTGAGGACATTTTGAGTTGAGCGCCATACTAATTTATTTTTGTGTTGGTAATATAATGAGATCTGTTGGACAGGGATTGCCAGTGGCGTCTCGAATGGGGATAGTCAATATCATAGTAATTATAAAAAAATTGTTTTTGATCGTTTATTGTTTTTATACATAATGTAAAGTTAATAAACGCAAAAAACACAAGTGCACTACGAAAATAACTACAACGAAAAGCAAAACCCTTTAGAAACGTTCACGACTTGACATTAGACAGCGAAAATTACCAGATTCCTACAATTCAACCACATTCAAACTACGAAATACACTAAAAACTGTGGCGCCAAATTCAAAACGTCCTTTATCTTAAAAAATCATCCCGTATTAACTTTTTTTTATTGTGCAAAAAAAAATGTCTACTAATTCTACGATTATTTTTAATTCTAGAAAAATAGCGTTCAAGCTTGGTTGGACGAGGACGTCAATGCGAACAAAATAATGCTAGGAATTGCGGCGTACGGACGTTCGTACACTTTGGCCGACCCCGCGAGGCCCTACATAGGCGCCCCCGCGAAAGGCCCCGGAAAACAACCAACTGTTAGTTACGAAGACGTAAGTGAATTCGAAACCGATAATAATGTACGTGCGCGTGCTCACGTCAAACTTTTCAAATTTGCTCAGGTCGTTAACTACCAAAACAATGGATGGAATACGGGTTGGGACGCCGACCAATGCGTGCCTTACATGTATCGCGGAAATCAATGGATCGGATATGACGATTGGGATTCCATAAAGAAAAAGGTAATCGGGGGTTGAGCCTAGCATAGAACCGAGTATTTTTCTGTAAAATTTTGGCTTAATTTTCAACATGGCTTGCCATCAAGACGACACACTTTTTGCAGCGGCGCTTCAATTTCTTTAACAAGTCCCAAAATAGTAGTTGGCTGCTTGCTTTCTAAAATTTGCGATTGTTCTTCGATCACATGGCTGAAAATGTTGGACATGACGATTTTGACGAGTAAAACTATCTTCATGTTGAGGCTCAAAACTTTCCATGCGACCCCCGTATATTAAGATCAAATCAGTTACTAATAAAGGTTTTTAATGAAACAGGTGCAATTGGCGGACCGGAAGGGCCTAGGTGGCATGATGATATGGGCAATCGATTTCGACGACGCTCACGGCACCCTCAAATTTCCGTTGAGCAGAGCTTGTAATAATATTCATGGTTGAGTAAATGACCGGGCGCTGACCAATGCTCGACCTATTGGCGTCAAATAGTAACCGCTTGGGGAAAATATTGGGTATCGGCCATTTGTCGAAGGTTTCACGAAAATTTGAGATTTTCCAAAAATTTTGAATGTAAATTATTTATTGGGAACGGTGCATAAAGCCGTTCGAGCGAAAAGTGGAACATTTCCGAGCGAGGGAGGCAAATGAAGCGCGCCGCTCCGCGTGCGCTTCATTTGCCGCTTTCACAAATTAAAAAAAGGCAATACATTTTGATTTTGAATTTGAAAAACGTTTGGCGTTCATTATTATTAATAATTTTATTCAAAAATCGAAGATTACGTTTTTGATAAATACAAATTTTAATTTATAGTAAAACTGTGGGTTTAGAAAATAATTTAATTATTGTGAATGGCGCTTAAAGCCGAGTGTGCGCGTTCGAGCTCAAAGTGGCACATTCCGATCTCGGGAAAATGAAGCGCGCCGCTCCGCGTCGCGCTTCATTTGCCTCCCTCGCTCGGAAATGTGCCACTTTTCGCTCGAACGCGCACATCTTCGCATTCGTAACATTTGACCACATTAATCTTCTCTTTCAAAATGAAAAAAAAATAATTAAAGCCAATAAATTTTGATTTTGTATTTGCAAAACGTTTGGCATTCATTATTATTAATAATTTTATTCAGAAATCGAAGATTATGTTTTTGATAAGCACAATTTTTAATTTATATTAAAACTGCGGTTTTAGAAAATAATTTAATTATTGTGAATGGCGCTTAAAGCCGAGTGTGCGCGTTCGAGCTCAAAGTGGCACATTCCGATCTCGGGAAAATGAAGCGCGCCGCTCCGCGTCGCGCTGCATTTGCCTCCCTCGCTCGGAAATGTGCCACTTTTCGCTCGAACGCGCACATCTTCGCATTCGTAACATTTGACCACATTAATCTTCTCTTTCAAAATGAAAAAAAAAATAATTAAAGCCAATAAATTTTGATTTTGTATTTGCAAAACGTTTGGCATTCATTATTATTAATAATTTTATTCAGAAATCGAAGATTATGTTTTGATAAGCACAATTTTTAATTTATATTAAAACTGCGGTTTTAGAAAATAATTTAATTATTGTGAATGGCGCTTAAAGCCGAGTGTGCGCGTTCGAGCTCAAAGTGGCACATTCCGATCTCGGAAAATGAAGCGCGCCGCTCCGCGTCGCGCTGCATTTGCCTCCTCGCTCGGAAATGTGCCACTTTTCGCTCGAACGCGCACATCTTCGCATTCGTAACATTTCACCACATTAATCTTCTCTTTCAAAATGAAAAAAATAATTAAAGCCAATAAATTTTGATTTTGTATTTGCAAAACGTTTGGCATTCATTATTATTAATAATTTTATTCAGAAATCGAAGATTATGTTTTGATAAGCACAATTTTTAATTTATATTAAAACTGCGGTTTTAGAAAATAATTTAATTATTGTGAATGGCGCTTAAAGCCGAGTGTGCGCGTTCGAGCTCAAAGTGGCACATTCCGATCTCGGAAAATGAAGCGCGCCGCTCCGCGTCGCGCTGCATTTGCCTCCCCCGCTCGGAAATGTGCCACTTTTCGCTCGAACGCGCACATCTTCGCATTCGTAACATTTGACCACATTAATCTTCTCTTTCAAAATGAAAAAAAATAATTAAAGCCAATAAATTTTGATTTTGTATTTGCAAAACGTTTGGCATTCATTATTATTAATAATTTTATTCAGAAATCGAAGATTATGTTTTTGATAAGCACAATTTTTAATTTATATTAAAACTGCGGTTTTAGAAAATAATTTAATTATTGTGAATGGCGCTTAAAGCCGAGTGTGCACGTTCGAGCTCAAAGTGGCACATTCCGATCTCGGGAAAATGAAGCGCGCCGCTCCGCGTCGCGCTGCATTTGCCTCCCTCGCTCGGAAATGTGCCACTTTTCGCTCGAACGCGCACATCTTCCATTCGTAACATTTGACCACATTAATCTTCTCTTTCAAAATGAAAAAAATAATTAAAGCCAATAAATTTTGATTTTGTATTTGCAAAACGTTTGGCATTCATTATTATTAATAATTTTATTCAGAAATCGAAGATTATGTTTTTGATAAGCACAATTTTTAATTTATATTAAAACTGCGGTTTTAGAAAATAATTTAATTATTGTGAATGGCGCTTAAAGCCGAGTGTGCGCGTTCGAGCTCAAAGTGGCACATTCCGATCTCGGGAAAATGAAGCGCGCCGCTCCGCGTCGCGCTGCATTTGCCTCCCTCGCTCGGAAATGTGCCACTTTTCGCTCGAACGCGCACATCTTCGCATTCGTAACATTTGACCACATTAATCTTCTCTTTCAAAATGAAAAAAAAAATAATTAAAGCCAATAAATTTTGATTTTGTATTTGCAAAACGTTTGGCATTCATTATTATTAATAATTTTATTCAGAAATCGAAGATTATGTTTTTGATAAGCACAATTTTTAATTTATATTAAAACTGCGGTTTTAGAAAATAATTTAATTATTGTGAATGGCGCTTAAAGCCGAGTGTGCGCGTTCGAGCTCAAAGTGGCACATTCCGATCTCGGGAAAATGAAGCGCGCCGCTCCGCGTCGCGCTGCATTTGCCTCCCTCGCTCGGAAATGTGCCACTTTTCGCTCGAACGCGCACATCTTCGCATTCGTAACATTTCACCACATTAATCTTCTCTTTCAAAATGAAAAAAAAATAATTAAAGCCAATAAATTTTGATTTTGTATTTGCAAAACGTTTGGCATTCATTATTATTAATAATTTTATTCAGAAATCGAAGATTATGTTTTGATAAGCACAATTTTTAATTTATATTAAAACTGCGGTTTTAGAAAATAATTTAATTTTTGTGAATGGCGCTTAAAGCCAGTGTGGCGTTCGAGCTCAAGTGGCACATTCCGATCTCGGAAAATGAAGCGCGCCGCTCCGCGTCGCGCTGCATTTGCCTCCCCCGCTCGGAAATGTGCCACTTTTCGCTCGAACGCGCACATCTTCGCATTCGTAACATTTCACCACATTAATCTTCTCTTTCAAAATGAAAAAAATAATTAAAGCCAATAAATTTTGATTTTGTATTTGCAAAACGTTTGGCATTCATTATTATTAATAATTTTATTCAGAAATCGAAGATTATGTTTTTGATAAGCACAATTTTTAATTTATATTAAAACTGCGGTTTTAGAAAATAATTTAATTATTGTGAATGGCGCTTAAAGCCGAGTGTGCACGTTCGAGCTCAAAGTGGCACATTCCGATCTCGGGAAAATGAAGCGCGCCGCTCCGCGTCGCGCTTCATTTGCCTCCCTCGCTCGGAAATGTGCCACTTTTCGCTCGAACGCGCACATCTTCGCATTCGTTGGCTTTGTCTACGTTCATCTTCACTCTTTCGAATTAAAAAATTATTTTAAAGTCAGTTAACTTAGATTTTCGTGTGGAACTTATATTTTAATTTTTTTTGGGGGCTTTTTCGTCGAATTTGATTCGACATAGGAACGCGCGCTTATGACATGGTTATTGTTTATTAACAAATTCAAATTTTTGCAATGCTTGATATGAGTATTGGTGAATTAGTTTTTTACTTCAACTAAAATTGCACTTATATTTAAACAACAAATATCTGTTAAATTCTATTAAGATTATTTATACCATTGTTTATATTAATTATAATTGATCCTAAGACTTTTCAGCTGTCTGCGTTGTTATATTACGCTTATTTTACAACAAAAATATAGCTAAAAACAAATAGGTATGAACATCCTTAGCAATACCAAAAACTTATAAATATTGTAAAAAATACATTACCTGTTTTAGGTCCTTAACTTATTTCAATTTTCCTTTTAGAATTGGCGAGGAAAGAAATTGATACATTTGTGAGCACATTTTCATCTACTAATATACAGCCTGTCAGACGAATAAGTACCGGAACTTAACCCACTTATAAATCGAGACGCGAAATAAAGTTTCTTTTTTTAATCGCTTCACGGGTAACATAAGAAGTTTTTACAGTGGAACCTCGACAACTCGACTATCAAGGGAAATGCAAACGACTTCGAGTTGATAAGTTTTCAGCTTAGCAAGTATATCAATTTTGACTTACAAGGGCACAACTTCCAAGTACATACTTAGAAAATTTAATACTAAATAAAGAACAATAGGACAAACGCATCAAACATATCTAAGAATAGCTAACAAAATTTAGGCTTTTATTGCTTCTTGTTAGGCGAATTTAAAATGTGACGTCACTACTATACTGACGTCTGCCTTTTGAACTTCGAATTATAGAATGTAAATATGTATTGTAATATTAGTGCCTCATAGGAAAATAATATTTTCTTCTAGTTGCAGAGTCTAAATAATTCGAGATATTGCGAAGAAGGGTGTCCCTGAAAAAGGGACCTAATACATTGTTTTCCGTTGAAGAGGGGTGTCCATTTAGAGAGGTTTTACTGCACTTTTATTATTTGAGCTATAGCCAAGAGTAATTAAATAACAACAACCGTCTCCTTAATTAAACAACAAAAATAATAGAAAAAATTAAACAAAAATCGATAATGACTCCATAGCAGTGTTTCCCAACGTGGGTCCCACGCCCCACATGGGGGCAATACCATTATTAGAATATAGAATAATTCCATTTTTAAATACAAAATTAAAAAATTGGGTGCGTGTACTTATGTACGCGCATTAGAAGTTCTACTTCTTTGGTGTAACTAAATTAAATATATCCACGTGCAAAGATAAGTTCGATAAATGCGAGGATGTGCGCGTTCGAGCGAAAAGTGGCACATTTCCGAGCGAGGGAGGCAAATGAAGCGCGACGCGGAGCGGCGCGCTTCATTTTCCCGAGATCGGAATGTGCCACTTTGAGCTCGAACGTGCACACTCGGTTTTAAGCCTCATTCACAAGTATTAATTTACTTTCTTACCTCAACTGTCGAATTTTCGATGGCAGTGCTAATAATTTACTCTCAAAGTGCCAAAAGAAGTATAACTTCAAAAATATTTATGTTACATAGAGGACCATTTAAATTTTAGAATGACTTAGGTGGGGCATGTTAAAAAAAACGTTGGGAAACACTGCTCCATACATTATAATTAAAAAATTAATTATAGAGAACACACAGGAAAAAACAATAACACACACTAATGCAATTGGTGTACTACCCTAAATATATTAAACCTACAACCCACCCTTACACAAACAAAGAAATTACATTTTTTTAACATACTTCTTTAATAGTAGTAAGTGCAACACGAAAATGTCACCTGCCGATCGATCCAATCCGACGAAATCAGATTATTTGATAGCGATAATACCAATTTTGAGCGTGTTCAAGTGGCTCGGCCTAAGACACTTCCACATAACAGGCCCGCCGGGAAACAGGACGTTCAAAAAGGAAGGATGGTACCCCTACAAGCTAATCTTTCTCATTGGCACGCTTAGCCTAGTTGTCGCAATAATATTGCGCAACACGTTCACCCAAAACCCATCGTCTTTGCTGACCAAATATCTCGATTTGTTCGAAGATAATTTCGTGATCGCCTACAGCCTTCTGCTCCTAACTGTCAATTCGTTTTATTCCGACGCAATAATGCAATTCTTCAAGAGGAGCTTGCAGCTCGACGAAAAAATCGACGGGCTGGGAATCGCCTTGGACCACCGGTACACGAAATGGGTCATCGTTGTCGGCTATTATTTTTCGAATGCGTCCGCGATGACGTTGTCCCTCGTCGAGACTTGGTACTTCTGGAAGGACGTTTTTCTGTCGCTGGCGAGCATCACGTTCTTTTACTACGACTTCTTGAGGATTTCGCTGTCGCTCATCTTTCGAAGTATTTTGTACCTGCTGAAAGGGAGATTTAATGTGCTGCACGAGCACGTGAAAAAAAATGCCGAAGGAGCGCAAAACGCACGAAGCCGATTCGTTTTGCAAGAAATGCGAATAGTTTATTTGGAATTGTGCGATGTCGTACGAAACGCCAACGACATTGGGTTTCTTCAGACGCTCGCAAATTTGACCATGGACTTTTTGTTGATTTGCAGACAAGTGTATATTATAATCAGCAGTATTTATCGGCACGAATTCGAAAACGTCACTTTTGTATTTCGTGTGGTGTGGCTTTGCTTTTATTTAATCGACTTGGGATCGTTTATCGTTATTTGTGACGGCGTCAGCAGACAGGTAAGAGCATCGTTTTCGCGTGCTTATTTGCGAACAAAAAGAAAACGTTTATACAGTGAAACCTGGATAACTGGGATCTGAAGGGACCTATATTTTTTTATCACTTATAGAGGCTTTTCCCAAATAGGCAGGTTAACATGGCAGTTGTCTTATTTATAGAGGGTCCCACTATGAGAAATGAATATTTTTATTCCGTACCTGTTCAACTTTTACAGGCTTATACAGGCCATTGAGCTAGAAAATTGTAATTATAGAGGTGTACATCGAAAAAATCAAGTCTCGGTATCAATAATGGGGGTTTCTCACATACCCAGGGTCCACTTATCCAGGTTTTACTGTATTTATTTATTGACTTCACGCACAATCATTATTGAATCAATAATTAGGGCTCTCCTGCTTGAGTATTTGTAATATGCATCTCAAGTAGGACGAAATCGTTAATGGTGATGAAAAATGGGTTGTTTACCGTCAGCAACTGACGAAATTGGAGGAAGTAATCAAAAATGAAATTGTAAAGGCATTATGTTCAGCCATAGCGACGTTCAAACTCGCACATTTTTAACAAATTAAATTCAACTTATTTATTTTTTTGAAAGCATAATAAAATCCTAGTACAGTTGTGTGTGGTAATATACAAGGTGTTATGCAATTTACGGTTGATATTGATCACAAAAAGTTTATTCAATAATTATTTTAATAGAAGTCGGTTAAAAGTAACACAAAATTTATTTATTAAAAGGTATCCAAATTTAAAAACAAAACAGATTGATTAAAATATAAAAAAAATAATAAGTGAGACAAAATAGAAAAATTAATGCATTTATTTGCAAGAAATGTAAACAATCAATATCTTTTTTTTTTTGGGGTAATTTCATCTCCTGTGTAAAAGCGCTTAGTAATTACCGTCTGCAACAGTATTGTTATAATATCTCTACAAAGAACAAGCAAATATAATTGTCTCCCAGCATTGCATTCAATTAATGTTGTGCTAAGACCTTTCGGCATGATTTATCATTAAATTAAAAAATTATAAGTTGAGTATTGCGAAAATTTATCTTATTTGCTCGTACTCTGTTTGGTGATTTTTACCATATTGCACAACATGTACTATTTTGAAAGGAAAACAATAACATTTTTCGACATTATTAATTTATTTTTAAAGATATTTGTTTTCGCAGTTATTTTATCCGTTATAGTGTTTTTCTTTTTATTGCCGTGCGTTTGGGAAACGTTGAAAGTTTGTAGTAATTCTTTAAGAAAATATAATAGATGGTTATAGATAATTTTAACATTTTTTAAAAGCAATAGATTTTT
Source organism: Sinopyrophorus schimmeli (assembly GCA_036325965.1). NCBI lineage: Eukaryota > Metazoa > Arthropoda > Insecta > Coleoptera > Elateridae > Sinopyrophorus > Sinopyrophorus schimmeli. The sequence goes on from JARFIZ010000068.1 coordinate 2,432,974, forward strand.
AAAATATAAAAAAAAAGAACAATAGGTGGCCCTAAATAGTAGCTATTGATGTTTTTCCATTGAATAAATAATATATGCGTGGCCGAGCTGTGCTCAATGTAAACAAATTGAATAAAGACGAAGATGCGCGCGTTCGAGCGAAAAGTGGCACATTTCCGAGCGAGGGAGGCAAATGAAGCGCGACGCGGAGCGGCGCGCTTCATTTTCCCGAGATCGGAATGTGCCACTTTGAGCTCGAACGTGCGCACTCGGTTTTAAGCCCGATTCACAATAATTAAATTATTTTCTAAAGCCGTTGTTTTAATATAAATTAAAAATTGTGTTCAACAAAAACGTAATCTTCGATTTTTGAATAAAATTATTAGTAATAATGAACGCCAAACGTTTTGCAAATACAAAATCAAAATTTATTGGCTTTAATTAATTTTTTTATTTGTGAAAGAGGAGATTAATGTGGTCAAATGTTACGAATGCGAAGATGAGCGCGTTCGAGCGAAAAGTGGCACATTTCCGAGCGAGGGAGGCAAATGAAGCGCGACGCGGAGCGGCGCGCTTCATTTTCCCGAGATCGGAATGTGCCACTTTGAGCTCGAACGTGCGCACTCGGTTTTAAGCCCGATTCACAATAATTAAATTATTTTCTAAAGCCGTTGTTTTAATATAAATTAAAAATTGTGTTCAACAAAAACGTAATCTTCGATTTTTGAATAAAATTATTAGTAATAATGAACGCCAAACGTTTTGCAAATACAAAATCAAAATTTATTGGCTTTAATTAATTTTTTTATTTGTGAAAGAGGAGATTAATGTGGTCAAATGTTACGAATGCGAAGATGAGCGCGTTCGAGCGAAAAGTGGCACATTTCCGAGCGAGGGAGGCAAATGAAGCGCGACGCGGGCGGCGCGCTTCATTCCGAGATCGGAATGTGCCACTTTGAGCTCGAACGTGCACTCGGTTTTAAGCCCGATTCACAATAATTAAATTATTTTCTAAAGCCGTTGTTTTAATATAAATTAAAAATTGTGTTCAACAAAACGTAATCTTCGATTTTGAATAAAATTATTAATAATAATGAACGCCAAACGTTTTGCAAATACAAAATCAAAATTTATTGGTTTTAATTAATTTTTTATTTGTGAAAGAGGAGATTAATGTGGTCAAATGTTACGAATGCGAAGATGAGCGCGTTCGAGCGAAAAGTGGCACATTTCCGAGCGAGGGAGGCAAATGAAGCGCGACGCGGGCGGCGCGCTTCATTTTCCGAGATCGGAATGTGCCACTGAGCTCGAACGTCGCACTCGGTTTTAAGCCCGATTCACAATAATTAAATTATTTTCTAAAGCCGTTGTTTTAATATAAATTAAAAATTGTGTTCAACAAAAACGTAATCTTCGATTTTTGAATAAAATTATTAGTAATAATGAACGCCAAACGTTTTGCAAATACAAAATCAAAATTTATTGGCTTTAATTAATTTTTTTATTTGTGAAAGAGGAGATTAATGTGGTCAAATGTTACGAATGCGAAGATGAGCGCGTTCGAGCGAAAAGTGGCACATTTCCGAGCGAGGGAGGCAAATGAAGCGCGACGCGGAGCGGCGCGCTTCATTTTCCCGAGATCGGAATGTGCCACTTTGAGCTCGAACGTGCGCACTCGGTTTTAAGCCCGATTCACAATAATTAAATTATTTTCTAAAGCCGTTGTTTTAATATAAATTAAAAATTGTGTTCAACAAAAACGTAATCTTCGATTTTTGAATAAAATTATTAATAATAATGAACGCCAAACGTTTTGCAAATACAAAATCAAAATTTATTGGTTTTAATTAATTTTTTTATTTGTGAAAGAGGAGATTAATGTGGTCAAATGTTACGAATGCGAAGATGAGCGCGTTCGAGCGAAAAGTGGCACATTTCCGAGCGAGGGAGGCAAATGAAGCGCGACGCGGAGCGGCGCGCTTCATTTTCCCGAGATCGGAATGTACCACTTTGAGCTCGAACGTGCGCACTCGGTTTTAAGCCCGATTCACAATAATTAAATTATTTTCTAAAGCCGTTGTTTTAATATAAATTAAAAATTGTGTTCAACAAAAACGTAATCTTCGATTTTTGAATAAAATTATTAGTAATAATGAACGCCAAACGTTTTGCAAATACAAAATCAAAATTTATTGGCTTTAATTAATTTTTTTATTTGTGAAAGAGGAGATTAATGTGGTCAAATGTTACGAATGCGAAGATGTGCGCGTTCGAGCGAAAAGTGGCACATTTCCGAGCGAGGGAGGCAAATGAAGCGCGACGCGGAGCGGCGCGCTTCATTTTCCCGAGATCGGAATGTGCCACTTTGAGCTCGAATGCGCACACTCGGTTTTAAGCACGATTACGAAGCGTCCCGTTTTAACAGGAAAAAAATTGGTCAAATTGTTAGGTAGGTATATGTTTACAAAAAACGCAATAAATATTAATCACTAAATAAAACAGTCGCACATAATCTTAAAAATAACAAAGCAAAAAAACACTGTTTAGTGCGAAATACAAAATAAAATATTTAGTAAGAAATACCGAGGTTTAATTTTCGCAACGAGTCCAAACGCGATTAACAATGCGGATAATCGCGAATCCGTATAACTGAAGTCCGGATAATTGAGGTTTTACTGTATGTGTACATCGAAAAAATCAAATTTCAATTAAGAAGGTTTGAAAATTCTCAGTAACAGAGGTATTTCAATGCAAAAGTGTCGGGACCTCATTGTAATTAGCAATAATGGGGGTTTCCCACATACCCAGGGTCCACTTATCCAGGTTTCACTGTATTTATTTATTGACTTCACGCACAATAATTATTGAATCAATAATTAGGGCTCTTCTACTTGAGTATTTGTAATATGTATCTCGAACGCAATGAAATTGTTAATGGTGATGAAAAATGGGTTGTTTACTGCAAACAATTGACGAAATTGGAGGAAGTAATCAAAAATGAAAGGCCCAAATTGGTTAATCGTAAAGGCATTACGTTTAAAATCACACATCTCTAACAAATTAAATGTAACTTATTTATTCTTTTGAAATCATAATAGAAAACCAGTGCAGTTGTGTGGTAATATACAAGGTGTTTTGCAATTTACGGTTGATATTAATTACAAGAAGTTTGTTTAATATTAATTATTTTAATAGAAGTCGGTTAAAAACAACACAAAATTTATTTATTAAAAAGTGTCTAAATTTATATAGAAACTTATACGAAATAGTAAGAGAGACAAACAAAACGGGGAACTCATTTTTGACATTATATATATATTTATTCATTTTATGCAAATGATTATATTTATATTATATGTTTTGAAAGTATTTATTTTGATGTTTGACTTTGCATTATGGTTTTATTCAATGGTGATGACCGTATAGATAAGCAATCTAATATTTGTAGCGATTCTTTGGGGTGTTCTCATTCAAGAAGTAAGTCATGGACTTTTTTTACGAAATAGAATCTGATAAGTATAGGACAAGTCGATGTTTTTTGTTAAAAGTTTACATTTTATATAAGAACAATACAATAGTTATTTTTTTAACAATTTTTAAAAGCAATAGATTTTTAAAATATAAAAAAGAACAATAGGTGTCCCTAAATAGTAGCTATTGATGTTTTTCCATTGAATAAATAATATATGCGTGGCCGAGCTGTGCTCAATGTAAACAAATTGAATAAAGACGAAGATGCGCGCGTTCGAGCGAAAAGTGGCACATTTCCGAGCGAGGGAGGCAAATGAAGCGCGACGCGGAGCGGCGCGCTTCATTTTCCCGAGATCGGAATGTGCCACTTTGAGCTCGAACGTGCGCACTCGGTTTTAAGCCCGATTCACAATAATTAAATTATTTTCTAAAGCCGTTGTTTTAATATAAATTAAAAATTGTGTTCAACAAAAACGTAATCTTCGATTTTTGAATAAAATTATTAATAATAATGAACGCCAAACGTTTTGCAAATACAAAATCAATATTTATTGGCTTTAATTATTTTTTTTAATTTGTGAAATGCGAAGATGTGCGCGTTCGAGCGAAAAGTGGCACATTTCCGAGCGAGGGAGGCAAATGAAGCGCGACGCGGAGCGGCGCGCTTCATTTTCCCGAGATCGGAATGTGCCACTTTGAGCTCGAACGTGCGCACTCGGTTTTAAGCCCGATTCACAATAATTAAATTATTTTCTAAAGCTGTTGTCTTAATAATAAATAAAAAATTGTGTTTATTAAAAACGAAATCTGGGATTTTTAAAGAAAATTATTAAGAATAATGAGCACTATAACGTTTTCCAAAAATATCATCAAAATTTACTGCCTTTATTTATTTATTTTTCTTTTCTTTTTGCAGGCCAATAAAATAAAAGTGGAATTATTCAAACTGATGGTTTCGACACAAGATGAAGCCCTTAGAAAAGAAGTAAGATATGCATAGCAAATACTGACATACATAAATATAAAATAGAGAAACAGAAAAGGATATTAATTTCTAGATTAACGCATTTTCCATTCAATTATTGCACGACGAAGTTCAAATTACTGCAGGCGGATTGTTTGTGATCGATTTGCCTCTGATATTTACGGTAAATATGAAATATTAATTTAATACAGTCGAACCTCGATACGCTGAATTTTTGGTAACCCGAACTTGTTTCTCTAGGACTTGCCTATTGCAACGTTAATATTTTTATATCGATAACTCGAATTATTTTTAGTTTCCCTTCAACTTCGACTTATCGAGGTTTGACTGTATTATAAATCATTTATTAACGAACTTGTATTTATTTCAGATGGTTGCTGCAGGCTCGACATATTTAATAATTCTCATACAATTCGATCTATCGTTCCAATAAAAAACAAGAGATGTGGTTGAAAAAAATTTTAAGCCAAATATCAAAACAAGAATAATCCGTCTGTGCCACTTCTTTCACTATTTCAAATTAAAAAAATAATGGTAAATTTTAAAGTTATCGGGTTGACAAGAAATTAATTTCGTTTTTTTTTTAGATTGAAATAAAACTCAATTTTTTATACAAATAATTGACAACAAAGGTACCATTTTGCTCAATGACCTTTTAACATCTTTTTAGTGCAGTTAGGGCTATATTCTGGATGTGACAACGGTTCCTAAGCAACCTGCAATAATTTTTGACGAGCGGTTAAAAATGTGCGAGGTCGAGCGTTGTCATGGCGGACCATAACGCCTTTACGACCAACCAATACAAAAATATTGCAACGTCATCAATTTGTATAAACCAAAATGACTATTTTGCCAACCCAGTAAAATGGCATCTCAGAAAAGCCGTTTGAAAATCGCTTTATTTTCAAACTGCTCGAAGGGCAAAAAATGTAATAATACATTTTTTTTAAAACGGTGCCATTTTAAATTTTAATCAGAAAGTTACTCTTTTTTTAAATACTGTTTACACACTTATTCAGTTTTGATTAATACTTTTGTGATGTTGTCGCCAGCGGCGGATCGTGAATTTGTGGGGCCTCGGGCTAATGCTACTTAGGGGCCTACTCAATTAATTGTCAATTGTCAATTGATCTCAGGGTTGTCAAACTTACGATTGAATATTTTTTAATTTTAGACAATTATTTCTAATTCACAATATCGTCTGTTTTTTTCAATGGTGGGCTGGGGGCCTTCTGTATCCACGGGGCTGTATGCGCGAACAGCAGCCCAAAAAACCCTTAAGTAGAGCCGCCCCTGGTCGTCGCATCGTCCAGCACTTACTTTTGTAAATATCATTATTAAATTAACTCGAGCTTTTACCTGCAATTGACATGTCCCCTGTTGTCATTTCTTTTTCAATATTTATGCATCGACGTATTTGCATAATCAACACGTTGGCTGCTTTGTCCCAAAAAAAAAAAGGTATTTTCTGACTTGTGTGCTTCAACAAGCAACAATTCAATAGATTTTCTTGGTCCCTAAACGGCTACAATTTCGAGATGCCTCGTATCGCGACTACTTTTTGGGGAAAAAACGAACTCTTCACTGCTTTACTTCTATCCCACAGATTGGAAAATTTCTTAATAGCAAAACGCTTCAAATTAAATCGAACGGGCCACAAAATCACCGTGAGCGAAGCAAACAACAAAAAAGCGCAATTCTTAATTCCGTGCGCCGTTTTGACGACGACCGCCGTCATGGTATGGAGGAACGACGTCCTGATCGAAGAAGACGACGCGCTCTCCTGGTTCATCCACATGGTCCAAGTGCATTTCGATCTTCTCCTGCTTTGGGCAATCGTAATTTGCAATTTGCTTCATTCCACCGTGCAAACGAAGACCATCGACCGATTTCTACAATTAGATCGCAAATTGCGAACGGTCGGACTTCGAATCGACAACCTTTCGATCAGACGCACTTCTTTTCTGTGGTTTTTCGTCAACGTGGGCCTAACGATGACCGTTTTCGCTTATTACATTTTGAAGATGGGCGAGGACTTCCGGTACCTGTGGGCCCATTGCGTCTACTTGATCAGTAACGTTTATAAGATTTTTTTGGCGGTCGTCGTGCGAGATTGGATCATCTCCATTAAGACGCGAATGGATGCTGTGGTAAGGTATCTTCGAGATGTGACCAGGCGTTCGCAGACCGCAAAGGAGATAAGCGAGCGTTCGGCCAATTTGATGGAATTGATGGATGTTTGTGGGGGTTTCAATCGGATCTATTCCGTCCCGATGTTGGTGAACATGATGTGCAACTTTACGCAGATCATTATCGGCTTGTATCGATATTCGACGGTCCTTACCGAGCTGCCCGTGAGTCACATCCTGTTTATTGCGATCGGAATATCGACGTTTGCCATGAACGCCGTGGTCAATATATGGGTCTGCAGCACGCTTTCGAATTATGTGAGTATTTGCATGAATTGTTGTTAATTTGTTGCTGGGGAAGAACAGAAGAAAAGCGTTTAAAATAATATTTGCAAAATGATATGAATTGCTGGTTTTTAATAAACGAATTCGTTAATCGGTCATTCACTGGGCTATACCCCGGTCAATGTTTACACGAAACGGTCATTTAGTGATCTGCTAATTATATATTTTTATAGTTAATTTTGCTAGGTTTATGATCAAATTGCGATGGTGTTTTTATTAATTCATAAATATAGTATCTCATTTTAATTATTATATACCGGGTGTGTTGTTTAAAGTGCCACTAGCTTATAATTCGTAGTACACTCGAACCTCGATAAGCCGAATTTGTGGTAACTCGAATTATTTTTAGTTCGACTTATCGAGCTTCGATTGTATTATAAAGATCTCAAAAGAAGGAGAAGTATAAAAGTTTTTTTTTTATAATGCGATAGATCTCCGTGGGCGCGTTCCCAAAATGTAACAAATAAGTTACCTTTTGATTAATTAATAATTAAAAAAAAATAGTTTTCGATAGCCGGGGTGTTTTGGCAACGTGCCACGTGATAGTTTCGTGCAAAAATCGAATATTTACGCGATCGCAGAAGTCGTCCAAAAATGCCCAAAAATTTCTGTCGAATAAAATGCTTATTGCGAATTTGAATTTCCACTCCCGTTCCCCGCACATTTCATTTGTGTAAGGCACGTCGACGAGCGCACTTCAACGCTCCGCAAAATTTTAATTTACCAGTGACTAGTTAAACGTGTAGAGTGACAGTGTTTATCAAGGGCTTTCTACCCCTAAAAAGCACCCCTTCTGCAAGATTCAAACCTGTAAGTCTTTTTTTGTTAACGTTTTTCGATTTTCATTGTGCAAAATTGATGGTATCTCAGAAATTTTTGTACCGCTGTGCTTACAAAAAAATTGGCAATTTTTGAGCGTTGGTGGTTTTTGTAAAAAATTAAAACCAACCCCCAAATTAATTTCCTTTATGTTCAATTTTAATACGTCACACAATTACATAGAAGCTTTGAGCTATTTGCGAGCGGGCCTTATCGCATTTCTTACCTGGCTTTTGAGATATCATTTTATTTTGCCTTTTTGCGATTTGAGTTTTTAAACTGCACAAACGAAAACAGCGACGAATTTAACGGTAAAGTCCTGTTTAGAAAAATTTTCGATGAGGAAATATACCGGGCGTTTGATTTAAAATACCACGAGCTTGTTTGTAATATCTGGGCTAATAACGATTTCAAAAAAAGGACAAGTATTAACCCATTGACATACAAAAAAAAAACGAATTTGATGAATTCGAAAAAAACTATTAATTTGGCTCAACTTAACTGTTATGAGCATACACAAATAACATAAAATAAATAATTAATAGTTTTAAGATATTTTGAAATATGTAGAGCAGTGTTTCCCCATCTTTTTTTAATATTCTTTACCTAAGTCGTTCTAAAATTTTAATGCATATAATATATAACATATAAATATTTTTTTATATTTAAAAATTGAATTATTCCATAAATGAAGCCTAATTACAACTTGTTCAAGACACAAGATTTAGGTTTTAGCAAGAAATCACTAGGAAATTATTAAGGAAAAGAAACAATAAGTAAATTTTAACAACAAACTAAAAAATATTTTTATATCGATAGCTCGAATTTTTGATAACGCGAATTATTTTTAGTTTCTGTTCAACTTCGACCTATCGAGGTTTGACTGTATTTAATTTTAATATTTATGAACAATTAAGATAATTTATTTATTGAGTTTTCTCCAATATTAATTTTATTTGCGTAAATTAATGATCTTTAAAGTTTTTTGAAAAACCACAAATTCTGTATTTACTCTATTTGAGTTTTCTGAAAATACATAATAATTTTTTCATCAAAATTTCCTTTTTATTTACCGAATAAAGTTTTGTTTTATTCAATTTGTGTTATACAAAAAAAATTGATAATTAAAAATTTCTAAAGTTCTTAAATATATTTTAAAAATTTTCCAAGTTATTAATTTATTTAATTTGAGTTGTCTAAAAACTTAAAATAATTTATTCTTCGAGTTTACTTTAATAATTTTGCTAAATGTTTAAAACTGAATTTCATTCTATGTAAAAAAAAATCGGTGCATGTACTTATGTACGCACGTTAGAAGTAATACTTCTTTGGCGCGACTAAATTAAATATAACAACGCGCTATGTTGCGCTTGTGTATAGCTAGACCAGTGGTTATCAAACTATATGTTACTGCGCATATGTCGTTTTATTTGAATACATTGCTATTTCGTTTTTAATCCAAAAAGTAATTTAAACAAATTGAATAAATGCGAAGATGTGCGCGTTCGAGCGAAAAGTGGCACATTTCCGAGCGAGGGAAGCAAATGAAGCGCGACGCGGAGCGGCGCGCTTCATTTTCCCGAGATCGGAAATGTGCCACTTTGAGCTCGAATGTGCACACTCCGTTTTAAGCATTTTTAGCAATAATTTTGTCAACGAAAAATTAATAAATAATTTTTATCATTCCCTCTCACTCGTACTTATGAGTTTATCGTATCTTTTCGCTCGCTCCCACTCATTGCTATAGTAAAAATACGTTTTTTGAATATATAATCGATATATTTACTGAACTAAATTAAATTTGTTGATTGAAGAGAAACTTTAATTTACAAAATGCAATAAATACGAGGATGTGCGCGTTCGAGCGAAAAGTGGCACATTTTCGAGCGAGGGAAGCAAATGAAGCGCGACGCGGAGCGGCGCGCTTTATTTTCCCGAGATCGGAAATGTGCCACTTTGAGCTCGAACGCGCACACTCGGCTTTAAGCACACTTTACAAGCATTAATTTACTCTCTGACAATTCGCAATTAAATATTACAGAATTATATTAATAACAAAATTCCCAAATCGCCAATTTTGTGCCTTTTAACAAAATTATTGTTGAAAACGCACCTTTTTCGGAACATAAAATTGAATACAGTTCTTGACGTCTTAGAGACGTCAAAATCTACAATGACATCCTAAACGATTGACGTTTGTATTGTATGTCAAGGGGTTAAAGCCTTTTTAATTTATTCGTTCTATGCACTGGCATAAATATAAATTTTGTTATGCTTCCGTTTTAACCGGAAGTCGTGTCATCTTAAATAGAAGGGTATTATTTTATATAATTGGATAGAGCTCTTCAGAGAGCTTTTTCAAAAATGTAAAATAAGTTACCATTTGATTAATAAATAATTTTATTTTTGATTAGCAGCGGGCTTATAATTCCAAAATTTTTTTTGAAGCTTGTGGCACTATACTGAAATATTTTATAATTCGAAATAAACCAAATTTCAAATTATTTATTAATTAAATGGTACCTTGTACATTTTTGGAAAGCCCTCAACGAAACACCCGGTATATACATAGATTCTTTTATAAACAATCAAGTCGAGAACAACATCATTTGAAAATATTATATTAGCGCCGTTACTTAAAAAAAAATAGATTTGGTAAAAGTTAAATCCAGTTGAAGGGGTGGTTTACCCTCTTCAACCGATTACTTCGGTTATTCGTTGTTGTTTTAATTGTTTAAAATTGGTAAATAAACCTTAGCACTGATATGTAAAAGATTAATCGAAAAATTATTATTTACAAAATTTATTCGTGTGTTGATATCGATAGAGCTCACCTTTGGGTCACAGATAAAAATTAATGGCTCTTACCTAACATGCTTTTGTGTTTCGAAAATGCGTCATTTCTTTGTGTGCAAACAGAAGTAACAGACGTGTGTGTTTAGTGAGTGCTCCGAATTATTTATTTACCACCCTTACGCTGAAGGGAATTTGGCTTTTATCGGGAATGGAAGGAACCCTGCTATGGTTTAACGCCTGTGGGCCATGTTTCCTGCTTTTACTCTGGTAATTAATTTTTTTTTTGTTGTTTTGGGCATTTTAAAATTATTTAAAGGCTTTCAATTGTGATAAGAGCAATTCCGGCATTTAATTGTCAATAAACGTTTAAAAAACTTAAATAATTAAAAAAGGATTTATTTTAAATAGTTTTTCGAGTAATTAAGTGTTGAAGTTTTAGGTTCATTTATTAGCATAAAATTTTACGGAAAAAAAATTGTAGCGCCGTTATTTGTGGACCGATCTTGAAAACTATACAGATTCGGATTTGGCAGCCTCTTTGGCTTCAGATAGGCATAAGAAACCATAGGCGTGCTATTCCAAAGCTTTGGGAAAACGTTTTGAAAATTCAAAATCGATGGGTTTTAACCCATGTATTTTGGATAAAAAATGAAAAAAATAGAATTGCTTTATATTGCGAGGGGACGTTCCTACGTACCCCTAGTGACTATAACCGGTGTCATTTCCCCGCGCTTCCCCTCTAAAATAAAAATTTTCGATACAAATTAAATGAATAAAAAACGTACCCCTTGATTCACAAAAAAAATCGTAGCGCCTTTATTTTCGATCCAATCATTACAAACGACACGGATTCGGAATTCTGAGGCTTTTTTACATAAGATACATGTAAAATAAGTATAGGGCGCAACGTAAATTTTTCGAACATAAAAAATTGCAGTTTTAGGAGCTCATTTTGGCACGATTTTGAACTTTAAAAAAATTGTAGCGCCGTTATTTGTGGACCAATATTTAAAAACTATACATATTCGGATTTGGCAGCCTCTTTGGCTTCAGATAGGCATAAGAAACCGTAGGTGTGCTATTTGAAATTCTTGAGAAAAACGCGTTTGAAGAGTTCGACATGTAATGGGAAAAACCTCTTTTTTGAAATTGAGGAAAAAAAAATTTCAACAAAGTAATTAACTATTTTAAATACTTTTCAGCAACGTCTTCTTAAACAAGCATTGTGGAAATTGAGTGTGGCTAATAAAAACGCTCATTTACGAAAAGAGGTAATACAATTAAATACGTATAAGACAATAAAAAGAAAGTAATACACCATAAACTTTTGTGTTATTTTTGTCTAGTTAAGCGCATTTTCATTACAATTACTTCACAGCAGCACGAAAATTACAGCTGGAGGTTTTTTTGACATGGATTTGCCATTAATTTTTACGGTACGTGCCAAAGTATTATAACTTAATATTTCATCTTAATTAGAATTGTTTCTTATGACCATTCATCAACCACGTTAAGAATAATAAGACACCGTCATTCAAAAATACATATTGAACCAGAATAAACTAATTTACTTGATTGTTATATTATTATTCTTTTCTCCACAATTAAATATTACTCCTAGTTCTAAAAAAATTAGGTATGAAATATACAATAGAACTTCCATAAGTCGAACCTCAAGACAGACCCAAAAAAATTCGATTTACAGAGGTTTCGACTTATAATTTAAAACTTGCTTCGGTGGGGCTCAAGAAAAAGCCACGACAATAACAATAAATACCCAAAATGGAACAAAGGGGCACCTGGTAAAAACGTGTTGACTTCTTTCGAGTTGTAGAGGTTTTCGACTTATCGAGGTTCTACTGTAATTCGCAGCTGTGTCTGTCTTTTGATTGTTACGGTTTATTTTACAGATGGTTGGGGCTGGAACTACGTATTTAGTTATTCTTGTTCAATTTAACATTGCAGTATGCCATAAATCGACTTTAACCCCTTGAGATACAAATGACGTCTAGGAGACGTCAAGAACTGTATTCAATTTTATGTTCCGAAAAAGGTTTGTTTTTCCACAATAATTTTGTTAAAAGGCACAAAATTGGCGATTTGCGAATTTTGTTATTAATATAATTCTGTGATATTTAATTGCGAATTGTCAGAGAGTAAATTAATGCTTGTAAAGTGTGCTTAAAGCCGAGTGTGCGCATTCGAGCTCAAAGTGGCACATTTCCGATCTCGGGAAAATGAAGCGCGCCGCTCCGCGTCGCGCTTCATTTGCTTCCCTCGCTCGAAAATGTGCCACTTTTCGCTCGAACGCGCACATCTTCGTATTTATTCAATTTGTTTAAATTACTTTTTGGACTCAAAAAGGAAATAGCAATGCATTCAAATAAAACGACATAGGCCCAGTAACATATAGTTTGATAACCACTGGTCTAGCTATACGCAAGCGCAACATAGCGCGTTGTTATATTTAATTTAGTCGCGCCAATGAAGTATTACTTCTAACGTGCGCACATAAGTACATGCACCGGTTTTTTTTTTACATAGAATGAAATTCAGTTTTAAACATTTAGCAAAATTATTAAAGTAAACTCGAAGAATAAATTATTTTAAGTTTTTAGACAACTCAAATTAAATAAATTAATAACTTGGAAAATTTTTAAAATATATTTAAGAACTTTAGAAATTTTTAATTATCAATTTTTTTTGTATAACACAAATTGAATAAAACAAAACTTTATTCGGTAAATTTAAAAGGAAATTTTGATGAAAAAATCATTATGTATTTTCAGAAAACTCAACTAGAGTAAATACAGAATTTGTGGTTTTTCAAAAAACTTTGAAGATCATTAATTTACGCAAATAAAATTAATATTGGAGAAAACTCAATAAATAAATTATCTTAATTGTTCAGAAATATTAAATTTATAAAATTAAATACAGTCAAACCTCGATAGGTCGAAGTTGAAGAGAAACCAAAAATAAATCGCGTTATCAAAAATTCGAGCTATCGATATAAAAATATTTTTTAGTTTATGTTTTTAAAATTTACTTATTGTTTTTTTTTTCTTAATAATTTTCTAGTGATTTCTTGCTAAAACCTAAATCTTGTGTCTTGAACAAGTTGTAATTAGGCTTCATTTATGGAATAATTCAATTTTTAAATATAAAAAAATATTTATATGTTATATATTATATGCATCAAAATTTTAGAACGACTTAGGTGGGGAATGTTAAAAAAAGATTGGGAAACACTGCTCTACATATTTCAAAATATCTTAAAACTATTAATTATTTATTTTATGTTAGTTGTGTATGCTCATAACAGTTAAATTGAGCCAAATTAATAGTTTTTTTCGGACTCATCAAATTCGGTTTTTTTTGTATGTCAAGGGGTTAACCAATAAAAGTGTCCAATTTTAATAACTATTCAATCTAAAGTCTTAGCGGCGAGAAGAAGTTGAAGTCTTCTGGTTTTTACCAACTTACGCACCCTTTTATTGCTCGAATTGTCGAAGGCAAACTGCAAAAAGCTGTTTTTTCTGTAATTGTTCTTCTATTCTAACTTTAATGTGAATGTCGTTGCATATTTCCTGTTACAAGTTTAAACTTAGATAATAAGGTTTGATTAAATGGCAAAATATTAGGAAAATGGGAAGTACAGTTGTTAATTGTCTAATCAAATGTAGACGTGATAACATATTTATTTTATTTTATAAAATTCTTGTACACAGTATGTTCAAAAAAATATATGTACTTGTATGCTTAATTCCTAAACAACTAAACTCTTAAAATGTATAAAATAAATACAATTACAGTCGAATCTCGATAAGCAGAATTTTTGCTAACTCGAATTAGTTTTAGTTTCCCTACAACTTCGACTTATCGAGGTCCGACTGTAATTCCATGCGTTGTAAATTCGTTAATTTTTGCATCGAAACGAAAACTATTTATTACTAAAGTTTTAAAGTGTTGTACACCTTAAAACAGATAAGATAATTACATCCTCGATTGATCTGTTTATTTAATTTACCAACAAACATCGATCGATATCGCTCAAGTATAAAAAGACCAACTCAAAATGCAATTACAGCACAATTTTCCAATTTCGTCGAGGAACAAATTACTATGCGATTTTTCGTAGGGAAAGTTGTCAATGATTCACCGTCAACATTGAAATTTTGTTGGAATTTATATTTTTCCAGATTAACCGTTTGCGTTTTTGTGGGAGTGGCATTTTTAGATACTTGTCACACCATCAATTCGACTTCAGCAACGATGGTTGGAAGTAAGTAACATACATTTTTTTTTTAAATAATCTCTCGTTAAATTAGTCAAACCAATTGTGTAAAATTGGAATGGTTTACATTAATAATAAAACTATTATTAACATTAACCTTGAATTTGTCACACTCCAAAAACGTTTTATTAGTTTCACTAACGGTTTATATTATTTAATATTAAGTAAGGTTATGGACACTAAACTATTACGCTTCATTTCTATTAACATTAATTTGTATTTAAATAATTGCGCTTTTAACTAGAACAAGTTCGAAATTTTGAATGTAGGGCTTGACTACAGCAAATAACCAATCAAAAACATGCTCATTTGAAAACTCAAATTACAGTGGGATCTCGGTTATCCGGACTAGATATTGTTGCACCTCATTCGGATAGTTTATTAAAAATAATACTGTTCGACTACTAATTCTCTTGGTCGGGTATTGGGGCAAACGCCTATTTCTTTTAAAATATTAATTTTATATCTGCAAACACTTATTAATTAATTTTAAAAAAAAAACTGGTGCCCCTGTACTTACGTACGCCCGTTAGAAGTTATACTTCTTTCAGCGTGACTTAATTAAATATACCCACGTGTAAAAATTAACAGAATTACAGTCGATCCGCGATAAGTCGAATTTCGCACACAAGAGCGCCCTCTATAACGAAACTAACCGATTTAGATTAATTAATTTTCGATTGTCAACAAATTTGGTCTCTCGAATTGTTTTTGTACGACGCACCGTTTTTGAATTATTCAAAAGAACCGAAAAACGCCTCCGCAGTCGGATATTATTCATTCAAAGTCGGATAGCTCAAAATCTAAGGCGGCGTCGGTAGGAAAGTTTTACATTTTTGAAAAATTCAGACTTTCGGCTTTCGAATGCTGTGTAATTTAATAGGGGACGCCGGATTAGTTTTTTCGGGAAACGCGTTTAAAGATTTTGAGTCGTTGCGTCGAGGCAAATGCTTCTATTTCTTATGGCCAATTGTTTCGATAATTAAACGTCTAACCAAAATAATTTGTTTGCGCAGGAAATTAATTAATTTTACTACGATTTCAAAAATAATAATTTGATTTAAAAAATTAAAAAATCGATGCGCGTAGTGTTGTACGCGCGTTAGAAGTTATACTTCTTTGGCGTGACTGAATTAAATATAATTACGTGTGAACATTAATATAAATAAATTCAACGAATGCGAGGATGTGCGCATTCGAGCGAAAAGTGGCACATTTCCGAGCGAGGGAGGCAAATGAAGCGCGACGCGGAGCGGCGCGCTTCATTTTCCCGAGATCGGAATGTGCCACTTTGAGCTCGAATGTGCACACTCGGTTTTAAGCGTGATTAAAAAGCGTCCTGTTTTAACAGAAAAAAAATTGATCAAATTGACAATCCGGATAATCGAGGTTTTACTGTACTATAAATTATAAATCAGAAATCATCTAAAGATAAATATCGTTTCAAAATTATAACTGTAATTTTATAAATATACAAATTTATTATTTTCAGAAACTATTGGAGGATATTTTTCCAGCTGGAAAGTGTACAGCAGCTGCAAAATTGAAGATCTAGATCCAAGTCTGTGCACAATTTTGTACTATTCGTTTGCTGGATTAAACGAAGATCACACGATCAAAATATTAGATCCTTGGGGCGACATACAAATAGGTAATGCAATTTACAAAATCTAGTGCTCAAAAAGTCAGTTTTACTTTTGCAGATGGCTACAAAAAATTCACCGGATTAAAATCGAAAAACCCCCATCTCAAAACGCTGCTGGCCATAGGGGGTTGGAACGAGGGATCGGTGAAATACTCGAATATGGTCAGTACGAAGTCGTCACGAGCCACATTTCTGAAGAGCTGTTTGGATTTCATGAAGAAATATAATTTCGATGGAATCGACCTCGATTGGGAATATCCCAGCCAAAGAGGAGGCCGACCAGAAGACAAAGTAACACAATACCTTTTCACTCTTCTCCAAAATTTTTGATTTTATGTGTTTTTTTAGGAAAATCTCTCGATGCTTCTGAAGGAGCTTCGCGAAGAATTCGATAAGCACGGTTACCTGTTGACGATAGCAGTTGCTGCCGGGGAAAGCAACATAAAAGTCTCCTACGACGTTCCAGCCTTAACCAAGTAAGATTTTTGCTCTTATATATCTAAAACTATTATTTTTAATTATTTTTTAGATATGTGCACTACATAAATGTGATGATGTACGACATGCATTCGTATTTAGACCATCGTACTGGAGCCAACGCCCCTTTGTATTCAACTGATCAGCTGAACGTTGTAAGTTCCTTTTCGTTATGAGGTTATGGTATTAAAATAACTAAAAGAAGCCTTTTCTTCTTAGCAAAGCTGCACAAAGGCATGGCTGTCGAAAGGAGCCGATCCCCACAAATTAATTTTAGGAGTTGGATCGTACGGTAAAACGTATACCCTTGCAAATTCTGCAGAACATGGAATTGGGGCGCCCACCACTGGACCAGGTCTGCCGGGACCCATTAGTAAAGCAGCTGGTACCTTGACTTACGGTGAGGTATGTGCCTGTTTACAAAGTATGCATTATATATTTGCAATAACGTGATTGCTTTTAGATATTGACCCACGAAAAGTCTGGCTGGAATAGGGTGTGGAGCAACGAGCAACAAGTTCCATATTTGTACCACGATAACCAATGGGTGGGTTACGACGATGTGGATTCAATCAAGAAGAAGGTGGCGTTTGCCAAACAGTACGAGTTGGGAGGCATTATGATGTGGTCCATCGATATGGACGATCCCCACGGAGAGCATGGTACGAAATTTCCTCTGCTGAAGACGATTAATGGTAATTTGTAATTTGGAAAAAATGAAAAGGGCCAAGTTATTCGTTTTGCTCGCTCGCAATTGGATGACCTTTATGTTATTGTGTTGCAATAAATACAACCGTTTTTTAATCCATTTACATTGTTGACCTTACATCGGTGGTGTTTGTCGATGCATTATTTTTGGAGTTGACAGCTTGCTCAATTTGGTTTTCTACTTAATTGTAGAAAAGTGTATTGAAGTGGGGGTACCTGTAGTGCCTTGGCTCGTTTTTGCCCTGTAATTTTTTTTTTGAATTGTATATGTAAGGATTTGTTGATAAAATGAATTGCATCGTAGTGGGGCATTAATAAGGTATAAAGTTGTCTGCCTAAATACGGGCCTGTAATTGTTGATTAATATTTTTTAGAGAGTCAATTATTTATTGTGAATCGTGCTTAAAGCCGAGTGTGCGCATTCGAGCTCAAAGTGGCACATTCCGATCTCGGGAAAATGAAGCGCGCCGCTCCGCGTCGCGCTTCATTTGCCTCCCTCGCTCGGAAATGTGCCACTTTTCGCTCGAACGCGCACATCTTTGTATTAATTATATTTCCGCATTAATTTTTTTTTTAAACCAATTTATTCGCTATCAGAAGCCTTATTTAATACAATCAAATATTTACTCAAATTGCTATAAAATTTAGAAATTAGTTGATCTATGGCCTAGGTACAACAGAGGTGATGTACCTTGGCTCTATTCGCATTAAGCAAAATAGAACACATTGTTCTATGAAAACTATATATTTATTTTTGGATTATAAGAACTACCAATGTTCTTCCTTGATCTCATACATTAACATTGGGCACATTAACATGGGTCACGAAAGCCCGCAAATATTAAAAAAAATTAATTAATTAAAACTAAGGTAGCAGGAAAATAATTAAAGAAAAAAATAAAGTTGCGCTAGGTACTAAGGGGCCAAGGTACAACAGGTTTCCCTATTCCATTAATTACTTCAGTAATAAATCATTTTCATATGTTTTTAACAGATTTACAAAAGATTGTTCTGCATGCCACTAATATTGTGATTATTAAGGTGGATGTAATTATTTTTCTTTATTGCCCGAAATCCTTTTATTTCCACATACAGTCGAACCTCGATAAGCCGAATTTTTGATAACTCGAATTATTTTTAGTTTCCCTTCGACTTATCGAGGTTCGACTGTAATTCGAATTGAGCCTTAACCGTTTGATAATTTTGCGAAACGCTTAATCCGTCGTCCAGCGGCGTATCCAGGGTTCGATTTCGGGAGGGGCTTGGAATTTGTTTCGAACAAAGTTTTTAGAACAACATTTTTATTTATTTTAATATTTTATTTAAATGCTATATTCAACGGTTTAAAATTGTATTTTACATCATTTTGGGCGAGGGAGAGGGGGAGGGGGTGTCTTGAGTCCCCAAAGTCCTATCCTGTATACGCCCTTGCCCTCGTCGATCATAAACTAAAAATTGAGGGTTTAATTAAAATAAAGCAGGTACAAATACGTTCGCAACACCCTGTATGATGTTTTTCCTTCTAACAAAATTAATCGATAATTTTATTTAAAATAATCGAGGCACTTATCGTTTTTGATATCGGGTAACTTGGCTTCGGGGGGTCAACGGATATGACTTATATCCGCACTTGCATAAAACTTTCGATTTCTGAATCATTTTGCAATGTGGAACGAAGTCGAACGGTTGTGTGTTATTTATTGTTATAAATTAGTGCATTTAATTTTCATTACAACCCTTCGTTTAAGGTGAATAGTAATTTTAAGGGTTTCTTTTAAAATTTACACATTTGCTAAAAGGTTTCAGCTAATAATTATTTTTTTATTTCACAGGAAGAATTTAAGTGCGCCACCTTCAACCCTCTTCGGATTTTGCAAAAAGTCAACTTAGCTAAGGGATGGTCGTTTTGAACTGATGTAAGTGCGAAGGTCTTATTTATCGCCTTTTGCAAATCCCGCTTTAAATAAGCCAATTAGATTAGCTCATTTTTAATGGCCGCTCATTCATTAGCCAATCAGAACAGCTTAATTGCTTCGTAACCATGACTATATCACAAATATCGAAATCACATCGTTTTGAAATAATTAAATCGTATTTCAAATTAATTACAGTTAAACCTCGATTTTCCGTACACATCCTCCTATTTATTGAATTTATTTATATTAATTTAGTTACGCGAAAGAAGTATAACTTCTAACTTGCGTACGTCTGAGAAAGTAAATTAATTCATTGTGAATCGTGCTTAAAACGAGTGTGCACATTCGAGCTCAAAGTGGCACATTCCGATCTCGGGAAAATGAAGCGCGCCGCTCCGCGTCGCGCTTCATTTGCCTCCCTCGCTCGGAAATGTGCCACTTTTCGCTCGAATGCGCACATCCTCGTGTTTTTTGAATGAATTTATATTCATTTAGGTACGCCGAAGAAGTATCACTTCTAATGCGCGTACAAAAGTATGGGTTTGTTTTTTTTAATGTTAAATTGAGTTATCTGGACGTTTATTGAAGTTATACTTCTTCTGGCGCGTTCAGAATTAAATTTTAGCGCACTGCTAACGAAAATTGGACAGTTGAAGTTGGGGCCGTTTAAGAAAATAGATTAATAATTGTGAACTGTGCTTAAAACCGAGTGTGCGCATTCGAGCTCAAAGTGGCACATTCCGATCTCGGGAAAATGAAGCGCGCCGCTCCGCGTCGCGCTTCATTTGCCTCCCTCGCTCGGAAATGTGCCACTTTTCGCTCGAATGCGCACATCCTCGTGTTTTTTGAATGAATTTACATTCATTTAGATACGCCGAAGAAGTATCACTTCTAATGCGCGTACAAAAGTATGGGTTTGTTTTTTTTTTAATGTTAAATTGAGCTATCTGGACGTTTATTGAAGTTATACTTCTTCTGGCGCGTTGAGAATTAAATTTTAGCGCACTGCTAACGAAAATTGGACAGTTGAAGTTGGGGCCGTTTAAGAAAATAGATTAATAATTGTGAACTGTGCTTAAAACCGAGTGTGCGCATTCGAGCTCAAAGTGGCACATTCGGATCTCGGGAAAATGAAGCGCGCCGCTCCGCGTCGCGCTTCATTTGCCTCCCTCGCTCGAAAATGTGCCACTTTTCGCTCGAATGCGCACATCTTCGCATTCGTTGAATTTATTTATATTAATTTTCACACGTAATTATATTTAATTCAGTCACGCCAAAGAAGTATAACTTCTAACGCGCGTACAACACTACGCGTATCGATTTTTTAATTTTTTAAATCAAATTAATATTTTTGAAATCGTAGTAAAATTAATTAATTTCGTGCGCAAACAAATTATTTTGATTAGACGTTTAATTATCGAGGCAATTGACCATAAGAAATAGAAGCATTTGCCTCGACGCAACGACTCAAAATCTTTAAGCGCGTTTCCCGAAAAAACTAATCCGGCGTCCCATATTAAATTACACATCATTCGAAAGCTGAAAGTCTGAATTTTTCAAAAATGTAAAACTTTCCTACCGACGCCGCCTTAGATTTTGAGCTATCCGACTTTGAACGAATAATATCCGACTGCGGAGGCGTCTTTCGGTTCTTTTGAATAACTCAAAAACGGTGCGTCGTACCAAAACAATTCGAGAGACCAAATTTGTCGACAATCGAAAATTAATTAATCTAAATCGGTTAGTTTCGTTATAGAGGGCGCTATCGTGTGCGAAATTCGACTTATCGAGGTTCAACTGTAATGCTGTTAAAAACAAATTTTGGCCCCATCTAAACTGGTTAGGTTTTATCGGGCCAGTTCAAAATTTGTTGGCGGGGGCCCGAAAGGCCTTCTGGGCTTGGGGCCTCGGTGCACGACAGTCTAGCTCTCCCATAACTGTGCCCGTGGCTCCAATTATTTATTAACTTGTTTATTAATTAACTCATTTTATTAAATTTATTTTCTTATGTGTTTAGGAGAGACCGTTTTTCACCGTCGATGGTGCGAAGGCAGGTCCCGGCGAGCGTGACGGAGGTATCAGCCAAAGTCACCGCTTCTGCGAGCGGACTTCTTCCGGTGGGCTTGTTGGACGATGTTTTCCAGCTGTTTGTGAAAGTCAAAGGTGGGTCCCAGGTACTTATTAATATCTCTTTTTCTTCTGTAATTGTTTTTGCCCATGATTTTTAGTTGTAACATCGACACTCGGACTTGTGTTATAATTTTTCAGACATTTGACTTTGAAAATTCCTTGCTCGGTTATTTGTAAGGCCACCTTTAAAAACTTTTTATACTCTGAAAGCTCGTTTACCGGAGAAATAGTTAAGTTTACGCAGTGTATTACAACAAGCAAATTAGTTCTTAATATTTTTATTAATTAAAACGTACTCTTTCAAGTCACTATTGAATAAGTTATCAGTTTCTGGATTTAAAGCAGTTGTAATTAAATGTGTTCTTACTGTTTCTCTAAATTTTGCATTCATTTATCAATTTATTAAGAAAACAATGCAATTACCCTTATAACCAATATAAATATTTAAATTAAATATTTATTGTGTTAGTGTTAAATTAATTAATTAATTAATTGTCATTTACAAATTATTAAAAAACTCGGTGCATCTTGAAGTCAGTTGGTTTCAAAATTTATTTAATCATTTTGGTACCGACTTAATTTTTGTTTTCAATCTTTTTTTAAGTATTATAAGAATTTATTTAGACTTACATTTTTGTTAATTACAATGTTTTCTATGTAATAGGTGGCAGTTTGGGTCGATTCTGCCCTAAGATGTTTTATCGCATGAAGTGCTGCAATTTCCACAACTTCTTCGTCGCTTTCAAATGCCAGGAGTTGGGGACTGGCTGGCGAGGAACACGAATTGGAGAAATCGTCTCATCTTTATCCGTTCATTTACTTTATTATATGAAAAATAGTTTTAAGTAATTTAATGTATAAATTTGTTAGCTTATAAGAATTCGTTATTTGTTTGTTGGTTCTTTTGTGTGCCTATTTTATTTTGAGTAAGCAAATAATGCTCTAACGGGATTTAGATAATGAACCTTGGTATTTTCTTAGGCATTATATCTTAGTAGATGTAAGTTAGCTTATAACAGAAAAGGTCACTGGTGCTGTGCACAGTCCTTTTCTGTTTGATCCATTGTGTTAGGATAATTGCTAAGATCACACATACACACGTACACACATTTTTGGCTTGATTTTCTTATTTGTTTGATTTTTAAGTATCTTTGCGATAAATCACTGTTATGCATAATTAAATTAGCATTGCATTTTCAAAATTTACTTTTGAACTCAAACTCTTAATAACATATTTATAAAAATTGAAGTCAACAATTTCTTTTGAAATTAATTTTATATTATTAAATATATTTGGAGTAAAACATTATTATCAATAATAATCAATCAATAATTGCATTTAAATTACTTTTTTAAATTAAAAATTTAATAACATATCTTTTCGAATATATAGAACTTAGTTTTTAATAAACATTTTCTTAAAATATATTAATAAAATTAAAATTAAACAAACGCACACACCCCACATAATTACCGAAGGGGGGGAAAGTATTGAAATGTGTATAAGGAGAGAAAAATAAGCTAAAAGGGTCGTTTTACTTTATAATAAGTTTTAAGATATAATGTCTAAGAAATATCAAGGTTTACTTTTGGACACACAAGGGAACCTTTTATCCCAAATGCGGAGAAGAAGAAAAAGGAACCAGCAAAGGTATCGTAAAATGAATAACACTCACAACACATACACATTCTACAAAGATAGGTTTGTTAGTGAATTATAATTCGTGTTTAAATTTTATTACTGCTAACTTGTTTTCGAAATTATATTTAGCAATAATCAAGTCCCATCCTTATTTAGCTTAAATATTTTACTAGCTTAATCTTTATTTTAATTGTTTAGAAATTTATATACTTGGAATTTAATTGTCCTCATCTTCATTTACAGTTTATTTTAGCCAATATCTTTCGATTTTAATTCTTTATTAATGTAATTATTTGTTATTAACTTTACTAATGTTACTCTTTACTGATTTCTCGCAGTTTTTCTTATTTACTTTCTTCTCTACTCTTTTATGATTTAAGTTTATTATTTATTTTAACTTCTACTTCGAAATTAATTTTAGCTTAAATTGAATTTTTCTTTTATTTAATATTTTAACTCTTTTATTTTTTAACTTCAACTGTATCTTTATTTAAATTGTTTAGATATTTATATACTTGGAATTTAATTATTGTCATCTTGGTTTACAGTTTATTTTAACAAATTTCTTCTTCGTCTTTTTCTTCACTTCTCGGGTTAGGTTAGCCTTCTTCTTTCAAAGATTTTCTTTGAATTTTTGTTATTTGAATCTTAAATTTCTTGAATTGTTTAAAGATTACTCTTAAGTTATTTTTTGTTTATTTCTAACACCTGTTAATTATTTCTTTATTTTTACATCTTTTTTTGTAATGTCTTTATGTTATTTGAAACTTATATTATTTTTATTATTCACATCTCAACTTACGACATAATAAATATTTTCCTAGTTCTACTTATTTTTCTTAATAATTCTCATCTCTTCTTTAACTTTCATTTAGTATTCTGTAGATTTTTCTATTCCCTATACACATTTTATTTAATTTTTAGTTTATTATTTATTTTAACTTAGGTAATTTTTTAGAACTTGTCTGCATTTGAGCTATAAATACCCACCATCAGTTTTGAGCTTTCTTTTATATTTAAAAATATTAAAACCACCCACTCTTTATTTAATTATTCGACCATGCGTTTTGATGTTTTTATTTTTAAATCTTATTCATTTTTTCCCGGCTTGTTTATTTTTCGAACTTTCTTTAACTTTTCAATTATATTCTACAATTTATTCATGTTTACTTAGATTTTTTTCAAAATTTGTTGAAAATTACCACATCTTATAATTTTCATTTTCTTTTTATTTAATTTATTATTTTTTGGACTTCCTTTTTTAATATTTCAGTTATTTATCTTTTAAATACTTACCTTCTTTGTCGTCTTCCCTTGATTTATGTAGCACTTTGAAGAGCACTTAACTTTGATTTATTATTAGTTTTATAAAATAACGCCACTCCACCCACATATTATTATTTTATGTTTTCACACACACTTAAAACACCTACCTTTTTGCTTTTATTTATAGTATGTAATTGTAATGTAATTGTAAAAAAAGTTGCAATCCCAAGATTGACGTGCAAATCACTCCTTACAGTTTACACATTAATCATAAGGTTTATTCTTAATTCATTACAATAAAAACAATCGTAAGGGTTGCAACTTTTTATTATATTAAAACTGGGTTATTTTAATTAATTAATTCGTTAATATAATTAGTAAATTAATAGAAAAACATTAATTTTATTAATTATGTATAATTTAAAATAGATAAGAAGTTTGAATTAAATATTTCTGAAGCCGCGGACTTCAAAAATGTGTGATTCAAACTTCTTAACTGTTAAATTTAAACTCTGTGAAAATACTTGTACAAATTATTATATACAATAAAGAGTCTTTATCGTTACCCGAATTTTAATACTAATTGATTACAAGAGCAAGAGCAAGAGCAAGAGTCAGGTGGGCTTTTACACCTAACTACTTAAACATTCAAAAATAAATTTTAAATTAATATTATAGGACCTGTACTTTATAAGGTTTAAAACACTTACTTCGTATAACAACGCCATAGCTCAGTTGGTTAGAGATCGGTTGTTTGTTCAAATGGTCTTGGGTTCGATTCCCATACCGGTCGAGGAAAAATATTTTTCAAAATCTCTAAGAGAAATCCAACGAGCAACGAGCCGAACGAGACGAATGACGAATGACGAATGACTGTAGGATACTCGTGATTTGAAAAATATTTTTAAAAATCTCTAAGATAAACTCTCGGCCGACTCGGCCGACTCGGCCGACCGTAACTCGCGATTTGCGAAATTATATTTTGAAAACATTGGCAAAACGACTTAAAAATTTTTATAGCCCGAGGCTACAAAGCCTCTTATCTTTGCGAAAATCTTTTATGGTATTGCTCTGTTTCACTCGGGTCCAGCGCCTTTATCTTTGCGAAAATCTTTATAGCCTCGGGCTATAAAATTTTCGCAAAGATAGATTTTTATTGCGTGGACTGTTCACGCTCCAGCGCGTTTAAAACATTGGGAAAACGACTTGAAAATTTTATAGCCCGAGGCTACAAAGATTTTCGCAAAGATAAGAGGCTTTTTTATTGCGTGGGCCGTTTCACGCTCCAGCGCGTTTTGAAAACATTGGAAAACGACTTAAAAATTTTTATAGCCCGAGGCTACAAAGATTTTCGCAAAGATAAGAGGCTTTTTTATTGCGTGGGCCGTTTCACGCTCCAGCGCGTTTTGAAAACATTGGAAAACGACAAAATTTTTAGCCGAGTGACAGAGCTTTACTTTGCGAAAATTTAGCCGGCTAAAAGATTTTCGCAAAATAAGGGTTTTATTGCGTGGCGTTTCACGCTCCACGCGTTTTAAACATTGACGAAAATTTTATAGCCTCGGGCTACAAAGATTTTCGCAAAGATAAGAGGCTTTTTTATTGCGTGGGCCGTTTCACGCTCCAGCGCGTTTTGAAAACATTGGAAAACGACTTAAAAATTTTTATAGCCCGAGGCTACAAAGATTTTCGCAAAGATAAGAGGCTTTTTTATTGCGTGGCCGTTTCACGCTCCAGCGCGTTTTGAAAACATTGAAAACGACTTAAAATTTTTATAGCCCGAGGCTACAAAGATTTTCGCAAAGATAAGAGAGCTTTTTATTATTACAAGTGGCCGTTATCACTGCTTCAGCCCTGTTAATTGAAAACATTGAAAAACACTTAAAATTTTTATACCATAGGCTACAAAGATTTTAACGTACAAATAAGAACTTTCAAAACTATTATTTTCCATGTAAGTTTGTAATCTCTAAGATCGAAACTTGAACATATTGGCAAATTAGTATTGTAATCAAAATCTTTTAAGCCCTTCGCGTGGAGCACTTAATGTTTCTTAGTTTAATGAAAAGATATAAATTTGTTATAATTTAAAAAATAATGCATCCCTTTGTCGTTTAATACAAAGCCCTTTCAAATTAAAAAAGGAAAATATATAAATTAAAGGTTTATCAAACATTAATATACTTATCAATATGATAGGACTAATTTACACAAATTATAAATACATAATTCCATAAATAATGTGGCAAAAAAATGGGTTTAAAAGTAAAATCCCAAAATAAATTTAGTCTTCCATTGAGATTCTGCTGTGTGCATTAGTTTAAGGCTTCGATTTCATTTAAAAGAACAATTTGTAAGAATCCACTTTGGTTCGAAGGATTTTCAAACGAAAATGTCCTCTGCAAAAAATAAACAAAATTAATTATACCTTAATCATAAATAATTCAAATCGTCCACAATAAGTATTACCAATAGGTTGGCTCTTTAAAATCAGCTGTAAATTTCAAAGCACCAAACAAGGTGGTTTTGATACTGATATTGTCTCATTTACAAACCTGGAATACAAAATTAACGACCTACATACATTTCTGTATATTGCAGTGGTGGCCTTGGATATGAACTCAAACCGAAAATTGTTAATTATTTACGTCTTGCAATTTTTCGAGGTTATATAAATAAAACTAAACTGACATTATAAGTGCAAAATTTTTTAAACACTGTTTTCAAAAAAAAAAAAAAAATTTAAATAGTTTAATCTAAAAATTAAAAGTACTTATTCCCAAAATTGGAAAAAAGCTGTAAATTTAAAACCAAAAATTTTTGATACATAATTTCAAACCAAAAAAAATTGAAAAAAATTTTTAAAGGGGTTTAAAACTCCCAAAATTTTTAAATTTAGTCTTCCATTGATGATTCTGCTGGTGCTGCTGGATTAGGTTTCCCAAAGGCTTCTGATTTGCCTTATGTGAAGAAGAACCAAGGGTACTTGTAAGAATCCACTTTGGCTTCCGAAAGGATTTTTCAACACGACTGTCCTCTGCAAAAAAATGAAAAACAAAATTAATTATACCTTAATCATAAATAATTCAAATCGTCCACAATAAGTATTACCAATAGGTTGGCTCTTTAAAATCAGCTGTAAATTTCAAAGCACCAAACAAGGTGGTTTTGATACTTGATATTGTCTCATTTACAAACCTGGAATACAAAATTAACGACCTACATACATTTCTGTATATTGCAGTGGTGGCCTTGCGATATGAACTCAAACCGAAAATTGTTAATTATTTACGTCTTGCAATTTTTCGAGGTTATATAAATAAAACTAAACTGACATTATAAGTGCGAATTATTTTTAACATCAAATAAAACAACTAGCGCCCTCTAATATACACGGGTTACACTTTGCAAAGTAGCCGCTATTATTTCAAACACGACCGTAGAGGTTGTCTACTTCGTTAGACGCATTTGAACAAATGGGATTTTTTATCCTATGGGACATGTAAATAATTAACTATAAATAACAATGTATAACAATTAATTACCACGCTAAACAAATACTAGTACAATAAATAATTAGTAGAATAATTCATGGGGGTAAAATAAACCCTGCTATTGCAATACAGAACAAATTATTTATCTTTATTTGGGAAAGTTAAAATCCCGTAGCCGGATATTGAGTCACAGCCAATTGTATTGTTTTTTGATAGGACTTTGACATATGAGACAGTTTGTCAACATTTTATAATTCGTGGAGCCCTATCTGAGCGTGATGAACATTTAAATAATAAAGTTAAATCAAAAAGGGTAGTGAAGAAAGTAGATAATAAGGAAAGACCGAGACAAATCATTAAATAGTAGGTACAGTATTAACAGTTATTAATAAATAATTATATGCAAAAGATATTTGTTTTGTAGAATTTAAGTCGCGTTTCATAAACCATGGCAGTACCAACTATACTATACGGTAGCCAAACATGGGCCCTCACCAAGAAACAGGAATCACAAATACAAGCAGCAGAAGTGAAATTTGTACGAAGTGTTAAAGGCTACACAAGACAAAACAGATTAAATAATGACGATATTAGATAAGAATTAATTATATATAACTTGAAAGTGGAAATAAATAGACACAAAGAAAATTGGTGTAATCAGCTCAAAACAATGGCAAGAGATAAGACGAGGCCAGGTCGAATGACCAAGGAAGAGATTGATGTAGGAACAGACTATACAGATTACCCCCATGCAATGAAGAAAAAGATATTTATTAAAATAAACTGTAAATGAAAAGGAGACAAATGAAATCCCAAGTATATAAATGTGTAAACAAATAAAATAAAAATAAAGATTAAGCTAGTAAACTAAAGCTAAATAAGGGTGGAACTTGATTATTGTTAAATATAATTTAGAATAGTTAGCAGTAATCAAATTTAAACACGAATTAAAAATCACTAACAAAGTTATCTTTATAGAATGTGTATGTGTTACGAGTGTGTGGAAAAGAAATATGTGTAGTTCATTTTACGATACCTTTGCTGCTTCTTCGCATTTTGGGATAAAAGGTTCACTTGTGTGTCACAAAGACAACCTTTATATTTCTTAGACGTTATATCTTAAAACTTATAAAGCAAAACGACCCTTTTAGTTTATTTTTGTCTATACACCTTTTAACCCTCTGTTAGTCACCTGAAATATCGTACCATGCTAAGTCAATGGAGATGGTAGACCAGGTGACTAACGAAGGGTTAATACTTGTCCTACCTTCTGTAATTATGTAGGTTGTGTGCGTTTGTTGAATTTAAATTTTTATTTTCTTAACCACCATAAATTAATATATTTAAAAAAAGTTATTTAAATGCAATTATTAATTGATTATTATTTATAATGATGTTTTACTCCAAATATATTTACCATTTTTAATATTAAAATAATGATAAAAAATTAATTTCAAAAGAAATTGTTATTAAGATTTTGATTTAATAAGTTAAATTTGAAAATTTAATGCTAATTCATTACCGCAAATGTATTTCAAAATCAAACAAAACAGAAAATGAAGCCAAAAATGTGTGTACATGTGATCTCAGGTATTATCCTAACACAAAAGATCGAACAGCAAGGACTCGTGCACAGCACAAGTACCCTTTAACTAACGTCTACAAAGAAATAACGTCTAAGAAAATATAAAGGTCTATAATATAAACCGCGTTACAGTTTGTTTACTCAACATAAAGTAGGCCCGAAGCAATAAGTTTTTCTTTAAATTAAAGACAAATCTATAATTAATTGAAAAATTAAACATCACCTTTCAATGATAAAGAGAAGTTTAAGACTTTCTTAGGAAAAAAGTCTTTTGAGCAAACCGCGAAGCTAATCTTAATACGATAAAAGTCAAGTAACGATAAAGATGAGATAATTTCTTCAATTTCTTCATGGAACACAGTCTAATTGTCCTCAACTGCCGGTACTGGAGAGCAACGAATAAGTAGTTGAAATTGCAGCAATTCATGTGCGACAAGATCGTCCGAAGAATTAACTCAATGTGTCACCTGTGAAATTGAAAATATTATAATTAATAAAAATGTAAGTCTAAATAAATTATTATAATTAACAAAGATTGAAAACAAAAATTAATTCACTACCAAAATAATTAAATAGAAATTAAAACATAATTAACACAAGATACATGGTTATCCACATCTAGTTAAAACTTCTTTGAAGTAAAATGTGCTGCTCATTGTGGCATGTTTATTATATTTTTCGAACGGTAATTCAATAATTAATTAATAACACTATTACGTTAACGCCTTTTATTCCTCTAAAAAAATATTTTATTTTGACACAATTCTGAAAATGTTATCAAAACTACTTTCCGTATGACAAATGGACCTTAAATTTAATGGGCATTTTTCACACTCCCAAGTACTATCAAAAAATAGTTTGCAGTTAGATATTTATTATTTATTTGGACTCGAAAAAGAAACGAATTAGGTGTATCGAGCAAAATATTTAGTGATTTTCGAAAATAATGAATTATCTTATTTAATATTAAAAGTATTAGCAGTCCTACTACAACAGGGTTAATCAAATGGGTCTTGATTTACAATCTCCTACCTATTCCGTTTGGAAAATAGACTGTAAGACGTTACTTTTAGTTTCTGGTATTATTAATTCCACAATTTTTACATTAGAATTGTTTTAGTATACAGAATGCAATTAGATGCTCCTGTACCAATCCCAGTAATAAACACAGATGTATCATTGGAAACACCGAGTTATTTGGGTTGTGGTTATCATACAGGAATCTCATACATTGAAGCTGTAAATCTATTAAATTCTCAGCCTAATGGAGCATATGTAGTTAGAAAAAGTAGATTTTCTAATGGGAAATTCCACACTTTGAGTTTGAAGTACACAAAACAAATTGTGAATGTTTTCAATTGTATGTTATATTTTTTAGATTTAATGATAAAATACATCATTATAAGTTGTATTACGATTCCAATTCTGGCTTATATAGAACTGTGTTAGATCGTTAGTTGTTGATGGTCTGGTTACGATGTATTTGGAACTACGAGTGCCTTTATTTTTGCAAAAATTATCAACTGTTAATTACCAAGAAAGTCCATACATGACTCTTAATAAAAGGAAATTGCAAATACTAACCAAAGAGAGGAGCAAGTATGTAATTTGAAGAGCACCAAACATATCATTTAGTATTAATAGTGTAAACTATTGCATGTGTAAAAATGATGAGAATCAATTGAACAGTACTATACATCCGGAAGAGTATAAAGTTAACCAATTCAAAGAAGCAATTGTATGTTTCAACTAATTTGTCTCGAGTACTTGTAGATGAATAATCGTTACACCAAATTACTGATGTAGTAAAGAAGTGTTTCTACAATTTTGAGATGAAAAGGATATTAAAATCCAATTTATATGGATTTCAAGTTGATTAAAATTGTTTTGGACCACGTCTAAGTTAATGAGAAGCACCCAAGTATCGTTGATTAATTTTATTACTAAACACAATTTAGTATCTAAACATGAACACGATGTTGAAACGAAATTGAAACTATGTTAATTTTAGAACACAAAAATACTGATCTGAGATTGGATTCGATCAAGCAAGCTTTACTCTCTTTGCCTAAGACCCATTATAACACCTTGCAATTCATGATCGACCATTTACATCGGTGAGTAGGGCTTTTGAACAAAAACATAGTTTAAAGTATTATTATCGTAGGGTCTCCCTTCATTCAGCAATCAACAAGATGAACCCCCACAATTTAGCCACAGTATTGGCCCTCCGAAATAACATCGAGCATCGTCCCCGACATGACAACAGACATCTTACTAAATGAAACTCTAATATCACAATGTGACAAAATCTTTGCCAACTCTCGTTGATATTCACTCAAAGTATTATTGCAGTATTTTCTAAATATATTTAACGCAGCACATAAATTGTGATAAAATTTAATACAATTTTAATAAATTAAAAATCATTGACCTTTTGCTTTGTAAAAAATGTAATTTAGAAGCTTTGATAGTTATTATTGTAGCAATTCGAAGAGGAGACATAGGAACCTCCACCATTTCCTCTCAACTCTTGGGAGCCTTCGAACTCGCACACGCCAGGGTGGTGGTTAAGACAATTAATGTAGGCATTCGAATTGGGGATGGGAACTGCTGAAGGATCTCCAGAACTGGGATAATATGCATAACGAACTTTCCAAGGCATGTAAGAGCCGCACAAGTCGCTGTACTCCTGTCGATTTAAAATCAAAGTGGGGCTCCCATCGGTGATGTAACGCCTCAAGAAATTATTAGAAAAATCTGATCTTAGCGATAGATTAAACTCTTGTTTTATCATATTTAATATAGGAATTTCTTAAACGAAAAAATAAATAATTAAAACTAATAAAACTATTTATTTGAATGACTTATAAAGAGCGTTTTATGTTCAAAGTCGAAATTTTGATAAAATAAACACGACTTCTAATCTTCAACCCGATTTCTCTTGAAATTTTCAAATGGCACCCTTATGGTTTTTTAAGCGTGTCCGAAGCTAAAAAGTATGGAAAATCTGAATATGTATAGCTTTTATATATCTGACCACAAATAACTGTACAATTTTTTAAAGTAAAATTTTGTGTCACAAAATTGAACCTAAAACTTCAACCCTGAATTACTCGAACAATTAACATTGCGCCATATACTTATTTTACATGTATCTTATGTAAAAAAGGTTCAGGATTCCGAATCCGTGTCGTTTGTAATGATTGGATCGAAAATAAGGGCGCTACGATTTTTTTTGTGAATCAAGGGGTACGTATTTTTAATCATTTAGTTTGTATCGAAAATTTTTATTTTAGAGGGGAAGCGCGGGGAAATGACACCGGTTATAGTCACTAGGGGTACGTAGGAACGTCCCCTCGCAATATAAAGCAATTCTATTTTTTTCATTTTTTATCCAAAATACATGGGTTAAAACCCATCGATTTTGAATTTTCAAAACGTTTTCCCAAAGCTCTGGAATAGCACGCCTATGGTTTTTTAGGCCTATCTGAAGCCAAAGAGGCTGCCAAATCCGAATATGTATAGTTTTTAAATATTGGTCCGTAAATAACGGCGCTACAATTTTTTGAAAGTTCAAAATCGTGCCAAAATGAGCTCCTAAAATTGCAATTTTTTATGTTCGAAAAATTTACGTTGCGCCCTATATTTATTTTACATATATCTTATGTAAAAAAGCCTCAGGATTCCGAATCCGTGTCGTTTGTAATGATTGGACCGAAAATAAGGGCGCTACGATTTTTTTTGTGAATCAAGGGGTACGTATTTTTAATCATTCAGTTTGTATCGAAAATTTTTATTTTAGAGAGGAAGCGCGGGGAAATGACACCGGTTATAGTCACAAGGGGTACGTAGGAACGTCCCCTCGCAATATAAAGCAATTCTATTTTTTTCATTTTTTATCCAAAATACATGGGTTAAAACCCATCGATTTTGAATTTTCAAAACGTTTTCCCAAAGCTCTGGAATAGCACGCCTATGGTTTTTTAGGCCTATCTGAAGCCAAAGAGGCTGCCAAATCCGAATATGTATAGTTTTTAAATATTGGTCCGTAAATAACGGCGCTACAATTTTTTGAAAGTTCAAAATCGTGCCAAAATGAGCTGCTAAAATTGCAATTTTTTATGTTCGAAAAATTTACGTTGCGCCCTATATTTATTTTACATGTGTATTATGTAAAAAAGCCTCGGGATTCCGAATCCGTGTCGTGTGTAATGATTGGATCGAAAATAAGGGCGCTACGATTTATTTTGTGAATCAAGGGGTACGTACTTTTAATCATTTAGTTTCTATCGAAAATTTTTATTTTAGAAGGGAAGCGCGGGGAAATGACACCGGTTATAGTCACAAGGGGTACGTAGGAACGTCCCCTCGCAATATAAAGCAATTCTATTTTTTTCATTTTTTATCCAAAATACATGGGTTAAAACCCATCGATTTTGAATTTTCAAAACGTTTTCCCAAAGCTCTGGAATAGCACGCCTACGGTTTCTTAGGCCTATCCGAAGCCAAAGAGGCTGCCAAATCCGAATATGTATAGTTTTTAAATATTGGTCCGTAAATAACGGCGCTACAATTTTTTGAAAGTTCAAAATCGTGCCAAAATGAGCTCCTAAAATTGCAATTTTTTATGTTCGAAAAATTTACGTTGCGCCCTATATTTATTTTACATGTATCTTATGTAAAAAAGCCTCAGGATTCCGAATCCGTGTCGTTTGTAATGATTGGATCGAAAATAAGGGCGCTACGATTTTTTTTGTGAATCAAGGGGTACGTTTTTTATTCATTTAGTTTGTATCGAAAATTTTTATTTTAGAGAGGAAGCGCGGGAAATGACACCGGTTATAGTTAGTAGGGGTACGTAGGAACATCCCCCCGGGAATATAAAGCAATTCTATTTTTTCATTTTTTCCAAAAACATGGGTTAAAACCCATCGATTTTGAATTTTCAAAACGTTTTCCCAAAGCTATGGAATAGCACCCCTATGGTTTCTTAGGCCTATCTGAAGCCAAAGAGGCTGCCAAATCCAAATATGTATAGTTTTTAAATATTGGTCCGTAAATAACGGCGCTACAATTTTTGAAAGTTCAAAATCGTGCCAAAATGAGCTCCTAAAATTGCAATTTTTATGTTCGAAAAAATTTTCGTTGCGCCCTATATTTATTTTACATGTATCTTATGTAAAAAAGCCTCAGAAATCCGAATCCGTGTCGTTTGTAATGATTGGACCGAAAATAAGGGCGCTACGATTTTTTTTGTGAATCAAGGGGTACATTTTTTTATTCATTTAGTTTATATCGAAAATTTTTATTTTAGAGAGGAAGCGCGGAGAAATGACACCGGTTATAGTTAGTAGGGGTACGTAGGAACATCCCCTGGCAATATAAAGCAATTCTATTTTTTTCATTTTTTCTCGAAAAAACATGGGTTAAAACCCATCGATTTTGAATTTTCAAAACGTTTTCCCAAAGCTATGGAATAGCACCCCTATGGTTTCTTAGGCCTATCTGAAGCCAAAGAGGCTGCCAAATCCAAATATGTATAGTTTTTAAATATTGGTCCGTAAATAACGGCGCTACAATTTTTTGAAAGTTCAAAATCGTGCCAAAATGAGCTCCTAAAATTGCAATTTTTTATGTTCGAAAAATTTACGTTGCGCCCTATATTTATTTTACATGTATCTTATGTAAAAAAGCCTCAGGATTCGGAATCCGTGTCGTTTGTAATGATTGGACCGAAAATAAGGGCGCTAGATTTTTTGTGAATCAAGGGGTACGTTTTTTTATTCATTTAGTTTGTATCGAAAATTTTTATTTTAGAGAGGAAGCGCGGGGAAATGACACCGGTTATAGTTAGTAGGGGTACGTAGGAACATCCCCTGGCAATATAAAGCAATTCTATTTTTTTCATTTTTTCTCAAAAAAACATGGGTTAAAACCCATCGATTTTGAATTTTCAAAACGTTTTCCCAAAGCTGTGGAATAGCACCCCTATGGTTTCTTAGGCCTATCTGAAGCCAAAGAGGCTGCCAAATCCAAATATGTATAGTTTTTAAATATTGGTCCGTAAATAACGGCGCTACAATTTTTTGAAAGTTCAAAATCGTGCCAAAATGAGCTCCTAAAATTGCAATTTTTTATGTTCGAAAAATTTACGTTGCGCCCTATATTTATTTTACATGTATCTTATGTAAAAAAGCCTCAGGATTCCGAATCCGTGTCGTTTGTAATGATTGGACCGAAAATAAGGGCGCTACGATTTTTTTTGTGAATCAAGGGGTACGTTTTTTTATTCATTTAGTTTGTATCGAAAATTTTTATTTTAGAGAGGAAGCGCGGGGAAATGACACCGGTTATAGTTAGTAGGGGTACGTAGGAACGTCCCCTCGCAATATAAAGCAATTCTATTTTTTTCATTTTTTATCCAAAATACATGGGTTAAAACCCATCGATTTTGAATTTTCAAAACGTTTTCCCAAAGCTCTGGAATAGCACCCCTATGGTTTCTTATGCCTATCTGAAGCCAAAGAGGCTGCCAAATCCGAATATGTATAGTTTTTAAATATTGGTCCGTAAATAACGGCGCTACAATTTTTTGAAAGTTCAAAATCGGCTCAAAATGAGCTCTAAAATTGCAATTTTTTATGTTCGAAAATTTACGTTGCGCCCTATATTTATTTTACATGTATCTTATGTAAAAAGCCTCAGGATTCCGAATCCGTGTCGTTTGTAATGATTGGATCGAAAATAAGGGCGCTACGATTTTTTTTGTGAATCAAGGGGTACGTATTTTTAATCATTTAGTTTGTATCGAAAATTTTTATTTTAGAGGGAAGCGTGGGGAAATGACACCGGTTATAGTTAGTAGGGGTACGTAGGAACACCCCCTGGCAATATAAAGCAATTCTATTTTTTTCATTTTTTATCCAAAATACATGGGTTAAAACCCATCGATTTTGAATTTTCAAAACGTTTTCCCAAAGCTCTGGAATAGCACGCCTATGGTTTCTTATGCCTATCTGAAGCCAAAGAGGCTGCCAAATCCGAATATGTATAGTTTTTAAATATTGGTCCGTAAATAACGGCGCTACAATTTTTTTAAAGTTCAAAATCGTGCCAAAATGAGCTCCTAAAATTGCAATTTTTTATGTTCGAAAATTTACGTTGCGCCCTATATTTTTTTTACATGTATCTTATGTAAAAGAGCCTCAGGATTCCGAATCCGTGTCGTTTGTAATGATTGGATCGAAAATAAGGGCGCTACGATTTTTTTTGTGAATCAAGGGGTACGTATTTTTAATCATTTAGTTTGTATCGAAAATTTTTATTTTAGAGGGGAAGCGCGGGGAAATGACACCGGTTATAGTTAGTAGGGGTACGTAGGAACATCCCCTCGCAATATAAAGCAATTCTATTTTTTTCATTTTTTATCCAAAATACATGGGTTAAAACCCATCGATTTTGAATTTTCAAAACGTTTTCCCAAAGCTCTGGAATAGCACGCCTATGGTTTCTTATGCCTATCTGAAGCCAAAGAGGCTGCCAAATCCGAATATGTATAGTTTTTAAATATTGGTCCGTAAATAACGGCGCTACAATTTTTTTAAAGTTCAAAATCGTGCCAAAATGACCTAAAATTGCAATTTTTTATGTTCGAAAAATTTACGTTGCGTCCTATATTTTTTTTACATGTATCTTATGTAAAAGAGCCTCAGGATTCCGAATCCGTGTCGTTTGTAATGATTGGATCGAAAATAAGGGCGCTACGATTTTTTTTGTGAATCAAGGGGTACGTATTTTTAATCATTTAGTTTGTATCGAAAATTTTTATTTTAGAGGGAAGCGCGGGGAAATGACACCGGTTATAGTTACTAGGGGTACGTAGGAACGTCCCTCGCAATATAAAGCAATTCTATTTTTTTCATTTTTTATCCAAAATACATGGGTTAAAACCCATCGATTTTGAATTTTCAAAACGTTTTCCCAAAGCTCTGGAATAGCACGCCTATGGTTTCTTATGCCTATCTGAAGCCAAAGAGGCTGCCAAATCCGAATATGTATAGTTTTTAAATATTGGTCCGTAAATAACGGCGCTACAATTTTTTGAAAGTTCAAAATCGTGCCAAAATGAGCTCCTAAAATTGCAATTTTTTATGTTCGAAAATTTACGTTGCGCCCTATATTTATTTTACATGTATCTTATGTAAAAAAGCCTCAGGATTCCGAATCCGTGTCGTTTGTAATGATTGGATCGAAAATAAGGGCGCTACGATTTTTTTTGTGAATCAAGGGGTACGTATTTTTAATCATTTAGTTTGTATCGAAAATTTTTATTTTAGAGGGGAAGCGCGGGGAAATGACACCGGTTATAGTTACGAGGGGTACGTAGGAACGTCCCCTCGCAATATAAAGCAATTCTATTTTTTTCATTTTATATCCAAAATACATGGGTTAAAACCCATCGATTTTGAATTTTCAAAACGTTTTCCCAAAGCTCTGGAATAGCACGCCTATGGTTTCTTATGCCTATCTGAAGCCAAAGAGGCTGCCAAATCCGAATATGTATAGTTTTTAAATATTGGTCCGTAAATAACGGCGCTACAATTTTTTGAAAGTTCAAAATCGTGCCAAAATGAGCTCCTAAAACTGCAATTTTTTATGTTCGAAAATTTACGTTGCGCCCTATATTTATTTTACATGTATCTTATGTAAAAAAGCCTCAGGATTCCGAATCCGTGTCGTTTGTAATGATTGGACCGAAAATAAGGGCGCTACGATTTTTTTTGTAAATCAAGGGGTACGTTTTTTTATTCATTTAGTTTGTATCGAAAATTTTTATTTTAGAGGGGAAGCGCGGGGAAATGACACCGGTTATAGTCACTAGGGGTACGTAGGAACATCCCCTGGCAATATAAAGCAATTCTATTTTTTTCATTTTTTATCCAAAATACATGGGTTAAAACCCATCGATTTTGAATTTTCAAAACGTTTTCCCAAAGCTTTGGAATAGCACGCCTATGGTTTCTTAAGCCTATCTGAAGCCAAAGAGGCTGCCAAATCCGAATATGTATAGTTTTTAAATATTGGTCCGTAAATAACGGCGCTACAATTTTTTGAAAGTTCAAAATCGTGCCAAAATGAGCTCCTGAAATTGCAATTTTTTATGTTCGAAAATTTACGTTGCGCCCTATATTTATTTTACATGTATCTTATGTAAAAAGCCTCAGGATTCCGAATCCGTGTCGTTTGTAATGATTGGACCGAAAATAAGGGCGCTACGATTTTTTTGTGAATCAAGGGGTACGTTTTTTATCATTTAGTTTGTATCGAAAATTTTTATTTTAGAGAGGAAGCGCGGGGGAAAAGACACCGGTTATAGTTACTAGGGTACGTAGGAACATCCCCTGGCAATATAAAGCAATTCTATTTTTTTCATTTTTTCTCGAAAAAACATGGGTTAAAACCCATCGATTTTGAATTTTCAAAACGTTTTCCCAAAGCTATGGAATAGCACCCCTATGGTTTCTTAGGCCTATCTGAAGCCAAAGAGGCTGCCAAATCCAAATATGTATAGTTTTTAAATATTGGTCGGTAAATAACGGCGCTACAATTTTTTGAAAGTTCAAAATCGTGCCAAAACGAGCTGCTAAAATTGCAATTTTTTATGTTCGAAAAATTTACGTTGCGCCCTATATTTATTTTACATATATCTTATGTAAAAAAGCCTCAGAAATCCGAATCCGTGTCGTTTGTAATGATTGGACCGAAAATAAGGGCGCTACGATTTTTTTTGTGAATCAAGGGGTACATTTTTTTATTCATTTAGTTTATATCGAAAATTTTTATTTTAGAGAGGAAGCGCGGAGAAATGACACCGGTTATAGTTACTAGGGGTACGTAGGAACATCCCCTGGCAATATAAAGCAATTCTATTTTTTCATTTTTATCCAAAAACATGGGTTAAAACCCATCGATTTTGAATTTTCAAAACGTTTTCCCAAAGCTTGGAATAGCACGCCTATGGTTTCTTATGCCTATCTGAAGCCAAAGAGGCTGCCAAATCCGAATATGTATAGTTTTTAAATATTGGTCCGTAAATAACGGCGCTACAATTTTTGAAAGTTCAAAATCGTGCCAAAATGAGCTCCTAAAATTGCAATTTTTATGTTCGAAAAAATTTTCGTTGCGCCCTATATTTATTTTACATGTATCTTATGTAAAAAGCCTCAGGATTCCGAATCCGTGTCGTTTGTAATGATTGGACCGAAAATAAGGGCGCTACGATTTTTTTGTGAATCAAGGGGTACGTTTTTTAATCATTTAGTTTGTATCGAAAATTTTATTTTAGAGAGGAAGCGCGGGAAATGACACCGGTTATAGTTACTAGGGTACGTAGGAACATCCCTGGCAATATAAAGCAATTCTATTTTTTCATTTTATCCAAAAACATGGGTTAAAACCCATCGATTTTGAATTTTCAAAACGTTTTCCCAAAGCTCTGGAATAGCACGCCTATGGTTTCTTATGCCTATCTGAAGCCAAAGAGGCTGCCAAATCCGAATATGTATAGTTTTTAAATATTGGTCCGTAAATAACGGCGCTACAATTTTTGAAAGTTCAAAATCGTGCCAAAATGAGCTCCTAAAATTGCAATTTTTATGTTCGAAAATTTACGTTGCGCCCTATATTTATTTTACATGTATCTTATGTAAAAAGCCTCAGGATTCCGAATCCGTGTCGTTTGTAATGATTGGACCGAAAATAAGGGCGCTACGATTTTTTTGTGAATCAAGGGGTACGTTTTTTATTCATTTCAGTTTGTATCGAAAATTTTTATTTTAGAGGGAAGCGCGGGAAATGACACCGGTTATAGTTACTAGGGGTACGTAGGAACATCCCCTGGCAATATAAAGCAATTCTATTTTTTTCATTTTTTATCCAAAATACATGGGTTAAAACCCATCGATTTTGAATTTTCAAAACGTTTTCCCAAAGCTCTGGAATAGCACGCCTATGGTTTCTTATGCCTATCTGAAGCCAAAGAGGCTGCCAAATCCGAATATGTATAGTTTTTAAATATTGGTCCGTAAATAACGGCGCTACAATTTTTTGAAAGTTCAAAATCGTGCCAAAATGAGCTCCTAAAATTGCAATTTTTATGTTCGAAAATTTACGTTGCGCCCTATATTTATTTTACATGTATCTTATGTAAAAAGCCTCAGGATTCCGAATCCGTGTCGTTTGTAATGATTGGACCGAAAATAAGGGCGCTACGATTTTTTTGTGAATCAAGGGGTACGTTTTTTAATCATTTAGTTTGTATCGAAAATTTTTATTTTAGAGGGAAGCGCGGGAAATGACACCGGTTATAGTTACTAGGGGTACGTAGGAACATCCCCTGGCAATATAAAGCAATTCTATTTTTTCATTTTATCCAAAAACATGGGTTAAAACCCATCGATTTTGAATTTTCAAAACGTTTTCCCAAAGCTCTGGAATAGCACGCCTATGGTTTCTTATGCCTATCTGAAGCCAAAGAGGCTGCCAAATCCGAATATGTATAGTTTTTAAATATTGGTCCGTAAATAACGGCGCTACAATTTTTGAAAGTTCAAAATCGTGCCAAAATGAGCTCCTAAAATTGCAATTTTTATGTTCGAAAATTTACGTTGCGCCCTATATTTATTTTACATGTATCTTATGTAAAAAGCCTCAGGATTCCGAATCCGTGTCGTTTGTAATGATTGGACGAAAATAAGGGCGCTACGATTTTTTTGTGAATCAAGGGGTACGTTTTTTAATCATTTAGTTTGTATCGAAAATTTTTATTTTAGAGAGGAAGCGCGGGAAATGACACCGGTTATAGTTACTAGGGGTACGTAGGAACATCCCCTGGCAATATAAAGCAATTCTATTTTTTCATTTTTATCCAAAAACATGGGTTAAAACCCATCGATTTTGAATTTTCAAAACGTTTTCCCAAAGCTCTGGAATAGCACGCCTATGGTTTCTTATGCCTATCTGAAGCCAAAGAGGCTGCCAAATCCGAATATGTATAGTTTTTAAATATTGGTCCGTAAATAACGGCGCTACAATTTTTTTAAAGTTCAAAATCGTGCCAAAATGACCTCCTAAAATTGCAATTTTTTATGTTCGAAAAATTTACGTTGCGCCCTATATTTATTTTACATGTATCTTATGTAAAAGAGCCTCAGGATTCCGAATCCGTGTCGTTTGTAATGATTGGATCGAAAATAAGGGCGCTACGATTTTTTTTGTGAATCAAGGGGTACGTATTTTTAATCATTTAGTTTGTATCGAAAATTTTTATTTTAGAGGGGAAGCGCGGGGAAATGACACCGGTTATAGTCACTAGAGGTACGTAGGAACGTCCCCTCGCAATATAAAGCAATTCTATTTTTTCATTTTTATCCAAAATACATGGGTTAAAACCCATCGATTTTGAATTTTCAAAACGTTTTCCCAAAGCTCTGGAATAGCACGCCTATGGTTTCTTAGGGCCCATCTGAAGCCAAAGAGGCTGCCAAATCCGAATATGTATAGTTTTTAAATATTGGTCCGTAAATAACGGCGCTACAATTTTTTTAAAGTTCAAAATCGTGCCAAAATGACCTCCTAAAATTGCAATTTTTTATGTTCGAAAAATTTACGTTGCGCCCTATATTTTTTTTACATGTATCTTATGTAAAAGAGCCTCAGGATTCCGAATCCGTGTCGTTTGTAATGATTGGATCGAAAATAAGGGCGCTACGATTTTTTTTGTGAATCAAGGGGTACGTATTTTTAATCATTTAGTTTGTATCGAAAATTTTTATTTTAGAGGGGAAGCGCGGGGAAATGACACCGGTTATAGTCACTAGAGGTACGTAGGAACGTCCCCTCGCAATATAAAGCAATTCTATTTTTTTCATTTTTTATCCAAAATACATGGGTTAAAACCCATCGATTTTGAATTTTCAAAACGTTTTCCCAAAGCTCTGGAATAGCACGCCTATGGTTTCTTATGCCTATCTGAAGCCAAAACGGCTGCCAAATCCGAATATGTATAGTTTTTAAATATTGGTCCGTAAATAACGGCGCTACAATTTTTTGAAAGTTCAAAATCGTGCCAAAATGAGCTCCTAAAATTGCAATTTTTTATGTTCGAAAAATTTACGTTGCGCCCTATATTTATTTTACATGTATCTTATGTAAAAAAGCCTCAGGATTCCGAATCCGTGTCGTTTGTAATGATTGGATCGAAAATAAGGGCGCTACGATTTTTTTTGTGAATCAAGGGGTACGTATTTTTAATCATTTAGTTTGTATCGAAAATTTTTATTTTAGAGGGAAGCGCGGGAAATGACACCGGT
This sequence comes from Sinopyrophorus schimmeli, assembly GCA_036325965.1. Taxonomy (NCBI): domain Eukaryota; kingdom Metazoa; phylum Arthropoda; class Insecta; order Coleoptera; family Elateridae; genus Sinopyrophorus; species Sinopyrophorus schimmeli. Next base: position 2,476,031 of record JARFIZ010000068.1, read on the forward strand.
TATAGTCACTAGGGGTACGTAGGAACGTCCCTCGCAATATAAAGCAATTCTATTTTTTTCATTTTTTATCCAAAATACATGGGTTAAAACCCATCGATTTTGAATTTTCAAAACGTTTTCCCAAAGCTCTGGAATAGCACGCCTATGGTTTCTTATGCCTATCTGAAGCCAAAGAGGCTGCCAAATCCGAATATGTATAGTTTTTAAATATTGGTCCGTAAATAACGGCGCTACAATTTTTTGAAAGTTCAAAATCGTGCCAAAATGAGCTCCTAAAATTGCAATTTTTTATGTTCGAAAAATTTACGTTGCGCCCTATATTTATTTTACATGTATCTTATGTAAAAAAGCCTCAGGATTCCGAATCCGTGTCGTTTGTAATGATTGGATCGAAAATAAGGGCGCTACGATTTTTTTTGTGAATCAAGGGGTACGTTTTTTAATCATTTAGTTTGTATCGAAAATTTTTATTTTAGAGGGAAGCGCGGGAAATGACACCGGTTATAGTCACTAGGGTACGTAGGAACGTCCCTCGCAATATAAAGCAATTCTATTTTTTTCATTTTTTATCCAAAATACATGGGTTAAAACCCATCGATTTTGAATTTTCAAAACGTTTTCCCAAAGCTCTGGAATAGCACGCCTATGGTTTCTTATGCCTATCTGAAGCCAAAGAGGCTGCCAAATCCGAATATGTATAGTTTTTAAATATTGGTCCGTAAATAACGGCGCTACAATTTTTTGAAAGTTCAAAATCGTGCCAAAATGAGCTCCTAAAATTGCAATTTTTATGTTCGAAAATTTACGTTGCGCCCTATATTTATTTTACATGTATCTTATGTAAAAAGCCTCAGGATTCCGAATCCGTGTCGTTTGTAATGATTGGACCGAAAATAAGGGCGCTACGATTTTTTTGTGAATCAAGGGGTACGTTTTTTAATCATTCAGTTTGTATCGAAAATTTTTATTTTAGAGAGGAAGCGCGGGAAATGACACCGGTTATAGTACAAGGGGTACGTAGGAACATCCCCTCGCAATATAAAGCAATTCTATTTTTTTCATTTTTTATCCAAAATACATGGGTTAAAACCCATCGATTTTGAATTTTCAAAACGTTTTCCCAAAGCTCTGGAATAGCACGCCTATGGTTTCTTATGCCTATCTGAAGCCAAAGAGGCTGCCAAATCCGAATATGTATAGTTTTTAAATATTGGTCCGTAAATAACGGCGCTACAATTTTTTGAAAGTTCAAAATCGTGCCAAAATGAGCTCCTAAAATTGCAATTTTTATGTTCGAAAATTTACGTTGCGCCCTATATTTATTTTACATGTATCTTATGTAAAAAGCCTCAGGATTCCGAATCCGTGTCGTTTGTAATGATTGGACCGAAAATAAGGGCGCTACGATTTTTTGTGAATCAAGGGGTACGTTTTTTAATCATTCAGTTTGTATCGAAAATTTTATTTTAGAGAGGAAGCGCGGGGAAATGACACCGGTTATAGTTACTAGGGGTACGTAGGAACATCCCTGGCAATATAAAGCAATTCTATTTTTTCATTTTTATCCAAAATACATGGGTTAAAACCCATCGATTTTGAATTTTCAAAACGTTTTCCCAAAGCTCTGGAATAGCACGCCTATGGTTTCTTATGCCTATCTGAAGCCAAAGAGGCTGCCAAATCCGAATATGTATAGTTTTTAAATATTGGTCCGTAAATAACGGCGCTACAATTTTTTGAAAGTTCAAAATCGTGCCAAAATGAGCTCCTAAAATTGCAATTTTTATGTTCGAAAATTTACGTTGCGCCCTATATTTATTTTACATGTATCTTATGTAAAAAGCCTCAGGATTCCGAATCCGTGTCGTTTGTAATGATTGGACCGAAAATAAGGGCGCTACGATTTTTTTGTGAATCAAGGGGTACGTTTTTTAATCATTCAGTTTGTATCGAAAATTTTATTTTAGAGAGGAAGCGCGGGGAAATGACACCGGTTATAGTTAGTAGGGGTACGTAGGAACACCCCCTGGCAATATAAAGCAATTCTATTTTTTTCATTTTTTATCCAAAATACATGGGTTAAAACCCATCGATTTTGAATTTTCAAAACGTTTTCCCAAAGCTCTGGAATAGCACGCCTATGGTTTCTTATGCCTATCTGAAGCCAAAGAGGCTGCCAAATCCGAATATGTATAGTTTTTAAATATTGGTCCGTAAATAACGGCGCTACAATTTTTTGAAAGTTCAAAATCGTGCCAAAATGAGCTCCTAAAATTGCAATTTTTTATGTTCGAAAATTTACGTTGCGCCCTATATTTATTTTACATATATCTTATGTAAAAAAGCCTCAGGATTCCGAATCCGTGTCGTTTGTAATGATTGGACCGAAAATAAGGGCGCTACGATTTTTTTTGTGAATCAAGGGGGACGTATTTTTAATCATTCAGTTTGTATCGAAAATTTTTATTTTAGAGAGGAAGCGCGGGGAAATGACACCGGTTATAGTCACAAGGGGTACGTAGGAACGTCCCCTCGCAATATAAAGCAATTCTATTTTTTTCATTTTTTATCCAAAATACATGGGTTAAAACCCATCGATTTTGAATTTTCAAAACGTTTTCCCAAAGCTCTGGAATAGCACGCCTATGGTTTCTTATGCCTATCTGAAGCCAAAGAGGCTGCCAAATCCGAATATGTATAGTTTTTAAATATTGGTCCGTAAATAACGGCGCTACAATTTTTTGAAAGTTCAAAATCGTGCCAAAATGAGCTCCTAAAATTGCAATTTTTTATGTTCGAAAAAATTTTCGTTGCGCCCTATATTTATTTTACATATATCTTATGTAAAAAAGCCTCAGGATTCCGAATCCGTGTCGTTTGTAATGATTGGACCGAAAATAAGGGCGCTACGATTTTTTTTGTGAATCAAGGGGTACGTATTTTTAATCATTCAGTTTGTATCGAAAATTTTTATTTTAGAGAGGAAGCGCGGGGAAATGACACCGGTTATAGTCACAAGGGGTACGTAGGAACGTCCCCTCGCAATATAAAGCAATTCTATTTTTTTCATTTTTTATCCAAAATACATGGGTTAAAACCCATCGATTTTGAATTTTCAAAACGTTTTCCCAAAGCTCTGGAATAGCACGCCTATGGTTTCTTATGCCTATCTGAAGCCAAAGAGGCTGCCAAATCCGAATATGTATAGTTTTTAAATATTGGTCCGTAAATAACGGCGCTACAATTTTTTGAAAGTTCAAAATCGTGCCAAAATGAGCTCCTAAAATTGCAATTTTTTATGTTCGAAAAATTTACGTTGCGCCCTATATTTATTTTACATGTATCTTATGTAAAAAAGCCTCAGGATTCCGAATCCGTGTCGTTTGTAATGATTGGACCGAAAATAAGGGCGCTACGATTTTTTTTGTGAATCAAGGGGTACGTATTTTTAATCATTCAGTTTGTATCGAAAATTTTTATTTTAGAGAGGAAGCGCGGGGAAATGACACCGGTTATAGTCACAAGGGGTACGTAGGAACGTCCCCTCGCAATATAAAGCAATTCTATTTTTTTCATTTTTTATCCAAAATACATGGGTTAAAACCCATCGATTTTGAATTTTCAAAACGTTTTCCCAAAGCTCTGGAATAGCACGCCTATGGTTTCTTATGCCTATCTGAAGCCAAAGAGGCTGCCAAATCCGAATATGTATAGTTTTAAATATTGGTCCGTAAATAACGGCGCTACAATTTTTTGAAAGTTCAAAATCGTGCCAAAATGAGCTCCTAAAATTGCAATTTTTTATGTTCGAAAAATTTACGTTGCGCCCTATATTTATTTTACATATATCTTATGTAAAAAGCCTCAGGATTCGAATCCGTGTCGTTTGTAATGATTGGATCGAAAATAAGGGCGCTACGATTTTTTGTGAATCAAGGGGTACGTATTTTTAATCATTTAGTTTGTATCGAAAATTTTTATTTTAGAGAGGAAGCGCGGGAAATGACACCGGTTATAGTCACAAGGGGTACGTAGGAACGTCCCTCGCAATATAAAGCAATTCTATTTTTTTCATTTTTTATCCAAAATACATGGGTTAAAACCCATCGATTTTGAATTTTCAAAACGTTTTCCCAAAGCTCTGGAATAGCACGCCTATGGTTTCTTATGCCTATCTGAAGCCAAAGAGGCTGCCAAATCCGAATATGTATAGTTTTTAAATATTGGTCCGTAAATAACGGCGCTACAATTTTTTGAAAGTTCAAAATCGTGCCAAAATGAGCTCCTAAAATTGCAATTTTTTATGTTCGAAAAATTTACGTTGCGCCCTATATTTATTTTACATATATCTTATGTAAAAAAGCCTCAGGATTCGAATCCGTGTCGTTTGTAATGATTGGATCGAAAATAAGGGCGCTACGATTTTTTGTGAATCAAGGGGTACGTATTTTTAATCATTCAGTTTGTATCGAAAATTTTTATTTTAGAGAGGAAGCGCGGGAAATGACACCGGTTATAGTCACAAGGGTACGTAGGAACGTCCCTCGCAATATAAAGCAATTCTATTTTTTCATTTTTTATCCAAAATACATGGGTTAAAACCCATCGATTTTGAATTTTCAAAACGTTTTCCCAAAGCTCTGGAATAGCACGCCTATGGTTTCTTATGCCTATCTGAAGCCAAAGAGGCTGCCAAATCCGAATATGTATAGTTTTAAATATTGGTCCGTAAATAACGGCGCTACAATTTTTTGAAAGTTCAAAATCGTGCCAAAATGAGCTCCTAAAATTGCAATTTTTTATGTTCGAAAAATTTACGTTGCGCCCTATATTTATTTTACATATATCTTATGTAAAAAGCCTCAGGATTCGAATCCGTGTCGTTTGTAATGATTGGATCGAAAATAAGGGCGCTACGATTTTTTGTGAATCAAGGGTACGTATTTTTAATCATTTAGTTTGTATCGAAAATTTTTATTTTAGAGGGAAGCGCGGGAAATGACACCGGTTATAGTCACAAGGGGTACGTAGGAACGTCCCTCGCAATATAAAGCAATTCTATTTTTTCATTTTTATCCAAAATACATGGGTTAAAACCCATCGATTTTGAATTTTCAAAACGTTTTCCCAAAGCTCTGGAATAGCACGCCTATGGTTTCTTATGCCTATCTGAAGCCAAAGAGGCTGCCAAATCCGAATATGTATAGTTTTTAAATATTGGTCCGTAAATAACGGCGCTACAATTTTTTGAAAGTTCAAAATCGTGCCAAAATGAGCTCCTAAAATTGCAATTTTTATGTTCGAAAATTTACGTTGCGCCCTATATTTATTTTACATGTATCTTATGTAAAAAGCCTCAGGATTCCGAATCCGTGTCGTTTGTAATGATTGGACCGAAAATAAGGGCGCTACGATTTTTTTGTGAATCAAGGGGTACGTTTTTTAATCATTTAGTTTGTATCGAAAATTTTATTTTAGAGGGAAGCGCGGGAAATGACACCGGTTATAGTTACTAGGGGTACGTAGGAACATCCCCTGGCAATATAAAGCAATTCTATTTTTTTCATTTTTTATCCAAAATACATGGGTTAAAACCCATCGATTTTGAATTTTCAAAACGTTTTCCCAAAGCTCTGGAATAGCACGCCTATGGTTTCTTATGCCTATCTGAAGCCAAAGAGGCTGCCAAATCCGAATATGTATAGTTTTTAAATATTGGTCCGTAAATAACGGCGCTACAATTTTTTGAAAGTTCAAAATCGTGCCAAAATGAGCTCCTAAAATTGCAATTTTTATGTTCGAAAATTTACGTTGCGCCCTATATTTATTTTACATGTATCTTATGTAAAAAAGCCTCAGGATTCCGAATCCGTGTCGTTTGTAATGATTGGACCGAAAATAAGGGCGCTACGATTTTTTTTGTGAATCAAGGGGTACGTATTTTTAATCATTCAGTTTGTATCGAAAATTTTTTTTTTAGAGAGGAAGCGCGGGAAATGACACCGGTTATAGTTACTAGGGGTACGTAGGAACATCCCCTGGCAATATAAAGCAATTCTATTTTTTTCATTTTTTATCCAAAATACATGGGTTAAAACCCATCGATTTTGAATTTTCAAAACGTTTTCCCAAAGCTCTGGAATAGCACGCCTATGGTTTCTTATGCCTATCTGAAGCCAAAGAGGCTGCCAAATCCGAATATGTATAGTTTTTAAATATTGGTCCGTAAATAACGGCGCTACAATTTTTTGAAAGTTCAAAATCGTGCCAAAATGAGCTCCTAAAATTGCAATTTTTATGTTCGAAAATTTACGTTGCGCCCTATATTTATTTTACATGTATCTTATGTAAAAAGCCTCAGGATTCCGAATCCGTGTCGTTTGTAATGATTGGACCGAAAATAAGGGCGCTACGATTTTTTGTGAATCAAGGGTACGTTTTTTAATCATTCAGTTTGTATCGAAAATTTTTATTTTAGAGAGGAAGCGCGGGAAATGACACCGGTTATAGTTACTAGGGGTACGTAGGAACACCCCCTGGCAATATAAAGCAATTCTATTTTTTTCATTTTTTATCCAAAATACATGGGTTAAAACCCATCGATTTTGAATTTTCAAAACGTTTTCCCAAAGCTCTGGAATAGCACGCCTATGGTTTCTTATGCCTATCTGAAGCCAAAGAGGCTGCCAAATCCGAATATGTATAGTTTTTAAATATTGGTCCGTAAATAACGGCGCTACAATTTTTTGAAAGTTCAAAATCGTGCCAAAATGAGCTCCTAAAATTGCAATTTTTATGTTCGAAAATTTACGTTGCGCCCTATATTTATTTTACATGTATCTTATGTAAAAAGCCTCAGGATTCCGAATCCGTGTCGTTTGTAATGATTGGACCGAAAATAAGGGCGCTACGATTTTTTTGTGAATCAAGGGGTACGTTTTTTAATCATTCAGTTTGTATCGAAAATTTTTATTTTAGAGAGGAAGCGCGGGAAATGACACCGGTTATAGTTAGTAGGGGTACGTAGGAACACCCCCTGGCAATATAAAGCAATTCTATTTTTTTCATTTTTTATCCAAAATACATGGGTTAAAACCCATCGATTTTGAATTTTCAAAACGTTTTCCCAAAGCTCTGGAATAGCACGCCTATGGTTTCTTATGCCTATCTGAAGCCAAAGAGGCTGCCAAATCCGAATATGTATAGTTTTTAAATATTGGTCCGTAAATAACGGCGCTACAATTTTTTTAAAGTTCAAAATCGTGCCAAAATGACCTCCTAAAATTGCAATTTTTTATGTTCGAAAAATTTACGTTGCGCCCTATATTTTTTTTACATGTATCTTATGTAAAAGAGCCTCAGGATTCCGAATCCGTGTCGTTTGTAATGATTGGATCGAAAATAAGGGCGCTACGATTTTTTGTGAATCAAGGGTACGTATTTTAATCAGTTTTTGAAAAATTTTTTTTTAAGAGGAACGAAATGCACCGGGTTTTGTTACGAGGAACCCCCCTATAAAGAAATTTATTTTTTTTTTAAAAAATGGGTTTAAAACCCCTCGATTTTGAAATTTTAAAAATTTTTCCCCAAATTAAAAGCACCCCTTTTTTTTTCCCACCAAAGGGAAACCAATGATTTTAAATTTTAAAAGGGAAAGGCCAATTTTTAACCAAAAGGCCAAAATTTTTATTTTAAATATTTCCAAATACGCCTTAAATTTTTAAAGTTAAAATGTTCCAAAGGCCCTTAATTTAATTTTATTTCGAAAATTCCTTCCCTATATTTTTACGTATCTTTTAAAAAGGATCCGAAAATGGTGTTGTTTGAAAAGGGCGAAATGCAGATTTTTTTTTAAGGGTACGAAATTCTTTTTAAGAATTTATTTAGATTTACGGAAAGAAACCCTTTAATTTTAAAATTATTAAAATTTAAAAAAGTTAATTTTATTTTACCAAAAGGGTAACCCAATTGGTTTCAAATGGTTTCCAAGCTTAAACCAAATTGGTTTTAATTGGCCAAAAGGTAAATTTGTTTTAAAATTGGCAAAATTTAAAACCCCTTTTTAGTTCAAAAATGCCTATTCAATATTTTTGCCAATTTATTCTTTTTTTTAAATTTAGTAACCTCGTTTTTGTAATCGGGTTTATTTTGAAAAGGGGCGTAATTTTATTTTAGGGGAACAGGGTTTTTAAATGGGTTATTTTTTTTTAGGGTACGGGAAAACCCGTTATTCAACTTTTCAATTAAAAAGCAACTATTTTTTTTTTTTCAAAAAATGGTTAAAACCAATAATTTTAAATTTTAAAGTTAAAGCCGGAATGAAGAGGTCTCAATATTAGTCCTAAAAGGCCAATTTTATTTTAAATTAAATGTGCCAAATATCCAAAATTGCAATTAAAATGTTCCAATTTTTCATTTTAATTTTGGAAAAATAGGGCCTCGTTATTTGTTGTAAGGGTATTTTGAAAAAGTGGTTAATTTTTTTGAAAAGGGATAAAAGGTAAAATTTTAGTACAGGGATCCTGAATAAAAATTTTTTTTTTTTACAAAATCCGGGTAAAACCCATCGTTTTTTTAAATTTTCCAAACTTAATAAGTATTTTCTTATCTATCAAGCCAAAACCGCCAAATAATTTTTATTTTAAAAGGCCAAAAAGGTAATTTTAAAAGGCCAAAAAGCCCAAATTAATTTTATTTGAAAATTTAGTTCGCCCTAATTATTTAATGTTCTTATTAAAATCGTTCGCTGCAATGATATAAATTGCAATTTTTGGAAAAGTGTTTTTTCAATGTTTTTGTAATTTATGAAAACCGGGAATAACCGTTTTTTGTAGGAAGAAGGCGAAATAAGGCTTTATTTTTTTGGAAAATAAAACGTTTTTAAAAAGCATTGAAACTATTTTGAAGAACAGGGGAAACAATTGTTTTTTTTCAGGTATTAAACTTTAAAACCCATGTTTTTTTCATTTAATTCCAAAAAGGCGCCAAATAAATGATTTTGAATTTTAATCCGTTCCAAGCGAAATGAAAAGTTAATTTTTAAAATGTTAATAGGTAATTTTTATTAAATGTCCTAATAAGGTATTTTGTAATAAAACTCTGGTCCAATTCTTTTTTAAAATGTACAAATTAATTCCGTTCCATTTGAAAGGTAATGTTTTTGTATCAAAAAGGCCAACGATTTTTTTTGAAAAGGGGCGAATAACGGTTAATTTTTGAAAAGGGTAAATTAAGGATTAAGAATTCAATTTTTATTTTAGGGAAAAATTTCCTGGAAAACCTGATTAATTTTTAAAGTTTTCCATTTTTAAAAGGTAATTATTTTTTTATTTTAAAAGGGTCCAAATCGGAAGAACCACGTATGTTTTTAAATTTTCCAAAAAGGGAAACCGATTTTGATTTTAAAAAAACCCTAATAAGTTTTTTTAAATTTCTCCAAAAGGCTCAATAATTTATTAAAATTGTCCAAATTCTTTTATTTGAAATTTAAAAGCGCTAATTTTTTCCAATTATTTATGTAAAAATTTAAAGGGTAATTTATTATTAAGGGTAGTTTTTGGAAGGGGCGTTTTAAATGAAATTTTTACATTTTTTTAAAAGGGGTTACATATTTTATTTATTTTAAAACCGGAAATTAACCCTTTTTGTTTAAAAAACCCAATCGGAAAACATTTTTTTTATTTTCTAAACCAAAATTAAAACCCAAATTTATTTTAAAATTTTAAAAGGTCAAATAATTTGGTTAAATTTTGCCATTACCAAAACTTTTAATTTTTTAAAATACTCCTAAATAGGGTATTTTTGTGAAAACGGCCAAGGTTTTTTAATTTTTTAAAATTTGGTTCAATTTTTTTAAAGGGACGTAGTATAGACAATTGGAATCCGGGGTAAGTTATTTATGGGTACAAATTTTGTTAAAAGGGCTTTTAATTTTTTAAATTTATAAACATGGGCAAAGCAGTTTTTTCATATTTAAATTGAAAAAGGCTTTAATTTTTAAATTTTCCAAAACTGAAAACCCTATTTATTTTAAATTTTCCAAAAACGGGCCACCAATTTTATTTTAAATTGTCCCCAATTGTATAGTTTTTAAAATTGTCCGAAATAACGGCGCCAATTTTTAAAGTTCAAAAAGTGCCAAAATATTAAAAGCTTTTTTTTTTGTTTAGTTTCCCCTTTTTATTTTAAGTTTTTTAAAAATAGGTTAATTTGAAAAGGGAAATTTTAATTTTTCATTTTTACATGGCAAAAGCCAATTTTTTTAATTTTCCAAAATCTGGAAAAAGTTATTTTTAACTTTTCCAAAACTGAAACCCTATTTTTTTTAATTTCCAAAACGATCCCTTTTGATTTTTTATTTGGTCCAAAAAGGCCCAAATCTTTATTAATTTAAATGGCCTAAATTTTTACATTTTAAATTAAAATCGGCCAATTTTTTAAATTTTTGAATAATTTATTTTGAAAAGGGTTTTAATTCCAATTTAAGGGTAATTTTTTTAAACTTATTTAACTTATGTTTTTTTGTAGAGACCGGGAAATAGCACCTTTTTTTTAGGAAACAATGTTAAATTTTGAATTAAATTTATTTTAAAATGGAAAACCATGGTTATTTCGAAATTTCCGAAAACAAACATTTTTTTTTTCAAAACCGGGCCACAATTTTATTTTCAAAACTTAAAGCCTAATTTTAATTATTGTCCAAAAGGCGCTAAATTAATTTAAGTTAAAATGGCCAAATATTTTTAATTTTTAAAAATAGGTCCCCTATTTTTTTTAATGTTCAAATAGTCTTTTTTTTCGATTTTTATTAAAAATATCGGTTTTTTAGATGGAACGGAATAAGGATTTTTTTTATATTTACGTTTTATAAAATTTATTTTAAAATTTTACCCAAAAAGGGAAAGCACGGATGTTTTACTATTAAACCTTTAATAACCAAATCGGTTTTTATCCTTTTTAAAAAAGGGTTAAACCGAATTTGAAGTTAAATTCCAAACGGAGCTCCAAATTTTTTAGTTAAAATAGGCCCCAAATTCAATTTTTTTTAAAAATTTCCAATTTTCTTTTAAGTTCAAAATAAGCCTAAAATTAATTTTTAGTTCGAAAATTTACGGCCCTTTTATTTTATGAAATTTGAAATTTTTTATAAAATTTTTAGGACCGGAAAGGGTTTGTATAGGGATAAGTACATTTTTAAACAATTTATTTTAAATTTTCCAAATTTGACACGTTTTTTTTAAAACCCGGAAGTCCGGAAAACCCTTTTTTATTTTTAAATAGGGTCTAAACCTTTAAATTTTAAAATTTTAAATCTAAAAACCAAATTAAATTCATTGAAAATTTGCCAAATAATTTTATTTTAAAATTCGGACCCTTTTTTAAGTTACCAAAAAGGCTCCTCAATTGTTTTTTTAATTTGGGTTAATCATTTATTTTATAAATTATTAAAAGGGGAAAAATTTTTTATTTGGAGAAAAGGGTAATTTAATTTTAATTTTACATTAACTTTGTAAAACCAATTTTTTTCATTTAAATTGGGAAAACCCTATGGTTCTATCAAAACCCAAGAATAACAATTTTTTTTTTAAAAGGGTAAATAATTTAATTTTAAAATTTTATCTAAAAGGCGCTAAATTTTGAATTATCGAAAATGCCCTAAAATTTTTATTTTAAAACCTTCCCAAATTTTTAATTATTGCAAAATAAGGTTAAACCTTTTTAATTTCAAAAAGTTTTTCCGTTGAATTTATTTTGACAGAAGTAAAGTTTCTTTGTTTGGAAATGAAATAATGGAAAATGAACATTTGTTTAAATACGGGTAATTTTGATTAAAATTTCATTTTAAGCCAAATGAACCTATGTTTAATTTACTCCCAAATATCCTTGTATTTTTAAAAAGGGTAAAAATTTGTAAAATTTTGAAATTAAAGCGTTTTGTTCAAAAAAGGAAACGAATTTATGTTAAATTATTGGCCCCAAGGCTCATTTTTAATCATGTAAAAGGTTAATCAATGTTGTTAAAATTTTTTTAAAAGGTAGTTTTTTATTATAGTTCAATTTATTTAAGAAATTTTGAAAAAAGGGAATAATTATGGTACAGGTACTGGTTAAACTAATTTTATTTAATTTTTTAAAATTTAATACACCGGTTATTTTGAAGTTAAAAGTCCTCAATTGGTATGTTTTTATTTTGAAACGGGCAAAACCCAAATCATATTAAAATTTTAAAATTTATTTTACATTATCTATGTAAAAATCAGATTAATCTGTCGTTTTAAAGATTGGATCGAAAATAAGGCGCTACGAAATTTTTTTTTTAAATTAAAAAAAAAAATTTTGTTAAAATTTTATTGGGGGGGTTTTTACATTTTTTATTAAGGGCTAATCCCCTTTTGGAATTTTTTTTAAAAACCAATTTTGGGTTAAAACGGGGTATTTTAAAATTTTTAATAAAATTTATTTTTTATTTTAAAAAAAGGGTTTAAATGTTTTAAAAAAATTCAAAATTTTTATTTTTAAAAAAGGGGAAAAAATTTTAATTTTTTTTTTCCCAAAAAGGGCCCCAATTTTTTTTCATTAAAAAAGCTCCAAAATTGAATTTTTGTTTTAAAATTGCCGAAATAATACATTTTTTTAAAATCATTTAATCCCTTTTTGAATATTTTTAAAAAAGGGCGCAAATTTTTTTTTTTAGTAAAACCCTAATTTTTTTTTTTATTTTAAAAAAAGGGGGAAAAAGTTTTTTTAAAATTTTTAAAACCCCAAAAATTTTTTTTAAAAAAAAGGTTTAAAGATTTTTTTAAAATTTTTTTTTTTTCCAAATTTAAGAAAACCCAAAGAAATTTAAAAATTTTTTAAAGTCGAAAACGCCAAATTTTTTTAAATTTAAAAAGCCAAAAGGTCCAAAATTGGTTTTTAAATGTTGAAAAAGGGCCATTTTTTTTAATCAAAAAAAATTCAATTTTTTTAAAATTTTTTGGGGGAAAAAACAGTTTTTTTAACAGGGTTTTTTTTAAAAATTTTTTAAAATTTTAAAAAAAAACCCAAATTTTTTTAAAGTTTTCAAATTTAATAAAAGGGGAAATCCCTTTTAAAAAAAATGGGAAAAATGTTTTAAAATTTTCAAATTTTTAATTTTAAAAAATTTTTTAAAACCCTTTGGATCCAAAATTTCCCAAATTTTTGGAAAATAGGGCCCCATTTTAACAAAATTTAAAAAGGTAATTAATTTTTTTAAAATAGGGCCCAAAATTTTTTTAAATTTTTGAAAAAGTTTAATTTTTTTTTTAAATTTTTATTTTAAAAAATAATTTTAATTCAAGGGGTCGTTTTAAATTTTAAAAAAAATTTTTTTTTTTAAAAAAATTTTAACTTTTTTGTTTTAAAATTTTTTAAAACCGGAAAAAACCCTTTTTTTTTTTTAAAAAACCCCAAAAAAGAAATTTTTTTTAAAATTTTCCAAAAACCGGGCCCATTTTTAAATTCAAAAGTCCAAAGTTTAAAAATTTTTTTGAAATTTGGCCAAAATTTTTAAATTCAAATGTAAAAATTTAAAATTTTTTTTCGGGTTTAAATTTTAAAATTTAAACCCAATTTTTTAAAAAAGGGTTCGAAATTTTTGTATATTTTATTTAAAAAGGGGAAAAATTTTTAATCCAAGGGGTGTTTAAATTTTGTTTAAAGTTTTTTTTTAAAAAAGGGGGGAAAACAATTTTTTATTTAAAAATTTTTTCCCCGGAAAAATTTTTTTTAAACAAAATTCCCCCAAATGATTTTTTTTAAAATTTTTCCAAATTTAAAACCCCATTTTTTAAATTAAAATTCCCAAAAAGGGCTTAAAACCCAATTTTTTTTAAAATTTTGGCCAAAATTTTCCCCTTTTTATTAAAATGGTCCAAAATTTTTAATTTTTGCAAAATTTGGGCCATATTTTTTAATTTTTTTTTAAAAATTTAGTTCCCAATTTTTTTAAGAAGGGGAAAAAGGGTTTAATTTGGGTTAAGGATTAATTTTGGGCAATTTTTTTTTAAAAAGGGAAAACCCTTTGTTTTAATTTTTTTAAACCGGAATAAACCCTTTTTTATTAAAAACCCGGGTTAAAAAATTTAATTTTAAATTTTTTAAAAACCGGAAAAACCCCAAATTTTAAAAGCCCAAAACTCCAAAGATTTAAATTTTTTTTGTTCGAAAAAAGGGCCCCCAATTTTTAAATTTTTAAAATTTTAAAAAAGGCCCAAAATTAATTTTTTTTTAAAAGGGGTTTTTATTTTTTGTTTAAATTTAAAGGGCCCTTTTTTTCTTTTTTGTAAAAATTTAAAAGGGGGTTTTTTTGAAAAAGGGTAGTTTTTTTTAAACAATTTTTTTTTTTAAAAAAGGGGAAAAATTTTTATTTTAAAAGGGGGAAAAACCCCGGAATAACATTTTTTTCATTCCCCAAAAAAGGGAAAACCCTTTTTTATTTTTAAAAGGGTTAAAAACCCGGGTAATTTTAAAGTTTTCCCAAACCAAAGACCCTTTTTTTTTAAAAAAAATTTTCCAAATTTAAAAATTTTGGGTAAAAACGGCCAAAATTTTTTTAATTTTGCCAAAATTTTTTTTTTTTTAATTTTTTTAAAATTTATTTTCAAATTTTTTTAAAAGGGGAAAAACCCGTTTAATTTTTGGGGAAATAAGGGCCCCTTTTTTATAAAGGGTTTTTTATTTTTTTTTAACAAAAAATTTTTTAAAAACGGGGAAATTTGGGTTTTAAAGAATAACTTTTTCCCCATTAAAACCCTTTTTTAAATTTTAAAAATTTTTAAAACCGAAATAACCCCTTTTTTAAATTCAAAAGGCCAAAAGGTCCAAATTAATTTTAAATTTTAAAAATTTATTTGGGTAAATTTTTAAAATTAAAATTTTAAAAATAAACCAAAATGTTTTTTGCAAAATTTTTGCCCAAATTTTTTTTTTAATTACTTATTAAAAACCCATTCCGAATTTTTTGAAGAGGGAAATAAGGGGTAATTTTTTGGAAAAGGGGTTTTTTTAAAATTCTTTTTTATTTTATAAAAAAAAGAAGGGGTTTTAAGGGTTTTAAAACCCGGAAATAAAATTTCTTTTTTTTAAAAAATTTTTTAAAATCCAAATTTAATTTTTAAAATTTTTAAAAAAACGCCAAATTTTTGAAAGAAAATTTTGCCAAAAAAAAATTTAAAATTTTTAAATTTGGGTTTTTTTTAAAAAATCTTTTAAAAAGAAAATTCCAATTTTGGTTAAAATTAAATTTTGGGCCCAATTTTTTTGTAATTTAAAACTTTTTTTAAAAGGTTCTTTTAATTTTTAAAAAAGGGGAGGGTGTTTTGTTAATGTTTTTACAATTTTTTTTATTTTTTTAAAAAACCGGGGGAAAACACCCTTTATTTAAATTTAAAACCCCTTAAAAAAATTTTTTTTTTTATTTTTAAAAAAAGGGTTAAAACCCAATTTTAATTTTAAAATTTTCCCAAAGGGGGCCCCATTTTTTAGCAAACCCAAAAGGCTAAATAATTTAAGTTTTTAAATACCGAAAAATACAATTTTTAAAGTTAAAAGGCCAAAAGACCCTTTCTTTTTATTTCGAAAAATTTTTTTTTTATTTTAAGTATTTTTAAAAACCCAATTAATTTTTTGAAGAGGGAAAATAACGTAATTTTTTGTTGGGTCTTTTTTATATTTTTTTTTAAAATTTTTTTTAAAAGGGGGAAAAAGTTTAATTTCAAAGTTTAAATTCCCCCTTTTTTTTTTTTATTTAAAAAAGGGTTAAAAACCCCGATTTTAATTTTAAAATTTTCCCAAACCGGTCCCCAATTTTTTTCCAGGCCAAAAGGGCTCCAAAAAATTTGTTTTTAAATTTGGCCAAATCCCCAAATTTTTGAAACAAAATTCCAAAATGGTTAAAATTGAATTTTAGTTAAAATTTTTCCCCAATTTTTTTTAATTATTTATTAAAACCCAATTTGGGGGAGGACGAAAATAAGGGGCCTGTTTTTTGGAACAATTTTTTTACATTTTTTTTAAAATTTTTATTTTGGGGAACCAAAGAATTTAATTTAAAAGGGGTTAAACCCCTGGAAAAAAAATTTTTTTTTCATTTTACCAAAAAAGGGAAAACCCATGATTTTAATTTTCCCCCAAATTGGGGTTTGGTTTTTACCCAAAAAAGGGGCTCCAAATAAATTTTATTTTTAAAATTTTTCCCCCTAAATTTTTAAAGTTAAAATTAAAATAGTCCAAAATTCTTTTTATTTAAAAATTGGCCCTTTTAATTTTTTAAAAGAAAAGTAATTCCCCTTGTTTTTAAATTTATAAAAAAGGGCGGAAATTTTTTTAACAAGGGGTACGTTTTTTTCTTTTTTAAAAATTTTTTTTAAAAGGGGGGAAAAACCCTTTAATTTAATAAAACCCCCCGGAATAAAAGCTTTTTTTTTTTTTTTAAAAAAAGGGTTAAAAATTTTTTTTTTTTTTTTAAAGCCCCATTTTTTTCCCAAAAAAGGGCCCAAACCTAATTTATTTTTAAAATTTGGTTAAATTCCCCAATTTTTTTAAAAAAATCTGAAAAACCCAAAAAATTTTTTTTTTAAAATTTGGCCCCATAATTTTTTACTTTTTTTAAAAAGTGGATTAATCCGGTTTTTAAATTTAAAAAAAGGGGCCGGTTTTTTGAACGGGGTAGTTTTTAATTTTAATTTCTCAAAAAATTAACCCCACACACTTTTAACACATTTAACCATTTATTTGTCTTACGCAAAAAGACAATTTTCGAATTAAAACCGATTCCCCCAAATCCGTCGAAATTTGTAAGACCAGCCCAAAATCAATAGACACATTGAAATTATTCCACAAACGAAGGGGTGAATTCGACTACCCTTATCGATTCCTGCTTCCCTAATATTTTAGCGCGCTTCGCAAATATTTCAAGTACCAGGCAAATAACAGCGCAAATTCCTGAAATATTTTCAGGAACGTGGAACGTTCACTTTTCCCCCTCCCTGCTTTTTCTTTTTGAATAAAAAATATTTCAGAATATGCCCATTGGCAAAATTCAAGTGGCGTTCGTTAACGACACAAATTATTACAAAAAAATCTAATATTTAATTACAATGGTTTCGATTACACCGCGCCTTCGAGAGCAAAATAACATCATATTGCAGTGATTCTCAACCTCTGTGCCGCGGCACTTTTGTGTGCCGCCAAATTTTAGATATACAATTATGTTAATATTATTAAATTACTATTTTACGCAGTGTGCTATAAGGTAAAAGACCTTGTTCTTGACACTGACTCGGTTTCTGACACTTTCAACCTAACCTTGAATTAATAAAAAAAAAATACCTCTAATTGATAAATTAATTTTTTCAAAATTAAAATAAATTAATCGTGTACCTATTTGATGACGATATCAGTTACAAAAAAAGACTCACTTAATATAAAATAATATTTAAGCCCAGAGTGACTGTGAAAGCCATTTTTTGGTTATAGTCTAAGCAATTGACAGAAGAGCGTTCGACTATTGAATTAGTGATTTAATCATCATGTAAGTATAAAAATATTATAAAAAATATATGGGTCGAATAATAATTAACTACTCTTTATTTTTAAATATTAGAACGTCATAGTAAATTATATTTTATTATTAAAATAATAACTAGGCTCAATTTTGTAGGTATGTTACAGTTATTGACACTCAAATTCTAACCTATGTTATGTTTATGTATTTGTTTTTATAATATTTAATTTTAATTATTTTTGTGTTGAAAAAATTAACATTTTATTTATAATAAATGATACATTATAACAAATTATGTTTGATTATAATAAATTTAAATTTTATAGTGTATAACCTAATAAATGACGAATAATTTTGACATTTGGAGTGTCAGAAACTAGGCAGATGCCAGTGTCGGAAACTACAACATTAAAAATTTTAAGTGTCAGAAACTGGGATTCAAACATTATTTTTTAAAACATTAATTTAATTATTAATCTGCTTCAATAATTATTTTACGCATATGACCTTTTTTAGAAATCGTGAACTTATATATGAAAAAAAAATTAATTATTTAAATTAAATTTTCTATAAGTTATCCTGTAATAATCTCAGCTGTCACTCTTAAAGTGTCAGAAACTGGGCCCTTTACTTTAAATAAGTAAATAATTTTTAAACATCTTTTTCTTGGTGCGCCGAAAAAATTTTGAAATCGTTAAAAGTGTGCCGCAACAAAAAAAAAAGGTTGAGAATCACTGTCACATCGACTACTTTCCAAAGAGTGTAGGGTTTCGGTTCGGTTTAACGGCTTCCCGTATTTAATTACCCTCCCGACTTCAGTTAATTAAGAAATTTCCCAACGCGAAGGTGTTCCGAATTTTCCTCCGCGAAAACCAAAATCGAAATGTCCACCAGGGACGAAGAAAGAATCAATCTCCTGTCGGGTCCGTCGCAGCCGCAGTACGCGCTCTTCCGTCCGTCCGCCGTCCGCCGCAGCCACCGCCGCCTACGACAGTTCCAATGCTGCCTCTGCTCCATCCTGCTGTAGGTACCACACCCCCGCCGACAAACGTCCCCCCGAAAAAATCGACGAAAAATCTTAATCGTTTCAGATCTGCGATCGGCCTAATTTTCGCGATCCTCGTCATCTACAGCATCAATCAGGAGGTGGAGGGACAAGGGGCCGAAGAGGTAGCGTCCGACGGTTCGGACGGCGTCCAGGTGCTGCTGACGGTGCCGTGGCCCCTGAGCGACGTCGCGGACGGCGGGAAGAAGTGCGCGATAGGGGCCGAAGAGTGGCAAAGGGCGCTGAGCGGAAGCGAGGAGGCCCTAAATCGGGCCGGCGAGGGAAAGGAGATCTTTATTTTGGACACCCATAATCCGAGTTACGTTCACCAGAAGGCGTTCGTGTCGTCGAACGAGAGCCGAAGATTACAACGGGTCGCTTTCGTCGCCGAAAATGCGTACAGAACGCTTTTGGGGTTGGTAAGGTGTGGGACCCAATACCGGAACGCTATTTTGACGCGATAGAAATGTTTCTATCAATTAAATTTTTTTTTTTTGAAGTTAGACTTCTTTTGGCGCGCTGAGAGTAAAATCTTAGTATGGCAATGGAAGATGCGCGCGCACATTTAATGAAAATTTGACAGTTGAAGGTAGTCGTACGCGAAAGTAAATTAATTATTGTGAATCGTGCTTTAAAGCCGAGTGTGCACATTCGAGCTCAAAGTGGCACATTCCGATCTCGGGAAAATGAAGCGCGCCGCTCCGCGTCGCGCTTCATTTGCCTCCCTCGCTCGGAAATGTGCCACTTTTCGCTCGAACGCGCACATCTTCGTATTCATTGAATTTTGAAAATTAAACTTTCTTTACAATCAACAAATTTCAATTTATTTCAGTAAATATTGATTATATATTCGAAAAACGTATTTTTACCATAGCAATGAGTGGGAGAGAGCGAAAAGATACAATAAATGCATAAGTACGAGTGAGAGAGAATGATAAAAATTATTTATTAATTTTTTGTTGCCAAAATTATTGTGAATCGCGCTTAGAACCGAGTGTGCGCATTCGAGCTCAAAGTGGCACATTTCCGATCTCGGGAAAATGAAGCGCGCCGCTCCGCGTCGCGCTTCATTTGCCTCCCTCGCTCGGAAATGTGCCACTTTTCGCTCGAACGCGCACATCCTCGTATTTATATTAATTTTTGCAATTTAAATTAGTCGCGCCGAAAGAAGTATAACTTCTAACGCGTGTACGTAAGTACAAACACTAATTTTTTTTTTAATTGATTAGTAATGGTTTGCAGATATAAAATTAATATTGTAAAAGAAATGGGCGGTTGACCCCAATACCCGACCAAAAGAATTAGTAGTCGATCAGTATTGTTTTTAATAAACCGACAAAGAATATTAGTTGAATTTCATTATCTATTTAAAATAGCATATATTAAATTCAAAAATAATTATTACTTATTATAATTAAATGAGAGTTAACCCCACAATAGATGAACAAAAATTCTTTTAATAACTAATTAATTAATTTTTAAGTAAAAATTGTAGAATAAATTTTCTATTTTACAATTATATACAGGCTGTCCCAAATTGAGTGGGCTAACATGGGTATCTTTCTTATTAGTGGAGATAGAAGTTTGGTTAAATGGGCAATGTTTTGCAGTCGCACGTTGCTGAACAAACATACTTTAACAGTTTTCCAAAAAAAAAAGCAACCAAACATTAAAATTTTTAAAAGATTGAATGTGAATATGCAGAAGTATGGATGTTTACAGTAACCAAATTGAAAGAATGGGGAAGATGATCTTCATCATTTTTTCTTTTTGGAAAAAGTTTAAAGTGTGTTTGTGCAGCAACGCAGGAGCTTTTGTAACATTTAATGTAGGTACAAAACATATCATAGTGATCAGTTAAAAACTTTGCCATTTTGAATTATTTATAAAGAAATAATAATTATTATTATTCAAAAAACTCACAATATTAGTCAAAAAATAAATATAATGATCTTGGCTTGTATTAGGCTGTTTGATTGTTCTTTAATAATTCATGGCTACTTGATTTAAAACAGAAAAATTTAATATTGTTAATAATTTTTTATTTAAATTTGGGTTGAAAAGAGTTGAAATGGTTGAAAAGAGAAAAAAAATGCTATTTAACAATGTAAAAATCCGATATGGCGTACTTTTAAAATAAGAAAGTTGGTATCAATATCTTGGAAATTTATTTTTGACTTAATTTCTATCTGTATTTTATGAAACCTAGTAACTTTTATATTAGACTTTTTTTTGTAAATTTTATAATTACAAAGTTATTTGACATTAAATAAAATAACGATTTTTAGTTTTTTTACGATTACTTCGGAACTATTTCGAATTTTAAAATTTTCCTAACGGAATCTGAATCGGCACCTAAAACTGCAAAACATTGCCCCTTTAACCAAACTTCTATCTTCACTAATAAGAAAGATACCCATGTTAGCCTACTCAATTTGGGACACCCTGTATATTTATAATCAAGAGAAACTGTTGTACCCTCGCCCTTTTTTAACTTGTAATTTTTTTTTAAATTGTATATTTAACAATCTGTTGATAAAATGAATTGCATCGTAGTGGGGCACTAATAAGGCATTCATCATAAAATATTTGAAAGCATTACCAACCGTTTACTCGAATTGCTATAAGATTTAAAAATGAGTGGATCTATGGCCTAGGTACAACAAAGGTGATGTACCTTGGCTCTATTCACATTAAGCAAAATAAAAGCCATCGTCCTTTGAAAACTATATATTAATTTTTGGATTATAAGAACTACTAATGTTCTTCTTTGAGATGACACTAAAATTGTTTCAAAAATTAACAAAACTTTTCTCCTATACAAAAATTTCACGTACTTAATGGTTAACTTTGCAAAAATTTAAATTTTTCGTTAGACTTGCGAGACATTATCTGAAGCAAAATAAAAAAAAACGAATTTATAACAAAGGTATATCTAAATTTTTATTTATTGCACGTTAATCTTAGGGCCAAGGTACAACTTATTGACGGTGACCGAGGTACAACACAGCGACCCTTGATGTTTAAACTCAAAAATAAAATTAAAAATTATGCTGTGCCAAAATCAGACCACTACTATGCAAACATTAATAAATAATCTTTCTATTACGATGAGCCGGCAAATATTCAAAAAAATAAATTTGCTCTAGGTACAAAGACACCAAGGTACAACAGGTTCCCCTATATAAAAGTATTTTTTTGCTTATATACTTATTATTGTATATTTGGACGTTTTATTTGTCTCGTAGTTGATCGAGTACTAATTCCACACAAAAAAAACGGTGCCAGTACTAGATCACGGTTTTAAACGATATTAAACACATAAAAATAATATTTAACCTTATTTAATTGTTAAAATAACTTATTAGAAATCATGAACGTTAATATAATTGCACGCTGTATTAAAAAAAAACACATGACACGTGCGCCACTGTCTAACGTAGCTCCGCTTGTAAACGACTAAAAACAGATATACAGTAAAACCTCCACTTACGGACCCCTCCTTTCGCCCTACACTTTTTTGATCACGGAGAGAAATGCCTATGCTTTATATGCATTTTAGTGCTTTTTCTTTTAAGCGGACACCTCTCTTACACGACCGTTGATGTCCGTCTATGGGAGGTTTCACTGTATATTAATTGTTTGTATAGCAGTCTTCACACGATTATTTCATAAATAAGTAAAATGCCGCAAGCGATCGGGTATTGGGTCCCTTATCTTAATTATTTTTGAATTTTTTCAACGACGACCAAAATTCCAGGTTAACCAACCTAACTTCGGACGTCTGCCAAATCCCAGAGGACCCGATTCCGACAAATTGTAACCCCTATCAAAAATACGCCACCTTCGACGGAACTTGTAACAACTTAGATAATCCGAGCACCTACGGGGTGGCTTTCACCCCCTTCCGACGCGCCCTCCCTCCGACCTACGCAGACGGTAATTATGTCTTTTAAATGAATTTTCCGAATAACGTCGGCATTAAAACGCAGGTGTCAATAAGCCGAGAGTTGGCAAGGGCGGCTTGGAGCTACCCACGGCGCGAACCGTCAGCTTGATAGTGCACCGCCCCCTCTACCGAAACGACGAGAAATTCACGGTCATGTTGGCCGTCTGGGGCCAATTCGTCGACCACGACGTAACGGCAACGGCCCTCACCCAAAACCCCGAAGGAATCCCTTTTTCTTGTTGCGCGCAACGGGACGATGGCACGCCGCCCGCGTGCTTCCCCGTACATGTCGATAAGGACGATCCCTATTATAAAAGTTACAATGTGACGTGCTTGGATTTCGTTCGCTCCGCCGCCGCTTTGGTCAAAAATCGAGTGGGGCCGAGACAGCAGCTGAATCAAGTGTCGGCGTTTCTGGACGGGTCCGCTATCTACGGTTCCACTGTAAACGTTTCCAAGCAACTGCGCACCTTCAAAGATGGGCTCCTAAAAATGTTTAAAACGGAGGACAACAGAACGCTATTGCCGATTTCGATGGACCCTTTTGACGGGTGCAATCGCGAAGAACAGAGCAAAATGGGGCGCTATTGTTTTTTAACAGGTGAGTACTTAGTAATTTTTTTTAGATCGATTTATTAATTAATGGCTTTCGAAGGCGACCAACGCGCGAACGAAAATATCCATCTGACGAGCATGCATTTGATTTGGGCGCGCCAGCATAATTTTTGGCTTCGCAATTGAAAAGCGTCAATCCACGGTGGGGGGACGAAGAGATTTTCCAAGAGGCCCGGCGCATCGTGGCCGCCCAAATTCAACACATCACCTACAACGAGTTTTTGTCGATCATTTTGGGTGAGATGTTTGAAGTTGTACTTCTTTTGGCGCGTCGAGGGTAAAATGAAAACAATAATGCGATTTGGCTGTTGTATAGACGGGGTGTCGGACGAATAGGTACCGAAACTTGACCGGGTGATACCTAACGTGACATTAATTTTTTGCTTGAAATTTTTACTGTATATTGACATTTTTGAAGTTATACTTCTTTTGGCGTGTTGAAAGTAAAATTTTAGCAAGTAGCTGAAGTTGCGCGCGCACAACTAAACGAAAAATTGATAGTTGTGTGAGAAAGTAAATTAACACTTGTGAATCGTGCTTAAAACAGAGTGTGCACATTCGAGCTCAAAGTGGCACATTCCGATCTCGGGAAAATGAAGCGCGCCGCTCCGCGTCGCGCTTCATTTGCCTCCCTCGCTCGGAAATGTGCCACTTTTCGCTCGAATGCGCACATCTTCGTATTTATGGTATTTATCTAATTTATCTTTCACTCTTTTAAATCAAAATTTTTAATTTAATTAAGTAAATATCGATTTTATGTTCTAAAAATGGATTTACCATAGCAACGAGCGAAAAGATACGAAAATCTTGTCAATGCAAGTGAGAGGGAACAATTAAAATAATTTAATTAATTTGTTAGCATGAAATTATTGTGAATCAGGCTTAAAATCGAGTGTGCACATTCGAGCTCAAAGTGGCACATTCCGATCTCGGGAAAATGAAGCGCGCCGCTCCGCGTCGCGCTTCATTTGCCTCCCTCGCTCGGAAATGTGCCACTTTTCGCTCGAATGCGCACATCCTCGTGTTCATTGAATTTATTTATATCAATGTTCACACGTAATTATATTGAATTTAGTCACGCCAAAGAAGTATAACTTCTAACGCGCGTACAACACTACACGCATCGATTTTTCAATTTTTTAAATCAAATTATTATTTTTGAAATCGTAGCAAAATTAATTAATTTCGTGCGCAAACAAATTATTTTGGTTAGACGTTTAATTATCGAAGCAATTAACCATAAGAAATAGAAGCATTTGCCTCGATGCAACGACTCAAAATCTTTAAGCGCGTTTTCCGAAAAACTAATCCGGCGTCCCATATTAAATTACACATCATTCGAAAGCTGAAAGTCTGAATTTTTCACAAATGTAAAACTTTCCTACCGACGCCGCCTTAGATTTTGAGCTATCCGACTTTGAATTAATAATATCCAAGTGCGGAGGCGTTTTTCGGTTCTTTTGAATAACTCAAAAACGGTGCGTCGTACAAAAACAATTTCAGAGACCAAATTTGTTGACAATCGAAAATTAATTAATCTAAATCGGTTAGTTTCGTTATAGAGGGCGCTATTGCGCGCGAAATTCGACTTATCGCGTTTTGACTGTAACGCTGTTAATTATTTTTATGTGCGCTCCTCCAGCTTTGTTTCGTGCCCCCGAATTTACGTTATTTAATCTTTCCGAGAGATGAGAAATAGAAAAATGTCGTGAAAAACAAACGGTTTGGGCGTAAAAAAAGCGTTTTTCTGTTAAAACGTCGAGCTTTTGCGCTTCTAACAATATTTGTGCCTCGTAAAAAAAACTAAAGAGAACTACTTAGTTCTTCTACCGTTTCAATTTCAGCTCGGCCGATAAAATTTGAGAAGCTACTTTTCCAAAAAAAAATTTAATTAAAACCGCTCCGCGTCGCGCTTCGTTTGCCGCCCTCGCTCGAAAATGTGACACTTTTCGCTCGAACGCGCACAACGTCGCGATTATTAATTTCGAGTCGTCGAAAACATTTTACATTTAATATCTATCTGCTGAGAAGTTATACTTCTTTTTTTAAATCGGAGTTTAGGGTTAAAAATAATAAATGGTTGCAATGGAAACTTATCGAGAAAATATGGTTATTTTGATTTTCGACGGTGGTCGATTTAAAAAAAATATAGCTCGATTATTTGTTGAATTAAACTTGCAAAATTTAGAAATTTGTAATTTTGGGACTTTTTCCTTTAATTTAAAAGTATAGTAAATACAGGTTTCCATGGAAACGTCGGAGAAAATGGCGATCGAAACTATGGTTGTGTATTTTATTTAGATTTTTATGAAAAAAAATTCGTTTGTAAATTTTTTGAAGTTATACTTCTTTTGGCGAGGGAGAGTAAAATCGTAGCAGGCAACGGAGGTTGCGCGCGCAACAGTTAACGAACATTCGACAGTTGAAGTTAGCCACGTGGTACTAAACTAATAAGTAATGTTAATTAATAACACCCTAAAAAATTTTGAGTATTTTCCATTTTGTAAAGTAAAGATTTTGCAAATTTTGGGCTTTATTCATAACAAGAATTGTTTTTGATTTCTTCTCATCTTATCGAATTTCGACTGTATGTAATATTTAAAAAATATATAATTTTATAATGTATCCAAGGTTATAAAGTAATCGGGCCTTCTGATTGGCTAATTAATTCGCGGCCATTATTGTCTAAAAAAATGAGCTAATCACAATGGCTTATATAAGGCGGTATTTTTAAAAATCAATTTCGAAAGGAATATATAATATTATTTTCAATTCTCTTTAATAACCTTAATTTTTTTTTTTTTGTGTTGTCGAAGAATTAATCTATCGAGGTTTCACTGTATTTTTAAAATTTAACGTTGTTAATAAGCTAAATGGTTTAATTCAAAAATTTCTAATGCAAAACAATTAATAATATATTATAAACATTATTAATTATTAATATATAAAAAATGGCCCCATACAATTAGATATATGGTAAAAGTAAAACGTAGTATAAAAGTAGATAATGAATATACATTCTTCTGAATTCGATATACAGTGAAATCTCGATTATCCGAACCGCAGTTATACGGATCACAGCTAACGACAGTATGAGAAAGTAAATTAATTATTGTGAATCGCGCTTAAAACCGAGTGCGCGCATTCGAGCTCAAAGTGGCACATTCCGATCTCGGGAAAATGAAGCGCGCCGCTCCGCGTCGCGCTTCATTTGCCTCCCTCGCTCGGAAATGTGCCACTTTTCGCTCGAACGCGCACATCTTCGCATTTATATTAATTTTTAGTTAGTAAGGCGAAAGACCCAATACCCGAACACTATTTTGACGTGTCGATCGCGACAAAAATATTTCTATCTATTAAAATTTCGGTTTTTTTTGAAGTTATACTTCTTTTGGCGCGTTGAGAGTAAAATCTTAGTACGCACGCGCACAGCTAACGCAAATTGGACAGCTTAAGTTAGCCGTACGACAAAGTAAATTAATTATTGTGAATCACGCTTAAAACCGAGTGTGCACGTTCGAGCTCAAAGTGGCACATTCCGATCTCGGGAAAATGAAGCGCGCCGCTCCGCGTCGCGCTTCATTTGCCTCCCTCGCTCGGAAATGTGCCACTTTTCGCTCGAACGCGCACATCTTCGCATTTATATTAATTTTTAGTTAGTAAGGCGAAGACCCAATACCCGAACACTATTTTGACGTGTCGATCGCGACAAAAATATTTCTATCTATTAAAATTTCGGTTTTTTTTTTGAAGTTATACTTCTTTTGGCGCGTTGAGAGTAAAATCTTAGTAGGCAATGGAAGATGCGCGCGCACATTTAATGAAAATTTGACAGTTGAAGGTAGTCGTACGAGAAAGTAAATTAATTATTGTGAATCACGCTTAAAACCGAGTGTGCACGTTCGAGCTCAAAGTGGCACATTCCGATCTCGGGAAAATGAAGCGCGCCGCTCCGCGTCGCGCTTCATTTGCCTCCCTCGCTCGGAAATGTGCCACTTTTCGCTCGAACGCGCACATCTTCGCATTTATATTAATTTTTAGTTAGTAAGGCGAACGACCCAATACCCGAACACTATTTTGACGTGTCGATCGCGACAAAAATATTTCTATCTATTAAAATTTCGGTTTTTTTGAAGTTATACTTCTTTTGGCGCGTTGAGAGTAAAATCTTAGTAGGCAATGGAAGATGCGCGCGCACATTTAATGAAAATTTGACAGTTGAATGTAGTCGTACGAGAAAGTAAATTAATTATTGTGAATCGTGCTTTAAAGCCGAGTGTGCACATTCGAGCTCAAAGTGGCACATTCCGATCTCGGGAAAATGAAGCGCGCCGCTCCGCGTCGCGCTTCATTTGCCTCCCTCGCTCGGAAATGTGCCACTTTTCGCTCGAACGCGCACATCCTCGCATTTATTAAACGTATTTATATCTGTGTTCCTCAAACTGTTCGGATTAATTTCGAGTCGACCCTACAGGACCGGACTTGATGCGAAAAACAAGGTTAGAACCGAAAAAGACGGGCTACTCCGAAGGCTACAACAAAACGCTGGATCCGTCCGTCGCGAACAACTTCGCGACGGCCGCCTTCCGATTCGGGCACACCCTAATCCCGGCCCTGATCAAATTTTTAAAGACGGAAGCGGCGCAACCCGAATACGTCCAGCTCCACAAAATGCTGTTCAACCCCTTCGTCCTCTACAAGCCCCACGGGCTCGATGGCAGCCTGAGGGGAGCCCTTAACACGAGCATCGAGGCCGCCGACACCTATTTTAACGCGCAAGTACGCCCCCAATTTAAATTTCATTTTGGTTGCTCTAAAATTAAATTTTTCCGAATGCTTCTAGCTAAAAAACCATCTCTTCGAGGGAAGCGCCAATAAAACGGCCCTCTGCGGCTTGGACCTGGTGTCCCTCAACATCCAAAGGGGGAGAGACCACGGGTTGCCCTCGTACCCCCAATGGCGCAAGCACTGCGGGCTAAGCCACCCCCAAAAATTCTCGGATCTCAAAAGGGACATCGACGAAGACAGTTTAGAGCGCATTGAACATATCTACAGGTAACCCCCGATCAGTTTAACTTAACGTGCTCATAGGAACCTAATTTTTAGAGACGTAGAAGACATCGATTTATACACAGGGGGCGTCAGCGAAAAGCCCATCAAAGGAAGCATCTTAGGGCCAACGTTTACCTGCCTAATTTTGGACCAATTCGTCAGATTGAAAAGGGGGGACCGATTTTGGTACGAGAACCCGAAATCGTTGCAGAGCTTCACCTCGGCACAGCTGGACCAAATCAGGCAGACGACCCTGGCTCGAATTATTTGCGACAATTCGGACGGGGTCGATCACGTCCAACTTTATGTCATGCGACGTGTCGATCGGCAAAATAAATATCTCTCTTGCGGGGACGTGCCCCAGATGAATTTGATGAAATGGCGGGAGAATTTGACACACATCAATATTTCTGACGAATCGATGGGCGTGGCTGTTCGGGTTTAAGTTGTAATGTATTAAACTAAAAATTTTATCGAAATAATAGAACCTATAGAACGTAGATTTTTTTAATTAAAAATGTCTAACTCCCTTTAAAAATGCTGGGGGCCCGCAGCAGGCTCGGACACGCTTAAATAAAAATTAATTAGGGGAACCTGTTGTACCTTGGCCCTTTCTTCACTTGTAGTTTTTTGTTTAATAGGAATTTTTAAATTTTGTGTTGCTCGCCTAAGTACGGGCCTGTAATTTTGAATTAATATTTTTTAAAAAGTCAATTATCTATTGTGAATAGTGCTTAAAGCCGAGTGTGCATTCGAGCTCAAAGTGGCACATTCCGATCTCGGGAAAATGAAGCGCGCCGCTCCGCGTCGCGCTTCATTTGCCTCCCTCGCTCGGAAATGTGCCACTTTTCGCTCGAATGCGCACATCTTCGTATTAATTGAATTTTTGTAAATTAAACTTTTTTCCAATCAATAAATTTAATTTAGTACAGTAAATATTTATTATATGGTCAAAAACGTATTTTTACCATAGCAATGAGTGGGAGCGAGTGAAAAGATACAAAAAGTTCATAAGTACGAGTGAGAGGGAATGATAAAAAGTATTTATTAATTTTTCGTCATCAAAATTACTGTGAAACGTGCTTAAAACCGAGTGTGCACATTCGAGCTCAAAGTGGCACATTCCGATCTCGGGAAAATGAAACGCGCCGCTCCGCGTCGCGCTTCATTTGCCTCCCTCGCTCGGAAATGTGCCACTTTTCGCTCGAATGCGCACATCCTCGTATTTATTAAATTTATTAATATTAATTTTTACACGTGGTTATATTCAATTTTATTACGCCAAAGAAGTAGGGAAACCTGTCGTACCTTGGCCCTTTTTTCACTTGTAATTTTTTTCAAATTGTATATGTAACAATTTGTTGATAAAATGTATTGCATCGTAGTGGGGCACTAATAAGGCATTCATCATAAAATATTTGAAAGCATTACCAACCGTTTACTCAAATTGCTATAAGATTTAAAAATTAATGGATCCATGGCCTAGGTACAACAGAGGTGATGTACCTCGGCTCTATTCACGTTAAGCAAAATAAAAGCCATTGTTCTATGAAAACTATATATTTATTTTTGGATTATAAGAACTACTAAAAAAAAATAAAGTTGACCCAGGGACAAAGGGACCAGGGTACAACAGGTTCCCCTGCTGGGGGTGCGTTGTGGACTTATAAATGTTTAGAGCTCGGTTGTATGGCTAAAAAAATTAAAATTTCATAGCCCCACAATGTGGGTCGACCATTTTTGAATAAATTTTCGCATACAGGCCTAATTGTTCGCTATGGGTGCCCGCTGTGCGTCTATTGAACTTTAACGCGTTTAGCTGCTGAAATTTTTAATCGGGTTCTAAGCTGACCCCTACTCTTAATTTTGTAGTTCTATGGTGGCTTTTAAATTGTAATTCGTAAATATTTATGATAAAAACTTTTAGAAATAAATTCGTTAACAATCAATGTATTTCTCAGTAATTTATGAGTTGTACGAAATAAAATATAAAAAAAGCTTAATTTTGTTAAAAATGTTTTCTCTATAAAAGTATTATTAAAAATTAGTAATACAAATTATAAATTTCCAATAAATACGAAGATGTGCGTTTAATTAAAAAGTGGTTTAATTTTAGTACAATAACAGGGGCATTAGAAGTCATACTTCTACTATAGGTACATTAAAAGTCCAAAATACGAGATTTTCAAAATTTGTCACAATGGCCGTTGTGATGCTTTATAATTATTTTTTTGAGTCTTTAGTACACCGAACAAATTATTAAAAAAATCCCGTGTATCTAACAACAAAAGAAATAATATTTTTCCTATCAGATTTGAACGCATTCAAAGTCCAAATTATGTGATTTTCAAAATTTGTCAAAATGGCCGTTCTGATTCTTTATAATTATTTATTTAAGTCCTTAGTACACCGAAAAATTAATTAAAAAAATCCTGCGTATCTATCAACGAAAGAAAAAATATTTTTCCTATCGGATTTGTATACATTAAAAGTCCAAAATATGTAATTTTCAAAATTTGTCACAATGGTCGTTGCGATGCTTTATAATTATTTATTTAAGTCCTTAGTACACCGAAAAAATAATTTAAAAAATTCCGTGTATCTATCAACAAAAGAAATAATATTTTTCGTATCAGATTTGAACGCATTCAAACTCCAAAATATGTGATTTTCAAAATTTGTCAAAATGGCCGTTCTGATTCTTTATAATTATTTATTTAAGTCCTTAGTACACCGAAAAATTAATTAAAAAAATCCTGCGTATCTATCAACGAAAGAAAAAATATTTTTCCTATCGGATTTGTATACATTAAAAGTCCAAAATATGTAATTTTCAAAATTTGTCACAATGGTCGTTGCGATGCTTTATAATTATTTATTTAAGTCCTTAGTACACCGAAAAAATAATTTAAAAAATTCCGTGTATCTATCAACAAAAGAAATAATATTTTTCGTATCAGATTTGAACGCATTCAAACTCCAAAATATGTGATTTTCAAAATTTGTCAAAATGGCCGTTCTGATTCTTTATAATTATTTATTTAAGTCCTTAGTACACCGAAAAATTAATTAAAAAAATCCTGCGTATCTATCAACGAAAGAAAAAATATTTTTCCTATCAGATTTGTAACATTAAAGTCCAAAATATGTGAAATTTTTAAAATTTGTCACAATGGCCGTTCTGATGCTTTATAATTATTTATTTAAGTCCTTAGTACACCGAAAAATAATTAAAAAATCCGTGTATCTATCAACAAAAGAAATAATATTTTTCCTATCAGATTTGTAAGCATTCAAAGTCCAAAATTATGTGATTTTCAAAATTTGTCAAAATGGCCGTTCTGATGCTTTATAATTATTTATTTAAGTCCTTAGTACACCGAAAAATAATTAAAAAATCCTGCGTATCTATCAACGAAAGAAATAATATTTTTCCTATCAGATTTGTAACATTAAAAGTCCAAAATATGTAATTTTCAAAATTTGTCACAATGGCCGTTCTGATGCTTTATAATTATTTATTTAAGTCCTTAGTACACCGAAAAATAATTAAAAAATCCTGTGTATCTATCAACAAAGAAATAATATTTTTCCTATCAGATTTGTAAGCATTCAAAGTCCAAATTATGTGATTTTCAAAATTTGTCAAATGGCCGTTCTGATGCTTTATAATTATTTATTTAAGTCCTTAGTACACCGAAAAATAATTAAAAAATCCTGCGTATCTATCAACGAAAGAAATAATATTTTTCCTATCAGATTTGTAAGCATTAAAGTCCAAAATATGTGATTTTCAAAATTTGTCAAATGGCCGTTCTGATGCTTTATAATTATTTATTTAAGTCCTTAGTACACCGAAAAATAATTAAAAATCCTGGTATCTATCAACAAAGAAATAATATTTTTCCTATCAGATTTGTAAGCATTAAAAGTCCAAAATATGTGATTTTCAAAATTTGTCAAATGGCCGTTCTGATGCTTTATAATTATTTATTTAAGTCCTTAGTACACCGAAAAATAATTAAAAATCCTGCGTATCTATCAACGAAAGAAATAATATTTTTCCTATCAGATTTGTAAGCATTCAAAAGTCCAAAATTATGTGATTTTCAAAATTTGTCAAAATGGCCGTTCTGATGCTTTATAATTATTTTTTGAGTCTTTAGTACACCGAACAAATTATTAAAAATCCCGTGTATCTAACAACAAAAGAAATAATATTTTTCCTATCAGATTTGAACGCATTCAAAGTCCAAATTATGTGATTTTCAAAATTTGTCAAAATGGCCGTTCTGATTCTTTATAATTATTTATTTAAGTCCTTAGTACACCGAAAAATTAATTAAAAAAATCCTGCGTATCTATCAACGAAAGAAAAAATATTTTTCCTATCGGATTTGTATACATTAAAAGTCCAAAATATGTAATTTTCAAAATTTGTCACAATGGCCGTTGTGATGCTTTATAATTATTTTTTTGAGTCTTTAGTACACCGAACAAATTATTAAAAAAATCCCGTGTATCTAACAACAAAAGAAATAATATTTTTCCTATCAGATTTGAACGCATTCAAAGTCCAAATTATGTGATTTTCAAAATTTGTCAAAATGGCCGTTCTGATTCTTTATAATTATTTATTTAAGTCCTTAGTACACCGAAAAATTAATTAAAAATCCTGCGTATCTATCAACGAAAGAAAAAATATTTTTCCTATCGGATTTGTATACATTAAAAGTCCAAAATATGTAATTTTCAAAATTTGTCACAATGGCCGTTGTGATGCTTTATAATTATTTTTTTGAGTCTTTAGTACACCGAACAAATTATTAAAAAAATCCCGTGTATCTAACAACAAAAGAAATAATATTTTTCCTATCAGATTTGAACGCATTCAAAGTCCAAATTATGTGATTTTCAAAATTTGTCAAAATGGCCGTTCTGATTCTTTATAATTATTTATTTAAGTCCTTAGTACACCGAAAATTAATTAAAAAATCCTGCGTATCTATCAACGAAAGAAAAAATATTTTTCCTATCGGATTTGTATACATTAAAAGTCCAAAATATGTAATTTTCAAAATTTGTCACAATGGCCGTTGTGATGCTTTATAATTATTTTTTTGAGTCTTTAGTACACCGAACAAATTATTAAAAAAATCCCGTGTATCTAACAACAAAAGAAATAATATTTTTCCTATCAGATTTGAACGCATTCAAAGTCCAAATTATGTGATTTTCAAAATTTGTCAAAATGGCCGTTCTGATTCTTTATAATTATTTATTTAAGTCCTTAGTACACCGAAAAATTAATTAAAAAAATCCTGCGTATCTATCAACGAAAGAAAAAATATTTTTCCTATCGGATTTGTATACATTAAAAGTCCAAAATATGTAATTTTCAAAATTTGTCACAATGGCCGTTGTGATGCTTTATAATTATTTTTGAGTCTTTAGTACACCGAACAAATTATTAAAAAAATCCCGTGTATCTAACAACAAAAGAAATAATATTTTTCCTATCAGATTTGAACGCATTCAAAGTCCAAATTATGTGATTTTCAAAATTTGTCAAAATGGCCGTTCTGATTCTTTATAATTATTTATTTAAGTCCTTAGTACACCGAAAAATTAATTAAAAAAATCCTGCGTATCTATCAACGAAAGAAAAAATATTTTTCCTATCGGATTTGTATACATTAAAAGTCCAAAATATGTAATTTTCAAAATTTGTCACAATGGCCGTTGTGATGCTTTATAATTATTTTTTTGAGTCTTTAGTACACCGAACAAATTATTAAAAAAATCCCGTGTATCTAACAACAAAAGAAATAATATTTTTCCTATCAGATTTGAACGCATTCAAAGTCCAAATTATGTGATTTTCAAAATTTGTCAAAATGGCCGTTCTGATTCTTTATAATTATTTATTTAAGTCCTTAGTACACCGAAAAATTAATTAAAAAAATCCTGCGTATCTATCAACGAAAGAAAAAATATTTTTCCTATCGGATTTGTATACATTAAAAGTCCAAAATATGTAATTTTCAAAATTTGTCACAATGGCCGTTGTGATGCTTTATAATTATTTTTTTGAGTCTTTAGTACACCGAACAAATTATTAAAAAAATCCCGTGTATCTAACAACAAAAGAAATAATATTTTTCCTATCAGATTTGAACGCATTCAAAGTCCAAATTATGTGATTTTCAAAATTTGTCAAAATGGCCGTTCTGATTCTTTATAATTATTTATTTAAGTCCTTAGTACACCGAAAAATTAATTAAAAAAATCCTGCGTATCTATCAACGAAAGAAAAAATATTTTTCCTATCGGATTTGTATACATTAAAAGTCCAAAATATGTAATTTTCAAAATTTGTCACAATGGCCGTTGTGATGCTTTATAATTATTTTTTTGAGTCTTTAGTACACCGAACAAATTATTAAAAAAATCCCGTGTATCTAACAACAAAAGAAATAATATTTTTCCTATCAGATTTGAACGCATTCAAAGTCCAAATTATGTGATTTTCAAAATTTGTCAAAATGGCCGTTCTGATTCTTTATAATTATTTATTTAAGTCCTTAGTACACCGAAAAATTAATTAAAAAAATCCTGCGTATCTATCAACGAAAGAAAAAATATTTTTCCTATCGGATTTGTATACATTAAAAGTCCAAAATATGTAATTTTCAAAATTTGTCACAATGGCCGTTGTGATGCTTTATAATTATTTTTTTGAGTCTTTAGTACACCGAACAAATTATTAAAAAAATCCCGTGTATCTAACAACAAAAGAAATAATATTTTTCCTATCAGATTTGAACGCATTCAAAGTCCAAATTATGTGATTTTCAAAATTTGTCAAAATGGCCGTTCTGATTCTTTATAATTATTTATTTAAGTCCTTAGTACACCGAAAAATTAATTAAAAAAATCCTGCGTATCTATCAACGAAAGAAAAAATATTTTTCCTATCGGATTTGTATACATTAAAAGTCCAAAATATGTAATTTTCAAAATTTGTCACAATGGCCGTTCTGATGCTTTATAATTATTTATTTAAGTCCTTAGTACACCGAAAAATTAATTAAAAAATCCTGCGTATCTATCAACGAAAGAAATAATATTTTTCCTATCAGATTTGTAACATTAAAAGTCCAAAATATGTAATTTTCAAAATTTGTCACAATGGCCGTTGTGATGCTTTATAATTATTTATTTAAGTCCTTAGTACACCGAAAAATAATTAAAAAATCCGTGTATCTATCAACAAAAGAAATAATATTTTTCCTATCAGATTTGAAGCATTCAAAGTCTAAATTATGTGATTTTCAAAATTTGTCAAAATGGCCGTTCTGATGCTTTATAATTATTTATTTAAGTCCTTAGTACACCGAAAAATTAATTAAAAAATCCTGCGTATCTATCAACGAAAGAAAAATATTTTTCCTATCGGATTTGTATACATTAAAAGTCCAAAATATGTATTTTCAAAATTTGTCAAAATGGCCGTTCTGATGCTTTATAATTATTTATTTAAGTCCTTAGTACACCGAAAAATTAATTAAAAAATCCTGCGTATCTATCAACAAAAGAAATAATATTTTTCCTATCAGATTTGAAGCATTCAAAGTCCAAAATATGTGATTTTCAAAATTTGTCAAATGGCCGTTCTGATGCTTTATAATTATTTATTTAAGTCCTTAGTACACCGAAAAATTAATTAAAAAATCCTGCGTATCTATCAACGAAAGAAAAATATTTTTCCTATCAGATTTGTATACATTAAAAGTCCAAAATATGTGATTTTCAAAATTTGTCAAATGGCCGTTTGATGCTTTATAATTATTTTTTAAGTCCTTAGTACACCGAAAAATTAAATTTAAAAAAACCTGCGTATCTATCAACGAAAGAAATAATATTTTTCCTATCAGATTTGAACATTAAAAGTCCAAAATATGTATTTTCAAAATTTGTCAAAATGGCCGTTCTGATCTTTATAATTATTTATTTAAGTCCTTTTGTACACCGAAAAATTAATTAAAAAAACCTGCGTATCTATCAACGAAAAAAAAAATATTTTTCCTATCGGATTTGTAACATTAAAAGTCCAAATTATGTGATTTTCAAAATTTGTCAAAATGGCCGTTTGATGCTTTATAATTATTTTTTAAGTCCTTAGTACACCGAAAAATTAAATTTAAAAAAACCCGTATCTATCAACGAAAGAAAAATATTTTTCCTATCGGATTTGAACATTAAAAGTCCAAAAATTTTGTGTTTAAAATTTGTCAAAATGGCCGTTCTGATTCTTTATAATTATTTATTTAAGTCCTTAGTACACCGAAAAATTAATTAAAAAATCCTGCGTATCTATCAACGAAAGAAAAATATTTTTCCTATCGGATTTGTATACATTAAAAGTCCAAAATATGTAATTTTCAAAATTTGTCAAATGCGTGATTTTAAAATTCTGTAATCTACACGAAAATTATTAAAATCTGATACAAAAAAAATATATTTCAAATTTGAAGCTTCATCAAATTATTATTTAAATTGTAAGCTTATTTAAATTTATTTATCTAGAACGAAAAATATAAAATCCTCGTTAAAAAGAAAATATTTTCTTCGATTTGAACTTAAATCAAAATTTATTTTAAATTCAAAGCTTAATTTATTTAATTAGATATATTCAATAATTAAAAATCGTCAAAAAAAATAAATTTCATCGTTTGACTTAAATCAATAGTCTTTCAAAATTTTAAAAGCCTCGTTTATAATATATTAATCTTTCCAAAATTATTAAAAAATCCATATAGAATTAAAATTTTTCCTCGTTTGATCTTAAATCAAATATATTTTCAAAATTTAAATGCCTGTGTTATAATATTTTTTATTATCCAAAATTTAAAAAACCGTTACAAAAAGAAATATTTTTTCAAATTTGAAGCTTCAATCAAATTATTATTTTCAAATTCAAAAGCTTATTAAATTATTTATTTAAGTCCTTAGTACACCGAAAAATTAATTAAAAAAATCCTGCGTATCTATCAACGAAAGAAAAAATATTTTTCCTATCGGATTTGTATACATTAAAAGTCCAAAATATGTAATTTTCAAAATTTGTCACAATGGTCGTTGCGATGCTTTATAATTATTTATTTAAGTCCTTAGTACACCGAAAAAATAATTTAAAAAATTCCGTGTGTCTATCAACAAATCAAAAAATATTTTCCCCATCGGATTTGTATACATTAGAAGTCCAAAATATGTCATTTTCAAAATTTGTCACAATGGCCGTTCTGATGCTTTATAATTCTTTATTTGACTCCTTAGTACACCGAAAAAATAATTCAAAAATTCCTGCGTGTTTATCAACGAAAGAAAAAATATTTTTTCTATCAGATTTGAACGCATTCAAAATCAAAATTAAGTGATTTTCGAAATTTGCCAAAATGCCCATTCTGATGTTTTATAATTCTTTATTTGAGTCCTTAGTACACCAAAAAAATAATTCAAAAAATCCCATGTATCTATCAACAAAAGAAATAATATTTTTCCCATCGGATTTGTATACATTAAAAGACCAAAATACGTCATTTTCACAATTTGTCACAATGGCCGTTCTGATGCTTTATAATTCTTTAAATTTTAATCTTTTGTACACCGAAAAATAATTAAAAATTCCTGCGTGTTTATAGAACGAAAGAAAAATATTTTTCCTATCAGATTTGTTACGGGTTCAAAATTACAAAACTCTGATTTTTCCCAACCCAAATTTTCACGGCAGATAGCCCTTTTTGGAGTGTGTAAATTAAAATATAAATTCTTTAGGGACACCGGAAAAAAAACAAAAAAATACCTTAATTGGTGAGTACTTCTAGAAATAATTTTTTTTTCCAATCAGTTTTTAAATTATTAGTCACCTTAAAAAACAATTTGATACAATTTGGCACGGCAAAATGGCCTTTCCGGAGTGGTAAATTAAAACTATAAATTTTGTATGGGAAACCGTGTAAATACAAAACAAAGCAAAATACGCTTAAATTGGTGAGTTACTTCTAGAAATTAATTAGTTTTTTCGCAAATTAGTTGTAAATTTATTTAGTGCATCCTTTCATAAAAACAATTCAATGAATACGAGGATGTGCGCATTCGAGCGAAAAGTGGCACATTTCCGAGCGAGGCTTTAAATTTTTATTTGGGCTCCTTGTACAACCAAAAAAATCAAAAATTCCTTTGGGGTTTATTTAAGAAAAAAAATTTTTTTTTTCAATTTAGTTCAAAATAAAATTTTGTGATTTTCGAAATTTGCCAAAATGCCCATTCTGATGGTTTATAATTCTTTATTTGAGTCCTTAGTACACCAAAAAAATAATTCAAAAATCCCATGTATCTATCAACAAAAGAAATAATATTTTTCCCATCGGATTTGTATACATTAAAAGACCAAAATACGTCATTTTCACAATTTGTCACAATGGCCGTTCTGATGCTTTATAATTCTTAATTTGAATCTTTAGTACACCGAAAAAATAATTAAAAAATTCCTGCGTGTTTATGAGAACGAAAGAAAAAATATTTTTCCTATCAGATTTGTTACTGGGCTTCACTTAAAAAAACTCTGATTTTGGTGCCTATACCTCAATTTACACGGCAGATAGCTTTCGGAGAAAAGTGTGTAAATTAAAACTATAAATTTTTGTATGGGAAACCGTGTAAATACAAAACAAAGCAAAATACGCTTAAATTGGTGAGTTACTTCTAGAAATTAATTAGTTTTTTTCGCAAATTAGTTGTAAATTTATTTAGTGCATCCTTTCATAAAAAACAATTCAATGAATACGAGGATGTGCGCATTCGAGCGAAAAGTGGCACATTTCCGAGCGAGGGAGGCAAATGAAGCACGACGCGGAGCGGCGCGCTTCATTTTCCCGAGATCGGAATGTGCCACTTTGAGCTCGAATGTGCACACTCGGTTTTAAGCACGATTCACAATTATTAATTTACTTTCTTAGACTGCTAACTTCAACTGTCAAATTATCGTTCGCTAAGCGCGTGCATCCTCCGTTGCCTGCTACGATTTTACTCTCAATGCGGCAAAAGAAGTATATCTTCAAAAAATTTACAAACGAATGTATTTTATAAAAATTTAAATTTAAACACACAACTATAGTTTCGATCGCCATTTTCTCCAACGTTTCCATGGAAACCTTTATTTACTAAACTTTTAAATTGTGGGGAAAAGTCCTAAAATTACAAATTTCTAAATTTTTCAAGTTTAATTCAACAAATAATCGAGTTATATATTTTTTTAAATCGGCCACCATCGAAAATCAACATAACCATATTTTCTCGATAAGTTTCCATAGCAACCATTTATAATTTTTAACCCTAACCTCCGATTTAAAAAAAGAAGTATAACTTCCGAAAGACAGACATTAAATTGTAAAATGTTTACGACAACACGAATTACTTTTGATCTTCCCTCGGCTTCGATTCGCCCGTAAACAATTTTTCGACCGATCGCCATAGCAACCACAACCGAAATTGATCTAACACTAAAAGTGTCAGACTTTTACCCCGCAATGCCATACTAAAATTTTACTACACCTTTCACGAGCCGAACCATGACAAGGTAAGTGTGCCCAAAACCCCCATTAACAAGTAGCCCAAACACGCTCACCTCAGTTTCAGAAAAAATTGGGAGATCCGAAACAACTCGTCCAACGTCTCGAACTCGCTCAATTTCGACCAGAATCGTTCGTGCGCCAATTTCGCAAACAAGCCGCTCTCGGCGTCGAAATTTCTTCGCTCGCCGGAAGAGCCCGAAGAGGCGTCGTGCGGCTGCGAGAAGTGCTACTGCCAACGGACGCCGGTCGTCTCGAAGTTCAACATGAAAGGCCCCAGGTGCTCCAAGATTTCTCGTCGAACTGCCAAATCGGTAAGCCAACCTAAAAAAACAAAAAGAACTGTCATTCCAAGCCAGAATTACTCCGGGGAGCGGCCCGGCCTCAAGTTTTTCGACCCGAACGAGAAAAACGAGCGCCTGCATTATACGGATTCGCGATTGACTTACGAAAATCTGCGAACCCAAGCGACCAACACCGAAGAACAATATTTGGAGGCCGACGAGG
The DNA here is from genome assembly GCA_036325965.1 of Sinopyrophorus schimmeli. Lineage (NCBI taxonomy): Eukaryota > Metazoa > Arthropoda > Insecta > Coleoptera > Elateridae > Sinopyrophorus > Sinopyrophorus schimmeli. Next base: position 2,516,359 of record JARFIZ010000068.1, read on the forward strand.
AGCGAGGCGCTTCCGAAGGCACCGACAGTACCAAAGAATCCCGTCAAAATGGAGAAAAAAGCTCAGAAGCGAAGTTTTCGAGTTCCGTACTGGATTTAGGCGAGAAACTGAGAAAAGTGAACACGTTTCGAAAAGAGAATTATTTTGACTGTCATTCGACCGCCATTTTCGACGAAGGGAGCGAGGAAGGGCACAAATGCTTGCACAAGTTCGTTTTGGATAATCGATTGATGCCGCAGCCCCTCAACCCGGACGCCTATGGCACCAGTCGATGCACCGTTTGCAGCAAACCCTTGAAGAGCCTGAGCAAACTTTCGGAGAAAAGAACTGAAGCGAGGCCCTTCAGCGCAAAGGGTGGCAAACCGACCCAGGCGTTAAATCAAATTAATATAATAAATAAGAGCGATCGGACCGAGTTGAAAATTCCCTTGGATTTCACCAATTTTATGGGCCTTTTCGGGAATACGGTCCTGAAGCTCAACAATCCTGTGCCTTCTAATAGCATCGCTTTGAGGTACCAGAAGGGCATGAATTATTAATTTTTTTTTTTTTATAAATATTTTACAATTTTATCTTATACCTATACAAACCCAGCGTTTTTAAAAATGTTTTGTGCTTTCTAATAAACGGTGTTTTACTTTAACCTTCCGTGTACTAGGTGGGGGTATAACTGACGTGAGCAATTTTTTTTTGTTAAAATGGGACGTTTGGTAATCGTGCTTAAAACCGAGTGTGCGCATTCGAGCTCAAAGTGGCACATTTCCGAGCGAGGGAGGCAAATGTGCCACTTTGAGCTCGAATGCGCACATCCTCGTATTTATTCCATTAGTATGATTTACCGTGCGCTCCTTCAAATCAAAAATTTTAATTTAATTTAGTAAATATCGATTTTATATTCAAAAAATGTATTTACCATAGCAATGAGTGGAAGGGAGCGAAAAGATACGACAATTTTGTAGGTGCGAGTGAGAGAAAACGATTAAATCGTTTAATTAATTTTTTGGCTAATTTGTTAGTTATAATTTTGTGAATCGTGCTTAAAACCGAGTGTGCACATTCGAGCTCAAAGTGGCACATTCCGATCTCGGGAAAATGAAGCGCGCCGCTCCGCGTCGCGCTTCATTTGCCTCCCTCGCTCGGAAATGTGCCACTTTTCGCTCGAATACGCACATCTTCGTATTCATTGAATTTTTGTAAATTAAATTTTTTTCTAAATCAATAAATTTAATTTAGTACAGTAAATATTTATTATATGGTCAAAAAACGTATTTTTACCATAGCAATGGGTGGGAGCAGTGAAAAGATACAAAAGCTCATAAGTACGAGTGAGAGGAATGATAAAAGTATTTATTAATTTTTCGTCACCAAAATTAGTGTAAAACGTGCTTAAAATCGAGTGTGCACATTCGAGCTCAAAGTGGCACATTCCGATCTCGGGAAAATGAAGCGCGCCGCTCGCGTCGCGCTTCATTTGCCTCCCTCGCTCGGAAATGTGCCACTTTTCGCTCGAATGCGCACATCTTCGTATTCATTGAATTTTTGTAAATTAAATTTTTTTCTAAATCAATAAATTTAATTTAGTACAGTAAATATTTATTATATGGTCAAAAAACGTATTTTTACCATAGCAATGGGTGGGAGCGAGTGAAAAGATACAAAAAGCTCATAAGTACGAGTGAGAGGGAATGATAAAAAGTATTTATTAATTTTTCGTCACCAAAATTAGTGTAAAACGTGCTTAAAATCGAGTGTGCACATTCGAGCTCAAAGTGGCACATTCCGATCTCGGGAAAATGAAGCGCGCCGCTCCGCGTCGCGCTTCATTTGCCTCCCTCGCTCGGAAATGTGCCACTTTTCGCTCGAATGCGCACATCTTCGTATTCATTAAATTTTTGTAAATTAAACTTTTTTTCCAATCAATAAATTTAATTTAGTACAGTAAATATTTATTATATGGTCAAAAAAATGTATTTTTACCATAGCAATAGGTGGAAGCGAGTGAAAAGATACAAAAATCTCATAAGTACGAGTGAGAGGGAATGATAAAAAGTATTTATTAATTTTTCGTCACCAAAATTAGTGTAAAACGTGCTTAAAATCAGTGTGCACATTCGAGCTCAAAGTGGCACATTCCGATCTCGGGAAAATGAAGCGCGCCGCTCCGCGTCGCGCTTCATTTGCCTCCCTCGCTCGGAAATGTGCCACTTTTCGCTCGAATGCGCACATCTTCGTATTCATTAAATTTTGTAAATTAAACTTTTTTTCCAATCAATAAATTTAATTTAGTACAGTAAATATTTATTATATGGTCAAAAAAATGTATTTTTACCATAGCAATAGGTGGAAGCGAGTGAAAAGATACAAAAATCTCATAAGTACGAGTGAGAGGGAATGATAAAAAGTATTTATTAATTTTTCGTCACCAAAATTAGTGTAAAACGTGCTTAAAATCGAGTGTGCACATTCGAGCTCAAAGTGGCACATTCCGATCTCGGGAAAATGAAGCGCGCCGCTTCGCGTCGCGCTTCATTTGCCTCCCTCGCTCGGAAATGTGCCACTTTTCGCTCGAATGCGCACATCTTCGTATTCATTGAATTTTTGTAAATTAAACTTTTTTTCCAATCAATAAATTTAATTTAGTACAGTAAATATTTATTATATGGTCAAAAAAATGTATTTTTACCATAGCAATGGGTGGAAGCGAGTGAAAAGATACAAAAATCTCATAAGTACGAGTGAGAGGGAATGATAAAAAGTATTTATTAATTTTTCGTCACCAAAATTACTGTGAAACGTGCTTAAAACCGAGTGTGCACATTCGAGCTCAAAGTGGCACATTCCGATCTCGGGAAAATGAAGCGCGCCGCTCCGCGTCGCGCTTCATTTGCCTCCCTCGCTCGGAAATGTGCCACTTTTCGCTCGAATGCGCACATCCTCGTATTTTTTCTATTACTATGATTTACCGTGCGCTCCTTCAAATCAAAAATTTTAATTTAATTTAGTAAATATCGATTTTATATTCAAAAAATGTATTTACCATAGCAATGAGTGGAAGGGAGCGAGAAGATACGATAATCCTGTCAATGCAAGTGAGAGGGAACGATTAAAATTATTCAATTAATTTTTCGTGTAATTGATTGGTCTAAATTATTACGAATCATTATGAAATTGCCGTGAAATTAATTTGTATTTCAATAAGGAGGCAAGAGTTAAATTCCTGTTAAGATTTCTTAATATTCGGTATCGTAATTGACACGTGTCATTCCAATTTAGTACTCAACCCCTTGACATACAAAAAAAACTGAATTTGATGAGTCCAAAAAAAAACTATTAATTTGACTCAAGTTAACTGTTACGAACATACACAAGTAACATAAAATAAATAATTAATAGTTTTAAAATATATTTAAATATGTAGAGCAGTGTTTCCCAACCGTTTTTAAACATTTCCCACCTAAGTCATTCTAAAATTTTGATGTCCCCTATGGAACATATAAATATTTCTTTATATTTAAAAATTGAATTATTCCATAAAATGTAGCCCAATTACAACTTGTTGAAGACACAAGATTTAGGTTTTAGCAAAAAATCACTAGGAAATTATTAAGAAAAAAAAACAATAAGTAAATTTTCAAAACACAAAGTAAAAAATCAAGTGTGTTTTCAAATTGTTCCCTTGAATAATGATATTGCCCCCCCAAACGTTTAAATTGCCCCATGTGGCGCGTTGGGAAACACTGATATAGAGAACTAGGCATTTTTTAAACATTTTAACACATTTTCTTTCTGGCCCTTTTTTTCCCTATTTATTGAAGATAGTTCTTGACGTCATAGAGACGTCAAAATCTACAATGACACCCTAAATGATTGACGTCTCCCAGACGTCATTGTATGTCAAGGGGTTAAGAAAAAATTCAATAGTTTATAAGTTGAAGAAAACGTTAAGTTTTTGTATTTTTAGTAGTAAAAATCTATTCTAAAGCATAAATAAATATGTGTTTTACTTAAACCCACTCACTATTGGTTATTAAAATATATTTCTTATCATTTAACTATCATAAAGTACAACTTTATGCATTTTATTTCATTTTATTTTCGGGGTATGGCAAACCCCACCTAGTATGGCACGTGACACTTAGTCACCTAGTACGCAGAAGGATAAAGCTTATTGTCTATGGTCCTTTCAAAATGTTCGCATCGAGCCCTAAAATAAATCGATTATTATTCAAAGTGGCTGATTATTTCGATTCAAAAAAGCCGAAATTATGTCCAAGGGCAAGGGAAAGATGATGGTCGAATTTTTTTCTGCTGCTATGGTGCTCAACGTTTGCAGATATCTCAGCTAAAATAGAAAACGATTGTTGAAATTGAACAATTGATTAATTGAATGTGAAATGAAAACCTGTATGGCTATGGGGCTTTCGCTGATCACGTCCGAGGCTTCTTTCAAAGCTCGAGAAGCTTTCATTTCGCCTTCGGCGGCTATGACTTTGGCGCGAGCTTCGCGCGTGGCTTCGGCTTCGGCGGCCATTGCTCTTTGCATCTGGTGAGGAAGGCTCACGTCTTTTCTACAAAATTATTTAAATTATCTTGAGTCGCCCTGTATATAACAAATTGATTAACTACGAGGATTAATTTCAAATCGGATAGTTACCATAGCAACAATTATTATTTAAGGTTGACAGGAATGGGACTGTCAAATAAATTCAACTCTTGTTGAATATGCAAACATGTTTGACATATGTATAATTTTGAGTTTTGATGATTAACGCTTTTTTTGAAAAACTTTCAATTAAGAAACGAAACGTTGCATATTTAACAAGAGTTGATTTAGAGTACTTTAATTTTGAACTTGCATTTCCACCCTTTCTACTTTGACACCCCATGGATCCGTTGCTATATCCAAAGAAGTCTGCATTGCTAGCGATATTGCTTCTCGATCTGAGAGTATTTCTGAGAGATTGCGTGTACCCAAAATGTTTCTCAAAGTTGTCATAGCCAACAAGCGAGTAGAATTGCTAAAAATTACAAAAATAAGCATAGTTGAATAATTAACACTTCGTTAAGAGTAATATAACATTAGTGACCAGTTTTATAATTCCTAATATTACTTTGTATTATTGTTATTATTATTATTATTATTGATTAATTATTAAATAAATATTACCTGTAATTTGTAACTTTCACAACAGCATTTAAAGGATTCTGTATTCTGTAGTAAACAACAGCATCAACAGTGACTGTAACGGAATCCTTTGTTAAAGCCTAAAAATAAAAAATTTTATTTTATATTCTAATGTTATAAACACACTGTACTCAACTATCTAATATTAAGCACAGTTTACATTTATAAAGAGTTTGTTTTCAGTATTTTATCAAATGAGAAAGATGAGAAGAGCTTGAGTACACAAAAGGCATTTTCTTGATTGTTTGAGGTGGCTATACGCAAAATTATAATTAAGAACTTCACAAATAAAACACCCTCCCTTATGTAAAACTAGCCTCAAAGTACCATTCTTTTGCAAGTGTTTCATTTCCAAAAATGTACAATACAATTACAAAAGTTATTAATACAATATTTGAAATAATATAAAAATTGCAACCCGACTTAATACAGTAGAACCTCTATTTATTAACTGTGTCTAAAACGAATGATAAGCCCATAGGTAGCTCCCTTCAAAATATAAAGCAAATCTATTATTTTAAAATTTTTCGAAATAAAAAGGGGTTAACCCATGTTTTTTCACGATTATTAGAAAAGTTACAACAAATTGCTATATAAATAAAATGTTCCCACAAGTCCCAATTAAACAGCCCTTCAATTAGTTTTATTAAATTCAAAAAAAAAAAAATTTGTTCATTTTTGAAAATAATTTAGAATAAGTAGAAAAGTTATTAATTTTTTCTGGGCTTATTAAAAGAGTTACAACAAATTGCTAAATAAATAAAATGCTCCTGAAAGTCCCAATTAAACAGCCCTTAAATTGGTTTTATTAAATTCCACAAAAAAAATTTTTCTTTGTGAGAATAATTTAGAACAGATATAAAAGTTATTAATTTTTTCTGGGCTTATTAAAAGAGTTACAACAAATTGCTAAATAAATAAAATGCTCCTGAAAATCCCAATTAAACAGCCCTTAAATTGGTTTTATTAAATTCCACAAAAAAAATTTTTCTTTGTGAGAATAATTTAGAACAGATATAAAAGTTATTAATTTTTTCTGGGCTTATTAAAAGAGTTACAACAAATTGCTAAATAAATAAAATGCTCCCGAAAATCCCAATTAAACAACCCTTCCATTGGTTTTATTAAATTCCAAAAAAAAAAATTTTTCTTTTTTGACAATAATTTAGAACAGATAGAAAAATTATTAATTTTTTCTGAGCTTATTAGAAGAGTTACAATAATTTGCTAAATAAATAAAATGCTCCTGAAAGTCTCATTTAAACATCCCTTGCACTAGTTTTATTAAATTAAATGCAAAAATTTTTTCCTTTTTTGAGAATAATTTAGAACGTTTAGAAAAGTTATTAATTTTTTCTGGGCTTATTAAAAGAGTTACAACAAATTGCTAAATAAATAAAATGCTTCTAAAAGTCCCAATTAAACAGCCCTTAAATTGGTTTTATTAAATTCCACAAAAAAAATTTTCTTTTGTGAGAATAATTTAGAACAGATATAAAAGTTATTAATTTTTTCTGGGCTTATTAGTGGAGTTACAACAAATTACTAATTAAATAAAATGCTCCCGAAAATCCCAATTAAACAGCCCTTGCATAAAAATAAAAAAGTTATGGCTCTATTCACAAGTGGACACCACTAGAACAATATGTAAATTGCAGGTGAGGGTGTAATCTAATTTGTTTTAAATTAAATAATACTATAAAAAATAAACATTTCCTAATGAAAAATTATCTCTAGAAGGCATTCCCCAATACAACCATTGATTATTTCCAAAAATAAGTAAGTTAAAGCCGGTCCTATTATTGTGCAAACTCAATTAATTAATTATTTCTTAAAACGGTGGTAAAATGTAATTTCTAGTCGGCGTTGTTAGACACAGTTAACATTTTCGAATGTTAAATGACCCTTTGTATTCATTTCTGAAGAGTTCCTTGTAATTTTCAAACTAATAGGTCAATTTGATTATTGTATACCAAAAGCATTTCCTTCGTCCTTTAGGGTAGCAGCTATAATCCTATGTATAAGCAAGAATTCCATAAACAAACTGCGTTTATGGATGAAAAATCGGATGCGGAATGCAGTCCTTAATATTTTTCATCAATATAATAATTCATCCCTTATAAATCTGAACAAACTCCCTTAGAAACAATTAAAAACTGACCTCCTGTGGGGGCACATCAAAAGAAACAGTCCTAAGATCGACTTTGCAATAGTTATCGATGCAAGGCAGAATAAAAAACGTACCGGGGCCCCTTGCGCCCCCTTTTCTAAGACGGCCCAATCTGAAAATAACCGCTCGCTCGTATTCTTGTACAACCTGAAATAATATTATTTTTAGTTGATTTGTGTATGGTATGCTCGCACATATTTTTATAAATTATGATTTGTTTATAAAACGCTCCTGTTTTACATCCGCGAGCTACGAGAAGAAAAAAGAAGCACACCTAACGACCGCCAAATGCTTACCTTAAAGCACCAAAATAACGAAAAGGGCATCGTTATTATCAAAAGAAGAATCGAACCCGCGGTCGCGGTGAATTCTATGCAACCCATCGCTGTCGGCTTGTCTACAACACAAAATGCGGGCTTTTATTCTGGGAGCTTCTTGTTTAAAAAATGAAAAAGTCCTATTTCGTTTTTTGCTCTTCTAAAATTACTGTAAGAGAAACGTGGGAGAAGCGTTACTTCATCCGAGAAGACGATGGCCCATTTGCGGGCATCTTTTCGTTACATAAGTTTTAAGCCATTTTCAAAATGTGAATGGGGGCCACAAACGACCAGTAAAGGCTTACAATTTAGAGTTAAATTTACCTTTATTTTTTGTGAAATGAAATTAGTAACCGAGACACGCCACATACTAAGTTAAACTAAAATTAAAATAATAACTTCGCAATTAAATTGTTTGTTTGTATTTAAATGAGTAGTTGGAAAACCATCAACGTATCAGTAATAATTTTAATAACAGCCTTCAAAATCTGAATCAGAATACGATAAATGATTATTAATAACTAAATTTTGTTTATTATAATTTTATAGAAACGTTGTTTATGCGACTTTTATCGAACTAAACACTTAATTTACTGTACCACAGATAAAATTGATAAATAATTCGAATCAAGTGGCACAAATATACAACCGATAATAAGGTAAATCTTAAACGTTTATATACAGTGAGTTCCATAAGTGGTAACATCCCTTTTTCGTTTATTTGGATCAGAAGAACATGTTGTACCTTGGTCCCTTTGTACCTAGGGCAACTTTAGTTTTTTTAATGTTTGCGGGCTTTCGTGACCCATAATTTTCGATATTAACGTAAAGTTGGCAGCAGCTAGCCAATGTACTTTGTTAATGTATGAGATCAATTGAAATTTTTAATCGAAAAAAAGGTAAGTCTTTTTATATTCTTTTTACTTAAATATCTTATTGATTTTTATTACTTAATAACAAATGACTCATCGTAACAGAAAGATTATTCATTAATGTTTGCATAGTAGTGGTCTGATTTTGGCACAGCATAATCTTTAATTTTATTTTGAGTTTAAACATCAAGGGTCGGTGTGTTGTACCTCGGCCACCGTCAATAAGTTGTACCTTGGCCCTAAGATCGACGTGCAATAAATAAAAATTTAGATATACCTTTGTTATAAATTCTTATTTTTTTATTTTGCTTCAGATAATATGCCTCGCAAGTCTAACGAAAAATTTAAATTTTTGCAAAATTAACCATTAAGTATGTGAAATTTTAGTATACGAGAAAAGTTTTGTTAATTTTTGAAACAATTTTAGTGTCATATCAAAGAAGAACATTAGTAGTTCTTATAATCCAAAAATAAATATATAGTTTTCAAAGAAACAATGGGTTTTATTTTGTTTAATGTGAATAGAGCCAAGGTACATCACCTCTGTTGTACCTAGGCCATAGATCAACTAATTTTGAAATCTTATAGCAATTTGAGTAAACGGTTGGTAATGCTTTCAAATATTTTATGATGAATGCCTTATTAGTGACCCACTACGATGCAATTCATTTTATCAACAAATTGTTACATATACCATTTGAAAAAAAAACAAGTGAAAAAAGAGCCAAGGTACAATAGGTTTCCCTACAATTTGATTTCGAGAAAATATGCACTTTTCGCCCGATGTGCACATACGTCGTTTTAAATACAAAAATTAATGTAAATAAATGTGATAAATTTCGAAATTCGAGCGAAAAGTGACATTTTCCCGAGATCGGAAATAAGCCACTTTGAGCTCGAATGTGCATACTCGGTTTTTTAAGCACGATTCACAATAAATAATTGACTCTCTAAAAAATATTAATCAAAAATTACAGGCACGTATTTAGCCAGGCAAGACAAAAATTTAAAAATTCCTATTAAACAACATAAAACAACAATAGGTAACTGACTCACTAAAAAATATTAATCAACAATTACAGGTCCGTATTTTGCTTCTAACAAATTGTTACATATGGGTCAAATCACGTCAAGTGGACCCCTCATTTTCCGCTTGATCATTGAATACTTGTTCAAATTTATTTTTCGAAAGTAGTTATTACTAATAATCATCCCTTAAAAAAGTTTTAGAAAATTTTGAATTGAACAATTTTTTTTACAATGAAAATTTTCTGTACTATTTATTACAAAATTAATTGTGAAAAAGCTGTTGGAGATTTTTTTTTCTGAAGATGAAAAAATTACAACTAATATTGCGTTACAAAACAACAGAAAAAATTTTTAAATGTTAATTTAGTTATTAATTTTATTTAACTGTTTTTATATCAATAATAAATTTATAATTATTTTGATTATTTGTTGAAGATATTATTTTAAAAAATTAAATTAAATGGAATTTTTTTAATTATAAGAAATAGTAATGTATGTACATGTGTACTGAGTAGCGACCTATAGCCAGAGTAGCCAAGCTGGGCAGCGCGCTACACTGACACGGCCTACCGCTTCGTAAACAAAAATGTACATATATTATTTAAACTAATGCCGGGCAGCGAAATTTTATTTCGGAATATTGAACTTAAATGTATAACGCATATAACTAAAAAAAAAATTCGGAAATCGTACAAAGAAGTCATTAAAATTTTCATTTGTTTATTTAAATGTTAATAAAAAGTATGATAATAAACAAATGAAATTGTTTTCTAATTTTTTTATGAAATTATAAATATTTTACCATAAGCTCTGAAAATTTCGTTAAGTTATCTCCAACAGCTTTTTCGCAATTAATTTTTTAATTAAAAGTACAGAAAATTTTCATTGTAAAAAAAATTGTTAAATTCAAAATTTTCAAAAACTTTTTTAAGGGATGATTATTAGTAATAACTACTTTCGAAAAATAAATTTGAACAAGTATTCCATGATCACTTGACGTGTTTTGACTCATATACAATTGAAAAAAAAAATACAAGTGAAAAAAAAACCAAGGTACAACAGGTTTCCCTATAATAGAACGAAACGTATTAGTTTTATCACAATCTTTATTTTTTTATAAAGTTAAGCTTGAAAAATATTTGATTGTATTAAATAAGTCTTCTGATAGCGAATAAATATGTCTAAAAAAAAATTAATGTGAGAAATATAATTAATACGAAGATGTGCGCGTTCGAGCGAAAAGTGGCACATTTCCGAGCGAGGAAGGCAAATGAAGCGCGACGCGGAGCGGCGCGCTTCATTTTCCCGAGATCGGAATGTGCCACTTTGAGCTCGAATGTGCACACTCGGTTTTAAGCACGATTCACAATAATTTAGGCCAATAAATTAGACGAAAAATCAATTGAATAACTTTAATCGTTTGCTCTCACTCGCATCCACGAGATTTTCGTATCTTTTCGCTCTCTTCCACTCATTGCTATTGTAAAAACGATTTTCGAACACAAAATCAATATTTACTAAAATAAATTTAAATTTGTGTTATAAAAGAGAGAAAGGTAAAATAGACAAATGTAATAAATACGAAGATGTGCGCGTTCGAGCGAAAAGTGGCACATTTCCGAGCGAGGGAGGCAAATGAAGCGCGACGCGGAGCGGCGCGCTTCATTTTCCCGAGATCGGAATGTGCCACTTTGAGCTCGAATGTGCACACTCGGCTTTAAGCACGATTCACAATAAATAATTGACTCGGTAAAAAATATTAATCAAAAATTACAGGCCCGTATTTAGGTAGGCAACACCAGAATTTAAAAATTTCTATTAAACAAAATAAAGCACGATTCACAATAAGCAATTGACTCTCTAAAAAATATTAATCAAAAATTACAGGCCCGTATTTAGGCAGACAACACCAAAATTTAAAAATCGCTATTAAACACAATAAAGCACGATTCACAATAATGAATTTACTTTCCCAGACGGCTAACTTCAACCGTCGCCTGCCAGAATTTTATTTCCCGCGCGCCAAAAGAAGTATAACTTCAAAAATACAAACACTTATGGAACTCACTGTACATTTCAACTCGATCGAAAAATTCTCACCGTAAACCAAAAAGCATTCTAGGCCACCAGATTCGGTTCTTTTACAGCCCACGTTCATGAACGACTCGAAGAAACGCTTAACACGAATGAAACTGTCGAAAACGAAACGCGAAAAGAAAAATTCGTTGGATTTCAGCGCAGATTTTGAAGAAGACCGATTCCGTTCTCACGGAAGTTCTGATAAAGTTTGGCGTGTCCCGAAATAAAATTTTCTACTCCGGTCTGGGGTAAATTTAACTCGACGAATTGTGTTTTCATCTTCAATAGTGTCGCATATTTTTGTTTATAAGCCATTAACACGTTATGGCTTAACGTACGACAAGCCAGAAACTGAAATTCTATTTATAAATCGCCTTTGTTGTGATTTTCACGAGATTCCACACATATTAAATGAAAACTATTTTTTGGATCGATCTTCGTTCGGGAGGCATTCTTGGGTTCGCTGAGAAAATTACCTAAAAAACGAAAAACCCTAAAATTTATCCCAAAAAAATATATTAAAGAAGATTAATCAAATTGTATGTGCCTAAAAAAAATTATCGGTTAGTAGCTGTAAGAAATTTGATTTGTAAAAAAGCCCTTATGAACCAAAACCTAATGTCTCGTTGAAAAATAAAAAAAATGTTCATAGTCAAAATATATATTAAAAAAAAAACAATTCAACACCCCCCACCAGTGCCGGATTAAGCCAGCGCGGGGCCTGTAGCAAATTTTGTCAAGGGGCCCTTGGTTTGCTGTAGGTTCTCAAGTTTAGGGTATTAAATAAAGCAAATTTTTATTATTTTTTTATTACGGTCAGACGGGGGGAGGAGCGCGGGGCCCCCCAATTCGCGAGGCCCGTAGCATTTGCTACTCTTGCTACGTGGCTAATCCGGCACTGCCCCCCACAGTGTTAAAATCTCAAAAAGACCCCTTTTTGTTTTTTTTTAAAACGCAGCAACCACAAAAAAAACGAGCCCTTCGCCTCATGGTCTTTCGATAAAATTTCATTAACAATAAAGCCCTTCCTAACCAAAAACGAACGCTTTATCCTAAAAACCAAAAATAGGCCCAAATCGCCAAAAATAACCCTCTAATGGGAGATCCCACAATGTTAAAAAAAAAGACGCAAAAAAAAATAATCGAAAAGGCGCAAAACGTAAACCGCAATATTTTTTAACGTCCTGAAAAAGACCTGAAAAAAATGATTAGTATTAATTATTTAATTAATTAATTAATTAATTAAAGTATTGTATTGTATTTCAAAAAGTAATAAAAAAACCTGAAAAGGAATGGATTAGGTACATAAAACACAATAATTGGGCGCAAGACGCAAAAATCCGCAATAACGCAAAAAAACCGTCTAACACCCCCCACAGTGCTAGAAAACCAAAAAGACGTATAAGTTGTTTCGAGAAACGCCTTTTTTGGTTACAATTTTTTTTTGAAAAAAACGCAAAAAACTATGGGTTTAATCCCCAAAAACAACATTCTGTTGCTAAATTTTTCTCTTCCTGGTCTTAAAATTAAATAAAGCTGAAAATTGGGGAAAATGCTAAGCCACCCTCTTCTGCAACCCTAAACTCGACTCAAAGTTCAATGTGCGATACAACGAAACAGATAATCTCGTTTTAGGGTTGCAGCATTAAAAACGCGGATAAAGAAAGGTGCCCCAATGCCCAACTAGCGTGACATTGGGGCGGTACACAGATATACAAACAATACACAAATATCACATTTGTGCAACAACAGAGGGATGACCAGTCTCAAGATTGAATTTTAAAAGTCATTAATTATTGAAATTAACAATTTATTTTGGATGAAGTTATGAGAAAAGAAACTGGCCTGTCCAACTGAGTTGCACAGAAAATGGATTGAACTCAATAAATGGACATGTTGCTCTCTTCTCGAGTTTTCAGAGTTACAAAAAATACAATAAAAATGGCGAGGGGGCAAGGGGTCCTTACGAAAGACAACATCACCGAAAACTCGAAATTTGAGCAACTTCCATTTGCAAAGACTTGAGCGATTCACGCTATTTTTGCAGCTTATTGAGACAATCAAACGAAAAAGGAAAAGAAGCATCGTGAAAATGCAGCTCGGAAAATCATAGAGATGCTTTGAACGCAAATTCATTTTGCCAATTTCCAAAGGTAAAAAAATTGCAGTGGTGTTTCTGGTTGACGTAAAAAAATTAAGGTTCTTATAATGTTCTTTGGTTTTGGTTTTGAATAAAGATAAACTTTGGAAACGTTTATTTCAATAGCATCAATTACGAAAATTTGCATATTAATTCAGGAAAATTTGCAAATCACAATATAAAAATTGAGAAAAATTACATCAATAACACCGGAAAAATAATTAAAAAAATCCTGGATAGCTATCAAAGAAGAAAATATTTTTTTTCGTATTAGAATTTTAATCCTTCAAAGTCCAAAACATGTAAATTTCGAAATTTGCAAAAACAGCCGTTTTGATAATTTATTATTGTTTATTGATGTTCAATAAAGACGCAAAAAATAATTAAAAAAATAACGGATCTCTATCAACAGAGAAATTAATTTATTTCGTATAAGATTTGCAAGCCATCAAAATTCAAAATAGCTAGTTCTCAAAATTTGCGACGATTGCCATTATGGTGCTTAATAATTGTTTATTTAAAGTTACTTAACACCAGAAAAATAATTAAAAAAATCCTGGATAGCTATCAAAAGAGAAAATATTTTGTTTCATATTAGAATTTTAATACTTCAAAGTTCAAAACATGTAAATTTCGAAATTTGCAAAAACAGCCGTTTTGATGGTTTATTATTGTTTATTGATGTTTAATAAAGACCCAAACAATAATTAAAAAAATCCCGGATCTCTGTCAACAGAGAAATTAATTTATTTCGTATAAGATTTGCAAGCCATCAAAATTCAAAATAGCTAGTTCTCAAAATTTGCGACGATTGCCATTATGGTGCTTAATAATTGTTTATTTAAAGTTACTTAACACCAGAAAAATAATTAAAAAAATCCTGGATAGCTATCAAAAGAGAAAATATTTTGTTTCATATTAGAATTTTAATACTTCAAAGTTCAAAACATGTAAATTTCGAAATTTGCAAAAACAGCCGTTTTGATGGTTTATTATTGTTTATTGATGTTTAATAAAGACCCAAACAATAATTAAAAAAATCCCGGATTTCTATCAACAGAGAAATTAATTTATTTCGTATAAGATTTGCAAGCCATCAAAATTCAAAATAGCTAGTTCTCAAAATTTGCGACGATTGCCATTATGGTGCTTAATAATTGTTTATTTGAAGTTACTTAACACCAGAAAAATAATTAAAAAAATTCTGGATAGCTATCAAAGGAGAAAATATTTTTTTTCATATTAGAATTTTAATACTTCAAAGTTCAAAACATGTAAATTTCGAAATTTGCAAAAACAGCCGTTTTGATGGTTTATTATTGTTTATTGATGTTTAATAAAGACCCAAACAATAATTAAAAAAATCCCGGATCTCTGTCAACAGAGAAATTAATTTATTTCGTATAAGATTTGCAAGCCATCAAAATAGCTAGTTCTCAAAATTTGCGACGATTGCCATTATGGTGCTTAATAATTGTTTATTTAAAGTTACTTAACACCAGAAAAATAATTAAAAAAATCCTGGATAGCTATCAAAGGAGAAAATATTTTTTTTCATATTAGAATTTTAATACTTCAAAGTTCAAAACATGTAAATTTCGAAATTTGCAAAAACAGCCGTTTTGATGGTTTATTATTGTTTATTGATGTTTAATAAAGACCCAAACAATAATTAAAAAAATCCCGGATCTCTGTCAACAGAGAAATTAATTTATTTCGTATAAGATTTGCAAGCCATCAAAATTCAAAATAGCTAGTTCTCAAAATTTGCGACGATTGCCATTATGGTGCTTAATAATTGTTTATTTAAGTTACTTAACACCAGAAAAATAATTAAAAAATCCTGGATAGCTATCAAAGAGAAAATATTTTTTTCATATTAGAATTTTAATACTTCAAAGTTCAAAACATGTAAATTTCGAAATTTGCAAAACAGCCGTTTTGATGGTTTATTATTGTTTATTGATGTTTAATAAAGACCCAAAAATAATTAAAAATCCCGGATCTCTGTCAACAGAGAAATTAATTTATTTCGTATAAGATTTGCAAGCCATCAAAATAGCTAGTTCTCAAAATTTGCGACGATTGCCATTATGGTGCTTAATAATTGTTTATTTAAAGTTACTTAACACCAGAAAAATAATTAAAAAAATCCTGGATAGCTATCAAAGGAGAAAATATTTTTTTTCATATTAGAATTTTAATACTTCAAAGTTCAAAACATGTAAATTTCGAAATTTGCAAAACAGCCGTTTTGATGGTTTATTATTGTTTATTGATGTTTAATAAAGACCCAAAAATAATTAAAAATCCCGGATCTCTGTCAACAGAGAAATTAATTTATTTCGTATAAGATTTGCAAGCCATCAAAATAGCTAGTTCTCAAAATTTGCGACGATTGCCATTATGGTGCTTAATAATTGTTTATTTAAAGTTACTTAACACCAGAAAAATAATTAAAAAAATCCTGGATAGCTATCAAAGGAGAAAATATTTTTTTTCATATTAGAATTTTAATACTTCAAAGTTCAAAACATGTAAATTTCGAAATTTGCAAAAACAGCCGTTTTGATGGTTTATTATTGTTTATTGATGTTTAATAAAGACACAAAAAATAATTAAAAAAATCCCGGATCTCTATCAACAGAGAAATTAATTTATTTCGTATAAGATTTGCAAGCCATCAAAATTCAAAATAGCTAGTTCTCAAAATTTGCGAAGATTGCCATTATGGTGCTTAATAATTGTTTATTTATAGTTACTTAACACCGAAAAAATAAATTAAAAAATCCTGGATAACTATCAAGGGAGAAATGATTTTTTTTCCTATTAGAATTTTAAACCTTCAAAGTCCAAAACATGTAATTTTTGAAATTTGCTAAAACTGCCGTTTTGATAGTTTATTATTGTTTATTGATGTCTAATAAAGACCCAAAAAATAATTAAAAAAATCCCGGATCTCTATCAACAGAGAAATTAATTTATTTAGTATAAGAATTGCAAGCCATCAAAATACAAAATATCTAGATTTCAAAATTTGCGAAGAGTGCCATTTTGGTGCTTAATAATTGTTTATTTATAGTTACTTAACAGCAAAAAAATAATTAAAAAAATCCTGGATAGCTATCAAAGAAGAAAATAATTTTTTTCGTATTAGAATTTTAAACCTTCAAAGTCCAAAACATGTAATTTTTGAAATTTGGAAAAACAGCGGTTTTGATCGTTTATTATTGTTTATTGATGTTTAATAAAGACCCAAAAAATAATTTAAAAAATCCCGGATCTCTATCAACATAGAAATTAATTTATTTCGTATAAGATTTGCAAGCCATCAAAATACAAAATATCTAGATTTCAAAATTTGCGAAGAGTGCCATTTTGGTGCTTAATAATTGTTTATTTATAACTATTTTCTTCGTTGTGATGTAATTTTACCCCAATGATTTATAATGAAGTTGTGACAAGTTACAATTATAAAAAGCCATTATTAAAATTGAACAGTTTGAATTAACAATCGGAACAAAAAGTTAGAACATTATAACATGTAAAGTACAACGAATAAAAATATTAAGAACCGCCAGGAGTCTCAAAACTGTATCTCTAAACGTGTTTCAATTTTGATCAATTGAACAAATAGCATTTGCAAAAATTGAATTAAACTATCATACAATCAAATGTGATTTAAATAAACAGTAATTAAAAAATGCCATTCGCCACAATCAACTTCCAAAATATTTTAAGTGTATTTTTTGCAAGTGCCTTTTCTTGCAAGTAAGCATTACAGATTTAAAATTTTAATTAATCTGTGTAAATTACGAAAACGCTTTTCTTTTACAATTACATCTAAACAATTGATCTTTCGGAGACATGATTTAACGCTATTACTCCTGCTTATCTCCAACCCCCTTCAATTCTCTGAAAAGTGAACAAATCGTGAGCTGAAAGTTTTCGAGACTCCTGAATACCAGAAACACCATCTGCAATGGGAAAATTTCAAAGGTACTTACCGAAGAGCGTCTTCCTCCTCTTCCAACGTCCCAACGCTGGACGGACCTACCTAACGTCCCAGTTATAGATGTCTTGTACAAAAGAAGATCTCAGCAATTCCCTCGGTGCAACCCTCATGGACCCTCAGGCACTCCCGATTGGACCCGCACTTTCAGCAACCAAGAAGTCTTTTTTAACACACAACGCGCGATAATCTGAATTAAAGGGACCACTACTTTTACTGGGAGGGTTATCACTCGGTTAAAAGACTACGATAAAAATTCGATTCGCGCACTCACTGACGACGAAGCCTTTAAGACAGTCCAGGCTTTTCGCGACGATTTTCACGAGAAACGTAAGAGCACCGGGCCCTATCGTGCTGAAAAAGGCCCGATTATCTGAGAAAAGGGCCAGCTTCTCTCAGAAATATCATTTCGACTGGATGCCCAACAAGAAACCTTGCTAGCATACAATCTATACTTAACCCTGAAAGAAAAGTTATTATTCATTTAACAGCTAAATGTGAAACCTTGACTAGTGGGGCCAAAAGAAACTTCCAGAAGAGCGGCAGGTAGTAATGAATCAGCAGTGACGTCTGAAAAGAGATTACAAGTTACACAACACATTGAGAAAGTCATTATTAAAATAACTAATTCAATATCAAAAGCACTCAAAATTTGAAATACGATAATTACAATATTATCTTACTTCAGCCACCCCTAAATAACTTTTTTTTATTCTATTAGAATCTATTAATATACTATGTTTAAGCAAATAAGGAAACTCAATAGCATACTTTTCTAGACCCTATATATTTACCTTTAAATTTGAACACAAAATAAACGTTTAAAACTCTTTACTACACAACCGTTCTTTTCCACGTTCACTTTTAAAATGAATAAAATTTCTAATAAAGCAAATCGATAAAGTTATAGAAAGTTGAATAATCAGACCGGACGAGTGTTTGTTATCTTTCGGAAAAAATTTGACCGGAGTTCAAAACACCTGATAATAAAAGCAAGCGATTATTTCGACTAACAGTTTTATTCGAAAATTGTAAAATATTTCGAATTCAATAATTAAAGCAATTAGTATTGTATTATTAAGAAATCTGTTTATGTCCATCGTTCCAAATCATATTTCTGTGCCCAAAATTAAACAAATTTTTCTTTGTTAATTGTAGATGTGTAATTAATAATTAATAATTCTTTTTCGAATCGATTAAAACGCAATAAGATATTAAAACGTTTAAAATAATTTGTTTATAATAGCAACAATAAAAATTTCAGAGAAACAACTAAGATACTTACTTATTCATTTCGTCTATGGTGCACTGTTTCCATTCCACATTTTCTAATGTGCCTTAGAAGACCTTTCATTAACTTTGCAACTAAGATGTAGATCGACTACTCCTGCAGAAACAGCCCAAAAAGGCTCCTCATCTTGTGACCCATCTTTGAAATACTAATGGAAGCTGGTGGACATTGGTAGCATACAATTTTCCATCCATGGAATTATAAAAAAATATAACACTTAAGACATGGGAAAAAGAGATGAGTCCAGAATAACAAAAATTATTACAGCAACTTCAAGAATATTGTTTAAAGTGCACCAAATCTAAATATATATTAATGCAACTAATAAATGCACGTAGGCAAAATAATTACAAAAAAAAATAATATCAAAATTCAATTAAGAATAACGAAAAAGATGTAATTATTACCAATAACGTAGTGTTAGTTATAATCATTAGAAGGAAAAGAAAAAACCGTTAGAAGTACTTCATTATTAACTCTTTGACAATATTTATAAAATTTTTCTTACATTTCCATTCCAAAGGGTTCCAAAATATTGCTGCTTGTGCATCTCTAATATACTGTTCTTAGTCTACATCTTCAAAGAATAGCATGGCATTTTGTAATCTGTAAAAAACCAAAATATTAGTAATAATACTAGGATAACGTTTAAAAAATGCTCAATCTTAGTTGTATCATAATTGGAATAAACTTCTAAAGTAATTAAAACAAAATTAAATTATAAAAAATACATCCTTACCCAAATCACTGTATTATCAGTATTCCCAAAATGCCAAGCCAAAAAGAATACATTATTGTGTAACACATCTGGCAATGTTAAAGGATATCACAGCTGGTCCTGTATGGGCAAGGAAACCCATAATTTACAAATTAAAACCATAGACATCAGTTTAAATATCGTACAGGTTTTCTGTACCAAAGTGATCTTGCATCCATTCGTAGATCCTTTTATATTTCTCAAAAATGAAGCAGAAGAAACGAGAAAACTGTTATTGACAACTTCAGCAATGTTCTGCAGTCCTGGAGTCATCTTATTTGCGAAAGCCCTTCAACATAGAAATTAATTTATTTCGTATAAGATTTGCAAGCCATCAAAATACAAAATATCTAGATTTCAAAATTTGCGAAGAGTGCCATTTTGGTGCTTAATAATTGTTTATTTATAACTATTTTCTTCGTTGTGATGTAATTTTACCCCAATGATTTATAATGAAGTTGTGACAAGTTACAATTATAAAAAGCCATTATTAAAATTGAACAGTTTGAATTAACAATCGGAACAAAAAGTTAGAACATTATAACATGTAAAGTACAACGAATAAAAATATTAAGAACCGCCAGGAGTCTCAAAACTGTATCTCTAAACGTGTTTCAATTTTGATCAATTGAACAAATAGCATTTGCAAAAATTGAATTAAACTATCATACAATCAAATGTGATTTAAATAAACAGTAATTAAAAAATGCCATTCGCCACAATCAACTTCCAAAATATTTTAAGTGTATTTTTTGCAAGTGCCTTTTCTTGCAAGTAAGCATTACAGATTTAAAATTTTAATTAATCTGTGTAAATTACGAAAACGCTTTTCTTTTACAATTACATCTAAACAATTGATCTTTCGGAGACATGATTTAACGCTATTACTCCTGCTTATCTCCAACCCCCTTCAATTCTCTGAAAAGTGAACAAATCGTGAGCTGAAAGTTTTCGAGACTCCTGAATACCAGAAACACCATCTGCAATGGGAAAATTTCAAAGGTACTTACCGAAGAGCGTCTTCCTCCTCTTCCAACGTCCCAACGCTGGACGGACCTACCTAACGTCCCAGTTATAGATGTCTTGTACAAAAGAAGATCTCAGCAATTCCCTCGGTGCAACCCTCATGGACCCTCAGGCACTCCCGATTGGACCCGCACTTTCAGCAACCAAGAAGTCTTTTTTAACACACAACGCGCGATAATCTGAATTAAAGGGACCACTACTTTTACTGGGAGGGTTATCACTCGGTTAAAAGACTACGATAAAAATTCGATTCGCGCACTCACTGACGACGAAGCCTTTAAGACAGTCCAGGCTTTTCGCGACGATTTTCACGAGAAACGTAAGAGCACCGGGCCCTATCGTGCTGAAAAAAAGGCCCGATTATCTGAGAAAAGGGGCCAGCTTCTCTCAGAAATATCATTTCGACTGGATGCCCAACAAGAAACCTTGCTAGCATACAATCTATACTTAACCCTGAAAGAAAAGTTATTATTCATTTAACAGCTAAATGTGAAACCTTGACTAGTGGGGCCAAAAGAAACTTCCAGAAGAGCGGCAGGTAGTAATGAATCAGCAGTGACGTCTGAAAAGAGATTACAAGTTACACAACACATTGAGAAAGTCATTATTAAAATAACTAATTCAATATCAAAAGCACTCAAAATTTGAAATACGATAATTACAATATTATCTTACTTCAGCCACCCCTAAATAACTTTTTTTTATTCTATTAGAATCTATTAATATACTATGTTTAAGCAAATAAGGAAACTCAATAGCATACTTTTCTAGACCCTATATATTTACCTTTAAATTTGAACACAAAATAAACGTTTAAAACTCTTTACTACACAACCGTTCTTTTCCACGTTCACTTTTAAAATGAATAAAATTTCTAATAAAGCAAATCGATAAAGTTATAGAAAGTTGAATAATCAGACCGGACGAGTGTTTGTTATCTTTCGGAAAAAATTTGACCGGAGTTCAAAACACCTGATAATAAAAGCAAGCGATTATTTCGACTAACAGTTTTATTCGAAAATTGTAAAATATTTCGAATTCAATAATTAAAGCAATTAGTATTGTATTATTAAGAAATCTGTTTATGTCCATCGTTCCAAATCATATTTCTGTGCCCAAAATTAAACAAATTTTTCTTTGTTAATTGTAGATGTGTAATTAATAATTAATAATTCTTTTTCGAATCGATTAAAACGCAATAAGATATTAAAACGTTTAAAATAATTTGTTTATAATAGCAACAATAAAAATTTCAGAGAAACAACTAAGATACTTACTTATTCATTTCGTCTATGGTGCACTGTTTCCATTCCACATTTTCTAATGTGCCTTAGAAGACCTTTCATTAACTTTGCAACTAAGATGTAGATCGACTACTCCTGCAGAAACAGCCCAAAAAGGCTCCTCATCTTGTGACCCATCTTTGAAATACTAATGGAAGCTGGTGGACATTGGTAGCATACAATTTTCCATCCATGGAATTATAAAAAAATATAACACTTAAGACATGGGAAAAGAGATGAGTCCAGAATAACAAAAAATTTTTACAGCAACTTCAAGAATATTGTTTAAAGTGCACCAAATCTAAATATATATTAATGCAACTAATAAATGCACGTAGGCAAAATAATTACAAAAAAAAATAATATCAAAATTCAATTAAGAATAACGAAAAAGATGTAATTATTACCAATAACGTAGTGTTAGTTATAATCATTAGAAGGAAAAGAAAAAACCGTTAGAAGTACTTCATTATTAACTCTTTGACAATATTTATAAAATTTTTCTTACATTTCCATTCCAAAGGGTTCCAAAATATTGCTGCTTGTGCATCTCTAATATACTGTTCTTAGTCTACATCTTCAAAGAATAGCATGGCATTTTGTAATCTGTAAAAAACCAAAATATTAGTAATAATACTAGGATAACGTTTAAAAAATGCTCAATCTTAGTTGTATCATAATTGGAATAAACTTCTAAAGTAATTAAAACAAAATTAAATTATAAAAAATACATCCTTACCCAAATCACTGTATTATCAGTATTCCCAAAATGCCAAGCCAAAAAGAATACATTATTGTGTAACACATCTGGCAATGTTAAAGGATATCACAGCTGGTCCTGTATGGGCAAGGAAACCCATAATTTACAAATTAAAACCATAGACATCAGTTTAAATATCGTACAGGTTTTCTGTACCAAAGTGATCTTGCATCCATTCGTAGATCCTTTTATATTTCTCAAAAATGAAGCAGAAGAAACGAGAAAACTGTTATTGACAACTTCAGCAATGTTCTGCAGTCCTGGAGTCATCTTATTTGCGAAAGCCCTTTCTTCAATCGCAAAGGAAAGTAGAAAATCCATGATTAAAAATCTGCAAAACAATTACAATTATTTATCGTTAAACTAATGCAAACAAAGATGTAATATTACAAATAATGTGGATAGATATTACTTAAGATCTATTCAACGGTACTAAACAAATTTATTTCAATTAACACAAAGAAAATCGAAATTGTGTGTAAGCCCAACTAGCAATCTTATCTTTTTCAAAAAACTTAACCTAGAGCTTAATACAACTGATTGTACAAATCAAGACTTTGTGTTCAAAGATAACCGTTGAATTACATAAAACTAAATTAATAACATTTAAAATAATTATACTAATAATAAAAGGTTGTACTTAATTCTAATACTGCCCCTAAAAGAATTTGAAAAATTCAAATATTGAACCACTCTTACATTACTCCTTGTGAACATCAACTTTATGTTAAGAGAATATAACCTTATCTGATTATGAGTATTAAAATCAGTTTATATTAATGATTTATAAAACTAGAAGTTTTTAATCAATTAACTACCGTTTCTAATAATTAGTGAATTACTGTTAATTTATAAATTATCCTTCACACCCAAGTTTGAGGTAGTTATGTTTACAATGGGCATACATTAACCTAAACTGTGTTATTACTTTTTTCATAATTTCAGATGGCAAATTTTAATAAATATAAAAAGCTGATGTTGGGTTTAGGAGCTCTTGGAGGGACGTATTGTTACATGAACATATTTGACTCTGAACGACATGTTGTACGAAATTCCTGGACAACAAGCTACGACATATCATCGCATGCCAAATGGGATGATAATTGGGATCAGTACGTACCTAAATCTTAATCCAATTCATAATTTTTAAAACAACAACTGCATAGGGCATAACTTTACAAATTACAGTCGTTCTCCAAAAGCTACCATCCATCCCAAGCTAGTAAAACTGAACGAAAAGCACAATCACACCCAAAACGACCTAATTGAAAGCAAGACACCTCAAGCTACACGCCACATCATTCTAATTCGCCATGGTCAATACAACATGGAAGGAACCACCGATGAAGACCGATATCTTACAAAAATAGGTCTGCTCCCTGCATCACACAAAATTTTGAATAACAACAAAATACTTACAGGCAAGACCCAAGCCCAATACACAGGGAAACGTCTTAAAGACTTAGGATTACCCATTACTACTTTAGTAAAGTCCACAATGACCCGTGCTCAAGAAACAGGATCAATTATAAACAAATCCTTACCAGAGGTGTGTGTGTCTGTAGCTCGTTGATTTGCTGAAGATGTCTCTGTTAATTTTAGGTCAATGTTAAGGATTGCAACTTAATTAGAGAAGGTGCTCCTGTTCCTCCCGAACCTCCCATAGGGCACTGGAGACCTGAGGGACATGTAAGGTTGCCTAAGCTACATTTTTTTAAAAGTGAGCTGTTGTTATATTCTAGCAGTTTTATCAAGATGGTGCACGGATCGAGGCTGGTTTTAGACATTACTTTCATAGAGCCGACCCATCACAAGAGAAAGATAGTTACACCTTATTAGTTTGTCATGCAAATGTTATAAGGTATTATGTGTGTAGGTGAGTTGTTCTTTTGCACTAGTTATTTTGATTTTAGTCATCCTGTATTATTTTAGAGCACTTCAATTTCCTGCAGAGGCTTGGCTACGAATATCTTTAAATCATGGGAGTATAACTTGGATTAGCATAACTCCAAGTGGCAGAGTGATTCTGCGAGCTCTCGGTGATAGTGGACATATGCCAGTTGAATATGTTACCAATTAAGAGCATGGAAGCGATGCTTTTCTATTAAGTATTGCTTATGATTAACACATATAACAGTATTTTTAAGCATTTTGTCACTTCGTTTAATTTCCATTGATAGGACGTTTATTTTTCTTTAATATGTTTCGTTTAGATCGACTTATAAATTTCTGTAAGTCTTATTATGGACTGAAGTGTGATATTAAAGTAATTAAATTGGTGTGTCTCTTTTTATCACATTGATTGTATTAACTTCTTCTAAGTACCATTTAAGTTAGTGCAGGAATATTCTATAAGTAGTGTATTTCTTGCAAATACAAATTTATTTAATTATTAAAATTAAAAACAATGCTTAAGTCCATATAGAAATCTGCATAACACGAATGTATCGATCTATTCTGAGTTATTAACTTTTAAGGATGTTAAAAACATTTTAAAAGATCCTTAAAATAATGGATAGGATGGGATAAATATTATAGAAAAAGCCATAGACATAGATTCTACAATTGTTAGCACTGTTCGAATCTAATTGTCTTCCCACTCTCGACGTGAACCATTGATGTAAATTTGATAATTCGCTATATCCATATTGACTTTTAGTTTGTATCAAACATTCGTACACTGAATCTGCTACTAATCCAGTTAAATGATACTGTTGCAGACGTTCGGTGGTTTCTGAATTAAAACTTATTTCATCGGGTCGAACTATCATGTCATGCCACTGATCGTGGTGATGGTATGTTGTATTTATCTACAAAACAAATACACACGTATTTGAAAAACGGATTCACAGCAAAAAATCAAACTGTTAGGAGAAGGGTTTTATTTTCATTCTTCGCATCTTCTAAATTATTCGATTTCGAAAATCTAATGTCGATTTCTTTTTTTTAAAGAAGTTTTTCGATCTAATCTAATTCTAAGTAATTTCCTCTTCAAAGAATAATCTTCCAATACGAAAGAATACTCCAAACATAATCAGAAGCTCAAAATTAAGTTTTCACACCCCAAAATGATTTATTCATTTTGATAAAAACTTTTTGGACTCGATCCAAATGATTTCTTGCGTTTTAAAAAAATAATGTTTGGTCTTCCCACACAAAATAATACCCCAAAACATAATCACAAGCTCAAAATTAACTTTTCACGCCCCAAAATGATTTCTTCATTTTGATAAAAACTTTTTGGACCAAATCCAAATGATTTCTTGCGATTTAAAAAAATAATGTTTGATTTCACACACAAAATAATACCCCAAAACATAATCAGAAGCTCAAAATTAACTTTTCACACCCCAAAATGATTTCTTTATTTTGATAAAACATTTTGGACTCAATCCAAATTATTTCATGCGTTTAAAAAAATAATATTCAGTCTTCCCACACAAAATAATACCTCAAAACATAAACACAAGCTCAAAATTAAATTTCTCCAGCCCAAAATGATTGCTTTTTATGGTAAGAACTTATTTGTTCTAATCTAAAGAAGTTTTTGCTTTCCAAAAAACAATCTTCGCTCTAGCAATCCAAAATAAAACGCAAAACATAAACCCATGTTCAAAATAAAATTTTGCGCCCCCAAAAAGATTGTTAACCCCTTGACATACAAAAAAAACCGAATTTGATGAGTCCGAAAAAAACTATTAATTTGGCTCAACTTAACTGTTATGAGCATACACAAATAACATAAAATAAATAATTAATAGTTTTAAGATATTTTGAAATATGTAGAGCAGTGTTTCCCAATCTTTTTTTAACATTCCCCACCTAAGTCATTCTAAAATTTTGATGCATATAATATATAACATATAAATAATTTTTTATATTTAAAAATTGAATTATTCCATAAATGAAGCCTAATTACAACTTGTTCAAGACACAAGATTTAGGTTTTAGCAAGAAATCACTAGGAAATTATTAAGAAAAAAAAAAAACAATAAGTAAATTTTAAAAACATAAACTAAAAAATATTTTTATATCGATAGCTCGAATTTTTGATAACGCGAATTATTTTTAGTTTCTCTTCAACTTCGACCTATCGAGGTTTGACTGTATTTAATTTTATAAATTTAATATTTCTGAACAATTAAGATAATTTATTTATTGAGTTTTCTCCAATATTAATTTTATTTGCGTAAATTAATGATCTTCAAAGTTTTTTGAAAAAACCACAAATTCTGTATTTACTCTATTTGAGTTTTCTGAAAATACATAATGATTTTTTCATCAAAATTTCCTTTTAAACGTACCGAATAAAGTTTTGTTTTATTCAATTTGTGTTATACAAAAAAAATTGATAATTAAAAATTTCTAAAGTTCTTAAATATATTTTAAAAATTTTCCAAGTTATTAATTTATTTAATTTGGGTTGTCTAAAAACTTAAAACGATTTATTCTTCGAGTTTACTTTAATAATTTTGCTAAATGTTTAAAACTGAATTTCATTCTATGTAAAAAAAAACCGGTGCATGTACTTATGTACGCACGTTAGAAGTAATACTTCTTTGGCGCGACTAAATTAAATATAACAATGCGCTATGTTGCGCTTGTGTATAGCTAGACCAGTGGTTATCAAACTATATGTTACTGCGCCTATGTCGTTTTATTTGAATACATGACTATTTCCTTTTTAAACCAAAAAGTAATTTAAACAAATTGAATAAATACGAAGATGTGCGCGTTCGAGCGAAAAGTGGCACATTTTCGAGCGAGGGAAGCAAATGAAGCGCGACGCGGAGCGGCGCGCTTCATTTTCCCGAGATCGGAAATGTGCCACTTTGAGCTCGAATGTGCACACTCGGCTTTAAGCACACTTTACAAGAATTAATTTACTCTTTGGACAATTCGCAATTAAATATTACAGAATTATATTAATAACAAAATTCCCAAATCGCCAATTTTGTGCCTTTTAGCAAAATTATTGTTCAAAACCAACCTTTTTCGGAACATAAAATTGAATACAGTTCTTAACGCCTTAAAGACGTCAAAATCTACAATGACACCCTAAACGATTGACGTCTCCTAGACGTATGTCAAGGGGTTAATAAAAATACTTTTGTAGATTCCCTTCTAAGTCTTAAGATGGGTGGTTGCAAAATGTAAGAATTTCTTACCAGTAGCCTTCTGAATAAAATTTTAGCTTCGAGTACGGGAAAAACGGACTGAACGCTCCACGTTAACTTGTAATCGTTGGGATTGGAATAGCTGGGACTAACAATCTCTGCGACTCCTGGCTTTCCCGAGATTTCCACGTACTTCTTTTCCTTTCCGATCGAATTGACGACGACGCAGCTATAATTTCCGAAATCTGAGAACTGTACGGTTCTTATTGTTAAAGTGGACGTCGTCCCCGACGAGGAAATCGTCCTCCGGTCGGTGGGTTGCAAAGGGAAAGAATTCTGATACCACATCACCTACAAAAGAAACGATTATTTCCTCCTGCTAGTTGTGAGTAAAAGAAAAAAGGAACCTCGGCTGGCGGATCGGCGTTCACCAAGCAATTGAGCTTTGCTTCCAAATTATCCTTCGTGTTCATCCAAGATCTTACGACATGCACTTCGGGTGGATCTACAAAAAAAAAAGGCACGTTACTTCGAGAAATGTTCAAACAAAGAATCATAAACATGGGAAACGACAACCCGAAAAACAAATAATGCAATATTAAGATTTAGCCCCCGTTTCCTTGCAACGTTCCCGTCATAAAGGGTGCGATATGTGTCAGGAAGAAAGCAATATAAATTTTCACATTTCAACTTACATAACACTTGTAATTTTACTTCTGCCATGGCAGGTTGTCCGATGCCGTTCGATGCGGTGCATTGGTACACCCCGGCGTGCTGCTTCTGAAGATCGGAGAGCGACAAAGAAGGACCCGATTCGATTTGCAAGCCCGAGGGCAAAATTCCATCCTGAAAACAGAATTTTCGTTTATTAATGGCTGCAACAATAAATTGCAATTAAATCGAAATGGAAAAGTGAGACGAGAGCTGCATGCAATATGTAATATTTGATGTAGATTTATTATTTTCATGTATGGTTTTAATTGCAATTCCTATCCCTTTGATTGTTAATCCAATCTGTAATTGACGTTGTTTCCATTTTAATTATAATTACCTAAAATACAGTCGAACGCCGATAAGCCGAATTTTTGATAGCTCGAACTCGAGCCAGTTTGCCTAGGACTTGCCTATTTCAACGTTAATATTTTTATGTCAATAACTCGAAATTTAATAAATCGAATTATTTAATTCGTCGAAGCGTTTTACAATTCATTAAATCCAAGTTTCCATTAGTAAATAGGTCGATGACTCGAAGTTAAATTTTACAACTTTTCTAAAAATTTCGCTACCTGAGAGAGGATTAACGACGGCTTGGTTTGGTGTTATTGATGCTTTAAAAACTCTATTGTTAACTACGACGAAAAGGTTTTATACTACAAGAATGTTTTGACGGCGGCACTTCAATTGGATTTAAAAACTAATTTATGTTTAAATGCCTTATGAACAGTTATAAAATTTTCAGATGGTTTTACCGTTTATTTTACAAAAAAAAGAAACTATTTTTGCATTTTAGTTTTCAATTTGCTAGTTATTCGTCGACTACGAAGACTAACAAATGTGTTTTACGTTCTTTATAATTTGTAACAGAGTATAACAGAAAATCTAAAAAAGTTTTATACTTTTTCTAAAATTATTTACGTATTAACATGGAGTGTAAACGAAAATTGAAAAGTTTAACCATAAGGGAGAAAATTAATCTTATAAAAGAAGTGGTACGTGGGCTCAAAAGAAAAAAGGATATAGCTAAAGATTTTGGTATTCCCGCAAACACTTTATCGACCATTTTAAAAAACAGAGACCTAATTGTAGCTGCTGAAGATACAAATGACAAATGTCAACGTTGATAAAGATTTGGAAGTTGCTGAAATTCCTAGCGATGAAAGCATTATAAGTAAAGTGCTAGAAGAAAATAAGAAAAACTGTGAAAGTGGAAGTGAATATGAAAGTGATACAGATGTTACAGTAAACATCCTTCAACAACTCAAGTTTACAATGCAATAGATACTATTTCTCTATTCCTATGTGCTCAAGAAGATGTTCCTACAGATATATTATTATCGGTAAGATCATTGGAAAAATTTGTAGAAACGTAACATTTTGGAGCAATGAAGCAAAAGACAATTTTAGATTACTTTCAATTTAACAGTAAATAATATGTAAATAACTATATTTTTTAGGGTCTTAATAAAAATAAATAATGTTAATGATTGTAGATCAATTTTGGTTATTTTCTATAAAAAATGAATGATATATATATACGGAAGTATTTAACTGAACTTCTTTTGGTAACTCGAGTTTTTGATATGACGAATTATTTTTGCTGTCCCTTCGACTTCGACTTATCGAGGTTCGACTGTAGATCTAATTTATTCGACTTTTAATTTTTTGAATTGAAGAATAAAATAATAATATAGGCAAATCCGATAAATACGAGGATGTGCGCATTCGAGCGAAAAGTGGCACATTTCCGAGCGAGGGAGGCAAATGAAGCGCGACGCGGAGCGGCGCGCTTCATTTTCCCGAGATCGGAATGTGCCACTTTGAGCTCTAATGCGCACACTCGGTTTTAAGCACAATTCACAATAAATAATTTACTAATTGAGTATCTTTTTGCTCCCTTCCACTCGTTGCTATGGTAAATACATTTGTCGAGTATTGGGAACTGACAAATCGAGGCACGCAATCTGGTGGTAAAAACACAAACTATTAATAGCTTACAACTGTCTAGTAAATACATTGTAAATATATGCAGTTTATATTAGTAATAAATAGTTTATAATAAATTATTAATAAATAAAAGTAAAAATGGAAGGTGCAGTTTTTACAGAACGTAATAAATCAAAAAATAGAGTATGTTGTGCAGTGAGAGATTGTAAGAGTAAAGCCAATAAAAATTTAAACGTGGTTATCCATAAATTTCCGAAAGCTGGTGATGGTACAGCGTTACTAGAAATTTTTTTTGGTAATTTGGAAAAAGTTGATAAATTTAAAGCGTGGAAAAAGTTATTGAAAATAAATAAAGTTACTCCTCGAATGAAAATTTGCTCGCTACATTTCAAGAAAACTGATTATATATTACCAGGTATGTTTTTAAAGTTTAACCTAAAAATTAAAAACTGAGAGTATAATTTTTTTACCTTGCAAGTAATTAAACATTAATAAAAAAAGTAATTTGTTATTCGTGATTTTTTTAGATTATAATTCGAAAAGAAGATTTTAATCATGCCATTTACCTAAGTCGTTTGGAGCAGAAAATACTGTTCAACAAGAATCTCGGCTGCAAAGACGACTAGAACGACGTAAAACGATAGAATCGACCATAAAACAAAATAATCGACCTGATCAAACTGATTCACCTGTCCAAACTAATATATCTGTGATATTTAATAACATTTTAAAGACTTATCCTATTATCACATGGGTTAAACATTTAAAATTGTAAGCTACTTTCCGACATGTTTTTTAAGCCACGCCTCCATGTCAGTTCCCAATAAAATCGATATTTACTAACCTAAATTAAAATTTATGATTTGAAAGAGCGAAGGATCAAGTAGACAGATGCAATAAAACGAAGATGTGCGCATTCGAGCGAAAAGTGGCACATGTAAATAACTATATCTTTTAGGGTCTTAATAAAAATAAATAATGTTAATGATCGTAGATCAATTTCGGTTATTTTCTATAAAAAATGAATGATATAGTAACGCGAGTTTTTGATATGACGAATTATTTTTGCTGTCCCTTCGACTTCGACTAATCGAGGTTCGACTGTAGTTATATTTCACCTAATGATAATAACGAATCCAATTAGTGGAAAATCCTCCAAAATTTCAATTAAAATCGAAACTCGGATTGCTTTTTTTTTTAATTTCTACAATGTGAAATTTTTGTAATAACAAATCAATGGGAATTACTGGCTTAAAAACCAACATAATTGGGCCCAATTCTGTATTAAGTGTTTTTTTGAATAAAAAAGAGGAACTATTAATAAAGTTTCAGGTGAAAAGAAGTTGGAAGAGCAATTAATCATTAAACAATGCCAGGAAGTAACAAGATCGACTAACAAAAGCCTACAATGGGATTTAATGGCAAAGAGTGAAGATAATAGCAAAGTAAACAATCAAACAAAGACTTCGAAATTGAGAATGTTTTAACAACACCGCCAACAAAAAAAATTAAATTAATATTAAAAGCTTTCGTGTGCTGAAAAGTTTGGTCGCACGAAATTGTTTTTCTTGCTTCGAAAACTATTTAATAGTTTTCAAGAGATAAATCGAAGCTCTCAATGCGATAAGTCCCATTGCAAGACTAATTTAAATAAAATCATTCGAGATATTAATGACGAAAGTTTTCTGTTTTACTTTGCTATAAAATGCAAGATGAACTTTTGAATAATCGAGAGCTAATTTGAAATTCGAGGAGTTCCAATTTAGTTCGGCAACTCGTCGGGCTAATTCAACAAAAAACTTTTAAGTATAATCAAACTTTTGTACCGAATTGTTTTTAATCATTAATGAAGCTTGATTAAATAATAAAAAATTTATTTTTTCCTCTTTTTATTCGATCATCGATAAAATAGAAGCGCTCATCAAGAAATTCTAATAAACTTTTCGATGCTTCGCCCTTCGATAATTGCTATTCGGTCATAAAAGCGCCATCTCGCGTCGTTTAATTGCACTTCCATAAAGTAAAAACCTATAAAAATTGCTGCGAAACTAAGGAACCGAACGACAGGGATCAAGAGCATTTGGATATTCGAAAAAGGGGTACCTTTTTGGACCATTGCACTATGGGCGCCGGGTTGCCTCCTGCCTGGCATTCGAAAAGGACGTTTCCTCCTTGTTTCGCCGTCACCTGGTTTTCGGGAGGGATCATCTGGAGGCTCGGAGGAACTGAAAATAAATTTTCGTATTTAGATAATGTTTTCATTCGTTTTCGCACACAAAAAACTGTAATATCGGGGTGGCAGTAGGCTGTGAAATATTCATGCGTTGATGTAAGCTACTCAACCACAGATGGCACTACACGAAATTCTTAACACGAAGTTACAAAACAACAGTTGGGGTAAATTGAACCACAGCAAAGTTAAAATTGTTACACGTGGTAAACTGAAGTACGTTTATTGTTGGTGGCAATTGCAATTTATTTTTCGCGTAAAAAACGCTTTAATTTCATCAGGCAATGGAACGGTTAAAGATCAAAGGGAAAGGTCCTGGGGCCGGATGTCGCTATTCGATCAATTTCGAGCTAATTAACACTGCAATCATTGCAAGTATGCAAATCCCGGTTATAATTATCTTGTATCACTAAATTAGTGCTTATGCACCCAAATGTAATATAGATATGACGTGCATGTCAACTCCACTAAGCCATGTCTGTTTGTTTATCTCAGAGTTTCGCATCAACGTCACACGTTACCATCGTACAAAAGCTTCCCTTGTTAAACGTTAGAGATAAATCTATTTTTTAGTTCGAAGTGAGCCGTTTAAAAATTAAAACCTTGTATTTTAGGGTGCGTTTCGATTGCAAAAGAACAAAGTGGACAACTTATGGAGTCGCAATACGAACTTTCATAAATAAGAAGAAACTCCCAGAAAACTTTATTACAATTTGCATACAATTGCAAAGAAGACTAAGGACTTTGAAAGTTTTTAATGCTCGCTGTTCTACACACCATTTTCTTATGTCATAAAAATAAAATAAAAAAAAAAGGCACGCAAACTGGAGAATGTAAAGAAAGGGAACAATTAGCTTCGGTCTCGATTACCACCCCCGCCGTGGCGAATTCGAAAGGGTGAAATTTGCTCGTTAGCGAATCATTGAAACATTAGCGGGATTATCCCGACATACTGCAATTCGAGGCACTTGCCTTTTGTAAATTAAGTACAGTAGAACTTCCATAAGTCGAATTTCTATAAATCGAATTATTTAATAAGTCGAAGCGTTTTACAATTCTTTAAATTCAAGTTTCCATTAGTAAATAGGTCGATGACTCGAAGTTAAATTTTACAACTTTTCTAAAAATTACGCTACCTGAGAGAGGATTAAGGACGGGTGCGGTTCGGTGTTATTGCTGCTTAAAAGGTCTATTCTATGAAAAGGTTTTATACTATAGGCTGTTTTGGCGGCGGCACTGCAATTGGATTTAAAAACTAATTTATGTTTAGGCGCGAAAAAGTGACAGACAGATAGACAGACAACCAGAGTTACTTTCGCTTTTATAATATTAGTTAGGATAATTAAATTATTTTAGAAAATAAGTTGAGTATTGTGAATCGTGCTTAATGTGAAGTGTGCACGTTCGAGCTCAAGTGGCACATTTCCGAGCGAGAAAAAATGAAGCGCGCCGCTCCGCGTCGCGCTTCATTTGCTCCCTCGCTCGGAAATGTGCCACTTTTCGCTCGAACGTGCACATCCTCGTATTTATTGATTTGCCTTAATTAATGTTTTCACTTTAAAATCAAAAAATTAAAAGTAAATATAAATTTTATGTTCAAGAAACGTATTTGCCATGGTAATGAGTGGAAGTGGGCGAAAAGATACGAGAATTTAGTAGGTGCGAGTGAGAGAAAACGATTAAATTGTTTATTTAATTTTTGAATAATTTATTAGCGTAAATTTTGTGAATGGTGCTTAAAATCGAGTGTGCACATTCGAGCTCAAAGTGGCACATTCCGATCTCGGGAAAATGAAGCGCGCCGCTCCGCGTCGCGCTTCATTTGCCTCCCTCGCTCGGAAATGTGCCACTTTTCGCTCGAATGCGCACATCTTCGTATTTATTACATTTGTCTAATTTATCCTGCGCAACTTCAAATCAAAAATTTACATTTAATTTATTAAATATGAATTTAACATTAAAAAAACGTATTTACCATAGCAAATGAGTGGAAGAGAGCGAGAAGATAGGATAATATTGTCGGGGCAAGCGAGAAGGAACGATTAAAATTAATAAATTAATTTTACGTTTAATTTATTGACTAATTTATTGTGAATCATGCTTATAACCGAGTGTGCACATTCGAGCTCAAAGTGGCACATTCCGATCTCGGGAAAATGAAGCGCGCCGCTCCGCGTCGCGCTTCATTTGCTTCCCTCGCTCGGAAATGTGCCACTTTTCGCTCGAACGTGCACATCCTGGTATTTATTTACATTTATGATTACATTTAATTTAGTTATGCCAAGAAGTGTAACTTCTCACGGGCGTGCATAAGTACACGCACCTTTCTTTATCATTTAATAATTGTTGTAAATAATATGAAAATTTTCAGCTTAACCACTTTAATAAATTTTATGTACAGTTAAATTCAATAACTCCACAACTCGAATTCTTTGATAACTCAAGTTGGAAAGTGTTTCTCGACAAAATGCCTATTTCAAAAAGATAGAATTGAAACTATTTTAATATAACTATGGTTACGAAGTGATTAACCTTTCTGATTGGTCAATTAGCTAACGGCCATAATGGTGTATCAAAAATGAGCCAATCACAGTGACTTATTTAAAGCGGGATTTTAAAATATGCTTTAAACCACTTACAGTTCTAATTACGTTATATAAAACACCATTTCACTTAAAAGATATATACAGTCGAACTTCTATAAGTCAAACGTCGATAAGCGGAATTTTTGATAACTCAAACCTGTTTCACTAGGACTTGCCTATTTCAACGTTAATATTTTTATATCGATAACTCGAATTTTTGATAACTCGACCTATTTTTAGCTTCCCTTCAACTTCGACTTATCGAAGTTCGACTGTATATACACAAATATATATTTAATTTTTAAGCTTTTTTAATAACTCGAATTGTTGATAATTCGAATTAATTTTGGTGTCCCTTCGACTTCGACTTATCGAGGTTCGACTGTACTAAACAACGGTCATAGAAATTAAAAAGAAATAGAATGGTTTTGCGTTGGAAAATTTCCAAAAAGTTTTTCGTCCGCGCGCACCCTCTTCGACATATACAAAATTCCTTTCGTCGAAGAGTGTAAGGGGGGGTAAGAAAATGTTGTTTAATAAAATTTTCCAGCGCAATTGTCGAATTAAAAACAATAAGAATAATTTTTTTTTCGGTGCGAAAAATTAAATTGAAAACTATATTCTCATTTCCATTTTAAATTTAATTCCGCCGCAAAATGTGTCAGAACAAAGCACTCAAACGGGACCACTTGCTTTGAAAACTCGCTTTGATCACCGGGGAAATAAAACTTGGGAGAAGTTCGTATATTATTTGCATTTAATGTCAAAATTTACCTCGCTTTACATGAAAATAATCTAGAATCTCGTTTGCGCTGTGCAAAGAAAAAAAAGGAGTAGCCCCCCCGGACGACGAGCGGGGCCCCCTTTTCGTCGCCCGCGCTCGATTCGGCCCGATTCTTTTAAGATCCCGTTCGAAAATGAGAAGGGGAACGATTTTGGGCTTTCGACGAGAGAGAAAATCACTTACTCAGAATTTCCACGGTGTGAATTAAATCCCCCAAAGATCCATCTCCGATTTGACATGTGTAATCGCCTTGATCCGTAATTCTTACGTTTCGAAGTTGAAGATTAAAGGACTGAAGAAAAAAACGTTTGTCACTCGTAATCAGATGGTGGCCTGCGCTTATTAGGTTCGAACCTTTCCTCCATACCAAGACCGATGATCCTAGAACAAAAGAAAACTTATATTTTATTTTAAGAAGAGGGAAATTATCCTTAAAACGTTATTGCTTTTTTTTGTTTGTTTAAATTTAATAAAAAGGTAAGCCTATTTACTTTTTGCTTTTGCAAATTGAATTGTTAATTTTTTTTGCTTGGGCTTATTTTGGGTTGAATCGAAAGAACAACAAAGGTGGGAGTTGATAAAGTACAGTAATAATAAATAATAAAATTATTAGAATTTGAATTTTTGTAAATCAAAAGATGGATGTAGATTTTGGTTCAAAATCCAGTGTAGGAAAACCTGTTGTACCTTGGTCCCTTTGTACCTAGGGCCAACTTTATTTTTTAAATGTTTTTTAATATTTAATTTAGTTACGCCAAAAGAAGTATAACTTCTAACGTACGTACCTAAGTACAGACACCAGTTTTTTTTTAATTGATTAATAAAAGTTTGCAGATATAAAATTAATATTTTAAAACAAATGGACGGTTGTCCCAATACCCGACCAAGAGAATTAGTAGTCGATCAGTATATAGGAGAACGTGTTGTGCCTTGGTCCCTTTGTACCTAGGAGAACTATTTTTTTTTATATTTGCGAGCTTTCGTGACCCATAATTTTCAATATTTCAAGTGCCACATTGACCGCCATTAATTTGAAGTTAGCAGCAGCTGGCCAATGTACTTTGTTAATGTATGAAATCAATTGAAATTTTTAATCGAAAAAAAGTAAATGTTTTTATATTCTTTTTACTTAAATATCTTATTGATTTTTATTACCTAATAACAAATGACTCATCGTAATAGAAAGATTATTTATTAATGTTTGCATAGTAGTGGTCCGATTTTGGCACGGCATAATCTTTAATTTTATTTTTGAGTTTAAACATCAAGGGTCGGTGTGTTGTACCTCGGTCACCGTCAATAAGTTGTACCTTGGCCCTAAGATCGACGTGCAATAAATCAAAATTTAGATATACCTTTGTTATAAATTCTTTTTTTTTTTTTATTTTGCTTCAGATAATGTGCCTCGCAAGTCTAACGAAAAATTTCAATTTTTGCAAAATTAACCATAAAGTATGTGAAATTTTAGTATACGAGAAAAAAGTTTTGTTAATTTTTGAAGCAATTTTAGTGTCATCTCAAAGAAGAACATTAGTAGTTCTTATAATCAAAAAATAAATATATAGTTTTCATAGAACAATGGGTTTTACTTTGCTTAATGTGAATAGAGCCAAGGTACATCACATCTGTTGTACCTAGGCCATAGATCCACTAATTTTTAAATCTTATAGCAATTTGAGTAAACGGTCGCTAATGCTTTCAAATATTTTATGATGAAGGCCTTATTAGTGCCCCACTACGATGCAATACATTTTATCAACTAATTGTTACATATACAATTTAAAAACAATTACAAGTGAAAAAAGGGCCAAGGTACAATAGGTTCCCCTACAATTTGATCTCGAGAAAATATGCACTTTTCGCCCGAATGTGCACATACGTCGTTTTAAATACAAAAATTAATATAAATAAATGTGATAAATACGAGGATGTGCGCATTCGAGCGAAAAGTGGCACATTTCCGAGCGAGGGAGGCAAATGAAGCGCGACGCGGAGCGGCGCGCTTCATTTTCCCGAGATCGGAATGTGCCACTTTGAGCTCGAATGCGCACACTCGGTTTTAAGCACCATTCACAATAAAAAAATTATTTTCTAAAACTACAGATTTAATATAAATTCAAAAATGTGTTTATCAAAGACGTAATCTTCGATTTTTGAATAAAATTATTAATAATAATGGACGTCAAACGTTTTTCTAATATAAAATCAAAAATTATTGGCTTTAATTATTTTTTTTAATTTGTGAAAGAGGACATTAATGTGGTCAAATGTTACGAATGAGAAGATGTGCGCATTCGAGCGAAAAGTGGCACATTTCCGATCGAGGGAAGCAAATGAAGCGCGACGCGGAGCGGCGCGCTTCATTTTCCCGAGATTGGAATGTGCCACTTTGAGCTCGAATGTGCACACTCGGTTTTAAGCACCATTCACAATAAAAAAATTATTTTCTAAAACTACAGTTTTAATATAAATTAAAAAATGTGTTTATCAAAGACGTAATCTTCGATTTTTGAATAAAATTATTAATAATAATGGACGTCAAACGTTTTTCTAATATAAAATCAAAAATTATTGGCTTTAATTATTTTTTTTGATTTGTGAAAGAGGAGATTAATGTGGTCAAATGTTACGAATGCGAAGATGTGCGCATTCGAGCGAAAAGTGGCACATTTCCGAGCGAGGGAAGCAAATGAAGCGCGACGCGGAGCGGCGCGCTTCATTTTCCCGAGATCGGAATGTGCCACTTTGAGCTCGAATGTGCACACTCGGTTTTAAGCACGATCCACAATAATAAATTTAATTTCTACAAGTGTTTTTAATTAAAAACTTGAACGCCTAAATCAAAATGTATAGACACTTAAAAAATCACCCTGTATATTATTTTTCGAATCAAAAATTCTACAAAACTAAATTAAAATTATTTATTTTGTTTGAAAAAGAGAAAATTAATGTAGGAAATATAATTAATACGAGTATGTGCATTCGAGCTCAAAGTGGCACATTTCCGATCTCGGGAAAATGAAGCGCGCCGCTCCGCGTCGCGCTTCATTTGCCTCCCTCGCTCGGAAATGTGCCACTTTTCGCTCGAATGCGCACACTCGGCTTTAAAGCACGATTCACAATAATTAATTTACTTTAACTGTCGATTTTTCTTTGGTTGTGCGCGCGCAACTTCCATTGCCCGCTAATATTTTACTCGCATCGCGCCCAAAGAAGTATAACTTCACCAAAACCAAAAATCTCGTTAATTTGTTTTCAAAAACGATAACCAAGCGTCCTGTTTTAACAAAAAAATTGGTCACGTTAATTATACCGTGTTAAGGGTTGTTTGGCCAATTTAAATTGAGCACGACGCACTAAATTAAATTTCTAAAAAAAATCTATTAATTTAAGTGCTTAATTAGTCGAGATTTTGGCGAATGAGAAATTAATTAAACGACAGCTCTTCAGATGTTGCTCGCTGCTGCATATGGTGTGCGGCGTGGATCAATTATGAGTTTAAGTGCGGTATGTTCAGCCATTTGTTATGCACCAAACTCGAAACGTTTCATTGTAAAATGAAATTCAGTTACGACCACAATTATGTGGCACATTGTTATTTCTAGGGTTAGTTAACAGGCACGATATTGTTGTTCCTGATATAGATCCGCATTTCCATCTCTTATCTTCCGGTTGTGTCCCTTCGAAATTTCGTAGGACGACGCGGTTCCGGCTCGATCAAGACCCCCCATGTCGATTCGCATTGCAAAAAAAAATTGTGCTACTAATTTAGGATGTTTATTTAATCGAAAATTGTTGAAATTTAAAAAAAATGACTTTTTTATAAAATGCAATTGTTGGGCGTAAAGAAAAAAATCGAGGGGGCATCTATTTGTCTATATTTGTTCCTTTT
Source organism: Sinopyrophorus schimmeli (assembly GCA_036325965.1). NCBI lineage: Eukaryota > Metazoa > Arthropoda > Insecta > Coleoptera > Elateridae > Sinopyrophorus > Sinopyrophorus schimmeli. Next base: position 2,556,552 of record JARFIZ010000068.1, read on the forward strand.
TCGATTTGTGAAAACGAAATTTTGATTAGAGCATCAGTTTTTGTGTTATTAATAATTTGTCGGCCAGAGTTGTATTTTTTTTTTAGTTATTCGTCGGATGTTTTTAATTATAATTCACAAAAAATTTTTTTTTAAACGGCCTAAGATATTTAAATGCAATATTTTGACCGATGGAAGTACGTCAATTAATTTATTTCATGTGCAAATTTGAAGAAGTTTCTTCGAGAAATAACAAAATGGCCGATATTCGAAAATCGAGCTTTAACACCAAATTTGAAGTAATCGTAAAAAGTGCAAATTTGGGTTTAAAAAACAATCGTCGAGACGCCTGTTTGCTTAAATTTAGCCCTCTTTCGATTTGTACAATGGAAAATTTCAAATTTTACAAAAACCTCCAAAAAGCCAACTCGCAAAAGTTTTCAAAATACAAAAATTTTAAAAAGAGCGCAAAATTATCTCGAAAACCGTCCGACGAATTTCCTCGATTTTTCCTGCCCTTCATTCAAGACGAAAATACAAGGAGACCTTTTTAATTTTACCCCTCTAAGCCGACGAAAAAAAATTTCCCCCTCTCTTTTAAGGAGCAACATCAATTTTCTTTCAAAGTACTTTCATTTTTTGCGACCGGAGCTTCCGCAAAGTTTTCGAGACGGTCCGAATCGGTCGTGAATCGACTCGCGACCCACATTTTGAGGACCACCGATACGAGCGTGTCGTGGCGAGTTGCTCTTGAGAGAAATTCGATATTCGTCAAACCAAAAGCCCGTGAAGGTATAATTAAATCAGCAGTTAACATGAAACTCGGTTATGCCAGTGGCTGCACCAACAAATGCCATCCGCAAACGTTGTTACTCTTTGCTGCGGCATCTCTCCCTAATTACCGGATGCTGCACTAAATAAGACAAAACTGCATCAAACGTAGGGAGAGGAATATTAATGTGTATATTAGAAAGCAGTTAATTAGGTTCGCAACGAAATCGATACTCGGGAGTTGAAGTGTGCGGCCTTAATTTAAGTACTCTTCTCATTTTAAATGTGTGTAATTAACGTTGAGGCTACGTTTCGCCCCCCCGAACTCCCCTTAACCCGTCCGCAAACTACAATTAATCGGGAAAGTTCGAGGATAACTAAAATGCGACATAAATTTAGTTTAATCGGATGTATTGGGAATAGTTTGTAAACTTTTTAAACAGTCCCCCTGTAAATCAAGTGAGCCGCGCGTTTTATGGGGGATTATTTGTGTGCCCAAATGCGCTTGGGTTGTTGCGAGTTTGTTTTTTTTTACGTGCCGCGGTCTACCCGCGAAATTTAATTAGATTTTTCTTTGTTCGACGACGCATCGACGGGAATTTTATTTTTTTGAAGTCGTACTTCTTTTGGTGCGCGGGCAACGGAAGTTTGCGCGCGTACAACTAACGAAAATTGAACAGTTGAAGTTAGCCGTCTAAAAAAGTTAATTAATTATTGTAAATCGTGCTTAAAACCGAGTGTGCACATTCGAGCTCAAAGTGGCACATTCCGATCTCGGGAAAATGAAGCGCGCCGCTCCGCGTCGCGCTTCATTTGCCTCCCTCGCTCGAAAATGTGCCACTTTTCGCTCGAATGCGCACATCCTCGTTTTTATTGAATTTAATTTAGTTACGCCGAAGAAGTATCACTTCTAAAGCGCATACAAAAGTATGGGTTTTTTTTTTTAATGTTAAATTGAGTTATCTGACGTTTATTGAAGTTATACTTCTTCTGGCGCGTTGAGAATGAAATTTTAGCGCAGTGCTAACGAAAATTTGACAGTTGAAGTTGGGGCCGTCTAAGAAAATAGATTAATTATTGTGAATCATGCGTATGCTTCTATCTATTAAAATTTATTTTTTTTTTGAAGTTATACTTCTTTTGGCGACGTAAGAGCAAAATATTAGTAGGCATCGTAGTAAAATTAATTAATTTCGTGCACAAACAAATTATTTTGGTTAGACGTTTAATTATTTGCCTCGATGCAACGACTCAAAATCTTTAAGTGCATTTTCCGAAAAAACTAAACCGGCGTCCCATATTAAATTACACATCATTCGAAAGCTGAAAGTCTGAATTTTTCAAAAATGTAAAACTTTCCTACCGACGCGGCCTTAGATCTTGAGCTATCCGAATTTGAATTAATAATATCCGACTGCGGAGGCGTTTTTCGGTTCTTTTGAACAACTCAAAAACGGTGCGTCGTACAAAAACAATTCAAGAGACCAAATTTGTTGATAATCGAAAATTAATTAATATAAATCGGTTAGTTTCGTTATAGAAGGCGCTATTGCGTGCGAAATTCGACTTATAGAAGTTCGACTGTAATGGTGTTATTTTTTTTTGTGCGCGCTCCTCCGGCTTTGTTTCTTCCCCCGAATTTACGTTATTTAATCTTTGAGAGAGATGAGAAATAGAAAAATATCGTGAAAAACAAACGGTTTGGGCGTAAAAAGAGCGTTTTTATGTCAAAACGTCGAGCTTTTGCGATTTGAACTAATCCAAAAAAAAATTAAATTAAAACCGCTCCGCGTCGTGCTCCATTTGCCTCCCTCGCTCGGAAATGTGTCATTTTTCGCTCGAACGCGCACATCTTCGCATTTATTGGCTTTATTTACATCAAACTTCAGTTTTTCAAATTATAATAAACTAATTTATTCCAATTAATTTAAAGTTTATATTCGGAAAATGTTAAACTTTTAATTCTTTTATTATTACAGTCGAACCTCGATAAGTCGAAGTTGAAGGGAAGCTAAAAATAATTCGACTTATCGAAAATTCGAGTTATCGATATAAAAATATTAACGTTGAAATAGGCAAGTCCTAGGGAAACAGGTTCGGCTTATCGAGGTTCGACTTATGGAGGTTCGACTGTATATTGTTGCTTATACAAATAGAGTGCTGTAATTTTTAATTAAAAATTTTTAGAAAGCAAATTAGTTATCGTAAAACCGAGAGTGCACATTCCATATGGAGAAAATTGTATTGTGTCAAGTAAAATCCTGAGTTCAATATTTCAGTGAATCCATTCAAAAAATTCTAATAACAAATAAAACTCCCATACGGTTTGCTATATTTAATTATACCATTCAAAAATCTTCTAGCCAAGCATACAATTATTTAACGTTTGACAATAATGCAATAATAAGGTTCAAATTAGGGAGGTCTATACCAATCTTCTTTTCAAAAAAATCAAATAATCCAATAAAGCCGACTAAAATAAATTTTTATTTGATACAATGGCTATTTAACATAGAGAAATTCCACGAATGCAAGGATGCGCGCATTCGAGTGAAAAGTGGCACATTTCCGAGCGAGGGAAGCAAATGAAGCGCGACGCGGAGCGGCGCGCTTCATTTTCCCGAGATCGGAATGTGCCACTTTGAGCTCGAATGTGCGCACTCGGTTTTAAGAACGATTCAAAATAAATAATACTCTCTAAAAAATATTAATCAAAAATTACAGGACCGTATGTAGGAGTTAGCTTCAATTTTTAATTTATTGGACTGAATTTAACAAAAAGAGAAAATAGACAGATCTGGTGAATACGAGAATGTGCGCATTCGAGCGAAAAGTGGCACATTTCCGAGCGAGGGAAGCAAATGAAGCGCGACGCGGAGCGGCGCGCTTCATTTTCCGAGATCGGAATGTGCCACTTTTAGCTCGAATGGCGCACTCGGTTTTAAGAACGATTCAAAATAAATAATACCCCTAAAAATATTAATCAAAAAATTTCAGGACCGTATGTAGGAGTTAGCTTCAATTTTTAATTTATTGGACTGAATTTAACAAAAAGAGAAAATAGACAGATCTGGTGAATACGAGAATGTGCGCATTCGAGCGAAAAGTGGCACATTTCCGAGCGAGGGAGGCAAATGAAGCGCGACGCGGAGCGGCGCGCTTCATTTTCCCGAGATCGGAATGTGCCACTTTGAGCTCGAATGTGCGCACTCGGCTTTAAGAACTATTCACAATAGATAATTGACTCTCTAAAAAATATTAATCAAAAATTGCAGGCTCCGTATTTAGGCAGGCAACACAAAAATTTAAAAATTCTATTAAACAAAATAAAGCACGATTCACAATATATAATGTAACTCTAAAAAGTTATAATCAAAATGACATTTAGTCGCCTGGTATACGAAGGTTAAAAAAATTAGTCTTGGGCGCATTTAGGAGCCGCTTATCTTTGAAGTAAAACTTCTTGTGCGAGGGTAAGTCTGAGCCGGTCAATAAATATAATGTAACAAGTATTTAACACCATTATTATCGCCCACGTGTTACGCGCATGCGCCGATGCTATTATGTCAGCTATAGCAAATTATATTCAATTATATTCAAGTGTGAAAAATATATTTATATAATCATTTAGAACGGCACGAATTACCAAACAAGTTTCACTTCATCCGCGAGCTTTTTTTTTTAAATTTTAAATATCGCACAAATGCACACTTCAATTAAACGTACGAAGAAGTGAATTACCTAATAACTCATTTAATGGACGCAATTATCCCGCCAAAAAAAGCCTCTTTGAGTGACGAGCCTTCTTCCTAAATTCGATCTTTTATTTCCTTTTGAAAGCCGCTCTCGGATAATACAAAAAGCAAACACATATAAACAAGCTAAACTTTCCTTTTCCACAACAAAAAAAAAATATATATGGAAAAAACGAAATAAATTGAAAAAAGGCCATATATAAAAATTCGCTAAAAATTAGATGGAAATGCCGAAACGGTTCTCTGCCATCTTCCGTTCATATAAAACAATACCCTCGGAAACCATTTCGAGTCGGAATACATCACTTCTTCACAAGATAATACGGTGCATTATTTAAGTAGATCTGATGAAGTGTGGGGAACTCGTCCTTCCGGATAGATGAAGACATAAAAAAGCACTTTGTAAAATAAAACCTTAAAAGTCGGTTAGTGTCGATGACATTTCGCATTTACATGCAATACTTACAAATCTTATTTGCGGCTTATATTGCTCAGATTTCGGTTTCACTTTTGTCCCTTCCTTTCCCTTAAGATAAAAAGCTCGCCCCCGATTCAAAGCCGACTCGCCTTCGCTTTGCGGAAAAAAATTAATTTCTTCTTTTGCGAACTTCGGAATTAATTTTCTTTTTGGTTTTTTGTTACCTTTTGGGACCGACCCAAATTCATTGAAAAGTGCGAAGTGAAAAAAAAACCGATGCGTGTGAGAAGTTATACTTCTTTCGCGCGCCCCAAACCGACAAAGCCGAGCCGCCGTTATTTTCTGCTCCCCTTCAGCACCCAAAATTTTCGAGAAAACTAAATAAATCGAAAAAAATACACTTCGAGTCACGAAAACGATCGTAGCGCCCTTATTTTCGATCCTACCATTAAAAACAACCCGGATTTGGTTTTTTGAGACTTTTTTCCATAAGATGCGTGCAAAATTGGGATAGGGCGCAATGTTAATTTTTCGAGTAATTAAGGGTTAAAGTTTTAGGTTCTTTTTTTGCACAAAATTTTACATAAAAAAAATTGTAACGCCGTTATTTGTGGAGGGATCTTTAAAAACTAAACAGATTCGGATTCGTCAGACATTTTGGCTTCGGATAGGCCCAAAAAACCATAGGCGTGCTATTTGTAATTTTCGAGAAAAACGGCTTCGAAGAGTATGACATGTAATTATTTTTTTCTAAATTTTCACTTTGAGAAATTGTAGCGCGATTATTTTAAAATTATAAAATATCGTTACGGCCGTTTAGGATAGTTTCCAATTCTTTGCATTTAACATAATTTTTAATTGTATAGCAATAAGTCACTCGCCGGCTTTGATGAGTGCACGTCGATGCTCGGTCGTTTGACCCACGCAAAGTAGCCGTACCGCAAACTGAATCTTTCGCCTGGCTGGAAGCACGTAAGCCGGCGCTGCTGTCGCACTAAGGCACCCTTGCGCAGTGGTCGGGCGAATGCCGGCGCTCCGGCGACCGTCTCGAATTTAGAACTTTAGGCGAACTTTCATTCTAAACCGATTCCGACACTCTTTCGCACTCGTGACCAATTAAAACACTAGTTAAACACAGTTAAAACACTAATTTGTGCCGATTTAAGTGACAGCGAGCGACGTATGCAGGTTCGTTTACGAGCAACGCACAGGTCAGTGGCCTTAAACATAACGTAACTACTGGAAATTTTTGGCGATGTCGCTACCTGTATGGCATATCTAAAAATCAATACTTTGTCGGCTTCGTGAAAAACGAATACATAAACTCCGCCCCTTTACTGCGCAAATGTGCCTTAACTTATAGGCGGGTTCAATACGACGTGCTTCGTGAACGGCTTGGTGAAAAATCGATACATAAACTCCGCCCCTTTACTTAAGGCAAACTTTCAAGAACTTATACATAGGCAGCTTGAATACAACGTGCTTTGAATGTAACATATATGCTTCACAGAATAATTAGGAAATTTAAATTATTTTTTTTTAAATGACTAATACATTACGTAAAAATTGAAATTGAAAATATTTGTTTACTTGTATTATTTATTTGAACTCTTATAAATCAATTAAAACTAGTGCGTGTACCGTAGATGGCTCGCACGAGTTGATTTAAATTAGTTACATTATTTGTTTTTGGTGTGTACAAACTTATAAATAATTATAAAACATCGGTACGGCCGTTTTTAGAAAGTTTGTTAATCGTATTTAACATATACCAAAATTAATATAAACCGATAATGTTGCAAACTGCATACATCGTTCCCCCCGCACCCCAGTTGTGAATCGCAAAGGTTGTATTGTTAAGAACGTTCTAGAAAATTTTGATTTTGACTAATTGGTGTTTGTGTGGAACAGAATAGTGTTTACCGAAGGGTTTTAGAACTCTCCGAAGTACACCCTGTATATAAATCGGAATTTTAAGCTTAGTTTTAAATATTCTATGTTTTGTCGTTTTTGTTAAGTCACAAATAATACTTTAAAAATCTTTACGCCACCTTTCTCAAAAATCTCCGCTTTTTTGCCCGTAATGGCTTTCCAAAATGTTAGTTGCGAGGCCCAAAATTCATTTTCCTTTGTTCAACGTAGCGCTTTCGGCTATTTGCAAGTTAACGTTATCGCGCTTTCCGGCATCGTGCATTTGAGTTTTTAAATAAGCACACGTGTTTATCGGTTTGTAATAATAATCTCTTATAAATAATTACAAAGCCTCGTAACGATCGTTTTTGGCAATTTTTGAAAATGTTAATATTTTCTGCTTTAATTCGAAACACCCTTTATAATGGAATTTGCGTTTGCACGTAATTAATTTGGAATTGAGGCTTATTTTGTAAAAATAAAGGAAATTATTGGGGTTTTGTTTAGAGATCATAAAAAAATTTATATACAAGGTGTTTCGCATTTTGGTGCGCCACTGTGAAATTTATGGCAGTCGTTGTTCAAACGTTTTTCGGCGATTTTAAAAGTTAAATATACAGGGTGTCCCAAATTCTTATTAGTGGAGATAGAAGTTTGGTTAAACAGGCAATGTTTTACAGTTTTAGGTGCCGATTCAGATTCCGTTAAGAAAATTTTAAAATTCCGAATAGTTCCGAACTAATCGTAAAAAAACTCGTTATTTTCTTTAATGTCAAATAACTTTGTAATTATCAAATTTACAAAAAAAAGTTTAATATAAAAGTTACTAAGTTTCATAAAATACAGATAGAAATTCAGTCAAAATTAAATTCAAAATGCCGGTTTTCAAGATATTGATACCACCTTTCTTATTTTAAATGGACGCTTAATGTAATCACTTTATCTAGGTACCAAAGTGATCACATTAAGCGGCGTTTACTATAGTTAATAATAAGCATTTATTCAGCATTACAATTATTTTTTAGAGATAGAATCGTGCGTATTTCGAAGTGAAACTTCTTATGCGAGGTTGAATTTGAAATTTTGCCATAAAAAAAGAGTTATACGGTGAGAGAGTAAATATAAAGTGGCACATTGCGATCCGAGAAAAATGTAGCACTTTGAGCTCGAATGTGCACGCTAGGCTTCAAAGTACGACCCAAAATAAATCAATTATTATCTAAAAATTAAAATTATTAAAAAAAACTGAAAATGTATTATATATTGCTTTCGAAAACGATTTTCAAAATACCGCGTTAAATAAGGTATTGTGATTAGCTCATTTTTTTTAGACAATAATGGCCGCGAATTAATTAGCCAATCAGGAGGGCCTCATTACTCTGTAACCTTGGTTACATTATAAAATTATATATTTTTTCAATATTACATACAGTCGAACTTCGATAAGATGAGAAGAAATCAAAAACAATTCTAGTTATGAATAAAGCTCAAAATTTGTAAAATCTTTGCTTTACAAAATGGAAAATACTCAAATTTTTTTAGGATGTTTTTAATTAACATTATTTATTAGTTTAAGTACCAAATAAGGCAAGAGACTCAATACTTATTGTATTGCTGTATTTTTTCGCTCTCTCCCACTCATTGCAATAATACAAATATATAATATATAATATATAATTTTATATTTGGCCTACCATTTAATTATTTTTTTTCACTTGTATATATGCGATATGCGTATCTTTTCACTCGCACCCACTCTTTGAAAAATGTTTTAAGTTAAATTCAATAAACACGAGGATGTGCGCATTCGAGCGAAAAGTGGCACATTTCCGAGCGAGGGAGGCAAATGAAGCGCGACGCGAAGCGGCGCGCTTCATTTTCCCGAGATCGGAATGTGCCACTTTGAGCTCGAATGTGCACACTCGGCTTTAAACGTGATTTGCAATAATTTTGGTGACAAAAAATTAATAAATAATTTTTATCGTTCCCTCTCACTCGTACTTATGCATTTATTGTATCTTTTCGCTCTCTCCCACTCATTGCTATGGTAAAAATACGTTTTTCGAATATATAATCAATATTTAGTGAAATGAATTGAAATTTGTTGATTGTAAAGAAAGTTTAATGTACAAAATGCAATGAATACGAGAATGTGCGCGTTCGAGCGAAAAGTGGCACATTTCCGAGCGAGGGAGGCAAATGAAGCGCGACGCGGAGCGGCGCGCTTCATTTTCCCGAGATCGGAAATGTGCCACTTTGAGCTCGAATGCGCGCACTCAGTTTTAAGCACGATTCACAATAAATAATTGACTCTCTAAAAAATATTAATCAAAAATTACAGAGCCGTACTTAGGCAAGCAACACCCATTCACAATAATTAATTTATTTTCTTAGACGGCTAACTTCGACCGTCCAATTTTCTCAGTGCGCCCAAAGAAGTCTAACTTCAAAAAGTTGAGAAAGAAGGGGGCGGGGGCAGGGGCGACCAATTTTAAAGTTGCCCTCAAAAAAACCGCCGACGAGCTAATTGAACAAGTTCAAAGTACGTGCAAACTAGGAGAAATATGGCATTGAATTTCAAATAGGTAATTCATATTTGTTTTTCGCGAGAAACTTTGTCGTTTTCTCGATTTTCTTAATTACCGTCTAACGAAACGGAGGGCGCAAAATTTCCTCCTCTCTCGGCCGCAGGCATTACGTACTTAGTTCGGAGGCGACTCGAATGCGAAATACCGCTCCGAATTAATTGCAGTTAATTAACGGATTTATTTTTCGCAGAAATAAAACAAATTTCGAGCGAGGAGTGCCCGCCGCGTGTTACCCGTTTTGCATTTCGGTCGATCGCGAAGAAAAACGGCGGCGAGAAGAGAGAGAGAGCGCGCCGCCCTGCGAGAACGTGTTTTTCGCTGCACACCTGCCCGTGACGTCATCAGGAATTTATGGCGTTGTTTCGGATTGCAAACATCATGGAGATGTTCGCGTTAGAAATTTATATAACGCAATCTCCACCACGCAGGTCCGTGTGGCTCGATTGTTCGGTTAATTGTGGAGGAGTAATGAGCCGTTGTCGTTTTAATGAAAAGCCCCCGATTTCCTACACAGTGGAGCTGTCAGTCGGCCCCCCCCCCACGCCCTTCGCCTCCTGCACACCGTAACCGCAAACCTGCGAACTATTTTACGTTCAATCCATTTATCCGTTTAATTTAAGTTAATATTGACATCGAATCAAACTAAATGGCTACCTCTGGTATTTGGTGCGACATTACTTTGGTGACTTTTTTTTATTGACGTTGGCATGGCAGAGATTCCATGGAAACGAAGCGAAGAATTCGAAATGTATTTAATGAGGAATTTTTTTATTAATTAAATTAAATAATAAATCGACAGATTTTTTTTTTAATATTTATGTATTAAAGGCATGGGTTTATTAATTAATAATTTGGGGCACGCCACTGCTTTTGGACTTCGATTTTTTCGTCTTGATTTTATGACTAGGAGCATCTCGAATTATTTAAAAACTCATTTATTATTACAAATAATTCTTTAAAGTTGTTTTTTTTTTAATTGAGTAGTTTGAAATTTAAAAAACAATTGCTCAGTGCTTTATTTTTAAATTTGAAAAATGCGAGAAATTTGTTTATGTAATTTAACCAAAGTAAATAGTTTTTTTTTCTCTCAAAAGTAATTCAAAAATGGAAGAAAAAAATGTTTTTGACTAAAGATATTGAAAATGCAGCTTTCGGTCGATGAAATTACATATCTAATTAATTTTATGTAAGGTAGCTGACCCAAATAAGGCCCAGTGCCCAATAAGGCCCAGTTTTCAAATTTCCCGCTTCCTGATTTCGAATCATTGTCAAAGCTCGTATTAATGTGCGTCACCATAACTTACGCACAATTTTGTTTACTAACCCTCCTATATGTATTTCAAAGCCATCCTATCAGTATATGTTATGTGACAAATGTTTCTATTACATGTATGATATGTCCTAATAAGGCCCATTAAAAGCCTTGTGGGCCTTATTTCTAACATGTTCAGTTATATATATAAATTGGTGGAGGTTTTGATATTTTATTTTCTGCTTGAATATCTTGAGTAACCTCTGCGTTAAGTTTATTTGAAAATCATAATGTTCTTACAGACGCAGACAAAGAATTTTATTGTTCAGGAAACTGTTTAAAGATAAAGATAAAAAAAAAACCTAACTAAAATTTGTTAAAAATTTACAAAACAATTTTTATTAAAAATATTAAATTATAACCAAATATTTTATTATTTTAAGTTTAATAACACTAATAATAATTTAATATAAATATAATAATGATTATTAAAATTGATATTAAGTTGACTTATATATAAAGAAATCCTTGGGCCTTATTGGGACATATTTTTTATATTTACTCAAGGTTCCTTCTTTTGTTACAAAAGAAAGATTTTTACTTTTATTTTTAATTATGATTATTGATGCATTTTTTCCAAAAACCTATTAATTATGCCTTTATAAACTTAAGGTAGGCCTTATTTGGGTCCGTTACCTTACCATTCAAAAATCTTCTAGCCAAGCATAGAATTATTTAACGTTTGACAATAATGCAATATTAAGGTTCGCATTGGGGATGTCTATACCAATTTTTTTCTTTTCAAATCAAATAATCCAATAAAGCCGACTAAAATATTTTTTTTTGTATTGAAACATTGGCTATTAACATAGAAAAATTCCACGAATGCAAGGGTGCGCGCATTCGAGTGAAAAGTGGCACATTTCCGAGCGAGGGAGGCAAATGAAGCGCGACGCGGAGCGGCGCGCTTCATTTTCCCGAGATCGGAATGTGCCACTTTGAGCTCGAATGTGCGCACTCGGTTTTAAGCACGATTCACAATACATAATTGACTCTAAAAAATATTAATCAAAAATTACAGGGCCGTATTTAGGAGTTAGCTTCAATTTTTAATAGGTACCCCAATAAGGGCCAACCGACATATTTTTTATATTTACTCAATATTCCTTCTTTTGTTAGAAAAGAAAGATTGTTACTTTTATTTTAAAGTTTAATATAAATAAACATTTTGATTACAAAGTATCGATGCATTTTTTTCAAAAACCTATTAATTATGCCTTTATAAACTTAAGGTAGGCCTTATTTGGGTCCGTTACCTTACCATTCAAAAATCTTCTAGCCAAGCATAGAATTATTTAACGTTTGACAATAATGCAATATTAAGGTTCGCATTGGGGATGTCTATACCAATTTTTTTCTTTTCAAATCAAATAATCCAATAAAGCCGACTAAAATATTTTTTTTGATTTGAAACATTGGCTATTAACATAGAAAAATTCCACGAATGCAAGGATGCGCGCATTCGAGTGAAAAGTGGCACATTTCCGAGCGAGGGAGGCAAATGAAGCGCGACGCGGAGCGGCGCGCTTCATTTTCCCGAGATCGGAATGTGCCACTTTGAGCTCGAATGTGCGCACTCGGTTTTAAGCACGATTCACAATACATAATTGACTCTAAAAAATATTAATCAAAAATTACAGGGCCGTATTTAGGAGTTAGCTTCAATTTTAATAGGTACCCCAATAAGGGCCAACCGACATATTTTTTATATTTACTCAACATTCCTTCTTTTGTTAGAAAAGAAAGATTGTTACTTTTATTTTGAAGTTTAATATAAATAAACATTTTGATTACAAAGTATCGATGCATTTTTTTCAAAAACCTATTAATTATGCCTTTATAAACTTAAGGTAGGCCTTATTTGGGTCCGTTACCTTACCATTCAAAAATCTTCTAGCCAAGCATAGAATTATTTAACGTTTGACAATAATGCAATATTAAGGTTCACATTGGGGATGTCTATACCAATTTTTTTCTTTTCAAATCAAATAATCCAATAAAGCCGACTAAAATATTTTTTTTGATTTGAAACATTGGCTATTAACATAGAGAAATTCCACGAATGCAAGGATGCGCGCATTCGAGTGAAAAGTGGCACATTTCCGAGCGAGGGAGGCAAATGAAGCGCGACGCGGAGCGGCGCGCTTCATTTTCCCGAGATCGGAATGTGCCACTTTGAGCTCGAATGTGCGCACTCGGTTTTAAGCACGATTCACAATACATAATTGACTCTAAAAAATATTAATCAAAAATTACAGGGCCGTATTTAGGAGTTAGCTTCAATTTTTAATAGGTACCCCAATAAAGGCCAACCGACATATTTTTTATATTTACTCAATATTCCTTCTTTTGTTAGAAAAGAAAGATTGTTACTTTTATTTTGAAGTTTAATATAAATAAACATTTTGATTACGAAGTATGAATGCATTTTTTTCAAAAACCTATTAATTATGCCTTCATAAACTTAAAGTGGGCCTTATTTGGGTCCTGTACCTTATATATTTGGAGTAGACATGTCAAAATGGCGGACAATTAAAAATCGAGTTTAAAACCGAAACTTATATAAAACGCAAAATTGGGTTAAAAAACATGGCCGAGGCACTTGTTCGCGTAAATTTATACTAGGGCCGCCAACAGACGGAATGCTCACCCTCTAAAAGCAGGCTGTGAGCACAGCTTTCTATCCTATTACACGACCATGTTTACACTATATTCAACGTTTAATATTATCTTGTACAACCGGCTACAGATGACGAATTTATTTCATTTATTTTCAATGACCAATCAGAAGTTAGTTAAATTGGTTCACTTTAACACGCGGTGATCGCGCATTGCTGTTACTCCGTCTGTTCAGCGGCCCGAGTACGGTCCAAAGCAAAATTTTAATTAAAGTATTATTTTTTTCGTTTTAAACAAATTGCCCCCCCCCTCGCCCATCTCGTTTTCGGCCAATAAAAACGCGTAATTAATTTAGGCGATTGCGTGGGCACAAAATGTTAAATGGCCCCGGTTTGTGGACGGAAAAGATTGATAAACGTCTCCGCACATAAAATCTAAATTAATTTGTATTAAACGTGTTGATTTTGCACGAAGAAAAATGGAGGCCATAGGAACGGTTCGCGAAGAGCAAGAGTAAATTCGCAAGTTGTTAGATATTATTTTAGGGGCGAAATTAAATTGAAGGGCTCATTTGTATGTATATATGCATTGACTGGGGGGCATCATCCGAAGTATATCGTGAGTTAGGTTTGTTTGCTTGTTTATTCAAACAGTCTTAGTAACAGATCCACCTTATCTCGAAATTAATTAACTGCAAGATTCCGAACTTCGTGCCTAACGAACGGAATTTGGGGAGAACCGTTTTTTATTTCCCCTTAAAATTTTTAAAGCGCGCGCGAAACGACAATTTTTTTTGTCGGGATTATTCGAATTAAAATTTTAGCGAGCTTTGGGACTGGGACAATATTTGCGTATGTGAGTCCGAATGCGAAACATAATAACGTCACTCAATAATTATGCTGCCCTGTAAATCAGGCAGGAAATTGCAAAAGCTCGTGATAAACGAGTCGGCCGATTCGTCACGAAAAATGGGAAAATGCAATGAAAAATTGCGCGCTCGCCCCCTGCCTTTTTTTTAATTTAAAAGTAATCACATTTTTAAAAAAAAACGTCGAATTAATTTGGCTAAAATAACGTAAAATAACGTTCTTAAAGAATTGTATTTTTATTTCTCCACGTTTGGAAAAATTGTTTTTAGAAACGGCAGTAATTTGATTTTTTATTTTGAAAAAATAACGAAAAATTTAATAAGGTGTTTTGCTTCCCAAAATTTTGAGAAAACACAAAGGAGGAACTTTTTTTTTTAAAATCCTACTCTATTTTTAATAATTTCATTAAAAGTGATTTATGTGGGGTGTCAGACGAATAGGTACCGAGACTTAACCAGATGATACGTGATACCAATCTGAAAACATTAAGTAGGGGAGACCGGGTATGGTTGTCTCACGCGTAGGATGTCACATTAACCAGAAGAGAAAACCTAATGAATTAATAAATTTGTTTACCCGTGACAAAGAAGCCCGAGCACAATACCTCCTTGCGTACTTCATAAGTCTCATAAGTATAATTAAATTTTGCATAGTGATATACCTATTCGTGTATTTATGATGTTTAAGATATGTTTCAAGATATCATTATATGGTTTTTTAAATGACCATTGATTTATATTTATTTTGGGAGTTAATTGTCTAAAATCGTTTTGGGGAAGGTTGTCTAAAGTTAGCGGGGGCTACTAGTCACAAGTGCAAAGCAACTATCAATATGTGCGGCTTTTTTTATTGGTTTCTACGGGTTTTACTACATAAACGATTGGCTGTAATTATACATTTGTCATTTTTGTTACCATAACCTAAGTTCGTTAGATAGAATAGGTTAGAATAGAATAGGTATTTGTTTTCTCGTTTTGTATTTTACCTTTTATTTAACGTCTGACAACCATCCCTGACACGGGGTTAAAAGTCACACTTCTCTTTTTTCATAAAAATTACAATATGTTCTATTTAGATAATGGTAGGGGAAAAGTCTTTATTTTTTCTTAAACTAGAATAAATACACTATCCTTTGATATATAAATGTCATTGATAAATTAAGACCATGGGCTCAATAAATGCAAAAGAAAAAAATTGTGACTTCGAACCCCGGTCTCCCCTACGTGCTTCATTGCTAATTTATTTTATTGTTTGAATATTATGTCTCACAAAAAAAATCGTCTTGTTACCCGCGAAGATAAACAACTTTATGTCACGGCTCAATTTTGAGACATTGTTGTCAAGTCTATCTCCCCTATTTCAAAGTATATTTGATATGCAATTTATGTTTTTTATTTAAAAAAAAAATTCTACATATGCCTTTAATGGCATAATGTATTTATTACACATATGTATGTTTTGGTTAATTTATGAGCACATTAAGTTCCAGTACTTATTCGTCAGACAGACCATTCAAATTTTTTGAGCACTTCGGCTCGAGATATAAACCAAAAATTAATTTAGTGTTTTAAACAATTTCGAAAAAGTTATTAAACGTGGCGCACAGTTCGTCTCTCTTTTGCATTTCGTTTTATTTCTCCAATTTAAAAAAAAACAACGCGCCTTGTGTACAATTAAAAAAGAAAATAGTAGTATTGCGAGCGGTAATTCAAATAAAAATATGTAATAATTAGCTTCAGCGAAGCACGTGCACTCGAAACAAATAGGGAGAAAAAAATTAAAATAATAGCTTTGATGTAGAGTAACAAAGGGCATTGAATTTTTTAAAAAAAGAGAAACCTCCATTAGGTAAGCTATCTACGAACAAGAGGAAGATTTGCTATGGCCATAAAGCGTGTTCTATATTAATCTACTCTTAAGAGGGTGATTAATCAAGTAGAGTAAACATAAATGAAGTATGTACTTTGTGACTTGAATGGTCCACTCGAGATTAATTTTGCATTTAAGTCTGTGCCATCTTTAATTGATTCCTGCAACTATTTATCTTTTCCCAAAACGCAAAAGTAAATCGCGAATAGCATTTCTGTAAGTACGGCGAGCTTTGCAAAAAGGCCTTTGTTAAAATATTTTCGCTTTATATTAATTTTTTTAACATTATTTCTGGCATTCTTGCCTTTTGAGAGGAAGTCGAGGAATTTAACTTTTTTTTGTCCGGCTAAATATTTGCGTTCGACGAAAAAAAATTCCACGACTAAAAATCGCGAAAACTGTGGGGCTTTAGTTTTTGTTTAAATTTTAACAAAAAGTATGGTGTTTATTTATTTTTTAATATATTTAAATATGCAGTGGCGCACCCCAAGAGAGAGCTGCAGGGTTGCAGTTCCTTTGAACTCACTTTAATTAAATAAAAATCAATTCCTTAGTGAAAAAATTTTGAAATTTACCAAAAACTAGCCCAAGACGAAATTTCGAGTGCGCCACTGCACTTTTTTGGAGCGAAAACTTTGATACCTTGTAAATTTTAATTTTTTGGGTTTTTCTTTGAAAACTAGAGCTAATTTTATAGTTATGCAACAAATTTGTGAAAAATGCCCCCTAAGAAAAAACAAAAAAAATTGTACCACCCATTTTTTTAAATGGAGCTCTTTTTTGTTGTTTCCGGACGTAATTGCGCTCCGCATTTTTTTTAAGAGCCAAAAGTTGTAGATAATCGATCTCGCCCCGAGAAGGGGCGCATTTTGGTCGTTAATTACAATGCTGGGCCAGTTTTAATGACTTTGTAGCCACTTTCGAGATCAAAAAGCGTGCCCCGATTAAAATTCAACCACTGTAAACGCTGTTAAATATTATAAGGCGCTTCTTCGCGCTAATTTGCTAATTACTCACGTTCGATGCCGTCAACAAAACGAATTTAAGTAACCCCCACGCGCATTATAAAATATTTTTTCCGAAATCGACGGGGGCCGAAGTATTTTTTGGTTCGCTTTCGAACGGCTCGGAAGTGCGTTTTTTTTTTAATAAAGACGGAAGCGAAATAAATCAAAAAAGGATGGGACCTAAATTTAATGTCGACAAACAGGAAGGCATTTGTGCCTTATAAATAAATTAATTTCCTCTTATTCTTCCAATTCCTTTTAATGAGAAGCGCTGATGGTGCATTAATTTTTAAGGGAGCCATCTATTTTTTTTTAATGTCATTGAAAGCAGTTAGAATCTTTGCGATTAAAGATAAAATCTACACACTTAAGAAATCCAAATGTGTTCGATAAAAAAAAGTCGAAAAAAAGTCGAAAAAAAGTTATACGGTGTGTCGGACGAATAGGTACCGAGACTTAATCAACTAATATCTGATAGCAATCTAAACAATATAAGTTTGTTCGTAATGTGTCCTAAATCTAAAAAAATTATAATTTAAAATTTATTTTATTTTTTCAATACTATGTCTCACAATAAACGTCAATTAAAACTGCATTTAATTTTATCGTCGAGATATCATGTTTCAAGATTTAGGGTTTTTTATTGCCGTAAGTTTCCCGACGTAATAGGAAAGCAGAAAAAAGGCAAAGAGGTTTAATAAGTGGAAGTAGGGTTATGTGGTCTTAAGTGGCGACTTGTGCGAAGTGGTTGGTAGCGCCGAAGTATTTCGACGCTTCCGGTTAGATGCATATGAACAGTTGTGTGTGCGGTTTAATATCATTTAAAATTTGCACCCGTTAGCTAAGTGGAGGGTTCGGAGAGATTCAGGGAAGGGTGGGGTTCCCCGGCTGCGGTTGGTTGTAACATTGATCCGGAACGAATGACGGTAACCAAGCAATTAGTGGAATGGTAATTACAAGGGCTCTGTGTTTCTACCGAGTATGAATTTTCAATAGCTCGGTTTTATGACACCGCATTCGACGTTCTATCAAATCCTATTATGGCGCTCCAAAAATTTAAGGAAAAAAAATGCGCGCTTAGGTTGTAGCGGAATCGAAAGTTTCCACGCGGAGAAGCCCGCGCGCTTTGTTTTTGAAGTTATACTTCTTTTGGTGCGCGCCGAGAGTTAAATTTTAGTAGGCAATGGAAGTTGCGCGCGCACATCTAATGAAAATTCGACGGTTGACGTTAGCCGTCTAAGAAAGTAGATTGGTTATTGTGAATCGTGCTTTAAAGCCGAGTGTGCACGTTCGAGCTCAAAGTGGCACATTCCGATCTCGGGAAAATGAAGCGCGCCGCTCCGCGTCGCGCTTCATTTGCCTCCCTCGCTCGGAAATGTGCCACTTTTCGCTCGAACGCGCACATCCTCGTATTTATTACATTTGTCTAATTTATCCTGCGCAACTTCAAATCAAAAATTTACATTTAATGTAGTAAATATTAATTTTATATTCAAAAAACGTATTTACCATAGCAAATGAGTGGAAGAGAGCGAGAAGATAGGATAATATAGTCGGGGCAAGCGAGAGGAAACGATTAAAACTAATCAATTAATTTTACGTTTAATTTATTGAATAATTTATTGTGAATCATCCTTATAACCGAGTGTGCACGTTCGATCTCAAAGTGGCACATTCCGATCTCGGGAAAATGAAGCGCGCCGCTCCGCGTCGCGCTTCATTTGCCTCCCTCGCTCGGAAATGTGCCACTTTTCGCTCGAACGCTCACATCCTCGTATTTATTACATTTGTCTAATTTATCCTGCGCAACTTCAAATCAAAAATTTACATTTAATGTAGTAAATATGAATTTTATATTCAAAAAACGTATTTACCATAGCAAATGAGTGGAAGAGAGCGAGAAGATAGGATAATATAGTCGGGGCAAGCGAGAGAAAACGATTAAAACTAATCAATTAATTTTACGTTTAATTTATTGAATAATTTATTGTGAATCATCCTTATAACCGAGTGTGCACGTTCGAGCTCAAAGTGGCACATTCCGATCTCGGGAAAATGAAGCGCGCCGCTCCGCGTCGCGCTTCATTTGCCTCCCTCGCTCGGAAATGTGCCACTTTTCGCTCGAACGCGCACATCCTCGTATTTATTACATTAATATAATTTACCGTGCGCTCCTTCAATTCAAAAATTTAGTAAATATCGATTTTATATGCGAAAAACGTATTTACCATAGCAATGAGTGGAAGGGAGCGAGAAGATAAGATAATCTTGTCGGTGCAAGTGAGAGAGAACGAGTAAAATTATTTAATTAATTTTTCGTCTAATTAATTGCCCTAAAATATTGTGAATCATGCTTAAAACCGAGTGTGCGCATTTGAGCTCAAAGTGGCACATTCCGATCTCGGGAAAATAAAGCGCGCCGCACCGCGTCGCGCTTCATTTGCCTCCCTCGCTCGGAAATGTGCCACTTTTCGCTCGAACGCGCACATCCTCGTATTTATTGAATTTTCTTATATTTAATTTAGTTACGCCAAAGAAGTATAACTTCTAACGCACAAACATAAGTAGTACCCGCACTGGTTTTTCTTTAATCGCAGCTTTTAGAATAAAATTAGGGTTAAAAATAACAAATGGTTTCCATGGAAACCTATCGAAAAAATAAGGTTATTTAATTTTCGAAAAATGTTATTTAAAAAAAAAATTAGCTCGATTATTTATGATTTTGTTTAATAATATTTTACAAATTCAAAAATCTGATACATTTTGGTATAATTTAACATTAAATACGTATTAAGGTAATGTTTAAAAAATTTGAATTAATAAAAAGAAAAAAAATTGTGCCCTGTTGATTTTTTTGGCTAATTTTACGTTCCAATAAACGGTCTTTTAGAATCTAAAAAGTTTGTAAAGATCCGTTCACAAATAAGCGAGCTACGATTTTTCAAAAGGGAAACTTAGAAAAAATTACAAGTCGAACTCTTCGAACTCGTTTTTCTCGAAAATTTCAAATAGCACGCCTATGATTTTTTGGACGTATCCGAACCCAAAAAATTTGGCGAATCTGGATCTGTATAGTTTTTAAAAATCGGTTCACAAATAACGGCGCTACAATTTTTGTAATGTAAAATTTTGTGCCACAAAATGAATCTAAACCTTCAACCCTTAATTACTCAAAAAATTAACATTGCGCCCTATGCTGTTTTTGCACTTATCTTATGTAAAAAAGTCTTAGGATTCTGAATCCGGGTCGCCTTTAACAATAGGACCAAAAATGAGGGCGCGACGACCGTTTTTGTGAGTCAAAGTGTATTTTTTTCGATTTATTTAGTTTTCTCGAAAAATTTGGGTGATGAAGGGGAAGCAGGGAAGAATGGCTCCGGCTATGTCGGTTTGGGGACCATAAGAACGTCCCGCAAAAATTTAAAGCAAATCCGTTACCTAAATTTTTTTTTTCTCAAAAATACGCAAGGGATTAATCCATATATTTTTCCGATTTTGGCCGATTTTGGGGTTTTGAGTTGGGACCGGTTTCCGACACGTAGGGGTTGGGAACGTTCAGAAATGAAAGGATTTGGCGAAATTCGCAAAGACGGCTGACTTACAGCGTTTTGAAAATAAAATTTTTTAGCTAAATTTACATTTTGAAAGCTTCGAACGCGTTTTTCTCCCATACTTAACATTGGGCACTGTTGATTTTTTTGGCTGATCTTACGTTCCAATAAACGGTCTTTCAGAATCTGAAAAGTTTTTAAAGATCCGCTCACAAATTACCGAGCTACGATTTTTCAAAGTGGAAATTTAGAAAAAATTTACTGCAAGTTCGACTTTTCGAACCTGTTTT
The DNA here is from genome assembly GCA_036325965.1 of Sinopyrophorus schimmeli. Classification (NCBI taxonomy): domain Eukaryota; kingdom Metazoa; phylum Arthropoda; class Insecta; order Coleoptera; family Elateridae; genus Sinopyrophorus; species Sinopyrophorus schimmeli. The sequence continues at coordinate 2,577,491 of JARFIZ010000068.1, forward strand.
TCTTGCAAATTTCAAATAGCACGCCTATGGTTTTTTGGGCCTATCCAAAGCGAAAAAGTCTGGCGAATCCGAATCTGTGTAGTTTTTAAAGATCGGTCCACAAATAACGGCGCTACAATTTTTTTAATGTAAAATTTTGTGCCACAAAATGAATCTAAACCTTTAACCCTTAATTACTCGAAAAATTAACATTGCGTCCTACGCCGTTTTTCTACTTATCTTATGGAAAAAGTCTTAGGATTCCGAATCCGGGTCGTTTTTTACGATAGGATTGAAAATGAGGGCGCAACGATCGTTGTTGTGAGTCGAAGTGTATTTTTTTCGATTAATTTAGTTTTGTCGAAAATTTTGGGTGTTGAAGCGGAAGCACGAAAGTATTCGCCCCAGCTTTGTCGGTTTGGGGTCCATCGACACTTCCCGCAAAAATTTAAAGCAAATTCGTGACCTACAATTTTTTTTCACGCCAAAGAAGTACAACTTCTTCCTCTCCAAAATTGATTTTATTACAGCTTGTAAAAAATAGCGTGCGAATTGCCTTTTACGAGGCAAAAAATACTGAATCGCCCTGTGTATAATCCCCGTCAAAACGGAAGCACGATTTAATTTCGCGGGATGCACATCCCATTTTTTAGATCGCAAATTGCGGAAGAATAAGGCAGAGATTATCGCAGAATTAATAAGGCGAATTTGTGGGGACGAATGCAAATGAACCTGGCAGAGAATTGCGAGATCAAATGTAAAATAGGATATATCCGAGAGAATGGCAAATTTATGGTTCGATTGCGCCCCCCAATAAATACCATTATTATTTAGTAAATTGTCATCGATTGGTGTCCCTGGCGCTTTACGAGGTTTTGATTACATTCAAATTTCGGTTTGGTCCGCAGAATTGCGATTCGATAATAAAAATTGCTCGCAATAAATAGAGACGAATTAATTTTAAGTTTTGGGGGGGGGGGTCCGATTTCGACTACTGCGAGGCACCCCCTTCGCGCGAAAAGGAAGTTAATTAATATTTAAATAAAAGACGGAGATATTTCATCGGTAACGGAATTTGGAGGTAAAAGGAAATTCTCGGGCGTCTACCACTTAAAAGCGATAAATTTTGCCCGAGCAAAAATTTGTCAAACTCAGCCGTAGAAATGGAACAAACTCCGACTTCGACAATATAACCTGAAGGCAATGAATACTCCGAGATAAAACAAAACTCGTGAATTTAACTTTCTTTCGGCCCCCCCGAAAAAAATAAAATAATAAACCTCAAGTGCGAAAATCTCGCGCAATAAATCGCGAGAGAAAAATTATTTGTGTTAATTTCGGAAAGGAGAGAGGCCAAACGGCGGTCGAGAACCCGTGCGTCGTTAAAAAGGATTTCGGGGGTGCCCATAAAATATTCGGGTAATTTTCAAATGGGCCATCGTTGTCGGTTTCGGCAAATAACGTCGAATAAAACTCATTGAACTTTGCGGGCGCGGCTTAAAGATAATGTTTATTTTACATTATCGTTTGTGAAATGGCACGAAATGTTTGTTGTGATCAATGTAGGCACTGAATGTAATTTTCCTGCACGTCCTCTTCGCCCCGGAGGACGCTTGCGACCCTTCGGCGTCCATGGCAGAAAACTTTTGAAACTGAATACTATAATCCATAATTTTTACTGCCAACTTTGAATTAAACAAATTAAATTAAAAAAAAAAACGAGTGAGCCTTGCTCAGATTAGCTCGTGGAAGAAGTAAAACTTCTTTGATATTTCGTGCTGGTCTAAATGATTATATATATACATATTTTCACATATGAATATATGTTTGCTATAGCCCATATAAAGGCGGCGACAAATTTGACGCATGCGCCAAGCACTACACACGTAGGCGATAATAATAGTATTGCATACTCTTTACATTATATATTGCCCGGATCTTCGACTATCTCCACTCTTTATCGTCACAAAATTTCAGATTTACCTTCGCATAAGAAGTTTTACTTCAAAAATTAAGAAAATGGAGGAAGAAGATTTTGACTGCTATTGCTCTCACGTTTAAAACTTATTTTTCGAAATATATTTAAAAAACATCCAAAATCGAAATCCTCAACCCTTACGTGAATGAAAACTTTAATAACTTAATATTAAATATAAATATCGTGATAATTTCTAATGACATGAAAAAGAAAATGAAGGAATAGTTGACAAACTAATTGAAATCGAAAATAGTCAAATAAAAGACTCCGCGCAAAAGAACCAAAAAAATTAATTCGAGAATCAAAGAATTCAGATAGAGAACTCAAAAAACAAATAAAAAAATTGAATAATAAATAAAAGGAATTATAGTTTTTTTTTTACTAGGTAAATACTTTGTTAAAATAATATATATTTTTAATTAATAAGTTAAATAATAAGAACCGACTTTTATATATTATATGCTTCTATAAATAATTCTTTCTACTACAATTTATTTATTATTATTATTATTCTATGTTGTGTATTTTTTACAAGCTGTGATTAAATCAATTTTGGAGAGGAAGAAGTTATACTTCTTTGGCGTGAAAAAAAATTTTAGGTCACGAATTTGCTTTAAATTTTTGCGGGTTGTGTCTATGGACCCCGAACCGACAAAGCCGGGGCCAATTCTTTCCTGCTTTCACCTTCAACACTCAAAATTTTCGAGAAAACTAAATAAATCGGAAAAAAACACACTTCGACTTACAAAACCGATTGTTGCGCCCTCATTTTCAATCATATCGTGAAAAACGACCCGGATTCGGAATCCTAAGATTTTTTTCCATAAGATAAGTGCAAAAACGGCATAAGGCGCAATGTTAATTTTTCGAGTAATTAAGGGTTGAAGGTTTAGATTCATTTTGTGGCACAAAATTTAACATTAAAAAAATTGTAGCGCCGTTATTTGTGCACCGATCTTTAAAAACTATACAGATTCGGATTTGCCAGACTTTTTGGCTTCGGATAGGCCTACAAAACCATAGGCGTGCTATTTGTAAATTTCGAGAAAAACGACTTCGAAGAGTCCGACATGTAATTATTTTTTTCTAAATTTTTACTTTGAGAAATTGTAGCGCGATTATTTGTGAACGGATCTTTAAAAAGTTTTCGGATTCTGAAAGCCCATTTATCTGAGCGTAAGATCAGCTAAAAAAATCAAGAGGGCCCAATGTTAAGTATGAGAGAAAAACGCACTTGAAGCTTTCGAAATGTAAATTTTGCTAAAATTATTTTTTTGGTAAGTTTCCATAGAAACCATTTATTATTTTTAACCCTAATTTTATTCTAAAAGCTGCGATAATAAAAAACCAGTTAGGGTACTTATTTTGCGATTTAGACGTTATACTTCTTTGGCGAACTATATTAAATATAAATAAATTCAATAAATACGAAGATGTGCGCATTCGAGCTCAAAGTGGCACATTTCCAAGCGAGGGAGGCAAATGAAGCGCGACGCGGAGCGGCGCGCTTCATTTTCCCGAGATCGGAAATGTGCCACTTTGAGCTCGAATGCGCACACTCGGTTTTAAGCGCGATTCACAATAATTAATTCACTTTATTAGACGGCTAACTTCGTACCGTCAAATTTTCGTTAGATGTGCGCGCGCAACTTCCGTTGCCCGCCAAAATTTTACCCTCGACGCGCCAAAAAAAGTACAACTTCAAATCAAAATCACTTTCTTGCCAACCCAATTCGATAAACAGTTTGTGCACTACCAAAACGTAAAAATCCCCCAAAACGCTTTTCCGCAAAAGAGAAAACGCCTTGTCGCAGGCAAGCCGACGATGGCAAACGCGAAGGGAAAAAAGCCCCCCCCCCCCCGATATTAATGGAAAAGTTCCCAACTAATTCAATTTGTCAGAAATTTCGAACTTATTTCTAATTTGCAACGAACTGATTTGTATATAAATGGCGTCGTTAGCGTTGAATATGCAAAACATGTTGTGATCCACTTTTTGGAGCAATCTAAAGGCCGAAGTTATTAATGTCGGATTACAAAACGTCGAAATCGATTTCGTACGTAAAAAATTGCGAGTTATTTCGCGCGGGGGGCGAGGGGGCGATGGGGCCGGAGGCGAAGGTTCTCCTCTCGTTTCGAAAACGTGTCGCTTCGGTCTCAAATACAAAAAAGGGCTTAATTGCCGTTTCATTTTGCGCCATCTACAATTTTAATGTCTAATTTAAATCTGACGCTTTTCCTCTAGCCGTTTTCATTTATTAATTCTCTTCGCATAAATCATCCGAATAATATCTCTATTTAAAACTCAATTAATCTAAAAGATGGATGAACGTGTAAATATTTCTTTTGGGCGGCCCTTTCCAAACTATTCTACCGTTTTAAAGATTTTCGAAATTAACGAGCGACTAATTTGTGAAACGGATCGCGTTCGTATTTGTTTGCCGGGAACAATAATTAAAAGCCCCCCTTCGTTTCGATATTATAAATCGTCTTCCTCCCTCTTTCACTTTTCGACGGGCTCGCAACCCCCGCCTTCTTTTTAAGCATCGATTAATTTTAATTACATTTTTTGAGCCTTCGTCCCGTGACGTCATCGGACGCTTTCCGCCGCCCGTTTTTCTAATTTATTAAAAACATTTCATCAGCACTTAACAAAGTACGCCGTAAAAAAACGCTCGTAAGTTTCTTTTTGGGGCCCGTCCATAACCTCGTTTTTTTTTTCTTCGTAAATGCATTTTTCGAACAAGAGGTTCAATTTAAAAAAAACTAGGTCAATAGAATTAATTAGCAAACAGGGTAAGTTTAATTAGAAGTAGTTGTGCGAAATATTTCTAAAGTGCGCTTCAAAATAAGAAACGGATCCGATTGAAAAGGGATGGATTGTTTTTTTTTGCGCCGCTAACGAGAAAATTAATTTGGAAAAAAAAAGGAGAGGGGAAAAGCAGAAGGAGATTTGCGCCAAATAAGCCTTAATTAATAATTTTATTTTAATGATTAAGATTGATAGCGGAGCGAAATTAAAAACGCACCAAACTTGACGATGGCTTCGGTAACGTTTGAAGAATTGCCCTCGTTTATCAAAAAAGACGAAAAAAATTAAGGAATAACTTTGGGAGGGTTGAGAGAAAAATTTGGAATTGATTTCGGATGAGAACGAATCTGAAAACTACTTATTAAACACTTTGGGAAATTTTTTTAATTTGGGGTTGATGATTTCGATTTTGGGGGTCTTTTAACAATATTTAAAAAAAATAAATAAGTTTCAAAAATGAGAACAATAGCAGTCAAAATTTTCCTCCTCCATTTCCTCGATTTTTGAAGTGAAACTTCTTATGCGAGAGTAAACTTGAAATTTTGTCACAAAATATATAGTGAAAGGCCAGAATGAAAAAATGTTTTAGCTGCACAATATTATATTTAATGATAAAAAGACTTAAGATTTTGATTTAATGTCGCTTTGGAAGATATTTCAAAAAATAAATAAATTCGAAATTTTTTAAAGTGAGATTTTGTTAAATAAAAACCAAAATTGTCCCCCGCCATTATCTAAATTCTTTCTGCATTGTACTATTATTTTTTTAATCAAATTTGACGCTATAAAGGCTGAAGTTTTTGATACCGTGTCTCTTTAAAAGATATTTAAACAAATATATAAATTAAAAAATTTTTTAAGGTGAGATTTTGTTAATAAATAAAAACCAAAATCGTCCCCCTCCATTATAAATTTTTTTTCTGTATTGTACTATTATTTTTTCAATCAAATTTGAGGCTATAAAGGCTGAAAGTTTTGATACTGTGTCTCTTTAAAAGATATTTGAAAAAAATGTATAAATTAGAAATTTTTTAAGGTGAGATTTTGCAAATAAATAAAAACCAAAATCGTCTCCCTCCATTATAATTTTTTTTCTGTATTGTACTACTATTTTTTCAATCAAATTTGACGCTATAAAGACTGAAGTTTTTGATAAAGGGTCTCTCTGAAAGATATTTCAAAAAATGTATAAATTAGAAATTTTTTAAGGTGAGATTTTGCAAATAAATAAAAACCAAAATAGTCCCCCTCCATTATCTAAATTTTTCTGCATTGTACTATTATTTTTTTAATCAAATTTGACGCTATAAAGGCTGAAGTTTCTGGAATTGTGTCCCTTTAAAAGATATTTCAAAAAATGTATAAATTCCAAATTTTTAAGGTAAGACTTTGTTAATAAATCAAAATCAAAATCATCCCCCTCCGTTTTTTAATTTTTTCCATATTGTACTATTATTTTTTCAATCAAATTTGGCTCTAAAAAGGCTGAAGTTTTTGATATTGTGTCACTTTGAAGGATATTTCAAAAAATGTATAAATTAGAAATTTTTTAAGGTGAGATTTTATTATTAAATAAAAACCAAAATCGTCCCCCTCTAAAACCAAAATTTTTTCTGTATTGTACTATTATTTTTTCAAATTTGGCTCTAAAAAAACTAAAGTTTTTGATTTTGTATCTCTTTGAAAAAAAATTCAATAAATAAATAAGCTAGAAAATTTTTAAGGTGAGACTTTGTTAATAAACCAAAAAACAAAGTCATCCCCTCCGTTTTTTAATTTTTTCCATATTGTACTCTAATTTTTTCAATCAAATTTGCCGCTAAAAAGGCTTAAGCTTTTGATTTTGTATCTCTTTGAAAGAAATGTCAAAAAATAAATAATTTAGAAAACTTTTAACGTGAGATTTTGTTAATAAATCATAACCAAAATCATCCCTTCATTTTTTTAATATTTTTCCACATTTTTTTAATGAAGTAGTATGCTAAAAAAGCTAAATATTTTGATTTTCTTTCCCTTCGAAAACAATTTCAAAAACTTAATAATTCAGCAATTTTTTAAGGTAAGATTTCGTTAATAAATCAAAACCAAAAGCATTCCCCCTTATGTTTTTATTTTTTTCCACATCTTTTTAATTAAGTTGTATGCTAAAAAGGCTAAATATTTCGATTATGTGTCCCTTTGAAAACAATTTCAAAAACTTAATAATTCAGCAATTTTTTAAGGTAAGATTTCGTTAATAAATCAAAACCAAAATCCTCCTCCTGCATTTCCTCATTTTTTCCCCCACAAAACCCTATTATTTTTTAAATCGTATCTGCCGCCGAAAAAAACCCCAAGAATTTTCATTTTTAAGTCGCTTTAAAACATCAAATATTAACAGAGGCATTTTTGCGCGCCAATTAATTACGTTTCGAGACCTTTAATTTGTCGCAAACAAATTTTTCAACTTTTCCGAGCGGCTTTGCGTTGTTAGTTTTTTTTAATTAAAAAATTATTAGGAGATCAACACGAGTCAATTTTTTTCCTCCGAGAGGATTAATTATCCTTCCCATTCGAGAGCTTCGGCAAAAGGAAGCGATCATTACATCCGCCTTTTTGTTTACCCTCCTTCAATCTGTTACTTTAATTGCGTCTTTTTAAACCTTTTCTAATTTTCCCAATTTTCGTCAAGCCAAAAAAAAAAAAAACGAGTCGGGCATCGCACAAAAACGAGACAATGTCCCCACTTGTTTCCCCAAGAACCTTAAAAGTTGGCGGAATAAAAAAATCGGTGCGCGTACTTATGTACGCGCATTAGAAGTAAAACTTCTTTGGCGCGACCGAATTGATTTTAATGGTTCCCTCTCGCTCGCACTTTTTCAATGTTTTTAAATAAAAATTAAAAGACTGTATTTATTGGACTGAATACGAGGATGTGCGCGTTCGAGCGAAAAGTGGCACATTTCCGAGCGAGGGAGGCAAATGAAGCGCGACGCGGAGCGGCGCGCTTCATTTTCCCGAGATCGGAATGTGCCACTTTGAGCTCGAATGTGCACACTCGGTTTTAAACGTGATTTGCAATAATTTTGGCGACAAAAAAATTATAAATAATTTTTTATCGCTCCCTCTCACTCGTACTTATGCTTTTGTTCTATCTTTTCGCTCTCTTCCACTCATTGATATGGTAAAAATACATTTTTCGAACATATAATTGATATTTACTGCATTAAATTAAATTTGTGGATTGTAAAAAAAATGTAATTTAGAAAATTCAATGAATACGAGGATGTGCGCGTTCGAGCGAAAAGTGGCACATTTCCGAGCGAGGGAGGCAAATAAAGCGCGACGCGGAGCGGCGCGCTTCATTTTCCCGAGATCGGATGTGCCACTTTGAGCTCGAATGTGCACACTCGGTTTTAAGCACGATTCACAAAATTTTGACTAACAAATTAGCCAAAAAATTAATTAAATAATTTAACCGTTTTCTCTCACTCGCACCTACAAAATTGTCGTATCTTTTCGCTCGCTTCCACTCATTGCTATGGTAAATATGTTTTTTAAAGATAATATTCATATTTATTAAACTTTTAGGGTTTTGAAGCGAAAGTGAGAAGATTAATTACGGCAAATTCCATTACCCACTATAATTTTATTCTCAAAACGCCAGAAGAAGTATAACTTCATCGAAATTTAGAGAACTTCCGTTGCCTGCTAACATTTTACTCGCATCGCGCCAAACGAAGCATAACTTCGACAAAACCAAAAAGTTCGTTGATTCGTTTTACGCAAACAGGGGGCGCCTCCCGAACCGAACGCATAATTTGCTTTTTTTTTTAAGGGCGTGTTATTTTTTAAAAACTTGCAGAGAGCAACGTACTCGGAGGTTACTTAAACCCGTTCGGTTTAGGTGGAAGCACCGCTGCTATAACCCCAATCTGCATTTTAATTTGTATGCAAATTTTCCCCTTTCAATAAAGGCAAAGCAAATTCATGCGGTTCAAAACTCGAGGGATTTGCATTAACATTTCCTATAAGAGATATGTCGGATAATTTATTTTAAATAACTCGAGCAAAAATGAGTAACCCCTTCGTTGAACACGTATGACACACACGCACACGCGCGCGCGCCCCCTGCGATCCCCAAAAATCCTAAGTAAATACAGTCGACCCCCTCTTAAATTGTAATTTTTAAATCGAAACCGTTTTTTAACGAGAGGGCGCGTAGAATTAATTAAAGAATTAAAAGAAGAAGAGGGAAGGGGAAGCTCGAGGGCGACAAGCTTTCCACTTCGTCCGCCCCCGAAGAGAGCACACCGCAACCCCAACATCAAACAGAGGGAACAATATAAAACAAATTGCCCTTTCTTCGCGTCTTGCAATTTAAATCGCATCAAAGAGAAGGGGGACGAAAGTGTGGAATTACTCGATAAATAAATACCGCAACATTAGACGTTCTTGGAGACTTCGCAAAGAGGTCGGCGGCGGCGGTGGGGGAGCGCAATTTAGCCCCGCCGACGGCCCGATTTGCATTTCCATCGAATTTTTCTACTTTAAAATAAATCGGCACAAAAATTTCAATATTTGAATTGTAAATGTTTGCGTTGCGGAAATGAATATCAAATTTTTTGGGTGGGACGGGTGGTTTGCGCGTCCGTTTTGCCGATTTTGTCGCGGGGAGAGCGATTTTTTCAAAAAATGTTGGCGTTTTTGAATTATTTGTAAAAAAAATTGCTAAAAAAAAAGACTGGGTTGTTTTTGAGTTTTTAAAAAAAGATTTCTTTTGATTTGTTTGAAAGAGAAGAAAATTGAATTTTCTGGTAAGGTGTGTAGAGGGGGGTAGAGCGGCGCTAATAGACCCATTTTGCACTATGAAATTTTTTACTCACGACAATACGTTAAATAAAAGAGAATTTAACTGAATGAACTTTTTACTCTTCGATTTTAATTTAAATATGTATTATATTTAGAAAAATATTAAAAATAAAAATCAAGGTACAAAAAAAATGAGAATTTGTACTTTGCACCCCAATAGCGTGGTAAAAATCCCAGGACTTTTAGCCCCGCTCTGCCCAATTCGAGAGACAAAATTTCAGATGCACCTTCGCCTAAGAAGTTTCACTTCATCAAATTTAAATAATATTTTTTTTCGATTTAGGGAGGTAAAATCAAAAAGGTCTCCTTGTATTTTGGATTTTAATAACGTGTTCAAAAATAATTTAAATCCCCCCTGTACTTTCCGAGATAATTTTGGGCTCCCTGTCCATTTTAAAAATATCCAATTTAAGAATTTTGACAATATTGAAGCCCCCTTTCGACTAATCGTTAAAGTCGATTCACAATAAATATTTTATTATCTAAACCCGTTCAATTTCGAATTACAGGGCCGTACTTCTACTTGGAACTAAATTTTTCGTTTCATTTGTGGAATTTATTCAACTAAAATCGATTTTTCGATTTAAAAGTGAAAAACTTAGGCCAATAATTTTAATAGAACGAAGATGCGCACGTTCGAGCGAAAAGTGGCACATTTCCGAGCGAGGGAGGCAAATGAAGCGCGACGCGGAGCGGCGCGCTTCATTTTCCCGAGATCGGAATGTGCCACTTGGAGCTCGAATGTGCGCACTCGGTTTTAAGCTCGATTCACAATAAATAATTGACTCTAAAAAATATTAATCGCAAATTACAGGCCCGTATTTACGCGGGCAACACCAAATCTATGACTTAGAATAAACTTTTTACTATTCGCTTTTAATTTAAATATGTATTATATTTAGAAAAAAAAATTAAATTAAAATTAAGGCACAAAAAATTGACAATTTGTACTTTGCACCCCAATAGCGTGGTAAAAAGTGCCGGGACTTTTAGCCCCGCTCTACCACAATTCGCGAGACAAAATTTCAGATGCACCTTCGCCTAAGAAGTTTCACTTCATCAAATTTAAATAATTATTTTTTTCGATTTAAGGAGGTAAAATCAAAAAGGTCTCCTTGTATTTTGGATTTTAATAACGGGTCCAAAATAATTTAAATCCCCCCAGCGCTTTCCGAGATAATTTTGCGCTCCCTGTCCATTAAAAAAAATCCAATTTAAGAATTTTGACAATTTTGAAGCCCCGTTTCGATTAATCGTTAAAGTACGATTCACAATAAACATTTTATTATGTAAAAACGTTCAATTTCGAATTGCAGGGCCGTACTTCTACTTGGAACTAAATTTTTCGTTTCTTTCATGGAAGTTATTCGACCAAAATCGATTTTTCGATTTAAAAGTGAAAAAGTTAAGCTAATAATTTTAACACAGCGACGATGCGCGCGTTCGAGCGAAAAGTGGCACATTTCCGAGCGAGGGAGGCAAATGAAGCGCGACGCGGAGCGGCGCGCTTCATTTTCCCGAGATCGGAATGTGCCACTTTGAGCTCGAACGTGCGCACTCGGTTTTAAGCGCCGTTCACAATAATTAATTCACTTTTTTTCGACGACTAACTTGCCAAATTTCGTTGCCCTCTAAAATTTTACTCTCGACGCGCCAAAAGAAGTATAACTTCAAAAATACATACATTAAGTCCGACAAATCTCTTTGAGACAAATTATGCCTAATTTTTTATTGGAATAAAATTCAAAAAAAAAGGAGTGGGGGGAACAATAAAGGAAAAGCAGTAAAACAATACACCGCCGCAGCAATATTTGCGTATATTCGGTTTCCCTCAGGAGAATAACGAAAATAGGGCACAGAAAATTTATCGTTGCCCATTCTCCCCACCACAGTATTCATTTATTAGCGAAGTGCATTTAACGCATCTGATGCCCTCCTCTATGCTTCATTACCGATTTTACTCTTTCATAAACATGAAGCGACTTATTTGTAATTTTTTTCGAAACCGCAATCCGCGAAGCGCGAACAAAAAACGCCATCAACCGAGCGCGCATATTATGCAACGTCATCTGCATTTATGCTTCTGCAACATGTAACCCCCCTTGTTTTTTTTTTTAGATTTTTAATTATTTAAAGAATAATCAAACGGGCTGATTTTACGTTCAATTAGTCCGAAAATCGATGCAAACTTACATCGGCGGAAAATTCGCTGGCTGCCCGTCGTTCGCTTCGAACAACCCCCCACTTGTTTTATAAATTTCGTACAAAAAATAAATAAAACAATTGATTATTTAATTGTTCGAAGACTTTTTCCTAAAATAAATGACGTCGAAAACATTTACACAAGTACAACTAATATTTTTTTTCGATACTAATTCCAAAATACAGACGAAAATCTATTTACGTTAGGTATAGCTCGACCAAGTTAAGAACGGTGTGACGTCATCCGCAATAGAATAGGCAACACATCGCACCGCAACAACTTAAAACCGTTAAATCGAAAAACGAACAGGAAAAATTGGTTTAATTTATTGGCAACATGTTACAACGTTGTTATAGCAACCGACATGATTGTCAAACATGTGATTTTAGGTAACCTAACAAAAATACAATTTACATACAGGGTGTTCTCGAAAAAACAACCGATTTATTTCCTAACCAATTAAATTATTGCGAATCGACGTGGCTCAACGATCGTTTCCATAGCAACTGCAAATTTTGAAAGATTTCCTCTTTTATTTATTTTCATAAGAAAAACACCGATCCACTCGGATACCACATAATTACATGGGAAAATTGTATGCTTCGTGGATCGTAAGCCGGCGACGTGAAATTAACAAAATTACGGGCTACGGAGAAGTCGTCCATCGGAGCGAACTTTTTAGATTAAATGCCTCTTTGGAAATGTATTATTATTATCGGCGCGCATTTCGAACAGATAAAACCTATTTTACTGTTTGCGACACTATCTATAATTACTTTAATGGCCGACGGGCGCACACTTCATCGGCGCGTAACAATTCAAATTTGTTCGGCAAACTTATTTCGAAACTTTCGATACGCAAAATCAATCCAAACTTGGATTAATTCGTACAACGATTTCTAAATTTAAAATCAGAGGTCCTCAACCCCTTGACATACAGAAAAAACCGAATTTGATGAGTCCGAAAAAAAAACTATTAATTTGGCTCAACTTAACTGTTATGAGCATACACAAATAACATAAAATAAACAATTAATAGTTTTAAAATATTTTCAAATAAAAACACGAATTATTTTTAGTTTCTCTTCAACTTCGACCTATCGAGGTTTGACTGTATTTAATTTTATAAATTTAATATTTCTGAACAATTAAGATAATTTATTTATTGAGTTTTCTCCAATATTAATTTTATTTGAGTAAATTAATGATCTTCAAAGTTTTTTGAAAAACCACAAATTCTGTATTTACTCTATTTGAGTTTTCTGAAAATACATAGTAATTTTTTCATCAAAATTTCCTTTTAAATTTACCGAATAAAGTTTTGTTTTATTCAATTTGTGTTATACAAAAAAAATTGATAATTAAAAATTTCTAAAGTTCTTAAATATATTTTAAAAAATTTCCAAGTCATTAATTTATTTAATTTGAGTTGTCTAAAAACTTAAAATAATTTAGTCTTCGAGTTTACTTTAATAATTTTGCTAAATGTTTAAAATTGAATTTCATTCTATGTAAAAAAAAACCGATGCATGTACTTATGTGCGCACGTTAGAAGTAATACTTCTTTGGCGCGACTTAATTAATTATAACAAGGCGCTATGTTGCGCTTGTGTATAGCTAGACCAGTGGTTATCAAACTATATGTTACTGCGCATATGTCGTTTTATTTGAATACATTGCTATTTCCTTTTTAAATCCAAAAAGTAATTTAAACAAATTGAATAAATGCGAAGATGTGCGCGTTCGAGCGAAAAGTGGCACATTTTCGAGCGAGGAAGCAAATGAAGCGCGACGCGGAGCGGCGCGCTTCATTTTCCGAGATCGTAAATGTGCCACTTTGAGCTCGAATGTGCACACTCCGTTTTAAGCATTATTAGCAATAATTTTGTCAACGAAAAATTAATAAATAATTTTTATCGTTCCCTCTCACTCGTACTTATGAGTTTATCGTATCTTTTCGCTCGCTCCCACTCATTGCTATAGTAAAAATACGTTTTTTGAATATATAATCGATATATTAACTGAACTAAATTAAATTTGTTGATTGAAGAGAAACTTTAATTTACGAAATTCAATAAATACGAAGATGGGCGCGTTCGAGCGAAAAGTGGCACATTTTCGAGCGAGGGAAGCAAATGAAGCGCGACGCGGAGCGGCGCGCTTCATTTTCCCGAGATCGGAAATGTGCCACTTTGAGCTCGAATGTGCACACTCCGTTTTAAGCATTATTAGCAATAATTTTGTCAACGAAAATTAATAAATAATTTTATCATTCCTCTCACTCGTACTTATGAGTTTATCGTATCTTTCGCTCGCTCCCACTCATTGCTATAGTAAAAATACGTTTTTGAATATATAATCGATATATTAACTGAACTAAATTAAATTTGTTGATTGAAGAGAAACTTTAATTTACGAAAAATTTAATAAATACGAAGATGGCGCGTTCGAGCGAAAAGTGGCACATTTTCGAGCGAGGGAAGCAAATGAAGCGCGACGCGGAGCGGCGCGCTTCATTTTCCGAGATCGGAAATGTGCCACTTTGAGCTCGAATGTGCACACTCCGTTTTAAGCATTATTAGCAATAATTTTGTCAACGAAAAATTAATAAATAATTTTTATCATTCCCTCTCACTCGTACTTATGAGTTTATCGTATCTTTTCGCTCGCTCCCACTCATTGCTATAGTAAAAATACGTTTTTTGAATATATAATCGATATATTTACTGAACTAAATTAAATTTGTTGACTGAAGAGAAACTTTAATTTACAAAATTCAATAAATACGAAGATGTGCGCGTTCGAGCGAAAAGTGGCACATTTTCGAGCGAGGGAAGCAAATGAAGCGCGACGCGGAGCGGCGCGCTTCATTTTCCCGAGATCGGAAATGTGCCACTTTTCGCTCGAATGCGCACACTCGGCTTTAAGCACACTTTACAAGAATTAATTTGCTCCCTGGACAATTCGCAATTAAATATTACAAAATTATATTAATAACAAAATTCCCAAATCGCCAATTTTGTGCCTTTTAACAAAATTATTGTTGAAAACGCACCTTTTTCGGAACATAAAATTGAATACAGTTCTTGACGTCTTAGAAACGTCAAAATCTACAATGACACCCTAAACGATTGACGTCTCCTCGACGTCTTTGTATGTCAAGGGGTTAAACTGTTTACGACGCTCCAATTTTGTACAAAACCAAAGCGCAAAAAAAAATAAAAGAATTATATTTTTTTAATAGAAAACGAAAGGACTTTCGAAGCCTGCCAAAAGGGGGCGAGGGAAATCCTCCGAATTTTCCGAAGGAGGAAAAAGGCAAAAGCGAGCCGATCGAAGCTCTCGCATTTAAAATAATTATTTTTGTTTAAAAGTGGATGTGTACTTTTTGCATTTTCTAATAAAATACATGGAGGCACGCAGAAGAAGATTTTGAGGCGAGGCAACGGGCAAAGGGTTGGACGTGCCGTCCCTTAATTCATCAATCCTTGCTTCCCTTTTGTATTCATTCCCTTTTGTAATTTCCCTTTCATTTACTTGTTTCTGGCAATAATGTTTACCATAAAAACACGGAGGCTAAAGCGTATCTCAGCGCCGAAACTTTTCCCCAACTTGTACGCACACTTTGGACTCTTTATTTTTATTTTTAAATCCAACTATTCAAATCGAAAACGCAATTCGCGATTGTTTCGCTTATTTATTTGATTTTTTTTTTCCTCGTAGAAATCGAAGAGAAACCGAGCAGCGCCCCTCCGCAGGTCCCCCCCTCGAATCGTCCGCCTTTCGCGTTTTACGAGATCTACACGTTTTATTTAATTTTTTTATAACCCGTTTTATTTTACGATTGTTCTCCATAAATCGTCGAAAGTGGCTTGCTTAAAAAATCGTAAAATCGGCCACCGCGAAGTACTTTCGACGTTTCGGGGGGCCGCGATTATTCGCTTTACGGCTGCTGCTTCCGCACACACAAAATTAGAGGGAGGGGGGCGAAAGTGCGATCAAATACGGTAGAAAATAAAACAATTTAAACAGACTCACCCAAATTACTAACTTCGCAGGGCAGAAGCAAATTCTCGCCGCTAATAACTTTGAAAGTCCTGGGCCTCGTTATGAATCTCGGGGAGAGTCCCGAATCCAAGCCTCCTCCATCGAAAAGTAAACCTATAAATCAAAATTTATTTGTTAATTTTAAGCGAAGAAAAAAATTGATTTATTATTTATCGAAAGGGCGCCGAGGAAGTAAAAGTTTGCTGCTCGTAAAAAAATTGAAATTTTTCGAAAGAGCTCGTTTGATTTTTTTATACGAGGTGTGTTCAGAAAACCGGAGACTTTTTTTGGCACTTTAATAGTATTTTACAAATTATTGAGCGTTGTTCCCTTTAAAGTACTTTGCGCCCCTATCGACACACTTTTCCCAGCGGCGTTTCGATTTCGCGAAGCTTCATTGCAAAACGAAAAACCGAAATTACTTTACTGCCAAGCCGACAATTATAAAAAAAATAGGTGTGTTCGAAGTGGTACTTCTTTGGCGTACCGAAATTAAATTACAGAAATGGATTGTGTTCGATGATTAAAAAATATAATACTTGGTATATTTAATATGATTATCAAAAAAAACAAAATAAAGCACGATTCACAATATGTAATTAATTCTCTAAAAAATACTAATCAACAATTACAGGCCTTTATGTAGGGCAGACAAAACCAAAATTTAAAAATCCGTATTAAACACAATAAAGCATGATTCACAATAGATATAATTAACACTCTAAAAAATATTAATCAAAAATTACAGGCCCGTATTTATGCAGGCAACACCAAAATTTAAAAATCCCTATTAAACACAATAAAGCACGATTCACAATAGAAAATTGACTCTCTAAAAAAATATTAATCAAAAATTACAGGCCCGTATTTAGGAAGGCAAAACAAAAATTTAAAAATTTCTACTAAACAAAATGAAGCACCATTCACAGTAAATAATTGACTTTCTAAAAAATATTAATCAACAATTACAGGCCCGTATTTAGGCAGACTAAATCAAAATTAAAAATTCCTATTAAAGAAAATACAGGACAATTCACAATAGATATAATTGACTATCTAAAAAATATTAATCAAAAATGACAGGCCCGTATTTAGACAGACAATACCAAAATTTAATAAATCCGTATTAAACACAATAAAGCACGATTCACAATAGATCATTGACTCCCGAAAAAATATTAATCAAAAATTACAGGCCCGTATTTAGGCAGACAACACCAAAATTTAAAAATTCCTATTAAAGAAAATACAGCACAATTCACAATAGATATAATTGACATTCTAAACAATTTTAATCAAAAATTACAGGCCCGTATTTATGCAGGCAAGATCAAAAATTAAAAATTCCTATTAAACAAAATGAAGAGCGATTCACAATAAATAATTGACTTTCTAGAAAATATTGATCACCATATAAAGGCCCGTATTTAAGCAGACAAGATCAAAAATTAAAAATTTCTATTAAAGAAAATACAGGACAATTCACAATAGATATAATTGACTATCTAAAAAATATTAATCAAAATGACAGGCCCGTATTTAGGCAGACAACACCAAAATTTAATAAATCCGTATTAAACACAATAAAGCACGATTCACAATAGATCATTGACTCTCTAAAAAATATTAATCAAAAATTACAGGCCCGTATTTAGGCAGACAACACCAAAATTTAAAAATTCCTATTAAAGAAAATACAGCACAATTCACAATAGATATAATTGACATTCTAAACAGTTTTAATCAAAAATTACAGGCCCGTATTTATGCAGACAAGATCAAAAATTAAAAATTCCTATTAAACAAAATGAAACGCGATTCACAATAAATAATTGACTTTCTAGAAAATATTGATCAACAATTACAGGCCCGTATTTAGGCAGACAACACCAAAATTTAAAAATTCCTATTAAAGAAAACACAGCACAATTCACAATAGATATAATCAGCTCTCTAAAAAAAATTTATCAAAAATTACAGGCCTGTATTTAGGCACACAACACCAAAATTTAAAAATTCCTACTAAACAAAATAAAGCACGATTCACAATAAATAATTGACTAACTAAAAAACATTAATCAAAAATTACAGGCCCGTATTTACGCAGACAATATCAAATCTATGAAGTGGTGCTTTTAAAATTAAAAAAAAAAAACGCCATATCTTTTTCCAAATGTAAAACTATAATAAATGCAATCGTTCGATTGAAAAAATTCATTGAATACGAGGATGCGCGCATTCGAGCGAAAAGTGGCACATTTCCGAGCGAGGGAGGCAAATGAAGCGCGACGCGGAGCGGCGCGCTTCATTTTCCCGAGATCGGAATGTGCCACTTTGAGCTCGAATGTGCGCACTCGGCTTTAAAGCACGATTCACAATCAATAATCGACTCTCTAAAAAATATTAATCGCAAATTACAGGGCCGTATTTACGCAGGCACCACCAAATCTATGCTAATTATCGAAGTGTCCCGATATAGAAGTTCGACTGTAAACTATTAATGATCATAAAATTTGTTTTCTTAGACGGCTAAGTTCAACCGTCAAATTTTCGATAGCCGTGCGCGCGCAACTTCTGCTACCCTCTCCCAAAAGAAGTTTCACTTCAAAATAAATCATTTCCTAAGCAAACGAAGCACAGTTTCGGAAACTCGACGAAGTAAAACACGCAATTGAAACAATATAAATTATTTTAAACTATTTGAGTAACAGTTGTAGGCAACACTCTAAACTTTGAAACTTGGGAGTTATGGTTTGACGCTGCCGCCAAAATACAAATGTTGTTTTACAAACACCAAAGTAGAATAATTTTGCGTCCTTCTCGCGCGCCATATGGTTCGGGCTTCGAATTATTCGCGCGTCTGTTATTCCGCCGTAATTTTCGTCTTCCGACAAATTTGAATAAACATGGCCCCCGCATTGCAGAAATTAAAAACAAATAAATCATCGGCTTTGACGAGAGGGCGCTGCTCCACGATCGAGTCGATTTGCGGTTTATTTTTTTTTAATTATTATTAGAAATAATAAAAAGCTTTCGGCTTAATATTTAAATAAGTTTCATAATTTACACAAAGCCCTTCGAGCTCAAAAATTAATGGGGTCGCGATTAAGGGACCTGAGCGCGTAAAATTTTTCGAAGTTAAGAAATTAGCTCTTAAGTCCCGATAAGCAGATTACATTTTAAAGACTTCCAATTTAGAAAATTCTTTTTTTAAACTTTTAACAAAGCGGCCATCCGGCGAGCTCGCTCGACAAAAACTAATTAGTATAAGGATTTTGGCGTCATTCGAAAAGCCGAATCTTTGCACGATCAAAGGGCTCGACGTGCGAAAATCACGTTTGGGTGGGTGTGCCCGCCCCCCTATCCATCAGCCTGCTTGTGTTTCGAATCTGCAAATGAAGTAATTAATCAATTAATTATTCCGCAGTTCACGTATGACTTTATGAATGTCGCCCCGAAATAGAATCGACAATCGCAAATATCTCTAAATTGCAACGCTCGCTTTGAGGATTCGAAAATTTTCCAGTGGCGTCCTATGATTTTTGCTAATTTCTTATCTGGCGCTGTAAAATCTGAATATTTTCAATTTGTGTTCTTTTAAAAGATAGTTTTCCTTTCAATTTTTTTTAAATTTATATTTTATAAAAAGTAATCGTTTTTTGAAACTGCCATTTTGTTAAAGAGTTCCCAAAAGACATAATATTATTTTGGACTCAACGTAGATTTAAAAAAAGGTCTAAAGATTTTGATTTTGTAACGTGTTTGAAGATATTTTCCCAGTAAAGCCAGGCATGCTTTGTTTAAATTGAATTTTGTACACAATATGGCCCTTGTTAACCGGCCATTTTGTTCAAGTGTTCTCAAAAGGCCTAAAACCTACTTTAATATCAATTTTAAAGATATTTTTTCAATCAAGTGAGGTATGCTTCGCTTAAATTGAATTTTGTACAAAATATGGCCCTTTTCCACCCGCCATTTTGTTAAAGTGTTCTCAAAAGACCTAAAACTTATTTTAGTCTCAATTTAAAATTTAAAAAATCTAAACATTTTGATTTTGAAACGTATTTGAAGATATGTTCCCAATCAAGCGAGGTATGCTTCGTTTAAATTGAAATTTGTACCAAATATGTCCACCATTTTTTCTAAACGTTCGCAAAAACCCAAAAGGTCCTTTAATTCCAACTTATACAAAAAAAAAGACTGAATTGCATTGTTGGGCCACTTTTAAAGATTTCTTTTCAATTAATTAAATTAAGTTACGATTTTTTAAGATGCAATTTTGTACACATCGATATTTACAACCGCCGTTTTCTCAAAATGTTCCCAAAAGACCTAATACTTATTTTACGTTTTTTGAAGATGTACTTCTTTTGGCTTGTTGAGAGCAAAATTTAACAGGCAATGGAAATCCCGTGCGCACAGCTAACAAAAATTCGAGTATCAACTTAGATATATACAGTCGAACCTCGATAAGTCGAAGTTGAAGGGAAACTAAAAATAATTCGAGTTATCAAAAATTCGGCTTATCGAGGTTCGACTTATAGAAGTTCGACTGTACTAAGTTAACTCATAAGAAGCCCAGACTGCGAGCCTGGTAGCGATATACCTAACCAAACAATAATTTCCACAAAACTTTCCTAAAAGACCTAAAAACTTATTTTATTCCCAATTTATATAATAAATCTCAAAATTTTCATTTCTTGCAATCTCAATTTAAGTAAGGAACACAAACATTTTTATTTTGTGCCCCAAAAATAAAATGCCATACCAATTTTTAAAAAATACGACCTACCCCCCATTTTTTTCAATCAAAAGTACACCAAAGAAATTATCCAAAAGCATTCCTCTTCTCTAACGCCAAAAAAAAAACAATTTTATTAGCTGTATATAAACAACCCACAAGAATTGGGTTCCTTCCAAGCGCATTATGTAAAGTTTTATGTACTCCAACTGTACCGAAGCAAAGGCACGAAGTCGACCAACAAAAGTTTCTTGAAAACACTAACGTCCTTTTGTCAGAGCGCGAAACAAAACGTGCAGGGCGTTAAAGTTCCCAGCATTACAATATTATCTTTTCGCGAAGATAAGAGAAAATATACAGTTTAAATAGAGACACGCCGAAACGTAACAAATTTTAGTGTAGGTAGAGAGCGCAAAAACTTTCAGACAAAACGTACGGCTGGAAAAGAAGAAACGTGGGGGGCGAGGGGGCAAAAAAGGGCACAGAACAATTTTCTGCGGACGACGCGGGAAGGTGTCATTGAAAACTGTTCCATAAATTATCGGAATTATAAACTCGAAATGAAATACGAGTTAATAAACTGCGAACTACATGCATTTCATGGCTACCTATGTTTAATTGCCAGTTAGCAATTAGTTTTAATTTAATTACGCGCGCCCCCTCGCCCCCCGCCGGCGGCCCCCGATATACCATTGCAAAAGTAAATTTACATACGTATTTGTTGGAAATGCGAAAGCAGATATTTATTGTTTTTCGGTTATTTTTTTTTTTTAGCGAGTTAATTATACATTTTTGTTTCTTTTTTGCTCGTTCAAAAACATATAAATAAATCGGAGTGAAATTAATATTTGTTTAGCAATGTAATAACAACATACATATAAAATAATACATATAGACGAATTTTATCGGAAAATTATGGTCGAATTTATTCCTATTTAATTTTGATCAAGCCGAAGGAGAGAGCCCTCTTTTGATCATTTGTGAAACTATTTTTTTTTTATTAAATATAAGATGTGTGGAAGATTTAATAATCTGCTCTTCCATTTTCATTAATTCATTTAAAATATTTTTTTTTAAATTTGTATTGGCTTCAAAAAACGATTTAAAAAAATTACAAACCTCGCATTAGGCATGCCAAATTGCGTGCCTAACTTCGGCAAACCTTTGGCTACCAATGTAGGGTTCAAGTCGGGCATGCCAAACATGTGCCCCAGTAGGGCCTATACTGTTGAGTTTCGTCATAACGATCCAGTTTAAAATTTTTACTAATTAAGACGTGACGAGAGGTTAGAGTTAGGCTTCGCCACGATTCGGAAAGCCTCATTAGGCCCGCAATTGGTCGTTCGGCATGCCTCACCGGCATTTCTGGTCGGATTACGTAAAAAAACTTGAAATTCTCGAACGACATAATTTCTTATTAGTTAAATGACGCTCGTTAGACTTTCGGAAAATAAAAGTAGATAATTTAGGAGATTTTGCGGAAAGCAC
This sequence comes from Sinopyrophorus schimmeli, assembly GCA_036325965.1. Lineage (NCBI taxonomy): Eukaryota > Metazoa > Arthropoda > Insecta > Coleoptera > Elateridae > Sinopyrophorus > Sinopyrophorus schimmeli. The sequence continues at coordinate 2,599,590 of JARFIZ010000068.1, forward strand.
GGGAATAAATCTAAACACGATACAAATTAAATTAAGAAATCGATTATCGATTAGAATGACACAAGAGATTAAGTCGTTACAATTTACTGAAACTTCTCTTCCGTAATAAATTTTGCAGTAATACTATTCATAAAGCTTTTGGGGATTTATATGCGCTTTTAGATAATCCTTACCTGAAATCTACATATATTTTCTGTTATTTCGGATTATCCCTTTACGTAGCCGTCTATTTTTAAAGCGGGCCCACTTAGAAATATTGCAACCGCATATTATATTAGGCGAACGCATTCGTTGCACAAATTTTACGATCAATAATTGTTTACAGTAGAACTTCTATATCCGGACACTTCGATTTTTAGCAAAAGTCATTTTACATCATAGATTTGGTGTTGCCTGCGTAATTAACGATTAATATTTTTTAGAGAGTCAATTATTGATTGTGAATCGTGCTTAAAACCGAGTGCGCACATTCGAGCTCAAAGTGGCACATTCCGATCTCGGGAAAATGAAGCGCGCCGCTCCGCGTCGCGCTTCATTTGCCTCCCTCGCTCGGAAATGTGCCACTTTTCGCTCGAACGCGCGCATCTTCGTTCTATTAAAATTATTGGCTCAACTTTTTCACTTTTAAATCGAAAAATTGTTTTTAGTCGAATAAATTCCACAAAAGAAACGAGAAATTTAATTCCAAGTAGAAGTACGGCCCTGTAATTTGAATATGAACGTTTTTAGATAGTAAAATGTTTATTGTGAATCGTGCTTTAACGATTAATCGAAAGGGGGCTTCAGAATTGTCAAAATTATTAAATTGGATTTTTTTTTAAATAGAGAGGAAGCGCAAAATTATCTCGGAAAGCACTGGGGGGATATAAATTATTTTTGGACCCGTTATTAAAATCCCAAATACAAGGAGACGTTTTTGATTCTACCTCCTTAAATCAAAAAAATAATTATTTCATATTTATGAAGTAAAACTTCTTAGGCGAAGGTGCATCTGAAATTTTATCTCGCGAATTGGGGTAGAGCGGGGCTAAAAGTCCTGGCATTTTTTACCAAGCTATTGGGGTGCATAGTACAAATTGTCATTTGTTTTTGTACCTTAATTTTAATTTTTATTATTTTTCTAAATATAATACATATTTAAATTAAAAGCGAAGAGTAAATGTTTAATCAGTTAAATTCTCTTTTATTTAACATATTGTCGTTAGTAAAAAACTTCATACTACAAAATGCGTCTATTATCCCCGCCCTACCCCTCTACACACCTTACCAGAAAATTTAATTTTCTTCTCTTTCAAACAAATCAAAAAAATATATTTTTTTTAATCTCAAAAACAACTCAAACTTTCTTTTCAGCAATTTTTTTTAAAAACATTTCAAAATACCAAAGTTTAAAAAAAAATGAGAAATATGTATATATTTTTTGGCCCGCCAAAAATTTCGGTAATATTAAATTGACCCGCCTAAGAAAAACTTTGGGAACCCCTGGTGCAAACCAAACGAAATATTATTTTAAAATTGAAAAATCTAAATCTGCCAACGAGAAAAAAAAAACGAAAAACAACAAACAAACGATCCGATATTAAGTTACGGCAATATACGAACGAGTATAACTTTTGATTAACGTTGAAATTTAATACGCCCCGCCGTTGATTTTAATCCCCTGCGGCCGCCCTGAAATTGTCCATCTGGTCCGCAAAATCAAATTTTTTTTTAGAGGGACCCACCACCGTCGAGCGAGCCATATATTTAAAATTCGTGCGCGCCAGAGCACGCTTAATCCTTTTACTTTCGCAAAATCCAAATCCCCCCCGCTGTTCGATTATTAGTTCTAAATTTTCGCCGAAAAGTAAGTACAGTCGAACCTCAATAACTCAATTTTTGATAACTCGAATTATACTTAGGTTTCCCTTCAACTTCGACTTATCGAGGTTCGACTGTAATTTAAACGCAATTAAAAACGGCCAATAAGAATCGAGAGCTTAACAAAAAGCAAAAAACACTGGTTAGCCAACGCTCGAAAATTAAAAATCTCCAGATTTGCGTGCCATAACCCCCCCGCCCCCCAACAATTCGCACAACTTATTTTGCCCCGACGACAACGAAGAGGCAAACAAAAAAGAAAACTCTTCGCACCGCCAACTTTGCAAATCAGTTTTTTTTTTCGTGCGGTTCGAGCGCGTATGGAAAGTTTTTTTTTTATAAATTCATCCTTCTTGTTGGCCAAAAACTTAGTGTGACGTGATCTTTCACGAACAGATGCCGGCGCAACTAAATTGATTACCGAATTAAACGAGGAAGTACAATCATTACTGCGATCCGCCATTGTTAACTCCTTCAGTAAACGTTGTAATTAATTAATTTTTTATGCAAATCCGAAATTCGGTTACGCGAACTGCCGCACTTTCGGCTTTTGCGTTTTTTTTTTCGAGGCTTTTCGAAAAACCGCCCCGGGATTTTTTTTTTTGGGGGGGAGTGGAAAGTATAAATTATTGACGCAACGAGCGCTCGGTTCGCTTATTTATTATTTACGTAATCGGCGAATTTTTGTTATTCGAGTTAACAATGGAAATAATCAGGTTAAAAAAATACACAAAGGGCTGACGGACATTTTTGCTTAATAAAACATTTCGCTAATTAAAAGTCGCAATTATTTCGGGTTTCGCGAGCAAGTTAAATATTTATTAGGTTGCGCTAGGATTCGTGTTTGGTTTTCCTCTTTAAAAAACAATAATAAAAAGATGGGGGTCGGTAACTGTAATGTGTGTGCATTTTAATGTGCAATATGCAAATAAGCTCGTACAGAGAGCCCTGCATTCTCTTCCACAATGGAAATTAGATCTGTATCTCGCGGTCTTTTCAACTTCTGCAGCTGGAAAGTAATCCTCCCTATCATTAAAAAGCTGAATAACGTTGGGGTTGTAGCCGGTTTAGAACAAAAAAAAATAGAAAAGGGTGTGCTGCGGCTATTTAAAATCAAAAATCGGTTTATCTCGATACAGGTTTTTTTCTGTACGGTTCGTTTAAATAGTTACGAGTGCTTTTTGTTATTGTTGGCCTGGCAACCATTTTGTTTCTTCAAATTTTTAAAATTTAAGAAACGATAGCCTACTTTCTGAATACGTTCCGTTGCTATGCAACAAGTAAATACAGTCAAACCTCGATAAGTCGAAGTCGAAGGGACACCAAAAGTAATTCGACTTATCGGGGTTCGACTGTATAGGCTTTAATTTTTGATTAAAATTATTTGGAAAGTAAATTAATTAATGTAAATCATGCTTAAAATTGAGTGTGCACATTCGAGCTCAAAGTGGCACATTTCCGATCTCGGGAAAATGAAGCGCGCCGCTCCGCGTCGCGTTTCATTTGCCTCCCTCGCTCGGAAATGTGCCACTTTTCGCTCGATTGCGCACATCTTCGTATTTATTGAATTTGTTCACAATAATTTTTGGATTTAAAAAGTAATGATTGATATCATAGCCAAAAAAAAGATTTTTTCAATTTTTATACGCACAAAAAGTAATTAATTTAAAATATTCCCAAACCCCTTCTTACCGTGAAAATAGGTTCATAGGTAAATCGTAAAACATACACAATTCAATCATTTGTTTCAAAGTAATAAAAGTATGTAATGCATTCTAATGAATTAGATATCTATGTTACAGTCAAAGCGTGCATTTCAGTTAGAGTATAGGCTAACTAGGTAAACTATGCGTTTACTACCTTCTGTAGTAAATGTGTTGATTTCGGGCGAAAGAAAGTTTTTGCATTTATAAAACTTGCGCAGTGAGTGTAAACAAACAAAATTTGAAACATAACCTACTTATTGGCGTTATTTGTTAAGCCTTTATAGTATTTATAATTTTTTCATATTTATATAAAGGATGTTATAATTTTTCAGTAAATAATGCAATGCGTTTTTTTATAAATTTATAACCATCTAGAACTAAATACTATTAAGTATTAAACAAATCAAAAAATATTCATATGTAATAATTAGTTAGATTTTACTCTAAACATTAGGAACTTTATATTACTAAGTATTAAACAAATCAAAACAATATTCTTAGGTACTAATAATTAATCAGTTAGAGTTCATTAGAAACATTATATTACTAAGTATTAAACAAATCAAAAAAAAATTCCTAGGAAATAATAATCAGTTAGATTTCACTATACTCTGTCCGGCCAACAGAAATAGTTAAGCCACTCCCACAAATGTGCGCTAAATTTAAATATAAAGTTCCTAATGTTTTTCTATCATAGATACGTAGTACAGTACTACCCGTGTATGTTACGAAGATTTGGGAACTTAGTAAAATCCTCAAGGGAATATAAAAAATAGTTTCGGACGTACCGTGAGTCAAAATATTGGTGTAAAGGTTTGTAAGTGTGTATGTAAAACTAGGTAAAACGTATAATACAAAAAAGTTTTATTAAAATGAAAATTTTAATTATTAGACATTAATTCATTGTCATTTAATGGTAACTTGTATTAAAAGAAATAACTACTACTTTAGGTAAAAAAAATTAATCAATATTTTTGCTTTGTTTTTTAATTTATACGGTTTCCCATACAAAATTATGATTTTGATTTACACGGTTTGCTCCGGAACCTATCTACCGTGTAAATCGGGGAATAGGTGTGCAGTGGACGCGCAGTAACGGAATGTTTGGAAACCACTGTATTAAATAGAAGAAACTGTTTAATTACATCAATTAAATTAAAATAGAAAAGTCAAAAATACTTTAAAACCAATCTTTTAATGTAAAATATTATTTATAGATTGGTTATTAATTAAAAAAAATAACCAACAGTAATAAATAATTTCTAAGGCACATCTCTAATTTATTTTTAAAATAGTGAAAAAGTACCTACTTTAGAAAACAACAAAATTCGAAAAACACACAATAGTTAAAAAGTCATGCAATAAATAGAGTGTCTTGTTTAAACGCTAAAGATGTTAATAAAATTATAAAAAGTCAAGTTTAAAACCATTTTTTTTTTAAATTAAAATGTTTGTTATTTTTTTACAAAGTACAGTCGAACCTCGATAAGTCGAAGTCGAAGGGACACCAAAAATAATTCGAGTTATCAAAAATTCGACTGATCGGGGTTCGACTGTATATCAACCGAGTGCATCGTAAAAAATAACCTTTGTCCGATTTGACAGTTAACTTTGACAAATGCAGGTGTACTACCAACTTAAATGGTGGACACACGGAACTAAGCGCAATGGGAAGTGGGACGATTACTCTATTATATGCAAATGTACTCCGCCGACGAAAACAAGTAAACAAAAAGCTGAAAATTTGTTATTAATGCACGAAAGGATTCTGTTTTATCTTCGTCTCTCGTAACCGGTGTGGTTAAAATTGAATAAAATGTAACGGAACTGAAGTGATTTAATAACAATTCGTTTGCTCGTAAAACATCCCAAAAGCACTCTTCGAAATAGAAATTTGCAGAATTTGTAAGGCGCGACCGGCGATAGGTGCGCGCTCTCGCTCTATGACTAAATATAATAATCCCGTTATCCCATTGCGTTTTGAAAAAATTAAAAGTATTTTCCTCGTTCGTTCGCTTTTCCTTTACATCGATTTCCTTTTTAATGTGCGCTCATTAAGTGAAAACTAAAGTAAAACGAGCTCCGACATCCCCGAGTATTGTGTGAAAAATGTTAGGTGCCGACAGCTGGAACTCGCCACTCTTGCTAATCGTAAAAAATACTGCCATCAAATTTTGGCACTTCCAAAATTAGAAATGTTACTTCTCTTTTTTTTTAGAAAAATTAAAATTTGGAAAATAAGTTAAATACGAAGTATGGCTTCGCGATCGGAAATGTGCCACATTGAGCTCGAACGTGCGCCACTGGACACTTAAAACGTAAATCTAGAGACTCTACAGGGTGTTCCAATAGTAAAACACCAAATTTTAAAGGTCAAAACTTCTTCACCTATCGATCCTTACAATTTAACCCCCTACTTTTGGAGCGCCCTGTATAAGAGAAACTAAACAAACGCATAATCCGCCATTTGTACTTAGTTCTTTTTTTAATCAAAAATTCAAATTACGTAATCACTTTTCTGACGAATTTCACCCAATTATTTTTTGGTATAAAAGTGAGCAACAATGCCGCAAAAATCGGCGAGCTTTCCCATTAAATATTGATTTCAATTATAGGTCACCCTGTATATGCACTTTATCTGTTTTAGTTCTAAATTGGCAATTTTAAAGTTAATTTCTAAGAACCACCGCAATTTTTTTTTCAAAGCATTGTGCCAGTGAATTTGAAGATGAACGACGGCGCTCTTCTTACAATTTAGTCGAAGAATGGCACGAAGTCTGCACGCACTTAACTTCAAAGTGATCGAAAGGCATAATGCCACTTAATGAAACGTTTGATCACTTTGAAGTTAACTTTACAATCCAACAACTAATCTTGTAAGTACACCAATAGTTACTATGGACTCGTGCCAAACCGCTTTTAAATCGCAATAATCTGGAAATTCGCCAGGAAAACCCTTCTCGAAACTAACGGGACACAAATTTCCATGCACTAATCAAAAATAACACGCCTTAACTCTTCAAACTTTAGCAAAAAAAACCTGTTATAATTCTTTGGTAAAACTAAATACGTTTTTCGAACATTAAATCGAAATTTAGTACACTAAATTTAAATTTGTGATTCAAAAGAGCGAGAGATAAAGTAGACAAATCCAATAAATGCGAGGATGTGCGCGTTCGAGCGAAAAGTGGCACATTTCCGAGCGAGGGAGGCAAATGAAGCGCGACGCGGAGCGGCGCGCTTCATTTTCCCGAGATCGGAATGTGCCACTTTGAGCTCGAATGCGCGCACTCGGTTTTAAGCACGATTCACAATAATTTGGGCCAATGAGTTAAACGAAAAAGCTGTTGAATAATTTTAATCGTTCCCTCTCGCTCGCACTGACGAGATTGTCGTATCTATTCGCTCCCTTCCACTCATTGCTATGGTAAAAATATTTTTCCCACAAAAAAACGATATTTACCAAACTAAATTGAATTTTTTGATTTGAAAGAGTTAAGAATAAAGTAGACCGATCTATTAAGTACGAAGATGTGCGCGTTCGAGAGAAAAGTGGCACATTTCCGAGCGAGGGAGGCAAATGAAGCGCGACGCGGAGCGGCGCGCTTCATTTTCCCGAGATCGAAATGTGCCACTTTGAGCTCGAATGCGCGCACTCGGTTTTAAGCACGATTCACAATAATTTGGGCCAATGAGTTAAACGAAAAAGCTGTTGAATAATTTTAATCGTTCCCTCTCGCTCGCACTGACGAGATTGTCGTATCTTTTCGCTCCCTTTCACTCGTTGCTATGGTAAAAATATTTTTCCCACAAAAAAACGATATTTACCAAACTAAATTTATTTTTTTGATTTGAAAGAGTTAAGAATAAAGTAGACCGATCTATTAAGTACGAAGATGTGCGCGTTCGAGCGAAAAGTGGCACATTTCCGAGCGAGGGAGGCAAATGAAGCGCGACGCGGAGCGGCGCGCTTCATTTTCCCGAGATCGGAATGTGCCACTTTGAGCTCGAATGCGCGCACTCGGTTTTAAGCACGATTCACAATTATTATCACCTCCAATGCCTGCTACGATTTTACTCTCACGCGCCAATAGAAGTATAACTTCAAAATGTGAACATTTTTCTGCGACAATTAATTTAATTTTGCTCGTTACAATAATACGAATTTTATTAGTAAAAAAATCCATAGACATTAAAATACTGCGATGTCCTAAAACTGCCAGATTTCCTTCCGTCAATGTCAATCGATTAATGACAACATAATAAAGTAATACCAACCCAAACAATTTAAAAATAAATAACCGAAACGACCGCAGATTTATAACAGTTTCGTTTTACTACATTTCCCAACATTAAAAAACTTAATCAAATATGGCTCTACTTTCGAAACACCCTGTATATAAAAATTCTAAATAAAAATCCGAAATTACTTTCTTTCCAATCCAACAATTAAAAAAAAAATAGATGTGTTAGAAGTGATACTTCTTTAGCGTAACTAAATTAAATTTCAGAAATAGATTGTATTCAATGATGATTAAAAATCATTATAACACTTAACTATATTTATTATTATAATTATCAAAAAAAAATTAATCTTATAAATATTGTGTTTAATTCATTATTAAATAATTTTAGATAAATGGATTAAATTTTGTATGTTTTGTACAACTTTATAGAAAACAAAATATGAAAAAGAGATTATCTATACTTGATAAATTAAAAAATTATTACAACAAAAAAAAAATTTAATAGTTAAGAATAAAGTAATTAATTTCAAAATGAGAATTAAAAATCCGAAAATTCGACTTTTTCGAAAGTCATTTACTGTTGGCTCTATTGACACGCTAATCTATAGATATATTTAATTTTGTGATTACTTACTTATTATAATATATTACTTATTATTTCAAATTAAATCATATTTGTTCTAAAAACAAATAGTAAAATCTCAATATGAATATATTTGAGTTAAATGGGATTTAAGTTTTACTTATTTATTTATATTGTAACTATTATCAATGCAATTTTCAACATAAATACTTTGTTAATTAAATAATTAAAACAAATACTATAAATTATTTATCCCTATTTAATTAATAAAAACTAATACCCATTGCAAATCTATTATTTACTTATACCAGATGTTTTCATTATTAAACCATACAATTTAATATATTAAATTTTCTATTATTATTGATAAATACAACGTTGCCGTTATTTCAAACATTAAATGTAAATCATTCAAAAGTGCAATTGTTATTTTTCATAAAGTTAAAGCTTCCTAATTAAATTTTAATTTTTTTTTAAATAAACGTGTAATTTTGTATGTTCGACAAATCCAATAAATACGAAGATGTGCGCATTCGAGCGAAAAGTGGCACATTTCCGAGCGAGGGAGGCAAATGAAGCGCGACGCGGAGCGGCGCGCTTCATTTTCCCGAGATCGGAATGTGCCACTTTGAGCTCGAACGCGCACACTCGGTTTTAAGCACGATTCGCAATTATTATCACCTCCACTGCCTTCTACGATTTTACTCTCAGCGCGCCAAAAAAGTATACCTTCAAAATGTGAACCCTTATCAAAACCGCTTTTCTGAGACAATTAATTTATTTATTTTCGTTACAACAAATACTTAAAATACTGCGATGTCCTACAACTGTCAAATTTCTGTCAATGTCAATCGATTAATGACAACATAATAAAGTAATACCAACCCAAACAATTTCAAAATAAATAACCAACATAAATACATAATAAATAAAATAAATAACCAACATGAAAAAACTTAAACGAAAATGTCTCTATTCTACAAACACCCTGTACATACAAATCGAGCAATCGTCTTTCTGAACAACGACAAAAACGAACAGAGAACGCCTCAACAATTCGAAGAAAGAGGCGAGGACAAACGAAGCAAATAAGATCGTCTATAGCGACAAGTCGCCATTAAAATTTGGTACACCAGTTTCGCGCAACTTTGTACATTAAGTTGTGTCTCGTTAAAGCGAACTCCCTCGAGATGTCTATTTATGACATGCAGTCGCCGATTCTGCAAACAGTAACCTAATGCACGTTTTGCTAGAATTGGCATGAATCTGGATAATTACATCCTTTAAAGTCGCAAAACTTTGCAATCAACCCGACCTTACCGAACACTCGCTCCGTCTTTTAACGACGACGCCGTTCGAAGCTCCTCGTCCGAACGAGGCCTTTCTAATTTTTAAACGTTTCCTTCGGCTCGCAGCGAACAATGCCCGTTTTACTTTATGCAAAATGACATTTGTCGCGCGCGAGCCACCGGCACCCCCCCCTTCGTCCTTCGTTTTTCTTCTACTTTCGCAATTAACCCTTTCGAAAAACTAATTAAATCTAACAACTCGAAGAAAAAAAAAACGCTAATTTCCCCCAACGGCGGAAATTGCCGTTTTCCGTCACCGAACAACGAGCGCACAAAGGACCGAAAAGCGCATAAATTCGGAAAACAAGGGTCGCAAACGGAATGCGGCGAGGGTCTCTTTTAACGTCGGCGGTTTCGCTTCTGCATTTATCAAAATTTCGGTTTATTAGCCACCGGGAGAAGGGCACTTTTTCTAATGGTCGATAGATGGAGGCGCGAGCGTCCCGTTCGAAATCGTAATCGCGTTTGTCGCGGGGTCGTAATTTTAGTTTACGACTCAATTACTGATTAACTCGCCTATGCTTCATAATGTAATTTAGTCGGGCGGTATGCTCAAAAGTTCATTTGAATTTTGATACACGGAAGTTTACGATTCCCGAATATTGTTAGATCGAAGTTGGCGTGTTTTCGTGCAACTTGAAATTTAATTTGCTTATCTAACTTACTAAATTGCGGTAGAGGCGCAATTTAATGTAACGAAATCGAAACTACCCTGTATACAAATATATTATACAGGGTGTTCCACAAATGAATGTCATTTGTTGATTTTTTTGCCCTTTTGCCCTCATTAAGGATGTGGTTTTTCTGAATTCTAATAAGAAATAATTTATGAGAAAAAAACTAAAAGATTTCAGTCACGTCACGCCATAAAAAATTTTTACCTATTCTGTACGCTTTTTCGCAATGGCGGCCAGATTTTCCTACCTCAACGTTTAAAAATTAGAGAAAAATTTTGATAAACCTTTAAGAGATAAAAAAACACTTTTTGACGTTAAATTGATTAAAATTCGTAAGCAGCGCCTCTAAATCAACAAAAAAATGCCTTTAAGTCCAAACAAACAAACACTTTTACTAAATTGGCGAAAATACCGCTTTTTTAGAGTCACAATTTAATGCAAAATAGCTAAATCACCCTGTATAAAATTGAAACATACCGGGTGTTGCAAAAGGGCCATCTCATTTGTCGATTTCCAGCAACGGTTTTCGCCTTGCTTAAGTCTGTTAGTTTTCCTGCACGCTATTTATAAATAATTTATCAAAAAATAATAAATGTTTACGTCACACTTTTTTGTCCATTCTGTACGTTTTTTCGCCATGACAACCCAATTTTTGTACCTCAACGTATAAAAATTAACTTAAAAATTGTAGAAAATTTTGGATAAACACTTTCTGAGGTTAAATCGGTTCAAATTCGTAAGCAGCGCCTCTGAATCAACAATTTTACTAAATTAGCCAATAATACCGCTTTTTTAGAAACACAATTTAATGCAACATAACTAAATCCACCCTGTATAACATTAAATCATATAGGGTGTTCAAAAATGGCCATCTCATTTGTCGATTTCCAGCAAAGGTTTTTGCCCCGATTAAGTCTGTTGGTTTTCCTGAACGCTAGTTATAAATAATTTATCGGAAAAATAATAAAATGTTTACGTCACACTTTTTTGCCTATTCTGTACGTTTTTTCGCCATGACAACCAGATTTTTGTACCTTAGCTTTTAAAATTTGCCTTACTTTTGATGGATGTTTTAGGGTGATTGATCATTGTAAATTTAATTGTTAAAGTCGACCATCTCCCTCGGCCATATTTAATTAAATACCGACAGCTACAAATATAAAATTTAATGGCGCATCCGTACAAACGATTGCAATAATTAACATACGAAGTACGGACGGTTTATTAATCTCCCAAACATGTAAACTAACTTTTATACTCTGCGGTAATAATCCCTACGGGAATCTTTATTAAATTTTGCATACGAACGTCTATGCTAATTTCTAAGAGGCAGCCGTTCCCCGCGCGCCCCGCCGAATTAAAAGAAAGGAAGATTTCGCGTCGCAGCCGAGCGCGGCTTATCGCGAACGTCCAGAAGAGAAAATTTTTCTAATTTCTAATTCGCAAAGTTGGCACTCGAAGTTGAGTAATTCATTTTTACGTTGTATTTTCTTAGACGTAACACGCCGCCTTCGGAAAGTTGCCGAAGAAACTTGCATGGCCGAAATAAAATCGAGTTCTCTCCGGCGAACTTGGAAGTTTCGAAGAATTACATTTTTAACAGTCGGAAAAGAACTTTATGAATATTTCTACGACGACGGAAAGTTCTGCTTCGAAATTTTTGAGCAAAAGGAAGGAGAGAGAGAGAGGCGCTCCTGGCGAAATTATTTCTGTGTTTGAATAAAACAAAATTATGAGAACGCATTTTCAAAAATATAAATAAACAAGCTGGGATGCGCCCACGTGTGTGTGTGCGTGCAAAGTTAAATATGGAAGCTTTTTATAGCTCGGCAAACTTTCGTAGATTTATTTACCTAAAAGGGAACGATTGGGTTTTTTTTTTAAAAATCCGATATTAAAATGTTTTCGTCAGTTCTGAAAAACTTTAATTAAGATCTTGTTTTTTTTTCGCGGCCGGATTTCAAAAGCTCATTAAACTTCGCAAAAAGCCATCATAAAATGAAAGCTCATCAACAATAATTAAAGGAGAACTTTGCTTTTTTTACATACCGATAAAAATAAATTTAAAATAATAGGTTTATAATCCGATAATCTAATTGTTTCTTAAATCGTTCTAGAACGATTTTCTAAAAAGAAAAAAACACCCCAATTAATAATACTAAATGATTTTTTAGTAAGTCCGACACTGTTTTTATTTTCATTTTAACAACCATGCAATTTTTATAAAAACTATCGTATAAAAAAATGCCAATAAAGATCGTTTTGGATATAAGTGAAATAGAAATCTTCCCCTTGCATTAATTCAAAATTTTGAAACATAACCTTAATACATATTTAATGCTAAATTATGCCAAAAAGTCCCAGATTTTCAAATCTGTAAAATATTATTGAACAAATTGATAAATAATACAGCTCTCAATTTTTTTTTAAATTAACTTCCATCGAAAATCAACATAACCTTATTTTCTCGATAGGTTTCCATAGCAACCATATATTATTTTTAACCCTAATCTTATAATCTTATAAATAAATAACGCAACCATAGTTTCAATCGCCATTTTCTCCTACGTTTCCATAGAAACCCTTATTTAATATACTTTTAAGTGGAGGGGCAAAGCCCCAAAATGATGAATTTCTAAATTTTTCAACTTTAATTCAACAAATAATTGAGTTATAAAATTTTTAAAACGTTATTTTGTTTTGCAAAAAATCTCCACTTTAAATTTGCTAAAAATGGCGAGTTATTTTCGAAAATTAACCTTTAGAAAAGTATAAAAAATTTAGTTTGGTGTCGAAAGAAGAGAAAAAATTTTTTGAGTGTGGCAATTTTTTCTGGCGTATTTTCGTCGAGAACGGCAATCAAACTAACGCGCCGCGAGGCACATTAGTCGGTTGCATGTAGAAATTAATTAAATAAACAATGCCAAACGTAAGATGGAAATTTAATCCTCGTTGAAACGTGAAAAGCATGTCATTTCCTAAAGGCGTACGCTCCTAATTAAGAGTTTATCGATGTTTTCAGTTTATGTCACAGAAATTAATTATAGGATCTTTAGTTTTTGGGCACGCCAACAGGAGAACTAATTAATTCACAATTAAATCCTCGCCGACCCCCTTTTTAAACTTAACGTTTTCAACAATCGCAACAGACCAATAATCCCCAAATCGTAAGTAATTTAAAAAAACCACCAAAAAGCTCTGCACAAGTTTAAAAGCTCGAGACTTCTTAAGCATATAAGTTGCTGATTATTTACTTGCAGTACACGACTTTGGCGGTTTTATTACAAACGATAAAATTTTATAATCCAGAAGATGAGAAAGTGAAACCGTATTAAAAAGAAAAATAACACAGGCTCCCAAAATATCTTGTACGAAAAAAAATTAAACCCCTTTTACGTCCGATAAATTAAAAGTCTCGATTTAATTAAAACGCCAATTGTTTATTAATTATTACAAAAAAAAACTAATCGTGCATTTTATTTAACCCTCCGCATACTAGGTGACTAAATGTGGCATGCCATACTAGGTGGGGTTTGCCATACCCCGAAATTTAAATTAAATAAAATCCACAAAATTTACTTTATGACAGTTCAATGATAAAAAATAAATTTCAATAATTAATAATGAACAGGTTTAAGTAAAACACATTGTATCTTCTCGCTCCCTTCCACTCATTGCCAGGGTAAATACGTTTTTCGAACATAAAATTGATAATTACTAAATTAAATTAAAATTTTTGATTTGAAGGAGCTTATGGTAAATTATGTTAATGTAATAAATACGAGGATGTGCGCGTTCGAGCGAAAAGTAGCACATTTCCGAGCGAGGGAGGCAAATGAAGCGCGACGCGGAGCGGCGCGCTTCATTTTCCCGAGATCGGAATGTGCCACTTTGAGCTCGAATGTGCACACTCGGCTTTAAACGAGATTTACAATAAATTTGGTGCCAAAAAATTAATAAATAATTTTTATCGTTCCCTCTCACTCGTACTTATGCTTTTCTTGTATCTTTTCGCTCTCTTCCTCTCATTTGCTATAGTAAAAATACGTTTTTCGAACATATAATCGATTTTTACTGAATTACATTGAAATTTGTTGATTGGAAGGAAAGTCTAATTTACAAAATTCAATGAATACGAAAATGTGCGCATTCGAGCAAAAAGTGGCACATTTCCGAGCGAGGGAGGCAAATGAAGCGCGACGCGAAGCGGCGCGCTTCATTTTCCCGAGATCGGAATGTGCCACTTTGAGCTCGAATGTGCACGCTCGGCTTTAAACAAAATTTACAATAAATTTGGTGTCAAAAAATTAATAAATAATTTTTATCGTTCCCTCTCACTCGTACTTATGCTTTTCTTGTATCTTTTCGCTCTCTTCCTCTCATTTGCTATGGTAAAAATACGTTTTTCGAACATATAATCGATTTTTACTGAATTACATTGAAATTTGTTGATTGGAAGGAAAGTTTAATTTACAAAAGTTAATGAATACGAAAATGTGCGCATTCGAGCGAAAAGTGGCACATTTCCGAGCGAGGGAGGCAAATGAAGCGCGACGCGGAGCGGCGCGCTTCATTTTCCCGAGATCGGAATGTGCCACTTTGAGCTCGAATGCGCACACTCGGCTTTAAGCACGATTCGCAATTATTATCACCTCCGCTGCCTGCAACGATTTTACCCTCAACGCGCCAAAAGAAGTATAACTTCAAAATGTGAACCCTTTGCACCCTTATCATTACAATAACACGAATTTTGTTACTAAAAAAATCCATAGACATTAAAATACTGCGATGGCATAAAACTGTCAGATTTCCTTTTAAATGGATTTACTTCTGTCAATGTCAATCGATTAATGACAACATAATAAAGCGATACCAACCCAAACAATTTAAAAATAAATAACCGAAACGACGGCCGATTTATAACAGTTTCGTTTTACCACATTTCCCAACATTAAAAAAGTTAATCAAAGATGTCTCCATTTTAGAAACACCCTGTACATACCAATCCAAAACACAAAACCGAAATTACTTTCTTGCCAATTCGACAATTATAAAAAAAAATAGGTGTGTTAAAAGTGGTACTTCTTTGGCGTAACTAAATTAAATTTCAGAAATGGATTGTATTCAATAATAATTAAAAATCATTATAACAATAACTATATTTATTATCATTATCAAAAAAAAAATAAACTTATAAATATACCATAGTTTGTTTAATTCTATTAAATAATTTTATATGAATGGATTAACTTTTGTATGTTTTGTACAACTTTATAGAAAAAAAAATATGAAAAAGAGAGATTATTTATATTTGATAAATTGTGAAAAATTATTAAAGCAAAAAAAAAATTATTTTAATAGTTAAGAATAAAGTAATTAATTCAAAATAAGAATTAAAAATCCGAAAATTCGAGTTTTTCGAAACGTCAACACTTAACGTTATTTACTGTTGACTCTATTGACACGCTAATCTATAGATATAATTAATTTTGTGGTTAATTAGTATTGCATATTACTTATTATTTCATATTAATCTATATTTGTTCTAAAAACAATTATTAAAATCTCAATATAAATATATTTGAGTTATATTGGATTTAAATTTTATTTATTTATTTATTTAGTTATATTGTTACTTTTATCAATGCAATTTTCAAGATAAAAACTTTGTTAATTAAATAATTAAAACAAATACTATAAATTATTTATCCCTATTTAATTAATAAAAACTAATACCCATTGCAAATCTATTATTCACTTATACCATATGTTTTAATTATTAAACCATACAATTTAATATATTAAATTTTCTATCATTATTGGTAAATACAACGTTGCCGTTATTTCAGTCATTAAAATGTAAATCATTCACAAGTACCCCTGGCATTTGTTATTTTTCATAAAGTTAAAGCTTCCAAATTAAATTTTTATTTATTTTTAAATAATCATGTAATTTTGTATGTTGGATAAATCCAATAAATACGAAGATGTGCGCATTCGAGCGAAAAGTGGCACATTTCCGAGCGAGGGAGGCAAATGAAGCGCGACGCGGAGCGGCGCGCTTCATTTTCCCGAGATCGGAATGTGCCACTTTGAGCTCGAATGTGCACATTCGGCTTTAAACGAGATTTACAATAAATTTGGTGCCAAAAAATGAATAAATAATTTTTATCGTTCCCTCTCACTCGTACTTATGCTTTTCTTGTATCTTTTCGCTCTCTTCCTCTCATGTGCTATGGTAAAAATACGTTTTTCGAACATATAATCGATTTTTACCGAATTAAATAAAATTTGTTGATTGGAAAGAAAGTTTAATTTAGAAAATTCAATAAATGCGAGGATGTGCGCATTCGAGCTCAAAGTGGCACATTTGCCTCCCTCGCTCGGAAATGTGCCACTTTTCGCTCGAATGTGCACACTCGGTTTTAAGCATGATTACCAAGCGTCCCGTTCTAACAAGAAAAAAATCGGTCGCGTTTGTTATACCCCACCTCGTACACGGAAGGTTAATCCCTTAAAGCCCCCCCCCCAAGTTTTAATTAATTTTCATTCTTAAGAGGTTCCACATCAAAATGCGCTTAAAGCGCCAATAAAGTCCATCGACAAAAAACGCGATGTGACGTCAGCACGAAAACCTCGATTTCGGCAGGTGATCTGTTATCGCCATGACAACCAAATAAAGATTTGCCAATCGGTTAAATTAAAATTATTATTTGTCGAATTTAAAGTCGCGAGGCTAATTACCGGTGACGTCACGTCATTTCTAACCTTTGAAATTAAATAAAAGATCGAAAAAAACTTTCGAAAAAAGAAGTTTTGACGGGTTCGTTTCGAGAGGTCGGACCGAAATAAAAACGAAAGAGCGACGGATTTTATTAATTTCCAAAATAAAATTACTTAATGAAGGCCTTATAAAGTAAATCGTGCGGATATTATAACGGTTAAGGCCGTAAGGTTCTAGACGAGAGAGCTTACGGTCATTTTACACGTAGACCCTTTAATGTCATTAGGGCCGCTTAAGCCTCCTAGTCATAATACTAGTTAATACCGTCGCGGTTTCGTTTATATTAATTTTGCGTAATTGAAAGCGAGTGAATTATTTAAAGCCGCTCGAACGAAAAGCAAAAAATCGACGCACCTGTATTATTTTTTTTTTTTTCGTTCCGAACAAAGAGGCACAATTGCACGTTAAAAGCAACTTTACTTTGACGAAATCGCAAGCATTTTATTAGTTATTTAATTTTTCATCTTGAATTATTGCGCGCAAACCGTACGTTCGGCTTCAAAGGGAAAATCGTCGAAATAAAATTCAAAGCTCGTGTATACGCGAAATATAAACTTATGCGGAACCAATTAGTACGCTAGAAAATGTCAAGGGTTCTTTTTATATAAAAAAAAATTAAATTTCGCATTCTATTTGGGACGTTTTTTTTCTCCCCGAACGTAATGTTTCGGGGGCGCAAATGAAAAAAGCATTTAAATAAATCTTTGTGCGACCTGAAACGTTAACAAAAGACTTGTTTTGTTTTTTTTTCTCTTCTTAAACACAAACATCGATTTCAATTTTTTTTTTGTGGCACAAAAGATTCAAAAGGCATCAATAAAAATTGTAAGGTTAACGTGCGGAGAGAGCTTTAATTTTGTTCGAAATTAATAAATTAGAAGGTTTCCATGGAAACGTCGTAATTATGATTTTAAATTGAAAATTATAAGCGAAAATAATGGGTTTCGTGTGTTTTTTTTTAAAGCATCCTCTACGTTACTTTTTTTATTTAATCTGCCGCGAGATCAAAAAGTAAAAAACAGTTGGCAGCAGATTTTACTCAATTGTTTTTATTCGATGCGTTTTAAGTTGATAGCAGTGACGATTGCAAATAAGGTTATGTTATTTTTTTTACGAAAATCTTAAATTAATTCATAACCTTCTTATTGGTTTAAAAAAATTTAGAGATTTTAAATTTCGGCATGAATTAAAAAGAAAAAAAAATAAGCACCCGAGAAAGAAGTTTTACTTCAAAAATTTCACTTTTGACGAGCTCTATACAATTAGAAAAATTATTTAAAGCGAGAAAATTAATACAATTTTCATTAATTTTCGCGGCATTCGATGTACTTAAGCAAAAAAAAATGTTTCCATCTATTCGGGGCATTATTAATATAATTTTAGGGGTCCTAAACAATCTGCGAAAAATTCGGCTCATTTTTTACATTGCCCCTCGAACGATAATTTGTTTGCGGATTTTCAAAGTTCGTTTTTGATTATTGACCCTTATAAAGTTACATCTCGAGCTGCTTACAACCACAAATTAGCAAATTACCACCCGAAAGATTAAATAAGGGTTGAAATTAAAAGCACACCAGCCAAACATTTAATTTTGCGTTCGAGGAATTCGAGCAGTTCTAGTTTTACGATTTTCTCAATGTTTTTGGGACGCCTTGTATATTTAGTATTTAATTTAATTTTTTTTTACTTTAACGTTGACGAATTTTTAACATTTTATACATATTTTTGAAAATAAACCGGTTAGAAATATTTTTAAGTATAATTTTGTAAAAAAAACATGAATTTATTTGATTAACATTTATTAACATTTATTTAAAGCATCCTATACATATTCTAATGAAACACCTTGGTAAGCGCATTAGGAAAACTTTTTATAAAGCGCCCTATACATTTTTTGACGGAATCCAGGTTCAGCATTTTAATTTTAAAAATCAATAGAACATCTTTTAGTAATTTTGAAGTAAAACTTCTTTAGAGTAACTCGGAACTTTTTCGGACGGAAGTGGTTTTCGATATAACAAATACAACCGTGCCAAAAAAATCTGCGACAATATTTCGATCGTCTTTTATGCTAAAACTCTAAAAAAAAACAGTTCCACAGCGAAATTAGAACGGAGGAACTCGTTAAAAGGGAGAGGTTTGTAAATAATTTCGGGACGCGCTAATAAAGAGGAAATTTTCAAAAATTACACGCCGTATAAAATATAAATTAACCCGGAACACGTCAGAATAAAGTTTTCCGACACAATAAAGCACATTAACAACTGCGAAAGGGTGTTAACACGCATAATTGTAGCTTTGGGGCAACACATCAACCAAATATTGTCGTTAAGCAAAAGCTCAATGATGGCAAAGTTATTATAAGCCCCCCGAACAATGGCGCCCCGTCTTTTATTTTGCAATTGCGTATTCAATTTAACGAGGGAAAAAAAGAGGAGAAAAGTCGGCAACGAAACACACCTTTCCTTTCTTCGGCTGTAAAAATATTAATTTTTCGTTTCGCGCGATGCCATTCAAGCGGCGTTTTGGATTTGAGCACGCATCGGAAACGGGGGGCGGCATTGAATAAATTTAGGGACGTGTGCTTTAGCAGAAAATTAATTAAGTTTATTTTGTAAAATATGCTAAACTTTAGTGTACGTGCGTGTTTTAGTTGGGGAATTAATTCTATTTTATGGGATGAATGGCAGCTTTCAAAAAGTCGTCTCTTGATATTCGTCAAAGAGCGCTTTGATAATTAATTAATAACAATTAATAAACACAAACGTCAAGAAAGAAGTTAAATGGATAAAAATTCAACTAAACGAAAAAAATTCCTTTTCAATTAAAACTAGTTGCTACCCCCACCCCGGGTTTTGCATTTCTCACTAAACAAATATTTTTATCGACATAAAAGTACCTGGGCGACCGAGCTTCGTTGGCTATATTTCGCTTTACAATTATCATTTATACGTTTTATAACTTCATGTTAACAATATCATGTAGTGCCATCTGTTATTGAGTAGTTAAGATCAATGCATGACTATTACAAGACCGTATTTATACAAGAAACAGCAAACCTCTGATTTAATGCTTTTATCCTTAAAATAAAACAATTATCATTATTAATCAATTTGATGACCTAACCAAAAAATATATGCATTAATAAAGGTAAAAAATTTAATGTGACGCGAACTTTAGTAGGTCAGTTGTGAATGTTCCAAAATACATAAAATCTGTGTTGAGGTTATCGTTGGGCGAGAGAGACGAAGGGGGGTGCGAGTTTAATAACATTCAAAAAGCACTGTACATGCAGCGTACCGGTAATAATAGAGATGAATTATTGTGGGACGGAATTAAAGTAGATTTCGACCACAATTATAACTACTGGAATGTGTATTTTCCGGAAAAACCGAGCAGCCTTTTATTATGAAACTGCATTTTCCTATTCAAAAAATTCCACCCCTATTTTTATGAATCGCATTGTTCGCCGACTGAAGGACACAAATAAAACTATGCCGAACTGTAAATTGTACGTTTCGGCTTCGAATTTGGTTCTGTTAAATAATCCGCGAATGAAATATGTACTTTGTCGTTTAAATATTAAACGGGAGGTTGTAAGTGTTGGGATTTAATGAGTCAACTAATAAAGAAGTCTCGCCTGTATAATTAACGAAAAGGAACACACTAAGATTATTTAAAAACGGCGGTGAAAAATTATCGTTAAAAATCGATTGTTTACGGTCCCTAAAAACATAAATATATATTTAATAATAGCCCCAAATAAATGGGAATTTTTTTCCTTAGAGGCTTCCAATGTTTTTTCATATTAGATTTGCTGGTAAATATACTGCATGAAGTCAAATTTTGAAATTTACGAAAGATGCCATTTTGGCAGTCCATAATTGTTTATAAACAACTGTTATACACCGAAAAAATAATTAAAAAAATCCCCAATAGCTATCGAAGCGGGGAGAAATTTTTTTCCTATCAGATTTGGTGGTCAATTTACTGCTAGAAGTCAAATTTTTGAAATTTACGAAAGATGCCATTTTGGCAGTCCATAATTGTTTATAAACAACTGTTATACACCAAAAAATATTTAAAAAAATCCCCGATAGCTATAAAAGCAGGAAGAAATTTTTTTCCTTTAGTTAAATTTTTAACCAAATTAACTACTTTGTTGACGTTTCTAAACAATTTAGTTTATTTGATTGTTACTAATTAGAGATCAAGGAGCTCTTCGCCCAATACCAAAAACGACTTTTTGAAAGCTCCCATAAAATAGTATTAATGCCCCAACTAAAACCGTTCAAAAAGAGCGAGTTAATTTTCAGTACCTATTCGTCCGACGCCCCGTATATTGAGTTAGGCGCAAAAGTGCTTTTTTGTTTTTAATTCGATTAATTTTTTTTAAATTAGGTTTCGCTTTCGGCATTAAAAACATTATCATTCATCTTGTACGAAGTCCCTCCGCCCCTCGCGCCCCAACAATGTACTTTATTCATTTTTCATTTGGCCCAATCAATTTTCGGGATGGAATTTTTATAAATGTGTTATCCGGAGTGTAAAATAACAATAAAGTGAGAGCTTTCTCGGGACACCTCCGAAAATGAAACGAGCGAAATTAATAAGGCGGAACAGAATGGGGGGGCTTTAAATGTCGGATTAAGCAACTTAACATCCATACTAGTAAAATCCCAAAAAGGACGTACATTAAACAATAGTCATTATTAGTAAAATAAGAAGAGATGATGGCGTCGACCGAAAGAAGGTCGTTTTTTGAATTTTAATTGGAATTTAATAGGAGTTGTTTTTATAATCTCTGTTTTTAATTAAATTGTCTCTTTTCGTTTATTTCTAAGTTTAATGTTAGTTATTTATGCTCGATGCATATCCCTCGAGTTCCTATTGTTTTCTGTTTACATTAAATAACCCTTAAACTGGCTGAATGGAGTTGTTACAATGGCATTAAGTGCCTTCTCTATTTTCGATTCTATTTTAAATTGAAAATTTTCGAGTGTTTTAATTAAAACTTTACGAATGGCTTCTTCGAAATTTTTGGAATAAGTCATTCAAAAAAATGCGCATAAATCAAGATTTGGAGAAAAACGTTTATTTGATTGTTACTAATTAAAGATCAATGAGCTCTTCGCCCAATACCAAAAGACGACTTTTTGAAAGCTCCCATAAAATAGAATTAAAGCCCCATCTAAAACCGGTCAAAAAGAGCGAGTTAAGTTTCAGTACCTATTCGTCCGACGCCCCGTATATTGAGTTAGGCGCAAAAGTGCTTTTTTGCTTTTAATTCGATTAATTTTTTTTAAATTAGGTTTCGCTTTCGGCATTAAAAACATTATCATTCATCTTGTACGAAGTCCCTCCGCCCCTTGCGCCCCAACAATGTACTTTATTCATTTTTCATTTGGCCCAATCAATTTTCGGGATGGAATTTTTATAAATGTGTTATCCGGAGTGTAAAATAACAATAAAGTGAGAGCTTTCTCGGGACACCTCCGAAAATGAAACGAGCGAAATTAATAAGGCGGAACAGAATGGGGGGGCTTTAAATGTCGGATTAAGCAACTTAACATCCATACTAGTAAAATCCCAAAAAGGACGTACATTAAACAATAGTCATTATTAGTAAAATAAGAAGAGATGATGGCGTCGACCGAAAGAAGGTCGTTTTTTGAATTTTAATTGGAATTTAATAGGAGTTGTTTTTATAATCTCTGTTTTTAATTAAATTGTCTCTTTTCGTTTATTTCTAAGTTTAATGTTAGTTATTTATGCTCGATGCATATCCCTCGAGTTCCTATTGTTTTCTGTTTACATTAAATAACCCTTAAACTGGCTGAATGGAGTTGTTACAATGGCATTAAGTGCCTTCTCTATTTTCGATTCTATTTTAAATTGAAAATTTTCGAGTGTTTTAATTAAAACTTTACGAATGGCTTCTTCGAAATTTTTGGAATAAGTCATTCAAAAAAAATGCGCATAAATCAAGATTTGGAGAAAAAAACGCCTAAGCGCACGTTTCATTTTATCGCAAAACGCGTAAGCCTTTGATAATAATTGTGCCATTAACGCTTTCCAAGTTTATTTAAGGTCTTAAATCTAAATCGCGATTCATAAGTCTATAATAAACGAGCCAATTACTCACATTGAGCACGGATCAGAACCGCAAAAAGCAATTGATGTTGCCGAAGCGAAGATCCAAAAATGCTTAGGTACAGTTCGTTCCGTATAAACGAGGGTTTATGTCGTTGAAAAAAGTAATTTTTAAGCTTTATTTATTACAGAATTAATTTGGTAGCACTGTTTTGTTGGTGTAAAAAAATGGTAGTAATTACATATACAATTTTAAAAAAGGGCCAAGGTACAACAGGTTCCCTAACGTAAAAAGTGCCATTTTTTGAGATCTGCCTCGGGCGCCAGAATCGACCTGTACACATGACGAGCCTAATGGAATCCTGTCAATTTTTGAAATTATATAAAAATCTGTCGATAATTTAGATTTTAAGTTCAGGATTATTTTTCTAACCAAGTTTCTTTTGTTATTTTTCAAAATTTCTGAAAAGTACACGTCAAGAAATTTCAGATCAAAACCAAAATACGGTCCTGTAATTAAAAAACCCGGTGCGTGTACTTATACCGGGTGTTTTATTTAAAGTGTCACGAGCGTATAACTCCTAATCTAAGAAAAATTTAAAAAAAAAGTACAAATTTATTTAATTTAATTAAAACATTTGTAGTACTTCCGATTTAACCGAAAATCGTGTCAACTTCCTTACATTAAATCGAAAGATATTAATTTTTTAGATAAATGAATAAAAAGCTCGTCGAGGACTTTCCAAAAACGAAACACCCGGTATATATTAGGCATTAGTTTTAATTAAAAAAACTGAAAATCGCAAAAGCAATTCAAAAATATTCGAAAACGTGTTTTTGACAATTCAACACTTATTTATTTTGGTTTTGAGTATGCGCCATCTACCAGAATATAGCCAAACTTGATGTTCAGAGAACATAACCCACCAATCGACATTTACAGTGGCTGCCAAATATAATTCTGTAGTAAAACACAATTCGCAAAACGCCAACATTTATATGGATTAAACTGTATATAAGTAATTCGCGATTACCCTGTATATAAATAAGGAAATCTCTCGCCCAAAACTGTTTGTCTCGCTTTCCGAAGCACCTGCTCCGCAAACAGTGTTTGTTTTTAATTAAAATCGCAAAAAAATCCCTCCGAAATAATCGGACGTCTGTTTATATTTATGGCGCGGTTTATTCGTAGGGATTTCGCAAAGATTTCGTGTCGGTTTCCCTTTTTTACAACGACATTTCGCTAACGAAGTCAATTAAAACGATGGCAACGCAAAAATTGGGCGAAAATATACGAGCCCCCGCACCGTTATTATTGTTTAACCCTTTAAACGGTTTAAATTTCAAAGCACTCTTCGATTTATCAATATTTTTATTAATTTTGTTGAAGTTATACTTCTTCTGGTGCACTGAAAGTAGCAAATGAGAAGAAGAGAGCGAAAAGATACAACAAAAGCATAAGTACGAGTGAGAGGGAACGATAAAAAAATTATTTATTAATTTTTTGTCACCAAAATTATTGTAAATCACGTTTAAAGCCGAGTGTGCACATTCGAGCTCAAAGTGGCACATTCCGATCTCGGAATGAAGCGCGCCGCTCCGCGTCGCGCTTCATTTGCCTCCCTCGCTCGGAAATGTGCCACTTTTCGCTCGAACGTGCACATCTTCGTTTTATTCGATCTTCTCGCTTTTAAATCGAACAATTAATTTCGGTCCACTAAATTCAAACGTAAATAGACGGTTACCATGGCGATTTATTAAATTATAATGGCCGCCGATCGTCGTTTAAGGCGGCAAATTTAAATGCGAAATGTTTAATTTTAATAACTTTAATAACTTTTTCTCTGAAATTGATTTTTTCGATATTTCCACCAGAAAATTAGTTTTTCGATTATTGACAAAGCAGTGCTTCTAAACGTTTGGTCGAACCGACCGGAAAAACTCGATTTCAAGAGAAAAAAGCGGTTTTTGCCGTCGAAAAAAAATAATTTAAATCCAATCGGATTATTGAATTGAATTATTCAATTAAAAATAATAACAACATTATTTGCGCCGTAACCGACGTTCAAAAAAATGCCGATTAAACCTAAATTAATGGACGCTAAAATCAAAAAAAAAATTGTGCCCACCAAAAAATACATTTTGTAATTGGTCACTTGTGCATAATTTAAAATTATTCCAAAATTGTTCAGTTTGAAGCTTTTTAAAAACAACTTTTTTAGTTTTAAATCGAAAAACGGATTTTCGTCCAATAAATTCCATTAAAAAAAAGTGAGATTTAGTTCCAAGTAGAAATACGGCCCTGTAATTTGTCGATAATTGTGAATCGTGCTTTAAAGCCGAGTGCGCACGTTCGAGCTCAAAGTGGCACATTCCGATCTCGGGAAAATGAAGCGCGCCGCTCCGCGTCGCGCTTCATTTGCCTCCCTCGCTCGGAAATGTGCCACTTTTCGCTCGAACGCGCGCATCTTCGTTTTATTCGATCTTTTCGCTTTCAAATCGAAAAATTAATTTCGGTCCCATAATTTCAAACGTAAATAGACGGTTACCATGGCGATATATTAAATTATAATGGCTGCCGATCGTCGTTTAAGGCGGCAAATTCAAATGCGAAATATTTTTAATTTTAATAATAAACTGAAATTGATTTTTTCGATAATATTTCCACAAAAAAATAGTTTTTCGATTCTTGTCAAAGCAGTGCTTCTAAAAATTTGCTCGAACCGATCTCAAAAACGCGATTTCGCAAGAAAAAAGCGGTTTTCGCGGCAATTTCGCAATGAAAAAGTAAAAAATTATGAAAAATAAGCGAAACCCAAAAGAGACATTTTGAAAACGCAACTACTGTTTTAGAATTGCTTGAATTTTTTAAAACATTAATTTAAATTATTAATCTGCTTCAAATAATTATTTTACACATATGACCTTTTCTAAAAATGTGAAAAAAAAATTAATTATTTAAATTAAATTTTCTATAAGTTATCCTGTTATAACCTCAGCTGTCACTCTTAAAGTGACAGAAACTGGGCCCTTCACCTTAGTTGCGCCAAAGAAGTATAACGTCTAACGCGCGTACTTAAGTACACGCACCGGATTTCTTTATTATTTATTCCATTTTGTTAGTTTTTAATTTTTTTTTTTGGGCTCTAATTGCAAATACAGTCGAACCTCTGTAACTCGAATTATTTTTAGTTTCCCTTCGACTTCGACGTATCGAGGTTCGACCGTAATTCAATAGCGCGCCTCGCCCGCTCCGAAAAGTGCCGCTTTTCGCTCCCGGCACGCACAGAGCCGACTTTTCGCGACGCTTTCGAAGGCCTTTCGGCGACCGGAAACGCGCAAAAAACGCGCAAAATTATTTATAATTGAAATTGCGCACGTCGAGCGCCTTTAAAAACGCAATAAAAGCATTTCGCTTGATAATTACACGGTCGGAATTATTCCCGTTGTTTCTCTCCTTCAAAAAACGTGTACATAAAACGGGATATCTGCACTAAAATCCAACGGGAAGAAAGTAATTAGAATTTATTGCTTTTTCGCGCGTAAGTTCGCTTCGCCTTTTTTTAAATTTACGCGATTTTTCGCCGCGCGTCGAAAACGACTTTTGTTTGGCTCGAAGAAAAAAAATTGATCCCCAATCTCGGACCCTTCCAGGTTTATTTGGGGCTGTTTTTCCGGAGGAAAATCGGAGAAAAGCAAGGGGCCGTACAAATTTGGTTGTCACTGTAATAAATGTCCTAATTTTACCAACAAAGTTTATGTTTAATCCGAAGCTTAAATAACTAATGACTGTGGAGAAACTGAGACGCTACTTAAATTTAGAAAGGCCCTAAATCTTTGGATAAAAAATTAAACCCCTTCATTTTAGTTTTTTTTTTTTTGAAATTAAACCGACCCCTCGTTTTTTAGGTTAATCGAATTTTTAGTAAATCGAAATCGACTCACCTTCCCCTAGAGTCACGTGCCCCATCGACAAAGTCTCAAAAACGATCAGAACCACAAAAATCACTTTCGTCGTCGTTTTCTTGTGCATCGTTGGCGGCTGGCGAAATTCAAAAAAAAAGGCGGCATCCGAGCTTCGCGTTCGTCTTTTGCGGCGAGGACGACATGCTTCGGCGGAGGGGGGGAGGCGAACGAAAGAGAAAAATCTAAGAGATTTGGCCGAGAAGAGGCGTTTCGAAAGACACTTCGAAAGTTGGAAAAAGACGAAAGCTTTCGTACATGGCGGCGTGGCGCTCTTCGGTGTTGCGCTCGGTGCGACTGTCGAAGAAGTACTGGCGCTGCAAGGGCTCGCGAGCGCTCCGCAACTGCTCCTTTTGCTGCTGCCCCCCGAAACTGACGACCGCCACGCTTTGCCGGTGTTTTTTTTTTTTTTTTTTGGCGAAAAATGCCCACGGTGACCGCGAGGAAGTGATTTCGGTTTTACGATACGTTCTCAAAATTTCGATGAAGTTATACTTCTTCTGGCGCTTTTTGAGAATAAAATTATAGTAGGTAATGGAAAATGCGCGCGCACAGCTAACGCAAATTCGACGGTTGAAGTTAGCCGTGACTAAGAAAGTAAGTTAATTATTGTGAATGGTGCTTTAAAGCCGAGTGTGCACGTTCGAGCTCAAAGTGGCACTTTCCGATCTCGGGAAAATGAATTTTCTAAATTAAACTTTCTTTCTAATCAACAAATTTAATTTAATTCAGTAAAAATCGATTATATGTTCGAAAAACGTATTTTTACCATAGCAAATGAGAGGAAGAGAGCGAAAAGATACAACAAAAGCATAAGTAAGAGTGAGAGGGAACGATAAAAAAATTATTGATTAATTTTTTGTCACCAAAATTATTGTAAATCACGTTTAAAGCCGAGTGTGCACATTCGAGCTCAAAGTGGCACATTCCGATCTCGGGAAAATGAAGCGCGCCGCTCCGCGTCGCGCTTCATTTGCCTCCCTCGCTCGGAAATGTGCCACTTTTCGCTCGAACGCGCACATCTTCGTATTTATTAAATTTTTCTACTTTCTTTTTCGCTCTTTCAAATCAAAAAATTCAATTTAGTTTGGTAAATATCGATTTTTTGTGAGAAAAAATATATTTACCATAGCAATGAGTGGAAGAGAGCGAAAAGATAAGACAATCTCGTCAGTGCGAGCGAGAGGGAACGATTAAAATTATTAAATTAATTTTTCGCCTAATTTATTGGTCTAAATTGTTTTGAATTATGCTTATAACCGAGTGTGCACGTTCGAGCTCAAAGTGGCACATTCCGATCTCGGGAAAATGAAGCGCGCCGCTCCGCGTCGCGCTTCATTTGCCTCCCTCGCTCGGAAATGTGCCACTTTTCGCTCGAACGCGCACATCCTCGTATTTATTGAATTTATTTATGTTTAATTTAGTTACACCAAAGAAGTATAACTTCTAACGCGCAAACATAAGTAGGGGTAAACAGTACAGTGATTGGCCCTTTTATTAAACAACATAGTTATTGACCATATAAATATTTTATATTTTATTATTTATTTATTATATATTGTAAATTTACAGTGATCGGCCAATATTTTCTAATTAAAATAAGATATAGTAAATTAGCAAAAAAAAACAAACCATTTATTAGAAAATATATATTAGGAAATATAGATTTATTATTAAATAATTTTTTAAATATAACTGTACTGTTTACCCCTACCCGCACTGATTTTTCATTAATCGCAGCTTTTAGAACAAAATTTGGGCTAAAAATAATAAATGGTTGCCGTGGAAACCTATCGAGAAAATAAGGTTATTTGACTTTCGAGAAGTGTCAATTTAAAAAAAAAATTGAGCTCCATTAACTATCATTTTGTTTAATAATATTTTGCAGATTTAAAAATCTGATACATTTTGGCATAATTTAACATTAAATACGTATTGAGGTTATGTTTAAAAATTTGAATTAATGCCCTGTTGATTTTTTTTTGATAAGGGTTCACATTTTGAAGTTATACTTCTTTTGGCGCTTGAGAGTAAAATCGTAGCAGGC
This sequence comes from Sinopyrophorus schimmeli, assembly GCA_036325965.1. Lineage (NCBI taxonomy): Eukaryota > Metazoa > Arthropoda > Insecta > Coleoptera > Elateridae > Sinopyrophorus > Sinopyrophorus schimmeli. The sequence continues at coordinate 2,628,899 of JARFIZ010000068.1, forward strand.
AGCGAAGGTGATAATAATTGTGAATCACGCTTAAAATCGAGTGTGCACATCCTCGTATTTTTTAAATTTGTTTACATTTAAAAAGAAAAGGGTAATGTACTGAAGTTATACAGTGCTCGTCAAAAAAGAATGGACATGCGAATTTAACATAAGAAGCTAAAGCTCCGAAAGTTAGAGGACCAATCTTACATGCTGCTTTTAATTATTTCATTATTGGGATGGTTTGCCGACGTTCGAATCCCAATAGAGTCTGCTTTTTTTCTAAACTTTTTGATTATAAATTTTTGTGCACAAGTAAAAGTACAATATTATTTTATTAAAGGTAAAATCAGCTCTTAAAAACAGTTAGAATAATGCCAATATAAAAAATAAAATATTGTAGCTTTCAAATTCTAATAAAATATTTTATTGTTATAAATTGGACGTTCGATTTAACCCCTTGACACACAAAAAAAACCGAATTCGACGAGTCCGAAAAAACTATTAATTTGGCTCAACTTAACTGTTATGAGCATACACAAATAACATAAAATAAATAATTAATAGTTTTAAAACATTTTTGAAATATGTAGAGCAGTGTTTCCCAAACATTTTTTTAACATTCTGCTGCCCCCCTATGTAACATATAAATATTTTTTTATACTTAAAAATTGAATTATTCCATAAATGAAGTCTAATTACAACTTGTTCAAGACACAAGATTTAGGTTTTAGCAAGAAATCACTAGGAAATTATTAAGAAAAAAAAACAATAATTAAATTTTCAAAACATAAACTAAAAATCAAGTGCGTTTTCAAATTGTTCCCTCGAATAATAATATTGCCCCCCCCCCCAACAATTTAAATTGCCCCATGTGGCGTGTTGGGAAACACTCATATAGAGTAACTAGACATTTTTAAAACCTTTTTTTCCTATTTATTGAAGACAGTTCTTGACGTCTTAGAGACGTCAAACTCTACAATGGCACCCTAAATGATTGACGTCTCCCAGACGTCATTGTATGTCAAGGGGTTAATTATTTCATTATTGGGATGGTTGGCCGATGTTCGAATCCCAATAGAGTCTGCTTTTTTCTAAACTTTTTGATTATAAATTTTTGTGCACAAGTAAAAGTACAATATTATTTTATTAAAGGTAAAATCGGCTCTTAAAAAACAGAATAATGACAATACAAAAAATAAAATATTGTAACTTTCAAATTCTAGATTGGTCCTCTAACTTTCAGAACTTTAACTTCCAATGTTTAAAGTTGCATGGCCATTCACGTTTGATGGGCCTTGTACAGTTAAACTTTATTCTATTCAACGCCCTCTAAACCACTTATAGTAATCGAGCTATTGCAAGAGACAAAATCTGGTGCTGCATGGTTGAAAGAAAATTCAAGGTTGATCTTGGTAAGGTGTCTTGGAATAGCTCGATCACTATAAGTGGTTTAGAGGGTGTTGAGTAGAATAGAGTTTAACTGTACATACTTGCACATTCGAGCAAAAAGTGCATATTTTCTCGAAATCAAGTTGTACACCCGTGCTTCGATCAAAACCCTACACATATTCCACGATTTATTCGCTTCTTGTTGAAATATATTTAAAAAATACATTTTTGCTATACATGTGTATTTTTAATTATTTTTTAAAACAATTCGTTAAATGACAATAATATCATAGCGAAAAAAAGACATTATTTCTATTTTTATACCAATAGTCTAGCTATACACATACGTTCTGCAACATAGCACGTAATTGTATTTAATCTCGTACGCCAAAGAAGTATTACTTCTAATACGCGTACATAAGTCCACGCACTGTTTTTTTTTTTAGTTTGAACTTATTTTTAAGTAGAAACATCGCAGGATTTCATATTTTCGAACAATAAGCGAGTGAGAAATTTTTTAAGTTCAGTGGCTTCATTTCTCAGCACAATTTTTTCAAACATTTGGTTAACAACCCTTATTGTTATTTGACGTTATTTTATAAAACTTTTTCAAAAGAAGCCAGTAACGAAATTTATTGATTTTGTTTTTCAGAAATATTTTTGAAAAATTGGAAGTGCCCTTTTTTGATTTAAGAGCGCGGTCCGATAGAAATGAGTTCCCTAATATCGATAAAAATTTAAATGCCATTTTTTTCCAACAACCAATTGTATTATAAAAAAAATAGAAATGGACCAATGGTAAATAAGAATGCAAGGCGACATATTTTATTTTCCCCAAAACTGATAATATACCGGGTGTTTCATTTAAAGTACCACGAGCTTGTAATTTATAATTCCTAAAGTAATAAAAATTAAAAAAAAAAAAAGTACAAGTATAAAAATTTATTTAATTTATTGGCTCTAGGTATGCAATGGCATAAATAAAACTTTTGAAGTACTTCAGGCTTAACCAAAAATCCTGTCAACTTTCTTATATTAAACTGAAGAATATTAATTTTTTAGATAATTGGATATAGCTCGTCAAGGGCTGTCCAAAAATGAAACACCCGGTATGTATTAAGCATTAGTTTTAATAAAACACCGAAAATCCCAAAAGCAATTCACGATCTTCGAAAACGTGTTGTTGAAAATTCAAACAGTGGTAGCTATATGTAGAGAATTTTTTTTTTGTCCCTTAATGTAGGTTTTGCAATTTTTTTTGTTATCAGTTTTGTGCACATCAAAATGTGTCACCCTGTAGTCCTATCTTCCGTTGATCATTTCCTATTTTTTTTTAATACAATCAGTTGTTGGAAAAAATTGAAATTTCGAAATTTTCATCGATATTAGGCAATCCATTTCTCTTGGACCGAAGACTTAAAAAATAATTAATTTGATGCCGACTTTCTAATTTGGAAAAAATAATTAAAAATGTCACACGGTGCGTCTCTTTTTGAATTTGGTCTTGTTTCTCTGATTTAAAAAAAAAACACACCTCGTAGATTCAGTTTTTGAAAAATTTCAACTCAACAAAAAGTAAAACTCGACGAAATTGATCAAAAAATTACAGTACGACCATTCAATTAGTCAATTTTCTTAATTATATGCTCTTCGACCCTTCGCAGGGGCGCCCAAAAATTTCCCCTTAGTCAAAAAAAAAATGAAAAATCAGATTCGGTATTAATTATGCAAAAAAATAGGTTATGTTTGCATTTTAATTTTGAACTTGCCGCTAAATAGCAATTAGTCATAAGTGTATGCATATCAAATTATTACTACCTGAAAAAAACTTAGCATAATGGCGCAAAACCGTTTAAAAGGACGAAAAAAGTGGATCATCCTTAACTTCGGAGATCGCTTTCCCGCACTTTTTCGTCAATCAGCCGCAAAAATAATTAAAAAAAAATGAGCGAGCGATTTCAAAATAGCTGCAAATATTTTAGTTCGTTATGGCCCAAGGCAGGACCGAAAATAATTTTTATACAGTCCTCAGAATTTCACCAAGTCCCCAAATGGTCGTACCATGCAGAGGTAGTACTGTATCAAACTTTTTGTACTGAATGCAGGCCTGTACTTTGAGCTCCGATTGTCAGAAGTGAACTACCTTAATTGAAGGGGCAGGTGGATGAAGGGGCTATGTGTCAAAAATGTGGTTTAAAAAAAAGCAAATTTAACCCTTTTTCAACAGTGGTGCTCCGTAAATGTGGCCCCCTTTATCAAATCGGTTCCTTCTGAAATGTCGATTTTAAGTGTTTATGAATTTCTTTTGCATTTAAAAACTTTCAACCCCCAATACACAATTCACAAATGTCTGTTCACCCCCCTTCATCCACTTGCTCTTTCCATTATTTAGTGTCTTTTTAAAAGATTTCGTTTTATTAAAACTTTTCGTGACTGCTTATGTAACGTAATTTCTTTGTTGTAAGGCTTATCACAAAAGCAGGCCTTCAATTAATCAACATTAGGTTTTTAGTTTATCGGTGCACATGTTTTTAAAATTTTCTCAAGTCTTAACTCGTCAAAATAATCAAATAATCAAAATAATACCCCGCAAGGTATCCTACCTTTATGAAGCGATCAAAAGTCCGTCCTTGTAGGTTAGAATGCAATGAATCTCGTCCGGCCGGCTTCGATCCCCGTATCCATCGCTTGCGGTTGGTCGTAGGCGCCTGCTCCCACTTAAGTCTATGTCACTCGCGCACATCCTCACTCCGTAAAAGTTCCGCGTCGACTGACTTTCGGTGAGGAAAGTCGAGCTCTTCCGAAGTCTGCAACACGAAACGAACAATAGCTGTGAACACTGACATAACGCCGGCCAATAGCGTTAAATGTCAAGTGGGCGGAAGAAGGGGCCAAATGACCCCTTTTTCCTCCCAATTTATCTATAGTAGACCAAATGCATTTTCACAACTTCTAGACGCGCTTCGCATAACAAACACCATGACTTCCCACTTGGTCTACTTCAACATTGTAATTATTAACAATTGTAATGAATGCAATTGTGGGTTATTATTAGCATATAATTATGATTGTACACTTTGTTTTCTCTAATTTTTAATATGTAGAACCCAAAATATGCAAACTAACCGTATTTGAATAAGCTCAAATGTCATATGCATTACGATAACCCAAAAAATACATTTAATCTACACAAACACTCACCCCCAAACACAGCAGACTAAACCATCTCACTTAAATCGATCATCAATAATCTTAGAAGTATTGGATTGAAGCTTTTTTTCATATAAATCCAACCACAGAAGTCTTCCTTCACCACACCGGTGTTTTCGAGTTATTCTGTATTGCAATAAGTATGATAATCTAATGCTCTGATTAATCTAAAATAAAGACTTTATAATCTTTGTGATCCTCTGAGAATCCCTGCTTGTATATCGCCATACGACATAAGACTTTAAGTAGAAGAGGTCTCGTGTTTTGCTTCGATAATCAACACCAATCTTTCTAAAATGCAAAAATAAAGAGTGTTTTAATACTAGAAGTAGCCAGCCACTGTTCGAGTTAAAATCTAAATACAGTTCAGAATTAAGGCTATGAATAAATGGGTATCGTAGTCAGAAAGTTGTATGAACACAGGCCGCATATTATAAAAGGGAATAGATCTCATTCTCTGATAAGGGTTGAAAAATAATGCAAAGCGGCGGTCGCAAGCTGTTACTTCAGACAAGTACAAACACCCGATAGTGCTACATTCTAAACCCTATTATACTTGAATCTATTTTCCACCCAACGATGCTTATCTAAAAACCTTAATTTCTCTCTCCTCTTTTCAACTACATCTTATATTATTAAAAATAACAACAATGAAGACCATTTAATATATCTAAACCCGAATTGCCTTTTATTTAGAACAAATCAATAAACTACATAATGTGGAATTTGAAATATCTCGATGTCTATGTTCAATGGGGTGGTTCTAAAAGGAATTCAATTTAATTTGACTCTAAGTTTTAATTAGAAACTGCTTTAAGGGTTTATATTTATTATTACCAAAATCATTTTGAAAGTTTGGTAATTTTAATTGCTAATTTAATAAAAGTACTCTAAAGTTGTGCTCGCTTCAAAACTTATAACTTGTGTATCGCTTTCAAACAATTACTTGTTTTTTCTTTGACATAATTGGCTTGTACATCATCTTTCTCTTCCAGAAATTATAAAAGTTATTCGGGCTGGCAAGATATTTACCTCGGTAACAGTAATAATTCGATATTTTCCAAATGCTCCATAAATTCCATTTAGTTTTATGTTATCTGGAATTATACAGCTCCAAAAATCTGAAATATAATTAAAATAAATCTAGATCTTATCAATTAATGTTATAATAACATTACTCAGCCTAATATATAGTTTGTAAAGCTCCTTTACTGATATGTACATCTTCAGTATTGTTCAAAATCGTTTAAACGATCTTCTGCTTGTTATATTAATCATTAATTATTTCTCATTGAATTTTCCATAAGGTTCTATCAAAAAGGGAACTTCTGCTTTAGTCGCAGCTAACGATTTGTAGTATAAAGTAGAGGACAAGTTATTAGGCGCCTGTAAGACTACTGCACATTGTTTAAACCTAAAAATAAATCTCTTTTAGTTAACTAATAAAACTATTAAGCTAAAATTATTTAAAATAATAACAATTTTATAAACATATACAAAACATGTAACCTAACCTAAGTTAAAACACAATTTTAATGTTAGTCAACAAAAAGAATTTACTGTTAATTAATTGTTTATAACTATTAGTATCGTTATAATAATCAATATACTTTTCATTATTATTTAAACAAAAATTACCTAAGTAAGTATATATTAAATCTTACAATAATTCCAGTTGAATAATAAAAACATTAAAAACTGAATTCTCCTGCCATCTATGAGTGGGCTAGTTGCTCCATAAAAATATTCAAATTTAAATAATTTAATCACTCAAATTGTATTATTTAATCAATAACTAAGAAAGTAATTAAAATAGAAGTAATATATTTAACTACAATAAATACAAAATAAGACTAACCCAAGAAAATAATTAAATACATGAAGTCGTTTATCCTATATCAAACCCTAAAACATTTTCTAAATTATAGCCAAATAACTTAAAATCAATCTCATAAATTCTATACAGTTTCTCGATATCACTCAAAGATAATTGTCTCAAATAATGTCTTAATTTCTCCGATGTATGACTCGGTTTCGAGTGCGGAAATGATACAGGAGGAGCATTCACCATTTTAAGTATTACATCCGAGTCCTCCTCGAACTGTTCATATTTTCCTATGAAAGTATAATTAATTGTACAAGGATGACATAACTTATAAATTGGTTTCCAATGCTCGTTGGCTGTATCATTTTGAATGCCCTCAGTAATTAAATATTGTACAAACTCTCTGAATGTAACATTATCTCCATTTTTTAAATCATCCTCTGTTGCATTAAATCGATAATTCTTAACTATGTATTTACCAATTCTTGACTAAAAAAGAACCAATGTTAAATAAAAGAACAAATAACATCTGAAATACTTACACAATTAAAAATAAGTAATACAAACAAGAGACTATAAAAATAGATCTGCATCCATCGATTTTAAAGGTAATTAAGCATGTCTGCATAAGAATTTAAAGCTACCTATAATTACCCAAGCATAGATTGATAAAAATATAACTCACAACCCTTTGAATTGTACAAAATAAGTAAACCAACCTGGAAATATCTGGCACTTGGTAAAGTGCCTTCTAATTTATTTCTATAAGCCGATAGCAACCTTTCAAAAGGTTGCCGTACCATAAGAAAACTAATGTAGTTATTTAAATAATACTCGGCATCGATTGGGTGAAGATCAGATAATTTCGTCAATGAATTATTAGAATGGACTACATTAGCTGGAATATCCATTAAATTGGTAACGTTGGATCGTTGAGTTAGCACCATTAAAACCCTTTTCCAATTTGTACAAGCAACCTAAAACATATCTCATTAAATCTTTAAAATAAAAAATAATCAATCCTCACTTTGGGAACGTAACAATATAATAATTTATGATCATGATCAACTAAGATATGATCTAATTGATTGAAATTAAATTCATTATTATTAGATAATCCTAAATTTGCACATCCAGACATTAAAACTTCTTGTCTTGAAATCTGTTCAAACCAAGGATATGTAAGAATACCTAAAAATCAATTCTATAATGCCAATTCAACAATTAACTAAAAATTACCTATACTATAATTTAAATAAACGACACAGCAGAAAAGTAATTTACACAAATCTACCATGATTCTAAAGAAATGCTAATAACGATCATTTTTCCTCAATCTTTTAACAAATCTTATTTCAGACTTGTTCTTAACGCCATAACTCTCAACTAACTCGTTATTATCCTTCATCACTTGCAGATCGTGTTGTAAATAAAAAGTTTTCCAAATATAATTCCAGGAGATCTTTGTTTTACTTCTCATACGTTGTTGTCTTAAATTAAAGTGTCTCTGAATCGCCTTCTTTAAATCCCTCACTGTTGTTCCTTGTTGTGGAATCTAAAAGGCACAAACCGTAATAAAAAAAATTGTAATCTTAGAGGTGCTCTAGCTAAACTTACAACCACTGCTAATTTGGTTTCCAAGTGCCTTAGCACATAAACTGTGATCGATTGCCCTTGTAGGATAGCAATCTGAGAGTTCACTTCCTCGTTCGTTACATCTCCTGGCAAATCTGACAGCAAAGGATCGGCAGCTAACAATCTTCTCAAAGTACTGTGAGTTATTTCGCACAAATCTTCGTGATTTAGATTTTCGATTTCCTCATCCAGTGTGGTTGAATTACTGACCATTTTAACTAAGACACAGGCATTAGGAATGTAGCTTTCAAACTCAACCAATTTCTTTGAGTTACCAATAAATTACATTAAAAGATATATCTGATTTACGTATTCTACAAACAAAAGGATTTAATTTAAATAAATATTTGTATTAGATTAAAAGTAACTTGCACAAATTATTTAATAAACGTATACAATTCATGGGAATTAATTTAAGGTTAGAATAACGAGAGAAACTACATTGAAACACGTTTACATTAAATGACATGTGTTAGAAGGAGATGGGAGAGCTGAAAACGTAATGTTGTTTTTGACTTAATTGTTACCCAGCAAATGGGCTGTTGTGATTGGTCCACATTAAACCGGGAATTATAAGACTTTTAATAAATTAAGGGTAAAAACAGTGATAATTTAATAAATGGCTATGTATTACAAAAAATAGTATTTTATTGAAAAAAAGTGCAAAAAGGTTCAGGTCTAACTGTATTGATAAGGCTGTTACTGCAATCCCACTCCCAGGCGCGATCCCACTACTGCTCGACACGGGGACTTTTGGCTGCTGAGTTTCCCCCCTGGCCCGGTACGCCCCTCCTTAACCAACCTGGCTATCCCGGATTCCTCCGGGACACCCATATTGATGCCGAGCTTAGTGTGGACACCCAGTCAACGTGGTAATTACAGCACCAGGGCTCCAAATCTCAAGCCATCCTCTGAACCCGACCCCCAAGCAGCTAGGTTACAGGAGTGCGCCACACTCCCAGTCGATAGAATATGCTTACTTTCTGTTTTATTAAGTTATTGTAATAGTACTTTTTATTATTAATTTCTACATTAAACTCTACAAAACACTGCGTTATCACATTAATTTTTACTTTAAGTGTTAATCACAATTATGATACCTCTTAAATTTCTGTTGTACTAGATTTGTTAGAATTAAATTTACAATGAAGAGGCAAATACTTATTTACCAGATACTTATCTGGTAATTCTTTTCAAATTAATTATTTTTCTTGTACTACTAAACTCTGGAATTAATAACAAAGACAGGGAGTGCGAAGAAATATGGAGAAGTTGTGCTCTGGGTCTTTTAAATTAAAAGAGAACAACTTTATTAAAAGTTTTAAAACTACAAAAGCATAATAAAAGAACTGATCTAATAATGTGATTGTATATATGACATAAATTAATTAAAAGTACAAACATATAGTAATAATGTTTATTTCAATTTAAATAAATCAAGTAAAGTGCATGCAAGCGCCATCCATGAACACTGTGTTGCACTAAAACAATAACGATGAATTTTTAATCCAATTTTGTTCAATTTATTTATTATATTTATTTTATAGAACATTACTAGAGTACTACAAAATATTGTAAGCGTCTCCTATTTACAGATTATTTAGTTTTGAAGTCATAACAACTACAGTTTTCAATTTATTTCGAATTTAAGTAAGGAAAGTGCATGCATATGCTATCTATAAACTTTGCTACATTACAAGAAAAATAAACCTTTAAACTAGTTTTAAGTAATTTTCATATTAGTCATTTATTATACATTACAAAAGTAGTACACAATGCTTTGAGTGATTTGCAATCACAAGTAATTTAGTTTCAATCTATTTCATGCTTTTTACCTATCCATCGTTTATTACAAAACATTATGCTTTTATTTTAAAATTGTATAAGCGCTTTAATAATTAATAAGAGTTGCTGTTTCTTTCCATATATAATAAACTTACTGTAACATCTATTGTTCCATTCATAGATCAACAATTCACTTCTATAAATAATCTTATTCAATGTCTGTATTCTATCAATTTGCATGTAACATACCTATTTAATTTAAATTCGTTGCTTCCAGAAGAATACATTTGTAACAAGAAGCAAGCTTACAACTTGAATTTTCTTCTGAAGTACTGGTTAATGTAAATTAAGCTGTTTTAATAAGTAAAATTGTTGTTATAGTAAAGCTTATGCGTTTCCACCATTGTGACTATAAAACACTTAAATACTGATTGCCACTTAGCTCAAACTGAACATATTTAAAACTAAAATAAAGATGAAGAGATGCTTTTTCTTCTTTTGTATACTAAGCTAGAAATTATTCTTCATTTAACTATCCGTTAGTCACCTGATCTACAATCGTAGACAACCTCCATTGACTTAACATGGTACGATATTTGAGGTGACTAACAAAGGGTTAAGATAAATAACTCACTTTTGTAAACCATATTATTCAATGTTTTCGGTCTGTTTACATGCATCATAATTAATCTCCTTAGATCCACAGCTTGCAAATTAATAAATATGTAACAAAAAGAAGAGCACTTTTCTTTAGAATATACAAGTAGTCCATCGTTCAACTAATTTATCCATTATTTCCATATAGACTAAACCAAATAAAACAAACTTATGATCAAAATGAAGCTCATACCTTAAGGTTTCTTTCCATTTATAGTAAGTCATCATTTAAACAGTTTTAAAGAAAGAAAATAGCACTTTTCTGTAGAGTATGAGTGGTCCACCGTTCAACTAAATTATCCATTATTTTCATATAGACTAAACCAAATATAAAAAACTTATGATCAAAATGAAGCTTATTCCTTGGGGTTTCTTTCCATATATAGTAAGTCATCATTTAAATAGTTTTAATGAGGGAAAATAGCACTTTTCTGTAGAGTATGTGAGTCGTCCACCGTTCAACTAATTTATCCATTATTTCCATATAGACCAAACCAAATAAAACAAACTTATGATCAAAATGAAGCTTGTTCCTTGGGGTTTCTTTCCATATATAGTAAGTCATCATTTAAACAGTTTTAAATGGTAAAATTAGCACTTTTCTGTAAAGTATGTGAGTAGTCCATCGTTCAACTAATTTATCCATTAATTCCATATAGACTACACCAAACATAATAAACTTATCATCACAATGGAGCTTATTCCTTGAGGTTTCTTTCCATTTATAGCAAGTGATCATTTAAACAGTTAGAAATGGTTAAATTAGCACTTTTCTGTAAAGTGTGTGAGTAGTCCATCGTTCAACTAATTTATCCATTAATTCCATATAGACTAAACCACAGGAAATATAAAAAACTTATAATGCAATTAAACCTTAATCCTTAGTTGTAAATTCATGTACTGGAAGTCGTCGTTTAATTAGTATTCTCTTTTAACCTAAAAGTCCTTAAATTGTTTAGTTAACTTGACCAAGGTACGTGTAAAAAAAAATGGCAGTAATTTATTTTTAATTCCCAAATTAAACTACTTTCGCCATCTAGTAGAAAAAAGATCAACTGGTGTATCCTTTTTTCAAACCTCCCCTACCTTTAGTTTAATTACAGATTTTGTATTTTAGTTTGGCCATCCCCTGATAGATAGCGCATATTGTACTGGTTTGTAACTTAAATAAGTTCAAATATTTTAATGCAAGTTTTCGTTTGACAAGTTTACATTACTCTTATGCTAACCATATGTTTTGACACTTTTGTTTATTTTTTACAGTTAAAATTTTAGCATGGCCGCAATTTTACGAACGTAAAATTTTAAGAACGGTCGTAATATAAAACAATCAAAGCGTTGCGTTTTAATTTATTGTAATTTATTGAAAGAATAAGCTTTATTTTTCTTGTAGGTTTATTATATTTAAATCATTCTAGGTGGAAATAATGGACAAATTAGTTGAACGATGGACTACTCCCATACTCAACAGAAAAGTGCTAATTTTTCTCCTTAAAAGCAGTTAAATGATGGCTTGCTATACATGGAAAGAAAGCCCAAAGAATAAGCTCTATTTTGGTTCTACGTTTGTTATATTTGATTCAGTCTGCTTGGAAATAATCGACAAATTAGTTGAACAATGGGTTATTCACAAACTCTACAGAAAAGTGCTAATTTTACCATTTAAAACTGTTTAAATGATCAATTGCTATAAATGGAAAGAAACCTCAAGGAATAAGCTTTATTTTGATCATAAGTTTATTATATTTGGTTTAGTCTATATGGAATTAATGGATAAATTAGTTGAACGATGGACTACACACACACTTTACAGAAAATGGCTAATTTAACCATTTCTAAATATTTAAATGATGACTTGCTATAAATGGAAAGAAACCCCAAGGCATAAGCTTCATTTTGATCATAAGTTTTTTATATTTGTTTTAGTATATATGGAAGTAATGGACAAATTAGTTGAACGATGGATTACTTACCTACTCCACAGAAAAGTGCTAATTATCTTCCTTAAAACTATTTAAATGATGACTTGCTATAAATGGAAAGAAAGTCTAAGAACTAAGCTTTATTTTTATTGTAAGTTTATTATATGTGATTTATTCTATTTGGAAATAATGGACAAATTATTTGGACAATGGCTGATTGAAATACACTGAAGTAAAGTGATGATTTTAGCACTTAATACTATTTCAAAGATGGCTTACTATACATCGCAAGAAAGTGTAAGAATTAAACTTTATTTTCATTATAATTTTGTTATATTTGGTGTATACTCCGTGGAACTATTACACAAATTATTTGCACAATATGTGATTCAAATACACTACAGAATATACTATATATAGAAGTGAATTGTTTATCTACCAATGATCAATAAATCCATGCTTATTATACCAAGGAAGGAAGAACAATCCTTTACCTTCATTTTATTTATAAATATGTGGGGTTTGAGGTGAGTAGCAATTGATATTTAATCATTTTGTAGTGAAATTGCTGTTAATGCATAAGCTCCACAATAACAACAATTTCACTTACTAAAGTGACTTAATTTATATCAACAAATACACCAGAAGAAAACGTAAACTTTAAATTTTCATTTCGTTACAGATTTATTCAATTAGAAGCTGTGGAACTAAAGAAATTCATTATGTTATGAGACTACTAACAGAATACAGATATTATTTCATATGGTTTATAAAAGTGTTTTATTTATTCATGAAAGAACAATGAAGCCAAGCTTATTATATATAGTAAGAAATAGCAACCCTTCACCTTCATTTTAAGTATAAATAAGTTAAGTTTGTGATAAATGGTAATTGGTATTTTAGTGCCCTTTAGTTAAAATGGAGGAAGTGCACGAGCTTTACAACAACACCAATTTCATCTATTAAAGTAGCTCAATTTATATCAACAAATACACAAGAAGAAGGCCTAAACTTTAAGCTTTTATTTTGTTACAGATTTGTTCATTTGTAAGCTGTGGATTTAAAGATATTAATTATGTTAGGTGCAAACTGACAGAATACAGATATTATTTAATATGGTTTATAAAAGTGAATTATTTATCCACGAATGAACAGTAAAGTCAAGCTTATTATACATGAAAAGAAAGAACAACTCTTCAGCTTTGTTTTAGTTGTTGCACCTATAAGTACATTGGAATTTGATTGCATTATTTATTAGAGAGCACCCGTATTAATGGGTCACTGCAGTACGTTAACCCCTGATTGTCTAACACTCGCCTACGATAAAAACCATTAGTAATGCATAAAGAAATCTTTAAATACATAATATTATTTACAAACTATGAACCATTACGACTCAAAATAATGAAAGAATAGTTTGAAAAGATCAATTCATTAATCTAATATCGATTCTAATGCCTAAATAACAGAAAAATATTGATAGTAGGTCGAACGTAAAAAGAGTAGTTCATTTTGAATGCACCATTTGTTGCACTCTGCACTTGTAATTGACTGATTTTTTATAACCTTTGAATAACCCTTTTACCTATTTATTAAAGACTATTAAGACTGTTTCGTGCATAAATAGTGCTAGTATATTTCAAAGAAGCATGACTGTTATTTGTAGAACGTGTCTACAAGAGTTTAACGATACCTCCAACTTTTACTTGAACTCAACCGATTGCAAATCTTCGACAATAACAACCGGATTTAAGTTATCCTTTTGCGTTCCCGAAATGGTAAGTGATTTCAAATAGTTAAATAGACAAAGCGTAATCGGTTTCATTCAGGATTTGGACGTTGTGCCTGATGCAGTCATTTGTGAAAGCTGTATGAAAACTCTTACGATGGCCTACGAATTTAAAAACAAATGTCTGGAAACCGAAAGCAAGATACAGAGTTACATAGAACAAATGGGATACCTCTTGACTAGTATTAATTTAAAAGATATAGTCCAGCAAAGCGAAACAGTTAATTTGTACGATAAGAACTTGGATTTTCTCTCTTACTTGCAGCCTGGCAATTGTACACAAACGAGTGAGAATAGCATAAGTAAAACTTCCAGTTTCTACGATACTAATAGGAATCCTATTTTAACAAATAAAGAGGAAGAGACAGAAAAAAGCCTTGACCTTAAGAATCTTCAATGTGATACTAAAGACTTTTTTGCTGTGCCGAAAATAGCTCAATTACTCGCCAGCACTGAGATCTCGCTTCGATGTACTCAGTGCAGCTACACAACTTCCAACGATAAGGATTTAAAGAATCACGAGAAGTTTCATTCCAATCAGGACCTTCATAAATGTACCGAGTGTGGCTACAGTGCACCCAAGCGACAAACCTTAATTGTACACATGAGGAAGCATATGGGGGACAAATTATTCACTTGTAATAATTGCGGATTTAGCACGCAATGTAAGGACACTTTGGTACAACATATAAAATTGCATTCGGGAGGAGAGAGACCCTACAAATGTACATTATGCAATTTTAGCTCGTTGCATAACAGTGCCCTCGATAAACACACTAAAACGCATACAAACGAGTCCACTTTTAAATGTGGATTGTGTGACTACAAGGGAAGACTGAAATTCGACATTAATAAACATATGAGGTTGCATACGGGCGAAAAGCTTTACAAATGCGTTTTGTGTGATTACTCCTCGTCTCACAAAACTAAGCTCTGTTACCACATGCGAGCTCACACCAGAGAGAAGCCCTACAAATGTAAATTATGCACTTACAGGTCCTCTCATCGTACAAATCTACAAAACCATTTAAAAACCCACAACAACGACGTTAAACATTTTAAATGTAACCAGTGCAAATTTACAACTTTTCACAGTAAGCTCCTAATCAATCATCAGAAAACACACGAAGAGAAGTACACATTTTCAGATTGCAACTACGATACCTCTTTAAAGACTCATTTAATTCAACATGAAGTGCTGCACGAAGAGAAGGCACTTCAATGTTTTAATTGTGGATATAAGACTGCTTCTAAAAGCGATTTAGAGGAACATATTAGTATTCATAACACTTGGAAAGACTCGAACGAGACTGCTTTACAATGTAAGAACTTACAGCTTACTCCAGACTTATCGAAATCTTTTACCGAAAACAGCAACTCGCATCGTGCTAAAGAGACAAGTACTTATGAGTCGGCTGTGAAAAATACCATGCTAACTTAACGCACAAAGGATTACTAAATTAGGTAATAATTTTAATTACGAGGCATTACCAAATTTAGGATTTTTAAACGAATCAGCCTTCATGATGTCCATTCAAAAGAACTGAGTAGTCAAAAGCATTTTTCATCCTTACTATTAAGAAGAGGGTTTTAATTATTTATAAATTCGTTTTAAAGCTGTTTTTTTAGTATTTTTGAAATGTACGTTGTTTTAAAACTCCTCGTACCAATCGATTTGCTCGATCAAATAACTAATGCTATTTCAAGAGTATTGTAAATATGAAAATAATATTTAATACTGCCAGTAATATATTTGATTGTAATGTGTTTGTGTATATAATTTTAAAATGTATTCGTTAATGATTTTATATAACCAAAGTCTAATAAATGTATGTACTCCTTAATTAATGTTTATCAGTACTTATTATATCTTTTTAAATAAATTGAAGATAATTTTTGTAAAATTAAATTTGAAAAAGTTTGTAGTTCAAGTGGACACATTTTTTAGAGCACTTCAGAACTACTTTTTCTGAATAGTAGTTCAAATATTTATTTGTATACAATGGTTATAAACAAATATGTGCAGTTCTTAATTTATCAATAATATCACTTAATATTTAAAGAAAATGGATGTTAATTTATACGAAGACATTTACGAAGTGTGCAGGACTTGCTTGGAACAAATATCTTATGGCTCACAGGCGTTTTATTTGGATTCGTCCACTTCAAATGTCGAAGGAACAATCAAGAATAAACTAATAGACTGTATTCCAGAATTGGTACGAATTAAGTTGATTTTAAAACGACTTAATTTATCCACCTTTATTTTAAACAGTTTTTCTTAAAGATTTACATGCTCGTTTTAAAATTTGCTTCCCAGTAGGTCTACAGTTAAAGTTAGTTGCCAATCAATTACAACTCCAAGTTACTTATACGAACTAGAATAATGAGTATTTTATTTGTAGGACCTCGATGTAACGACAAACCCCATCATTTGTTGCGAATGTTCGGAGGCAATCAACTCGGCTCATAAATTTAAAGAGAAATGCCTTCAGACTGAAAAAAACATAGCCACTTACAGAGAGAAAATGGGCCCAGCAATCAAACACATAAATTTACTCCATTTGCTGCAGGATCTCTCGGCTCAAGAGGAAGCGATCCCCATAATCGAACCTTTGATTGTAATTAAACAGGAACAGGAAACTGACGATATGCACACTTCATCCCCAACTTCTCCTCAACTTTTAGATAACATTAAACAAGAATACCAAAACGCTCAGGACGTAGAATGTTCAACCGATTTGTCTTCAAAACAATTACCGTTAAAAATAATCAATGTTGAATCAATTTCTTTGAAAGCTTCAAGGACAATTGTAATAAAAACACGACCAAAATTAAAGAAAATACAGGAGACGGTAATGGAGTACTGTGTACATTGCCGGAGATTAAAATAAAAGAAGAGACTAACACGATGAAAAGTTTTAAAACATTGTTTGGGAAGCACATGTTTCAATGTAAAGTTTGTGGGTATAAAACAGCTTTAAGAAGACGTTTAGTGCTTCACACGAAGCAGCACGAAAAAAATCGCCTTTTTAAATGCACAGAGTGCAAATATCTCTGTGCCCAACGAAGCAATTTAAAAGTTCACATGAGGATTCACTCGGGTCAAAAGCCTTACAAATGTGGCGAATGTGAATACAGAACTGCTTCCAGTTCTGCTTTAGTCGTTCATAAAAGGATACACACGGGCGAAAAACCTTACACTTGTAATATCTGTGAGTACAACACGATATCAAAGTCGGCTTTAACAGTGCACACGAGAATTCACACGGGGAGCAAGCCTTACCGTTGTTCAATTTGCACCTATCGAACTGTTACCAAGTCCTCTCTTACGGTTCATATGAGGACTCATACAGGGGATCGCCCTTACAAATGCCACCTTTGCCCTTACAGTACCACAGCTAAATCTGCTTTAAATGTTCATATAAGAATTCATGAAGGTTTTAAGCCCTTCGAATGCTCGGAATGTAAGTATAGATGTACGCAGAGGAGCGGCTTAAAGGTTCACATGCGTATTCATTCTGGGGACAAGCCTTATAAATGTGAGGAGTGCGAGTATAGGAGCAGCAACAGAAGTAGCTTGGTGGTGCATATGAGGACACACACCGGTGAGACACCTTATAAGTGTCCCGAGTGTGGATACAGCACGGCTTCAAAGTCTGCCCTGAACGTTCACCGGAGAACGCATGGCGACAACAAGCCCTACAAATGTCTTCTGTGCGGGTACAAATGTGCCCAAAGGAGCTCTTTAAATGTTCATACGAGAATTCACACAGGGGACAAACCGTACAAATGTGAGCAGTGCGATTACAGGTGTAGCTATCAAGGCAATCTTAAGGTCCACAGGAGAGTTCACACTGGCGAGACTCCTTATAAGTGTTCTGTTTGTCCTTATAGCACGACAGCTAAATCGGCGTTGGTTGTTCATATGCGGATTCATACTGGCGAGAAGCCCTACCAATGCGCTGTTTGTACGTACAAAAGCAGTACGAGGAGTAGCTTAAAAGTACACACGAGAGTTCACACGGGGGAAACCCCGTACAAATGCACCATATGTAATTATAAGACAACAGCAAACTCAGCTTTAGTTGTGCACATGCGAATGCACACAGGGGAGAAGCCCTACAAATGCACAGAGTGCTCCTATAAATGTAGTAGTAAGAGTAGCTTAAAGGTTCATACAAGAATTCACACGGGGGAACAACCGTATGAATGTCAATTATGTGAGTACAAAACTTCAGCTCATTCTTCTTTGGTTGTTCATATGAGGATTCATACGGGGGATAAGCCCTTCCAGTGTGCCGATTGCTCGTACAGATGTAACAATAAGAGTAGCTTAAAGATGCACATGAAAGTGCACACCGGTAAGACACCTTTCAAATGTGAGATATGCTCGTATAGATGTAAGAAGGGGTTCATATTAAAAAGACACATGCGGGTGCATCTTACCGAAAAAGAAGTTGCATCGGACGAAGATTCACAAGCTTCCATTGAGATTGTCTCAGAAAATTTGAAAGAGGAGTTATCTTCAGATTGAGATTGAGATTTTAATAAGGTTTTGTTATTATTTCTTTTTAAATATGAAACTGTGCAATTCATTGATCTTTGAAAACTATTTATTATTTTGTAAATGTTGAAAACATTTTATTTTTAAGACTGCAGACTGATTTCTAAATGCCATATTTGATATTTATTATTGTATAATTTTTAAAAACAAATTCTAATTGCCATTAACTGTTGTTAATTGGCATTAATAGTCTTTGTTTTATATTTTTTGGTTTTTTCCAGCTTTAATGTTTTTATACTCATGTTAAATGTAGCATTTTATTCAACGATAATTATTTACAAAATACTATGATATTACTTGAATATTTTATGGTGATTGAAATACTTATTGAAATAAGTTGTGAGATTATTAAGGATATTTATTGAATGTATTAATAATAAACTTGTGATTTATCTATGAATATTTAGATATAATGAGCAGTTTTGTAGATATCTCAAAAGTTTCTTAGTTTTAAGCACACCTTTTCATTTCTTCAAAACATTCAAATTTTTTAAATTAAACAATCTTTCCTAAGACTCTAAGAAGATATATACAGAGAAGGATTTAAATGTTATTTTCAGTGTAAATATTAGTTTCTAGTTTTTGGGGATATCTAGTTCAATAACAAATTAAAACTTGGTTAGGTTTCTAAATTATTTTATAAATAAGTGCTTTATTACAATTATTTATATTTCACCAGGTCAAATTGAAGAAATACACAAAGTATAATAATGGAAAGTGAATAATCAATTAGATGAACAATTATATACTTCGAAGCTACATCTCCGATGTTTTAAGCTTCTTTTCAAAGGAAATACTGGTATTTCACTATAATTAATATTAAGTTCCAAATAATCCCTATGATTTCTTTTTGAAGCAAAAATAAGTGCTATGGAATATAAAATCAAAGCAAAACCCATTAAACCGCAAATGTACATTAAAACTTCTTGAGTTACTGGTAAAATGTGGTAGAGCAGTCGAAGCAATAGTTTAATTTTCTTTGGAGGAGCTTCCACAACCAACTCAACCCAAAATAAAGGTATTATTAAGTTATTAAAAGGCTTCGTTCTTGAATTAAACCGAGTGTTGGGCATTGCAAGATTAATCTGTATTCTCAATTTGGCTTCCAGTGGCAATCCTGATGGTGGATGAATTCTCATCGAGAAATCGTGTTTAATGGGATCCGGTGCAAGTCCTTTTACTTGATGTAACAACGATGGATCTCCGTTCAGGAAATGAGGCTGCGATAAGGCAACTGGAATACCATAATAACAGGGAGCCATGTCGTTCAAACCCTTGGGCAAGCAATTTTTACTGCTGCAGTAGCATTGATTGTCGGGGTTCTCTTTGGGAGTTGCTAGAAAATCGTGGGACACTTTGAATAAGTAACTATCGAAGCCATCTTTCGTAGATTCACTTGCTTTGTAGTGGATTGGTATCGGACGACAAAATCCATGTCTGTAAAGCCTTATTATTAGTTTTTTATCAATATTTGGAGGGAAGATGGTTCCTAAATAACAGCCCTTAATCAAATTGCAGTTGGACGAAGTATTTTGATGGTCATTGTAGCCCCATTGAAACAATCCAGGAGATTCGTTAAAAGTGTCAATTGAAAAGGCTTCTGAGTCTGTGGAAGGATCTAATTGCATTTTGTACATGTAAGAACCATTATCTAAAGCCATAAGCTGCAACAGTAATAGATTTAGTCAGATTTAAATGGATCGAAGGGTACTTACGCGATCTATGATTCCAAATCGAGGGAAATCAATCCAATTAGGAACAACGTTATTTGCTAAAGTTACTAAAGTATCGTCGTATCCAAAAAGGTAATCATTTATAGTCAGATTTAGAAAAGGCTTAGAGTTTATAACGTTACTGATTTGTGCTACTGCTACTTTTATTAACATTGAATTGTCTTGTAGGGATGCTGTTATTCCCTGAAATTTCAACTACAGTCTTTTGGAGCTTTAAAAATTGAAGACATACAAGTAAAGGAATATTTATACATTGAAGGGTGTCGATTTTAGGATCTCCGACTGAGAGTTCTGGTATAAACGTCAACATTCTTTTGGGGGTAAACGAAATGGTTCTATCTTGATTAAATTTAATGTTTGTGCTATAAAGTTGTTCTCTGAAATAATACATAATAATAATTATCTTTATTTTTTAGATTTGATTAATTGATTGGTCTTACTTGTATACATATGGACCTTTTTCTTCTACCTGCAGTTTCTCATCGCCTTTTAAAAATTGCTCAGCATTAGTTACGTTGAAGATGTAAATTTTTGCATGTATATCATAAGGGGGATTTTTCCACAAGAAAAAGGCCACAGAATTGGCTTTTAAAGTCGTTGCCTAAAATGTTTAAGTGCGTTTTTAAGATTTAAATTGACCATATACATTCTTACACACTTACCTTGATAATTAACATTTCTAAAGGATTATATTTGTAAATTAAGTAAGAATTTGTTAACAGTATCAGTCCTATTATAATTAGAATCATGTAATCTAAAAAGAAATAATTTTAGTTAAGTTGATTACATTCAATTTGTGTTGTACCATTTATTAGTATTTAAAGCAGTTTAATTCTATTTAAAACACAAGAGTTATCAAAAGTAAATATATAGATTTGTAAACTACTTTTGTAATTAATTATAATAATATAGTGTCTTAAATGTATAATTTAATCAAATATAATTAAATTATTTGATATGGTAGGATAGTGGCCGAATATATTCATAGATGGCGCAAGAATGCAGATTTTCATATTAAATTCAATAAAATTTTAATTATTTTTGTGCTTTAAATAATTCTTAAGGATTTTATTAATATTTATTCTAAACTCAAGATATATATGTAATTTCACATCTGGAGGCTTTTTTCATGCTTTAGAAATTTTTATTAAAAAAAAATCATAGTTTAATACAAATAGAAAAGCAGAGGAACATTTTAAAACTGCTTAAAAGCAATTTAAAATTGTTTTTCCACATTTCATCTTTAAAATTGAGACAATTATAAGTTAATTAAATTTAAAAAAAAACTTACTTGCATTTTTAAAGTACTTAAAAGCCATAATATGCATGATTGTTTATTTGATGTTTGTTATGTACTGTTCTAGCAACAGTATATTTAAATAGCAATATAATTAAAGGAAAAAACTTGTTAACATGATACAAAGCTATAATAATAATTGTTCATTTTGCTTTTTGTACATAATGTACAAGAGCTGCCCGTGCACTTATTTAACCACTCTAATCTTCAATATTTTAATAGATTGGTTCTTGACGATTACAGTTACTTAGAGTATATAAAAACTACTCCTATTTCTTCCTTTAAGTCGGAAGCTTTTCAATTAGGAGTAAAACCATTTGGACATAATACAACGTGGCTGCCACTGCTTTTTGTTGATTAAACATTGAACCTGTAATTATATTATTATCAGTACACCACTAGAAACATTACTTATGTTTAAACATTATTTAAACAAGTATTACTTATATAATTTCATGTACTATATTCATATTACTATAAAGATTTATGGTCCTAGAACATGGTTCTTTATGTCTTCTACTCTATTCTTATCAATTAATCTTTAAGGCTTTCTGAAATGTTTCCCAAGCATTATAATATACTTAGAACCACTTATTCGTATGATTATAGGAATCAATCTTGGCACTTCTGAGCGTAAGCTTAAAATCTAGAAAATAAAACCTAGTTACTGTGGTACTTAAGCTGGTGTACTTAACCTGGTGTAAAACCTCATTTTTTTTTATTAAAGATACCTCTCTACAAAGCATTTTTCATTTACATTAACTGTTAGTCTTTTCTTATTGTAGAATATAAAAAATATAACCTAAAATTTTCATTCCATAAAATGATCAAGATTTAGCAATACTTCTTTAGTCGAAATGCCTAATGATATTAATACTATAGTACAAAAGAACGTAGATATTTATAGAGAGACTTCCTTAAGATATTTAGGTAATAGTACACCTACCATCCAGTTAATATGTACTACATGATAAAATGTATCGTAGGTTATGCGAATGAAGTTGGAGAAGCTTTTAGATCTATTATTGGATCCAAATGGGTAATGGTGACTTATGGAGTTGCCACAGCTTATGTATTTGCAGATACTATTAGCAAAAGTAGAATAGCCTATCATGTAATGCTTTTCCTAATTGGTATACAACAAAGCTAAATGGTACATTTTGCAGGAAGCTAAGAACGATACAAATCAAAAGAGCAAGGCTATGTATATTGCTGGGGACACATTAATATGGCAAATGTTGGCTTCTGTTATTATTCCAGGATACACTATTAACCGTACATGTGCTTTTATGAGTTACATGTTTAAGAGAAACAAGATTTTTCCAAGCTCTTTAAGAAAATGGGCTGTAACAGCAATAGGCCTTGCTACCATTCCATTAATTATAAGGCCAATTGATAATTTGGTGGACGATGCAATGGATGCAACGCTTAGAAAATTTGCTCCGAAGTAGTTGTAAGTGCAAGACTTCCTTTAATCATAATAAAGCTTATTAGGATGTGTTTTAACATCATTTTATAAGGCTGCATATAACAAAATTAAATAAATAACATATTTAAATAAAAAAATCTGAATAAATGTTATAAAAATAGTGAATACAAGGTCTAATATTTATGGGTTTACATATAATTATTGAGTTTCTTAACCGAAGGTGAATATTTATTGAAATTCGGTCAATAATATATTAATATTTAAGATTAAATATTGTTTAATATTTTAATTTATTTAAAATGTAGAGGGAAGATTCCTACATTTTTACAGCAAATGGAGTGCGGTCATACACGATCGAACGGTTCGGCTGCTTCGGCAGCTGTTTTATGCGTCAGTAGTCCGCGGAGTTTCATCGAGGAACAACCTGTTTTCGATTAGTGAAATTTCTTGTGCTTAAAATTTAAAAATTTGTGCATCTTTATTTTCAAATACGAGAAAACGCTGGAACTAATAGGTTTTGCTGGGGCATTTTTATTTTGGAAGAAAATCGTCCCTGAAAATTTTCCAATTCTGGTAATTGTAATGGCGTCCTAATGAAGTTGGCTCCAAGCCACTTCCGTTTTTTTGGGTTGGCAGCTAACTAGACTTGAAAGTCACTAACTGAGTAAGTAACTACTGTCACTCTTATTATTGTGTCGAATTATTTTTGATTAACTTTTTATAATGCTTTTTATTATTAATCGGCTGCATTCATTAAATAGAACAAAAATGGGTAGTTTTAAAGTGAAAATACAATTGGTTAAAATACATTAGAAATCCATTGGTGTTTGTTGATGAGGATTTTTGTGTTTTTGTTGCTATTTTTAAACAAATTGCTTGGAATTGGTTTTAATAATGCTTGTCTTGTAGTGCCACGTAGCTAGATAAAATTAAAAATATATAGCTACATATATTTTGATAATTTTAGGATGTATAACTAAAGCATTTACAACGAACCTAATTGAAATATGTTCGGAAGCGAACTTATATAAATCGAACGTAACACTGTTTGGACGAAGCTCTTTGTCTTTGCCACTAAATCACATGATGGAAATACTTACGAGGTAATTTTAGAACAATTTGATTTGTAATTTGATTTTTAAAATGTTTTTTTTTTAGATATAACAGCAAACAAGCAAAAATAAAAGGGAGCGCTAGTCATATTTATTAGAAAATGGACAACAACACGATTTAATACTTTGCTCAGTTGGGAAGTTTGTTTTTTACTATTTTTAAAATCGGTGTGTAGTAATTCTGGGCTTTAAGTAAACGATTTATAAGTCCCGCTTCGATTTTACAACGGAAATTCAATCGTAACAGCAAAACACCATCGTTTCGTAAATTTTCATGCTTTTACTTTTCAGGGAACAACAAATAATTGAAGTAACATTCAAATAGTCTCAATAAACGTAGCCATTCTTGGTTATTTATTGACTTAATAAATTAAGACCATATTTATATCCTTTGGTATCCTAAAATCTAGTTTTTGTTGTTTTGTAGGTATCAGTTCCAAGGAGTTTTTGTTTAATTGGTGGGAGAATAGTTTGAAAAATCCTTTAATATATTATTTTTGAATATAAAAATCCAGTTGAAGAATTTTGAAGAACTTTAAATTGTAGTGCCAAGTCTAAAATAATATCCTTGCATTTTGGGAAACTAAATAAGCTGTTTCTATAAGATGAATTCCATTAGGATGGATTAAATAATTTGTTACAAGATTAATATTACAATTGTTGGTAATATAAATACTGAAGCTCTAGGCATAAACTGGAAGAACCAGTTTATTATGTTACTAAAATACATTTTCATTTTAGGTCCTTGTATTAATATCAATTGGTGGTCATACTCATATGAAGTTCTAGTGCTCATGAGCATAGCCATAACCTTATAGAGAGATGCATGGTTCAAAAGGATTATCCCTATTTGAAATAATGATCATTTAATTTTGAACTGTTTATGTCTGTTTTCTTTGATATATTATTCCAGGTCTTGTACGATTCTTAAGGATTGCCATATTGACTTGGGCATAACACAAAGGCATTGGATTCCACTTTGTTGAGATGTTTTATAATTGATTAACTTTTTAACTTTATCAATGATATATTCTGCCCTATGCTAATTACTTTTTGTTTCTATTATAGCTTTTACTGCTGTTGTTGCTGTACAAATTGTAAAATTAATATGTAATTCCTTTTATTTCAGGACAAGGTATAGATTGTATGCTAGCAAGGTTTCTTGTTGGGGATCCAGTCTAAATACCTCTGGAAGAAGTTGGCCACTTCTTCCAGATAATTGGGCCTTTTTTTCAGCACGATAGGGCCCGGTGCTCTTACGTTTCTCGTGGAAATCGTCGCGAAAAGCCTGGACTGTCTTAAAGGCTTCGTCGTCAGTGAGTGCGAGAACCGAATTTGTATCGTAGTTTTTCAACCGAGTGATTTGTCCTCCCAGTACAAGTAGTGGTCCCTTTAATTAAGATTATCGCGCGTTGTGGTTTTAAAAAGGACTTGTTCGTTGGTTGTGAAGTTGTTGCTGAATGTGCGGTCCATTCGGGAGTGCCTGAGGGTCCATGAGGGTTGCACCGGGGACTGCTGAGATCTTCTTTTGTACAAGTCATCTATAACTAGGACATCAGGTAGGTCCATCCAGCGTTGGGACGTTGGAAGAGGAGGAAGACGTTTTCCTGTAAGTACCTTTGCAATTTTCCCATTGGAGGTGGTATTTCTGGTATCCAGGAGTCTCTAAAATTTTTAGCTCGCGATTTTTTTACCTTCCAGAAATTGAACGGGCTTCGGGATAATCGGAAGTGAAGTGTGCACGTCGATATCGCTAAATCATCCTAATTGCGCCTTTTTGGAAGCTCAATTGTTTAGATTCAATTGAAAAAGAAAATCATTTTCCGAACTTACACATATTAATTAAAATAATTTTTTGGAAGTAAGATTTATAAAGTTTTTTTGCAAAAGACAATTTGGATCAATTTAATAAAAAATACACTTGAAACACTTTGGTTTTTGGTTGTAGCGAATGGCATTTATAATGTTAATTTGAATCTTATTTGCTTCTACGATTTAATTTAATTAATTTAATTTAAATTTAATTTAATTTGCTTTTTGCAAATGCCATTCGTTCAGCCAATTAAAATTGATATACACTTAGGGTTGTAGTTTTGGAGCTCCTGGCGGTTTTCAACATTTTTAATTTGTTGTACTTCAACGTTCTATAATGTTCAAGCATTTTATTTAGATTGAAAGTTAAACAAAAACTTTTAATTGGCATTAATTAAAATTAAAATTAAATTTATTTGTTCTATAAAAGTTCTTTAACTCAAAATTTTTGATTCTGTGGCTTATATTTTTTTGGAGTTTGTTTGATGCTTTGTTTAAATCAATAATTATCTATTCATTTAAATCAAATTTGTTGAGTTTTTTAATTAAACATTGCTCTCGTCTTATTTTTAGATTAGAAATGGTGCTAAAAATTCTGTTAGATTTTTTTTCTTTTTCTATTTTTGTTGAAGTTTTGACGTCTACTATAACGAAATTTAGTAGGGTCTTAAAAAAAATCTAATTTGTTTTTATTATTAAATTAACGCATTTTAATTTGGAACCAAATTTGATTTGAACTGAGTTTTTAATTTTTTTTTGAATTTGTCGATTTGGAGCATTCACTTTTGACTTTGTATTTGATCAATTAAATTGTAACTTCGTTATAAATAATTGGGGTACAATTGCATTACAACAAAACAGTATGGAAGAATTTGTAGATCAAATCGTAAACTGAAGAATTGCATTATTTTTATGATATAAACAAATTTGAAGGAAAATATAGAGGAAAATATTCTCACTTTATTTTTTCCATCATTACAGAATTAATACACAATGGAGAACAATATAAATAATTAATTAATTCTTGAAAGTAAATAATTTCAGTAATTTATTAAGAGGGATTTGTTCAATTGTCGAAAAAAAACTTAAGAAACTTAATTATATTTTTACAAAAAGGAACTAATATTATTATTAAATATAATGAAATTTTTCAGTTTACTTAATAACATTACATCAGTTGTTAAAGTTTAACCCTATTATTTATTATTATTGTTTACAATTTTACTTAATTATTATTGAGACTTTTGCAATTCATTTTGCCACAGAAATAAAATTTTATCAAAGTTTAACTTCATTCAAAACTAAAATCAAAGAACATTATAGGAAACTCAATTAATTTTACGTATACCAGAAACACCACTGCAATTTTTTAATTTTTGGAAATGAGCAAAGTGTATGTGTGGGCAACAGGAAATCCTAGATTACCCCAGCTTACATTTCCACGATGCTTTTTTTCCTTTTTGTCTGATTGTCTCAATAAGCTGCAAAAGCAGCGTAAATCGCTTAAATTTTTGCAAATGGAAGTTGCTCAAATTTCGAGTTTTTGGTGATGTTGTCTTTCGTAAGGACCCCTTGCCCCCTCGCCATTTTTATTGTATTTTTTGTAACTCTGAAAACTCGAGAGGAGAGCAACATGTCCATTTATTGAGTTCAATCCATTTTCTGTGCAACTCAGTTGGACAGGCCAGTTTCTTTTCTCATAACTTCATCCAAAATAAATTGTTGTTAATTTCAATAATTAATGACTTTTAAAATTCAATCTTGAGACTGGTCATCCCTCTGTTGTTGCACAAATGTGATATTTGTGTATTGTTTGTATATCTGTGTACCGCCCCAATGTCACGCTAGTTGGGCATTGGGGCACCTTTCTTTATCCGTGTTTTTAATGCTGCAACCCTAAAACGAGATTATCTGTTTCGTTGTATCGCACATTGAACTTTGAGTCAAGTTTAGGGTTGCGGAAGAGGGTGGCTTAGCATTTTCCACAATTTTCAGCTTTATTTAGTTTTAAGACCAGGAGGAGAAAAATTCAGCAACTAAATGTTGTTTTTAGGGCTTGAACCTATAATTAATAGTTTTATGGGTATTTTTCAAAAAAATTTGTAACCAAAAAAAGACGTTTTTTGAAACAACTTATACGTCTTTTTGGTTGTCTAGCACTCTGACGGGGTGTTAGATGGTTTTTTGCGCCTTTTTGTGCGTTATTGCGGATTTTTTGCGTCTTGCGCCCAATTATTGTGTTTTATGTATCTAATCCATTCCTTTTCAGTTTTTTTATTACTTTTTGAAATACAATACAATACTTTAATTAATTAATTAATTAATTAAATTGTTACTAATCATACTAATCATTTTTTTCAGGTCTTTTTCAGGGCGTTAAAAAATATTGCGGTTTACGTTTTGCGCCTTTTTAAAAAACTAAAAAATAATTAATAATTTGCGATCGTTGATTATTTTTTTTAACATTAGAGGGTTATTTTTGGCGATTTTCGCTTATTTTAATCACATTTTTTACAGGAATATTTTTACTACTTTTTCTTATACAATAAAAAACACTTTTTTAAGTTTTTTAAGGGTGTTGTTTGTTATTAAATAAAATTAAAAGAGGTTTTTTATTTAAAAAATACTTTTGTATTGGGGAAATAAAATCTATGAAATCTACAAACTATCCAAAAGTCACAATACATGGGAAATTTAATACAATTTCAGTTTTTTGAAGATTTGGTGTACATTTTTATGACTTCTTTTTGCCTAATGGTTTAAATAATTATTAACAATATTTACTTCTTTTTTTTCATTATTATGTATTTTTTTTATATATTTCTTGCTTTGGTTCGAGACCTAGAAAAAGGAAAACATTTATCTACAATTCAAAGAAACGACTTCGTAAAAATTAAAATGTACTTTAAGCGTTTCAGTTTATTTTCCGATGTTCTCCAAGTTCTAATCCATTCTTTATTAAATTTTCCGAAGTTTTCCTGCCGATTGGAGATAGGTGGTTCGTTCCCTAAAATCTAAAAAAAAATATGTACTTAAATTTTTAATCTGACGTGAGCCCTGAATTAATTTGTCACTACTTTTCGAAGAAGAAAAACGAAAATTAGCAGAAGAAAAAAGGCTCTTTGCATTTTTTCTTGCCTTTTGGGAAATGTATACAAATTAGTTATCTGGCACTCTATTTTTTTTAAATTAAGACTTGCGTTTATAAACGTGAAATTTTTATTAACAATTATTTTTATCAAATCCAATTCACTTTAACAAATTGGCAATAAAAGAAACTAAGACCAATTACTTTTTTATTACGGATAAAAAAACCATTTGTAATTTTATTTTCAATAAATAAGAACAGTCAAAAAGCACTCAATTTAAAAAAAAAAGAACATGAACAAATTACCAATGGCTCTAATTTTTTTGTCAGGTAACTTTTTCAAAATAATTCTTCTCACGTCAGATTTTAAAACCTTACGAACTTCCACAAAAAACTCAGACCTCGATTCTTTGGAAGAAGAAGTGGCAAAAGTGTTTAAAAAATTTATTAAAATTAATTTAAAAAAAAATACATTTTTAAGGATAAACTATTAACAACAAAATCCTGCAAGACGAATCCAAGAAGTTATACGATTTGATTTAATCCAAATGATATCAATTTTGGATGCCATGGTTTATGGGCTCGAGGCAACTTAAGATGGTATTTCTTCAGAAACAATAAATAAATAAATATTTTTTTCAGAAATTCACTTTTGATAAAATGGTGTACGTTGTCAGAATTTTCTATGGATTTTTGAAATAACTTGGATGATCGTTTCTCAAAGAAATCGACGAATTTTTTTAAATAAAAATGGGTAGTTGTGTTAATCCTTAAGTTCCACTTTTTAACGAATGGTTTTCTTGATTTTAGATTTTGGAAAAAAGAAAAAAGCACAGAACAAGCTTTCCATTATGTTTTTTGATGGATTTTTGAAGGCTTGCTGATTTAAAAAAGACAATTAAAAAAATCACATTTATTTTAGGACTTTGGCGTACAACAAAATGCGTTTGTCGCTCGATGGATTTACATACAACTGTAAAAATCCCAAAATAACTTTTTACAACAATAAAAAAATAACAGAAAATTATACAAAAATAATAATTTAATAATATGTACACTTTTGATAAGAATCTTCGAGAGACTTTCATGGGAGGGTAAAACGGGCTAAATTTTTTAATTCAGAATTTTTCAAAAAATTAAAATGGGGTAGTTTACGTATTAATTATTCTTTAAAATGTATTTAACATAAACGTTGTTTGTTTTTTGTATTTTTCTTAAAGCATTGTTGCTAAAAGAACAATCGAATCAAAGATTTTAATGTTAATAAAACCATTTAATTTTTAAAAGGTGCCTTATAAATGGACCAATCAGCGTTAAAGCTAGAGATTTTTTCAAATTAATTTTGTATCTTAAAAGTCTTTCGAGATTATTATCGAGGGGTACGTTTGACTAAGAACCACCAACTTACTAAAACTAATAACTCTATTTTATACAAAACAAACCAATCTTTATATAATTGACTACCTATTTTTTCTAAATTATTTAACAACTAATCAACAATTTACATAATTATGTATAAAAGTGTGAATAAATATTAAAAAAATAATAAAACGCTTATTTCATAATAGGAAACAGAATCTCGTCGAATTTGAGGACTTGATTCTTCATCAGATGATGATAATTTCTTCTTTTAACTAATTTGCTGATTGCAAAAAATACTAAGAGCAAACCTGAGCCGATCATGATGGTGGTGGTGACCTTTTGCAGATGTGGAAGGACCATCACGGTGAAATACATTAGCGACGAAATATAAAACGGTATTCCAATTTGATTCTAAACATATTTCACTTATGTACAGGGTGCTCGCAATTAAAAATTAACACTTACGTATTCGGCCCAGAACATGGGAACGACCGTGTCACCAAACCTTTCGAGCATTTCGTTAAAACCTGACAGTTTTCGAATCACCAAGTTGCTTTGGGACCTCGCCCTTGATTCCAACGGAATTCCAGTGGTCTAAAATAGTTGATGTTAATTGAAATTAAATTAAATTTCGTTTTTGCGATAAATTTTAGTTGTAAAATTATATTTTAATGGTAAAGTTTTTAATAGCTGCACCCATTGATTTATATTTAAGGGTTGGTAACAATTATACAATCAATTTCCTAGTGCACTTATGAATAGTTTAAACGAAATAATATACTTACAGGCTCTACAATAACGAAAGATTCGTGTTTTAATTTATTCGGTTCTAAACCATCAACGTAGGTGTGCAAAATTTCGTCTCCATGCAAAAAATGCGGAAAACTAGCCGCCATTGGAAAATCTACAAAAAATAATTAAAACACCCCTTCGTAATTTACGAAAAAAATGTTAGGTACCGTAATAACATTTTGAGACCTCTGACAAACCATTTGGTAGGGGAGGATTGCTGACGTAACAGTCCTGATAAGAAGGATAAGTCCTATCATAAGTATTGTTTGGTAACTCGAACCTAAAAGCAGTCACTCCATATTTTTCGACTTCCCCTACAATTAATTGTTTATTAAAATATTTTGATTAGGTGTATCAACAAAAAAAAACGTACGCGCAAAATATAAGGGGGTAACTTTACATATGGTTTTCTCCAATAATGCAAAGTACTGTTTTTCGTCAAAAATTGCTGATAAGAAACGCCTTCCGTCGAGCTTAGAAGTTTATCTTCGCATTCAGAGCCGTACCCAGGTAAAAATTCGTCGCCGTCGTACTTGTCGATTAAAAAAAACTTTTGGTGGCCGTGCTCGGGCCCCACGAAAACCGTCACGGAGTCTTCGAAATTAGTATAAATCTAAATTTTCAAAAATAAAATAATTAAATCCCGTCCAATGGGACGAAACGAATAAATCTCACTCTGCTCAAAATTCCCATGTTTTTAACGGGAACCAAAGACGGCGCCAGTGTCTGGGCCACGTCCAGTATCGGGTCGCTGAAATTCCACAAATAGTCATTTATTGTCGATTGTACAATGAGCTGCGAATCGAGGCTCCTCAGCAACAAATTAAAACCAAATTTGGTAAAAAACGGGGCGTCCCAAAGGAACGACGCCATGCCCTGCTCCCAAAAAAAAACAAATTACTACGCCACACAAAATAAAACCGGCGAACCTTACCAAAACTGCGAGGTTAGGTAGGAATAAAGTTTGGTTAAGATCGATGGTGTTCATTTCCGGTACAAAAACGGCCGTTCTTGTTGCCACGTAACTCAAAGTACCGTTTTCGTTAAAAGACACATTGTTATGCACTAAATTTTCTCTAAAATCAAAAATTAAAATATGGGTAATTTGGTTTTGGGGGTCGAAAGTTGGCATTACTTATAAATAATAGGTCCCACTTCTTGCAATCGTAGTTTGGCGTCGATGCCGCTTAGGAACTCTTCTGAATTTGTTATGTTAAAAACGTAGACCCTTAAAAGGACCTCGTCGGGTGGATTTTTCCACCATTCGAAGGGGAGGCCTTAAAAAAATTTTTAATTTAATTTGCGGTATTAAGAAAAAAAAATTGCGGCTCACCTGGCACCATTCTCAGCCTTTCAGTCATTAAGATATCGAAGGGGGTCCATATTATTGATAAAACACCTATTATGACTAAAAATACTCCATTTGATAATTTAACCCAAGGGCCTAGAATTTGAAAAAGTAAAAAATGCGGTTTTTTTAAATTTAATGTTGTGATTACTGTGGTTTTTTAAACCAAATTAATTTTCTGTCATTTTAAACAATTTGAGGTTAATTTTGCTTAAAATTTTTGGTTTTTTGAAAAGGGCTTTAACGATTTGGATAAAATCTTGTATTTACATAAATATTTGATTAGATAGCAAAATATTTTTTCTTTAACGCCATTTCATACAGTAGGCATTAAAGTAATTGAAATTAACTGCTCAACAACAGGTGGCACTACATGACATTGTTAACACGAAGTTATAAATCTTACAAACGACAACTGTAAAATGCAAATCAATAATTATCATAATATAGTAAGCGAAGCACGGTCGTGCAGGTACTTATTTATAAATTTAAATAAATCTTTTATTTTTGGTTTTTTAATTTTTTAATTTTATCTATTGAAAGTTTGTTATTAATTTCCAAAATTTACTTTTTATATTTTAAATTGCGTTTTAAAAAATTTGTGATTTTGTGACTTTAGAAATTTTTTTAAGACTGATTCGTTTTACTATTTTATTAATTTTGATTTTTCGTACTAATAATTCAAGTTTTAGGGCACTTTTAAGAGTTTTTTTTCAAATTTTTTAATTAAAAAAAGGTCTATATATGTGTAGACATTATCGTCAGAAATATTTCTTTGAATAAAATTAAAAACTAAAGTTTTCTTCATGACCATTCGATTGCTCAACCGAATCGGCAGCGTTTTGCGTTAGTATTAATTAACTTAATAAGACACCTGTCTGTGATTAATTTATTAATTATAGTGACACGATTTCGTGGAAAAAACTCAGCGCAAAATTGCAAATAAATGCATTTGCACCGTTTTATAGGTGACCCAGTTCGATTCGGCGTCATCTTCCTTGCGAACGCGTCTTTTTTTGCAAATCGCACAAAACTAACAATTGAAAATTAAGGCATGCGCGTTTTGAAACATTTAATTTTTTAAAATAAATTCATAAGTTGTATCGTAATTCACTAATTAATTAATAATCATGCAATCAACTGCATTACGTACATTTTCGATTTAGCACACTTTATCCAAGGTGTATCAAAAATTTTTCGTCTTTTTCTTTTCTGGCCGCAATCGAATCGATTGAAAAAGGAGGAACGCTATCAGCTGGTCTAAAAGGTTAACTACGAGTCATGCAATTCATTACTTTTATAGTTAAACATTGAACTTGACTCGTTTAAAGACCTCATACACCTTGAAGGCGAATAGTGAAAGTTTCTTTTTTCTTTTACGATCAGGATGTCTTTTTTTTTAAAGTGTTCAATCGTAAAAGCCCGATTTAAATTTAAATTGACCGCGCTCGAGTGACGTCGATAAACAAGCTTCTGTTTCTATGGTTACATAACAAAGGGTTCTGCAAGACTTGCATTTAAAGCGCGCGCGCTATTTGAATCGGTTCGAAATCAAAAAAAGTTCGAAAAACAATTTGAAAAAACAAACAAACAATAAAAGAGGTCAAATTTTTTTTAATCTCCCATTTTCAAAACTGAACAAAGTTCGCTGTAACGGAAAAAATTAATTTATAAACTGTCAATCATTAAAACTTAATTATTTATGTTTTAACTATTGTGAAATAAAAGGATTTAATTTTAAAACTATGTTTTTGTTTTTTAACTTAGTCAAAAAAAAATATGAGGAAGTAAAGGACACAAATTTATCAAATTTTCAATTCGAAATGTTAAGAATCAGACAGCCTCGTTTGACAAATTGCATTTCGGAGCTGAGGCAAGCCAGAAAAGCACCTACGAAGGTTGCTCGATGGAAAATTTGAATATTGCGACCCGGAGAAACAATTACTCCACATTTTGCGATTTATATATATTTTTTTTAAATGTAATCGTTGCTTTATTGAAAGGGAAAAGTGCAAGTGCAACCGTAAATAGAATAATTTTGCATAATCTTTGCATTGTTATGCAATTACCTTGACAAAACCACTAAAGAGCAGTTGCAACGCATAAATTACACCTGCTTTGACTAAATTTGCATTTTTTATCGTTTTTTAGTGCACTTTTCATTAAAAAAAGTTTGCCATTTTTATGTTTTGTAATAAAACATTGGTAACATTGAGAAAAGTCAATTTGTAGTTCTCTCAACTTAAAAAAAATGAATAAATCAGGTTTGCCACAAGCTCTTTGATCGATCTGTCAAATTACTTTAGTTTTTTTTTCAAATTTAAATTTGGTGACTCCGCAGGACGACCAACTTTATAAAATTTAAAAAAATAACTTTGTTATTTGTGAGGTAAACGAAATATTAATATATATATTAGAAAACTCACCGCAGCATCTCGATTTTTGCCTTTTGAATCTGTAACAAGTTGAATCGGTCGAACTGACGATGGTTTCCGAACTATTTCTGGAACTTAAAAGTCTGTGTTCTGTGGTGGCACTATTGGTGTCGTCGTCTTGGGACAACTCCCTGCTGAGCATGGGATAGGGCAAGTTGTCGGTACTTTCCATTTTTTAAGCGTTATTATTTTCGAAAAAGCGATTAACAGAGAGCACCGGTCATATTTTAAATGTCCACACTTTTCTGAAGTCAATTTTTCCAACAATAGCTAGCGAAGGACAGCTTGCGTAGGCTGTATTTTTGTTTCGTTTATATTAGAACGTATTATTGCGGCACTAAGTTTTATGTAATTATTTTCAAGTACGCCACTGGTTTTTTTTTGGAAAAGCTACTTTCTGTTGTTTGGCTTCTCAGCAAATCTGGAACAATAAATGTAGTTATTAAAAGGAATTTGGCACAGTTTTAGATTCACAATTGCCTTACATAAGGTCAGATTTAAATTGGGGCATTAAATATTAAAGAATTGCATTTTATTAGCATGCGAATTGGGGCAGAATTTAACCTCACGACACTGCAGTTATGACCTTTTCTTTTATTACATTTGACAACAATTTTTATTGCGAATTAAAACAAAAATTCGGCTTCTTCACAAACGATTTTATTTATTTTTTAATTGTTTTGGTTTTTAAAAATTAGGGCTTGTTTTTTTTTAAATACACCTTTAGATCGAATATGTACAATTCACAATAATTGATTTATTTTTAAAAAATTATTAATTTATTAATTGGATATTTATGAAAAAGAAATGCAGGCCTCCGCCATTGGATAAATTTGTTTACCAAAAATATGTTTCTTTAAACAAAAAAAAAATTATTAGAAAATATTTTACAGTTTTTCATCCCTAAGAACTTTTTTCAGTTTTAATAAAAATCTAAAATTTTGATTTTTTGATTAAAATATTTTTTTTAAAATAAATGACGAAAATTAATGGTACCTTTTTTTTTCAAGTACACGATGTTATACTGGGTTACATTTTAATTGCCACCATTTCCTTAATATAAGGTTATTCACTTTGTCAACATTAAATGTGCATCATTGCAAATTGTCCCATTAAAAAATTAACAACTATAACGATTGTTTAAAAAAAAATAAATACAATTACACAAAAGAAAATAAAAGGCAGGGGACCATGGCCCCCTAAACGAGGGCCTTCTTTAATTAGTAGCAATTCTATGGGCTCCACCGAAAGACTTGTGCAACGTTTAATTGTAGGAATTTTGGGGGCGAGTTAATTCGAGGGGAACGAATTCGTGGGGGCGGATTTTCGAGAGGTGCTTATTAAAAAAAAACAAAAATCGAAAATTATCGAAAAGGAGACGGATGTGATGGGAAAAATGTTATGTCAAGGTTAACAATTAGACGTTTTCTTTCATGGTCATTGCCCAATTTCAAAATTTTTGTTATTATAGATGGATTGGTTACGCGACCTAGTTTTTTACATAAACTGATAATTGATTTTTATTAATTTTAAAATAATTTTACATTTTTTTGTTTTAATTACGTTCGTAATCTCTCATAACAAAAACAGATTTATTAATTTATTGCGGTAGCTATCTGCATATAAATCGTTAGGGGCCGTTTTAGGGAATTTTGATTTTAAATTTTGAAATATGTCCAAATTTTAAGCGCGACAGCAAACATACCAAGTCGAGACCTTCGTACACGCTTCTTGCATTGTTAATTAACAATAAAGAAATTAACGTTACATTAGATTTCGAAATGTAAGTTCAAGTATGACAACATTATATTTTTAAGTTGATTCGGCTGCGTAGAGATTTTACTCCACTTTCGAACGGCGCACGAAAGGTTAAGGTAAATCCTAACCATTAAAAAAAAATTATATTTAATTTATTGTTAAAAATCAAGATCTTTTGAGACAGGGGATGGATCACTTTTGCCCTCCGGCTTGCTCAATTTTGTCAGAGTCGGTTTTACTGCGAATGACAACGTGTCAAAATCAATTTCTCCAAAGTTGATCACGTTAATTTGGTTACTATGGAAATAATAATAATAAATAAGAATTTCTGATTTATCTACTGTCAAAATTCAAAAATTAGCGGCAAAATGCATTGATTTTTGTTAATATCTCTTTTTGGTATTTGTGCAGGGTGTCAGACGAATATGTACTGAAACTTAATCGGGTGCTACTGAACACCAATAAAGTTTAGAAGGTTAAGTTGCAGTACTTGTTTGTATGGCACCCTGTATTGTTGCTATAGTTTCAATTGTGTGATAAAGGGCTGCCAATAACTAAATTAAATTTTCCTAAATTTCTTTCTGCACGCACCTGCTTATTGATATTACGTTGTCATAGTGATTGTTCAGATGACGTCTCACTATTCTTACTATGAATGAGCTGTAGCTATCAAAATCTTTAAATTAGTTAAAATAATTTCGTAACTATGGAAACGCGATTGTCATATCAATGAACTTGAATCGTTGAGAAGAAGATTTAAAAAAAATACTGATGATCGACAAAGCTTTTAAGCGTTTTCCGATCAAAAAATAATTTTTTTTACAATTCAATTAACAATTAAAAATGTGGGGGTCGCTGACGAGTTGTTTATTCATAAAAATTGGGACACCAGCTAAATAACTTTAATGATTAATCATATTAAACCACAATTTGCATTAATTCGTTTGTATAAATTGAAAACACACCTTAATTTCCTTAAAAATTTTTTACGGCAAAACGCCTAAAATGATTATTATTAATTATTCTAATTATGTAAAGAGGACGAGCTATTTTTCTTCGAGAGGGGGTTGTTGTTTTATCTAGGAATTAATTTAATTCAATTAAGATTAAAATTTAGTCGGAATTTTTTTAAATAAATTAACATCAATCATTTATTTAATCGATAAATTATTTAATCCAGATTTGATAGGTTTTAAATTCTAATCACTTGGAACTTAAAAAAGAGGACTTGAAAAACATTTTTAGGGTCTTTCGGGCTTTGTTTGTCTTTTTCGAAATTGCAGAGCGTTATTTATAGATTAAAATAATAAAAAGCGTTACAATTAAGGGTCAATGTTATCAACTTCTTATTTATTTATCTCAGAGATCAATCTTAAATGTGCATACTTCTAAAGTCACAAAGTTTCAAGAGTGTTATATTAAATAATTTGTTGTTAAACTAATATTAAATAGAACAATCTAATAATGAATAATAAGCAAACGAACAAATATTGATAAATTCGAAAATTCGATCAACTTTTAAATATTTGAATCATAACAATAATTTTGAAATTAGTTTACATGGAATTTAATAAGCGATTTTATGAATTTATCTCTGAAATAAATATTTAATGTTTCAACATTGACTATCCAAAATTTCCACAAGATTACAATATTGTTTTTAAAACAATAGTTTTTGGTTTAAATTTTTGATACACAATTTCAAATTAATTTAAAGAAACTGAAAAAATTGACAAACCTTGTCAAACGAAAATATTTGTCACACCGTAATTAAACTACAGTCGAACCTCGATAAGTCGAAGTTGAAGGGAAAATAAAAATAATTCGATTTATTAAAAATTCGAGTTATCGAGGTTCGACTTATGGAGGCTTGACTGTACTTTTTAATTGTTTAATTTTTTATGCTATCAAATAAATTTGAGAAGATTTTTTTCAAAATTAATGAAAAAGATTTGGATTTGATTTAAAGAATAAAACAACTATTGCACTTTATACAAGTTGTTAAAAGTTGTGCAATTCGACGAATAAATTATTTTATTTAAAAAGTATTTTAGTATGGTTTGTGCGAGCTGTGGCTCTTTTGAAAATTATGTTTTTTAAGTTTTTTCGAAAGATTTCGCGCCAATTTTTAATGGAAAACCGACGAATGCGTTGGTAGCAATTTTTATTAACTAACACTTTATGAAATTCGTTTAGTAATATTTATTAACATATAATTGTTAACCTTTAAAGGCGATAAGGTTGCAGTTTTTAAGATCATAAACGAAAACAAGCTTATAGTTATTAAATAGGTAATAGGTACACACTTTAAGATTTTGCAATAACTTCATCCAAGTTCACCTTAAACGAAAACAACCAAAAAAAAACTGAATAAAACGCCCAACCGAATTTTCTTGTTGGTGAAAAACAATTCGAACCGTTAAAATTAAAAAAAAAATTAAATGCACCCACCTGATTAAAATCCAATTATTTTCTTCGATAAAAAATCAAAGAAAAGCGCGTTACGACGTACAACACAATCGAAAATCACTAGCGCCACTCTCGTGCAAAAAGTAAAAGTGATTTTTTCTTTCGCAAAGACCGCCACTTCTTTCGTTAAGGATGGATGCAAACGATCTGACTTAAGTATGCCGTCGACTTGTTTATTTGTAAGTTCAATCCAAGTTGCAATTGGTAACCTTCGGAAGTAGATAAATGCCTACTGATCTAAGTTTCCCCCAATCGTCGATTCAGGTGTTAAGAATTCTTTCGAGAAGTGCTTCGAATTCAGGGTTTTTCGGTGCCCGCGAAGGCTTTTTAGGGGTTTTTCCAATTCTTACGTTTCCTCTTCTCCCTCTGCCTCGTCGCGCCACCCCTACGGTGAAAAATCGATTTTTTTCGAATTTATTTGGAGGGTTTCGGACGCGGGCCCCCCTGTGAAAGGGGACGAAGGAGCCATTACCCCCCTGAGCCGAGTAATTATTTTTTTAAAATCAAATCTATGGTTTTGTAGTGAAAAATTTTGTATTTTACAATTTGTTTTGTAAGGAACCCTTTAAAAATATTTTTTTACAAATTTAAATTGCGTGTACCCTTAAAAAATATATACAGCCTGTCAGGCGAATAAGTACTGGATCTTAAACCACTTATAAATGCCCCTAAACTAAACAAAAACACACCTCAAGTCAAGTAGCCTTATTTGCAATATTTTTTAGTTTTGGTATTGTAAACGTCAATTTAAAAATTTGTAATAAATGCTTTATTATTTAATATATTTAAAAAATTTTGAACTTGAGATGTATTGCATACAAACTTTTATTGTTTAGATTAGTGTGGGGTACTGCCCGGTTAAGTGTCAGTACCTATTCGTCTGACACCCTGTATAAACGCCTACGTTTTAACTTATCGAAGTGTAATTGCGACATTTTAAAATTTTAAACGAAAATTTAATGCTGAACTTGACTTTAATGAGTAACTGTTTACTTTATTCGATTTTGTCAAAATTTCTAAAGTTAGTTTTGTGGGTCAAAATCGTCGCCAAAAGAATTTTCCAACCACATCGACCGAAAACTTACGACATCCGGTTTTTCTACAATTGACTTAAATAATTTAACCCCTTGACATACAATGACGTCAATCGTTTAGGGTGTCATTGTAGATTTTGACGTCTCTAAGACGTCAAGAACTGTATTCAATTTTATGTTCCGAAAAAGGTTTGTTTTCAACAATAATTTTGTTAAAAGGCACAAAATTGGCGATTTGGGAATTTTGTTATTGATATAATTCTGTAATATTTAATTGCGAATTGTCCAGAGAGTAAATTAATTCTTGTAAAGTGTGCTTAAAGCCGAGTGTGCGCATTCGAGCTCAAAGTGGCACATTTCCGATCTCGGGAAAATGAAGCGCGCCGCTCCGCGTCGCGCTTCATTTGCTTCCCTCGCTCGAAAATGCGCCACTTTTCGCTCGAACGCGCACATCCTCGTATTTATTGAATTTTGTAAATTAAAGTTTCTCTTCAATCAACAAATTTAATTTAGTTTAGTAAATATATCGATTATATATTCAAAAAACGTATTTTTACTATAGCAATGAGTGGGAGAGAGCGAAAAGATACGATAAACTCATCAGTACGAGTGAGAGGGAATGATAAAAATTATTTATTAATTTTTCGTTGACATAATTATTGCTAATAATGCTTAAAACGGAGTGTGCATTCGAGCTCAAAGTGGCACATTTCCGATCTCGGAAAATGAAGCGCGCCGCTCCGCGTCGCGCTTCATTTGCTTCCCTCGCTCGAAAATGTGCCACTTTTCGCTCGAACGCGCACATCTTCGCATTTATTGACTTTGTTTACACTAATTTGTTAAATTTCAATGCATTCGAACAGATTTGGTGTTTTTGATGAAAGTACGGTCCTGTAATTTTTGATTAAACTTCTTTAGACAGTAAATTAATTATTGTGAATGGTGCTTAAAGCCGAGTGTGCGCATTCGAGCTCAAAGTGGCACATTTCCGATCTCGGGAAAATGAAGCGCGCCGCCCGCGTCGCGCTTCATTTGCTTCCCTCGCTCAAAATGTGCCACTTTTCGCTCGAACGCGCACATCTTCGTATTTATTCAATTTGTTTAAATTACTTTTTGGATTTAAAAAGGAAATAGCAATGTATTCAAATAAAACGACATATGCGCAGTAACATATAGTTTGATAACTACTGGTCTAGCTATACACAAGCGCAACATAGCGCATTGTTATATTTAATTTAGTCGCGCCAAAAGTATTACTTCTAACGTGCGTACATAAGTACATGCACCGGTTTTTTACATAGAATGAAATTCAGTTTTAAACATTTAGCAAAATTATTAAAGTAAACTCGAAGAATAAATTATTTTAAGTTTTTAGACAACTCAAATTAAATAAATTAATAACTTGGAAAATTTTTAAAATATATTTAAGAACTTTAGAAATTTTTAATTATCAATTTTTTTGTATAACACAAATTGAATAAAACAAAACTTTATTCGGTAAATTTAAAAGAAATTTTGATGAAAAATTATTATGTATTTTCAGAAAACTCAAATAGAGTAAATACAGAATTTGTGGTTTTCAAAAACTTTGAAGATCATTAATTTACGCAAATAAAATTAATATTGGAGAAAACTCAATAAATAAATTATCTTAATTGTTCAGAAATATTAAATTTATAAAATTAAATACAGTCAAACCTCGATAGGTCGAAGTTGAAGAGAAACTAAAAATAATTCGCGTTATCAAAAAATTTGAGCTATCGATATATAAATATTTTTAGTTTATGTTTTAAAATTTACTTATTGTTTTTTTTCTTAATAATTTCCTAGTGATTTCTTGCTAAAACCTAAATCTTGTGTCTTGAACAAGTTGTAATTAGGCTTCATTTATGGAATAATTCAATTTTTAAATATAAAAAAATATTTATATGTTATATATTATATGCATCAAAATTTTAGAATGACTTAGGTGGGGAATGTTAAAAAAAGATTGGGAAACACTGCTCTACATATTTCAAAATATTTTAAAACTATTAATTGTTTATTTTATGCTATTTGTGTACGCTCATAACAGTTAAGTCGAACCAAATTAATAGTTTTTTTCGGACTCATCAAATTCGCTTTTTTGTATGTCAAGGGGTTAAGGGCCACAACAATTAAATCAATTCTTAATAATTTACTAAATTTTTTTTTAAACTGCGCGAACTTTTTTTTTCTTAAGGAAATAAGAAAAATTAAAAGATGAGCAATATTAATTCAGTTCCATGAGCTTTGATTAGATCCGCAGCCCAAAAAACGACCTCGCTCATTAATGCGAAGAAAATTTGCATTTAGACTCATTTTTATTAAAGCTGCAAAATTGTTTAAGCGATGTGCAAATGAAGCCATTAAGCGATTCTCATAGACAAGGTAATTAATAAAAATTAATGAAGAAAAAAAAAGGTTTTTACGTTTTTTTCGCCGTTCGGAACTCGATTCGAAAAATCGGAAGTGGCCATAAAATTTGCGTTTATCATTTTTAAATAATAATCTGCCATTTATCGTCCTTGCGAGGAATTTATTAACGAGGAAGCCTAATTTTATGCAACATTAATGTTAGAATGTTATCCTTAAGCGCACAAGGAAATTTCCTATTTTTTTACTCTTTAAGCGGTCCCCCAATTTACATTTTTGCTGCATTAATTTCGGCCATCGATTTTAGACGTTTTCGTCGATTTTTGCATCTTTGCCATCTAATTAATTACTCGTTTTAAAATCAGACCTTTGTTTTATTTTATTTCAAAAGAATAAGGACGTTTTATTAATAAAATAATTTCAGGAAGGGGGGTCCCTTTTGTACATTTTATGCGCTTTTTTTAATAAGCCATTAATTATCGCGCGCGAAAAAAAAATTAAAATCAACCTTTGCCTTTCTTTAGAAAAAAACGCTTCTCAAAAGGACGTAGTTAAATTTTTTAGGGGCCATAAAC
Source organism: Sinopyrophorus schimmeli (assembly GCA_036325965.1). NCBI lineage: Eukaryota > Metazoa > Arthropoda > Insecta > Coleoptera > Elateridae > Sinopyrophorus > Sinopyrophorus schimmeli. The sequence continues at coordinate 2,672,298 of JARFIZ010000068.1, forward strand.
TTTAAAATAAAAAATTTAAGTTTGATGGGGGTCTTCGGAGAAAGAAGCGACCGAGGACTCGTGCGTTGCATAAGAAATACCTTGGGAGTTCCCTTTAGCCGATTCCCGCCGGAAATTCAGAAAAATCGGACGGATATTTATTTAATAAGAATTGCATAATTTTGAGCGACGGCCTCGGCGTATTGTTTTAACTTTGGCCATCGTTTTTGGAAATTATTGTGCAAAGAAGCACGCACTTTTTTGCGGTTCGATTTTCGATTACGTTCGGAGTCCCCGTTTTACGACGTGCTATTTACCATTGTAATTCGTGTAATTACATGTATTTTTGTACATCTTCCGCGTTGTAAGGTGTTTTTTAATTGTTTTACAACTTATTATTAAATGGCGTCATTTGTTGTTATTTTTAGGCGCATTTTTAAACGCCGAAAGCGTTCTTTTAGTCCTAAACTCAAAAATGGTATTGTGCTTTGTTAAAGTCAAGTGTAACCATAGATATATTGATAGAAAGAGATGTAGTTATAGGAGATTATACGAGGGAGACAAAGATGGTTATATGTTCTTATGTATTTTTCAAGAATTTATTATTTTCAATGCAATAATTAAAAGTTTTTGGTTTAAAGTCGAATCAAATGATTAAAGTTGATTGATTTTTTTGAAAAATCGACAATTATGATTATGATTTGCTCCTTAAGCAAATTTGTTTATTTTTCAAAGGTGCAATTGCACAAATTTATAAACAACAAGAACCTTCGCAAAGAGGATATTTATTAAAAACTTACAAAATTTTATTTTACAGTTAACCCAAATCGCATTTGTTTATCTGAAAAAAGAAACATTAAGCAACATCCTCGCTCTTAAGCAAATCAATTACAGTAAAACCTCGATCATCCGGACCTCAGTTATACGGATTCGCGATTATCCGGATTGCCAACCGCGTTCGTTTTTTCGTGTTAAAACGGGTCACTTCGTAATCGTGCTTAAAACCGAGCGTGCGCATTTGTTGACTTTGTTTACAATAATTTGTCAAATTTCAATGCATTCAAACAGATTTGGTGTTTTTCATGAAAGTACGGTCCTGTAATTTTTGATTAAATATCTTTAGACAGCAAATTAATTATTGTGAATGGTGCTTAAAGCCGAGTGCGCACATTCGAGCTCAAAGTGGCACATTTCCGATCTCGGGAAAATGAAGCGCGCCGCTCCGCGTCGCGCTTCATTTGCCTCCCTCGCTCGGAAATGTGCCACTTTTCGCTCGAATGCGCACATCTTTGCATTTATTGACTTTGTTTACAATAATTTGTCAAATTTCAATGCATTCAAACAGATTTGGTGTTTTTCATGAAAGTACGGTCCTGTAATTTTTGATTAAATATCTTTAGACAGTAAATTAATTATTGTGAATGGTGCTTAAAGCCGAGTGCGCACATTCGAGCTCAAAGTGGCACATTCCGATCTCGGGAAAATGAAGCGCGCCGCTCCGCGTCGCGCTTCATTTGCCTCCCTCGCTCGGAAATGTGCCACTTTTCGCTCGAATGCGCACATCTTTCATTTTATTGATTTTTTACCCAATAAAAATTTGTCAAAAAATTTCATTTGCATTAAAATTAGATTTTTTTTCTTGAAAGTTTTCGGTCCTTGTAATTTTTGATTAAATATTTTGGGGACCAGTTTTTAAATTAATTAAAATTTTAATGGTCAAATTTTCTGAAATGGGCCACTGAAAATCAAAATTGATCTCTGTAGATTGAAGGCGCAACGTCGCGCTTCATTTCCTCCCTCGCTCGGAAATGTGCCACTTTTCGCTCGAATGCGCACTTCCTCGTATTTATCGGATTTGCCTATATTATTATTTTATTCTTCAATTCAAAAAATTTAAAGTCGAATAAATTAGATCGATTTTTTGTTTGAAAAAGGTTAGATATTTTATTTCTTTTTGATAAGTTATCATGGTGCTCTTCCGCACGCCTAATTGTAGCGAGCTTGATAACAATATTTTTGGGTGCACTTTCGGATGTTTATTAATTCGCGTTTTTGATTAATTAAAATTGTATATGAGTCAAATTTTCTGAAGTGGGCCACTGAAAATCAACTAGTTGATTTTTTATCATCTTTTGTAGATTGCTGAAGGTTCATATGTCAAAATTAATGTCTCCAAATATTTTTGGGTAATTTTTATTTTTCTGAAACTTATAAACAAATTAGTTTTAAGGCACATTTTGTATACACCGTGGTAATTAGACTTCATTTATGGATTAAGTCAATTTTTAAATATAAAAAAATATTTATATGTTACATAGGGGACGCATCACAATTTTAGAATGACTTGGGCGGGATATGTTAAAAAAAAGGTGGGGAATTAAGAGTCAAAATTCAGAAAGAGTTAAATTATTTTTTTTCATGTACGACGAAGTCTCTCATCTAGTCTAGCTGAAAAGTATTAAATTAGAAATGTGGTTTTTGATAAAAATACCCTACTGTAATTTTTAATTAAAGAAAAGCGAGAAGTGGTACATTTAGTTCAGTTTGATTTAATTAATATTATTTGTAAGAGAGAAGAATAAGATAGGCAAATTCAATTATTAAGGAGTATGTGCACTTTCAAGCGAAAACTTTTTCCGAATAGAAAATCCGAATTTGAAGGATTTGTTACTAATATAGTCGAATCCAATTAACACGAAGATGTGCGCATTCGAGCGAAAAGTGGCACATTTCCGAGCGAGGGAGGCAAATGAAGCGCGACGCGGAGCGGCGCGCTTCATTTTCCCGAGATCGGAATGTGCCACTTTGAGCTCGAATGTGCACACTCAGCTTTAAACGTGATTTGCAATAATTTTGGTGACAAAAAATTAATAAATAATTCATTATCGTTCCCTCTCACTCGTACTTATGCTTTTTTTGTATCTTTTCGCTCTCTTCCACTCATTGCTATGGTAAAAATACGTTTTTCAAACATATAATCGATATTTTACTGAACTAAATTAAATTTGTTGATTGGAAAGAAAGTTTAATTTAAACAAATTCAATGAATACGAGGATGTGCGCATTCGAGCGAAAAGTGGCACATTTCCGAGCGAGGGAGGCAAATGAAGCGCGACGCGGAGCGGCGCGCTTCATTTTCCCGAGATCGGAATGTGCCACTTTGAGCTCGAATGTGCACACTCGACTTTAAACGTGATTTGTCATAATTTTTGTGACAAAAAATTAATAAATAATTTTTATAGTTTCCTCTCACTCGTACTTATGCTTTTGTTGTATCTTTTCGCTCGCTTCCACCCGTTGCTATAGTAAAAAAACGTTTTTCGAACAAAAAATAAAATAGACAAATCAAATAAATGCGCACACTCCGTTTTAAACGTGATTCACAATAATTTTTTCATTTTCTAACAATTATTAATTAAAAATTAAAAAATCTCAGTTGTTCTTCATTGGTTTTTTTTGTAAATAAATACCTAACAAGGTAAAATTGTTTTTTTGTCAATTATGCGGACGAGCTGCAACATTAATTAGTCCGGATAACCGAGCTTCCACTGTATCAATATATTAACGGAATACTCATTAGTCCGAAGTCTCGTTACTTTTAAAATTAAAATCTTACGTCTCGCAGGATTGCAACTTAATAACGTTCAAATTTAATTTGATTTTTTTTTACAGTGCGATTGGAAGGAAATTAAAAAAAAATAATTGTATCGTTTTAAATCTAGAACCAGAATACACAGTAGAGCCTCGTTTCGAGCTTACAATGCGTTCCTAGACGGCTGGGCGCTAAACGAGGCCATTTTGAAACGCCTCAACAATTGAGGAAGCGATAAACGAGGGTGTACTGTATGTATTCTGTTTAATGACAAATTAGGTACGAAGCTTCACCTCGCTTTTGTTACAAACAATTAGATTAGATTTATAAAAAATTTATTTCCAACGTACGATACAAAATAACCAATGTACAATAACATAGTCCTTTGAGGACATGGCGCGGATTTAGAAAGCAGCTTTTTTTAACCATAAAAATTAATTTAAAAAAAAAATCAAATTCAAGTCTCCTAAGTTACCATAACTCTATACATTAGACTATTTATAATAAAAAATAAATCTAGCACTAAATCTAACCAGAAGTAGAAGAGAATCGAAGAAAAACCACATTTGTACCTAATTTATTAAGACTGGATTGATTATTCTTATTCCTTATAATTATTTCATCGTTGTTCAGAGAAATGAGTTCTATTTACAAAAAAAAGATAAATCGCGCAGAGCCACATTCACACCTAAAATTTTTTGGGAAAACAGAAAATTGCTTATTTAAGTACTTCGCTGAGCAAATATTCAGAGAGGAAAAAAAAACAAGAACAAAGTAAAAACGCTTTCTTCCCAGAAGAAACATTTTCTAAAATATGAAATTTTCAAAAACACGCAAACTCTCTCTCTCTCTCTCTCGCTCTTACAAAAAAAAACATCAAAAAGAAAGATAACAATTTTTTTTAATATCTATTAACGTTGCTCAGGGGCATGTCTTTCGATTGGGTCGATTGTCCGACGTGGCCGGTTGCCAAATGCAAAGAGCTGAGTCTGTTTGCGCCCCTGACCAGTCTCCAGACCGCGATCAACAGCAAAACCACCCCCAGACCGAACATGATTCCTGTCAGCGAGGCGTGAGCCACCGGAGGCACTTCGTTCGCTAAACGCATGAGGGTTGTTATTTCTTCGGGAAGGCCATCGACGGACTGAAAATCAATTTCGGTTAGTTTTCGACTAAATTAGGGTGATCGGTGCAAATTACCTCTTCGAACCATAAAATGGGGAAGATTATGTCGGGGAAGGTTGCGACCTGTTTTATGTCCACCACCTGAGAGACTGCCAAGTTGATTTGGATTCTTGCTTTTGCTGAGAGCGCTGTTCCCATCATCTGGAAAAATAATTTTTTAAGTATTTTTGCGGTGTATAATATTGGTTTATAAACAATTATGGAGCGCCAAAATGGCAGTTTTCGTAAGTTTTCAAAAATTGGACTTCTAGGAGTAAATTGACCACCAAATCTGATAGGAAAAAAATTTCTCCCTGCTTTAATAGCTATCCAGAATTTGTTTAAATATTTTTTCGGTGTATATAGTTGTTTATAAACAATTATGGAGCGCCAAAATGGCAGTTTTAGTAAATTTCAAAAATTGGACTTCTAGCAGTAAATTGACCAACAAATCTGATACGAAAAAAAATTCTCCCTGCTTTGATAGCTATCAAAGATTTTTTTAAGTATTTTTTCGGTGTTTATTAATTGTTTATAAACAATTATGGAGCGCCAAAATGGCAGTTTTAGTAAATTTCAAAAATTGGACTTCTAGCAGTAATTGACCAACAAATCTGATACGAAAAAAATTTCTCCCTGCTTTGATACGTATCGAGGATTTTTTTAAGTATTTTTTCGGTGTATATTAATTGTTTATAAACAATTATAAAGCGTCAAAAGGGCAGTTATCGTAAATTTCAAAAATTTGACTTCTAGCAGTATATTTACCATCAAATCTTATATGAAAAAAATTTCTCCCTGCTTTGATACGTATCGAGGATTTTTTTAAGTATTTTTTCGGTGTATATTAATTGTTTATAAACAATTATAAAGCGTCAAAAGGGCAGTTATCGTAAATTTCAAAAAATTTTACTTCTAGCAGTATATTTACCATCAAATCTTATATGAAAAAATTTCTCCTGCTTTGATACGTATCGAGGATTTTTAAGTATTTTTCGGTGTATAATTAATTGTTTATAAACAATTATAAAGCGTCAAAGGGCAGTTATCGTAAATTTCAAAATTTGACTTCTAGCAGTATATTTACCATCAAATCTTATATGAAAAAATTTCTCCCTGCTTTGATACGTATCGAGGATTTTTTAAGTATTTTTCGGTGTATATTAATTGTTTATAAACAATTATAAAGCGTCAAAAGGGCAGTTATCGTAAATTTCAAAATTTGACTTCTAGCAGTATATTTACCATCAAATCTTATATGAAAAAATTTCTCCTGCTTTGATACGTATCGAGGATTTTTTTAAGTATTTTTTCGGTGTATATTAATTGTTTATAAACAATTATAAAGCGTCAAAAGGGCAGTTATCGTAAATTTCAAAAATTTGACTTCTAGCAGTATATTTACCATCAAATCTTATATGAAAAAAATTTCTCTCTGCTTTGATACGTATCGAGGATTTTTTTAAGTATTTTTTCGGTGTATATTAATTGTTTATAAACAATTATAAAGCGTCAAAAGGGCAGTTATCGTAAATTTCAAAAATTTGACTTCTAGCAGTATATTTACCATCAAATCTTATATGAAAAAAATTTCTCTCTGCTTTGATACGTATCGAGGATTTTTTTAAGTATTTATTCGGTGTATAATAATTGTTTATAAACAATTATAAAGCGTCAAAAGGGCAGTTATCGTAAATTTCAAAAATTTGACTTCTAGCAGTATATTTACCATCAAATCTTATATGAAAAAAATTTCTCTCTGCTTTGATACGTATCGAGGATTTTTTTAAGTATTTTTCGGTGTATATTAATTGTTTATAAACAATTATAAAGCGTCAAAAGGGCAGTTATCGTAAATTTCAAAAAATTTTACTTCTAGCAGTATATTTACCATCAAATCTTATATGAAAAAATTTCTCCTGCTTTGATACGTATCGAGGATTTTTAAGTATTTTTCGGTGTATATTAATTGTTTATAAACAATTATAAAGCGTCAAAAGGGCAGTTATCGTAAATTTCAAAATTTGACTTCTAGCAGTATATTTACCATCAAATCTTATATGAAAAAATTTCTCCTGCTTTGATACGTATCGAGGATTTTTAAGTATTTATTCGGTGTATAATAATTGTTTATAAACAATTATAAAGCGTCAAAAGGGCAGTTATCGTAAATTTCAAAATTTGACTTCTAGCAGTATATTTACCATCAAATCTTATATGAAAAAATTTCTCCTGCTTTGATACGTATCGAGGATTTTTAAGTATTTTTCGGTGTATATTAATTGTTTATAAACAATTATAAAGCGTCAAAAAGGGGAGTTATCGTAAATTTCAAAATTTGACTTCTAGCAGTATATTTACCATCAAATCTTATATGAAAAAATTTCTCTGCTTTGATACGTATCGAGGATTTTTAAGTATTTTTCGGTGTATATTAATTGTTTATAAACAATTATAAAGCGTCAAAAGGGCAGTTATCGTAAATTTCAAAATTTGACTTCTAGCAGTATATTTACCATCAAATCTTATATGAAAAAATTTCTCCTGCTTTGATACGTATCGAGGATTTTTTAAGTATTTTTCGGTGTATATTAATTGTTTATAAACAATTATAAAGCGTCAAAAGGGCAGTTATCGTAAATTTCAAAATTTGACTTCTAGCAGTATATTTACCATCAAATCTTATATGAAAAAATTTCTCTCTGCTTTGATACGTATCGAGGATTTTTTAAGTATTTTTCGGTGTATATTAATTGTTTATAAACAATTATAAAGCGTCAAAAGGGCAGTTATCGTAAATTTCAAAATTTGACTTCTAGCAGTATATTTACCATCAAATCTTATATGAAAAAATTTCTCCTGCTTTGATACGTATCGAGGATTTTTTAAGTATTTTTCGGTGTATATTAATTGTTTATAAACAATTATAAAGCGTCAAAAGGGCAGTTATCGTAAATTTCAAAATTTGACTTCTAGCAGTATATTTACCATCAAATCTTATATGAAAAAATTTCTCCCTGCTTTGATACGTATCGAGGATTTTTAAGTATTTTTCGGTGTATATAATTGTTTATAAACAATTATAAAGCGTCAAAAGGGCAGTTATCGTAAATTTCAAAATTTGACTTCTAGCAGTATATTTACCATCAAATCTTATATGAAAAAATTTCTCCTGCTTTGATACGTATCGAGGATTTTTAAGTATTTTTCGGTGTATATTAATTGTTTATAAACAATTATAAAGCGTCAAAAGGGCAGTTATCGTAAATTTCAAAATTTGACTTCTAGCAGTATATTTACCATCAAATCTTATATGAAAAAATTTCTCCTGCTTTGATACGTATCGAGGATTTTTAAGTATTTTTCGGTGTATATTAATTGTTTATAAACAATTATAAAGCGTCAAAAAGGGGAGTTATCGTAAATTTCAAAATTTGACTTCTAGCAGTATATTTACCATCAAATCTTATATGAAAAAATTTCTCCCTGCTTTGATACGTATCGAGGATTTTTTAAGTATTTTTCGGTGTATATTAATTGTTTATAAACAATTATAAAGCGTCAAAAGGGCAGTTATCGTAAATTTCAAAATTTGACTTCTAGCAGTATATTTACCATCAAATCTTATATGAAAAAATTTCTCTGCTTTGATACGTATCGAGGATTTTTAAGTATTTTTCGGTGTATATTAATTGTTTATAAACAATTATAAAGCGTCAAAAGGGCAGTTATCGTAAATTTCAAAATTTGACTTCTAGCAGTATATTTACCATCAAATCTTATATGAAAAAATTTCTCCTGCTTTGAAAGGTATCGAGGATTTTTTTAAGTATTTTTTCGGTGTATATTAATTGTTTATAAACAATTATAAAGCGTCAAAAGGGCAGTTATCGTAAATTTCAAAAATTTGACTTCTAGCAGTATATTTACCATCAAATCTTATATGAAAAAATTTCTCCTGCTTTGATACGTATCGAGGATTTTTTAAGTATTTTTTCGGTGTATATTAATTGTTTATAAACAATTATAAAGCGTCAAAAGGGCAGTGTTCCTAAATTTTAAAAATTTGATTTCTAGCAGTATATTTATCAGCAAATCTGATACGAAAAAAATTTCTCTCTGCTTTGAAGTACATCGAGGATTCTTTTAAGTATTTTTCGATGTATATTAATGGTTTATAAATAATTATAAAGCGTCAAAACGGCAGTTTTCGTAAATTTCAAAATTTGACTTCTAGCAGTATATTTACCATCAAATCTTATATGAAAAAATTTCTCTCTGCTTTGATACGTATCGAGGATTTTTTAAGTATTTTTCGGTGTATATTAATTGTTTATAAACAATTATAAAGGCATTATTAAATTTCAAAAAATTTTACTTTGCAGTATATTTACCATCAAATCTTATATGAAAAAATTTCTCCTGCTTTGATACGTATCGAGGATTTTTTAAGTATTTTTCGGTGTATATTAATTGTTTATAAACAATTATAAACGTCAAAGGGCAGTTATCGTAAATTTCAAAATTTGACTTCTAGCAGTATATTTACCATCAAATCTTATATGAAAAAATTTCTCCTGCTTTGATACGTATCGAGGATTTTTTAAGTATTTTTCGGTGTATATTAATTGTTTATAAACAATTATAAAGCGTCAAAGGGCAGTTATCGTAAATTTCAAAATTTGACTTCTAGCAGTATATTTACCATCAAATCTTATATGAAAAAATTTCTCCCTGCTTTGATACGTATCGAGGATTTTTTAAGTATTTTTCGGTGTATATTAATTGTTTATAAACAATTATAAAGCGTCAAAAGGCAGTTATCGTAAATTTCAAAAAATTTTACTTCTAGCAGTATATTTACCATCAAATCTTATATGAAAAAATTTCTCCCTGCTTTGATACGTATCGAGGATTTTTTAAGTATTTTTCGGTGTATATTAATTGTTTATAAACAATTATAAAGCGTCAAAAGGCAGTTATCGTAAATTTCAAAATTTGACTTCTAGCAGTATATTTACCATCAAATCTTATATGAAAAAATTCTCCCTGCTTTGATACGTATCGAGGATTTTTTAAGTATTTTTCGGTGTATATTAATTGTTTATAAACAATTATAAAGCGTCAAAAGGCAGTTATCGTAAATTTCAAAATTTGACTTCTAGCAGTATATTTACCATCAAATCTTATATGAAAAAATTTCTCCCTGCTTTGATACGTATCGAGGATTTTTTAAGTATTTTTCGGTGTATATTAATTGTTTATAAACAATTATAAAGCGTCAAAAGGGCAGTTATCGTAAATTTCAAAAAATTTTACTTCTAGCAGTATATTTACCATCAAATCTTATATGAAAAAATTTCTCCCTGCTTTGATACGTATCGAGGATTTTTTAAGTATTTTTCGGTGTATATTAATTGTTTATAAACAATTATAAAGCGTCAAAAGGGCAGTTATCGTAAATTTCAAAATTTGACTTCTAGCAGTATATTTACCATCAAATCTTATATGAAAAAATTCTCCTGCTTTGATACGTATCGAGGATTTTTTAAGTATTTTTCGGTGTATATTAATTGTTTATAAACAATTATAAAGCGTCAAAAGGGCAGTTATCGTAAATTTCAAAATTTGACTTCTAGCAGTATATTTACCATCAAATCTTATATGAAAAAAATTTCTCTCTGCTTTGATACGTATCGAGGATTTTTTTAAGTATTTATTCGGTGTATATTAATTGTTTATAAACAATTATAAAGCGTCAAAAGGGCAGTTATCGTAAATTTCAAAAATTTGACTTCTAGCAGTATATTTACCATCAAATCTTATATGAAATAAATTTCTCCCTGCTTTGATACGTATCGAGGATTTTTTTAAGTATTTTTTCGGTGTATATTAATTGTTTATAGACAATTATAAAGCGTCAAAAGGGCAGTTATCGTAAATTTCAAAAATTTGACTTCTAGCAGTATATTTACCATCAAATCTTATATGAAAAAAATTTCTCTCTGCTTTGATACGTATCGAGGATTTTTTTAAGTATTTATTCGGTGTATATTAATTGTTTATAAACAATTATAAAGCGTCAAAAGGGCAGTTATCGTAAATTTCAAAAATTTGACTTCTAGCAGTATATTTACCATCAAATCTTATATGAAAAAAATTTCTCCCTGCTTTGATACGTATCGAGGATTTTTTTAAGTATTTTTTCGGTGTATATTAATTGTTTATAGACAATTATAAAGCGTCAAAAGGGCAGTTATCGTAAATTTCAAAAATTGGCTTCTAGCAGTAGATTTACCATCAAATCTTATATGAAAAAAATTTCTCCCTGCTTTGATACGTATCGAGGATTTTTTTAAGTATTTTTTCGGTGTATATTAATTGTTTATAAACAATTATAAAGCGTCAAAGGGCAGTTATCGTAAATTTCAAAAATTTGACTTCTAGCAGTATATTTACCATCAAATCTTATATGAAAAAAATTTCTCCCTGCTTTGATACGTATCGAGGATTTTTTTAAGTATTTTTTCGGTGTATATTAATTGTTTATAGACAATTATAAAGCGTCAAAAGGGCAGTTATCGTAAATTTCAAAAATTTGACTTCTAGCAGTATATTTACCATCAAATCTTATATGAAAAAAATTTCTCTCTGCTTTGATACGTATCGAGGATTTTTTTAAGTATTTTTTCGGTGTATATTAATTGTTTATAAACAATTATAAAGCGTCAAAAGGGCAGTTATCGTAAATTTCAAAAATTTAACTTCTAGCAGTATATTTACCATCAAATCTTATATGAAAAAAATTTCTCCCTGCTTTGATACGTATCGAGGAGTTTTTTAAGTATTTATTCGGTGTTTAGTAATTGTTTATAAACAATTATAAAACGTCAAAAGGGAAGTTATCGTAAATTTCAAAAGCAAGCCTAATTTTTATGCGTTTATCGCAACACTCAAAAGAAAAAACTTACTGGTTGTATATCCAAGTACATCCTATGTTTTTCTGGGTCGGGTGGCGAGATACCATCTAAAGCAGTCCTATAACTATCATTGGCGAGGTAGAAGTGAGGGAAAGACAACAATACTGGGGAATCTAAAAACAAAAAAAAATGTAACGAACCCCAAAAAACGATTTCAATGCAAAATCAACGTACCATATTGGCACAAAGACACGTTAAAGAATCCGGACGGCGTGCAAGGGGGTCCTCCGGGACAGAAACATAAATTGTCGGGGTTCTCGGTCACACTAGCAAAGACGTCGGAAGGGGGCGAAAATCTATAGCTGGGAACTTTGTCGTCTCGCATTATTTCCTTATCGAACCTGCAAAATTATTCGATTGAATGTTTTTCTACCAACATTTTTCTATGAGCTCACGTTAAAGGAAGTGCTCGACAAAGGTCCTTGTCGTAAATGTACAAAGTCCTGTTGGGGGTGATGTTTGGGGGGAAAATGGAACCGTCGGACGCCGCCAAACTGTTACATTCGTCGGACAACCATTGCGTCAATTGCGATTTCCCGTTAAAATTGTCCATCAGACCAAATTTCGTTATATCCATCGCCCCCGTGAAGACCGTTATCGTATCTTTCGAGGTTCCATTTTTCTAAAAAAAAATTAATTAAATTAGATGTTCAATTTTTATTTGTAAAAATACTCACGTTGTACATAAGCCCAAATTCTTCGTAAGGAAGCTTTTGCTCTTTGGGCACGACATCTTTGGCTAATTTCAGAAGCGGGTCTTCGTACCCCCACAACAATTGACCCACCGAGACCTCGACGAAGGGCTTGATTTTAAGGATGTCCATGATGCTGGCCATTGCGAGCCTTAAAAAGCGAGCCGCGTGCTTGGACTGCGACGTCGCACTCTGAAATTTGTCAATTTTTGGAAAAAGCGTCGTTTTAGAGTTTCGTAAAAAAATCAACTCACCAACATTGGAATGTTGGGGACGACGACGACGTCGTCTTCGGAGCCCGCCGAGGCCTTCTCGTCGAAAACGTAGATTTTTTCTAAGTTATAGGAAACGGTACCGTTCTCGTTGAATTTGATGTTTTTGCGTTCCCATGTTTCTCTGAAAAAATTGATTTTTATTAGCTTTTAATTTTGAGGTTGGTAGTGTACTTTGGGTGTTGGGGGTTTTTATTACCTCGCTATACGGTCACTCTTTATATGGCTTTATAAATTATAGCCCTTTTTCGATTTACGGTCCACAATGTTTTGTTATACAGCCAGAAAAAAATGCTGTTTAGTTTTACAATTAGACGAAAAATTAATTGAACAATTTTAATTGTTCCCTCTCACTTGCATTGACGAGATTATCGTATCTTTTCGCTCCCTTCCACTCATTGCAATGGTAAATATGTTTTTCGATCGTAAAATCGATATTTAGTAAATTAAATTTAGATTTATGATTTGAAAGAGCGTAGGATAAAGTAAACAAATCCAATAAAACAAAGATGTGCGCATTTGAGCGAAAAGTGGCACATTTCCGAGCGAGGGAGGCAAATGAAGCGCGACGCGGAGCGGCGCGCTTCATTTTCCCGAGATCGGAATGTGCCACTTTGAGCTCAAATGTGCACACTCGGTTTTAAGCGGGATTCGCAATAATTTTGGTGACAAAAAATTAATAAATAATTTTTTATCGTTCCCTCTCACTCGTACTTATGCTTTTGTTGTATCTTTTCGCTCTCTTCCACTCATTGCTATGGTAAAAATACGTTTTTCAAACATATAATCGATATTTTACTGAACTAAATTAAATTTGTTGATTGGAAAGAAAGTTTAATTTAAACAAATTCAATAAATACGAGGATGTGCGCATTCGAGCGAAAAGTGGCACATTTCCGAGCGAGGGAGGCAAATGAAGCGCGACGCGGAGCGGCGCGCTTCATTTTCCCGAGATCGGGAATGTGCCACTTTTCGCTCGAATGCGCACACTCGGTTTTAAGCGGGATTCGCAATAATTTAGGCCAATAAGTTAGCCGACACCAAATGGGTAAATGGCTTTTGATTATATAAATAATATATATATATATATATATATATGAGTTAGACAAAAAATTAATTGAACAATTTTAATCGTTCCCTCCCACTTGCATTGACGAGATTATCGTATCTTTTCGCTCCCTTCCACTCATTGCTATGGTAAATATTTAGCTCAAAATACTTGATTCGTTATACGGCTTTTCGCTTTACGGCCAACTTTTCCGGAACGCATCTGGGCCGTAAAGCGAGGTACCGGGTGTACTTTAAATGATAGAAGCGTTTCATCTATCTGCCCCCCATTAATTTTTTTAATTAAAAGCAAACGTGAACGCAAGTTTTCCGACAAAAGAATTTTTTTATTAAAAGTCGTTCGTCATATTTCGCTTCTTACATAAGCGGCGAGAAGAAAGTGAAATATATTTCCTAATATATCGAGAGAAAGTGAATGAAAAGTTCTTCGCGTTAAAAACATGTGTGCGTGTTCTGTGATTTGCTTTACAGCTTCTCGGTACCCGATTCCTATCAATTTGGGTCCCCGGGGCGCTTTATTACGCAACGCCCGGTGCGAAGAAGTTAATTCGCTTTTGTCCAGAATAGAAATTTCGGTCTTTTTTTCTCGTCACTGGTTACATTATTATTAATATCGTGAAGCGCCCAAATTTGGCCGATTTTGTAAAACTTCCGGTGAAAATTAATTTCGACGATTCAAAGCGGGAAGGGGGGCGAGCAGGAAATCCTCACTTTTACCCAAAATTTCCATTTTTAATTGCGCACAATAAATTTTAATTTAAGATCTGGAGGTGTAAAAGTCGAAATTTTTTTTGCCTATTAAAAATAAAATACTTACTTGTAGACGTAAGGGCCTAACTCGTCGACGATCGGTTTGGAGGCATTGTTGAGGAATTCGTCAGCGTTTGTGACATTGAAAATGTAAACGGAGTACATCGGGGTCACCGGGGGCTTTGCCCACCAGCCGAAAGCTTGCGAGCCATCTTTCAAAACTATTTGCTGTAAAAAAAAATCGGAAAAAATTAGGTAAAATTTCAAAAATGTGTAAAAATTTAATTTCGCGTTACTTCCACATTCGAAACGGCGAGTTTCTCTAAAAAATTGCATAAGACCTTTTGAATAACAAATTATGTGCCTTTTTTTTTAATAATGCAATCGTTAAAAAAATTAGCATCGGCATTTCTCCGGAAACTAAATTTGTAATAATGCCATTTTTTTTGGCGAAATATACAAAATTAACGTATTAAAAATTCGACAAGTCGATTATGTAATTTGAAATAAATCTATAGGTTTTTTTTGCAATTCGTCGAAGAAAGCCTTCACCTTCTATGGGCGAAAAGTTTGAAATCGTCTCAGAAATGGAAAAAAAAACAGATACAGAATTGCGAAATTCCGAAGCCGAACAAGTTTAGCAAAGCAAACCCGTTTTGAAATACATAAAAAGAAATAATTAAAAAATATAAATTAAAGACCACTTTTGGGTCACCTCTTTTGCGGTTCACCTTGTACTTTATGCATTTCTGAGGTCGATTTTATCGATCGCTTATTTTTATTTTTTTTTTTAGAAAAACCATAAACAATTAACGATTCTTCAAATTTAGATATTGTGCAAAAAAAAATACTTACTGTATGTATCGCTAATTTGACCCATGTCATAAAAAATATGGCTATAACTATTCCTAGGAAGATAAATAAAATTGAGATTGCTACGACGAACCCTGCAACAAAAGAAAATCAAAATTAGCATTTTTTGAAATATTTTTGTGTTGGCACAAAAAGCGACTTAATTAATTAACGTGCAGAAGAAGAAAAAAATTAAATAAATTATCCAATCAGAAAATTGCAAAATAAATCTATCGAAGATATTACAAATACCAAGTAGGCCGTTCAACTTTGGTTTTCTCTAATTTCCTGATTACTATTATTATTATTGCGAATGTTAATAAGAAACGGCACGATTTTGAGAACTTCTGATTTTGACCGAGTTTGAAAATTAAAAGGAGGTTACTTGTTCTATTGCACTTTTTTTTGTTGTAAATGTAAAGCAAAACGGTGGCGGCATTTTATTATTATTGTTTAGCGATGTTCGACCTAGATTTTTGTTATTATTGCAAATTGTCTTTATAAACAATTATATGTATAAAGCAAATCGTGGCTCGTTGTAAATAACAAGACGATTTGTGGATTTCCGTCTTCGACGTTCATTATTGTGTTCTGCCCCCCCCATTTTTTAATTATTTGTAGCATTAACATCCACATTTTTTATCATAAATTATAGTTACATAAGTTGAAAAATTTTTTACAAAGTCCACGTTTTTCTTCTACTTCTTCTTTTTCCAAAATTAATTATTTCAAAATAACAACAAGTTTTTATTGAATTTTTTCCAAAATTAATTGATTGGATAACAACAATTTAAAGCGTGTTTACTTTTTACATTTTAACTTTTGGATTTTAATAAATGGGAAAATTAAACGTAACGGTTTCCATGGTTATTGTTCCCATTTGACTCTTGTGCCAGGATTGCCCCCCGAAAGCACCAAATTAATTTTTTTATCGTGGAAGAATTGCTCGAATTCTTTTTCGATTAATTTAAATCGTAATTTATTAAAATTATAAAAAAAAACATAATTATTCTTGTGAGCTTAGAAATCAAACAAACAACCAATTAAAAACCAGAAAAATTATCTTTCATTAACTCAAAAAGTTGTTTTGATAGCAAAGATTAATTTTTCGCAATGCCACGTACAAGAGTCAAGGATGACCAGCAGATAAAGGACAAAAATCGTCGTAAAAAACGCACACATCGAAGAAAAAAACAACTTTACATCCCGAAAGCTCTGACGTCGATAAAACAAGGCTAATTCTTTCACTTCTTCGAAATTTCGATCGTGTCGCGCAACGGGAGTCGCCTTCGAAAGGCAAAAATTCCTTGGGGAGTGTTTCAAAAAAAAAAAATTAATTTGCCTCCCTCGCTCGGAAATGTGCCACTTTTCGCTCGAACGCGCACATCCTAGTATTTATTGGATTTGTCTACTTTATTCAACTCAAAATATTAAATTAAATTTCGTAAATATCGATTTTGTGTTTGAAAAACGTTTTTGCCATAGCAACGAGCGGAAGAGAGCGAAAAGATACGACAATGGCGACGGTACGAGCGAGAGGGAATGAACAAAATCAATTAACTTAATTTTGGTCTAGTTTATTCACCTAAACCATTGTGAATCGGACTTAAAACCGAGTGTGCGCATTCGAGCTCAAAGTGGCACATTCCGATCTCGGGAAAATGAAGCGCGCCGCTCCGCGTCGCGCTTCATTTGCCTCCCTCGCTCGGAAATGTGCCACTTTTCGCTCGAACGCGCACATCCTAGTATTTATTGGATTTGTCTAATTTATTCAACTCAAAATATTAAATTAAATTTCGTAAATATCGATTTTGTGTTTGAAAAACGTTTTTGCCATAGCAACGAGCGGAAGAGAGCGAAAAGATACGACAATAGCGACGGTACGAGCGAGAGGGAATGAACAAAATCAATTAACTTAATTTTGGTCTAGTTTATTCACCTAAACCATTGTGAATCGGACTTAAAACCGAGTGTGCGCATTCGAGCTCAAAGTGGCACATTCCGATCTCGGGAAAATAAAGCGCGCCGCTCCGCGTCGCGCTTTATTTGCCTCCCTCGCTCGGAAATGTGCCACTTTTCGCTCGAACGCGCACATCCTAGTATTTATTGGATTTGTCTAATTTATTCAACTCAAAATATTAAATTAAATTTCGTAAATAACGAATTTGTGTTTGAAAAACGTTTTTACCATAGCAACGAGTGGAAGAGAGCGAAAAGATACGACAATAGCGACGGTACGAGCGAGAGAGAATGAACAAAATCAATTAACTTAATTTTCGTCTAGTTTATTCACCTAAATCATTGTGAATCGGGCTTAAAACCGAGTGTGCGCATTCGAGCTCAAAGTGGCACATTCCGATCTCGGGAAAATGAAGCGCGCCGCTCCGCGTCGCGCTTCATTTGCCTCCCTCGCTCGGAAATGTGCCACTTTTCGCTCGAATGCGCACATCCTCGTATTTATTACATTAATATAATTTACATAAGCTCCTTCAAATCAAAAATTTAAATTTAATTTAGTAAATATCGATTTTATATTCGAAAAACGTATTTACCATAGCAATGAGTGGAAGGGAGCAAGAAGATACAATGCGTTTTACGTAAACCTATTCATTATTTGTTATTAAAATATATTTCTTATCATTGAACTGTCATAAAGTACAATTTTGTGGATTCTATTTCATTTTATTTTCGGGGTATGGCAAACCCCATTTAGTATGACATGTGACATTTAGTCACCTAGTATGCGGAGGGTTAAATATGTTATACAGCGCGCCGATATTTACCATTTCTACAGATATCTGTACGCATTCGTTTTGCAACGAAATTACGACAAAAACTTGCGGTTTTACATTTTTACGTCGAAAAATTTAAACAAGTGAAAGTCTACATTTTTTCATTCCATTCGAAAAATCGCCAAAGACAATTGTAATTAAATTTATGGTCAAATTAAACGTGGGTGTGTTTCAATTTTTGAATCACCTTGTATTTCAATTATTTCAATGACGTCAAACTACCCTGTCAGGTTAACCAAATTTAAATTACGACCATTTGCGAAAATGCGATGAGGATCGCCAACGTTTTCATTAACAAAAAGAAACAAAACTAGTAGAAGTAGTTGCGTTCGGACAAATATTTAAAATGCGTGTGAGAAATACATTGCATACTTCAAGAGTTACTCAACCAAAAGAGCAAATGCAAGGTAACATTCTAATTATTTTTGAATCGAATTTAATTTCAAACAAATCGAGCGTTAGTTTTCGACGGCCTTCGTTTGCGAGCCGCGATAACGATTGGAAATTTCGTTTTTCACCTCGTCGATTAATTGTATTAATTTGCAAAAATAAATAAATAAATAGTCGGCGTGAAAGTTCGATGAGTTCTGAGGCAGTCGAGTTTTAAACGAAAATTACCTAAAAATTGCTGCACCGCTTTTTAAATGTTTCATTTTTAGGTCATCGGTCTTTCGTTCTTGTCTCTTGCAAAACGTCAAGATGCTTGCCTAAGTTTACCGTTATATCACACCGACATCTAACAAAATCCATTTCCCATCTTCGTCGCGAAGATTTACGGTTTTTTTCCGACGAAAAAATCAAATTCGGTTAAAGTCTGGCACGGGACTTGGTCATTTACTGGGCATCGTGGTGGCATCGCGTTACCCAAAGGACGGTTCCCACGCAGGGCCGCCATTTTTAAAGAGTGCAAAATGTGCACATGGGAACGCGTTGTGAAAGTGTTTCGTTTTATGAGAAAAAAAGACGGATTTGCATTTAAATAGAAATGTTTCGTCGGACGTTGTGTTATTTTTTGCGTCAACAATGCACGCGTTTGTATGTTTTTTTTTAAAGCCCTGAGAAACGACCCATTTGTGCGGATTCGATCGGATCGAAAGCGAAAGGTTCCTCTTTTGGGGGCGTCGCGCGTCGGAACGATCGAGGATGTGCTTTTGGTTGAGGAAAAAAATTTAAAAATTCATGGCGCACGTTTTGTGAGTAACAACGACCTTAAGGTATTTGTTGTTGAGGTCGCAATGAGATCATATAAAAAAATAACAATGGATGTGTCGTTATTATTAATAATAACAAACAATAATATCAATTTAAAATTAAAAATGTAGGGTTTTTGTTCGGTTTAATTCTTGTCTTTACAAAAATTGTTAAGTTTTAAAGAACTCGTTTTTTTATAATTAAAAAATTTTTGAAAAGTAATTTTGATAATAATTTATTTAAATATTATCTCTTTAAAGGCTGCAAGCCGAGCAATATGTAAAAGTGAGAAAATTAATTCAATACATAAAAGTACATGGCCGACCGAGTTTTGTTGTCTATATTATCATATTTCGCTTTACATCTATCACTTATACGTTTTCTAACTTCATGTTAACAAAGTCGCGTAGTGCCATCTGTTGTTGAGCAGCTATCATCAATGTATGAATAATTCAGCCTGCTTTTTCTCTTAACATGGAATTTATTGAAGTAAAATTTATTTTTCAGTTTTCAAAGTGAGAAAATTAATACGATAAATCGAAAAATTTTAATAAAACGAAGATGTGCGCATTCGAGCGAAAAGTGGCACATTGCCGAGCGAGGGAAGCAAATGAAGCGCGACGCGGAGCGGCGCGCTTCATTTTCCCGAGATCGGAATGTGCCACTTTGAGCTCGAATGTGCACACTCGGTTTTAAGCATGATTCACAATTATAAATTTAATTTCTAAAAGTGTTTTTAATTAAAAACTGCGACGTCTAAATCAAAATGTCTAGAAACTTAAAAATCACCCTGTATATTAATTTTTGAATCAAAAAGTCTACAAAACTAAATTAAAATTATTTATTTTGGTTGAAAAAGAGGAAATTAATGTAGGAAATATAATTAATACAAAGATGTGCGCATTCGAGCGAAAAGTGGCACATTTCCGAGCGAGGGAGGCAAATGAAACGCGACGCGGAGCGGCGCGCTTCATTTTCCCGAGATCGGAATGTGCCACTTTGAGCTCGAATGTGCACACTCGGTTTTAAGCCCCATTCACAATAATAAATTTAATTTCTAGAAGTGTTTTTAATTAAAAACTGCGACGCCTAAATTTAAATGTCCAGAAATTTAAAAAATCACCCTGTATATTATTTTTGAATCAAAAATTCTACAAATCTAAATTAAAATTTCTTATTTTGTTTAAAAAAAAGAAATATTATGTATGAAATATAACACTCGGCTTTAAAGCACGATTCACAATAAATAAATTATTATCGACAAATTACAGGGCCCTTTTTCTATTTGGAACTAAATCTTCATTTTTTCGATTAAAAAGGGAAAAAATTATTTCTTTAAAATCTCCAAACAGAACTATTTTGAAAAATTATAATTTATGCACAAGTGACAAATTAAAAAATTAATTTTTCGGTGGGCACAATTTTTTTTTCGATTTCAGCCTTTCGATGGGTGCCGGAGACAAGTCGCGTTCGTCTCCCCGAAAGGGTTAAAATTCAGAAAAACAAACAAACGTCAGTGGACAAACACGTTTCACAAAACGCATTATCTCAACTTATTTTTGCATAACGCAAAGCTCAAATTGTCGATAAAACTTATTTTGTTTAAAAAAGAAATATTTATGTATGAAATATAACACTCGGCTTTAAAGCACGATTCACAATAAATAAATTATTATCGACAAATTACAGGGTCCTTTTTCTATTTGGAACTAAATCTTCATTTTTTCGATTAAAAAGGGAAAAAATTATTTCTTTAAAATCTCCAAACAGAACTATTTTGAAAAATTATAATTTATGCACAAGTGACCAATTAAAAAATTAATTTTTCGGTGGGCACAATTTTTTTTCGATTTCAGCCTTTCGATGGGTGCCGGAGACAAGTCGCGTTCGTCTCCCCGAAAGGGTTAAAATTCAGAAAAACAAACAAACGTCAGTGGACAAACACGTTTCACAAAACGCATTATCTCAACTTATTTTTGCATAACGCAAAGCTCAAATTGTCGATAAAACTTAGACGTGTGATTGTACGAAAGAATGCCGCTCATTTAGCAAGGTTGTTATTTCCAGCTCGGCAATAGTCCTTTTTCTCAAATTACAACCATTAAATAGTGTTTCTCTTTCTTTTTGTAATCGAGCTCGCATTTACCAACGAAATAAGCGACGACAAATTGCAAAATCGTAAATCATAATCGTTTTCTTCGTAGACAAAAAATTTATCCGCTGTTAATTTCGTAAAAACGTCAATTACTCGATGTATTTGAATGGGAACCAATTTTGGCACTCCATTTGCCTTTTAGTACCAACTTAAAACTATAGTCTCGCTGTTTCTAGGTTTTTTATAGTTATTTTATGTTTTTCACGTTGCGCACAGGTCAAATTCTAATTGTTTTGCAGTTTTGACAGTAGATAAGTCAGAAATTCTTATTTATTTTTATTATTTCCATGGTAACCAAGTTAAACGTGGAGAAATTGGTTTTAACAAGTTGTCACTCACAGTAAAAATTGATTTTGACAGTTAATTTCACTAAAACGTCATTTTCACAAAGACACCCACTTCAGAATTAAACAATAAACTAAAATATTATGTACAGGGTGGTTAAAAAGTTTCAATTGTGCATAATCGTACTAGAAAAAATTTCCACAGTATCGATTTCGATAAAAAATCGAACAATCGCCAATTTTACATAACTCAAATCGAAAAAGATCCAATGGTCAAATAAAAACAATTAAGATTATTTATAAACAATAATAGAAAGGATGGAATTGAATAAGAAAAATAATACTTACACCACTTCCTCAAAAAAGCGCTCGACAATTTAGCACATAACTTTTCTCGGCCTTTCATTTTGTTTAAATTAAGTCAACTGTTAATATTTACACACTAATTCGCGTTCGGCGCTCGCACTTTGTTTTTTTTTTTTGTTTAAATAAATTGCAATAGAACTATTCGTTTCGTCATAGATCGCAGGTGCACACGATCATTTTTCGAATTCTATTTGTTCATCCTTTAAATGTGCTCCTTCTGCAAACACACAAAACTAACATTTGAACAAATTCGTCCGCGTTTCGGGGGCGCACTAATTGTTTCTGCGACGCCTTCGAAGAAAGTGCATCGGGGGGGACTCGGGGGGCGCATATTTTAAAATCATAATTTCTCGAAAGCAATTAAAAATTAATCGTTTTCGAATCCGCGCGGCAAGGACAAACGTGTCATTAAAAATAAATACTTTTTTCTCGGTTCGAATAAATATTATTTAACGTTAAAATAATTGTTCTTAAAGTCGGCGTTAATTAATCAATTAATTCTAAAGAGAAACGATTTGTTTGAAATTTTCAACTATACAAAGCGTTGTTTGTATTTTTTTACAGATATTTGTTGAATAATCGTTTCCATTGTTGCTACTATTAAACTTTGAACATTATTACTTATCGGATTGTTGTCTTTGACGTACTGACTAATTATTTTTAATTTTTTTCTTGCGCTTGGACGTGACTGAAAAATTTGGTTCAAATTAGAAAATTGTGGAAATCGAATGAAAGAGCAATTTATTTAGTTGGAACAATTAAAAATTAAAAAATTGCACAATGGGGCCGTTTGCATACCAGAATTAACGTAAGGTACACATACAATATGGTTATTAAGTAATTGAAATTTACATTAAATAAAATCCACAAAGGAAAAACTTTCACAACTTTCAGTAAATAAATATGCTTAGAGACGCATTCTTAGGTTATGTAACGAAATAATTTAATGGCAATAATATTAACTATTACAGCTTCTAATGTGGCTTTTGTACGTCCGTGTGCTTCGGGTAAATCGCTTCCTTTTTGATCGAATTAATCACATTATGTCATACGTCATTTGCTGCACGCAAAAATTTTTATTGCCGCTTGCGATTTCAGCGGTTCTGCCTTTTTTAACGTCGCTTACGGCGCAAATAATGTTGTTATTATTTTTTTAATCGAATAATTCAATTAAATAATTCGATTGGATTGAAATTAATTTTTTTCGTCGGCAAAAACCGCGTTTTTATGGTCGGTCCGAACAAATTTTTAGAAGCACTGCTTTATCAAGAATCGAAAAACCGATTTTTTAGTGGAAATATTATCGAAAAAATCAAATTCGGTTTATTATTAAAATTAAATATTTCGCATTTGAATTTGCCGCCTTGAACGACGATCGGCAGCCATTATAATTTAATAAATCGCCACGGTAACCGTCTATTTACGTTTGAATTTATGGGACCGAAATTAATTTTTCGATTTGAAAGCGAGAAGATTGAAAAAAACAAAGATGTGCGCGTTCGAGCGAAAAGTGGCACATTTCCGAGCGAGGGAGGCAAATGAAGCGCGACGCGGAGCGGCGCGCTTCATTTTCCCGAGATCGGAATGTGCCACTTTGAGCTCGAATGTGCACACTCGGCTTTAAAGCACGCTTCACAATAAATAAATTATTATCGACAAATTACAGGGCCGTATTTCTACTTGGAACTAAATTTCACATTTTTTTTAATAGAATTTATTGGATGAAAATCCATTTTTCGATTTAAAACAAAAAAGTTGTGTTTTTAAAAGCTTCAAACTGAACAATTTTGGAATAATTTTGAATGATGCACAAGTGACCAATTACAAATTTATTTTTTTGTGGGCACAATTTTTTTTTGATTTTAACGTCTATTAATTTAGGTTATATCGGCATTTTTTTAAACGTCGGTTATGGTGCAAATAATGTTGTTATTATTTTTTTAACCGAACAATTCAATTAAATAATCGGATTGCATTTAAATTAATTTTTTTCGACGGCGAAAACCGCTTTTTTCTTTTGAAATTGAGTTTTTCTGGTCGGTTCGACCAAACTTTTAGAAGCACTGCTTTGTCAAGAATCGAAAAACTAATTTTTTGGTTTAAATATTATCGAAAAAATCAATTTCAAAAAAAAAGTTTGAAAAGGTATGCTTTTAATATAAAAATTAAATATTTCGCATTTAAATTTGCCGCCTTAAACGACAAACGGCAGCCATTATAATTTAATAAATCGCCATGGTAACCGTCTATTTAAGTTTAGAATTTATGGGACCGAAATTAATTTTTTTGAAAGCGAAAAGCTCCAATAAAACGAAGATGTGCGCGTTCGAGCGAAAAGTGGCACATTTTCGAGCGAGGGAGGCAAATGAAGCGCGACGCGGAGCGGCGCGCTTCATTTTCCCGAGATCGGAAATGTGCCACTTTGAGCTCGAACGTGCACACTCGGCTTTAAGGCACAATTCACAATAAATAAATTATTAGCCAAAAATGATTAATTTTAATTTGCAGGGCCGTATTTTTGCTTAGAACTAAATTTTCCAATTTTTTTATTGGATTTTTTTGATTTAAAAGTTAAAACTTTATTTAAAAAAAATTAATAAAAAATCCAGGACCTCAAACTACTATATTTAAACAAATTAAAAAAAACCTTATCGTTTTTTTGGATTTTTTCGAAAATCATTTAATCGACTCCTTCGAAAAAGCGCGTGACGCACGAAAAAAATCCCGACTTGTGGTTTTTCTTGGAGAAAACTCTTAAGCGAATCGCGCGCGATTAAGTCAAAAGTAGAAATCGATTTAAAATCGAAGAGTTTCGTAATTATCTCTTTCCCAATTTGGAAATTGACGCGTTTAATAATTGATATTTAATTTTCCAGTCAGCTCGGCTCGTTAATTCGCCTACGATTACATAAAAGTTTAAACTTTCTGCACTAAAAATTTAAAAACGCCTCGGTCGTTAAATCCTCGCAGTTTTTCCCCAAAAAAATCGATCGAAAATCATTAAGAACATATTAAAAAAACCTAAATTCAACTCTTAACTTTCACCTTAAAATGTAGAAATTAAGAATAATTAGTTAATTCGGGCGCCCCGGGGGGCACGAGCACCCAATTTTACATATTTAGGTAAAAACTCTTTTGTTTATTTATTAACCTATAAAGCAATTCGAGCAAAAATAATTCAAAGACAACAACCGTTAGATTATTAAATCTTTTATACATCGACAACTCGATAATTGTTTAACAAAATAAAAAAAAACGAGCACACGCGCTTAAAACACGCGTAACCGCGAACTTTTCGACGAGCCCCTCGTACATCATGTTCGAACGGCACAGTCGACCCCCTTCCAACGCGGCCCATCAGTTCCACGTTACGAAAAAATCGTTTTACGTTTAAAATTTTCCGATTGACCCAAAAACTTTTTGAAATCAACACGTGACCTTTACTCGAAAAAAAAGTTGAAGACCTCCGTGCCATATTTTCGCCCATAAAAAACACAAGTTTGTTGCAAAATTTTTGAAGATGTTAACTTGTAAAACCGCATCATTAAAATTCACATAAAATTATTAGCACAACTTTGAAAAATTTAAGGCCGCGTTAAACGAGGGTTGACTGTACCAATATCGAGATCGATCGACAGTAGAAAGCTCGAAGCAGTACATCCAACACTGTAACGGCGACACTTATTTTTCTAAATTTAATAACAATTTCCTAACTCCATTTATTATTATTTTTATTGTTATTTATTACATAAGACAACAAACGGTACCTAAATTTTCACATCCATTCGCGCGAAGGTCTTTCTCATGACCGAACCTCGCATTTTAAAAACGATTTTTTTTCCGACCAATTTAGAAAAGCGGTTTCGGCTCGTTTTTCGATCCTCAAAAAATAAGTCAAAGTCAAACATTTCGATCCGAGAGAGCACTTCGGTCAAGGTTTTCGAGATTTTTTTTCTTTTTTGGTACTTTGAACCTCCCCCCGAAGTGGTCCAAGGCGCCTAATCAAAACGATAACGATGTACCACTTTCGATTCGACCAAATCCTAACGAAAAAAGATCATCTTTCAAAAACGAGCTTCCACGAAACGAAAACGAGCTTCGAAGTGGATTTTTACAACGAAACTTTTCCAGTAAACAAATTAAACAGTTTTGAAGAAACAATTTTGATATAGAAAAGAACTCGTTCTGTGTAGGTAATTAATGTAATTATTTAAATGCATGTCGAGGCGAAGGGGAGCCGGGAAACAACACAAATTTCTAATTTTTTGAAAAAGAAGAACAGCTTCGCCGGGTCCACATTTTTCGAATCTCTGTTAACCCGCTTTTGCGAAATTTCGCCGAGCGCGACGTACGAGGGCCATTCGAAAAGCTCGCAAGGAGCCTAACGGACGAATCGCATTTTTGGGCGCCCGAATCGGTTTTTGGGGCGGCCAAAAGCGATTTTTCGACGAGGCGGTCGCAGAAACAAGAAGCGCGCTAAAAGGCACTGAACACAGGAGCAGCAGCACACCACTGTCTTATTTTCGAAGAAAATAAGGGCGCCCGAGCACTTTTCGAAAACTACTTACGTTATTATTAGTTTTTTAAACACCAACGGTTTTAGAAAGTTCTTCGTTTGCGAGATGAAGTGTAATAACAATAAAAAAAAAGTTAGAGATCGGATTATTATGTTAAAAAGCGGCAGCATATGCGGATGTTAGCGAGTGAAACTAAGAAGTAGAAGACTGACTTAACGGTAGGGTCACACCTGATCAAGTCCGCGTTTTCCCCTCTTCTTGCCCCCCATTTCTATTTACCTGTTCTTTATGTTAAGTGTAAGTACTTACTGTATCCACAGGACTCTCCCCTCTCCGCTTCTTCGTCTAGTTTTTTTTATTTAATTATTGCACTTCGGATAGCTGCATCGAGTTTTTATTTTTTTTTTTTTACGTTTTTTTAACGAAATCAAAACAATTTAAGTGCGTCGCCATTCCTCTCCACTCGATAAATTAATTTTTAATTATTTACTTCGAAGAATGCAAATTGAAAAATTAGCCATAAATTTAGTTGCAAGAAAAAACAAAATTGACGTCAGAGAGCTGCATCAAAGTGTTACAAACACTTTATAAATATTCAAAAATCTGTTTTTTATCGCCGAGTAAAAAAATTAATTTTTTAATAATCGATTCTGGGGGGAAATCTCAAAAACGAAGATGCTGTTGCATAAGAAAAATTGGTAAAATCGTTACGTAAAGATTTATCCATTGTTCTAAGATTAATCGATCGATCGATCGCGTTATTTATTGAATTATGTGGAAAATGTGGCTTTTTGTGGGGTGGCGTTTTAGGGGTCTCGAGGAGACATCGATTTTTTTCGGAAAAATTCCATGGAGTGTTTTTTTGCTATTGGTCGGTGTGAATTTCGTAGGCGAAGAATGGGTCGTTGTGTCGAAGGTTTCTCTCATCGTTTGCGCGGTGAAAGTTGACAAAAATAATTTGGTTCATTATGCCCTCCGAAAATGGTCTGCGATCCCATGTTTAAGTTATACTTTTAATTGCCTCTTTATTGTTATTTAATCCGAACTTGTAGAAATGCGCGGAATTTAATTAGAAAACCAGGAAACGTGCGAAAATCAAAAGATATCGCCACCCTTGGGTTAGAAATCTTTTTTAAATGGGATTTGGGCGATTAATTTTCGGATTTTGGTAATTAAATTAGTAATCAAAAACCGTGCAAATTTTTTGACCAAGTTAAAACGAAGGTTTTCATGAATTTTTAAATTAAAAAATAGATTGTATTAGATTTTGAACAAAAGTCGAGAAAATGTGCCACTTTTTCGTTAAATTTGCATATTAGGGTGATTAATTGTGAACAAATATTTTTTTTGGCAAAATATTGTTATATACAATATATTAGAAAAAAATATTTTGATTTGTTTATCTGGGGTTTTCGATTATCCGTCATTACCCCGTATAATGGGGGTCCTACTGTATGCATAATTATTTAAAAATGTTAGTAATATCTATTGAGACAATTTTGATAATTTCATCTTTTTTGCACTTATGGGATTGTTGCATATTTTCGCTCTCCCTAACATATCGAAACCAAAAGATTTATTTTTCTAAAATATACTCAACCGAAAAAATGCAGGGGGTCTTTCTCAAAACAGATCATTGTTAAACAGCCAGATTTTGCGAATTAAAATTAAAAAAAATGTGCAAATCCATTTTCAAAAACGTTTTTAATGTATAAATGCCGGTTTCGTTTCAATTTTCCTCTAAGAGATGGCGCTAACGATTAAAGTTTAATTATAGTTACTTATACCCATATTTATGCAGTTCTTTGCGCAATTACTAAAAGGTGAAACCTTAATGTTAATTGTTGTGCTACTTTATTTAATTTCTTTGTATCTAATCGTTTTACTTTTTTAATATTTTTTTCCTCCGCACTCTGAGCGCCCTTTTCCCAAACCACAAGCTCCATTGTTTATATCAAAAATTGAAACCTTCGCACTAATTATTAAGAAACCGATTGTTATATAATTAATACCTTTTAAGACAATTCATTTCTCAGTTACACGATTCGGTACAAAAAATTGTTTTTCGCAGAGAAGAATAAATAAATACATTAATATCAAAAACCACGAAAACTTGTCGCTTCTAACAATAGGGTCCAAATTCTGATTTTCGAGGGGGAAAAACGAGCTTCAAATTACTATCGTCATGTTTCTGAAAAAAACAAATTAATTTATTAATGGAATTCTTTCAAAAACAAACTCGTTTCGATAAATATCAAAAGACGAAACGCTGCGACACGATTGCCTCGTATCAAATTCGAATAAGATGCGATTAAAGTCGTTTCGCATAATTTTCGTTTGTGGTAATAAAACGACACCGAAGAAGTTCTTGTTCTGTACGTCAAAAAAATGCGTCAGACTATGCAAAATAGGCAATTCAAAAAGTCGTTTGAAGGTGGCTTTATCATTTTTATAAGCCTTCTTCATTAAATCGAATTTAAATCATTACTTTTAATTATTATTCTCGTTTAATAAGCCTTGACACGTTTTAATTGCGCTTTATTATGTATTTCACTCGTATAGCAACTTTGTTCGGTACTCGCGGAAATTTTTAATTAAGCCGATAGCCTTAATTTCGGCTCGTTTTTCCAAAAATGTATCGAGAAACGCATCGGCTGTGCCCATTTCGAGTTAAACGAAGGCCTTTTGATACAATTTTTGGGCTAAAACTATTCCATTCAAATTCGAGTCGAATAACAGAACCCTCTGTTGCGAATCAATGTTACTACGTCCATTTAAATGATTTGTTAACTGCAACAATTTATCCACAGATGTCGCCAGCAATCTGATTTAAATATATTTACAAATCGTAACGCGTACCGACAATTAAACGAACTAAAACAAATTATAATTGGTTTCAGGTTTATAAAAATTAAATTTTGAGTTTACTTTTTTCAAAAATAATTTTGGATTGCGTTTTATTTCGGCTCAACTAAATTTGCTTCTTTTCAACGTCGACTTGTTGTAAAACCTCAAAAAGAAAAATATTTTAATTGAGCAATTAGAATTATTTTTGATTGGTTCTGAGTGGTTTTTTTAATTCGATCGAAATTAGACGTAATTTTAAGAAACGCACCGCTTTAGTTGAAGACTTCAACGTTGCGCTGGACAAGAAACCCGAAATATGTTAACTGAGCAATGACCTTTGCTTCATAAAAAAATTTACATCTACCACAACGAAAAACCTGTATTCGACTTTGCAAAAATTTTTGACGTTGCCAATTCGAATTACGAATCGTAAACTATCGAAATATTTCATTTTTATTGCAAAAGTCGTTTGATTTAAATAAAATGCGTGTTTGCGAAGCGAAATTTGGTGATTTTCAAGTTTTGACTTTGTAGTCGTGGACGCTTAAATAAAAAAAGACGAAACTAATAGAAAATTAGATGAGGTAGATAAAAACGAACGTACTTAATAGAATTCCATTTGAAATTGTTATCTAATCCAATAATGACTTATTATTAAAAAGTGATCAATACGAAATAATAGAAAAATTTGGGTTTAGTTTCGAAAATGCAAATTACTAAATAATTTCTGGTCTGGTTTTTTAATGTGTACGGTATAATTATTAAACAATTATTACTGGAAATTAAATTAATCTTTAATTGGGCTGACATTGAAATTTTAGCGTCGTCATCGAACCCGCAAATATTATTATTAAATTTCATAATTTTTTAAATAATACTGTTCTTTAACAAAGCACATCATTAGGAATTCAAGTTGTCGTGCACAATTTTTATCAAAATCGCCTTTCAAAGATTACGCGTGTTTGTTTACAAAAGCAAAATCGTATTTATCGTTTCTCTCGGAAGCTCAACATTTTTTAATATCAACTTACGTGCTTTGTTTATTTATGCGGTTCTAAAACAGTTTACAATTTGAAGCAATACGATTGCAATTAAATAAACCGTGTCAGCGGTTGTCAAACTTCGGGAGAAAAGCGTGTAAATCAAAAACGAAGCCAAATATGCACGAATTGGTCGGTTACTGTTAGAAATCAATTATTTTTTTATGTAAATTTTTTTGGTGTACCATGTCATCAAAAAAAAAACGGTGCGAATACTTTGTACGCGCGTTAGAAGTTATACTTCTTTGGTGTAACGAAATTAAATATAAAAATATTCAATAAATACGAAGATGTGCGCATTCGAGCGAAAAGTGGCACATTTCCGAGCGAGGGAGGCAAATGAAGCGCGACGCGGAGCGGCGCGCTTCATTTTCCCGAGATCGGAATGTGCCACTTTGAGCTCGAATGTGCACACTCGGTTTTAAGCACGATTCAGGGCAATAAATTAGACGAAAACGCAGTCGAATCATTTTAATCGTTCCCTCTCACTCGCACTGACGAGTTTGCCGTATCTTTTCGCTCTCTTCCACTCATTGCTATAGTAAAAACGTTTTTCGCACATAAAATCAATATTTACTAAACTAAATTTAACTTTTTGATTTGAAAGAGCAGAGGATAATTCTATATATTTAGTAAATACGAAGATGTGCACATTCGAGCGAAAAGTGGCACATTTCCGAGCGAGGGAAGCAAATGAAGCGCGACGCGGAGCGGCGCGCTTCATTTTCCCGAGATCGGAATGTGCCACTTTGAGCTCGAATGCGCACACTCCGTTTTAAGCACGATTCACTATAATTAATTTACTTTCTTAGGGAACTAACTTCATACTGTCGAATTTCTGTTAGCTGTGCGCGCGCAATTTTCGTCGCTTTCTAAAATGTTACCTTCAGTCGCCAAAAGAAGTATGACTTCAAAAATTATAATATAAAATAAAAGTAGATAAACTCTTTTCACCATAAACATGGAATGACGTCACAGTTCGCGAAGCTATAGCATTGTAAACTTTCAATTGTATCGGACATAACCTAACAGGTCGTAATAATTACAAATTGCGTCCATTAAAGGAGAAAATTTCTGTTAAAAATAATCAATTAAGAGCACCAGTTGTTCAGCGCAAGGCGCCAAATGTTTCGACGTCGTAAATTAATCAAATTTCGAAAAGAAAATTTTATACGATTTAACGATTTTGATCCAAAAAAATCGAAAACGTTAAAGCCGGCGAGCAATATTGAAATTAGTGCTTCTTTAACAGATCGAATCGAGGGTTACCTGTGCACCGGCGTAGACTATGGAAAAAATTGATTATTAATTCGATTTATAATTTATTGTGCCCCAGAAAAAAAGGCAACATTAATTTGCACCTTACGTAACACCCGCTCGAAGGGGGGACGCACGATTTCGATGCATTTTCTTTAAAAAAAAATTACTAATTTTTCTTGGATTTTTCCAACAAAGAACTTGATTAATAATCGTGTAAAAATTTGTCCAAAAATAGTTTTTTCACAAGTGATTAGTATTATTACTAATAACCACACACACACACACACACACACACACACACACACACACACACACACACACACACACACACACACACACACACACAGACACACTTCCACTTCATTTTACGGAAGTGAAAGTAATGTGTTTCATATTAAAAAAAATTATTACACGTTTACTAGATGGAGTAATTCAATTTCGATTGTTCCTATGCTCCAAATTGAAATTTTTAAGCGCAAAAATTTAGCAAGTATGTATTATATTTTTAGAATTTTTTTTCCTTGGGGAAGAAGCGCGTTCTCTTCCGAGGGGGGCAACGGGCTCACGCTAAAATTCCCAATTAATTAATGCGTGGAAGAAGCAACCTGGATATTTCCATAATTGCAGTTCATTATTCTTAGAAACGCGAGTTTGTAACAAATGTCGTGTACGATGCACACGTAATAAGTTTATATTTATTTTTTTCTATGTTAAATAATTTAATATTAAACAGGAAATGCTTTAAATTAGCATTCGAAACAGTTATGTTGGCATTTAAGCTAATTTAACACACATTTCCTCTAAATTCCGCTTTTGGGCGATTTGTTTTTGCGAAATCTTATCAAAAATTTAAATTACTTAGTCCGTAAATAATATTTGGATTTTTTTAAATTTTTTTGAGCGAGCTCAAAGAGTTATTTTATTAATTTTGTACTTTTTGTGGGGGGCCCTCTGAAATCTTAATTTATTAATTTTTAATTTTACAGAAAAGGTTGAAGTGAAACTGTAATACACCTATACCTCGCTATACGACCACTCTTTACGGGGGGCTTTTTTTAATATTGGCACTTTTTCGAGTTACGGCCCCAATATTTCGTTATACGGCCAAAAATGTTTAGTTTCATCGATTCGCTTTACGGCCAATTTTTGCGGAACGGCCCTAACGCGATCTATGGGTGTATTTTGCTCCCCAAATTAAAATTAAAAAAATCAAATAAAATCCGTACCCTCCAAATATATTTTTAGTAAATTGCACGAAATATTTTTGTCCGAGAAAATCAAAACATTTTCGATTGGGGGCGCAAGCATTAATTTTTTAATCGAATAGAAAAAATTTCGCTCGGCACCGAAAAACGCAGAAAAATCGCCGGGGGCCATTTCTCGCTCCCAATGCCATATCACACAATTACCTTTCTTACACTTTGGAACATCGTTGACGCATTTCAATGAAAAACAACATTTAATATATGTAAACCACTAAAATTAATGATCTATAACATTAATTCAATGGCAACCTGTACGCCAGGGCTGACAAAAAAAAAATTTTCGACTCACCCAAGCAGGTGCTTATGCCCCTTTTTGGGCGCTATCGTTGACAACCATTTTCGTCATTTTTACTCGAAATTCAACATGCACACTCACAGACACAGTAAAAACGGGCACTACAACTAACTTTATCACAATACAAAGGCAATAGATCTACTTCGTAGCGCAAGAAGTCAAATTTCGATGGGCAATAGAAGCGAGTCGGTCGTCGAGCTGTTGCCTTCGGTCGTTTAGCGCACACACACCATTACTTTTTAGAACGCAAGGTAATTACTAAACTATTACAATCAGACGTTTAAAATGATTCTGTTATCGAAGTTTTCTTAAATAGAAGAGAGGGGAATTAATGGTCTTTAGCCAAGCCTCGACCATGGCATACAACTAGAATTATTGGTGCACGTCATCAAAATCATTAAATCGTCTCTTTATTAATTTTTTTTTATATGGCTTCTTTTTCTGTTCCCCCCATTTCGTCGGGTGCACACACTCCAAAAATTGTAAACACTCATCTTTCATTACTTTAATCGCCTGTTATTAAAATCGAATTAAATTATCAATAATATCGTTAATTTTTCGATTTAAAACAATCGAAGATTTTTTCAATTAAATCCTAAAGTTTTTTTTTGTAAATAAATTTTCTTTTCGGTTTGGTTTTTTTCAATAAAATAATTAATTTCGTTTGAATTTCGTGCCTAAAGGAAAAACAACGATTGGCCGGTTGCCTTGGTAATGATGGCCGCTCCGCGAAATAGACCAATGGGAGCGCCCTAATTTTGGCACCGAGTTCGAATTAGCTACCGATGTTATTCTAAGTTTTTCAGAGATCGATTCGGAGTTTTTTATTTTTATTTTCGATTTTTAGTTACGGGTTCGAATGGAATTTTCTGACGAACAGAAAAATTTCGAAAACCTGTTAACATTGGAATGGGTTCCATAAATATTCGAGTCGTTATTCATTATCGTTTCTTACGTAAATCCCGAAATTTAACAACGTAATATAAACAAAAAATTATCGATAAAATTTTATAAAAAGCGTTCTAAAGTTTAATGGTAAAAAATCGTGCGGAGGGGTCGTTTTTTATTATTTTTTTCTTTTTGTTGTTTGGCGTCGAATTGTACGGCAGCTCGCATTTTCTTCGAGCCGCTTAATTTATTTATTTACTTGTGCAGCAAATTAATATGTATCTATCCTTGTAATACTTTTCAAAGCCGAGTAAATATTATCAGGAATTAAAGTTGGCAAATCTTTAAGAAAACGAACGAGATGCTTTCGCAATCGCTCAAAAGCGTTCCGAATCGAAAAAACCGCAAAATTCTACGCGGCAAATCTTATGTAAAAATTTGTTTTTTAAATTTCGTTAAATTATTAAAATCGCCACTTTCTTCGCGGCTCGATCGCGATCGGAACTATTTTCGAAAAAAACGAGTCGGGCTACTAAAAATTATGCGCCACTTAGAATTATACAACTTCCTGCTTTAATGCGATCGGCAATTAGAATTGAATTTTAGAGAAAAAAACTCATTTCGAGTCGTTCTCTCTTATGCACCAGTTTTTTCTCTTAAACTAATTGAAAAGGAACCGACCTTTAGATTGTCTTGGATCAATTTTCTACGTAAATGGAGTAGGCCTTGATTTATCGACGCTTGTTAATTTTTCGAAAGTGATTTCTTTGGATTTTAAGGGAAAAAACGATTTTTCGATTTAAAGTCGTTTGCGACGATTTTAACCCCTTGACATACAATGACGTCTAGGAGACGTCAATCGTTTAGGGTGTATTCAATTTTATGTTCCGAAAAAGGTTTGTTTTCAACAATAATTTTGTTAAAAGGCACAAAATTGGCGATTTGGGAATTTTGTTATTGATATAATTCTGTAATATTTAATTGCGAATTGTCCAGAGAGTAAATTAATTCTTGTAAAGTGTGCTTAAAGCCGAGTGTGCGCGTTCGAGCTCAAAGTGGCACATTTCCGATCTCGGAAAATGAAGCGCGCCGCTCCGCGTCGCGCTTCATTTGCTTCCTCGCTCGAAAATGTGCCACTTTTCGCTCGAACGCGCACATCTTCGTATTTATTGAATTTTGTAAATTAAAGTTTCTTCAATCAACAAATTTAATTTAGTTCAGTAAATATATCGATTATATAGTCAAAAACGTATTTTTTCTATAGCAATGAGTGGGAGCGAGCGAAAAGATACGATAAACTCATAAGTACGAGAGAGAGGAACGATAAAAATTATTTATTAATTTTCGTTGACAAAATTATTGCTAATAATGCTTAAAACGGGTGTGCACATTCGAGCTCAAAGTGGCACATTTCCGATCTCGGAAAATGAAGCGCGCCGCTCCGCGTCGCGCTTCATTTGCTTCCCTCGCTCGAAAATGTGCCACTTTTCGCTCGAACGCGCACATCTTCGTATTTATTCAATTTGTTTAAATTACTTTTTTGGTTTTAAAAGGAAATAGCAATGTATTCAAATAAAACGACATATGCGCAGTAACATATAGTTTGATAACCACTGGTCTAGCTATACACAAGCGCAACATGGCGCGTTGTTATATTTAATTTAGTCGCGCCAAAGAAGTATTACTTCTAACGTGCGTACATAAGTACATCCACCGGTTTTTTTACATAGAATGAAATTCGGTTTTAAACATTTAGCAAAATTATTAAAGTAAACTCGAAGAATAAATTATTTTAAGTTTTTAGACAACTCAAATTAAATAAATTAATAACTTGGAAAATTTTTAAAATATATTTAAGAACTTTAGAAATTTTTAATTATCAATTTTTTTGTATAACACAAATTGAATAAAACAAAACTTTATTCGGTAAATTTAAAAGAAATTTTGATGAAAAATTATTATGTATTTTCAGAAAACTCAAATAGAGTAAATACAGAATTTGTGGTTTTTCAAAAAACTTTGAAGATCATTAATTTACGCAAATAAAATTAATATTGGAGAAAACTCAATAAATAAATTATCTTAATTGTTCAGAAATATTAAATTTATAAAATTAAATACAGTCAAACCTCGATAGGTCGAAATTGAAGAGAAACTAAAAATAATTCGCGTTATCAAAAATTCGAGCTATCGATATAAAAATATTTTTAGTTTATGTTTTAAAATTTACTTATTGTTTCTTTTTCTTAATAATTTCCTAGTGATTTCTTGCTAAAACCTAAATCTTGTGTCTTGAACAAGTTGTAATTGGGCTTCATTTGTGGAATAAATCAATTTTTAAATATAAAAAAATATTTATATGTTATATATAATATGCATGAAAATTTTAGAATGACTTACGTGGGGAATGTAAAAAAAAAGATTGGGAAACACTGCTCTACATATTTCAAAACATTTAAAAACTATTAATTATTTATTTTATGTTATTTGTGTATGCTCATAACAGTTAAGTTGAGCCAAATTAATAGTTTTTTTCGGACTCATCAAATTCAGTTTTTTTGTATTTCAAGGGGTTAAACATAGTTTGATGGCAATTTTACAAAATTTAGCATTTGGAAATTTTCTGAATCTTGTGGTCCCCATTTTGGAAAAAAAATCATCCTCTATTTAAAAACAAAATCATTTTAAACGTCTGAAACGATCATTTTTCTTGTTGTCGGCGCATCGAAAACTCACCGCACCAACAATTCGAAGAACTTAAAAAAATATTTTCTTCTTCCAAACTCGAAAAACGAGGAAAACGTCGACGCACCTAATGCTCCAGAAAAATTTTCAAGTCGAATTGAACACAAAACCTATCGAATGGAAACGACGAAAGAAACTAAAGAGTGGCGTACCGCGTTTTGATCGAAAACAATTTGTGCCAAACGTTCCGCTCGTTGGGCGAAACCTTTGAAAACCAATTATTATCAAAGTACCGAGCAAAACTTTCATAACAAATACATATTTGTTTCTCTTTTTTTGATTACAGTGTAAAATATGCGTTTCATTAAAATAATACTGCATCTGTTCGCAGAGCGTAACGCAATTACCTTTGGTCGGTGAAAATTAACAAAACAAACATTTCCATTAAAACGTATTAATATCACAATGATTTTCGCACAGTTCTTTTTTTATTGTTAATTGCCACTTGTAATTTTGTAGAACCATTTTCAAAGAGATCTGTGTTTAAAGAATCGTCTTACTATTGTCTTTTAATTACGAGCTTTTGAA
The DNA here is from genome assembly GCA_036325965.1 of Sinopyrophorus schimmeli. Taxonomy (NCBI): domain Eukaryota; kingdom Metazoa; phylum Arthropoda; class Insecta; order Coleoptera; family Elateridae; genus Sinopyrophorus; species Sinopyrophorus schimmeli. The sequence continues at coordinate 2,709,820 of JARFIZ010000068.1, forward strand.
GTGGTTACGTTTTTCAATGCTTTCTTTTGTAAAACGAATTAATTTCTGTGAATTTACGATTCAATTAAGTGCAACGTCCTTTTCAGAAAACCGAATAGTTGTGGATAAAGAATTAACAACTTTCATGTATAGTGTATTTACGTTAAAATGCATGTGACGTCATATGACGCTTAAAAATGGTAGGTTAGTTTGGTTATGTCATTTAGTTGTTCTGTCAACGTAGAAAAGGTTATTTACCAATTTAAATTATTGGTTTTTACAGTTTCCTGCATTTAAAGCTATTCATTTCTGTTGCTATAGCGACAAGTTTCATATAGTTAGGGGAGACCGGGTATGGTCGTCTCATGGGTGGGTTGTCACATTAATCATAACAGAAAACCTTAATACCGAGTGTGCACATTCGAGCTCAAAGTGGCACATTCCGATCTCGGGAAAATGAAGCGCGCCGCTCCGCGTCGCGCTTCATTTGCCTCCCTCGCTCGGAAATGTGCCACTTTTCGCTCGAATGCGCACATCTTTGTATTAATTATATTTTCTACATTACTTTTCTCTTTTTCAAACAAAATAAATAATTTTAATTTAGTTTTGTAGAATTTTTGATTCCAAAAATAATATACAGGGTGATTTTTTAAGTTTTTAGACATTTTGATTTAGGCGTCCCAGTTTTTAATTAAAAACACTTCTAGAAATTAAATTTATTATTGTGAATCGTGCTGAAGACCGAGTGCGCACATTCGAGCTCAAAGTGGCACATTCCGATCTCGGGAAAATGAAGCGCGCCGCTTCGCGTCGCGCTTCATTTGCCTCCCTCGCTCGGAAATGTGCCACTTTTCGCTCGAATGCGCACATCATCGCATTTATTGAATTTGTTTACAATAATTTTTGGATTTAAAACGAAAAAAGTAATGTATCCAAATAAAAAGACGTAGGGGAGACCGGGTATGGTTGTCTCACGGGTATACCTATTCGTGTATTTATGATGTTTAAGATATGTTTCATGATATCATTATAGGATTTTTTAAATGACCATTGATTTAAATTTATTTTGGGAGTTAATTGTCTAAAATTGTTTTGGGGAAGGTTGTCTAAAGTTAGCGGGGGCTAGTAGTCACAAGTGCAAAGCAACCATGAATATGTGCGGCCTTTTTTATTGGTTTCTAGGGGTTTTACTACATAAACGATTGGCTCTAATTATACATTTGTCATTTTTGTTACCATAACCTAAGTTCTTTAGATAGAATAGGTAGGTATTTGTTTTTTCGTTTTGTATTTTAACTTTTATTTAACGTCTGACAACCATCCCTGACACGTGGTTAAAAGTCACACTTCTCTTTTTTCATAAAAATTATAATATGTTCTCATTAGATAATGCTAGAGAAAAAGTCTTTATTTTTTCTTAAACTAGAATAAATACACTATCCATTGATATATAAATGTCATTGATAAATTAAGACTTCCAACTTGTGACTTCCAACCCTGGGCTTCCCTACAATTTAATTTATTAAACATTTTTAGATTTAATTTTTAAACGATTGGCTTTGTAACATTTTTGTTTTCAATTTTAATTAGATCTCCCTTGTCCGTGTATCATGAAACACAAAGCCTCGTTGGTATTTATTTCGGCGCCCCTCGCAGTAATCAAAATTTTCGTTTTCCAAACTCTTCGTCCCAGCAAAGGATTTACGACAGGATTTGCGTCCAAAGTGGCATTCATTAAATTATAAACGCCCTACGATTGTTCGAATAACTTTTTTTTTTGAAAAAATAGAGTAAATACCTACTTTCTTAAAAGGACATTCGATTTTTGGACTAAAGCTCTCCACAAAGGGTGTCCAAAATTGATTTTTGGCTTTGAGTATCTCGCAGACGCTTCCGAAACGCATGTCTGGGTACGGTTCGCAAGAATCTAGGGCCTCGTTCGAGTTGCATCTCATGCCGCTGAGAGTCATCTATGAACATTAAATTTTGGTTTGTTTTTTTTTGATATTTGAAGATTCGTAAGGAGGCTCACCTGAAAGCCACCCTTGATGTGATCGAAGTCTTTAGTCACTTTTAATTTCGCATAGGTGTATTGTATTTTTTCCACGTAATTGAAATGGATGTCGGTGAAATAGGCGACGGGATTTTTATATTCGGGACACTGGCCCGAGAAGCGTTCGATTTGAAAAAAACGGACCCCCTACAAAAAATTGATTTGTAGTGTTTTTAATTTTTAGATCAAAGATTCTTACAAATATGGGCTGGGAAAAAATTAGTAAAAATAAGATCACTTTGTTTGACATTGTTTTGGAAAACTGTGCCTTTTGTGAGGTCGCTTAAATTTTATAGGACGTTAGAGTTTTTTTGTGATTTTTATCGCAATGCAAAAAAATCGAGGATGATTAAAAGGGAAATTAATTGACGTAAAAAAAGCTGGAGGTTGATTAGTAAATAATGAGTTATTTTTAGTAGGTTTGATTGCTTTTTAATTTTTTTTTGATGGATTGAAATTTAATTAAAAGTAATAGTAAAAATATTAAATTAATTTTGGACGATTTCGAAAAGAAAAGGGGGTTTTTTTATGTTAATAAACATTTACAAATTCACTTTATCGATTTTTATGGTCTACCTTCATAAGTACTTATTATGTTGTATTGTATGTTTGTGAATTATTTTCCACTTTTCAGTTTTTTTGAGGTCAATTTATTTATTTTTTTAAATAATTTCTTCATTAAAATAAAAACGTAATAATGTATACTCAGATTCTAATAGAGCTGCACTTTCTTTTTGTTATACAGATATACCTATAGTACTAGTATAGAGTTACGTTAAAATTGATATGACGTCATATGGCAGTTAAAAATGGTAGATTAGTTTGGTTATCTCAATTAAATGATCTGTCAACGTAGAAAAGGTTTACCAATTTAAATTGTTAAATTGTTATATTTTTATTAGGGTTCTTGCATTTAAATTAATTTATTGTTGTTGCTATAGCGACGTATTTCTTATACATAAAGGTTTTTCAAAATAATTAATTCTTTGACAAATTATATTTGCCTTTTGCAAATCAAGTACTTTTACATATATATTATATTTGATAACACATTCAATAATATTAATTACATAACTAATAAGAAATCCAAAAATGTTATTATAATTTATACAATTTGCATAATTACATATGGAGATGACAAATCCACTTTAAACAATTTTTAATTTAAAAAACCGTCAGTTGTTTTTTCATGTTTTAAATTAAACCATAAAAACACATTCGTTTTTTAACTAAATTTAATATAATTTTAAAATTAAGAAAAAATCAATTTTTTTATAAGTGTTGCAGGTTCGATATTAAAAATTAAACATTTTTAGCTTGTCCTTCCATCGCAAAACAGAAAACCACATTGTCCTCGGGCGTCCCATCGGTAATTAACAATTTCGTTTTCCAATACCATCGTCCCGTAATGGGACTAACCAAAGGATTCGCATCGAAACTTGCATTATTAGTCGTAAAAACTCCCTAAAAAAAATTTATTACGATTTTTTTTTTCGTTTCAAATAAAACGTTCAGACCTTTTTGAAGGGGCACGTGAGCTTGGGATAAAAGCTCTGAATGAACGGGGTCCAAGGCTGATTTTTTGCGTCGAGGATGTTGCAGGCGTTCTTCATGTTGATCTCGGGATAAATCTCGCAGGAGTCCGGGCTCTCCTTCGAAACGCATCTGTGATTTTTCGCGTTCACTTTGAAGTTGTACTTGCGATCGGTGAAGTCCTTGTTTACAATTAATTTGGTGGCGAGGTATTGTATTTTGTTGACCACGTTAAAGTGGATGTTTGTAAAATATGCTGCAGGTTCGGGTCTGTCGGCACATTTTCCCACGAAGCGTTCAATTTGATAAATTGTCGACCCCTAAAATTAAAAACTTTCGATTTAATTTCGTTTTTGTTGAGAATTTTTTGTGTACATTGGAAACTCTTTATAACGAACTCGTTTATAACGAAAAACTCGCTATAGCTATTGTCCATATAGTAAATATGGTCTATAACGTGATGGGCTTCTTCTATAATGAAACAATACGTCTTTGTTAACATGTCATTTAATTATTTTTTGTAAAAATTGTTTTGGCATTACTGTTTTAATGGCTATGGGTGTATTGTGAGAAAGTTTTGGATGAAATACCAAACAAAACAATTTGTGAATTGTCTTTTGAACTGTTAACATGGCTAGCAAAAAAAAATTGTGCCCTTACGCTGTCTTTTTTTTCAAATCTCCATATAACGAAAGAAAATACGAGGTTTCGTTATAAAGAGGTTTACACTGTATTTAGTTATACCCAAAGCGGTTCCGTTAAAATAACAGCATCAAAATTTTTAAAAACATTTTTTAAGTACTAAATTTTTTATTTTTGAATTTGGTTTTATATCAAAAGCATAATTGGGCAATTCTATGATACTTATCGGATTGATTATAAGGTTCTGTTTATTAAGTCGAATAATGGTATAATAATAACACGTTTTTTGGCAAAATGGCTTTTGATGTAGTTGTAGGATCCTCGGACTTTGGTTTATAAATTGCCTCTGAAGAGTTTAACAGAAGATTTATTTTTTTATCATTTTATAGTCTTTGTAGTTAATTTTTTAAAGTTTATGACCAATTGCGATAATGTTTTCATTAACTCATAAACAAAAATAGTACAGTCGAACCTCGATAAGCCAAATTTTTGATAACTCGAATTATTTTTATTTTCCTTTTCACTTCGATTTATCGAGGTTCGATTGTATCTGATTTTACTTGGTTTTGGGTTTATTAATTTGTTTACTATTTTTTTATATCAAAATAGCTCTCGATGCAACAAGCCGGTCATTCACTGCACGTCATACCCCATCTGAAAATTTTGGAAGGAAGTGAATGAATTTTCTTTTCGAAATCTACGTTAAAAATTCATCTTTTCATTATTTACGACGTTGTTTTTAAAAACTTTAATAATATTAAATTTATTTTAGCATAAGATACAATTAAAAAACCAATTCAATTAAAATCTGAAAACGGATTATTTTAATTAAATACCATGCGAAACTTTTAAATAATTAATAACGACAATTTTCAATTTGCTTTATGACTTAAATTGTCCAAGTACAACATAAATAAGCGAAAATTACAATAAAAAAAACATAGAACAAAATAAAAACCACATTACTTTAATTAAGAGCCGAGCTATTTACAAAATATGAATTGTATCAGTGCAAAACATTATAAAAAAATAGCTTTTCATCCTTGGAAAAATAAAAACACAAAAGGACAACTAAGAGATAAAAATCCTTCCACTTTTTTTTTCTAAATACAAAAACGTGTAATGAAAACAATTATTTGCAGTTATTAAAAAAACATGATTGTTTTCAAGTTGCTCGTAGGCTTCTGGCTGTTCGTACACCCTCTTCAAATTTCGGTAAATTCCCTTCGTTCCTAATTGTTATTAATTAAAATTAAAGCGAAATTCTATTTAAGTGTTCTTACAAATTTAAAATTACTCGTTTGGAGGGAAGCTGCAACGAATATCCGAATGCAACAATGCGCTTCGACGACATCCAGTTAAATATCTACCATAGGTCCCAATACATTTCCGCTAAATTAGTCGTCCAGAAAACGACCGGGACTTTCTTAAGGGTAGCTCTATCAATATCTTTGTTTATTCTCACGAAAAACGCTTTTTTCCGATCTTAAATCAGATGGAAGCAAGTTGCTTAAGATGCGTCTCGAAAGAATCGCTGGATTCCTGCGAACCCAGCGTTGTGCGCTTCAAAAACGTCTGTACCATGTTCACGGCGAATCTGCAAATGTGGTCCCCCTTGGCCGACAGTTTTAGCCCCAAATTGTACTGTCCAATAGCAAAGGTAATTTTTTGATTTACTTAAGCGATCCATAGAGAAAATCGATTGATTTTAGGGGGCCTATCGTGCAGCTAATGGGTCCATGGACGCCGGCCCGATGCTGGCCGTTTTGGGCCGCTGGTTTTGGAAGTGTACGGTTACCATGGCCGATGTAAGGGACGATAGAAGTCCCATCGCTTTCTGTTTTAAACTCGACGGTCAGTCCACCAAGATGTGATCTTATCTGTTTTAAATAATCAAATTAAATGTGGCTCTTCGAAAATAAGGTGCAATTTATTTATTGTTTTGGTAAATAAAAACGCACGTGTTTATTGTATTTCGAAATAAACTTTATCTGCGATGAATCGTTTGCCAGCACAATACTCCCTTTTCGAGTTTATTGATTTTAGTTGGGCCTATTTGTAGAAGAGAAGCATAATTTTTCTTTTCGGAAATGTATTCTAGAAATAATTTTGCACTATAGAAATATAAAGATCCTGAAAAATTTAGACCTTATTCTATATCCGGTCCTTTTGAAAATACAACCGTCACACAAAAAAAAATGGTCAGTACTTTTGACCAGACCCACTTAGGGTTATGTATTTTGATGTGCTGAATTTGAATTTGAGATCGGTTTAACTCGTACACCTCCAAAATTTTGAATAAATTGCAAAAAACTTTCACCGAATATAAAATCAAAATTGATTGAAATTTTAATTGTTTGATTTGAAAAAAAGATTCATGTAAAAATCTAATAAAAACGAAGATGTGCGCATTCGAGCGAAAAGTGGCACATTTCCGAGCGAGGGAGGCAAATGAAGCGCGACGCGGAGCGGCGCGCTTCATTTTCCCGAGATCGGAATGTGCCACTTTGAGCTCGAATGTGCACACTCGATTTTAAGCACCATTCGCAAAATTTAGGCTAATAAATTATTCAAAAAATTAAATAAATAATTTAATCGTTTTCTCTCACTCGCACCTACCAATTTCTCGTATCTTTTCGCTCACTTTCGCTCATTACTATGGTAAATACGTTTCTTAAACATAAAATTAATATTTACTTAAAATTTTTTGATTTGAAAGTGAAAAGATTAATTAAGGCAAATCAATAAATACGAAGATGTGCGCATTCGAGCGAAAAGTGGCACATTTCCGAGCGAGGGAGGCAAATGAAGCGCGACGCGGGCGGCGCGCTTCATTCCGAGATCGGAATGTGCCACTTTGAGCTCGAATGTGCACACTCGATTTTAAGCACCATTCGCAAAATTTAGGCTAATAAATTATTCAAAAATCAAATAAATAATTTAATCGTTTCTCTCACTGCACCTACCAATTTCTCGTATCTTTTTGCTCACTTCCACTCATTACTATGGTAAATACGTTTCTTAAACATAAAATTCTTCATATTTACTTAAAATTTTTTGATTTGAAAGTGAAAAGATTAATTAAGGCAAATCAATAAATACGAAGATGTGCGCATTCGAGCGAAAAGTGGCACACTTCCGAGCGAGGGAGGCAAATGAAGCGCGACGCGGAGCGGCGCGCTTCATTTTCCCGAGATCGGAATGTGCCACTTTGAGCTCGAATGTGCACACTCGATTTTAAGCACCATTCGCAAAATTTAGGCTAATCAATTATTCAAAAAATTAAATAAATAATTTAATCGTTTTCTCTCACTCGCACCTACCAATTTCTCGTATCTTTTCGCTCACTTCCACTCATTACTATGGTAAATACGTTTCTTAAACATAAAATTAATATTTACTTAAAATTTTTTGATTTGAAAGTGAAAAGATTAATTAAGGCAAATCAATAAATACGAAGATGTGCGCATTCGAGCGAAAAGTGGCACATTTCCGAGCGAGGGAGGCAAATGAAGCGCGACGCGGAGCGGGGCGCTTCATTTTCCCGAGATCGGAATGTGCCACTTTGAGCTCGAATGTGCACACTCGATTTTAAGCACCATTCGCAAAATTTAGGCTAATAAATTATTCAAAAAATCAAATAAATAATTTAATCGTTTACTCTCACTCGCACCTACCAATTTCTCGTATCTTTTTGCTCACTTCCACTCATTACTATGGTAAATACGTTTCTTAAACATAAAATTCTTCATATTTACTTAAAATTTTTTGATTTGAAAGTGAAAAGATTAATTAAGGCAAATCAATAAATACGAAGATGTGCGCATTCGAGCGAAAAGTGGCACATTTCCGAGCGAGGGAGGCAAATGAAGCGCGACGCGGAGCGGCGCGCTTCATTTTCCCGAGATCGGAATGTGCCACTTTGAGCTCGAATGTGCACACTCGATTTTAAGCACCATTCGCAAAATTTAGGCTAATAAATTATTCAAAAAATTAAATAAATAATTTAATCGTTTTCTCTCACTCGCACCTACCAATTTCTCGTATCTTTTCGCTCACTTCCACTCATTACTATGGTAAATACGTTTCTTAAACATAAAATTCATATTTACTTAAAATTTTTTGATTTGAAAGTGAAAAGATTAATTAAGGCAAATCAATAAATACGAAGATGTGCGCATTCGAGCGAAAAGTGGCACATTTCCGAGCGAGGGAGGCAAATGAAGCGCGACGCGGAGCGGCGCGCTTCATTTTCCCGAGATCGGAATGTGCCACTTTGAGCTCGAATGTGCACACTCGGTTTTAAGCACGATTCACAATACTTAATTTATTTTCTAAAAAAAATTAATTATCCAAATTAATGTTATAAAAGCGAAAGTAATTCCGTCTGTCTGTCCGTCTGTCTGTCCGTCTGTCTGTTACTTTTTCACGCCTAAACCACTGAACCAATTTTGATAAATTTTGATATGGAGATAGCTTGGACCATGAACAAGGACATGGACTACCGGTATACTGATGTATATATAAATATTACCTTGCTCGATCGTTTGACCCACGCAAAGTAGACGCACCGTCAACTGAATCTTTCGCTTGGCTGGAAGCGCGTAAGCCGACGCTGCGATCGCACTAAGGCACCCTTGCGCAGCGGTCGGGCGAATGCCGGCGCTCCCGCGACCGTCTAGAATTTGGGACTTTGTGCGAACTTTCATTCTAAACCAATTCCGACACTTTTGCACTCGTGACCAATTAAAACACTAATTGAACACAGTTAAAACACTAATTTGTGGCGTTTTGCGTGGCAGCGAGCGACGAATGCATATTTGTTTACGAGCAACGCACAGGTCGGTGACCTGAAACATAACGTAACCACTGGAAATTTTTGGCGATGTCGCTACCTGTTTGGCATATCTAAAAATCAATACTTTGTAGGCTTTGTGAAAAATCAATACGTAAACTCCGCCCCTTTACTGCGCAAATGTGCCTTAATTTATACGAAGCTTCAATACGAAGTGCTTCGTGAACGGCTTCGTGAAAAATCAATACATAAACTCCGCCCCTTTACTTAACCCAAATGTTCCAGAACTTATACATAGACAGCTTGAATACAGTGTGCTTTGAATGTAACATATGTGCTCAAAGAATAATTAGGAAATTTAAATTGTATCGGTCGTTAAAACATTTTTTTTAAACGATTTTAATACATTACTTAAAAATTGAAAATGCGAATATTTGTTTAATGGTATTATTTATTTGAACTCTTATAAATCAATTTATACTAGTGCGTGTATCGTAGATGGCTCGCACGAGTTGATTTAAATTAGTTACATTATTTGTTTTTGGTGTGTACAAACTTATAAATAATTATAAAACATCGGTACGGCCGTTTTTAGAAAGTTCTTTATCGTATTTAACATATACCAAAATTGAAATAAACGGATAATGTTGCAAACTGCATACATCGTTACCCCCCGCACCCCAGCTGTAAATCGCAGGTTGAAGTGTTAAGAACGTTTTAGAAAATTTTGATTTTGACTAATTAGTGTTTGTGTGGAGCAGAATAGTGTTTACCAAAGGGTTTTGGAACTCTCCGAAGTACACCCTGTATATAAATCTAAATTGTAAGCTTATTTTTAAATATTCTATGTTTTGTCGTTTTTGTTAAGTCACAAATAATACTTGAAAAATCTTTACGCCACCTTTCTTAAAAATCTCGGCCTTTTTGGCCGTAATGGCTTTTTAAAATGTTAGTTGCGAGGTTCAAAATTTATTTTCTTTTGTTCGACGTAGCGCTTTCGGCCATTTGCAAGTTAACGTTATCGCGCTTTCCGGAATCGTGCATTTGAGTTTTTAAATAGGCATCGGTTTGTAATAATAATCTCTTATAAATAATTAGAAAGTCTCGTAACGATCGTTTTTGGCAATTTTTGAAAATGTTAATATTCTCTGCTTTAATTCGAAACACCCTTTATAATGGAATTTGCGTTTGCACGTAATTAATTTGGAATTGAGGCTTATTTTGTAAAAATAAAGCAAATTATTGGGGTTTTGTTTAGAGATCATAAAAAAATTTATATACAAGGTGTTTAGCATTTTGGTGCACCACTGTGAAATCTATTGCGGTCGTTGTCCAAACGTTTTTTTCGCAATTTTAAAAGTTTAATTTACTGGACGATATACTATATTACACAGAAAAGTATTAAACTGGACTTTTTTTGATAACTCGAATTATTTTTATTTTTCCTTCGATTTCGACTTATCGAGGTTCGACTGTAATTATAAATTAACATTAAAGTTACAAATAGCATTTATTGTGTATAAAATCATATCCCTGTCATTCTTCATTAAATTGTTGTAATCGAGATCGCCCAATTTTTATTTTTTAACTTTTTTTATTCACCTTTAAGCAATACAATCAAAAAGGTTTGACTAAAATTCATTCAAAAGCCCTGGATTCCGAGCTTTTGCCATCTTTACGCCTTACGGCACTCCACTAATAATGAAATCCATAATTAAAAAAAAAATAAATACATTTTTATTATATAAAACGGTGTACAAATTCACGTGAAACAGAGAACCCAATTTTAAATCGATTCCATGTATTCAAAAAAGGGCCTTTATGCTCCCAAAAAATACTGCAACTAAACCGTAAAGATTTCCTATCATAAATCGCATGAATCGATGTGATCGCGCAGGAACGCAATTTTTGCATAAACTCCAGGCTGCTTAGGGACAGCACATCCATACCCCCAAGACACGACACCGACTTGTCGTCCTTCGGATACAAGAGGCCCACCAGAGTCCCCTTGACATGAATCCTTTCCTCCTTCTTCGAGACCGAAACAGATCATGGAATCAGAAATTTTGCTTTCGCTATATAATTCCTTGCATCTTTTATCAGTGATGTGCGTCACAAAGACGGCTTGGAGGTCGGTGGACGGTCTACCACTTGCCGTGGATCCCCAACCAGTTACCACAGCCGTGGCATTTTCCTTCACATCTTCTCCGGATGGGATCAGTTCGATGGGCTGAGCACCCTTACCCAAGTCGATATTTTCTTCGAGAATCAGGACGGATACATCACTCTCGAGGGTCCAATAGTCAAAGTTCGGATGCTGGCAGATTTTCTTCACGGCTATTACTTGTCCACCGGAATCTCTTGTTGTGCTACTAGCACGAATTTTAAATTGCGAAGCCGTGCGCCTAAAAGACATAAAATAAAAAAACTTATCACGAGTGCTGTTTTGGGACTAATTACCCATCGGTGCAATGGGCCGCAGTGAGGATTTTGTTAGAAGACATGATGGAACCTCCGCAATTGTGATGGTTGAAGTTCAACAAAGATATTTGGTAAGGGTGTTCTTCGATGGTCACTGGTACTCCTCCCACTATTTTACCATCGAGCATTGGAATATTTCGTGGGAGATGGGCATCTAAAAATTTAAAAAGACATTGGTAATGAGCAATAACTTATAAATTTTCAATTTCTAATACAATTATTAAATGCAAGTACAGGGTGTCGGACGAATAGGTACTGGGACTTAACCGGGTGATACCATTTATAAGTAGGTTAAGTTTCAGTACTTATTCGTCTGACAGACTGTATACTTTATCTAATAATATGGATCAAAATTAATCAAATCTCAAATTTTTCATTAAACATCGGTGATCTAACGAGACTTGTGCCAAAATTGATGACTTCGTACATAAAAAAAATGGAAACTCACCCAAACTGACTGCAGCCACTGCGAAAAGAAGAATTACACGAAACATTATTGTACTGACGAGATGTAAAAAAAATCAAGACCTTTTATACTGATAATCTGCTACTCACCAGCACTTGAACACATTATTAATAAATTTCTTATCTTTTAGTGCACTTATAATTGAGGAAACATAGTATTGGTATCAAATAGTTTTCTAATCTATTTTCCATTTAATTGGCAAGATTTATTTTCCGTTCACCTAATCTCAAATTGATCTCTCCACCGTAAACAATTAATTTCCTGTATTAAAAGAAAATATAATTCCTATTTTTTAAAATTAATTAATTGTATGGTAGTTTTCGATAACTGCTTCTTATCAAGTTTTAACAAGAATCGATGTGTTCTCGTAAAGCCGAAATTTTGGCATAGACTCCGGGCTGTTCGGGACGAGCACATCCATATCCCCAAGAAACAACCCCAACTTGCCGGCCACCGGAAACAAGCGGTCCTCCAGAGTCGCCCTATCAACAGTCAAATCACTATTTTTAACCCTTAATCAAAATAACCGTGTCCCTTCACCTGGCACGAGTCCTTCCCGCCTTTCTCCACCCCGAAACAGATCATGGTGCTCGTAATTTCGTCTTCGCTGTACAATTCTTTGCATCTTCCGTCGCTGACGCGCGGCACCCGAACCGCTTGAAGCTTCTTCGGCAGACCACCACCCTCCGAAGTCGTTCCCCAGCCGGTGACGACGGCCTCGGTGCCCACCTCCAACTCTTCGCCTGCTTTGATGAGTTGGACGGGTTGGGCGCCTTCGCCCAGCTCGACGTCTTCTTCGAGGGTGAGGACGGACACGTCGCTGTTGATCGTCCAAAAGTCGAAAGCTGGGTGCTGGCAGATGCGTTTGACCGCGATTAGTTGGCCCCCCGAATTTAGGGTCGAACTGCTGGCGCGGACCAGGAGATTTGCGGGCGTTCGTCTTAAAATCAAAGGTTTTTATGGTATTTTTGTAGGGTTTGATTAAGATCAAGTTTACCCTTCAGTGCAATGGGCTGCTGTGAGTATTTTGTTGGGGGCGATGATTGAGCCTCCACAAGAATGGGAACCGTAGGCCAATAAAGAGATTTGATAGGGGTAGTCTTCAATTTCTGCAGGTTCACCTCCGACGATTTTACCGTCGAGCATTGGGACTTGGTGCCGAAGAATGGCCCCTGAACAACCAAAAATAAATATTCTTCAAATCTTAAAGTATTCCATCCTAAACTCTTAATAAAAACAAATTTTGATTTTGCAATTTTCAAAAAGGAACAAAATTTTTATTTGGCATAACTAACTTTAGTTTTGATCAAATATTTTTTTAAACAAATCTCTAAAAGTGATTTAAAAGAAAATCAATGTTGTAAACTTACCGAAAGCGGCCCCAGCTATAGTTAATAGAAAACCCAATCGAAACATTTTTAGAATAATACAGAAAATGGAAAATGTGAACCTTTTTATAGCTGGAAATTGTGCCAATTGTTCGTCGAAAATGCTAATTATTAGTTTATCTTTCGTTGCGGCACTTGAAAAATCCAGATTTGTGAAAACACAAATCGATAATTATCTAATCTGTTCACAATGATCTTAAACATAAGTTCGATTTGTGAAGAAATCCTTTATTTATGTATCAAGGCTCTTTTACCATTATTCCAAATGTCCTTTAGACGTTAAACAAACGTTCCTTGAAATAGTAACGCAAGTGTATATGTTGATATAAATGATTTAACAACTTTGGTATGAAGTCCCGAATTATTGGGACGTGCACATTAGGCTGGAGCAGAAAATTTGTCAGAATTAAAAAAAATACTGCAAGGGATGTTTAATGGGGATCTTCTGGAGCATTTTATTTATATAACAATTTGTTGTAACTAAACCCATAAAAAATTAATAATTTTTCTACTTGTTCTAAATATTATTCTCAAAAAAATTTTTTTGGATTTTGATGAAACTAAAGTAAGGGCTGTTTAATTGGGATTTTGGGAGCATTTTATTTATTTAGCAATTTGACGTAACTCTTCTAATAAGCCCAGAAAAAATTAATAACTTTTTTACTTGTTCTAAATTATTCTCAAAAAAGGAAAAAAAATTCTTTGAATTTAACAAAACTAATGCAAGGGATGTTTAATTAAGACTTTTGGGAGCATTTTATTTATTTAGCAATTTGCTGTAACTCTACTAATAAGCGCAGAAAAAATTAATAACTTTTCCACTTGTTCTAAATTATTGCCAAGAAAGCAAAAATTTTTTTTTGAATTTATTAAAACTAATGCTAGGGCTGTTTAATTGGGACTTTCAGAAGCATTTTATTTATTTAGCAAATTGTTGTAACTCTTCTAATAAGCCCAGAAAAAATTAATAACTTTTCTACTTGTTTAAATTATTCTCAAAAAGGAAATTTTTATTTTTTTGAATTTAATAAAACTAATGTAAAGGCTATTTAATTGGGACTTTCAGGAGCATTTTATTTATTTAGCAATTTGTTGTAACTTTCACTAATAAGCGCAGAAAAAATTAATAACTTTTCCACTTGTTCTAAATTATTGCCAAGAAAGCAAAAATTTTTTTTTTGGAATTTAATAAAACTAATGCTAGTGCTGTTTAATTGGGACTTTCAGAAGCATTTTATTTATTTAGCAATTTGTTGTAACTCTTTTAATAAGCCCCACTTGTTATAAATTATTCTCAAAATCAGAACTGTTTTATTATAATTACAGCTGGGTGAACTTTTAAGGATAACAATAACTTAAGAATTTTTCTAAACTAAGAAAATGTTGAAAACCAACCGTCACACTTCAGAAAAATACTTATAAAAGAAATACATTTGATATGACACATTTTTTATTAATTTCATTTAATTTAAAAAGGATGGTATACTAATAACATTGTATAAATATCTACATATATAGACAGCATATCATTATACATGATTAAAACCCCACAACATTAAAAGATAAAAGCTAGAAAACATTTAACAATGTATGTAGACATAAAACTAAAGAGTCTGTGTTGTGTAACAAAAAGTGTTTTCAATTAAACACAAAGCATTTCTTAAATATTTACTTTTCAAATTGCTTGTTTAATTCTAAATGTAGATATAAGTTGTAGTTTCATTTTGAAAATAACTATTTATGTAATAACCGTTGGCTCTTCGCGTCCTGTGAATTCTTTCAGTTTTGATAACTGGAGCGCTATATTTACCAAAGGTTTCAGCATAATCTAAAAAACAACACAAACATTATAATTAATAATAATTAATATCTGGTAGCAACTAACTTGTGCGTCTCCAGTGGTGTTTGATTTTTCATAACTATCAATATATACTCTTATAGTAGCACCACTGCTGCCAGTACCCGACAATCTATATATTAGTCTTGAACCATCTTCAAATAAAAATCTAACGCCCTAAGAACACATATAAATTAATAATAGAAATAATAGTAAAGCTTTCGCAATAGTCACTTGATTTTTGGCAACACTTTTATCGATCGGATCGACATACGAAAAATTATCAGCAACTTTAACAACGTAAACTTTATCGCCACTCGAAAACTCTTTGCCCACCACATTTCCACTAGAAATTAAATTTTCTAAGTGGTCCATCATTTTATTAGCCGATTCACTGTCGCATTCCTCATAATCGTATCTACAAAAACAAATCGAAAGAGTTTCATTGTGGTGCGTTAAAATAATGTACTTACCTAGTGAAATAATTTCTTCCATAAATAGTCCAGTGTTCTTTCAATATATCTTCCACACTCATATTTTTATGTTCGATTATTGATAACCAAGCCAAAACGGCCCAAATCCCGTCCTTTTCACGTATATGATCAGATCCTGTGCTGCAATGAAGTCCATCCAATTACTCTTACATGTTTTGGATTAGCAAAAATAATTACCCGAAGCTTTCTTCGCCACATAACGATAAACGACCTGCATCCATGAGGTTTCCAAAATATTTCCATCCGGTTGGGACTTCAAAGATCTCGTTTTTTAATTTTTCTGCCACTCTGAGAGTGAATAACTTTTTAGTTAACAATTTTATAAAATAAAACACAATAGTTATGCATGGTTTTCCTTTTGATCTCACCTGTCCACTGCTGCAGCGGTGGGCATGGACCGAGCGAAGCCATGCACGCCATTCTTTTGAAAGTATGGTATGCAATTTAAATTATTGGCAATGACGGCCAAACTATCGCTGGGTGTAACAAAGAATGCCTTTTTTCCAATAATCATATTACGATCCTGAAACACTTAACTTATTAAACTTATCTCTTTGCAAAATATTACAATAATTATTTAATCAAATGCATGGTGGTCTAGAAATTTGAGGGGGTCCACAAGGCCAGTGGAATTGATTAGGGTACTTCGTATTGATAAAATATTGTTTTCAAGATCGAAAAAAATTCTGACCAAATTTCAGCACCGAATTTGAATTTAAGTGGTCGGCTAGTTGATATTAAAATTTTTCCATTCGTTTAACATGTAAATTTAGAGTTTTTTTTTCTAATTATCTATATCTCTCGTTCATTTTATGCAAGAAAATTGTATAATTAAATAAAAGGGCTGAAATTTGCTGAGAATTTTTTTTCAGTTGTTTAAAGCAATATTTTGTCCATGGAGGGTTTAAAAATAAAGCATCCTAAGCATTGCTATTGTTAGAATTCAACTTAAAAAAATAGTTGCATAAGCCCTTCGAATGCAAATTTAGTGTTTGACAAGAATACTAACTCCATCTCCATCGAAAGCTGCTCCCAAATCAAAGGTTTCATCCTCACGAACTTTATCCACCAAATCCTTAGCGTAAGTTAAATTTGGATCCGGATGAATTTCTCCGAAATTATCTAAAGGAACAATTCTTACAACACTGTCTTGATTGCTGCCCAATTCTTCCAAAAATATTCTTTTTACATAAACACCGGTCACTAAAACAATAAAATTACTAATTGTAATACGTTTTACGCCAATTTAATTCGGGTACAACCTCCATTCATGGAGTCTATTAGAACATTAAATGGTTGTTTGCTTTCTGTTCCATGTAAAAGATCAGCTAGTTTTTTAAAATCAAATATGGATTTCATTAGTTCTACATAATTGTGAACAGGATCTATGACTTCTACTGTAAATTGTCGGCCATCAACCTACAAATTATCAATTGTACATATTCCTGGGTCAAGAAAGTAATGTTTACTTCAAAAGTTTGCAGACCGGGTTGTTGAAAATCGCAATCTAAATCTGGAGTGAACTTATACTGAGTTATTGTTTTTGTTAGTTCATAGATATCGTCAGTCATTTGATCAGGTGCTGGTCCCCCGTTTTCAATATTATATTTTATACCAAAATCGTTTCTAATGCCCCCAGGATTGTGCGAGGCAGTCAAAACAATTCCACCTAAAATTAGGTTTATTTATTCACTGATGAATAGTTTCAAAATACTTACCTAACGTTTTATGGGTTCTTATAAGACTGGAAACAGCAGGGGTGGATAAAAGACCTCTCCGCCCAATTATTAATTTAGCCACCTACAAAAAATACATCGAAATTAAAGCAACATTCTTCCACTAACTAATAATTCTATTTGCTTAGTTTTAATTAAAAATTGCGCAATTTGTGATAACTTATCAGGGTCTCTGTCAATACAGTTACCTCGTTTGCAGCTGCAATGCGAATAATAATGTTTATAGCTTGTGTGGTAAAATATCTTCCATCACCTCCAATGATGAGGGTGCAGCCCTTTAGTTTTCCTTTTTGGGCGTCAAGGATGCATTGGATGAAATTTTCGGTATAGTTTTTTTCCATAAAGACCTTTACTTTCTTTCTTAAACCACTGGTTCCTGGTTTTTGGCCCTCGAATGGGACAGTTGGAATCACAACACTTGTTAGAGCCATATTCGTAACTAAAACAATTATTAATTTATGAACGATGCAAAATTAATAAGTACTGCGTCTCAAATTGAAGAACTGCTGTTTACATAATATATATAAACGTTATTATAGTAAAATATTCAATGATAAGTTTTAAATCCTCCGAAACAAAGGTTAGGACAGCCTTTTGCTTAAAACAAAGAGGATATTCAATTAAATTATTACGAAATTAATGAACTAGATACTCACAAGGTCCAAAACTAAACGAATACGATTAAATTATGATAAAAGTTTAAAAGTTTATTAAATATTAGTTCTATAATTTGTAGATTTGAACTTTCAATGACAAAAAGGACACGTTTCTGCGCACGTTCAGCGATAAGAACATTTATTTGTGGGAAATTAAAAGTTCTGATTCAAACAGAAACATACTAATTACACTTTTCCTTAAGTTATTTAAATAAAGTACAATTTTTAATTGAAAAATTTATTAAAATTGGCTCAGAAAGTATGATTTTATTGTGATTTTTGGCTGGGTCTTTACATATGGCATATGCTCACACTTTTCTAATTTTAAATTCCAACAAAATATAGATTAATTGATATTATCGTTATCTGAGTCCATGGAAATAATTTGTTACGCCTTATAATAATTTATTTTAGACCTGAACTGCAATTTTACTTTTTATTAATTGATTTAATCTATTTTAGAATCCATCACCTTTTGGTGCTAAAAGATTCAGATTGATGAATAAGAACTATGTTTGAAAGTCATTAAAACTTAATTATCTATGGTTCAAAGGTCTTTATAGTGTTTTGTAACACTTCTACAACATTCTTAGGACGAAATATAATAAATAAATTGATTAAAATTGACTTAGAAAATTATCGTCTTAATGTGTAGTTTAGCAGAGTGTTAATAGATGGCATATGCGTGTACTTTTTACTATTAAATTCTGAATTTACATAAAAAGATTATTATTATCATTTCGTAGTGCTTGTAATTAATTCATTACGTCTTATAATAATTTATTTTAGGTCTGGAATGCAGTTTGAACCGCTTTTTGCTCATTTAATCTGTTTTTAGATCTATCAACTTTCAGTTGTAAAACATTCACAATGGAGAATAAGAGCTACATCTGAAAAACATTGAAACATAATTATTTATAGTTCAAAGGTCTTCATAGTGTTTCGTAGCACTCTTACAATGATTTAAAAACGAAATATTGTAATTAAATTGCCTCAGAATATTGTGATTTTATTTTTAAGGGCTTGGATGGTATGTGCATGCACTTTTCTTAATCAAATTCTTATTAAACAAACCATTGTTCATCACGAAGAGCTTCATTTGAAGAAACTAGTTGAGTATTGTCCATTATGTAAGGGTAGAATTATAAAATTGTTTGACTTCATATTTTAGGTTATATTTTCTACAATGGGGACATGGAGAAAACAACTTATGGCTCCTTTTTATCCATTTAATAGAACTCTATCAACATTTGTACCTCAGCATTCACCTGTGCTCCAATCAGACATAAAGATCTTGAAGGATTTTATTAGAAATTCTAAAAAAATGTTCATTTTGACTGGAGCTGGAGTTTCCACTGAATCAGGTGTGTTGTATTTCTTGTTATGCAATTAAATAAGGTTTATCACTTTTAGGTATACCTGATTATCGCTCTGACAAAGTCGGTTTATATGCAAGAACAAATCATAAACCAATACAGTATCAGGAATTCTTAAAATCAACTAAAACTCGAACAAGATACTGGGCTCGTAATTATGTCGGCTGGGACAAGTTCTCTAAATGCAACCCTAATGCCACACATGTATCTCTAAGAAATCTAGAAGTTGAACATAAAAAAGTTAATATATTAGTTACTCAGAATGTTGATAGCTTACATTTCAAAGCTGGCAGTGAGAAAGTTATTGAATTACATGGCACCGCTTACAGAGTGCTTTGTTTAAATTGTAAAAACAACTACAAGAGAAGCGACATACAAGATCATATGAAAGAACTAAATCCATTCTTGCAAGAGACATCAACCATGATCCGGCCTGATGGGGATGTAGATATTCCTCGGGTGATTTTTAATGTAATACGCCTGTATAAGTTTTAATAACGAAGATTTGTTGCAGGAACACGTTGAAAGATTTAATACACCGACTTGTTTGAGATGTGGTGGCATTTTAAAGCCCGACATTGTCTTCTTTGGTGATAACGTTCCCAAAGAGAGAGTGCAGGAAATAGAACGGTGCTTAACAGATAGCGATGCAATTTTAGTACTCGGTTCCAGTTTAGCTGTGTTCTCGGGCTATCGATTCATTTTACAAGCACAAAAAGAGAACAAAAAGATTGCGATAGTTAACATAGGGCCAACAAGAGCCGACAAAATAACGGGGCTCAAAATTTCAGCCAGATGTGGAGATATTTTACCAAACATTTGTTGATTTACTTATTAACAAAAATAAATAAACTAATAATAAATGACGTGGGAATTAATATAATAATTAAGGAACAATTTATTTAAACAGTTTTTTTTTAGCGCGGTTAATAAGCTCGGAAAAGTTAATTAAAGTTGTAGTTTTGCCTAAGGGGTAATATGCGAAGCGAAGCCATGCGCCTTTACTACGTTTGGGCGGCCCTTGTACTGTTGCGGTAGGTCATTCTACAACTTTCATTCATAACGCCAAGGTCGTTCGTACATCGATGGCGACAAATGACGTCACGATAACCATTATTAACGGAGAAAAGAACTTGACGATTTCCACCATTTCAAAACATTTAAAATAGGAATTTAGAAGAAGAAAAGGCATTAATTAAGTTAACTTGTGTTAAATAAGTGTAGTTTAATTAATATATGATCTTTTAGTGGACGTTTCCGGCAACTTGCAATGAAAGGAAAAGGTTTATCGAAACTAACAGATTGAGGTTAATTATGGTTAAAATTTGATCAATTTTAAATAAATAGCAAAGGACATGGTACTTTCATCCTATATTTTATATGTATAAAACATGGATATTCATATTATTACAACATTTAATCTTTAGGAGTAGAATGTAGAATAGTATGAAATATTCTACGAAGGATGGGTGTAAATACTTTCGAAGGTACTTAGTAAAGTTAATGGAAGTCTTTTATAAGAATTATACTCATAGGAAATTTCAGATATGGATTAGGAACTGTATTTTCCTTATAGAATTTTATGGATTGGCTTATTTGTATGAGAATGTACATTCGAAGAGAAAATGAAGATTGCTTTCATGCATTACAATAATAATGTAGTCCATGTCCTAAAAGGGCTTCACGAATAACTTTATTTTGTTCTATAAATTGGAAGCAAATCTGTGGAGGTAGTACAAAGAAAAAACAAACAATTCTATGCAGACAAAAGGGGTTATTTAATATATAGGTAATTGAATTTTATCTAATTGATAAGTTAATATTTCTTTGTTTAAGGGACACAAGCCTTTATTAAAGCTTGGAATTGAAGACCAAAAAAATAGGATGATTTTAAATCTGAAAAACTGTTATATTAAATCGGTAAGATTTTTTGTTAGCACAGAGGTTTAACTAAATATACCTTTAATTAAATTATTGATTTAATTAGAAATAGATTTGTCAGATCAGCTTTCTCATATGATTTCAAATAAGGAAAGTAAAGGAGTATTTGACTTCTACGTCTTTTATCCAAACAGCATTATAAATTTACAACAATGAAATCTATATAAGTAACAATATTGCAATATTCAAGAGCTTTCTAATGCTGATTGAAATAATTATTAACACAACACTAAAGTTTCTTTTAAAAGAAAAATCTCTTAGCATATTATTAAAATTTACTAAAAACATGAAAATGATTTACAAAACTTTACAGTAAACTGAATTAAACATAATTTATGCTAATTGTTCCTTGTTTTATATTAACTTTATTATCAGTTACATTTCTTAAGATCCTAACTAACAGTATTTACTAGAACGACAATTAAAATCAAGCATAGACACACCACAATCAATTTTCTATAAATTCCAAGTGGTGTACATGTACCACGCAATCGGTTTTGAACACTTTTGTTTTTTAAATAGGAATCGTTTACACAGGGAGCGTTTGAATTTATAATTCAACACAACATAAAAATAAAATATATTCAAAATCCACTTGTGAAGTCTTCTTAAATCGATTTTAATACAAGTAACTATCTATATTTAAGGCTTGATATAGGTTTAATGAATTATTGATGTCAACAAAATGAGATGAGTTTATCCGTTCAACTTTATAAAAAGTAATCGGCTTGAGGTTTCTTAGATGGGATACCCCTGGTCTCCTGAGGCGCCGCCTCAAAAATCGTAAAATCTCGTTGCAAATGTTCATTTAATTCTAATATTGCGGCAACATTCCCACAACTAAAAACAGGACCTTTAATTTATGTAAACTATAAAAGGGTGCACTTACCGGTAGCAATAATTTGGAGCTGACCACACTGTTAGTACTGTTTCATTAAAGTGCCATTTGTAGCCTTCCATTACTAACTGATGTGCACGACAAATCATATCAATATCATTTGCAGCATTAAATTGGGCCACAACATCTGATCCGAATAAATAACCTGCACCTCTTGGTGAAACGCCCCAGCCTTGTGTATCTACAATTACAGTATTAAATCTTTGTTGAAACTAAAAAAGCAGGAATAAAACACCTTCGGGGTCACTCCATAATAAATCACACATGGGTCCATCGTGAGGAACTTCTTGTTTTCGGTCAATTGTTCTTATCTGATCCAGAGTTTGTATGGAAGGTGATAAACCTCCATGCACACAAAAGATTTTACCATCTATGATGGCGGACAAAGAAAGATAATCAAAGATTTCTGTACAATAGCGCCAGACTGTTATGGATCCATATTTTCTAAGACACTCATCATAAAAGCCGTATACTTGTGTGATCTGTCTTGATTCGTGGTTGCCTCTTATTAAAGTGATGCGATCTGGATACCTTACCTAAAATTGCTTTTTAGAACTTTCTTTAAACTATAACTCAACTGTTACCTTTAAAGCTAATAGTAATAAAAAGGTTTCAACGCTATAAAATCCACGGTCTACAAAATCTCCCATAAATAAATAGTTAGTTTCAGGGACGTCTCCTCCTACTTTAAACAGTTCTTTTAAATCATAAAATTGCCCATGGATATCGCCACAAACCTGCAACAAATAAGTTTGCTAAATAATTCCTCTTAAAGTGAAAACTTACAGTCACTGGTGAATCTACTCTTTGAACATTGCTCTCTTCGACAAGTATCTCACGAGCTTTGGCACATAAGGCCTTAACCTCGGATTCCTTAATAATTTCACATCTTTTTAATTGTTCTATTTGGCGATCTAAATCACTTGTATCAGACATACTTAGCTCTTGCTAATTTGGGACAAAAATAATTAATGCAATATTATTGAGGTTAGGTTTTGCAATTGTGCTTACGTTTTTTTTAATATTAAATCACAAACGTTTATGCATAAGCTAATTTAAAGATAGTAAAACATTAACACTAACAGCGGATACTGAACTTAACGTGTTTCTTTTTAAAATAAAGAATTTCGGGATTTTAGAAGTAAAACCCTAAGCGTTATCACAATTCGACTATACTATTTAATTGTGGGTATTACTCATTGAATTCAAGGTAATTCGTGACGGGAAACTTTATTTTCGTAGAACTAGAACCATTAAAGTTGTGGTAGTTCACGATTGTTCGTATAGATGGCACGCCATGTTCCATTCTTGGTTTTTATTCTTTTACGTTTGTCAATAGAAATTGTAGTCGGTTTTTATTGTTGTAATTATTATTTTAATAGTGTTTTTACTTGCATTGTGTGGTTTAACAACAATAAAAGGTATGTTTATAAAGTTTTAATAAAGCCAGTTGTAAATCATTTTCATGGTTATTAATTTATTGGGGAATGTTATTATTTGGGGTTAGGATCTATGGATTTGTATTTTTATTATTAATAATGCAGTTTATTTTGTGTATGTAATTGTTTGTAATTGATTGCAGATAAATGCTTGTTATGTGGAGGATGCATTTAGTGATACTGAGTTTTTAATCGTTTGATGAAGTTTTGAATATTAAGCATGTTCGGAAGGCTATTCAAAGGATTATATTGATGTGTTCAACTCTGGTAGCTAAATTAAGTAGCTGACATACAAGATTTGGTAAGAATAACAATAAAAGTACTAATAATAAGTATTTTACGTTATAGGAATAATTAAATAAGATATGGAGATTTATAAAATGCATCTTTTAAAACACCATATCCTTTAACTAATTCAATTCAAATCGTTCTACGGTTGAATTACCTTTATACAATTGTTACAAAGCTTATTGATTGCTTTTAGAAGTAGTTTTAAAATAGAGGTGTGTTTGAGTATGGTTATTCATAGGGTTTAGATGAGGGTGCATGAATACATGGATATAATACTATTATTCTTGTACGTCCTTGAGAGTATTGATTGCACCCTATTCACAACTTCAAAGCTAGTTGTTTTATTCAATTTTGATCTATGGCTAAGAGTTGTTCAAGCATCGATTTTTTATGCAAATAAACATAATTGTTTTTTTAGATTTATCTGCGATCTATAGTTATTAACAAAATTCGTAGAGGAATAAATCTAAATTAAGAACGTACACGCAGGCGCTTGCATGCATTTTGATATGGCAATAGCATGGCCGTGTACTGTAGCAGGATAACGTTTTGCTGATAGTAATTTGCTTTTTTCAGCATTTGCGGGAGTTTCGGTGCTGCCTTTTGGTGATTAGTGTGACGGAGTTGCTGTCGAGGAATGGGGAACATACACACCGTGGGACCTAACGAGGCGCTTATTGTATCAGGTATTTAATTTTTTCGTATTTTTAAGCGTTTCGAGGTTCGCATTTAGGTTTTTATTGGGCTTAACAATTTTAATTCGCTCATAAACGGTATCGGAGAGATGCAAAATCTATTTGGTCATCGAGATCTTTAATTAATTATTTAATTAATGACCGGTTTGATTGACCATCAATCATTTTAATCAATCAGTAAATTGGCGCTTTTAAAAGGGGGAGTGGTTCTGGAAAACACTATTTAAATGTATCTCGATGGAGCCTTGAAACTGTAAAAATAGAAGTTTTGAAAAAAGAACTGTTTATGTCGGCTTTTTCAATAGTTGTTATGTAAATTTTTGTGGGTCTACTACGATTATCACAAAATTGGCAATCGGTACAGTTTTAGATTGAATTTATGAACAGTTTTGACTTTTAAATGGGGGCACACAGTTATTTATTGAATAGCTCTGAATTCAGGACATTCATCAAACGAATGTACTTAGATGTTTAATTACTACGAAATTCTATAAATAACTTTAATTCCATTAGACCTTGAATGAAACTGTATACTATCATAATATATTGTTATTATTTAATATTCAACGCAATACTTGATAAGACATAATGGGAATTACTTAACACTTATTTTATTTAATCTACATTTAGAGAAAAAAGTTTTAAACGGACACAATTCTTTAAAAGTTTTTAAATTAGAATTATATATTCTAATTGGTCAATCGAACCATCACGAGATGTCTCTGGCGTGGTGTAAATTTGATTAAAGCAAACAACTCTTAAGTTTTCAACCAAGTCTTTTTAATGATATCGGCCGTCTTCTCCCCGATCATAATACTTGGGGCATTGGTATGAGCCGATAAGGCAAAAGGTATAACACTGGTATCAGCAACTCTCAAATTCCCAACCCCGTGCACCTTCAATTCGTGGTCGACAACGGTCGTGGGGTCGGCGACGGGGCCCATTTTGCACGTCCCCAATTGATGATGCAAAGTAATACTGAGGGTACGAAGGGCGCATCTCCAATAGTCGTCGCTGTTGTACAAAAATTCGGTACAGCCAGGAATCGGGGTGTCGTGGAAAGTGGTGCCGATTTTTTGGAACGGCTGCGTTTTACCCAATTCCATTATAAAGCGAATTGCGGCTATCATGGACCTCATATCTTCTTCGCCCTCGTCCGAAAAATAATGTCCGTAGAAGAGGGGCACGTCGAACGGGTTTTTGGTCCTCAATCTTAGATGACCCGTGGATTTTGGATGCAAGAGCATAGGGAAAATGGTCCAACTGTGGGCGTTCTCGATGGGCTTCCAAAGGGTGTCGTAAATGCTTCTCCTGATGTTCATCGTCTTGTAGTTGACCATTCCGAAGTCTGCCTGCATGCCACCCCCAACGAAGATCAGTTCTATGTCGGGATAGCCGAAGGGTTCCTTCGTGACGTTGGTGTTGATGTACGCTAAGCCTTCGACACCTCCTAGGCTAGTCAGGGGACCTTTTCCATTAAGCAACCAATTCGTGACGCCCATTCCTCGAAGAGTATTGAGGATGGAGTACGACAAAGGCTGCTTAATCAAAAAAGTGAGCCCGACGAAGGTGATGTGGTC
Organism: Sinopyrophorus schimmeli; assembly: GCA_036325965.1. Taxonomy (NCBI): domain Eukaryota; kingdom Metazoa; phylum Arthropoda; class Insecta; order Coleoptera; family Elateridae; genus Sinopyrophorus; species Sinopyrophorus schimmeli. The sequence goes on from JARFIZ010000068.1 coordinate 2,736,100, forward strand.
GTGGAGGTTCTGCCCGACCGGTAAATCCTGTATGTGGGGTATTTCGAGCTCCTCCAAGTGCTTTTTGGGCCCGATGCCGGACAACATGAGGAGCTGGGGCGAATTGAAGGCGCCCGCCGAGAGGACGACCTCTTTCGAGACGTACGCCTTGTATTTTAGGTTTTGCAGGACGAACTCGACGCCGAAAGCGTTTTTCTTTTTGGGATCGATTAGGACGCGGGTCACGTGCGCCGATGTGAGGGTGAATAGGTTTTTTCTGGCTTTGATCGGTTCCAGGAAGGCCTTGTCGACGCTGTGTCGAAGACCTTTCTGCGTGTTCGCTTGGACCGTCGAAAAACCGATGATTTGGTCGGTGGAGTAGTCGATGTTTTTGTAGCCCATCTCTTGGCCGGCTTCCACGAAAGCTTTTACTAGCTCTGATTGGTAGACGTCCTCCACGCTCAGATAGCCGCTTTGGTTATGGTACCTGGGGTCTCCGTTCCTCAGGGTCGCGTTTTCCGACTTCAGGAAGTAGGGAAGGATTTCTTTGTAGGACCAACCTGGGTTGCCTTGGGCCGCCCAGCGGTCGTAGTCTTCGGGGTGTCCTCTCGTGTAGATCATGTAGTTGATGATGGTGGTACCGCCGAGGGCTTTGCCTCTGGGCCACGCCAGTCTTCTGTTGTTCATGCCGCGAGCGAAGCCCGGGTCGTATTCCATGAAGTACTTCCAATTCAAGCTGGTGAGCTGTAGGATGGGGGCGAAGAGTGGCGGGATCGATTCTGCAGAACCTGCAGGCTCGCCCGTTTCCAAGAGGAGGATGTTCCATTCGGGGACTTCGGAGAGCCGGTTCGCTAAGGCTGCCCCTGCCGAACCCGAACCCACGACGATGAAATCGAAGATTGGTTCTAGAATTATTTTGGATTACAATCGGACTAGGAATTTCGGTTGGGTTTTTATTGGGTTCCTAAAGGGCATGCCGAATTAGGTACGTGGACCAAATGGGGCAGCCGTAATTAACCTTTCGGGCATGCCTTACTAAAATTTCTGGTGGGGAATTACAGTAAAAGCTCAATTATCAAGACCTCAGTTATACGGAATCGCGATTGGTCTAAATTATTGTGAATCGTGCTTAAAGCCGAGTGTGCGCATTCGAGCTCAAAGTGGCACATTCCGATCTCGGGAAAATGAAGCGCGCCGCTCCGCGTCGCGCTTCATTTGCCTCCCTCGCTCGGAAATGTGCCACTTTTCGCTCGAATGCGCACATCCTCGTATTTATGGAATTTGTTTAAATTAATATTTTCGTTACAATCAACAAATTTAATTTAATTCAGTAAATATCGATTATATGTTTGAAAAACATATTTTTACCATAGCAATGAGTGGAAGAGAGCGAAAAGATACAACAAAAGCATAAGTACGAGTGAGAGGGAACTATAAAAATTATTTGTTAATTTTTTGTGACCAAAATTATTGCAAATCACGTTTAAAGCCGAGTGTGCACATTCGAGCTCAAAGTGGCACATTCCGATCTCGGGAAAATGAAGCGCGCCGCTCCGCGTCGCGCTTCATTTGCCTCCCTCGCTCGGAAATGTGCCACTTTTCGCTCGAATGCGCACATCCTCGTATTTATCGAATTTGCCTATATTATTATTTTATTCTTCAATTCAAAAAATTAAAAATCGAATAAATTAGATCTATTTTTTGTTTGAAAAAGGTTAGATATTTTATTCCTTTTGCTAAGTTATCGTGGTGCTCTTCCGCACCCCTAATTGTAGCCAGCTTGATAAAAATATTTTCAGGTGTACTTTCGAATGTTTACTAATTCGCATTTTTGATTAATTAAAATTCTATATGAGTGAAATTTTCTGAAGTGGGCCACTAAAAATCAACTAGTTGATTTTTATATCATCTTTTGCAGATTTTTGAAGGTTTATATGTCAAAATTAATGTCTCCAACTATTTTTGGGTAATTTTCATTTTTGTAAAAATTATAAACAAATTAGTTTTAAGGCACAATTTGTATACACTGTTGTAGTTAGACTTTATTTATGGATTAATTCAATTTTTAAATATAAAAGAAATATTTATATGTTACATAGGGGGTGCATCAAAATTTTAAACTCACTTAGGTGGGGTATGTTAACAAAAAGGTTGGGAAATAAGAGTCAAAAGGCCATTGCTGGATTTACATGGAAAAGTGCCCTTGAAGATATATAGCTTATTTTTTTTCCAGTGATGTATCTTAGTATTAGTAACAATTGTCCAAATTTTAGGTCCCGGGCTCTGGTTTTTTTAATATTCAACTGTGTTATACCAAACAAAAAATTCTGAAAAAAATATATGGTATAGAATAGTAAATAGGTTTGGGAAAATGGTGGGTGTCCCTCATTCAGAGCTACCAAAAATGTCTCTTTGAAAAATTAAATTATATAAAAAATACATTTCTTGAAAAAATTCAAAAGTGATTTTTTGTTACCTCATAGGCTGAATATATGTCTATAACATATCCAAAGCACAAATCGATCGGTTAAGTCGTTTCGGAGAAAAAAATATTTTTTAAAAAAAAGTATTTTTTTATTTAAAAACCATAAGGGCCCGGAACCTAAAATTTTGTACAATTGTGAGTAATAGTAAGACACATCACTGAAAAAAAAATAAGCTAAATATCTTTAAGGGCACTTTTCTATGTAAATCCGGCAATGGCCTTTCAGTTGGGTTCCAAAAGGGCATGCCGAATTACGTACGTGGGCTAAATGGGGCAGCCGTTCGGTATGCCCTACTAAAATTTCTAGTGGGGAATTATATAATTTTGACTTACTCTCCGATCGAGTTTCTGGCGTGAAGTATTCTTTTGTTGTTTCTTGAAAGAGACTTGGTTGTGATTTTAGGAGAATTAAGCACAATATTGCAAACATATTTATAATTTTCACTTTAATTTAAATACACTAAAGACTAATGCACATGAGGGACGTTTTTTCGAAAAATGATAATGAACAATGCACGTAAACTGTTCGTCATCGACCCATTAAAGTTGTACTTGTTTACTTGTAAGATTTAATTTTTTTGTTTACCGAAATAGAAGCAAGACTAAGAAAAATGACACCGGTCGATCTTCTTTTAAAATACTCACCTCAAAAATTTTTTAATTAGAAAAGCATTACACTAAAGAACGCATTAAACGTAATGTGATTTTGATAAAACGTTCAGAAACAAAGAAGTTGAGTAATTTGAAACTTATTAAGATTTGTAGTCATTACACTCTTTTAAAGTTCACATTTTGGCTTTTTTTTGTTTCCTCTTTTCGGAATTTCGATTTTATTATCTTTTTCAGATATTCCACATTTAAAAGTTTTTCCTCTTTTAGTTTTTAGTCGTTCATTTACGAACGTACAACTTTAGGGAATAACACCAATCTTCATTATTCAAAATTAAATTAGTTTTTTTTTCGGAGAATCGTAACAAATTTAATAACGATTAAGTTGCATAATAAAAATCATAGAAATTGATTTTTTTTACATTAACTTCTAGGAAAATTTTGACACAATCGAATTAGAATGTTGATTTTGAATTCGGAGGTGCACCCAGATGGTGCCCCCTCCCCAAGAATCTCAAATACAAATTAATTGCAGGTTTAATTGAATTTAAAAAAACGTTTAAAACATTTAATTCTCTTCAAACAAAAATTATGAATGCATCTCTGGCTTTGAATAATTTTTTTTGGGGCACCGGGGACGTTTTTTATTGTTTATTAAAAAAAAACTACATTCTTTGGTTGTAAATTGTGAGAACAAATTAAAACATTTATTATTTTTAATTACAAAATTCCCAGCCAGTCTTTTTTGATTAAATCGGACGCCTTCTCCCCTATCATAATGGCGGGCGCATTCGTGTGAGCCGAAAGGGTAACAGGAATAACACTGGTATCGGCAACCCTTAGTCCTTCGACCCCGTGAACTTTCAATTCGTGATCTACCACGGCGGTCCGGTCCTGGACGTCGCCCATTTTGCAGGTGGCAATCTGATGGTGGATGCTGCTCGTCAGATACTTCAAAGCGCACCCCCAATACTCGTCCGAATTAAAAACAAAGCCCTCGCACCCCACGAAGGGCTTCCCATTCAATTTCCCTTCGTACTTCTTAAAAACGTCGGTTTCGACGAGCTCGATGGCCGCCCTAATCCCAGCGATCATAGTCTTCCTATCTTCCTCCTCCTGCAAATAGTTTCCATAGAACAAGGGATGATCGAAAGGGTTCTTGGAGCTCAATCGCATGAAGCCCTTCGACTTGGGATGTAGCAAAGAGGGCAACATCGAGAAGCTAGGTCTTCGTTCCAAGGGCAAAAACATTTTATAATAATATTCGTCGGATATCTTCAGCACTCTTCGGTTCACCAACCCGTAATCCGTATGCATGGAGCCGGCTCCCAACAGGATCAATTCCATGTCGGGATAATTATTTTTCGCCTTGTCTTTGGTCCGGACGAAACCCAAAGCCTCGACGCCTCCGAGGCTCGCCAACGGCCCCACGCCCTTTTCCCTCCAGGAAGCCAACAATTCGGGGTCGAAGACGTTCTGGGCCGGCTCGAACGTTTTATTCACGTCGAAGGTCAGCCCTAGGAAAGCGATGTGGTCGTAGAGGGTTTCCCCGACGGGGAGGTCTTGCACAACTTTAATACCGAGGTCTTGGAGGTGCTTTTTGGGGCCGATGCCCGACAGCATCAGGAGCTGGGGCGAGCTCAGCGCCCCGGCCGAGACGATCACTTCTTTGCTCGCTCTGATCGCGAAAACTTCATTTTTATGGAGGAAATTAATTCCGTAGGCTCTTCGGGAGGGGTCGACGAGAATTTGGGTCACTTTTGCTCGGGTGAGCACGTGGAGATTTGGGCGGTGGAGGACGGGCTGCAGGAAGGCCCGGGCCGCGCTGTGGCGACGTCCTTTTTTGATGGTTCCTTGTATGCGGGAGAAGCCGATCTGTTGGGGGCTGTTGTAGTCGATTAACTTGTAGCCTAGTTCTTTGGAGGCGTTGAGGAAAGCCGTCGTCAGTTCGGACTCGAAGGGGTCTTCCACGCTCAAGTAGCCCCCCACGTTGTGGTACTTGGGGTCGTGTTCGCGCAGGACTGCGTTTTCCGACTTGAGGAAGTAGGGTAGGACGTTGTCGTAGGACCATTCGGGGTTGCCCACGGCTTCTGCCCATCTGCGGTAGTCCTCGGGGTTGCCCCTGGTGTAGATCATGTAATTTATGACGGAGGTGCCGCCGAGCGCTCGGCCCCGAGGCCACGCGCATCTTTGGGCCACCATCGCCAGGCAGATGTCCTTTTGGGGCTCTGTCGTGTACTTCCAGTTTTGGTCGGTGAATTGGGCCAGGCCCGAGAGCAGAGGGAACTGGTTCAGGTTGTGCTCCACGTCGCCCACTTCCAGGAGGAGAATTTTCCATTGCGACACTTCGGAGAGGCGATTCGCGATTACGGAACCGGCCGCACCCGAACCGATTATGATGAAGTCGTAGGTCTTCTCTGGAAATAATTGAGAAGTTGATTTTTGGGTTTGGTGGAAATTGATTTTTTTTTACCGAGTTTTGGTTGCTTCAGATGAATGGGTTCTGGTCCACTGAGGATGGTTTTCAGGAAATCTAAGTAGTTCTGGTTTTGTCTTTTGCTCTCTCCGCTGATCGTAGGGACCATGATTAAAATTATTGTGATAAGAGTTTTGAGGTCCTGATTAAAAAAAAATAAACTGAGTTGGAAGAGTTAGGGTTGTACAATACTTCACATACCATGTTAAAAAGCAATTCACACACACAACACTGATTAACACTTAACTCTGAAGCCTCGTTCTTTAATTGGAATTTTAACCATTTAAAACATCAATGACATCGCGTAAGGTCATTAAATTCAAACCAGTTTTTTTTTAAAGATTTTTGCTTAGGTATACGTTTTGCATATTTTTTTTCCGAATGTTCTTCAAGAGTAACGGAATCTGTTTTAATGTTAGTAAATTTTAATCTTTGAAAAAACCGAACGGGCCCTCTGTTCGTCGAAAAGTACGGTTTTTTTCCGACAAAGTTGCAAACCAGCAGCTAATTTAAATTAATTACGACGTTAGGCAGGGTAAATACTCTTGTAACAAAGGCAGGGGTTGATTCAATTAAAACTTGCAACAATTTAATGCCCGCAGTGGAGCAACAATTAACTTTGCATCTCTCTCGTACGACTTAACAAAATAAATAATTAACTTTTTCTTTTTTATGATTTATTAACGTCTTTTTCTTTTTGTTTCAGGTGAGTCTTGCCAGTTTTTTCTTCTTTTCGCTACTTCTGCGTTTAAACTATATACAGGACGAAACCAAACAATAAAAGTTTGTATGTAATATGTCCTAAGTCTAAAGAATTTCGAGAAAAATGCATTTTTTTGTATGTAAATGGCTGCAGCACTGACCACTTGAATTGGGGTATGTTTTTGTTATATTTAGGGTCAATTTATAAGTGGGTCAAGTATTTAATCGTCTGACACCCAGTATAGTACCCTTCAAAAGTCAGTAGAAATGGTTACAATTTTTTATTGATAATATTTTTAATACCTCGTATTTATACTGTCTATTTAATTTATTTTTTATGTTATTACGCTTTGTTGGGTAGGGGAGACCGGGTATAGTTGTCTCACGGGTAAGTTGTCACAAAAGCCATAACAGCAAACCTAATGAATTAATAAATTTGTTTACCCGTGTCAAAGAGCCCGAGCACATTACCTCCTTTTTTTATTTTTTTTAATTATGAATAAGATATTTTTTGTTCCTTTCTTAGGTAAAATTATTACAAACAACATTTTACCTTTAATTAAAATAGGCATTTGTTTTCTCGTTTTGTATTTTACTTTTGATTTATTATGTGACTACTTACCCCAGACACGGAGTTAAAAGTCACACTTCTTTTTTTTCATAAAAATTATAATATGTTCTCATTAGATAATGCTAGCGAAAAAGTCTATATTTTTTCTTAAACTACAATAAATACACTATCTATTGATATATAAATGTCATTGATAAATTAAGACCATGGCCTCTATAAATGTAAAAGAAAAAAAAATTGTGACTTCCAACCCGGGTCTCCCCTACCCTTCAAAAGTTTGTAGAAATGGTTATAATTTTTTATTAATAGTATCTTTCATACCTTTTATTTATACTGCCTCTATTTTAATTTATTTTTCATATTACTATGCTTTTTAGGTATATTTTACAAAAGTTTTCTATGAAACATTATTGTTGAGCTTATAAAACAAATAATAAGTTTGGTACATGGAGAAATGAAGGGTCAACGGTCAGTTAAAGAATATTTTTTAGTGTTTTTATTTTTTATATTTTATTTGAAGATTTTTTAATATTATTTTGTTGATTTAAATTTAATTGCTCAATACATTTAAATTTTTCAATGGCTCGCAGACGTAAGCTTAGCATACAAAAAACAAAAAATTGTATATGAAAAAAAAATGATCAATTTAATGTGTGATTAATTAAAATAGTCATTTCATCTATGACGATACCGTTTCGATTAACTTTTGGAGGGCACTGTAAATGTAAAACTTTAAATTTTTAACCAAAGACAAGAAATACTTGTTTTTCTATATGTACGGAAAGCGTCGCGACGCTTCCTCATTTACATTCCCTCGAGATAATCGTTTGAACTTGAATCTTTGCCAAAGCGATGCGCCAATAAAAAAATGGATTACTCATCGGACGTCGCCCCCACAAAATAATTTTTTTACGATCGATAAAAATCGCAAAACGACCACATTTCACTTAATTATCAATTTTAATTACAAACTAATTTAATTTAAGGATAATACAAAAGGTAGCTTAAAATTAAGTCGCAACAAAAAAATCATTTCCAATGCTCTTTGATCATTTCGGCGGCCTTCTCCCCGATCATGACCGAAGGTCCGTGCAGATGCCCCGTTATGCTAACGGGAACGACGCTGGCGTCGGCCACTTTCAATTTATGCACCCCGTAAACGTTGAGCTTGTTATCGACGACCGCGTCGACGTCCGTCTGCGGCCCCATCTTGCACGTGCCCGTCTGATGTCGCAGACTGATGGAGAGATGCCTTATGGCGCATTTCCAGTAGTCGTCCGAGGCGAAGGCGTGCGACTCGCAGCCCGCAACAGGCTGGGGATGCAAATGGGCCCCGAGCCTCTGGAAGGCGTGCGTTTCGGCTATGGCGATGGCTTTCTTCACGCCGGCCAACATGGTTTCCATGTCATGGTCGTCGGGGTCCGACAGCTGGTTCAGGTGGACCAAAGGCCAATGGAATGGGTCTTTGGACTTCAAGGTCACCGAACCCACGGACTTGGGATGGGTGGGCATCACCACTATCGACATCGTTCGGTGGCCCTCGAGGGGTTGGTACATGCTCTCGTACACTTCCTTTTTGATGCGGAGGTTGTGGTTCTCCTGGAGGCCGACGTAGTGGGCCTTGGGCGAGAAAGACAGTTGGACGTCGGGATAGTTCGTCGTCTCCTTCGAGGCGTCCGTTTTCAAGTAAGCCAACGCTTCGGTGCTGATGGAGGAAAGCGGCCCTTTTCCGTCCTTCAACCAGTGGACCAGGTTCTCTCGCGCATCTTCGTGGGCCTGAAGGGTCTCGTTGAGAATAAAATTGAGCCCCAAGAAACCCACGTGGTCTTTCATGTGTTTTCCCACCTTCAGATCGGACACCACGGGGATGTGGAGCTTCTCGAGCTCCTCTTGGGACCGACGCCCGACAGCATCAGGAGCTGGGCCGAATTCAAGGCCCCAGCCGAAAGGACCACTTCCTTCGCGGCCTTGGCCACGTACAACTTCTCGCCGTGGAGGTACTTAACGCCCGAAGCCTCTTTGGTGTGGGGGTTGATGACGATCTCGATCACCTGACTGAGGGGCTGGATGTGCAAATTCTTCCTCTTCGCAGCGGGTTGTAAATAAGCGGCGGCGGCGCTGTTCTCTTGCCGTGCTTGGTGGTCGCTTGCGTTTTGCCGAAGCCGATCTGTTCCTTGCCGTTGTAGTCGACGATGTGCATGCCCAGCTCTTCGCCCGCCTGGAGGAAGACGTCGGCGAGCTGGGAGCGGTGCTGGGGGTCTTCGACGTGCAGAGGGCCGCCTTGGCTGTGGTACTTGCGATCGAACTGGTGGAGGTCGGCGTTTTCGGATTTTTTGAAGTAGGGGAGGACGTCTTTGTAGCACCAGCCGTCGTTGCCGTGGTCGGCCCAGAGGTCGTAGTCCTTGCGTTGCCTCTGGTGTACAGCATGGAGTTGATGGCGGTCGAGCCGCCCAGGGCTTTGCCCGTGGCGCAGCTGCACTTCTTGTCTACCATACCTTTGATGGGATCGATCGATTAATTTGTACCATGGGAATGTGGAAAATGTTACCTAAGCACCAGGTGTCTTGGGGCACGGTGGTGTAGCCCCAGTTGTACTTGGTGCCCTGCAGGACGTGCGCGAGGGCCGGGATCTGCGTATAGGGTGTTTCGGAATGTCCGGCTTCGAGCAGGAGCACGCTCCATTCGGGTATTTCGGAGAGGCGGTTGGCAATTACGGAACCGGAAGCTCCCGCGCCCACTATGACGAAGTCGTACTCGTGCGCTTCTGCAAATATGGAAAAGTGAGGTTAGGGGTGGAACGTGACGAATGCGGGAGGGTTTTTTAGTTTACCCTTTAAGGCGGCGGCATCGTCGTATTTGTTGGGGTCGTAGCTTCCTTCCTGATAGACGGTTTCTGAGGCTTCGTGCCTTAAATGTTCGATGCCGTTCTCGAAGTCTTTGATGTAGTTTTCGGTTAATTCGAAGGGGGATGCGCTTATTTTGGTAATTAGTAAGAAATTTAATAGGAACAAGGGGAGTAGCGAAGCCATGTTTCTGTAACGTGAGGGTTCTGCGTTATTGAAGTTGTACTTTGTTTGGTGAAACTGGAAGTTGAATTTTTTAATTTAAAAAAATATATACAGGGTGTTTTTTTGACTTTCTGGACTTTTTGAATTTGGCGCCTCGGTTTTTAATGAAACAACGTCTTTAAAATAAATTTTTTTAAACAAAATAAATAATTTTAATTTAGTGTTGTAGAATTTTTGATTCGAAAAATAATATACAGGGTGATTTTTTAAGTTTCTCGACATTTTGATTTAGGCGTCGCAGTTTTTAATTAATAACACTTCTAGAAATTAAATTAATTATTGTGAATCGTGCTTAAAACCGAGTGTGCACGTTCGAGCTCAAAGTGGCTCATTCCGATCTCGGGAATATGAAGCGCGCCGCTCCGCGTCGTGCTTCATTTGCCTCTCTCGCTCGGAAATGTGCCACTTTTCGCTCGAACGCGCACATCTTTGTATTAACTATATTTCCTACATTAATTTTCTCTTTTTTAAACAAAATAAATAATTTTAATTTAGTTTTCTAGAATTTTTGCTTCGAAAAATAATATACAGGGTGATTTTTTAAGTTTCTAGACATTTTGATTTAGGCGTCGCAGTTTTTAATTAATAACACTTCTAGAAATTAAATTTATAATTGTGAATCGTGCTTAAAACCGAGTGTGCACATTCGAGCTCAAAGTGGCACATTTCGATCTCGGGAAAATGAAGCGCGCCGCTTCGCGTCGCGCTTCATTTGCCTCCCTCGCTCGGAAATGTGCCACTTTTCGCTCGAATGCGCACATCCTCGCATTAACTAAATTTTTTACATTAATTTTTCGATTTGAAAAGTAATAAAACGACGTATGTGCACTGGGGTGGATTAAAACTTCAAAAACAGTTGTTTTTTTTTAGCTTGAGGGTTCAAATTGTAGTTTATAGAATTAATTTAAAAAAGAAAAACCTTTTTTATTATCTCGATGTGTCCCACTAATTTTTAATATTAATAATGAATTAAAATTTATAATTTTAAGAGAAAAACTTTTTTCGACTTAAAAACTGCAAAGTGTACTCTTTAACATCAATGAAATATTAATAAAGATTTTTTTTATAATCACCATTGTAATTTAAAAAGTAATTTAACAAAATAAAATGCTTCTATTTTTTATTAGAGTCAAAATTGAGTTGAAAATGATCATATTCGGCAATTTTTAGATGTTTAGATGCCAAAAATTTTTTTCTTCTTTTAAAACCAAAAATTTTAACTCTTTATCAATTTCAAAAATTAGTGGGACATCTCAAGATATTAATTATTTTTTTTCTTTTTTTATAAGCTACAACTTGTACTTTATTTGCGCTTCATTTGCCTCCCTCGCACGGAAATGTGCCACTTTTCGTTCGAATGCGCACATCTTCGTATTTATTCGATTTGTTCACTTTAATCATCTTTTCTTCAAATCAAAAAATACAATTCGGATTGGTTATATTTAATTTAGTTACGCCAAAGAAGTACAACTTCTAACATATTTTTAAAAAAATTGTTTAACACTAAAAATGCAGCAGAAGGAATGTTGCCTTGGTTTCGTAATGCAATAAATAAGTCGAAAAAAAAAGTTTATTCATAAAGGGCGAACGAGGAAGTAAATTGCATTACAATTCATTATTTATGCTAAAGTGCAATAGTTCGCTGAGTCAAGGTTCTCTTTATTGTACATGTTTTTTTTTTAAATTAATTTATACTTTCATTATTATTGTTTTTAAAAAAAAGGGAGACAGGTGCGCTTATTCATTTAGCTTTTGTGCTTTGTTTTTTTTTGAGGAAATTATTTAAAATTTGAATGTCTTTTGTTAAAGCAAAACCTCTAAAAGTCTCAGATCAATTTTTTAATTGTAATACAGTCAACCCCTTCTTATCGTCCCTTTCGTAACCTTTTAAGCGAGTTGTGCCCCTTTGGATCTGAAAATGGGCCTCCGTGCCCCATTGAAAAATTTGTTTCGATTTTTAATTTAGAAAAATACATTTTTTTGTAAAATTTAATAAATGATATTTAATAATTTCTATTGTTAGAGGCTTCTCCCGTACCTCCAGGGGTGCGGGCACCCCCTGTTGAGAACCACCGGCGTAAGACAATAATTTTCAGTCCCGGTCACCAAAAATTAAATTATTTCATTTTTTATTTCGATTAGTTTGGGGCACGATTTAAAAAAGTAGTAAACATCAAAAAATCAAGTTCGAAAAATAAAAAAGGACTTACATTTTAGCCTCTCGGATGGCGTCTTGCACTTTACTAATCTCTTAGCTAGCCCTGCCTTCCTATTTAAAAGCTAAACGGCATTAAGGACGTGCACATATAAAATAATTTATTCCTTTCTAATTTTACATTGTAGCAGGTCGGATTAAAGGAGAACGAACAAATTCACGTGGAGATAATTCTCTTCGTCTCCTAAATGCAAATCATTCGATTCTTGTTAATTCAATTTCGAATCTATCAATCTGGGATTGAAATGGTAATGACATACCTTTTAACATTGATTTTTTTCGCTCTCCGAATGCTTACATTTTTTTCTTTGCTTCGCTGCGAAGGTTGATTTGTGATTCCGATGCGATCTGTCTTGTTTTGTTTTTTTTTTTTTTTGGTTCGGGTACATTCATACCATGTTTTTTTTTTGCAACATTATGAAACGAAAATGAAAGGATCCGAGTTGCAGATTTAATTAATTGTGATAGGTCAGCGCGCAATTATTTATTACTCGATTTTTTTCCATCGGGACGCGATTTAATCTTTGGGCTCACCGAAGAAGAATTTGATTTTTTTATGCCTCGAAGACAAAGAAAGAAAAATGCGATTTTTATGAGGAATAATTTTTTTCTATTTCTTTTTTTGCGAATTATTAAGTTTGCAATTAAAATTCAGTGTTTTGACCCGGGGGGCACTCGTCCAAATCTTAAAAGCACCAGGTTTTGATGATTAACTTTAAAAGTATACAATTAAATTTTTTATTTTTAATTAATTTATAACCAAGGCATTAATAAAAACGTTATTTATTGGTCATAAACTTTGTAAAATTAACTATAATGAATATAAAATGAGGAGTCCAGTAAATGACCTTTTTGTGTAAATAATGACCGGGGTACTATAGCCCAGTGAATAACCGATTAACTCATTCGCTTATTAAAATTAATTTTATTTTGGGAACTTGGTATTAAAAACGAGTTCATGGCAATAAATTTCTTCATTTATATAGCGCAATTAGAAATGTATTTTATTAGTATTGACACGATTTATTTACACTTCATGATATGCTGTAAAACGTAGATATTCGCGAATTACTAATTTTCAGTACTTTTGCTTCCGATTGTACCTCCTATATATTCTTAAATTAATTTAGAAATCAAAGTTGTCATAATTTTTTCGACTTTTAATTATTAACCCCTTGACGTACAATGACGTCTAGGAGACGTCAATCGTTTAGGGTGTCATTGTAGATTTTTGTTATTAATATAATTCTGTGATATTTAATTGCGAATTGTCAGAGAGTAAATTAATTCTTGTAAAGTGTGCTTAAAGCCGAGTGTGCGCATTCGAGCTCAGTGGCACATTTCCGATCTGGAATGAAGCGCGCCGCCCGCGTCGCGCTTCATTTGCTTCCCTCGCTCGAAAATGTGCCACTTTTCGCTCGAACGCGCACATCCTCGTATTTATTGAATTTTGTAAATTAAAGTTTCTCTTCAATCAACAAATTTAATTTAGTTCAGTAAATATATCGATTATATATTCAAAAAACGTATTTTTACTATAGCAATGAGTGGGAGCGAGCGAAAAGATAGGATAAACTCATAAGTACGAGTGAGAGGGAATGATAAAATTATTTATTAATTTTTGTTGACAAAATTATTGCTAATAATGCTTAAAACGGAGTGTCATTCGAGTCAGTGGCACATTTCCGATCTGGAATGAAGCGCGCCCCCCGCGTCGCGCTTCATTTGCTTCCTCGCTCGAAAATGTGCCACTTTTCGCTCGAACGCGCACATCTTCGTATTTATTCAATTTGTTTAAATTACTTTTTGGATTTAAAAGGAAATAGCAATGTATTCAAATAAAACGACATATGCGCAGTAACATATAGTTTGATAACCACTGGTCTAGCTATACACAAGCGCAACATAGCGCGTTGTTATATTTAATTTAGTCGCGCCAAAGAAGTATTACTTCTAACGTGCGTACATAAGTACATGCACCGGTTTTTTTACATAGAATGAAATTCAGTTTTAAACATTTAGCAAAATTATTAAAATAAACTCGAAGAATAAATTATTTTAAGTTTTTAGACAACTCAAATTAAATAAATTAATAACTTGGAAAATTTTTAAAATATATTTAAGAACTTTAGAAATTTTTAATTATCAATTTTTTTTGTATAACACAAATTGAATAAAACAAAACTTTATTCGGTAAATTTAAAAGGAAATTTTGATGAAAAATTATTATGTATTTTCAGAAAACTAAATAGAGTAAATACAGAATTTGTGGTTTTTCAAAAACTTTGAAGATCATTAATTTACTCAAATAAAATTAATATTGAGAAAACTCAATAAATAAATTATCTTAATTGTTCAGAAATATTAAATTTATAAAATTAAATACAGTCAAACCTCGATAGGTCGAAGTTGAAGAGAAACGAAAAATAATTCGCGTTATCAAAAATTGAGCTATCGATATAAAAATATTTTTAGTTTATGTTTTTTAAAAATTTTCTTATTGTTTTTTTTCTTAATAATTTCCTAGTGATTTTTTGCTAAAACCTAAATCTTGTGTCTTGAACAAGTTGTAATTAGGCTTCATTTATGGAATAATTCAATTTTTAAATATAAAAAAAATATTTATATGTTATATATTATATGAATCAAAATTTTAGAATGACTTAGGTGGGGAATGTTACAAAAAGATTGGGAAACACTGTTCTACATATTTCAAAATATTTTAAATTATTTATTTTATGTTATTTGCGTATGCTCAAAAAGTTAAGTTGAGCCAAATTAATAGTTTTTTCGGACTCATCAAATTCGGTTTTTTTTGTATGTCAAGGGGTTAAAATCATTTTTTAACCAAAAAACGACCGACAGCAACAACGACAACTGTGACCTAAACCCCAAACCTTCAAAAACGAACCCAACAAAAAGAAAAACAACTCGCGACTCATATTTTATCAAGTTTTATTCGTAACATTCATAACACTGGCACTCAAAGTACTTTTTACAAAAAGAAAAACAATAATCGGCTCAAAAAAATTATTGCAAAGAGGTGCGCCTAATAAACTTCGGGTTTATGCTAAATTCGGCCTTGATCCAGTCGTTCTTGATCAAATCCGCGGCCTTCTCTCCGACCATAAAGGCGGGCACGTTTGTGTGGGCGCAAACGGGCGTCGGGAAGATGCTGGTGTCGGCCACTCTCAAATTAAAAACGCCGTAAACCCTCAATTTGCTGTCGACGACGGCCTCTTTGTCCGACGAAGGACCCATCTTGCAAGTGGACACTTGGTGGTGAAGGGTCGCGGTGATGTGCCTCAGCGCGCACTCCCAGTAGTCGTCCGTGTCGAAGACCAAATGTGTACATCCTGGAACAGGAGTCTTCACTTGCTCGCTTCCGTACCTCTGCAAGGAAGGCGCCTTGGCGATCCTTTGGACTTCCCTTATCGCGGCGATAAAAGCCCTCACATCTTGATTGGCGGGGTCCGTGAAGAAGTTGCCATAGAACTTGGGCCAGTGGAAGGGGTTGGTCGACTTCAATTTCATGTGCCCGACGGACTTCGGGTGAAGCAGCATCGGGAAAACTGTCCACGCGAATTTATTTTCCAGCGGCTTCCAGATGGCGTTGTACACCTCGTCCGACACCCTGAACATCCTCTTGTAGACCAAGCCGGCGTCGGTGTGCAAACCGGCACCGATGAAGATCAGCTCCATGTCGGGGTAGGTCTCGGGATAATCGGCCGCCGAGGTCTTCAAGTACGCCAAAGCTTCGACACCGCCCAACGTGGTCAACAGACCGTCTCCGTTCAGAAGAAACTTGAAGAAGTTCCGGGATCTTCCAGCTCCTTTTGTTGCAAGACGATGGACTGATTGACCGTGAAGATCAAGCCGAGGAAGGTGAGATGGTCGTAGAGCTTCTGCCCGACTGGAAGATCCTGAAGGAGAGGTATTCCCAGTTCTTCGAGGTGCTTCTTCGGGCCCACCCCCGAAAGCATCAGGAGTTGGGGCGAGTTGAAGGCGCCCGCCGACAAGATCACCTCCTTTTTGGCCCGCGCGATCTGGAGCTGCTTGTTCCTGATGTACTCGACCCCGTATGTTCTTTTGGTGGTGGGGTCGATGAGGATTTTGGTCACGCGACTCTTTGTGAGGATCGTGAGGTTCGGCCTGAATTTGGCGGAACGTAAGAAGGCCTTTTCGGCACTGCATCGGGCGCCTCGGCGCGTGGTGGACTGGACGTAGGAGATGCCCAGCTGTTCTTTGCCGTTGTAGTCGACGTAGTTGTAGCCCATCTCCTGGCTGGCGTTGACGAAGGCATGGACGCACTCCGAACGGTAGGGGACGTCTTGCACGCTCAGGTATCCGCCCGTGTTGCGATATTCGGATCGTGGATCATCACCGAGGAGTCTTCGGACTTTTGAAGTAGGGCAGGACGTCCTTGTAGGACCAGCCCGGGTTGCCCATCTTTTCCCAGCGGTCGTAGTCCTGCCGGTTTCCTCGCACGTGGATCATGTAGTTGATCACGGACGTTCCGCCGAGGACCTTTCCTCGCGGCCAATGCATTCTTTGATCGGTTAGGCCTAAGAAGAAAGGTTTTGGTATTATTTGGAAGGGTGGGGGTCGAGGTGGACTTACCTAGGCACATGTTGTCCTGTTTTTCCATGAGGTAGCCCCAGTTGTAGTTGGTGAATTGGAACATGGGCGCGAAGACGGGGACGTCGGTGAGGACCGTGGGGATTTCTCCGGCTTCCAGAAGGAGGACGTTCCATTGTTTAATTTCGGAGAGGCGGTTGGCTATGACCGATCCGGCGGAACCGGAACCGACGACGATGAAGTCGTAGTTGCTCGAAATTGGAGTAGACGGGCCTGGAGATATAGATCGAGATTTAATTGTGCTTTTTTGATTTTTTTCGCGAGGGGGGTGGGGCTGTGATTAATGGTTTTCTTTTCGTTTGTGGAAAATGGATGAGCGGGGTTATAAATTAAAGGTAGTTGTGAGTGCGTTTTACGCTTCTTAATTTGATGTGATTTCTTTAAGAAAATGGCGGATTTCAAGAAGTATTGAGGAAATTTTTAATTAACAATTATTTTAATAATTAGTTTACCATATATCGGTCTGAAAGTAGATTATTGTGAATCGTGCTTTAAAGCCGAGTGTGCACATTCGAGCTCAAAGTGGCACATTCCGATCTCGGGAAAATGAAGCGCGCCGCTCCGCGTCGCGCTTTATTTGCCTCCCTCGCTCGGAAATGTGCCACTTTTCGCTCGAATGCGCACATCTTCGTGTTCATTGGATCTTTTCACTTTCAAATCGAAAAATTAATGTTAGTCCAATAAATTCAAACTTAAATAGACGGTTACCATGGCGATTTATTAAATTATAATGGATGCCAATCGTTGTTGAAGGCGGCAAATTTATATGTGAAATATTGAATTCTAATAACCCTGCTTCATCAGAGATCGTTAGAATTTTTGAACTAATTTTTTGGGTTATTATAAATACTACTTAATAACTTGCGCGCAATAATTTCGCTGAATTTAGAATTTAAAAAAATTGTTTACAAGCAAAAATTAAGTTTTACATTTTAAATTGCTCCGATGCTTACTGTGGTTTTTTTTGGGGTAATTGAAATTTTTTAATTATTTTTTTGGATCAGTAAAAACTCCAATTAGTGACCTCCGTGCTATAGTTTTATCGAAATTGCAAATAGTAAAAATTGTGCTTTTTAACAAAAGCAAAATTAAGTCTTACATTTCCAATTAGGAGTACCTAGAATTTTTTAAATATTTTTCTGGGTTATTAGAAAGTTCAATTAATGACCACCGTGTAATAGTCTTATTGGATTTTTTGCACTGATTTTCTCACTTGCAAATCGAAAAATTAATTTTAGTCCAAAAATGACAATGGCTATGGCGCTTTTTAAATATATTTTGAAAACCACTGATCTAAAAAGAATTGCTTAGACCAGGGGTGATCAACCTTTTTAATCAACGGGTCAATTTAAATTTTAAAATTTTTTGACGGGCCGCGTATAAAATAACACTTATTAATAATTTACAAAACTTTATAATAAACATTAGAATAAAAAAATTTTAATTAAAAAATAAGTAAAGATTTCATATACAAATTTTAATGCAAAATAAAAACAAACAAGAAAAGAACAGAAAAACGAATTTACTTGAAATTTACTTGAAAATTATTTCGGTTTATTATGTACTACCATTTTATTATAATTAATTTTATAACAATATATTGATGGGAGAAAGTCGATGAAACAAATTCAATTTTAGAAATGCTTGGCGGGCCGCATAAACATGTTTAACGGGCCGCAAACGGCCTGAGGGCCGCGTGTTGTTCATCCCTGGCCTAGACACATTTTTACTTTTTACAGTGGCGGGACCAACGATATTGTGTGTTGGAGAGGGGTGTCCTTTAAGAGAGGTTTTACTGTACTTTGTATTTTTAACGTGTAAAGCGTTTATTGATTTTTCGATGCGAGAAATAAATTCAAGGTGAAAATGACTAAGTTTTGCCATAGCCCGAGGCACTGCTGATATCGCTCGTAAACAAATGTGTGTTACCTTTCGGCGAAATTGTTAAACAGCGTCAAATGCTTATAATTATTTAATAAAATAATTACGAACAAAAATTAATATATTACGAAATCTTTTTCGATTTGCACAAATCAATTGTTTCGGGCATAAACAATTTGACTCACCTCAACTTGTATTTTTTCTCACATTTATAATTATCGTTCACAAAAATTATTGAAGCCAGTTCTAATCAAATACCATTAGGAAATAAAAAAAAATTAAAACGTACCAATGTTGGGGCTGTAATCCAAAGGCACAAAACGTCCATCCCTCTCCATCGTTTCTTCGTAATTGTTTATGATCTGATTAATTTCTTCGTCCATTTCTTGGGCTCGGACAACATTTAAACTAACGAGAACGAGGAAGATCGTTTTGGTCAACTCCATTTTTGCAACACTTTCCTTTTCTGTCCGACTAGAAAAGAACAAACACTTTCATATAAATAATCTCACATCGACAACATGCGTGCCTATTTACTAATAAGCGATTTAAATGCTCTTCTGATGCGCTTGTTTTCGAGCAAAAAAACTTGTTCACATTTCGTCCTTTGCAACAAACATCAAATAATTGAAAAAAATAATGCTGAACTGCATTTGTATGTTAATTTAGGTCCCGCCGACAATAAGTAAGTCATAAATTCAAGTACACTTCTTTAATTAACGAAGAATAAACAAATAAACCTCGCCCAGCATTTATTGTCGAAATAAAAGTTATTTATTTATAATTTTTGGGGGCTGTTTTTTAATGGTCGATTTATTAACCGTCCGTGTACTGGGTGGGGTATAACTAACGTGACCAATTTTTTTTTGTTAAAACGGGACATTCGGTAATCGAGCTTAAAACCGAGTGTGCACATTCGAGCTCAAAGTGGCACATTCCGATCTCGGGAAAATGAAGCGCGCCGCTCCGCGTCGCGCTTCATTTGCCTCCCTCGCTCGGAAATGTGCCACTTTTCGCTCGAATGCGCACAACCTCGTATTTATTACAATAGCATAAATTACGGTGCGCTCTTTCAAATCAAAAATTTTTATTTAATTTAGTAAATATCGATTTTATATTCAAAAAATGTATTTACCATAGCAATGAGTGGAAGTGAGCGAAAAGATACGAGAATTTCGTAGGTGCGAGTGAGACAAAACAACTAAATTATTTATTTAATTTTTTTTCTAATTTATTAGTGTAAATTTTGTGAATCGTGCGTAAAACCGAGTGTGCACATTCGAGCTCAAAGTGGCACATTCCGATCTCGGGAAAATGAAGCGCGCCGCTCCGCGTCGCGCTTCATTTGTCTCCCTCGCTCGGCAATGTGCCACTTTTCGCTCGAATGCGCACATCCTCGTGTTTATTATATTAGTATAATTTACCGTGCTCTCCTTCAAATCAAAAATTTTAATTTAATTTAGTAAATATCGATTTTATATTCGAACAACGTATTTACCATAGCAATGAGTGGAAGAGAGCGAGAAGATACGTTAATCTTGTCAATGCAAGTGAGAGGGAACGATTAAAGTTATTCAATTAATTTTTCGTGTAATTTATTGGTCTAAATTATTGCGAATCATTAAGTAATTGCCGTGAAATTAATTTGTATTTCAATAAGGGGGCAAAAATGAAATTCTTGTTAGGTTTTCTTAATATTCGGTATCGTAATTGACACGTGCCATTGAAATTTAGTAGGGGAGAGGGGGGCACCTTTGAACACTTTTTACTAATTTATTCATTACTCTTAATGTAATAAACGAAAAAATATGTTTTATGTCTTAATCAATACATTGATCACTCTACTTCATAATACACCTTGATTAATTAAAAAAAAAGGCCTTAATCAAAGCTATATTATTAATTTAAAAATAGGTCAGTTTGTTCAAAGGTGCCCCCTTAGGGGGCACCTTTGAACAGGCCTGGGGCAGGTTTGAACAATATATAAAACCACTACATAAATTATTATTATTTCACTCATAAATTATATTATTGCTCTTATTTTTCAAAGTTAAATCTTCCATTTATTAGTTTAATTAAAATTTATAAAATCTTTGAAATAATGATAAATTAACAAAGTTACTATATAATTATTAAATCTTTAACATTAATATCTTTACTCAAATATAATTAAATAAATCTAGCTCACGAGACTTATTTTATAACGATGAACGTTAGACTTAGTTTTTTCTTAGGTACAGTCAAACCAAGAAGTAATCAACACCCTATAAACAGACCTACACTAAACGTACTATTCCAGGAGACAACATCTGGCGCTGCATGATTAAAAAACAATTCATTGGCACTACTTGTCCGCTTTTTTATAATTTCTAACCATGATTGACCTTGAAATTAAAAATTACTTAATAACCACGTAATAAAGATCGCATATTTTTTAGAAACAATTTAAAAGTTAGAAAAATTTATAAGAATTAAAATTAATTCGGTTTATAAGTATTCAAACGTGCCCCTCGTTTCTTGTTCAAAGCTGCCCCAATAACATATTTGAGATAATTAATTTATTTAAACTAATTAATAATCAATAACAATGAAATTTTTTATTGTAATAAGATGGTGAAAGATATAAAGATTAGATGACCCTTCATGTATTAATAAATTTTTTGTTATTTTACCTGTAAGATGCTTACATCCAAAAATAAATATTTTAGAATTGTAGCGTAAATTTGATTATTAATTGTAAGTTAGGTTTAACATAACAAATAAAACAACTGTTAATGGATACTAGTAGGCAGCCGTGCTGCCACCTTAAATTTAAATTTCGCGGTTGGAAAAATGTTTTATTCAATTTTTAATTAACGGTGTTCAAAGCTGCCCCCCTCTCCCCTACTCAAGAAAAGACTCAATAGTTTACAACTTGAAGAAAAAGTTAAGTTTTCGTATTTTCATTAATAAAAGTCTATTCTAATGCATAAAAAAATTATGTGTTTTACATAAACCTATTGATTATTGGTTATTAAAATATATTTATTATTATTTAACTGTCATAAAGTACAATTTTGTGGATTTTATTTCATTTTATTTTCGGGGTACGGCAAACCCCACCTAGTATGGCATGTGACATTTAGTCACCTAGTCTGCGGAGGGTTAATAATTAAAAGACGTACGCTCGCTAAAGTGCGAATATTGCGAAAGATCGATTTTTTTAGTGAAGGGAATCGGGAAAAACGGAAATTGTGCACAGCGCCCGGTCGGAAAAGCCCCCTCCCCTCCGCCGTTTTCCAGCAAATATCAAAAGGGTCGCTAATGAAGCCACTCTCCACGTGTTCACCGTACGAGAAAATTAATCAAGTTTGCAACTACTGCCGAACACTAATTGGAAATTTCAAGTCAAATAGCAACAGGTGCGCGTTTTCGTGAAAGAGTTTTCCTTTGGCGTGGGCGATTCTTGGGAGTTGGGAGTTATGCCGGGCGACATTTTTCCCATCGATTTTCTTTGACATTAAGCCCGGTTTAATAATAGATTTTCACTAAATACAAGACAGGAAACGCGTTTTATTGACGTTTCGTTCGGAAAATTGTTTTTCACGCTTTTTCGCGGGAACAAAATCGGGGAAATCGCGAAATTCGTACACAAGTTCGTTTATTTTTGCGAAGGGCTCGTTAAAAGATTAGATTTTCGATTCTTTTGATTAAATTGGAATTATTCTCTAAGGAAAAATTCAAATTTCAAAAATTAATTTCAAAAGTGAATAATTATATAAAAAGCAAGCTTTTATAGGGTTTTGTGCGTCGTAAAAAATTTAATAAGTCAAACGGGGCAAATACAAAAAAAGAACAGTGGCGTGCCGCACAACTTGATTTGATTTAGTTTATTTTTGATCAAAAACATTTCAAAAGAATTGATGATAATTGTTAAAAATCTCTCCTTTCACAATAATTCCATTTTTTGAATTTGGAAAGGTTTAAATTAATTGAAAATTTTGAATTAAATCGGGATAACCTATAAAAAAAAATTCATATCTTAAAAATTAATTTCAAAGGTAGATAATTAGGGTGGGTGTACCAGTCCCAAACCAGGTACCAGTAGTTGACCACTCGCATGTTCGATTGAATAAATTAAGAAATTTCGGGCATTTTTGAAGAATTTGACTGTTTTGTTACGTGGCCTAGAATGTTAACAACGTTCCAAACATATTTTAAAAATTTAGTGTTTATTTAAGAGCTATGAGCGCAGTGGTCAACCTTAGGTGCATTACCGTTTTTGATATTGTTCACAAAATCTATAAAAAACTTACATATTTAGATTCAAATAATTTATCAATATTGCAGCGTTAGTAAACAATAAACAATTTTATATATACATTTCTACGTTAAAACTACATACTACCAGTTCAGAGCATTTCAAAGTCAAAATTTGTCCTTAACTGGTTTGGGACTGGTACACTCACCCTATATCATTTTTGTGCGTTGCTGAATTTCAATAAATTAAACGAGACAAACTCAAAAAAAGCACAGTGGCGTGCCACACAGCTGCAGGAAGCGACTATTTCATTTAATTTAATTCATTTCTCATCAAAAAAACCCATTTTTTCGTTTGCAGTTGGAAAAAGGATTGAATCAATTGAAAATTGCGGATAATCCTTTAAGGACAAATCACTCGTTGCAAACGAACCCAGTTTTTCCTTCTGCAGTCGAAAATGGTGAAAGACTTAAAGTTTGGCTTTGTTTATTTTATAACAAAATTGATTTTGTGTAAACGAGCCGAGTCGACGCCACTTTATCGGCGCCAGGGGATGTTTTGTCGGACGTCGGGCTTTGCCCCATCATCCCCATTGCGGTCTCGGGGGTCGTAATGGTTTCCGCTCGTGTTAAATTAATAATCAATACCGAAAAAAAAATTAAGAACAAAACACGTGACGTCGCACCGAACCGATTTCGCAGTTAACCGTTCGAAGCGAAATTAACAAGGGTCTAAATTAATTAAGTCAAGCCCTAAACGCCCTTTTAGTACTAACGCCATAATTGGCGTCCCGCGTGCGATTAGAATTAGAAAATTTTGACAATTTTTTTTGGAATAAAAGGAAAAACTTACCGCGTTTCGAGCGGAGCTCTTCGATGCACAATTTCTTAAGAGCAACTCTTCGGGTCCAGAACCATTTAAGTTGTAAATTAAAACGAATGCTCCCTCGACTTCTTCTATTCCGGTTTTTCAACATCTTTCCGTTTATAAGGTCAATCGCGTTTTTGTCTTAATTTTTCGAGTTCTATAACCTTTTTTAATAATAGTCGAGGAAACGGAGTCGATCTTGAAAGCCTATAATTATGAGTTTTCTGTTCTCGACAATTAATTAGAGAAGCTCCTCGTTATTACAATTATCGACCCATAACCCGTTTTTTAATTTGTTTACGTTTAACGAAGAATAGTTGCACTTGTAATTATTTAATCGCCTTGTCATCCTCTCTACGCTGTTTTCGTTATTAATTGTTCTGAAAGGAAAAAAATCGTATTATGTATTTTTAATTTAAATAATAAATAAATACAGTCGCGCTTTATTAATATTGAATCTTGCACAATAAACCTGAAGGCAACATTCTTTTGCATGCGAAAAAATACCGGATGGCAGCATCTCAACGGACAAAAAATAAATAAATAAACAACGGGAGTTTTAAGACTTTTATTTTTTGTGCTTATTTGTTAATTTAGTTTTGGAATTTGTTAAAAATAATTCGTCGGACGTCACTGATACTATAGTTCAAAAAAGGAATTCGTTTTATGCTTATGTTAAAAAAATTCAATTTTGCTAATTTGCAATTTCGGAAAAATTGTTGCATGGAATTTATCAATTGGGGTTTCTAATGCCCCAGAAAAATAGTTAAAAAATTCTAACTACTCCGAAAAGGACAGGGGCGGCATTAGAGCAATTGTGAATGTTAGACATTTTATTTTCTTTGCATGAAAAAACACTTTTTTTTAAATTCGCAATTTCTGGAAAACTATTGCATGGAAGTTATTAATTAGAGTCTCCAATGACCCAAAAAAATAGTTAAAAAATTCTAACTACTTCATAATGGATAGGGGCGGCATTAGAACAATTGCAAATGTAAGACTTTATTTTCCTTCTATGAAAAAAAACATTTTTTTAAATTCGCAATTTTGAAAAAATTATTGCATGGCAGTTATTAATTAGAGTCTCTAATGACCCAAAAAAATAGTTAAAAAATTCTAACTACCCCGAAAAGAACAGGAGCGGCATTAGATCAATTGCAAATGTAAGACTTTTTATTTTCCTTGTATGAAAAAGCACATTTTTTTTAAATTCGCAATTTTGGAAAAACTATTGCATGGAAGTTATTAATTGAAGTCTCTAATGACCTAGAAAAATAGTTAAAAAATTCTAACTACCCCTAACAAGACAGGAGCGGCATTAGAGCAAATGCAAATGTAAGACTTTATATTTTCCTTATATGAAAAAACACATTTTTTTAAATTCGCAATTTTGGAAAAATTATTGTATTGAGGTCATTAATTGAAGTTTCTAATAACCCAGAAAAATATTTAAAAAATTTTAGGTATCCCTAGAAAGGCAGGGTAGGCGTTGTAGCAATTGAAAATGTAAGACTTAATTTTGCTTGTGTTAAAAAACGCAATTTTTACAATTTGCAATTTCGATAAAACTATAGCACGGAGGTCACTAATTGAGTTTCTACTGAGCCAAAAAAATAATTAAAAAATTCCAATTACCCAAAAAATTTCGGTAAGCATCGGAACAATTCAAAATGTAAAACTTTTAATTCTGACTTTTATTAAAAGCCACAGTTTTTTTAAATTCTAAATTCAGCGAAATTATTGCGCGGAAGTTATTAAGTAGTATTCACAATAACCCAAAAATAGTTCAAAAATTCTAACGATCTCTGATGAAGCAGGGTTATTAGAATTCAATATTTCACATTTAAATTTGCCGCCTTCCACGACGATTGGCATCCATTATAATTTAATAAATCGTCATGGTAACCGTCTATTTAAGTTTGAATTTATTGGACTAACATTAATTTTTCGATTTGAAAATGAAAAGATCCAATGAACACGAAGATGTGCGCATTCGAGCGAAAAGTGGCACATTTCCGAGCGAGGGAGGCAAATGAAGCGCGACGCGGAGCGGCGCGCTTTATTTTCCCGAGATCGGAATGTGCCACTTTGAGCTCGAATGCGCACACTCGGTTTTAAGCACGATCCACAACAATAAATTTAATTTTTAGAAGTGTTTTTAATTAAAAACTGGGACGCCTAAATAAAAATGTTGAGAAACTTAAAGAATCACCCTGTATATTAATTTTCGAATCAAAAATTCTACTAAACTAAATTAAAATTATTTATTTTATTTGAAAAAGCGAAAATTAATGTAGGAAATATAATTAATACGAGGATGTGCGCATTCGAGCGAAAAGTGGCACATTTCCGAGCGAGGGAGGCAAAGGAAGCGCGACGCGGAGCGGCGCGCTTTATTTTCCCGAGATCGGAATGTGCCACTTTGAGCTCGAATGTGCACACTCGGTTTTAAACACGATTTACAATAACAAATTTAATTTCTAGATGTGTTTTTAATTAAAAACTGGGACGCCTAAATCGAAATGTCTAGAAACTTAAAAAATCACCCTGTATTTTAATTTTCGAATCAAAAATTCTACAAAACTAAATTAATATTATTTATTTTGTTTGAAAAAGAGAAAATTATTGTAGGAAATATAATTAATACGAAGATGTGCGCATTCGAGCGAAAAGTGGCACATTTCCGAGCGAGGGAGGCAAATGAAGCGCGACGCGGAGCGGCGCGCTTTATTTTCCCGAGATCGGAATGTGCCACTTTGAGCTCGAATGTGCACACTGGGTTTTAAACACGATTTACAATAATAAATTTATTTTCTAGAAGTGTTTTTAATTAAAAACTGGGACGCTTAAATCGAAATGTCTAGAAACTTAAAAAATCACCCTGTATTTTAATTTTCGAATCAAAAATTCTACAAAACTAAATTAATATTATTTATTTTGTTTGAAAAAGAGAAAATTATTGTAGGAAATATAATTAATACGAGGATGTGCGCATTCGAGCGAAAAGTGGCACATTTCCGAGCGAGGGAGGCAAATGAAGCGCGACGCGGAGCGGCGCGCTTCATTTTCCCGAGATCGGAATGTGCCACTTTGAGCTCGAATGTGCACACTGGGTTTTAAACACGATTTACAATAATAAATTTAATTTCTAGAAGTGTTTTTAATTAAAAACTGGGACGCTTAAATCGAAATGTCTAGAAACTTAAAAAATCACCCTGTATTTTAATTTTCCAATCAAAAATTCTACAAAACTAAAATAATATTATTTATTTTGTTTGAAAAAGAGAAAATTATTGTAGGAAATATAATTAATACGAAGATGTGCGCATTCGAGCGAAAAGTGGCACATTTCCGAGCGAGGGAGGCAAATGAAGCGCGACGCGGAGCGGCGCGCTTCATTTTCCCGAGATCGGAATGTGCCACTTTGAGCTCGAATGTGCACACTCGGTTTTAAGCACGATTCACAATAATTAATTTACTTTCTTATACGGCTAACGTCAACTGTCCGCGCGCAACTTTCTTTGCCAAAAGAAGTATAACTTCACAAAATTAAGTATTGTAATCATTTGTGTAGCCAAAACCCAAACATTAAACCAACTTTATTTTCTCTCTAAATGTAAGATTAAATTTTTTCCAAACGCTCAGTTTTAATCGTTTTTTTATTAAAAAAAAGAAAAGGTACGTTCGAAGCAACCTTTCCCCAATTAACAAAACTTCCTAATTACTATAAGGTAACAACAAATCGATCGAAAATGCGATAAATAAATTAAGCACGCGCTGGCCGTGGCACGAAGGAAAAATTCTAGGCGAACTGCTGCTGGCGGCCGAAGGACGTCGATCCCCTATTGAATCCCTGATTCCTGTTGAACGACTGCTCTCTGGCGAACGTCTGCTCCCCGTTGAAGGGCTCGCGCGCGAACGGCTCCTCTTTGAAGGCGACGGGCGCCTTGATGTTCTGAATGTCCGCAGAGGTGATGGAGTACTGGAGGTCGTTGCCCGAAACGAAAGTGCGGACGTTGGCCTGGCCGTTGGGGTTCACCTGGGGCCCGTCTCCCAAAGGCTCTTCTTCTTGTCTTTAACGAAAACAAAAAAATCGATTAATTTTCGGCGGAAATAAAAAAACATTTTTCGCTTACTTGACCACCCTGTAGCCATTTTCGTCGGCCTCGTAGAAAACTGTGCGCTTCACGTACCCATCGGAATAGGAGTACATGCCCTTAACGGCGAGCCCGTCTCTGACCTCTTCTCTTTGGTGCTGGTTGCCGCTGATGTTGTCGTCGATATTGCTCGCGAAACTGTACTTCGCGCTCTGTGCCTGCTCGCGGAACACCTTTTCTTCGTCCTGGCTCCTGGTGCTTTGGGCGTTGAACCTGGGCGTCGCGGTTTGTGCGGCGAACCTCTGCTTTTGGGGCTCGGCCGGTCGGAAAGCGGGCTGCTGGACGTTGGAGAGGAAGGTCGACTGCGGTTGGGGTTGCGGTTGCGGCCTGAAGACCGCCTGCGGTTGGGGTTGCGGTTGGAAAGTCTGCGGTCGGGGCTGGAAGCTGTTGAAGCTTGGCGAGGGATCGGTAAAGCGGGTGTCGACGGGTCGAACGACGGGCTCCTCGATGTTGACGAACGTGTTGGGGGCCCTCGTCGTCGTCTGCGTCGGGACGGGCACGGAATTCAAAAGACTGAAATCGGGGTCGGAGAAGGCGCTCTGCGAGGCTGCCGATGGCGAGAAGCTTCTCGCGGCTTGCCCGAATTCGAAGCTGGGCGTGGGCGATGGGGCGTGCGATTGAAGGGCGGGCGTCGTCGGGAAGCGTCTCGACGAGCCTCTGAACTGTCGAATTTTTTTAACATAAATTAATTGGAAATTAAAAATTAAGATCAAAGTACCTGGTTGGTGGGCGGTTGACTGGCGCCGGCGAAGCTGCTGGGCGCGAAAGTTTGGCGTCCGAATTGGCTTTGGGAGGCGAAGGTGGCGCCTCCGCGCGAGCTGCTCGCCTCCGAATTGCCGCCCGCGAATTTGGTCGTCCTGAATTTGCTGGGGCCGTTGAAGGAGCTCTGCTCGAAGCCGGCGGCGGGTTGGCTTTGGAACTGCTGGAAGTTGGTGCCGTCGTCTTGGACCTGCACGAATCTCTGATGCTGAGATTGGCAGGAGACCACGAAGAGGAGCATCAGGCACGCCACTGTACGCCTCGACATTTTGATGTAAATGAGCGTTTTTTGGGGCGCTTGGGCGATATTTAAAGGTTTAGGTTTTTGATGAGGTCGTCGATTTAAAATCGATAGGAATGCGACTTTCACACTTAATCGTTTTAGCTTTCGGGAGATTCGGAAAAGTTGATGGTTTTTTGTTAATTTTTTGTTGTCGTTCCTTTTCTCGTGTTTTCAGAATTTTTTTTTGGTATTTTAATCGGTGTTTGTTTTTCTAATCATAATTTGTTAATTGTTTCGATTAAAAATTGTTCGAAGCGAACTAATACAAATATTTCTGGTAATTGCTATAGATGACCAAGATTAAATTAATTTGTTTTGTTGTTCGTCCATTAAAATTGTTGGTTTCTTTGTAATCCATAATTTCGAGATTATAAAACTAACTTTTTCGAAACTTTCATTAAAACCAACTTCGTTCACGAAGAATAGGACTAAAAAATTAAGCTCCTTCGTTTGAGAAACTTAATTTCGAATTTTCTCCGTAGAAATCTTTAATAAGACAACGTAATGCAGGCCTTGTCGCAAAACTCGCAAGACAAACTTGAAGAATTAAAAGAAATTAAAACTAAAAGGTAATGACAAGCAATTAGGCCAAGACTTGTTGTTTTATTTCCTTCAAGCGAAGTCTATGACCTTTTTTTCTAGGTTGTTCGGTTATTTTTGTTTTCATTAACAATAGTCCGTTTTTGGATCGAATAAAACGAGATCGATTTCAACTGACTTCTGTGTTTTACATTTTGAATTTAATTAACGCCTGCCCTGTCTTTTGAAGGGTGGTTAGAATTTTTTTATTATTTTTCTGGTTGATTATAAACTCGAATTAATAACTTTCATGCAATAGTTTTCTTGAATTTGCGATTTAGAAAAATTTTGTTTTTTTTACTGTAGGTGAAATGAAGTTAAACATTTTGAATTAAATTAACGCCTGCACTGTTTTTATAAGGTTAATTAGAATTTTTTAATTATTTTTCTGGTTGATTATAAACTCGAGATAATAACTTCTATATAATAGTTTGCCCGAATTTGCGATTTAGAAAAATTCTGTTTTTTTGCAGATGAAATAAAGTTAAACATTTTGAATTAAATTAACGCCTGCCCTGTCTTTTTCAGCGTAGTTAGAATTTTCTTACTATTTTTCTGGATGACTATAAACTCGAATTTAGAACTTCCATGCAATAGTTTTTCCGAATTTGCGATTTAGAAAAATTCTGCTTTTACTGCAGATGAAATAAAGTAAAACATATTGAATTAAATTAATGCCTGTCCTGTCTTGATATGGCTAGTTAGAATTTTTTGACTATTTTTTTGGTAGATTATAAATTCGAATTAATAACTTCCATATAATAGTTTTTTTGAATTTGCGATTTAGAAAAATTCTGTTTTTTTTACAGATGAAATAAAGTTTTACATTTTGAATTAAATTAACGCCTACCCTGTTTTTTTAAGCGTAGTTAGAATTTTTTTACTATTTTTCTGGTTGATTATAAACTCGAATTAATAACTTCCATATAATAGTTTTCCGAATTTGCGATTTAGAAAAATTCTATTTTTACTGCACATGAAATAAAGTTAAACA
This sequence comes from Sinopyrophorus schimmeli, assembly GCA_036325965.1. NCBI lineage: Eukaryota > Metazoa > Arthropoda > Insecta > Coleoptera > Elateridae > Sinopyrophorus > Sinopyrophorus schimmeli. Next base: position 2,766,603 of record JARFIZ010000068.1, read on the forward strand.
TTTTGAATTAAATTAATGCCTGCCCTGTCTTTATAAGGCTAGTTAGAATTTTTTTATTATTTTTCCGGTTGACTATAAACTCGAATTTATAACTTCCATATCATAGTTTTCCCGAATTTGTGATTCAGAAAAATTCTGTTTTTTTGCAGATGAAATAAAGTTAAACATTTTGAATTAAATTAACGCCTGCCCTGTCTTTTTCAGCGTAGTTAGAATTTTTTTACTATTTTTCTGGTTGACTATAAACTCGAATTTATAACTTCCATGCAATAGTTTTTCCGAATTTGCGATTTAGAAAAATTCTGCTTTTACTGCAGATGAAATAAAGTTAAACATTTTGAATTAAATTAATGCCTGTCCTGTCTTGATATGGCTAGTTAGAATTTTTTGACTATTTTTTTGGTAGATTATAAATTCGAATTAATAACTTCCATATAATAGTTTTTTTTGAATATGCAATTTAGAAAAATTCTGTTTTTTTTGCAGATGAAATAAAGTTTTACATTTTGAATTAAATTAACGCTTACCTTGTCTTTTTAAGCGTAGTTAGAATTTTTTTACTATTTTTCTGGTTGATTATAAACTCGAATTAATAACTTCCATATAATAGTTTTTCCGAATTTGCGATTTAGAAAAATTCTATTTTTACTGCACATGAAATAAAGTTAAACATTTTGAATTAAATTAATGCCTGCCCTGTCTTTATAAGGCTAGTTAGAATTTTTTTATTATTTTTCCGGTTGACTATAAACTCGAATTTATAACTTCCATATCATAGTTTTTCCGAATTTGTGATTCAGAAAAATTCTGTTTTTTACTGCAGATGAAACAAAGGTAAACATATTGAATTAAATTAACCCCTGCCCTGTCATTTTAAGGGTAGTTAGAATTTTTTTACTATTTTTCGTTTAATTATTTAAAAAAATGCAACAAAAAATTTTAATTGGATTATAGAAAGCCTCAATTTTATAAACAAATTAATGAAGTACAGTCAAACCTCGATATTGTGAACATGTTTGTCTTGAAGGTTTTGTGTATACTGTTAGGGTACAAACCAACGCGATTTCACTGTACCACACGTATTAATTATGCCTTTCTTCTTTCGTGACATCAAAATATTTTTTAATTAAACTTCCATGGGCGACCATTTGCAATTTTTTTTAAGTTCAAAAACACAAAATCAAATCGATTTTTTTATTAACTTTTTTCTTGATACAAAACTTAAAACTAATTTTTTTAATAAATAAATAACGTGTCGAAACTAGGACGAAAGAGCGCAAAATCAATGATGCTCGACGATTTTTCCAACTGGGCCGGGAACGGGTATGCTGGCGACCTTGTACCTCAATTCGGTCCCGTGCGCCAAGTTGCTCACCGAAGCGGTTCCCATCAAATCGATCTTCGGCCCGTCCAAGGGAATGGCCTCCATTCTGCCCAAAAAACACAAAATTAGATGCGTTTTTGCAAAAAATCGCTCGAACTCACCCCGTCACCCTGTACCCATTTTCGTCGGCGATGTAACTGACCGTCCTCTTGTAATACCCGTCGCTGTAGCTGTACGAGCCCTTCACGGCGTTACCCTCCCTCGTCTCCTCCCTCTGGTGGGTCAGGTCGTTGATGTGGTCCTCGATGTCCGAAGAGAACTGGTACCTGGCGTCCTTGCTGTCGTAGTCGAAGTCCTCTTCGTTTCTGTTCAAGGGGGCGGCGGGCGGCGGAATTCTGCGGGCCTGCTGTGGGTGTTGGTGATGTGTGGGGACGTGAGCGGGAATGGGCGCTTGGGCCAGAGCCGGCGCCGGTGCTGCCGCTGCGCCATTAAAAAAAGCTTGGTGACGGGGCGTCGGGCCCAAATTGACGTGCTGCGGCCTGTGGATGCGCGATTGGGCCGTCGCGTGGCCCACGACGAAGAAGACGACGAGCAGACTGATCTGAAAATTAATGCGATCGAAACGGAACTTTCGAAGAAGATTCTTCGGACTTACCGTTTTGTGCATTTCGGACGTCGGGGATTCGATCGACAAATAACAAGCGTTCCATTTTTTTCGGCTTAAATACGGCGATAGTGCGTACGCCAAGGTTTTCGGGCCGTTGGATCGAATTTTTGAGAAAGTGAAAAGCGCTTGTGGCGCGAAGAATTTCCTTTCTATAGATTAATTGAAAATTAGGCGTCCTTTCTTTCATGGTCGTCAACCTTTTTCTTTTCGACTTGCGATGGGTGATAAATTATCTAATCGCATTTTTTAACCAGTTTTTGTTTGTTTTTCGAGTGTATTGACTTCGCGGTGCCGAATTCATTTCCGACACGCTGTGCCGGAGCGAAGTCGACATTTTCCAGTTTTTTGTGGGGGGGCTTTTTTTTTGCCATTAAGATCCTTTTTTTTAAAAGACAGAATGCACCAAAACCGGAGTTGGATGTGTTTCTAAACGGTTTTTCCAATTGTTCAATAAATTAGCTGTAATTTGATTTTGAAGAGCTCCTTCGGCTTGGTTTTTAATTAAAACGTTTTCTTTTTGTGTCCAATTAAAATTCGTTAGGAGATTTGTTTTGAAATTTTGCGATTTTTTTGGTACTAAAATTTTTTTGAAGTTATACTTCTTTTGGTGCGTTGAGAGTAAAATTTTACGAGGCGGCGGAAGTTGCGCACGCGCAATTAACGAAAATTCGATAGTACGAAGTTAGCCGTTTGAAAAAGTAGATTAATTTTTGTGAATCGCGCTTAAAATGGAGTGTGCACATTCGAGCGAAAAGTGGCACATTCCGATCTCGGGAAAATGAAGCGCGCCGCTCCGCGTCGCGCTTCATTTGCCCCCCGCTCGGAAATGTGCCACTTTTCGCTCGAATGCGCACATCTTTGTATTAATTATATTTCCTACATTATTTTCTTTTTTCAAACAAAATAAATAATTTTAGTTTAGTTTTTAGAATTTTAATTCGAAAAATAATATACAGGGTGATTTTTAAGTTTCTAGACATTTTGATTTGGGCGTTCAGTCTTTAATTAAAACACATCTAGAAATTAAATTTATTATTGTGAATCCTCCTTTAAGTCGAGTGTGCACATTCGAGCTCAAAGTGGCACATTCCGATCTCGGGAAAATGAAGCGCGCCGCTCCGCGTCGCGCTTCATTTGCTTCCCTCGCTCGGAAATGTGCCACTTTTCGCTCGAATGCGCACATCCTCGTATTAATTACACTTCCTACATTATTTTTCTCTTTTTCAAACAAAATAAATAATTTTAGTTTAGTTTTTTAGAATTTTTAATTCGAAAAATAATATACAGGGTGATTTTTTAAGTTTCTAGATATTTTGATTTGGGCCTTCTAGTCTTTAATTAAAAACACATCTAGAAAATGAATTTATTATTGTGAATGGGGCTTAAGACCGAGGTGACATTCGAGCTCAAAGTGGCACATTCCGATCTCGGAATGAAGCGCGCCGCCCGCGTCGCGCTTCATTTGCCTCCCTCGCTCGGCAATGTGCCACTTTTCGCTCGAATGCGCACATCCTCGTATTAACTAAATTTTTTACATTAATTTTTGGATTTGAAAAGAAATAAAACGATTATGTGCACTAGGGTGGATTAAAACTTCAAAAAAAGTTGTTTTCTTTTAGCTTGAGGGTTCAAATTGTAGTTTATAGAATTAATTTAAAAAAGAAAAACCTTGTTTAATATCTCGATGTGTCCCACTAATTTTTAATATTAATAATGAATTAAAATTTATAATTTTAAGCGAAAAACTTTTTTCGGCTTAAAAACTGCAAAGCGTACTCTTTAAAGTCAATGAAATATTAATAAAGATTTTTTTTATAATCGCCATTGTAATTTAAAAAGCAATTTAACAAAATAAAATGCTTATATTTTTTATTAGAGTCAAAATTGATTTGAAAATTATCATATTCGGCAATTTTTAGATGTTTAGATGCCAAAAATTTTTTTTTATTTCTGTTAAAACCAAAAATTTTAATTCATTATCAATTTCAAAAATTAGTGGAACATCTCAAGATATTAATTATTTTTTTTCTTTTTTTATAAGCTGCAACTTGTACCTTATTTGCGCTTCATTCGTCTCCCTCGCTCGGAAATGTGCCACTTTTCACTCGAACGCGCACATTTTCGTATTTAGCGAATTTAATTACATTCATTTTTGGATTTAAAAAGAAGTATGACTTCTACTTTTTAATGGAAGCTTTTTTGAATTTTGAAATTGGTTTCCGCAATTATTATTGTATTATTTTTGTTCGCAAGCGCCCCTACGAATTTTACGAAATACTTTAAAATTATTTTTGAAGGGAGTCAAATAGCCCAAGCAAATCAAAAAATGAGAATAATCGGTTTTAGGGACGATTCGTGAAAAATCGAGTTGTTAAAAGAGTTACTTTATTAAAAAGGGCTTTTAAAACATTATTAAAAATTAAAAATTATTAAAAAGGACTTGCATAAAATTAAATCCTTTTTTTATTAAATATTTAAAACTAATTTTTTGAATTATGTTTTATTTGTTTTTATATTAAAATTATACTTTAGGGACCGTTTAAATAAATTCAAAATTAAAACAGAATTTGGGGCATTGTTCGCGATTATTTAATAACGTTTAAAAGTATTTTTAATTTCACAAAAACACAGTATTACTAAATGCAAGTTTTTAGTGAGCATAAACAATATTGAAACGTAATAACATCGGCGTCATTTGTGTTGCATACGTTGAAATTAAAATTGTTTATTATATTTATAGCATTTAAACATTATTAAATGGGATAGGTGCCCTCTTTTCAGAATTCTTCATAATTAAATACAAATTAAATGCTCAATCAACTCTTTAATCAAAAAAGTAAAAAAAAATAATTTCGAAAATTACAAAAAATAGTTGAGAATTTTTTTTGGGGCACGTCTTATTTTATTCTAGCCCCAAACATTTTTTTAAAATAACGCTTCTTTTTAATTTAAATTGGGCCGACCTCTTATAAAAAAAATTAGAATTAAACCACACATCAAAAAAAAAAAAAAACTTAAGTACGTGGATTCGAAGTTATATTTCAATAATTTATTACATCTTTTTTTTTCCTCTTAAATAAATACCACCTTAAAAACTAAAAACTTATCTATTAATTAAAGTCTTCACTAATCACTATTTTCTAACTTAAAATGACTTAGAAAAAAAACATTTTTGTCTCTATCACGCAATTCTGTCCATCGATCTATTTCGGGGCCCTCCGACCACTACCGGCCCTTCCAATCCTCCTTGATCATATCGGCGCCCTTCTCGGCGATCATAAAAACTGGCGCGTTCGTATGGGCGGCCGGGACCTCCGGGATAATCGAAGCGTCGACGACGCGAAGCCCTTGCACGCCGTACACCCTCAATCGGGGGTCGACCACGGCATTCTTGTCCGTCTTCGGGCCCATTTTGCACGTCCCACTCTGATGGTAGATCGTGAACGTGAAGTGCCTTATGTGACACTCCCAATACTTGTCGGTGCCGAAGCCGTGGTGCGCGCATGCGGGCAAAGGCAATTTGTGGAGGCGAGCTCCGATCTCTCGCAAAGCCGGCTGTTCGGAGATGTTGATGGCCAACTTGATTCCGGCGACTAGGGTGTCGACGTCGTCTTGGTGGGCGAAGTAGTTGGGGAAGATGAACGGCTTCGATCGGTAGTCGTTATTTTGCAGAACCATGCGTCCTTTGCTCTTGGGCAAGAGCAACATGGGGAGGACCATGTACGAATGGTTGCCTTCGATGGGCTTATACATGGAATCGTAAATGGCGTCGGTTATGCCGAAATTTTTGCGCAGCAGGGGATCGGAAACGATCGAACCGGCTTGGTAGAGCAACTCCATATCGGGATACCCATCTGGGTCGTTTTGATTCTTGAGATCGACCAAGCTCAACACCTCGCAACCTCCTGGAAGGGTCAGAGGACCTTTATGGTGCGAGAGGAAGTTCACCAAAGGATCCCTTTGCAAGACGTCGTTGGTCCTGATCGACAAGGGCTTGTCGATGGTAAAAGTCAAACCGCCGGCCGCGATGTGGTCCATCAAATTATACCCAACCTTCGCATTTTTGATGACGGGGATCCCGACCTGCGTCAAATGCTTTTTCGGACCTATGCCGGACAGCATCAACAGTTGGGGAGAGTTGATCGCACCCGCCGAAACGATCACTTCCCTCTTGGCTCTGATCTGATAGGCCATGTTGTTGATCATCACTTCGACTCCTTGCACCTGCTTCGTTTCGGGATCGATCATGATCCTCTTGACCATGGCCTGCTTTCGCACCTGGAAGTTGGGCCGGTTGCGGATCGGGTGCAAGTAGGCTCGGCTGGAGCTGGCTCGCACCCCGTCCTTCTGGGTGACCTGCAGATAGGAGACTCCCGTCTGCGTCGCCCGTTGTAGTCCACGTAATTCATTCCGTACTCTTCGGAGGCCTTCACTATGGACTCGGCCAGCTTGGTGTGGAAGGGAGCGTAGCCGATCGTCAAGTAGCCGTCGTTGCTGTGGTACTTGGGGTCCTGGTACTCGGGGATGGTGAAGTTTTCGATCTTCTTGTAGTAAGGCAAGACGTCCGCGAAGGACCACCCTTCGTTCCCTTTGCTCGCCCAGTTGTCGAAGTCCCTGTGATTTCCTCTCGTGTAGATCATGTAGTTTAGGACGCTCGAACCCCCCATCACCTTGCCTCTGGGCCAGTTGCACTGGGAGTTGTCCATCCCCAAGCAGTACTTTTGGCTGGGGACGGTGTTGTATTTCCAGTTGGCGTCGGTGAATTGCAAGTAATTGGCTAATATGGGCAAATCCATTATGTAATTCTCCGAGCGACCTAAAAAAAAAAAAAACAGTTTTTATTGGATGGATCGAAACTTTTAACGCTAGAACCGCGGAATCGGTCATTTTGACCGTTTCGCAATTTCGTCGTCTTGTTGCTTTTTATTAGTAGAACACATTTCTGCCATATTACATGACTTTTTCTCGCCACTATATTTGCTTGAAACCAGGAGCCCATGTCCTTGTTCAAGGTCCAAGCTATCTCTATATCAAAAGTTATTAAAAATTGGTTCAGTGGTTTAGGCGTGAAAAGGTAACCGACAGTCGGACGGACAGACAGACAGACAGACTTACGCTTTTATAATATTAGTTTGGATAATTAAATTTTTTTAGAAAATAAATTAAGTATTGTGAATCGTGCTTAAAGTGGAGTGTGCACATTCGAGCTCAAAGTGGCACATTCCGATCTCGGGAAAATGAAGCGCGCCGCTCCGCGTCGCGCTTCATTTGCCTCCCTCGCTCGGAAATGTGCCACTTTTCGCTCGAATGTGCACATCCTCGTATTAATTATATTACCTACATTAATTTTCTCTTTTTCAAACAAAATAAATAATTTTAGTTTAGTTTTGTAGAATTTTTGATTCAAAAAATAATATACAGGGTGATTTTTTAAGTTTCTACTCATTTTGATTTAGGCGTCCCAGTTTTTAATTAAAAACACTTCTAGAAATTAAATTAATTATTGTGAATTGTGCTTAAAACCGAGTGTGCACATTCGAGCTCAAAGTGGCACATTCCGATCTCGGGAAAATGAAGCGCGCCGCTCCGCGTCGCGCTTCATTTGCCTCCCTCGCTCGGAAATGTGCCACTTTTCGCTCGAATGCGCACATCCTCGCATTAATTATATTTCCTACATTAATTTTCTCTTTTTCAAACAAAATAAATAATTTTAATTTAGTTTTGTAGAATTTTTGATTCGAAAAATAATATACAGGGTGATTTTTTAAGTTTCTACTCATTTCGATTTAGGCGTCCCAGTTTTTAATTAAAAACACTTCTAGAAATTAAATTAATTATTGTGAATCGTGCTTAAAACCGAGTGTGCACATTCGAGCTCAAAGTGGCACATTCCGATCTCGGGAAAATGAAGCGCGCCGCTCCGCGTCGCGCTTCATTTGCTTCCCTCGCTCGGAAATGTGCCACTTTTCGCTCGAATGCGCACATCTTTGTTTTTATTAGATTTTTACATAATTTTTTTTTCAAATCGAGCAATTAAAATTTCAAATCAATTTTGATTTTATATTCGGTGAAAGTTATGGCACTTTATTGTTTTTAAAAACTGCGCAAAAGCATGAAATGTGTTAAAAGGCCAATTTTTCTTAAAGATCCAATTGACCGGTAACCGCGATTGTAGTAAGTTCAAAATTGCCGCGGTTCTAGTGTAAAAGAAACCAAGGTCTCCTCACCTGCTTCCAACAACAAGACGTTCCAATTGGGATTCTCCGAAAGACGATTTGCGACCACACAACCGGCTGTCCCGGCCCCGATTATGATGAAGTCGTATTCGGGAAGAAAAATCCTCGTGTCTTTGGGCTCGGCCGACTGCTCCACGCCACCTTCTTGCAGGAAATTGAAGATCGACTCCAGGAGGGACTGCTGGTGGCTTCGCGCGAAGATCGAGGCGATTAGGACGATCAAAAGTGGCTCGCGCATTTTTTTCGAGAATTCGTTCTGCAATTTAAAAGGTTTTAGTTGTTTTATTTTTCGACACACACCGATTTTTTTTCTGGGATCGCTCGAGAAACGTATCGATCGGTGAAATGGCGGCTTTTGTGTAATATTGTTGAGTTTCCTCCGAGACAAGTGTTGTCCACCTTGAATCGCGTTTTTTGAAGGAAAACTGTGATGCAGCACGTAATGAAAGTTATTATGTTAATTATGGCTTTAATTGGTTTAATGGCGGTTTGCGCTTTATTCTGAAGGGTTGCGTAGGGGAAAAATCGATTTTAATTATCTAGAAAAAATTTCGCAAGACTTAGATTTACTTTTAAAAAATCGAATTTGAGACTTAATCGAGCTTTGAGCACACGGTGCTACCGGAACTAAATCGAAAATTAAGGTACTAGGCTTTTTTTTCATTTTTAAAATTGATCAAAATACCAAGAATTAAAAAAATCATTCTGAGATTGTTCATTGACGACTCACAATGTAGCAATTGTGGGGAATTTTATGTTTTATGTTTTTAGTTTAAGGTCGTCGTGCAAGAACGACAAAAAATTTATTTATTTTGTACTGGCGATCGATCTTCGATTTTTGGTTTTGCTTAAAGCCATTTTGAAGCGAAAACGGTAACATTTTTTGATTGGGTTTTGAACCTTGTTTTTTTTGCTCAATTCAATTATTAATTAATTATATAATTATTTATGCACTTTAATCATATTAATCCAATGTGAGTAAGTTGAACTTGAACTAAAACTAGTTTGATTTAGTTGCATTTATTAAAACAGTTAATTTAGAAAAAAATCGATTGTTTTTGTGGACGCAATGTTTTGGTTTTTTTTTCGTAAAACATTTTGACGATTATAAACATCTGTAATTATTATTAATCTTCGATTTGGGGACAGGCAACTCGTAATTAGTGTTATTCAAATCCTTATAAATTTTCCATAAATAATAAAAAGGTTTGGACTTACCTCTTTGGTAGAGAATAAAAAAAGAACAAACAAAATCGCGCTTAATTAATGAATTTGGAAAATTTTTGACTTTAAATCGGTTTGACCTTCCACTTTAATTTTGCGATTTTATTTTTCTTAAGGTTTAGCTATACATGATGGATTAAGGAAGTTTTTATTTAAAATTTTTTGTAAGTACTGTCATGTTTTTATTTAGCCCGGTCGGAGATGCTTTTGACTTATGGCACGGTTCTAGCCTGAGTTGCAAAAATACTAATATAGAAAATAATGCAATGGTCATTAATTTTTAAAAATGGCAATGGGTTTTTTATAATTGAAAAAAAGGGCTTCCAATAGGGGGATTAATGATTCAATTTTCATAGCGGGAAGTAAATAATTTCGCCCGAAATTCATTCATTATTTGTGAAAGTTTAAAAAAAATTAATAATAGTTCCATACCTGATTGAAAATGAAAAGGTGTGATTCAAAATGGATAAATTATTTATTAAAGACGACATTTATTGGAAATTAATTATTCATTAATAATCAAATAAGAATAATGAACAATAAAACTTTAATGCATCATAAAAATAATGCGTTTTTTTGCAACTATTGGCCTAGTATATAATTTTGAATAGACTTTAAAAAATTGACAAAAAAAAGTAGCCGTAATAGATTCTGAGTAAGACTTATTAGTTTTTATTTTTTAAAAATTAGCCAATTTCAAAAACGACCCAAAAAGTCGAAAAACCTTTTCTGAATAAAAAATCGTGTTGAAAAACAGATTTTTTGAAATTTGCAGTTTCGGGAAAACTATTGCATGGAAGTTATTAATTGAAGTGTTTAATGACCTAGAAAAATATTTAAAAAATTCTAGATTCCCCTAGAAAAGCAGGGTCGGCATTAAAGCAATTGCAAATGTAAAACTTTTATTTTTTTTTTGAATTAAGAAACACATATTTTTTTAAATTCGAAATTTCGGGAAAACTATTGCATGGAAGTTATTAATTGGAGTTTCTAATGATCCAGAAAAATATTTAAAAAATTCTAGGTACCCTTAGAAAAGGAGGATAGGGGTTGAAGCATTTTAAAATGTAAGACTTCATTTTGCTTGTGTTAAGAAAACACAATTTTGCAATTCCGGGAAAATTGTTGCATGGGAGGTATTAATTGGAGTTTCCAACAACCCAGAAAAATAATTAAAAAATTCTAACGACCCCTAAAAGAACAGGGGCAGCATTAGAGCAGTGTCAAATGTAAGACTTCTAATTTTTCTCATGTTAGAAAACACTTTTTTTTGAATTGGCAATTCTGGAAAACTATTGCGTGGACGTTATTAATTGGAGTTTCTAATGACCCAGAAAAATAAATAAAAAATTCTAACTACCCCTAAACGGACAGGGGCTGTATTAGAGCAATTGCAAATGTAATACTTTTTATTTTGCTTGTGTGAAAAAATACAATTTTTAAAATCTGCAAGTCCGGGAAAACTATTACGTGGCGGTCATTAACTGAAGTTTCTATTAACCCAGAAAAATATTTAAAAAATTCTAGGTACCCCTAGAAAGGCAGGGTAGGCGTTGTAGTAATTAAAAATGTAAGACTTAATTTTGCTTGTGTTAAAAAACACAATTTTTACAATTTGCAATTTCGAGAAAACTATAGCACGGAGGTCACTAATTGGAGTTTCTACTGATCCAAAAAAATAATTAAAAAATTCCAATTACCCCTAAAAAACCACGGTAAGCATCGGAGCAATTCAAAATGTAAAACTTTTAATTTTTGCTTGTATTAAAAACCACAATTTTTTTAAATTCTAAATTCAGCGAAGTTATTGCACGGAAGTTATTAAGTAGTATTTAAAATAACCTAAAAAATTAGTTCAAAAATTCTAACGACCTCTGATGAAGCACGGTTATTAATATTCAATATTTCACATTTAAATTTGCCGCCTTCAACGACGATTGGCATCCATTATAATTTAATAAATCGCCATGGTAACCGTCTATTTAAGTTTGAATTGATTGGACTAACATTAATTTTTTGATTTGAAAGTGAAAAGATCCAATGAACACGAAGATGTGCGCATTCGAGCGAAAAGTGGCACATTTCCGAGCGAGGGAGGCAAATGAAGCGCGACGCGGAGCGGCGCGCTTCATTTTCCCGAGATCGGAATGTGCCACTTTGAGCTCGAATGTGCACACTCGGTCTTAAGCCCCATTCACAATAATAAATTCATTTTCTAGATGTGTTTTTAATTAAAGACTAGAAGGCCCAAATCAAAATATCTAGAAACTTAAAAAATCACCCTGTATATTATTTTTCGAATTAAAAATTCTAAAAAACTAAACTAAAATTATTTATTTTGTTTGAAAAAGAGAAAAATAATGTAGGAAATATAATTAATACGAGGATGTGCGCGTTCGAGCGAAAAGTGGCACATTTCCGAGCGAGGGAGGCAAATGAAGCGCGACGCGGAGCGGCGCGCTTCATTTTCCCGAGATCGGAATGTGCCACTTTGAGCTCGAATGTGCACACTCGGTCTTAAGCCCCATTCACAATAATAAATTCATTTTCTAGATGTGTTTTTAATTAAAGATTAGAAGGCCCAAATCAAAATATCTAGAAATTTAAAAAATCACCGTGTATATTATTTTTCGAATCAAAAATTCTAAAAAACTAAACTAAAATTATTTATTTTGTTTGGAAAAGAGAAAATTAATGTAGGAAATATAATTAATACGAGGATGTGCGCTTCGAGCGAAAAGTGGCACATTTCCGAGCGAGGGAGCAAATGAAGCGCGACGCGGAGCGGCGCGCTTCATTTTCCGAGATCGGAATGTGCCACTTTGAGCTCGAATGTGCACACTCGGCTTTAAGCCCATTCACAATAATAAATTCAAGAATTCTAGATGTATTTTTAATTAAGATTTTAGCCCCAAAACAAAATATCTGAGAAACTAAAAAATCCACCTGTATTAATTTTTTTCGAATTCAAAAATTCTAAAAAACTAAATTAAAATTATTTATTTTATTTGAATAAGCGAAAAATAATGTAGGCTTCATATAATTAATTAACAGGATGTCGCATTCGAGCGAAAATGTGCACATTTCCGAGCGAGTAAATAGCGCGCGCGGGGCGCGCGCTTCATTTTTAGATCGAATGTGCCCCTTTGAGCTCGAATGCAAAACTCGGTCAAAGCCCATTCACAATAATAAATCGGTAATTTTCTAAATTGTTTTTACATTATTAAGAACAAATTGGCCGATATCATAAAACATAACTTGAATTGCACCTTGTATTTAATCTCTCGGGCTTCGCCCATATCAAAAATTCTCACAAAACTAATTAAAATCGTCAGTATTTATCGTTAAAAGACGAAATTTATGTAAAAATGTAATTAATCCGATTGATTGCCTTTCGAGAACGAAAGTCGAAATTTCAGAGGCGAATCGGGCAACGACAAATCGATTGCGCTTACCGGACGCGATTGCATTGACTTCCAAAGCTCGGAAGTATTGTTAATAGTGCACACTCGGCTTTAAAGCACGATTCACAATAATAAACTTCAAGAACGATAGAAACTTCATCAAAACAATTATTAATTAAGATTTTTACCAATTCTTTAAAAATAATTTTTTTTCTCGTGAATAGAAAAATAATTGATCGCTACTCAATTTATTAATCTCTCGTTTTTCGAGTTTCCATATTCAAATTTCCTCTTCGAAAACAAGTTTAATTAAAATTTTTGATCGATAAGGATTTATCTCGATTAAGCGACACTTTATTAAGACATGGCCTTTATTGGGCGCTTCGCATTGACCTCCATTCCGAACTTGAACAAAAATGTCGTTTTTAAATTTATTCGACGCCGAATTACATCGATCGCATTTTTTTCGAAAAATCGCATCGTAAATGCGGCGCGCGCCACCTTCAAACTAATTTTAATTCAAAGTGCCTTCGAAAGAAACTCGCCACCAGACAAAAGTGCCCATCAAAAGCCCATTACTCGTTTTTTCCCAATCGGTAATTTTCAAATTGCTTTAACATTATTAGCGAACAAATTGACGCCGATTATCATTAAAGACATAACTTGTAATTGACTTGTAATTTCCGGAACTGCTCAGGGCACCGTTCGCCCATATAAAAATCCACAAAGACAAAAAATCGTCGCCAGTATTTATCAGTAAAAAATCGAAGATTTACGTACCTCAAAAATGTACCGAGCTTAATCCAGATTGTATTGCCTTTCGAGAAACGAAATCGAAATTTCAAAAGAGGACGAATCGGGCAACGACACACTTCTCATTCGATTGCCTTACCCGGACACGAATTGCATTGAAAACTAATCAAAGCTCGTAGAAGTATTGTTAATTTATATATAAAGTGCCTACCTGTTCCGTCCCCCGTACTCGTTTTTGGTTTTAATGACGTAGCCTCAACTGATTTCTGGATTTTCTGATATAATTAGCCGCGGCCGATTTTGAGACCACCCTTTATCTTTCTCGGCGCCTTCTCGCGCTCTATCTCGAAATCGCATCCGAGGTTGCTCCTAATGCTTTAATCGACTTTTTATTGTCTCGATTAATTAATAAACGATTTGGACGTCTTCCACTTTTTCTCGTTTTACGGATGTGAATTATCGAAAATCGGGCACGGCGGGGGCGAATTGCTATTTATGCAATTTTTCGAATTTGTGTTTTGGTTCAAGGAATTTTTTGAGCAAAACTAAAGCTGTGTGGTTTTGAGCACATCAGAAAAGTAAATTAGGTATTTTTGAAAAAATAATAATTGTTCGTTGTACGTCGAAATTACCGATTTACTATCTATAATGTGAGTCATAGTATATTTTGGCGTTTTAACGATTAATTAATGTATTGGGTCATCGTTTTGTTGCTTTTTGAAAAAAAACTAGGTAATTTTTGGTTTTGCGGTTGAGAAAATTAAAAAGCCGTTTTTCTATGGTTACGTTTCTTTGTTTGATTAATTTTCGACTCGTCGTTTTTAATTATTTTCGGTTTCTATAGCAACCGAAAAGACAGCACGGACGGTTTTTGCAAATAGCTTCGAGCTCGTTGTTTTACGTTTTTTTTTTTTAATTGGGCGGACGTACTTGATCTTTCCTCTTTGTTTAAATTATTTCTGTTTTGCATATGCGATTGTTAATTTTTTACGTAAAAAAAATTAGTTAATTACGTTATGAATACTTATGGACATTTATCATTGCTATTAGTTTGTTTTTTGAATTCGATTAAAAAGCGGTCGAACTTGCGCTTTTGTTAATGAACTTGGCTTTTGGATCGCGTCGCCTTGACACGTTTAATTTTTGCGCTGAAAAATTAAATTTTTACGATTTTTAGCGTAAATTTGCATGGCAATTTCTCGCGTAGTTGCCACACAAACGTTTACCCAAAAAAACGTTAGTGTTCTTCCACGTTTCGGTGTTGTGTATTTCCGGTCGGTTATTATTTTTGGTCTTTTGGGGAAACTAAATCTTAATCGACCGCTAAGCGTAAAAAATCTTTCCAAATCGAATTAATGGTAATTAGTTTAAAAACGAATTTTAAAAGAAAAAACTGAGAACAAACGTAAAATGTGTGGCACTCGAAGAGAGAAAAAATCTCGTTTTAATTTAATTACGACCACATATTTTCCTCGTTAAAAACTAATCCGATTTTTTCCACGTAGTTAGGCGCTCTCCAACAAATTTTAATTACTTATTTATAGATTTATAAAGATGCGCCCGTTTTTATCTAATTTTTCCTGCGGCCGCCCCCGAACCGACTAATTTTTTCGAAATTTTCGTAAAAAGGGAAAGCCTTCTTCGAAAAGTCGTCCCGAAGGATTTTTGTGAAAGGTTTATCGAATTTACATGTTTTACGACACGTAATCGTGGCCCCTCTCGGGGGCAATTTCTTGGATCGAAATTACGAAATTAATGGACGTGACATAATGCGTAAAAAAATCGATCTAATTATCGAATCAGGTTGCATACGCAAATTGTGTAACGACGCCCCCGAATTTTTTCAAATTAAATGTCGGTCGATTTTCTCTTCGGCGCTTGAATTTTTCGACGACAAACAACGCACTTAGGTGTTGCACAATTCGGCATTGAGGAGAAATTATCTAAACAAAGAGATTACGAAAAAGTTCATTTCAGGTTAAGTTTCGTGTCCGTTAAATAATTTTTGGAATAAATTTCTAACATCTTTAAGGTCGTTAATATTCGGGTCAGACGCGTTTGTATTTGTTTACTTGGCGGACGTCATTCTTGTCATTAGGTGTAAAAAAAAATGCATTTATGAAAGTCTCTTTGACGTTAACGTTTGATTTCTTCATAAGGTGGTTGCGTACATTTTCGAAGTTGTACTTCTTTTGGCGCGGCGAGAGCAAAATCGTAGCAGGCGACGGAAGTTGCGCGCGCATCGTCGTTTTATTGGATTTTTTTGTACTAATTTTCTCACTTTCAAATTGAAAAATTAATTTTAGTCCAATAAATTGCACGGGCCATAGCGTTTTTTTAATTAATTTTAGCATTAAATCAAAAATTTAATTTCGAGCGGAAATCCGGCCCTGCAATTTAAAATTTAACATTTATAGATAATAGTTTATTTATTCCTAAACGTGGTTATATTTAATTTAGTACGGCGCGCTTTATTTTCCCGAAATTGGAATGTGCCCCTTTGAGCTCGAATGTGCACACTCGGCTTTAAAGCACGATTCACAACAATAAATTTAATTTCTACAAGTGTTTTTAATTAAAAACTGGCACGCCCAAATCAAAATATCTAGACACTTAAAAAATCGCCCTGTATATTATTTTTCGAATCAAAAATTCTACAAAACTAAATTAAAATTATTTATTTTGTTTGAAAAAGAGAAAATTAATGTAGGAAATATAATAAATACGAGGATGTGCGCGTTCGAGCGAAAAGTGGCACATTTCCGAGCGAGGGAGGCAAATGAAGCGCGACGCGGAGCGGCGCGCTTCATTTTCCCGAGATCGGAATGTGCCACTTTGAGCTCGAATGTGCACACTCGGTCTTAAGCCCCATTTACAATAATAAATTAATTTTCTAGATGTGTTTTTAATTAAAGACTAGAAGGCCTAAATCAAAATATCTAGAAACTTAAAAAATCACCCTGTATATTATTTTTCGAATTAAAAATTCTACTAAACTAAATTAAAATTATTTATTTTGTTTGAAAAAAAGAAAATTAATGTAGGAAATATAATTAATACGAAGATGTGCGCATTCGAGCGAAAAGTGGCACATTTCCGAGCGAGGGAGGCAAATGAAGCGCGACGCGGAGCGGCGCGCTTCATTTTCCTGAGATCGGAATGTGCCACTTTGAGATCGAATGTGCACACTCGGCTTTAAAGCACGATTCACAACAATAAATTTAATTTCTACAAGTGTTTTTAATTAAAAACTGGCACGCCCAAATCAAAATGTCTAGACACTTAAAAAATCACCCTGTATATTATTTTTCGAATTAAAAATTCTACTAAACTAAATTAAAATTATTTATTTTGTTTGAAAAAGAGAAAATTAATGTAGGAAATATAATAAATACGAGGATGTGCGCGTTCGAGCGAAAAGTGGCACATTTCCGAGCGAGGGAGGCAAATGAAGCGCGACGCGGAGCGGCGCGCTTCATTTTCCCGAGATCGGAATGTGCCACTTTGAGCTCGAATGTGCACACTCGGTCTTAAGCCCCATTTACAATAATAAATTAATTTTCTAGATGTGTTTTTAATTAAAGACTAGAAGGCCTAAATCAAAATATCTAGAAACTTAAAAAATCACCTGTATATTATTTTTCGAATTAAAAATTCTACTAAACTAAATTAAAATTATTTATTTTGTTTGAAAAAAAGAAAATTAATGTAGGAAATATAATTAATACGAAGATGTGCGCATTCGAGCGAAAAGTGGCACATTTCCGAGCGAGGGAGGCAAATGAAGCGCGACGCGGAGCGGCGCGCTTCATTTTCCCGAGATCGGAATGTGCCACTTTGAGCTCGAATGTGCACACTCGGCTTTAAAGCACGATCCACAATAATAAATTTAGTACGCCAAAGAATTATAACTTCTAATGTACCGGTTTTTTTTAATTGTTATTCAACAACCTTCTGCCCAAAAACCAAAAATTTGCTTCACAAATAACTTTTAAATAATATTGTATCAAAACCAAATTTTTAAATTCGCCAAAAATGAAAATTTTCTAAAAGGTGCTAACTCTTTGGTTTTTAAAATTATATTAAATATTTAACTCGTTGATCGAAATACACCTATACCTCGCTATACGGTCGTTCTTTATTTGCTATAGCGGTTCTTTTCTTAATTCTATCACTTTTTCGATTTACGGCCCGCAATGTTTCGTTATACGGCCAACTTTTCTGGAACGTAAAGCGAGGTATGGGGTGTACAGGGTTCAATTTTGAACATAGGACATTGGAAAAACGAAATAACCGATTTTATAAATTTGAAATAATCAGCGCGCAACGCCCCAACGTATTTTTTTGGCGAATCTTGCGAAAGCGCGAACGTTAAATGAAACGAACGCGGAAAGCGGTCACAAAAGACCGAATTTTATTGTTTATTGTAATCGGAGAGGAGCCGAAAAATAAATCGTTCAACTTTCTAAAACGGCCCGTGGACAATGCCGTTTGGATTAATGCAATTTTAACGAATCTCGACCAATTAAAATCGTATTTAGCTAAATTAGTTACGTAGCCAAATTAATCTGATTTTTCAAAAACTTGTCGGAAATCGTTTGTATTAATCGTTTATCAAATTACAATTTAACGATACGTTTTTCAAAGAGAAAAAAATGCGCCCATAGTGGGCCAGTGGTCCTTACTTTATTATTCATACAATTGTATGGTAGAAAAAAATTAATTATTGTGAATCTTTTTAGATTTGGGTACATTGGTCTTTTTGCTTTCAAATAAAAAAAAAAGAATAATTATTTTTGGTGCTCTCAAATACGGTTTTCGAAAAATTACTTTAAAAATTCAAAATTAATAAATAAAAAAAGTTTCAAACTAAATTATCTTTTTTTTCAAAATTAAATGGTTCAGCTATATCAATTTTAAAACGAAGGGCGCTCTTGCGCCTCAATTTAATGATTTTAAAATAATTGACGAAAAACTTGTGCCTTTTTCATAACGCAGGAATGTATCATTGGTTCAATCAAAATAAAACCCATTTTCGATTTTAATTAATCTTAAAGTTACAAACATTAACAATAACTTCAACAACGATTTATTTATTTAAAAGTTAAGTTAGAAAAATTAAAAATTAAAAATCAAAGGCGGTTTCTGTAATTAGAGGTCCTTCTTTTTCTCAAAAAAAATAATTACAAAAACAATTACGTTTAAAGCTTAAAAATCCTTTTTTCTGTTACCCAGATTTGCCCAAATTACAAAAATTAAAAGCATTTAAAATCACAAATAAATAAAAACAACGCCCCCCACATTTAAAATAAAAATTAACAATTCTGCCATACATACTATTTTCAAAAAATAACTATTTTCGATGTTTCCTAAGTGTCTTTTTTTAATTAATTAATTAATTGATCGATTACTTAGATGGCACACACTCTTATCGATAATAAGCCGTGACTAAGGCCATTTTTTTACAAAATTAGGTTAGAACTCGAGTTTTTTTATTTACACTTATTACACTCTTCCCAGCACTCCTATTTTAACGCTATTCTAACTATTCAACTAAAACAAATATGTACAAATAGATTTTCTTAGGTTTCCTTCTAAAATTTCGGCTCCTACCCCTTCGCCCTACCGAGCCAGTCTTCCTTGATAAGATCCGAGCCCTTCTCCCCGACCATAATGGCCGGCGCATTGGTATTGCCACTGGGAATGGTGGGCATGATGGAGGCGTCGATCACCCTAAGTCCCTTCACCCCGTAAACTCTTAGCCTGGGGTCGACCACGGCCTCCTGGTCCCACGACGGCCCCATCTTGCACGTCCCCACCGGATGGTACACGGTCATCGAAACGGTCCTCATATGGCACTCCCAGTACTCGTCGCTCCCAAACTGCAAGTGCTTGCAATTCGGAAATTTGATCTTGTGCACCCTCGACCCGAACTGCTTGAACGCCTTCGCCTCCGATATCTTCATCGCGATTTTGGCGCCCTCGACCAAAGTCCGCACGTCGAAGGGGTCGTCGAAGTAGTTCGCGTTGATGATGGGGTAGTGGAAGGGATTTTTGCTTCGCAATCGGATCCATCCCCTCGATCTTGGTCGTAGGAGCAAAGGCATCAGGGTCCAAACGTCCTTATTCGCTATGGGCTTATAAACGGTGTTGTAGAGGTGGTCGGTTAGGCCCAAGACTTTTCTAACGCGTTTTCCCGCGTCGGAATTGATGCTGGCAGGGGCCATGTGGAACTGGATGTCGGGCCACGACCTGTTCCCCAAGTACGTGTTGACAAAAGCCAACCCTTCGACACCTCCGAGGGTCGTCATGGGTCCTTGGGCGTTCATCACGTATTTCATAGCCATCTTGAAGGCTTGAAAGCGATCTTGAACGATCGAGACCGGTTTGTCGACCATAAACGTCAATCCGCCCATTGCCACATGGTCCTGCAGGTTCTCCCCGACCCTCAAGTCTTTCAGCACGGGAATGTTGAATTTGGACAGGTGTTCTTTGGGGCCGATGCCCGACAACATCAGAATCTGAGGAGAATTAATCGAGCCCGCCGAGAGGATGACTTCTTTGCGCGTGAGCACCACCTGTTTCCGGCCGTAGCGAACGAACTCGACCCCGTGGGCTTGCATGGTCGATGGGTTGATCAAGAGACGGGTTACGTGGGCGTTGAGCGCCACGTGAAGGTTTTTTCTGAGGCGCACGGGTCTTAGGAAGGCTTTGGCCGTGGAGCATCTGGATCCTCGACGGATCGTTCCTTGGGCTATCATGAAGCCGGCTTGGTCCGCTCCGTTTATGTCTCGGATGGGGTAGCCCAGTTCGCGGCCGGCTTGGATGAAGGCCACCACCAACGGCGTCCGCCACGGGGATTCTTGTACGGTCAAGAGACCATTTTTGCCGTGGTATGGGGTCTTTTGGAGGTACGGGTTTCGGTTGTCCTCGGACTTGATGAAGTATTTGAGGATGTTCTTGTAGCTCCATCCGGGGTTGCCGAGCGACTCCCAGAGGTCGTAGTCGTTTTTGTTGCCGCGCACGTAGAGCATGTAGTTCAGCACCGAAGAACCGCCGAGGACCTTCCCGCGGGGCCAATTGCATCTTCCGTTTTTCATCCCGAGGCACGCTTTTCCCGTGGGCTCGGTTTTGTAGGCCCAGTCGAAGTGGGAGAGCTGTAGGTAGGCCGAAAGGGACGGGACGTCGGTGATTTCGTTTTCGTCGGGGCCGGCTTCCAGGAGCAAGACGTTCCAATGGTTTATTTCGGACAGGCGGGAGGCGAGCACTGCCCCCGCCGATCCGCCGCCGATTATGACGAAGTCGTATTCTCGATAGAGGTGTTGCTGTTCCAAGGGGTGAGATTCCGGGTCTAATTTGTCGTAGTTGAAGTAGGCCATGCCTGCTAGGAGGAGAGGGATCAGCCATAGGGATTGACCCACGAGGCTTATGGTTTTCACGGCTGAAGAAACGATGAGGGTTTCTAGTACCATGGTTCTTTTTTCTCTTTGACTAGATTTTGTGAGTGAAAAAAAAACGGCTGTGTTGTTAATCCGGTGGACGATTGTTCATTTTCCGTTTGTACCAATTTTTGTTGAATTTTTTGCGTTTTTTTGGTAACATGTGACGATGGTACATAGTTTTTTGATGGACCATTCCTGCTACCTTAATGGGTATCTGAAAGAAGAAGATTCGATTAGTTCGGGTTCCTTTTTTGATTTTTAAATTTTTGGAAAGTGACTTTTCTAATATCAGAACGATATGTAATTATATGAGCTCTATAATATTACTATTGAGGGTCGTTTGTGTGAAAGCTTGCAATTAGATTGTGGGTAATTTTTTTCTTAAAGCGGTAACCATATTTGTATTTGGATTTTTTTCATTTGATTTGCTTATTGGTAGCTAATATTTGCATACAATGCTCGATCTCATTTATGATCATTTCTAATTTATTTTTTATTGGATAATCAACTTTCTTATGCTCATTATGTTAGGGTTAAGATAGCCGATAATTTTTGAGTTAATCTAAAAGTAAAACTTAATTCTTTTTTTGGGTCACAAGTAGGGTCAAATTGTCGTTGGAAATTTAAAGAAAATCAGAGCTCCCGAATTTATTAAAGAAGAGACTGGTTTTTCTTAAATTTTTGAATCCCGTCCCTGTACAAATCGAAAATTGGGAAAAAAGTGCTCTCTGCCTGGGGACTTCTTAAAATCTTCAGGGATAGTATAAAAATTAGTTTCGGTCGTGCCTATGGTCAAAAAAGCTATAGCTGTGAAGGTTTGTAAGCGTGTATGTAAAAATTGGTAAAACGTATAATATAGGGAAAGCAATAAAAGGCTTCAGGCAGTCAAAAAATAATTTTTAAGGGGATTAGGGTTGCGCGATGAACAAAAAAATGGGAAAGTCTTTTGCGTTCCGAAGTCGTAACATGTCGAGGTAGTACTGTAGAGTAAAAGAACTTAATATTTTTTTGGATTTGATTTTTTTCAAAATTTTTGACTTTGTTGTGTACTTTTTAAGGATACAAAATTTAATTCTCTGTTCTAAAATGCTTTTATTTATTTATTTATTGGATAATTAGCTTTCTTATGCTCATTATGTTAGGGTTAAGATAGCCCATAATATTTGAATTAATCTAAAGTAAAACTTAATTTTTTCTTCAGGTCTCAAGTAGAGTCAAATTGTCGTGGAAAATTTAAAGAAAATCACAGACCCTGAATTTATTAAATTAAATTTTGTTAATCGTGCTTAAAACCGAGTGTGCATTCGAGCTCAAAGTGGCACATTCCCGATCTCGGGAAAATGAAGCGCGCCGCTCCGCGTCGCGCTTCATTTGCTTCCCTCGCTCGGAAATGTGCCACTTTTCGCTCGAATGCGCACATCTTCGTATTTATTGAATTTGTTTAAATTAAACTTTCTTTCCAATCAACAAATTTAATTTAGTTCAGTAAAATATCGATTATATGTTTGAAAAACGTATTTTTACCATAGCAATGAGTGGAAGAGAGCGAAAAGATACAACAAAAGCATAAGTACGAATGAGAGGGAACGATAAAAAATTATTTATTAATTTTTTGTCACCAAAATGCTTGCAAATCACGTTTAAAGCCGAGTGTGCACATTCGAGCTCAAAGTGGCACATTCCGATCTCGGGAAAATGAAGCGCGCCGCTCCGCGTCGCGCTTTATTTGCCTCCCTCGCTCGGAAATGTGCCACTTTTCGCTCGAATGCGCACATCCTCATATTTATCGGATTTGCCTATATTATTATTTTATTCTACAATTCAAAAAATTAAAAGTCGAATAAATTAGATCTATTTTAAGTTCGAAAAAGGTTAGATATTTTAT
Source organism: Sinopyrophorus schimmeli (assembly GCA_036325965.1). Taxonomy (NCBI): domain Eukaryota; kingdom Metazoa; phylum Arthropoda; class Insecta; order Coleoptera; family Elateridae; genus Sinopyrophorus; species Sinopyrophorus schimmeli. The sequence goes on from JARFIZ010000068.1 coordinate 2,789,538, forward strand.
TCTTTTTGATAAGTTATCGTGGCGCTCTTCCGCACGCCTAATCGTAGCTAGCTTGATAAAAATATTTTCAGGTGTACTTTCGAATGTTTACTAATTCGCATTTTTGATTATTTAAAATTGTATATGAGTCAAATTTTCTGAAGTGGCCCACTAAAAATCAACTTGTCGATTTTTTTATCATATTTTGCAGATTGTTGAAAGTTTATATGGCAAAATTAATGTCTCCAAATATTTTTGGGTAATTTTCATTTTTGTAAAAATTATAAACAAATTAGTTTTAAGGTACATTTTGTATACACTGTTGTAATGAGACTTCATTTATGGATTAATTCAATTTTTAAATATAAAAAAATATTTATATGTTACATAGGGGGTGCACCAAAATTTTAGAAAGACTTGGGTGGGGTATGTTAAAAAAAAGGTTGGGAAATAAGAGTCAAAATTCGGAAAAAGTTAAAATATTTTTTTTTCATGTACGATGAAGTCTCCCATCTAGTCTAGCTTAAAAGTACTAAATTAGAAATGTGGTTTTTGGTAAAAAATACCCTACTGTAATTTTTAATTAAAAGAAAAGCGAGAAGTGCTACATTTAGTCCAGTTTGATTTAATTAATATTATTTGTAAGAGAGAAGAATAAGATAGGCAAATTCAATTATAAAGGAGTATGTGCGCTTTCAAGCGAAAACTTTTTCCGAATGGAAAATCTGGATTTGAAGCATTTGTTATTAATATAGTCGAATCTAATTAACACGAAGATGTGCGCATTCGAGCGAAAAGTGGCGCATTTCCGAGCGAGGGAGGCAAATGAAGCGCGACGCGGAGCGGCGCGCTTCATTTTCCCGAGATCGGAATGTGCCACTTTGAGCTCGAATGTGCACACTCGGTTTTAAACACGATTTACAATAATAAATTTAATTTTTAATTAAAAAGTGTGACGCCTAAATCAAAATATATAGAAACTTAAAAAATCACTCTGTATATTATTTTTCAAATTCAAAATTCTACAAAACTAATTTAAAATTATTTATTTTGTTAGAAAAAGAGAAAATTAATGTAGAAAATATAATTAATACAAAGATGTGCGCATTCGAGCGAAAAGTGGCACATTTTCGAGCGAGGGAGTCAAATGAAGCGCGACGCGGAGCGGCGCGCTTCATTTATTCGAGATCAGAATGTGCCACTTTGAGCTCGAATGCGCACACTCGGTTATAAGCACGATTCACAATAATAAATTTAATTTTTAATTAAAAAGTGTGACGCCTAAATCAAAATATATAGAAACTTAAAAAATCACCCTGTATATTATTTTTCGAATCAAAAATTCTACAAAACTAAATTTAAATTATTTATTTTGTTTGAAAAAGAGAAAATTAACGCAGGAAACATAATTAATACAAAGATGTGCGCATTCGAGCGAAAAGTGGCACATTTCCGAGCGAGGGAGGCAAATGAAGCGCGTCGCGGAGCGGCGCGCTTCATTTTCCCGAGATCGGAATGTGCCACTTTGAGCTCGAATGTGCACACTCGGGTTTAAGCCCCATTCACGAAAATAAATTTAATTTCTAGAAGTGTTTTTAATTAAAAACTGGGACGCCTAAATTAAAATGTCTAGAAACTTAAAAAATCACCCTGTATATTATATTTCGAACCAAAAATTCTACAAAACTAAAACATTATATATAACTAAAATTCGTTTTTTTTATACATTCAATTAACGGAATTTTTGATTATCCAAACGAGCTGCAACAATAATTAATTACTCCGGATAACTGAGTTTCCACTGTAATTTGTTGTATTTTTGTCTTCGATTGTACCTCCCCCATACATCTTTAAATAATCAAAATATTACAAGAACTCTTTGTTCTAAAATGCTTTCATTTATTTGCTTACATTTGGCTTCAGCTTATCACCTTTCGAAGTTTTAGAATACAGATAAGACTTTGTTCTTGAACGTTTGCCCTTGCGTTCGCCATTTAACGAATTGGCAAGATGGGCATTTCAGTATGCAATTTCTAACGCAGCTTAAACTTTTGTAGAACAGAGTCGAAATTTATTTTTACCTGCGTTATCGCCTTAACTTGCCGGTGCACAAATGCATAGTTCATTGTGCCGTCTTTCTATAAACACCTAATAGTCGTATTGCAAAAATTTTGAGTTTTGTGGTAAAAGTGTGCTGTGTGTGCCTTTTGGGACGAGGACGAAATCGGCAGAGTTAAGGGCGCACTTAAGGTATACAAAATTTTGGGGTCGTTCGTTTAATTTGGATCTAATATAAACAATTTACTCTACCTAATTACAGTCGAACCTCGATAAGTCGAAGTTGAAAGGAAACTAAAAGTAATTCGAGTTATCGAGGTTCGACTGTATTTAATTTACTCGAAATGTTTAATTGAACATTATTAACGCTAAACTCTTGGGGAAAAAATCAAACACAAACCAATACTTTTTTCTTTTTTTTTTTCAGGTAGGAAAACGAAACTATTTAATTGCTTCCCCGCTAGTCATAAACGACGTCGACGACGCCTCAGGAAAAAAGGTACAGATCATTAAAAAAATAGCTATTATTAAATAATCGTAGCCGTAACGGAAATTCGTAGAAAAGCGCATTTTTTCCCGTTTTCTACGTTTGCAAACAAAGAACTTTTAAATATTTATCATCGCCGATAATAACCTTAATCGATTCGCCCGTATAATTCATAAACAATCACTTTCACTTCCAAACTCGATTTGGCCAAATTAATAAATGGTCTACTCACAATTTTTTAATTATTAAAAAAAATCAAATCTAATTTCTAAAAAAAGAAAAAACGTCAAAACAAATCCAATTTCTAATCTGAGCTCATAAATTTCGTAAAAGATAACTTCGTCAAGATTCGGCGAGGCAGTGCGAAATTCGATTTTGAAAACTTTTCTAAAGGCAGCGTCGCGCTCAAAAATTTTCCGTTCGGGGGATTTGAAAAAAATTCAACTTCTGTACGGTCACAGATCGGCAAAATAAATCAAAAACGAACGTCGCGTTTTTATAATTGTTTTATTATGTAAATATTTTGTTTAAACTGCCACACCGGAAGTGCAAAATTTTCTTTCGCCTTTTGTCCGGTGAAAGTGAATAATTTATGTTGCCGGCTTCGTCCATATCGTACGAGCTTTTATAAAAAAAGAAATCATAATTCGTTACGAATTAATTAATTGGTCAATTATCGAGCGCGCGCGCGGGACCGCGCGTTTATCGGCGACGATGGTTTTTATGGGCGCCGGTGGAACGGGCGATTTTTTGCGACGTACGCCCATGCACTTCACCCTCACCTTCGTCTTTGAACTTAATCGAGTTTTATAATTTATATCCATACGGAAATCGGCAAAAACAACATTCACTTTCTTTCTGGAGCGTGGCGCCTATTATGCGCGTTCCTTCGTTTTGCTTTTACTCGAATTTTTCTCGGCGGTCAAGTTGCGCCGGCTGCGGGCCTTCGGCTGTAAGCGGTCGTGAATTTTCTTATTAAAAAAAAATTAAGTTTTGGAATTTTTTGTTTTTTATAATTATGTTGTGTTTTGACGATGAATTTTTGGGTAGAGTGGGGTGCGCGATTTTTCCCCGTAAACTATTTATCGTTTCAAAAAAAAAATTTATTCGATTATTTAAGAGGATCTTTTTTGATTTTTTGTCCTGCAATGTCGAATTTTTTTTAACGGCCAAAAATCGAAATTTTTCATATTTAAATACGCTTCGATGACTTTTCGCGCTTTTATTCCGAAAAATTTTTGCATTACGGCTCTGATTTTATGATTCTATATTAGGCAGACAAATCTGAGGAAACTCTTTTAGAAATATGTCGAAAAGTCAAGAAAAAACAATTTTGTATGGTTAGATTTTGAAAAATGAAATGTGCACCTTTTTAATCGCAAGTTTTTTGAATTTTTTTTGTATAGAAAAGACTTCAAAAATTTGGGATTGGTAGTTTTTTTATTGATTTTTTAAATTGGTTCAGTTTAATATTATGCTTTGATAATAAATTTTTGTCAGGAGTGGGGTGCGCAATTTTTTTTCCTTAACTAAGGGTTGCTTTTGAAAAAAATTTGTAATCTTAGTGTTTAAGAGGGAAATTTAAGAGGACCTTTTTTGATTTTTTGAGCTACCATCGCAAATTCGCTTTTAACAGCCAAAAATCGAAAATTTTAATAGTTAAATACACTTCGACGACTTTTCTCGTTTTTATTTAGAAAAATTTGTGTATTACGGCCCTGATTTCCCAATTCTATTTAAAGCACACAAATTCGAGGAAACTTTTTAAGAAATATACTCAAAAGTAAAAGAAACGGAATTTTTTATAGTCCGATTCTGTACAAAGAAATGTGCACTTTTTTAATTGCAACTTTTTCGATTTTTTGGTATAGAAAAGACTTGAAAAATTTTTGATTGGTAACTTTTTATTGATTTTTGAAATTAGTTCAGTTTTATGGTGTACTTTGAAAATTAATTTTTGTCGTAAGTGGGGTGCGCAATTTTTTTTCCGGAACTATGCGTCGTTTTGGAAATATTTTTTTATGAGATTGTTTTAGACGTAAATCTAACATGCCCTTTTTCGTTTTTTCAATTTACAAACATAAAAAATCAATTTTACTTGGGAAAAATGGATGGGTGCCTTTTTCTGCCGTCGTTTAATTTTTTTTAGTGCCAAGCCCTTTAGTTATAGACTTTATTTCAAACACAAAACTTGGGGGAATTTTGACTATAGTTCTTTTTTAAATTAAAAAATTGATTACATTTTTAACATTTAATTAAAGAATTGGTAAATGCGGTGGCTCAATAATTTTATTCGTTTTTATGACTACTTTGGCAACTTTAGCTTTTTTGCACGTTTTCGTTAAGCAATTAGTAATAGTTTTTTTCACAACGTGATCCGCCAATAATGACCCCGAAGTATTTAGAAAGAAGCTGTTTAAATGTCAGCGCGAACGGCTACCATAATTTTATTTCGCAACGACCGTTCTTTTTTTTAATGATGACCGGCCTAATAAGGCTAATTAGCACCTTTCCTTTTCCATTTTCCTTTTGGAAGTTATAATTATTTGGGCGATACGTTAAGTGGGCTACGTTTTAGTTTTACTACACGTACGCATTATATTTGCTCTCTATTGTTCCCTTTTTTTAAGGCGCCCATTGTTATTGCAAATTTCATTTTTTTCGAGGCCCCCCTACAAAAATCCGATAAGTTCGAAAAAGGAAAAGCGGTACCCAAACGTAATTTATTGCCGATCTAGGGCTAGTTGCGAAATATCGCGATTCGAGCCCGAAAAAATATTAGAAAATTTATTACCAATTTAAATGTGAACAATTATTTATGTATTTCGTCACATTGCAACGACAACAATCAAAGATTTAAAGAAAAAAAAAAGTCGTCGATTTTTCATTGAACAACAACATCCGTTTATTATTTAAATCGCTTAATGGCTCGACCAAACATAATCAATAAATTACGGCATTAAAGGAAGCCAAATAAAAAATAGAAACCACAAATATACACTTTCAAACTTTTTTTTTTCCCGTTTAAATAAACAACTTTTCTACTGGCACATCTGCATTTAAAAGACGAAACGCGGAATGCGGACGTGCAAGCCGACGTGTCGGTTTTTCGATTTTGAAAAATCCAATTAAAAAAATAACAAATCGCGATCTCTAACTTTAACGTAATTGGCGCGAACGATTTGCAATTACAGTCGAACCTCGATAAGCCGAATTTTTGATAACTCGAACCTGTTTCCCAGTTCTTGCCTATTTCAACGTTAATTTCGTTCAAGTTATACTTCTTCTCGCGTTTTGAGAATAAAATTATAGTAGGTAATGGAAAATGCGCGCGCATTGCTAACATAAATTCGACAGTTGAAGTTAGCCGTCTAGGAAAGTAAATTAATTATTGTGAATCGTGCTTTAAAGCCGAGTGCGCACATTCGAGCTCAAAGTGGCACATTCCGATCTCGGAATGAAGGGGCCCCCCGCGTCGCGCTTCATTTGCCTCCCTCGCTCGGAAATGTGCCACTTTTCGCTCGAATGCGCACATCCTCGCATTTATTAAATTTTCTAAATTAAACTTTCTTTCCAATCAACAAATTTAATTTAATTCGGTAAAAATCGATTATATGTTCGAAAAACGCATTTTTACCATAGCAAATGAGAGGAAGAGAGCGAAAAGATACAAGAAAGGCATAAGTACGAGTGAGAGGGAACGATAAATATTATTTATTAATTTTTTTGGAACCAAATTTATTGTAAATCTCGTTTAAAGCCGAGTGTGCACATTCGAGCTCAAAGTGGCACATTCCGATCTCGGGAAAATGAAGCGCGCCGCTCCGCGTCGCGCTTCATTTGCCTCCCTCGCTCGGAAATGTGCCACTTTTCGCTCGAATGCGCACATCCTCGCATTTATTCAATTTTCTAAATTAAACTTTCTTTCCAATCAACAAATTTAATTTAATTCAGTAAAAATCGATTATGTGTTCGAAAAACATATTTTTACCATAGCAAATGAGAGAAAGAGAGCGAAAAGATACAAGAAAAGCATAAGTACGAGTGAGAGGGAACGATAAAAATTATTTATTAATTTTTTGGCATCTAATTTATTGTAAATCTCGTTTAAAGCCGAGTGTGCACATTCGAGCTCAAAGTGGCACATTCCGATCTCGGGAAAATGAAGCGCGCCGCTCCGCGTCGCGCTTCATTTGCCTCCCTCGCTCGGAAATGTGCCACTTTTCGCTCGAATGCGCACATCTTCGCATTTATTGAATTTTCTAAATTAAACTTTCTTTCCAATCAACAAATTTAATTTAATTCGGTAAAAATCGATTATATGTTCGAAAAACGCATTTTTACCATAGCAAATGAGAGAAAGAGAGCGAAAAGATACAAGAAAAACATAAGTACGAGTGAGAGGGAACGGTAAAAATTATTTATTAATTTTTTGGCATCTAATTTATTGTAAATCTCGTTTAAAGCCGAGTGTGCACATTCGAGCTCAAAGTGGCACATTCCGATCTCGGGAAAATGAAGCGCGCCGCTCCGCGTCGCGCTTCATTTGCCTCCCTCGCTCGGAAATGTGCCACTTTTCGCTCGAATGCGCACATCCTCGTATTTATTGAATTTTTGGATGCTTTATATCGATAACTCGAATTATTTTTCGTTTTCCTTCAACTTATCGAGGTTCGACTGTAATTGGTTTGCGAAGGACGTCGTCGTTTCCGAGACGTGCAAATGTAGGAGGGATTTATCGGGTGCAGTGGTTAAAATTTAAATGAAGGACCTTTATGACGTTTGTTTCTCGAATTGTATGCAAATTTGGCGCTTTAATTAAAATTTATATTCCGTGCTGAAATTTACCGACTCGCAGAGCCATTTCCATATTTGCCTCGACGTTTTTAGCAAAGAAAGCAAACAGATAAATACAGTCGAACCTCGATAAGTCGAAGTTGAAGGGAAACTAAAAATAATTCGAGTTATCGAAAATTCGGCTTATCGAAGTTCGACTGTACTAAGTTTATCAAACGAAGTATACGATTTTACAAAAGTCCGGTAAGGCAAGAGACCCAATGCCCGATCACTTGCAGTATTTTTCGCGATCTAGTGTTGGTACCATTTTTTGCCTATATGTATTTTTAGACCCGCTTTGTCTGCATCTACCGCTAGTTTTTCTAATTTGGTCATGCTGTTGCCTAGCAACACTATGTCCTCCGGCTAAGCTGAGGCGTTCCCCGTTAATATTCGGGCCCCAATTTGGGATTTTGAAGACGGCCCCAAATAAATGTGGTAGCGGGTGGATACCATCTCACGATGTCCGGTGGAGATGGTTCTACTTCAGGGATGCGACCCTGCCAACGTGAGCCATGGTTTCCTCCGCACTTTGGAGGAAATCATGTCCTAATCTTAATTCCCATCCTTGAATTCTCCTACGTCCTTTCGTTAACATGCGGTTGGTAATAATTATTTTTGAATATAATAAATACTGTTTTAAATGGATAATGAACTTAAACTAATACTTGGTGTCCGTTTATAAAAATACTGTCTAGTGATCGGGTACTGATCGACTACTAATTGTTTTGATCGGGTATTGGGGTACCTGAGTACGTATTTCGAAATATTACTGTAGATTTACCTATTACTTGAAATTGTATTAAGTTTATATTTGAACACCTTATTTATCCATTAAAAAAAAATGAAAAAATAATTTTAATAGACAAAATAGGGTAATAGGGTCTTTTGCCTTACGTGTGATTTTTTTTTCGTTGTAATTATCAAAGATTAATATTTAATCGTGGCCATGCGAGAAAGTTATTGAAATGTGTAACTTTCGCCTTCGGCTATTGTGTTGGTAAATAAAAAAAACTACATAATGGGAATTATGAAATTGGTCGCTAATTATTTTAGAATTGTTTAAGATGTAATAATAATTTTTATTGCTATTTTTTATAATTTTGCAAAAAAAAGTATTACACAATTCTTAACGTTACGATCGCGCACGGTCACACAAAGAAACGTCCTCCATTTGGTAATACGGGGTACCATTCGAAAGTATCTTGTGGGGGTATATATTTTTTTTAAAAACACCGACTACCCTTAAGACAGCGGTGTCCAAACTTTATGTTACTGCGCCTACCTTAAAAAAATCGAGTCTTCGCTCTATACACCTATTCCTCCATTTGCACGGTTTCGGAGAAAAACTATTGCATGGAAGTTATTAATTGGAGTTCTAATGACCCAGAAAAATAGTTAAAAAATTCTAACTACCCTAAAAAAAGACAGGGGCGGCATTAGAGCAATTGCAAATGTAAGAATTTTATTTTTCTTGTGTGAAAAAACACGATTTTTAAAATTCACTTTTTTGGGAAAACTATTGCGTGGAAGTTATTAATTGGAATTTCTAATGACCCAAAAAAATTATTAAAATTTTCTAATTAGCCCTAAAAGGACAGGGGCGGCATTAGACCAATTGCAAATGAAAGACTTTTAATTTTCCTTGTGTGAAAAAATACAATTTTTAAAATCTGCAAGTCCGGGAAAACTATTACGTGGCGGTCATTAATTGAAGTTTCTATTAACCCAGAAAAATATTTAAAAAATTCTAGGCAGCCCTAGAAAGGCAGGGTAGGCGTTGAAGTAATTAAAAATGTAAGACTTTTGCTTGTGTTAAAAAACACAATTTTTACAATTTGCAATTTCGAGAAAACTATAGCACGGAGGTCACTAATTGGAGTTTCTACTGATCCAAAAAAATAATTAAAAAATTCCAATTACCCCTAAAAAGCCACGGTAAGCATCGGAGCAATTCAAAATGTAAAACTTTTAATTTTTGCTTGTATTAAAAACCACAATTTTTTTTAATTCTAAATTCAGCGAAGTTATTGCACGGAAGTTATTAAGTAGTATTTAAAATAACCTAAAAAATTAGTTCAAATATTCTAACGACCTCTGATGAAGCACGGTTATTAATATTCAATATTTCACATTTAAATTTGCCGCCTTCAACGACTATTGGCACCATTATAATTTAATAAATCGCCATGGTAACCGTCTATTTAAGTTTGAATTTATTGGACTAACATTAATTTTTTGATTTGTAAGTGAAAAGATCCAATGAACACGAAGATGTGCGCATTCGAGCGAAAAGTGGCACATTTCCGAGCGAGGGAGGCAAATGAAGCGCGACGCGAAGCGGCGCGCTTCATTTTCCCGAGATCGGAATGTGCCACTTTGAGCTCGAATGTGCACACTCGGTTTTGAGCCCCATTCACAATAATAAATTAAATTTCTAGATGTGTTTTTAATTAAAGACTAGAAGGCCTAAATCAAATTATCTAGAAACTTAAAAAATCACCCTGTATATTATTTTTCGAATCAAAAATTCTAAAAAATTAAATTAAAATTATTTATTTTGTTTGAAAAAGAGAAAATTAATGTAGGAAATATAATTAATACGAAGATGTGCGCATTCGAGCGAAAAGTGGCACATTTCCGAGCGAGGGAGGCAAATGAAGCGCGACGCGGAGCGGCGCGCTTCATTTTCCCGAGATCGGAATGTGCCACTTTGAGCTCGAATGTGCACACTCGGTTTTGAGCACGATTCACAATAATAAATTTAATTTCTAGAAGTGTTTTTAATTAAAAACTGGGACGCCTAAATCAAAATGTCTAGAAACTTAAAAAATCACCCTGTATATTAATTTTCGAATCAAAAATTCTACAAAACTAAATTAAAATTTTTTATTTTGTTTGAAAAATCAAAAATTAATGTAGGAAATATAATTAATACAAAGATGTGCGCATTCGAGCGAAATGTGCCACTTTGAGCTCGAATGCGCACACTCGGTTTTAAGCACGATTCACAATAAATTATTTATTATTTATAAATTTCGAATTTTAAGTTGCCGGGCCGTATTTCGGCCAGGAACCAAATCTCTGGCAAAAATGTACTTTTTAACCTTTTCTAAACCGTGTTAAAGTGAAATCGTGTAAATGCAGGGATAGGTGTATCTCATAAAATTAATACGGCACATGTTTAAACGTTTTGGTCAAGCTTTTTGCGGCTCCCAGGAAAAAAATGCGCCTATAGCGAACGGTCTTTAGCGCGACTTCCGGCTAAAGCAAAGTGAGCGTGACGATACAAGGGGAAATCGGAAAGAAGGCATCCATTCGATCGAGGAACTCGTTTCGTAATAACCGGAAAGCGGCGGCGAACAAAATGCGAGGCGGTTAAGAAAGTGTGTAGGATTAAATAAGATTTGTTTTTCTTTAAAAAAAAAAAGGAAAAAAAGCGGCTGACCGACTAATTGGTCGTAATATTTATTACTGGGCTACCAACTGCACACCGCATTCCTCAATTTCTTCGCCGACGAATGCCATCGGGTGAAAAGTAAAAGTTGGCGTGTTTTTCTCCGAGAAAAACGTGCCTTTCAAAATTTTTGGGGAAAAATAAGCGTCTGGTTCGAAATTGTACGGTGCTTCGATGGTTCTTTGTTGCGTGGGAAAAAAAAGTTCGTTATTGAATTTTACCAAAAAAAAAAAAATGGTTGCCGTTTTAATTTGATATTTTGACATTAAACGTTTGACCCACATTGGGCAACCAAAAAAAAAATAATAATAATACATTTTGTGAAAGTCGACAATTACATAACAAAATTTGGGATGACATATACAAAAGAAAAAAAAGCACTCATACTCACATTTTGATTTTATGGCAAAAGTCCATGGCGGGTTGTTTTTCAAAAAAAAATCTGAAATTGAGAGAGAAAAAAAAATAAATAATCCAAAGGCGATTTTTTGAAAAATTTCGAGCACTGCACTGTTTTGCGTTTGTGTATATGTATTTTTTGTACGTGTGTGTGTGTGTTTGTATTTTTTTCTTTGTGTGTGTGTGCGTGTGTGTGTCTTCTAATCCTTTGGAGTGAACGTTTGAGATGAAATCCGAAATGCAACTAAACTGATTGTTGCTGGAAGTCGAGCACCTTCCAGGTGGGGCAAGCCCGAAGGAGTGAGCGCTTGCACATTATATTGAAAGTGAAGTTCACGTCTGTGCTTACGCAACCGAAACTGTGAAGACGTTGAATGTTAAGTAGAAGAAATAGAAAAAAAAATGCGGATGTCGGTGCTCCCCCTGAAAGAAAAAAAAAACAGTCCCAGAAGACGCGAAAGAAAATTAGAAAAAGAAAAGAAACATAGGTTAAAGAAGAAAATAAAGCGCAAATGGCTTATTTTATTTCCGTGGAAAATCCGTTCACAATGAAAGGATTTTTAATTTTCGTGAACCCAGGCCTTTTGAATTTTTGCGTGGGAACAAAACGATTGTTGTTAATAACGATAAGGAGTTTCACGATATTTGCATTGTTCGCCGTTAAATCAGCTTCATTAAAGTAAATTGTGCGGATTATTAATTATAATAAGGTGAACACTCCATTGTTTAGGACTAAGCATTAGAATAAATCTTGTTCAGCTTTGCACTTTTGGGATTGTTTAAATCTGACTCTCTCATCAGATTGTATAATGCTTTTTTTTAAATTAATATCTTTTAATCCAGAGGCGTACTAAACGGTTATTTTTGTAGGGATACAATGTATTTACTTCTTGGGCGTTTTGTGCTCCTAATTCTGTAAATTAAGATTACTCTTCGGTTTTTATGTAGCCCTGATATTTTATTAGGTTGCCAAGAAAGAGAACTAAATATTTACTTCTTTTGTATTTTGTGCTCCTGATTGTTTATAGTAAGTGTACTTTTTGGGCTTTATGTAGCCCTAATGTTTTATTGGGCCGGTAAAAGAGTAATTTCTTGCCAACCCGAAATTTACTTCTTTCATATTTTGTGCTCCTAATTCTTTAAATTAAAATTTCTCTTCGGTTTTTATGTAGCCCTGATATTTTATTAGGTTGCCAAGAAAGAGAACTAAATATTTACTTCTTTTATATTTTGTGCTCCTGATTGTTTATAGTAAGTGTACTTTTTGGGCTTTATGTAGCCCTAATGTTTTATTGGGCCGGTAAAAGAGTAATTTCTTGCCAACCCGAAATTTACTTCTTTCATATCTTGTGCTCCTAATTCTTTAAATTAAAATTTCTCTTCGGTTTTTATGTAGCCCTGATATTTTATTGGGTTGCCAAGAAAGAGAACTAAATATTAACTTTTTTTGTATTTTGTGCTCCTGATTGTTTATAGTAAGGGTACTTTTCGGGCTTTATGCAGCTCTAATATTTTATTGGGCCGGTAAGAGAGTAATTTCTTGTCAACCCGAAATTTATTTTTCCGTATTTTGTGCTCTTAATTCTTTAAATTAAGATTACTCCTCGGTTTTTATGCTGTCCTGCTATTTTATTGGGTTTCCCAAGAAATTAATTTCTTAAGAGCCCGATTTTTACTTCTTCCGCATTTTGTTCTCCCGATTCATTAAATTACAAGTCTTTTTCGCGTTTCATGTAGCCCTAATATTTTATTGGTCTGGTAAGAGAGTAATTTCTCGCCAATCCGAAATTTACTTTTCTGTATTTTGTGCTCCTTTAATATTCTTGCTTTTTGTATGAAATGAAACACGATAAGCTTTTCAGTCGGTACTTCCGGATAAAAAAGGCTTCACTAATTTAACGTTCATTTACAAAGTAGAGAAATTGTTAAAAAAAATTACTTATTTAAAATTGTTTATAAATAAGGGTGTTGGATGCATTCTGGTGAAAGCTCAATGATTTCACAGACCGATTCGTTTTGAATTGTTTACGGCTCTCATTATTGTTATTAAATTAAGATTACTCTTCGGTTTTTATGTTGTCCTGATATTATATTGGGTTGCCAAGAAATTAATTTCTTAAGAGCCCGATTTTTACTTCTTCTGCATTTTGTGCTCTCGATTCATTAAATTACAGTTACTTTTCGCGTTTTATGTAGTCCTAATATTTTATTGGGCTGGTAAGGGAGTAATTTTTTCGCCAACCCGAAATTTACTTCTTCCGTATCTTGTGCTCCAAATTCTTTAAATTAAGATCGCTCTGCGTTTTTATGCAACCCCGATATTTCAAGTAGAAAATCACAAGGGCTCTCGCTCCTTTGTTTTTCTGCGTCCTTGATTTATTCGCAGCCCGTAATTTAAATATTCAAAAACATCGGTTACGTTTAACGCAACGATTCTTTACTACTTTTTTCTTGGTAATAGTGTTTGTTTTTCAACAAATACTATGACCACATACCATAAATATTTAACAAAGATGCGCATACAAAATTAAGCGTATTTCTGCTTTCGTTATTCGTCAAAGTGAAAGTATTAAGTAACGTTGTGCGATCTTTTGCGTCACTGATTTCCAGGAAATCAGAGTTTCCCTTGTTTAGAATTTTTTTCTACGCTTTTTTTCCAACCCCATATTAGCGCCGGAACGGAAGCTCTTTAATGCGGATAAATCGGCGTTACCGATTTAATTCTACTATATTAAAAAAAAACGTGGCGCTTTAACACGCATTTGTTATTAAATTCGGCAATTAAACGTATCTTAAGGTTTTATCAAAAATTTCGCTGTTTTTTTTAATTAAAATTGTAATGTGGCAGGAAATTTATGGCCGTCGTCTTGGTGTGCACACGTGTGCGAGCACTTAAACGATACGAAAATTTACAATATAATTAAAAGCTCGTTAGGATTTCTACGACGAGCACCTACGAAGATCTTTAAGATCAAAATAAACAGTAAACATATAAGTGGCCACCTTTTATTTGCGTTGCTTGAAAGCCACTGACATTTTTTTGAAATTAAATCAAATACACTGAAGCACACACACGCCTAATACAGTAGGACCTCGATTAACGCACTTTTTTGATCCTTGAAATTAATTTTTTGTTAGGGCTTAAATCGCATTATGGGGTGTCCACTGTAGCTACCGGTTTTTTTCGAAATCTTACTTTAGATTAATTTTTTTCTGACGCGAACTCGTTAAGAATTTAAATTATTTTTTTCCTAATTACAAATCTTTTTTTTTTGTTAATGGGTCTCATTAAATTTTTTAAATTACCGCACGCGCGTTCGCGTCGTAAATTAAAAGATACAAGTTTTGCGCAATTTTTTCGAAGTGCTTCGGATTTAATTAATTTGATTTTTTGATTTTTGGCCGGTCGAAAATTGAATTTCCACTTAATCGAAATCAAAATGGAGCCAAGGCCGCGGCAAAATTGCACCACGAACAACTTAAATTTAATTTATTTAATTTTTTAAATAAATTGCATTACTCCATCGTCTTATTATCCAATTTTTTTTGTTTATTGTGTTTTGCTTGGAAAAAATTCGAAAATTCGAATCAAGTACGTTCTTCCAATTAAACTCGAAACGAAACGTTAAAAATTGTGTTAAAGTTGTTTTTTTTTCGAGTTATACTTCTTTTGGGGCAGGGCGAGCTAGGTTTTAGTAGGCAATGGACGTTGCGCGCGCATTGTTAACGAAAAGTTTAAGAAAATAAATAAATGAATGTTAATTATATTTTCTACGTTAATTTTCTCTTTTTCAAACAAATAAAATAATTTTAGTTCAGCTTTGTAGAATTTTTTAATTCTCAAAATTATATACAGGGTGATTTTTTCAGTTTTTGGACATTTTGATTTATCTGCCATAGTTTTTATTTAACAAAATTATTTAAAAAAATTTATTGTTGTGAATCGTGCTTAATACCGAGTGTGCACATTCGAGCTCAAAGTGGCACATTCCGATCTCGGGAAAATGAAGCGCGCCGCTCCGCGTCGCGCTTCATTTGCCTCCCTCGCTCGGAAATGTGCCACTTTTCGCTCGAATGCGCACATCTTTGTATTAATTATATTTCCTGCATTAATTTTCGCTTTTTCCAACAAAATAAATAATTTTAATTTAGTTTTGTAGAATTTTGATTTTGAAAAATAATATACAGAGTGATTTTTAAGTTACTAGACATTTTGATTTAGGCGTCCACTTTTAATTAAAAATTAAATTTATTATTGTGAACGTGTTAAACCGAGTGTGACATTCGAGCTCAAAGTGGCACATTCCGATCTCGGAATGAAGCGCGCCGCCCGCGTCGCGCTTCATTTGCCTCCCTCGCTCGGAAATGTGCCACTTTTCGCTCGAATGCGCACATCTTTGTATTAATTATATTTCCTACTTTAATTTTCTCCGTTTCAAACAAAATAAATAATTTTAATTTAGTTTTGTAGAATATTGAATTTGAAAAATAATATACAGGGTGATTTTTTAAGTTACTAGACATTTTGATTTAGGCGTCTCACTTTTTAATTAAAAAATTTAAAATTTTTTATTGTGAAACGTGCTTAAAGAGTGTGCACATTCGAGCTCAAAGTGGCACATTCCGATCTCGGAATGAAGCGCGCCGCCCGCGTCGCGCTTCATTTGCCTCCTCGCTCGGAAATGTGCCACTTTTCGCTCGAATGCGCACATCTTCGTATTAATTATATTTCCTACATTAATTTTCTCCGTTTCAAACAAAATAAATAATTTTAATTTAGTTTTGTAGAATATTGAATTTGAAAAATAATATACAGGGTGATTTTTTAAGTTACTAGACATTTTGATTTAGGCGTCTCACTTTTTAATTAAAAATTAAATTTATTATTGTGAAACGTGCTTAAAGCCGAGTGTGCACATTCGAGCTCAAAGTGGCACATTCCGATCTCGGGAAAATGAAGCGCGCCGCTCCGCGTCGCGCTTCATTTGCTCCCTCGCTCGGAAATGTGCCACTTTTCGCTCGAATGCGCACATCCTCGTATTCATCGAATTTGTTCGCATTCATTTTTGCATACTTTACTTTCTTTTCGATTTACACGGTTTCCCATACATAAAATTATAATTTTCATTAACACGGTTCACCGTGTAAATCGAGAAATAGGTGTCCAGTGACGGGCCGCCAAAACTAGATTTTTTTTAAGGGAGCTGCAGTAACATATAATTTGAAAAGCTATATTTATTTGTGCCAAAGAAGTATTACTTCTAACGCTTTGTGGCAATTTTGTCGTTTCCCTGGGCCGTTTTGCGATGCCCGACTATTGCAAGGTAAAAAATAGAAATTACGTGACCGAAGACATGTCTTCTGCCACCGAAAACGACATAAACCGCGTGGGGTAATAGGTGAACGTTTTCGGAGAAAGTTTTACCTGTTGAATCAGATGGGAATTTATATTAAAGCCATTAAAAGTCATCGAAGTAGTCAAAGTCAAGAACGTAGTAAAGCGCTTTTAACATTTTGTAACATTCGTTACGGTTTACGCTTTGCGCTTCACGACTTTTTTCTCTTTTAATTTCATTACTCATTACTCGAGCATTTAATTGTTTTTTTTTAAATGGTTTCCCGTACGGAAACTTGAATAATCGATTTGCAGATGTCTCCACCTGCAATGTAAAAGCAAAAATTGGATCGAAGCGCGGCTAAACGAGCATCGTAATTTATTTAATTAGAAATTTGTGCAACTTTTAATGCAGGAATTGTCGATTTAAAACTCTCACTTTTTAACAGATGGCTTTGGAGTGCTCAAATTACCTTTTTGCTTCGATTGTAGATGGCCTGGTCTTCACATTTTGTGAAAATTTAACTGATGTTGATTTAAAAAAAAATAATACAAAACTTTGAACATTTTGTTTTGAAACAACTCGAAAAAGAAAAATTATTGATTAAGTTATTATTTTTTTTTTGGGGATTTTTTGTTACTTGTTATTTTAAACAAAATTGACTAACTGATACTAGAGAAAATAGTTTTTAAAAAATCGTTAAAGGCAATTCAGCCCGAAACCCTTAATTAAAGTTTTACATACGCGACAAAATTTTGAAAAATTGACAGACAAAGACATTTAATTAAATGTATCAAAATTTCGGCACGAAAGAATAACAAAAAGATGGTCGATAATTGTTTAACAATCGCTGAACAAATCGACTAATTAATTCTTAATTAAAGCGGTGAAATTTAATAAGTACAACTTTCTTTCTACTTTTTTTTGTGTTTCTTCTCTTCTTTTTTTTTTACGTAAAACTTGCGCAACAGTTTTATTTTATTGTTATCGTTACATTCTTACAATAAATCGGAAGACTTTACGACATGCATTAAATTCAACCTTAATTGTTTGTTACTTAAAAAATAATAATTTATAGATTTAATTATTGTAGAAATGGAATTTCTATAAAAAGCGTCCATTTGTTAACTTTCTACCACTCAAAAGCTCCGTATTTTCATTATTATTACTAGTAAAGCATTTAAGATATTCTTAAACCTACTTAAAACTACCTTTTTCTGTTATTTACAAAATTAGAAAGAAAAAAATTAACAATATTTTTAAACACAACAATTAACTACTGACTAGTCGGATCACTTGATTTTAAAATAATAAAATTATACACAAAAATCAAAAAAAAAATAGAAGAACTTAATTAAAAGGTTAGAATTTCTTTTTTCCAAAAGCTCTTAAAATAACAACAAAGGTTAATAATTTAAATTTAGCACATACTTATAAATAATTAAACTAATATAATCGCGTCCGATTTCCATTCGCAGTGCTTCTAAAAATGTCTCGACGTGCACGTTTTAGAAGTGAAACTTCTTTAGGCGCGACTTGGGAGTAACTTCGGACGGTCGATAAAATCTATACTCTGTTTACGGAGTTTTTGCTATTTAAAGGGGTGGGATTAATAATATGGTCGACTTTAGCAGGGGGTGATCGCTCATTGCTTTTAGATGGCACCCAATTTTGTCAGTTGAATTGGCTTTAAGGTTATAGTTTGTGTAACAGGTACAATTTTGTTTGTCATGCAGCCAATTTTTGAGTTTTGACAGTAGATAAGTCAGAAATTGTTATTACTTCTATGGTAACCACATTAATGTGATTTATTTTGGAGAAATTCATTTTGACAAGTTGTCATTCACAGTTAAACCGACCTGACAAAATTGGGCAAGGTGGGGGGCAAAAGTGATCACTCCCTTGGACTTTAGACTGCAAATCAAAATGTATTTCGAAACTGTGACAGTATAATTTAATAGTTTTATGCTTTCTTTGAGTGAAATTTTTAACTGGGCAGGTTCAAGTGCCCCTCAAAAAAATTTCTCAGTTTGATATGCCACAACTGTCAAAATTTTGCTTTACCCGCGCGTAAAGGGCATTAATTATGGCGATTGGTGCGATTGAAAAAAAAATCATTCGATGGACTTTTTGGTGTACAGCCAATCTTCCTTGATCATATCAGATCCTTTCTCTCCGATCATGATGACGGGGGCGTTCGTGTTCCCGCTCACAATATTGGGCATGATCGAAGCATCGATAACCCTAAGATTCCCGATCCCGTGCACTCTCAATCTGGGATCCACTACGGCTTCAGGATCAGCAGAAGGTCCCATCTTGCAGGTCGAGGTCGGATGGTAGATCGTGAACGTAAAATGTCGAAGGCTGCACTCCCAGTACTCGTCCGAGTCGAAATCGTACTGTCCGCAACCGGGAAAAGGAATTCTGTGCGGGCGCGAATTGAACTTCTGAAAAGCGGACGAAGCGGACACGTTCAGCCCGATCCGAATGCCCTCGATCAAAGTCTCGACGTCCTCACGATGGGTGAAGTAGTTGGGGTTGATGTCGGGCGCAACTGTGGGATCTTTGGACTTCAATCGCACCCACCCTTTACTTCTTGGTCGTAGAAGAAGGGGTAGGATGCTCCACGTCTCGCTGTAGAGCAAGGGCTTGTAAACGGTGCTGTAGACGCTATCACGAAGCCCCGTGATCTTCCTGACCTGATCGGCATCGGAGTTGATGCTGCTCGGAGCAAAATGGAATTGGATGTCGGGCCAGTCTCCCGATTTTGGGGCGTACTTGGTGTTGACGAACGCCAACCCTTCGACACCGGCCGACGTCAAAGGTCCCCGTTCGTTCAAGATGTACTCCATGGCGACTTCGAGCCTTTGGTAGCGATCCCTTTTGAAGGAGATGGGATGATCGATGATGAAAGTAAACCCTCCGAGCCCGACGTGGTCCTGGAGGTTATGGCCGACCTTGAGGTCCTTCGCTACCGGAATGCCGAAGGCTTCCAGATGGTCCTTCGGCCCGACTCCCGAGAGCATCAGAAGATGAGGACTTGTTAGGGCGCCGGCCGATACGATCACTTCCTTTCTGGCCCTTATGGTGAACTGTTGGTTGTTCTTGGTGAAGCGAACGCCGTACGCGTTTTTCTTGCTGGGGTCGATCAGGATTTTGGTCACTTGCGAACGCATGGAGATGTGAAGGTTTTTCCTGAGACGAACCGGACGTAGGAAGGCCTTCGACGTGGAGCACCTGGAACCTCGTCGCATGGTGCTTTGCGTGATCATGAAACCGGCTTGCTTCTCGCCGTTGCAATCTCTGATCTCGTAGCCCAGTTCTTTGCCTGCTTGGAGGAAAGCTATTGCCAGGGGCGTGCGCCAAGGGGACTCTTGCACCGTCAAGTACCCGCCGGTCGTGTGATATTTGGTTTTGGCCAGGTAAGGGTTGCGGTTGTCTTCGGACTTGAGGAAGTACGGGAGGACTTCTTCGTACGACCATCCTGGATTTCCTTCGGCCGCCCATTGGTCGTAGTCTTTTTTGTTGCCGCGGACGTAGACCATGGCGTTGATGGTACTCGAACCGCCCAACACCTAAGGAAGACATGAAATAATCGGGGTGCTTTAGATTTGATGATTTTTTACTTTTCCTCTGGGCCAATTGCAGCGATCGCCGATCATGGCGAGGCAATAGGGCGAATCTCCCGGAGGCGACGTTTGGTACATCCAATCGAACTCGGACAACTGCATGTACCCGGACAGCGCGGGTATGTCGGATATTTCGTTTTCGTCTCCGCCACCTTCCAGCACCAAAACGGTCCAGTTGGCTATTTCCGATAACCTGGAGGCTACCACCGCCCCAGCTGAACCGGCCCCGACCACCACAAAGTCATATTCTTGATATATCTAACCACAAAAAAAATTCAGCTCTTGTCCGATTTGCAAAAAAAAAACTACTCACGTGCTGGGCGTCGATCGGGTAGGACTCGGGGTCGAAACTTTTGTACCGCATGTACGTTAGGCCGATGGCGAAAAGCGGCAAAAGGCCCGCAAGGGTGATGGGATTGGTTCCTATACCGATGGCCAAACTGGCCACGTTTGCTACCGTTCCAATGATCGCCGACATTACTGCAAATTGAAGAAGGGAAGATGCACACACTTGAACACGCACACACACGCACTGAAGCAAACTTTTTGGGACCGTTCAATTTTTGATCACATCCACATCCCCATGTTGAGTTCCTGATTGATCGCTTTGGGGGTGTAGTTTCGTATGGACACCTTTTGGGCCTGGAACCGCCACGGAGCCGAAGTCTCGTTATCGACGCAACTTTTGATGTAGAGATGGCGCTTCATGTAGTCGTTCTGGGACTGCGTGTCTTTGTTGCAATGGTGACAGCTGCAATTGTCATTTTTCGGTTTGTCTTTCGAAGCGATGGGCGCCGTGCTATATTTTTCACGATTTTGGGGTACTTGGGCGGCGCTACGTTTGATGTACTCGGTCTTGTATTTCTCTTTCGTCTTCAGTTGCGTTTGCTCGTTCCAATGTATGAATCTTGTTGGATTGAAGCCAAATTTTCCCATGTCCCGGTCGTGTTATCCAGTAAACTTAAACAATTCATAGTTAAATGCGTTTTTTTTAAATCAAAATAACTTTAAAATAATTTGAGAACATTGGTGGTTGTAAATCGTGGGTTCACTGTAGATATGGGCTCAGATTTATTCAAAAATAATTTTAAAATAATTTTAATTTAGTTTTGTAGAATTTTTGTTTTGAATAATAATATACAGGGTGATTTTTTAAGTGTCTAGACATTTTGATTTAGGCGTCCCAGTTTTTAATTAAAAATGAAATTTATTATTGTGAATCGTGCTTAAAACCGAGTGTGCACATTCGAGCTCAAAGTGGCACATTCCGATCTCGGGAAAATGAAGCGCGCCGCTCCGCGTCGCGCTTCATTTGCCTCCCTCGCTCGGAAATGTGCCACTTTTCGCTCGAATGCGCACATCTTCGTATTCATTATATTTCCTACATTAATTTTTTCTTTTTCAAATGCGTTTTTTTATTCAAAATTACTTCAAAATAATTTGAGAACATTGGTGATTGTAAATCGTGGGTTCACTGTAGATATGGGCTCAGATTTATTCAAAAAATAATTTTAAAATAATTTTAATTTAGTTTTTTAGAATTTTTGGTTCGAAAAATAATATACAGGGTGCTTTTTTAAGTGTCTAAACATTTTGATTTAGGCGTCTCAGTTTTTAATTAAAAATGAAATTTATTATTGTGAATCGTGCTTAAAACCGAGTGTGCACATTCGAGCTCAAAGTGGCACATTCCGATCTCGGGAAAATGAAACGCGCCGCTCCGCGTCGCGCTTCATTTGCCTCCCTCGCTCGGAAATGTGCCACTTTTCGCTCGAATGCGCACATCTTCGTATTCATTAAATTTCCTACATTAATTTTTTTTTCAAATGCGTTTTTTTTATTCAAAATTACTTTAAAATAATTTGAGAACATTGGTGGTTGTAAATCGTGGGTTCACTGTAGATATGGGCTCAGATTCGTTCAAGGGTCGTATATAATTTTATTATTTATTTATTTATAACTGTTACGTACTAAAAAAATAATTTGGATTTTATTGGGCAGAGTATAAATTTTACAGATTATAAATTAAATAGTTAATTAGAAAAAGAACGCAATTAAGGAACATTCAACTTTAAATTATGTAAATGTTTAATGCATCGAATATTTTTGTTACACGCTTTGGGCGCTTTCCTTGATTAAAGTTGGACGAGAACGCATTTTTTCAATTAAATTTTTGTTTTAAATGTAGACGATAAATTCCCAAAACAATCGTTAGCAATAACGAAGTGCAAATTAGCCGCTAATGGAATTATTATAACGATAAAAGCGACCGATTAAAACGAGAAACTGTAAATTAATTTTTAATTTTCCAAAATTCGGTTAATTTTTACGGGCAGCTTTTCCCCATTGAAATATGATCAACTTAATTCGCTTTAAATGTATTCGTTTTTTCGTTTATTAATTTTTTGTTTGAAAAGTGTTCGGTTTTAAAAGAATTTGCTTTAGAAAAATTACTACCAGGCCCCTAATTAGCTTTTTTGGTTAATTATTTTTTTATTAATTTAAAATTTTAGGAGCACTTCCTAATTCTTCTTTTATAATTAAATCTTTTATTAACGCCCTTATTAAATTTTATTTTGCAACACCTACAACGTTAGCATTTAAAACTAATTAATTTTTATTTGTATTTTAATTGAATTACTTAATAGAAAGATGGTGATTTTTATTAGCACACACAACACACCAATTTGGCGATTTTAAATTACTAATTTTAGTTACGTGGTGTTGTTACACTTAATGTGAACACTCTCACGGAATAGGAAAATCCCAAAAGTGACCCAAATTTAAAAAAAATTAAAATTTTCAATATTGTAGCAGGGCAAATTTCACATAAGAGTAAATCCATAATGTCGCCCGACAAAAAGATGATGAATAATTGTTTCAAAATTATTACATATTTTTTTCTAAAGAAAGTTGAGAGAAAGTCGAAGAAAAGGATCTGTTTACCTTCAATTAGCCTTTTAACTTGTTTGCTACAAAACAAATTGCATAGGTCCTAAAATGGTCAACGAATTCGAACTTGTAAAGTGGTCACCTAATTTTTTTTTAAATTATACGCTAAGTAAATTAAAAAAATTAAAAGACGAGCCCAAACAAATTATCTGCATTTAGAAACTAATTTAAGTTGTAATTTACTTATTAGTTTGTAATTTTTTGGCTGCGATCAATTTTTTTGGAAAAACAAATTTTTAAAAATGCCCAATATTTTTAAAACAAAATTTAAATAAAATAAATCTGATTGAGCAATTATTTTGGGTCCTCGGACGAAGCGCCACTGATTTTTTTTTCAAAACAAAGCGAACAACTCATTTTTCGTTATTTTCCTTTCATATATTAAAAATTAGCACCCTGTATATTATTTTTCCAATCAAAAATTCTACAAAACTAAATTAAAATTATTTATTTTGTTTGAAACTGAGAAAATTAATGTAGGAAATATAATTAATACAAAGATGTGCGCATTCGAGCGAAAAGTGGCACATTTCCGAGCGAGGGAGGCAAATGAAGCGCGACGCGGAGCGGCGCGCTTTATTTTCCCGAGATCGGAATGTGCCACAATGAGCTCGAATGTGCACACTCGGTTTTAAGCACGATTCACAATAATAAATTTAATTTGTAATTAAAAACTGGGACGCCTAAATCAAAATGTCTAGAGACTTAAAAAAATCACCCTGTATATTATATTTTGAATCAAAAATTCTACAAAACTAAATTAAAATTATTTATTTTGTTTGAAAAAGAGAAAAGTAATGTAGGAAATATAATTAATACAAAGATGTGCGCATTCGAGCGAAAAGTGGCACATTTCCGAGCGAGGGAGGCAAATGAAGCGCGACGCGGAGCGGCGCGCTTCATTTTCCCGAGATCGGAATGTGCCACTTTGAGCTCGAATGTGCACACTCGGTTTTAAGCACGATTCACAATAATAAATTTAATTTCTAAAAGTGTTTTTAATTAAAAACTGGGACGCCTAAATCAAAATGTCTAGAGACTTAAAAATCACCCTGTATATTATTTTTCGAATCAAAAATTCTACAAAACTAAATTAAAATTATTTATTTTGTTTGAAAAAAAATTAATGTAGGAATTAAAAAAATTAAAAGATTAGTTTGTAATTTTTTGACTCCGATCAATTTTTTTGGACAAAAAAATTTTTTACTTTGCTCACAATATATTTAAAAAAAAATAATAAAATAAACCTGGTCGAACAATAATTTTTTGTCCTCGGACGAAGCGCGCCACTGCTTAATTTTTCAAAACCAAAGCCAACCACTCATTTTTCGTTTTTTTTCCTTTCACATATTAAAAAGTAGCATAGATTCGAAATAATTACAAAATAATTCGCAAGAGCCTGTTTTTTTTCGGGCGGACAACCTTGGACGTTAAGCAATTTTCGAAATAGTCGCAATCCCCGGCCCCCTTTCCCACTTTTCGAGCCACTTACGTTAGGCCCGCGACACAAAATAAATACGCATTAGCGCCCGTCTTTCTTTCGAAAGGGCTCAAGGGAGCTAATCTTAAGGGGGTGTATAAATTACGAAAAGCGGAGGGTCTCACCGCAAAACCGCACGCGTTCAAAGGGGTCGCTTTTTTTTTAAATAAACACGCGTCCGAGGGGTCGTCGAGCAGCCCTCCCAGAAGAGCCAGGGGCGCCGTAAGTTATTAATAGGAAAAAAATCTATACGCACCTCATTTTTGATCGAGGAAATCCGCATTTTCCAGTCGGCAGCGCCCATCTCGCCACTTGTATTTAAAAATCGTAAAATAGTTTTTCGGGTATTAGAAAAGCGAAAACGTGCGCGTCTTGTGTTTCTCGAAAGAAAGGTGAAATTGTTCTTTTGCAGCAAGCGCGCGTTCGCGACGGTTTCACTCTACGAAAGTAAAAGATTTCGTCGGTCGGAATCGGGCTTCGGCGTTTCCAGTCTCTCGCCGCGTTGTGCGAGAAAAAAAAATTATAATTAATCGAGAAGCCCCCCCGCCCCCGATTTATCAAAATGGGAAGCTTCTTCGGCATTCAAGAAACGTAACCGATTAATTTGATAATCCCACGGACTTTCTTTCCTTTTTAGTTGTACGAATGCGTTTGCTAATTAGAAATCAAAATGTGCTATTACGTGCACGTATGTTTGCTCCGAAACAGCGGTTGCCAAACTTTGCGTTGCTGCGCTTCCCTTAAAAAATTTAATCTCACCGTACACGGTAGGTAGGTCCCGGAGAAAATCGTGTAAATCGAAAAAAAAGCCCAATATGCATTAATAGGTCAATTACTTGTATTCAAAATAACAATATAATTAAAAAAGGCTTAATATTCCAAAAGTATGTCGGATGATATAGTACAATTTATATTATAATATAATTGATGATATAGAAAATTATATACAGGGTGTATCAACGAATACTTGACCTCTCTCCAAACTCAGATACAAAGGGGGCTTTGAAAATTTAAAAAAAATACGACTTATTTGAAAGGGGACGAATGTTATATGAAAATTCGTCCTTTTTCAAACAAAACTTGATCCATTTTTTAAAACTGCAAGTTTTGGGCGGGAGGGGGGAGTTAAGTTTTTAGTGGTACACCCTGTATATTAAAATAGCTATTTGTAGCCGTTTTAGTTATATAATCGTATAATTTAAAAATATAATAAATATTAAAAATATATTAATATAAATATATAGGTATAATACAATATTTTGACATATATAGAAATTACAGTCGAACCTCGATAAGCCGAATTTTTGATAGCTCGAATTATTTTTAGTTTCTCTTCAACTTCGACTTATCGAGGTTCGACTGTATATGAAGTCCATATATTTCAAGACTATGTAATATTTTATAAATTGACATATATTACAAGTATTTATTTTCTTTTGCGAACTAATTAAGTTTTTTCGGAATTTTGCTTAGGGGCGCCGCGTCAGCGCCCCCATTCAACCTATTTATATGTTATAAACTATATTATATTATATATATATATCTATTATATTTCATTCTATTATGAGATTTATATGCAACAAATTATATTTTGAAACTATATAAAGCTACATAATGAAATATATATTTATTTTTATAGTTTATATTATAAAACGGCATACTTTTCAATTTATATCAACAAAAAATTGCAATAAACACGAAAATGTGCGCGTTTGAGCAAAAAGTGGCACATTTCCGAGCGAGGGAGGCAAATGAAGCGCAAATAAGGTACAAGTTGTAGCTTATAAAAAAAAAAAAAATAATTAATATCTTGAGATGTCCCACTAATTTTTGAAATTTATAATGAATTAAAATTTTGGTTTTGAAAAGAAGAAAAAATTTTAGCATCTAAACATCGAAAAATGGCCGAATATGATCATTTTTAACTCAATTTTGACTCCAAGAAAAAATAGAACCATTTTATTTTGTTAAATTACTTTTTAAATTACAATGGTGATTATAAAAAATTTTTTTATTAATATTTCGTTGACTTTAAAGACTACACTTTGCAGTTTTTAAACCGAAAAAAGTTTTTCTCTTAAAATTATAAATTTTAATTTATTATTAATATTAAAAATTAGTGAGACACATCGAGATATTAAAAAAGGTTTTTCTTTTTTAAATTAATTATATAAACTACAATTTGAACCCTCAGGCTAAAAGAAAACAATTTTTTTGAAGTTTTAATCCACCCCAGTGCACATACGTCGTTTTATTTCTTTTCAAATCCAAAAATTAATGTAAAAAATTTAGTTAATACGAGGATGTGCGCATTCGAGCGAAAAGTGGCACATTTCCGAGCGAGGGAGGCAAATGAAGCGCGACGCGGAGCGGCGCGCTTCATTTTCCCGAGATCGGAATGTGCCACTTTGAGCTCGAATGTGCACACTCGGTTTTAAGCCTCATTCACAATAATAAATTTAATTTCTAGATGTGTTTTTAATTAAAAACTGGGACGCCTAAATCAAAATGTCTAGAGACTTAAAAAAATCACCCTGTATATTATATTTTGAATCAAAAATTCTACAAAACTAAATAAAAATTATTTATTTTGTTTGAAAAAGAGAAAAGTAATGTAGGAAATATAATTAATACAAAGATGTGCGCATTCGAGCGAAAAGTGGCACATTTCCGAGCGAGGGAGGCAAATGAAGCGCGACGCGGAGCGGCGCGCTTCATTTTCCCGAGATCGGAATGTGCCACTTTGAGCTCGAATGTGCACACTCGGTTTTAAGCACGATCCACAATAATAAATTTAATTTCTAGAATTGTTTTTAATTAAAAACTGGGACGCCTAAATTAAAATTTCTAGAAACTTAAAAAATCACCCTGTATATTATTTTTCAAATCAAAAATTTTACAAAATTAAATGAAAATGATTTATTTTGTTTGAAAAAAAGAAAATTAATGTAGGAAATATAATTAATACGACGATGTGCGCATTCGAGCGAAAAGTGGCACATTTCCGAGCGAGGGAGGCAAATGAAGCGCGACGCGGAGCGGCGCGCTTCATTTTCCCGAGATCGGAATGTGCCACTTTGAGCTCGAATGTGCACACTCGGCTTTAAAGCACGATTCACATTAATTAAATTATTTAAAATACACTAAAGGCATTTAATTAAAAATTACAGAACCGTACTTCTGCCGTAACCAAATCTCTGTATAATTTCTATTCTCAAAAATTTTTTTTTCGTAAACCGCGTAAATGGAGGGATAGGCGTATTTCATAAAATACCACGGCACATTTTCAAAAGGAAAAAATCTATTAATACAAATAATTGCGTGTTTGTTAACCCGGCGCAGTTTAACCAACTTTGCCCCCTTTGCCCCCCAGTTTGGAAATCACTGCTCTAAAATAGTCGTATGACTCAATCGGAAAGTTCGATGAATGAACTTGTTGTTTTTTTTTCCCAACATAATGACTTTCTCCCTTAATATTTCGTTTGTAACCCGAACAGTCCAGAGCCGGACTGGCCCAAGGCGCAAAACTCCACGATTTCGCTCGGCGAGATAAATCATCGACAAATATTTGTTGGGAACACCTCAAAATCGTCGATTTTCCGTACAAACTTAAGTTTTAACGATTCTTGCGCTTTGTAATTGCGAAAGAGGCCTTCAAAAGCGACGTTTTACATAAAAACAAGGATATTTTATTTTTACTAAGTAAAGCGACCCACATTCGTACTCTGCACTCGGAAAAACGACAATTTAAAAAAAAATATCTAACTTAAGGCCATAATTGTTAAGTGAGACCTTGTATTTAGTTATTTATTTATATTTTTTTTAAATTCTCAATTGCTTTTAATTAGTTTTGTATGTGCCGTCTGTTTTGCTATTTACAATGCAAAGCGAACCGAAAGTGTTCGTTCTTGCTTTCATTCGTTTTCGTTTTACACTTTCACTGTCTGTTTGTTGCTTGTTGTCTTTTGCTTTGCTTTTGTTTTGGTATTTTTCGATTGTTTTCGATTTTGCGGTTCTTCTCTAATTTACAACGAAAAAGGGGTGGGGCGTTTTTAAAATTTTTAAATAACCTTTTTCGATTTAGAAAAGAACAAAAAAAATTAATACGTGTGATTTTTTTGGGGATGTACAGTAAAACCTCTTTTTACGGATACCTCTCGCCCTTCGGCGTACAATTTTTTGATGACGGAGAAAAGTTCTTATATTTTCTCTGCGTTTTAGTTTTTATTTCTTTTAGGCGGACACCTCTCTTATACGGCCAAAAATTTCGCGACCATCGGCGTCCCCCATAAGCGAGCCCTTCCTGTACCCAACAAATTTTTCGTGGGAAGGCGCGTGCGAATTTAAAACAAAAAAATTAACTGCGAGGCGGCAATTAATAATTGTGAAAGTAATTATTTTAATTTTTTCTATTGTGGTACTTTTTTTTTCGGCGAATTTTCCACATGATAAGCTGTATAATTGGGAGGATTAATTGAAGAATTAGAGAGATTAGAGGTCGAGTTAATGAAATGAAAGTTTTTGCGGTTATGTAATCGAAAAATTTCATTGTCAGTGCCAAGAGAAAGTCATTCGGAAAAAAATTTGAAACGAAATCGGCGGACGGCTCGCGAATTTTAAAAATTCGCCACAAATCGTGCGCGTAACGCCTTTTCGTTGCGTTCGATCGAACGATTTGTTTGGAAATAGAAATTGCTAAAATCAAAATTTTGGTTTCGTGAGCAAAGCACGTGCGGAATTTTTAAGATGCGGAGAAATCCTCGCCACCTACTTTTCGTCGGCGAGGTTTTTGAACTTCCAGAATCGTTCCAATTTTTTATAATAATTTATTTATGAGCGAAAAAAAACTTATTTACAAATATACAAAAAGTTCGTCTATTACACATTTCTTAAAGTCTATCGAATTAACATTGCCAAGATGGGGAGTACAAAAATAAATCAGTGGCGTACCCAAAAGTTATTTTTTTGAGTCGAAATTGCGGTGTTGCTTTTTATAAATTACCGACATTTTTTTTGGTTTATTTTTATTGATTTGGCGGTTAACACTTCGTGGAATATTACCGAAGAAATTAAATCGAAATTGAAGCGCACAGGAAATGCCCGTTTTCTTATCAAAATTTTGTGTAACAAAGGCAGTCGTGAAAGTGTTATCGAAGCGTGCGGTTCGCTGTTAAAATTGAACGATTTTTGATGTGTTTTGGTGTTAGTTTTATTGAGGGTGTTCGCCCTTAAGGAACACCCCTTGTACGTAAAGATTGGTGTAAGTTTTTTAACAATTTTATTTATTGTTTTTGGTGTAAAATTGAAAGTAGCGGAAAAATTTTATACTTCTGTGCTCAGAAAAAATTGGGCAACTTTTTGGCCATAAGGGCTTTCGAAAAATCTTAACGTTAGCTCTCAAAACTCGAAATTTTCGATTGTAATTATTTTTCGCATTATATGATAGCGTGACTTGTCGACTTTTCCAGTCGAGCGCAATCGCTTTTGAGATAACGTTTTTATTATTTGCGTTTAAAAATTAAATTTTTATTTTACCAACGACATAAATACTTTAATCAAAACTACGGAAAATTTTCCAGTTTTAAAACATTGATTTACAGTCGAACCTCGATAAGTCGAATTATTTTTAGCTTCCCTTTAACTTCGACTTATCGAGGTTCCACTGTATTTTGTTGGCAATATTGTGCGACTAATACAGTAAAACCTCTCTTCAACGGACAGGTGCGGGATCAACGATATTGTTCGCTGAGAAGGGGGCCTAAATGCCATTGTTATTGTAGACTTTTCTCAGCCGTCACTTTTTAAAATTGTGGGTTGAAGGGAGTGTCCGTTAAGAGAGGTTTTACTGTATTTTTCAAAGAACATTTCAATTAAGGGGTTTCGGCGTTAATTTCTATGTGAAAAGAAGCGAAAGCACCAAATTAAAAAATTCGTGCAACTCGAGGGCGCATACATGAATGGTTTATGTTTTCTATGTTTTACTTTTTATCAAATTTGGAAGTTAAAATCTATTGTTCGAGTATTTTGTTGACTAATTTCGCAGAAAAATTTTGGGAGGGCGAAGGAAAATTGTTTAACAGTCAATTTGTGAGATTTGTCGATAAATTTTTTATTCTTAGTGTTAGGGGTGTAAATTTAAAAAGTTTTTCTTGTATTTTAGTCACAAACATTGTGGCAAAAAATTGATCGAACCCCCCAAGTGGTTTTTGAAATAATTTTGCGCTCCCCGCCTAAATTAAAAAAAATAATAATAACACTTTGATTACTTCAGATTAACAATTTGTAATGCTGTTATTTATTGGAATAAAATTACGAACTTTATAAATTAATATTTTATTGTTTTTTCAAATAGAAATTAATCGATGAAGCCTTTTTGGAAATTAAAAAAAAACGTTCATCGTAACGCATCGCTCGTTGTTAAAATTGAACGAATTTTGATGCGCTTTGGTGTTAGTTTTACTGTGCGATTTTGACCCTTAAAGAACACCCTTTATACATAAATAATTGTGTAAATTTTTAACAATTTTATTTGTTTTTTTTGTGTAAAATTGAGAGTATAAAAAAAATTGTATACTTCTGTGTTCAAAAAAAAAAAAAAAATTGAGTAACATTTTAGCCATATAAGGCCTTACGAAAAATCATTAGCTCATTAGCTCTCACAACTCAAAATTTTTCATCGTAATCATTTTTCGCATTATACAAAAGCGACACTGGTCGACCATATCTTTTTTGAGATACGGTTTTTATTATTTGCACTTAAAAATAAATAATTCAATTTTAATAGTCTTTGACATTTCAAATCTTGCGACTTTTGGGGCTACGCCACTGACTTAAATTAATTTAAATAGCCACAAAAGCAAATCTCAAATCACAAGTCCGTTTTTCGAGTTTTTTCTCGCACAAAACAATTATCTTTGGTTTTGCACTTTCAAACATCCCGCCGAATGCCGACAATTCAAATTTGGCGCTTCCGTCGCGTTCACCGCCTTCTGCCTCTTGTACCGCGGCAGCGCCTGGTCCATCCAGTACTCCTTGATCAAATCGGCCCCCTTCTCGCCGATCATCAAAACGGGAGCGTTGATGTTGCCGTTGGTGATGTAGGGCATGATGGAGGCGTCCACCACCCTAAGCCCGGCCACGCCGTAAACCCTCAATTTCGAGTCCACGACGGCCAACGGGTCCGACCTCGGTCCCATCTTCGCCGTGCACGAATAGTGGTAAATCGACAAGGTGTATTGGCGGGTGGCGCAGTCCCAGTAGTCGTCCGTGAACAAGGGCAAGTGCTTGCACTTCGGGTAGGGCACGTCGTGGAATCGGCTGCCGAAGCGCTTCAGGGACGTCGTCTCCCCGAAAGCGATGCTCGCCTTGATCCCCTCCCTCAAGACGGCCACGTCGTACGGGTGGGTCAAGTAGTTGTGGTAAAGCAAGGGATAACGTAGGGGATTTTTCGACTGCAACTTGATCTCTCCCCTGCTCTTCGGCCGCAGCATCATGGGAAAAATACTGAAGACGTCTTTGCCGTTGATCGCCTTAAAAACGGCGTCGTAGAACTCGTCCGACAGGCCGTGCGCCTTCTTGATCTGCGTGCCGCCATCTTGGCTGGTCGACGTGCTCAGCAGCATGAATTCCATGTCGGGCCAGTCGTCCGACCGGTTGGCGTACTTCGTGTTGATGAAGCCCACCGTTTCTATGCCGACGCTCGACGTCAACGGCCCGTCGTTGTTGATCGCGTACCGAAGGGCCGCGTTCACGTTGGACAGCCGACTCACCACCATCGAGATCGGCTGGTCGATTTTAAAGGTTATCCCGCCGGCCGCAATGTGATCTTGCAGGTTCTGACCCACCCCGGGCGAATCTTCGATAACCGGTATGGCCATGTCTTGCAGGTGGGCCGCGGGGCCCACTCCGCTCAGCATGAGCAAGTGGGGCGAATTGATGGCGCCGCCCGATAGGATCACTTCCTTGCGGGCGCGCACCGTCTGCCGCACGCCGTTTTTGATGAATTCGACGCCGTAAGCGCGGCGATCGGACGGATCGATCAGGATGCGGGTGACGTGCGAGAAGATGGAGATGTGGAGGTTGGGGCGAAGTCGGACGGGCCGCAGGAAGGCCTTGGCGGCGCTGCAGCGCGTGCCGCGGCGCATCGTGTACTGGAAGAGGGCGAAGCCCGTTTGGTGTTCGCCGTTTATGTCGCGGATCGGGTAGCCCATCTCTTGGCCGGCTTGCAGGAAGGCGATGCCCAGGGGGGTGTTGTAGGGGGACTCCTGTACGGTTTGATATCCACCTGAAAAAAGTTATAATGAAGTTATACTTCTTTTTGGGAGTGAGCAACGGAAGTTGCGCGCGCACAACTGACGAAAATTTGACGGTTGACGTTGGGCGTTTAAAAAAGTAAATTAATTGTTGTGAATGGGGCTTAAAACCGAGTGTGCGCATTCGAGCTCAAAGTGGCACATTCCGATCTCGGGAAAATGAAGCGCGCCGCTCCGCGTCGCGCTTCATTTGCCTCCCTCGCTCGGAAATGTGCCACTTTTCGCTCGAATGTGCACATCTTCGTATTAATTATATTTCCTACATTCATTTTCTTTTTTTTCAAACAAAATAAATAATTTTAAATTAGTTTTGTAGAATTTTTGATTCGAAAAATAATATACAGGGTGATTTTTTAAGTTTCTAGACATTTTGATTTAGGCGTCCCAGTTTTTAATTAAAAACACTTCTAGAAATTAAATTAATTATTGTGAATGGGACTTAAAACCGAGTGTGCGCATTCGAGCTCAAAGTGGCACATTCCGATCTCGGGAAAATGAAGCGCGCCGCTCCGCGTCGCGCTTTATTTGCTTCCCTCGCTCGGAAATGTGCCACTTTTCGCTCGAATGCGCACATCCTCGTATTTATTGAATTTGTTTACAATAATTTTTGGATTTAAAACGGAAAAAAGACGTTATGATGTACAATCGCCCCAATTGAAAATCACCACCCCAGCATACTCGTTCAGGATGCCTAATAGAGGTTTTTTAGTACAAAAATATTCAACTTTACAATTACCAACACATCTAATTTTGAGATTTGCAAGTTTTTTCGGTAGGGGTAGGTCCAAATGCCTTTTCTGTACTTTTTTAAGCGTTCAGTTTTGGAATCTTTTAAAAACATGTCTTTTATTATTATTTATTTATTTTTGATTATGGATTATTAATTTTAAATGAATATTGAGGGAAATCGACTTTATTTAAAGATAAAATTATTCTATTTTAGGATTAATGTGAAACTGTTTACAAATGTGCAGTATTAATTAATAATTCATTTTTTGTGACTTCATATAGATTACTTTTGAGGTGCTAATATAATAAACATCAAATTGCAACGATTTTAACATGTTTTTTTATAAATATTATCGTCATTTTTATAACAATAGCAACAATTACACTTAGGAGTGAGAAGAGTTAAACAGTTTCAGATAAGTTACTGCTGGGGTGGTAATTTGCATTTTGGCTGACTGTACAGTGGTCGTCAAATAGACTGGACATGCGAATTTAACAAGGAAATTTAAAGTGCTGAAAGTTAGAGGACCAATCTTGCATTAAATTGAACGCCCAATTTAAGACAATTAAATATTGTATTTTTAAATCTAATTTTACACTGTGTAAAGTGCCTAATACTGTCACATATTGCATATACATTGACAGTTTTTTGATTGATGGATGCAATAAAAAAATTTTAAATTTTTACGTAAAAAAATTATTAATTTTCAAAAATAATTACAATTAAATATTGTATTTTTAAATTCAGTCTTACAGTGAAGATAGGTTACTCAAAAACTTGTAAATCGAAAAAATATATGTATAAAGTGCCTCATTCTGTCACATATTGCACATACATTGACAGTTTTTTGATTGACGGATGCAATAAAAAAATTTAAAATATTTTACGTAGAAAAAAATTATTAATTTTCAAAAATAATCGATCGATTTATATATATTTTGCTCTGTACGCGATTTACACGATTTTCTCAGTGTAAATCAGAGAATAGGTGTACAGTGGGAAGAGGCATCAAGATTAGATTTTTTTTAAGGCTAGTTATGTCGAATTTAGTTACGCCAAAGAAGTATAACTGCTAAACGCGTCCCCACATAAGAACACCAAACGTTCTTTTTTAAAGTTAATTGCAAAATTTTTTTGCGATTTTTTCTAATGTGTCTTTTTGTTGCAGGTCAGTCATTTTTTTCCTTTTTGATTACTCGAGGGATTTTTCTAACGAGAAATTACCAGGGGTGAGTCTGTTTTATTGATTATATTATTTATAAAAAATTGCGGACGAAACTTTTACGTTCTCACTTCGAACTTAGGCAATTATACTTTTGATGTGCAACACCGGTTGCAGAAAACAACATTAAATTGTTATAAAATAACATAATTAAATTTTAGAAAGCGCTTGCAATTAATTAATAATTTTAAACAATATATTTTGGGTCCGAAAACATCGATATAACAATTCTTTCGTTTTGGGGGCCCATTAGTAAATTAAAAATTAAAAATCGTAGTGTCGATAAGACAAATTCCGGTTGCGCCCCCGAACATTAATAAATAACAATAAAAACAATACCGGTCGCGTGATATCGAGTGTTCTTCGCCAAATAGGGGTTCCTCTGATCTTCGCTCTTCAAAAAATAGGGCAACACGTCGTCGTAGCCCCATCCCTCGTTCCCCAGGTCCCTCCACCGATCGAAATCTCTTCGGTTCCCTCGAATGTAGAGCATCGTATTTAAAACGCTCGAGCCCCCCAGGACCTTGCCCCGCACCCAATTGCATCGATTGTCTGCCATCGCCTGGCAAGCCGTGCTTTGCGGCTGGGTCCTGAAATTTTTTTCGGTCTTACTTTTGCGTTTTGCTTCGCCCAAAATCTTACCTGTAGCCCCAATCGAACTTGCTCCTGTGCAAATACAGGCTGAAAATGGGGACGTCGGTGATTTCGGTCTCCGGGCCGCCCGCTTCGAGCAGAAGGACCTTCCAGTCGGGAATTTCTGATAGGCGGTTCGTGACCACCGACCCCGCGGTTCCGGCTCCGATCACGACGAAGTCGTACTCGGGATCGACCTGTTTGACGTCGTTGGGTTGGTTTTCCGGGTCGAAGAGGTCGTAGTGGAAGTAACCCCCTAAATTGGTCAGGATGAAGGGGAGCAAGGCGATCTGACCGATTCCGGCCAGGGTCGTGGCGGACGCGAAGGCTCGCATGAGCAGAGGAAACGGAAGGACGGCCATTTCGAATTTTTTTCTCGACTAGATTTTGCGCATCGAAAGATTGTTTACGTTCCTATCGGCTCCATCGAAGTAGGCTTTCGAGCGACATTGGGCAAAATTGTATTCAAACTTGCTTTCGTTTAGTTGGTAATCGTGGCAGCAACGACCTCTTCGCGGTTATTGCCTCCTGGCATTGAACTCCTCAAGGTTGCAATTTCACTTCTTTTTCGAAGGTTGATGGGACCTGAAATGATTTAAAAAAATCGTGGTATTTAATTAATTTTTTACGATCGCGACGAAAAAATGTTTTTGGGCGTGTTTTTAGTTTCCGGGATGTGGATGTTTACTCGAAAGAGATTTGTTTATTTTTTGGGGGTTTTGGGAAATGGGTCAGTGTGTTTCGTCGAATTAATTATTTACAGCGTGCGTCATTTTTAGCATTTCTTACAAGCTTATATAAGATTCTTTAACGTAATTTTTTATTAATTTATCTTTGCATTGCAAAATTGCCAGTATGAAAATTAAATGTACCGGTTTTGCAAGAGTTTTTTTTACTTTCGAGCTCGTCTTGTGTAATTTTTTTCGATTTTCGAGTAGAGGATTTCTTTTATGATTTAACAAAAAATTAATTTTGTAATTCCTTAGGGATACTTGTTTAATTATGAAGAAATGGGCGCGTGTACACATTTTTACACGATTTATCCCCGTGGCTTACAAAAATGAACTTTTTGGACAATTTAATAGAGCTTTCATTTAAATTAAAGTAATTTTTCTATTTTTATTAATTTTTAAGTCGTTATTTGTTTAAATTAAGCACTCTCAAATTGTAAAATTCTCAACACACAAACACACACTATTTGCCATTTTTATTAAATTCAAAATTTTGTATATTTTCGTTTAATACCAGGGTCATCAACACTTGAAATAGTTTCCCCCCAAGAGTCATTTCGAACCAAAATCCCTTAAATTGACATTTTGTGTAATGAGGTATGTCGAAAATGTAGGAATTATTTTTCTTTAATATTCTATCTTTGTTATTAATATTAATTTATTAATATTATTATTATTAACTCTCCGCATACTAGGTGACTAAATGTCACATGCCATACTAGATGGGGTTTGCCATACCCCGAAAATAAAATTCAAAAAATTGTACTTTATGACAGTTCAATGATAAGAAATATATTTTAATAATTAATAGGTTTAAGTAAAACACATTGCATCTTCTCTCTCCCTTACACTCATTGCTATGGTAAATACGTTTTTCGAATACAAAATCGATATTTACTAAATTAAATTAAAATTTTTGATTTGAAGAGCTTATGGTAAATTAGATTAATGTAATAAATACGAGGATGTGCGCATTCGAGCGAAAAGTGGCACATTTCCGAGCGAGGGAGGCAAATGAAGCGCGACGCGGAGCGGCGCGCTTCATTTTCCCGAGATCGGAATGTGCCACTTTGAGCTCGAATGTGCACACTCGGTCTTAAGCTCCATTCACAATAATAAATTTAATTTCTAGAAGTGTTTTTAATTAAAAACTGGAATGCTTAAATCAAAAAGCCTAGAAACTTAAAAAAATCACCCTGTATATTATTTTTCGACTCAAAAATTTTACAAAACTAAATAAAAATTATTTATTTCGTTTGAAAAAGAGACAATTAATGTAGGAAATATAATTAATACAAAGATGTGCGCATTCGAGCGAAAAGTGGCACATTTCCGAGCGAGGGAGGCAAATGAAGCGCGACGCGGAGCGGCGCGCTTCATTTTCCGAGATCGGAATGTGCCACTTTGAGCTCGAATGTGCACACTCGGTCTTAAGATTCCAAAATTTACAATAAATTAAATTTAAATAATTCAGTTGTTTTGTCTCACTACCTACAAAATCCTAGAAACTTAAAAAAATCACCCTGTATATTATTTTTCGACTCAAAAATTTTACAAAACTAAATAAAAATTATTTATTTTGTTTGAAAAAGAGAAAATTAATGTAGGAAATATAATTAATACAAAGATGTGCGCATTCGAGCGAAAAGTGGCACATTTCCGAGCGAGGGAGGCAAATGAAGCGCGACGCGGAGCGGCGCGCTTCATTTTCCCGAGATCGGAATGTGCCACTTTGAGCTCGAATGTGCACACTCGGTTTTACGCACGATTCACAAAATTTAGACTAATAAATTAGAAAAAAAATTAAATAAATAATTTAGTTGTTTTGTCTCACTCGCACCTACGAAATTCTCGTATCTTTTCGCTCACTTCCACTCATTGCTATGGTAAATACATTTTTTAAATATAAAATCGATAATTACTAAATTAAATTAAAATTTTTGATTTGAAAGAACGCACCGTAAATTATACTATTGTAATAAAGAAGAGGATGTGCGCATTCGAGCGAAAAGTGGCACATTTCCGAGCGAGGGAGGCAAATGAAGCGCGACGCGGAGCGGCGCGCTTCATTTTCTCGAGATCGGAATGTGCCACTTTGAGCTCGAATGTGCACACTCGGTTTTAAGCTCGATTACCAAACGTGCCGTTTTAACAAATAAAAAAATTGTTCACGTTTGTTATACCCCATCTAGTGCACGGTAGATTAATGCAATTTAAATATAGTTTCATTACAAACTCAATTTTTTCGGTGTTTTAAATACATTTTCTGACCCCGTAAAAAAACCTATAAACATTTTTTCCCTTTATAAAACCCCGAGGAAGATCTTTCTCCCTAAATTTAGGGGAAACTGTTAAGTTGGCTACACTACACTAACTAATACACAAATTGGTCGCCCTTATTTATTCGCGTTCAAAAGCTGTCATTTTGATTTTTAGTTATTTCGCGTTCTAGTAGTTGTTTGCATGGTTTTTCCATGGAAACTGCTTTAACATAATTTGTGTGTTTGTTTAAGGAGGCGCTACCGGAGGTAAACGTCAGTTGTGCGTCAGATTCGCCCCTTCTGCTTGCTTCCCTTCTGATCTCGTAAGATTGTTGTAGAAAATTTTCAGTTTGTAGATTTTTTTATTCTTGGACCAAAAAAAAGCACACAAAGGACGACGACAGAGGGGGACAAGTGGCGGTTTTTCTTTTTTTTTTTTTTGAACGGAATCTGGTCGCTCGCAAAATGGCCCGATCTATATTTTCGAGTTTCAATGCGAAATTGCGAAGGTAAAAAGGAAAATTTATTGCAATTGCAAAATGACTGATTTAACCCACTTATTAGCCGCAAATGATTTTTTATAGAAAGCGGTTCGCCTTGTTTTGTGCCCATAACAGCGGCAAATTTCAAAAAAAAAAATTAAAACACCGCCTATTTCTATTGGCTAATTGTTTAAAATCAACATGGGGTTTTAGAAGCGGGTAACCATGGAAAACATAAATAAATAAAAAATTAATGTTCGAGTGAAACAGAGATGGATATACATTTTAAGGGTTTTTGACACTTTTTGAGATGTGAAAATCAAAATTCGATTAGAAATTGAACGACTTACAATTTTTTAGGTTGGATCGCCTGCACTGCTTCACTTCTTGTTTTAAATTAAAGGGGTTCGAAAATGTATCTTACGAGGATTACCTCACTTAATTAATTAATTAATTAATTAATTAACGGTTTATCTAGATCGAGTAGATTTTAATCGATTAAAATGCTCTTTGCATTAACACAGTGCTTAATGAAATAATTTGTTTAACAAATCCTTTTTTTATGGTCGTTGGTATTCCCATCGAACTTGCGGGTCATTTAAAATTTCTAATTTCTCCGGAATTATTTAAATTAAAGTCAAACCTCGTTGTATTACTAATTCCCATTTGTTTATCGGTGTTGATTGAATTCAAATACAGTAAGACCTCGTTTAACGCGGTCTGCTCGAAATTTAAATTGATTCAGCTTATTGTGATATATTTCAAAGTGATCTCGTTTAACACTGTTTCGTTTAGCGCAGTGTTTCCCAACCTTTTTTTTAACATCCCCCTATGTAACATAAATATTTTTGAAGTTATACTTCTTTTGGCGCCTTGAGAGTTAAATATTAGCACTGCTAACGAAAATTCGACAGTTGAAGTAAGAAAGTAAATTAATACTTGTGAATGAGGCTTAAAACCGAGTGTGCACGTTCGAGCTCAAAGTGGCACATTCCGATCTCGGGAAAATGAAGCGCGCCGCTCCGCGTCGCGCTTCATTTGCCTCCCTCGCTCGGAAATGTGCCACTTTTCGCTCGAACGCGCACATCTTCGTTTTATTTGATTTGTCT
Organism: Sinopyrophorus schimmeli; assembly: GCA_036325965.1. Classification (NCBI taxonomy): domain Eukaryota; kingdom Metazoa; phylum Arthropoda; class Insecta; order Coleoptera; family Elateridae; genus Sinopyrophorus; species Sinopyrophorus schimmeli. Next base: position 2,829,631 of record JARFIZ010000068.1, read on the forward strand.
ACTTTATCTTTCGTCTGTTCAAATCAAAATTTAAAGTTAGGTTAGTAAATGTCGATTTTATGTTCGAAAAACGGTATTTGCCATAGCATGAGTGGAAGGGAGCGAAAAGATACGAGAATTTCGTCGGTGCGAGCGAAAGGGAAAGATAAAAATGATTTACTAATGTTTCGACACCAAAATTATTGTGAATGAGGCTTAAAACCGAGTGTGCGTTCGAGCTCAAAGTGGCACATTCCGATCTCGGGAATGAAGCGCCGCCCGCGTCGCGCTTCATTTGCCTCCTCGCTCGGAAATGTGCCACTTTTCGCTCGAACGCGCACATCTTCGTTTTATTTGATTTGTCTACTTCATCTTTCGTCTGTTCAAATCATAAATTTAAAGTTAGGTTAGTAAATATCGATTTTATGTTTGAAAAACGGTATTTGCCATAGCATGAGTGGAAGGGAGCGAAAAGATACGAGAATTTAGTCGGTGCGAGCGAAAGGGAAAGATAAAAATGATTTACTAATGTTTCGACGTCAAAATTATTGTGAATGAGGCTTAAAACCGAGTGTGCACGTTCGAGCTCAAAGTGGCACATTCCGATCTCGGGAAAATGAAGCGCGCCGCTCCGCGTCGCGCTTCATTTGCCTCCCTCGCTCGGAAATGTGCCACTTTTCGCTCGAACGCGCACATCCTCGCATTTATCGAACTTATCTTTGCACGTGGTTATATTTAATTTAGTCACACCAAAGAAGTATAACTTCTAATGCGCGTGTACATAAGTACACGCACCGAATTTTTGAATTTTGTATTTAAAAATTGAATTATTCTATATATGAAGCCTAATTATAACTTGTTCAAGACACAAGATTTAGGTTCTAGAAAGAAATCACTATGAAATTATTAATAAAAAAAAAACAATAAATAAATTTTCAACACATAATAGGTAGATAACTAAAATTCAAGTACGTTTTCAAATCGAATAATGATATTGCCCCCCTAAACCTTTAAATTGTTCCCATGTGGGGCGTGGGACCCACGTTGGGAAACACTGGTTTAGCGCTTAAATTTATTGGACCGTATCCCCCGCGTTAAGCGAGGTCTCACTGTGTATTTGTTCGTTCGGCCGAAATAGTTCGCCGGAACGAAATCGTATTTAATTTAAAAATTTTGCATAAATAAAGTGTTGCATTTATTTGTAAATTAATTAGAGGATGAAATTGTCGATGGAATATTTTCTTATATAATTATTAAAAGTTTTGATTAGCATAAAAGGCGATTGGCAATCGAAGAAGTGAAAATTAGCGCAATTTGGCTTTGTTTGCCATCACTGTTTTGCAAGAGTTTTTATTAATTTTTATTCAAGTAAAATGTAAATCGAAAGTTTCGAATTATATTCAAAAAAAGGTCTTAGGATACCGAATCTATGGGCCGAAATATAAAAATTGATTTTTTTCAAAGTTTTCTACTTTGATTTTTTGCTCATAAGGAAATAATAATAGTTATTAAACGAAATTCAAGGAAGTCATTTCTTCAATTTTTTTGAGCGCTTAATTGTGACAACGACCTATGATATAAACAATTTTTTTGTGAGTTCATCAAAGATTAACGTCGTTAATAACTGACGAGAAAGGAGCTATCTTTAATTGTATATAACTCGTCGATATCTAATTAAAAAACTAATTTTTATTAATTTAATTTTTGGCAAGAAACGAAATAATACAACTTTAGACATTTCCGTTACTCCCATGCCTCCCTTTACTGCTTTTCGGAAAAGTTGGCCGTAAAGCGAAAAGCCGTATAACGAGTCAATTATTTTGCTACAAAGTAAACAGACGGTCGCTAACAGTACAGCATTTTTTTAGACCGTTTAACGAAACATTGTGGACCGTATTTCAAAAAAGTACCATACTATGGGCGGCCGTATAGCGAGGTATGGATGTACCTTAATTTAAATCCTAACGCGCTTTGTTTACCAAGAAATAAATAAAAGCACTCGTGCACGCTAAATAATTACAGGTGGCTTTGTGTTTTTTGCAAATTAAATAACAAAAATAAATCGGAACGAACAACAAACAATTCTCTTAATTCTACCAGAAAAAGGAAGAAAAGCTAAAGTGCACCTTAACCATCGAACCGGCAACTACTAACATACTTTAGAAAAGTAAAAGTGTGTCTGTAGTATTATTATTGGCGAGTCACCATTATAATTTATATGCATTCGCCAGCCGTTGCAACATCGAAAATTTTTAAATTAACTCTAAAAACTGTCATCGAAGTTCACTCCTAATGTCTTTTATAAACGACACCGTTCGCACGAACCGTTATTAATTTATTTGAAGCGAACAATCGCATTGTTTTGACAGAGGGGACCCAAAAACTTGGCGAAATGAAAAGGTTTCCGAGACTTAACCTCAAAAAATTTCAATCGAGCAACAATTAATAGAGTAATTACTAAATAACCGCAATGTTACGTCAGAAATTGGACGATAATCAGAGCACATATTTAAATCGTTTTTTCCCAACACTAGAAATTAGTTTTATTAAATAAATTAATCCAAAAAAAAAATTAAAAGGACAACGCTTCGGAATTTGTGACGCAATAATGGCCCAAAGCTATGGGTCGATTTGTGTATGTTAATTATTTCAGTTTATTTATGGATTAATCGATGGTATGGCAACAATGTTATATAATAGGGGATGCTGAGTGTGAAGCACACGTGCCAGAAATTTTACGTAAGGTCCTTACGAAAATGGCATCGTTTTTTTGGGTACATTGAATGAAAAATTACCTTTTTGTGATCCTCGAAGATTTGCTACTCGAAATTACTTGTTTTAGTAATTTTATTATTGTTTTTTAAATCCAAAAAGGTGTACCAAAAAAAAACGACGTAAAGGGCACTACAAAATTTCCATTTACTTTACCTGAGAGGGTGGTTAATCCAAAACTTTTCTGAACGACTTAATATTTCTCACGTGTGCGTTGTTATTTATTAATTTTTTGAACAATTTGGCGCCACATTAATTTTCACATTAGCACGTTGTCGATCAAAGTTTTCGTCAGTCAAAACGCGACTAAAAGTTCGACCAAGATAACAAACTTTTAGTTTAACGTTCACGGAGAAAGTTTTCGGGTTCCCTCCTTTACAACAATTCTTAACTGTTACGAGTCTTACACAATTTGATTACAAAAAAAAAATATCACACGTGCTTTTCGAAGAGCGCGGCCGATTTATGGGCTCGTCGAATTTTTTTTGGAGAAACCAAAATGCCACGATTTACATCAGAAATGTTAACGATGGAAAGTCGCTTTTGGCTTTTGGTATTTCTAATGGTAAATAATTATTATTGGCGATTAATTTTTTTTATCGGAATATTTTTTTTTTGGACCACGTAAGCGTTTTCGTAAGAGTTAAAAAGCGGGCGAATCTTTTTCCGTACGTGCAATTCGCGGGGTACCACAAAATCCGTACAATTAGCGAGCAATACAGTCGCGACCAATTACAAAAATGCATACTTTTCTGGGTGAAAGTTTCGTTACAATTTTTACCTTCGAAATCACGTACACTGGCTTTCTTTCTTTTTCCGAAATTGTTTCAATTATTCGCGAACGAAAGTCTTCGTGCTTTGATGCAGTAGAACCTCGTTTATGCGACCTCCGAGCGACCGAGATCTATGGCTCGGATAATATGGAAAAAATTATGCGAGCTAAAAATTAATATGTTGTACCTTGGTTCTTTTGTAATTTTTTTTAATATTTGCGGGCTTTCGTGACCCATAATTTTCGATATTTCAAATGCCACATTGACAGACATTAACGTAAAGTTAGCAGCGGCTGGCCAATGTACAACAGGTTTCCTTACACCTATTTACCGATTGACTGGGTAAATACGAAGATGTGCGCATTCGAGCGAAAAGTGGCACATTTCCGAGCGAGGGAGGCAAATGAAGCGCGACGCGGAGCGGCGCGCTTCATTTTCCCGAGATCGGAATGTGCCACTTTGAGCTCGAATGTGCACACTCGGTTATAAGCACGATTCACAATAATAAATTTAATTTTTAATTAAAAAGTGTGACGCCTAAATCAAAATATATAGAAACTTAAAAAATCACTCTGTATATTATTTTTCAAATTCAAAATTTGAGCTCGAATGTGCACACTCGGCTTTAAGCACGATCCACAATAATAAATTTATTTTCTAGAAGTGTTATTAATTAAAAACTGCGACGCCTAAATCAAAATGTCTAGAAACTTAAAAAATCACCCTGTATATTGTTTTTCGCATCAAAAATTCTACAAAACTAAATTAAAATTATTTATTTTGTTTAAAAAAGAGAAATTATTGTAGGAAATATAATTAATACAAAGATGTGCACATTCGAGCGAAAAGTGGCACATTTCCGAGCGAGGGAGGCAAATGAAGCGCGACGCGGAGCGGCGCGCTTCATTTTCCCGAGATCGGAATGTGCCACTTTGAGCTCGAATGTGCACACTCGGTTATAAGCACGATTCACAATAATAAATTTAATTTTTAATTAAAAAGTGTGACGCCTAAATCAAAATATATAGAAACTTAAAAAATCACTCTGTATATTATTTTTCAAATTCAAAATTTGAGCTCGAATGTGCACACTCGGCTTTAAGCACGATCCTACAATAATAAATTTAATTTCTAGAAGTGTTATTAATTAAAAACTGGGACGCCTAAATCAAAATGTTGAGAAACTTAAAGAATCACCCTGTATATTAATTTTCGAATCAAAAATTCTACTAAACTTAATTAAAATTATTTATTTCGTTTAAAAATGAGAAAATTAATGTTGGAAATATAATTAATGCAAAGATGTGCGCGTTCGAGCGAAAAGTGGCACATTTCCGAGCGAGGGAGGCAAATGAAGCGCGACGCGGAGCGGCGCGCTTCATTTTCCCGAGATCGGAATGTGCCACTTTGAGCTCGAATGCGCGCACTCGGCTTTAAGCACGATTCACAATAATTAATTAACTTTCTAAATAATTTTAATTAAAAATTACAAAACTGTATTTATAACAAAAACAAAAAATATTTTATTAGTGCCCTCCTACGATGCAATTCATTTTATTAACAAATTGTTACATATACAATTTTAAAAAAATTACAAGTGAAAAAAAGGGTCAAGGTACAACAGGTTTCCTATACCATTTCAAATAAAGCAAAAATTATTTGAAATTTTCGATTCTTTTATTTTACGCGTTACTCGAGTTTTCGATTATCCGAGGCACCTTTTTCCCACATTAGCTCGGATAAACGAGGCTCCACTGTATTTAGACATAGAAATAAGTCGGGATCACAATTATCACAAAAAAAATAATTAAAGAGCTTGAATTGATGTACAAAATCAACTTTAACAATTCATAAATTAAAAAAAACCTCTAGAGATTTGGAATTCTCTGACTTTTTGGCTTAAGATAATGTAAAATAAAATTAGGGCCCAATTTGCAATTTTAGGACTCGTACTTTTTATAAACATTTAAATAATTTTTTATTTTAGTTTTTAATGTATAATTTAGGGGAGGGTTACATAATAATTTTTATGGGGGCTTCTAATGGGATTTTACCCTGCAAACATCCAATTGTTACAGAACATGTAAACAATTTAAAAAGCGACTTGGCTAGAATTTTAAGCATTAACGAATAGATGGAGCCAGTTCAATTTATGAATTTATTTAAAACTAGTTTTTATCTGCTCGCGTGGGGTAATTTTGAATCCCACAGGAACCGTACGTCTTTCCGGGACAAAAACTAGGTTATATCACTCTCCGGCCCATAACCTATCCCAATATAAAAAAAACACGTCCATTATTTTGCTTCATTTCTGCGCGAAAGAAGGACAAACCACAACAAACACACTTTCGCATTTATATATTACAGTAAAACCTCTCTCAACGGACACCCCTCTACAACGGACAATGCCGTTGGTCTCGCAACTGTTCTTTGGAGCGAGGTTTTACTGTAGTAGGGATTGCACTAGGTTTTTTTTTATTATTAATAAGCGCGAAAGCCTTAAGCCCAAAAAGAGTAATGGAAGAGTTCTCCATTATTATTTATTTTTATTTTTTGTAATTTTATTCTGACCATTTTTAGATGGCGGCCCATATATGGGTGCGTGCGTGGGTGTATTGATGTATCGATCCTCAATACTATTTTTTTTTAATTAAAAATGCATTCTTCTATAATTTTCATTAAACTTTTAAAGTGCATTGAAATATTTTCCATTAACAATTTCTTTTAATAATTAATGCATCAACACCCCATTCCCATTAAACAAATTTAAATTAATTTTTACATTACGTTTTTTGCAACTTCCTATATACACTTCCGGCAAAGCGAACAAACCACAAATTAATTTTCACAAAAAATAAAAACTAACTAAAATCAAAGTTCGTCGTCGATCTTCCTCCAATCCTCCTTTATAAGGGCCGCTCCCCTCTCCCCGATCATAATGCACGGCCCGTTCGTATTTCCGCTCGTAATTTCGGGCATGATCGAAGCATCGACGACCCTAAGGCCCTTAACTCCGTGCACCCGAAGCCTCGCGTCGACCACAGCGCCCGAATCGGACTCGGGCCCCATTTTGCACGTCCCCACCGGATGGTAAAGATGCACCCCGATGTTCCTCAGAGCGCACCTCCAATAATCGTCGCTCCTAAACCTCAGCCCTTTGCAATTCTCGATGTCCAAATGCAAAATTTCGAGGGCCGCTTCCGAAAGGGCCTTGGTCTCGACGAGTCGCTCAAGAAAACGAATGTTTTCCAACATCGCTTCGAGATCTCTTTCGTCCTCGAGGAAATTGGGGATGATTTTGGGGGCGTCGAACGGGTTTTTGCTTCGGAGCCGCACTTTTCCTCGCGATTTCGGCTTGAGATGGACGGGCATCAGGTACAGAAGGGGGGCTTCGTTGCTGACCTCCAGTTCGAACAGTTTTAGGTCCTGGGGCCGTTGCCACACGTCGAGCATCAAGGACAAGCGGCCCTCTTCCTTGGGGTTGGCGGCCAGCATGACCACTTGCGTCGTGGGGTAGTCGGAATCGTTGCGCACGTTAAACATGGGGGCGAAGCTCGTCGAGTCCAGGTGCACCAAAGGGCCCTTTCTGTGCACGAAGTACTGATAGATCTCGTCGACGAAATCCGTGGGTTTCCTCGGCTCCAAGGCCGAAGGGTCGAGCTTGAGGACGAACCCCGTGAACACGAAGTGGTCCTGGTAATTTTCCCCGACCGCTAGATTTGCGAGCACCTCGATCCCCAAGGGCCTCAAGTGCTCTGCGGGGCCCACCCCCGAGTTCAGCAGAATTTGTGGGGAGTTGATGGCGCCGGCCGAAAGGATCACCTCCTTTTTGGCCCCGATTTTGAGGTACTTATCGCCCACGCGCACTTTCACGCCCTGCGCCCTTTTCGTCTTGGGGTCGACGTAGATTTTCGGAACTTGCGCGTTCAGGGCGAGGTACAGGTTTTTCCTGTCTTTGATCGGCGAGAGGAAGGCTTTTCCCGCGTGCCATCGCGTCCCTTCGGAAATGGTCATGTAAAGGTCGGTGTAGCCCGAGGGTTTGGTTTCTGAGTAGGGGCCGTAGCCGAGCTCCTGGAAGCCCTTGATGAGGTGCGAGCGAATTTTTTGGTCGGACTCGAAACGCGATAGGATCAGTTCGCCGTCTTGGCCGTAGTATGGGTTGCCGTCGAGGGCCCTTTCGAAGGAGCGGAAGTGGGGTAGGACGGAGTCGTAGTCCCAGCCGGGGTTGCCGGCTGCGGCCCAGCCGTCGTAGTCCTTGCGGTTGCCGCGCACGTAGAGCATTACGTTTATGAGGCTCGAGCCTCCGAGCCCTTTTCCGCGCGCGCAGGGGCACCCTTTGGTGTTCAGGCCTAGGCAGCAGGTTGCCGAGGGCTCCATGGTGTACTGCCAGTCTTCGGGGGAGCCTTGAAGGGTTAGAACGAGCCCTGGGATCTGAAAGATTACATTTTTTAAATAATCGTTTAAAAGCACTAAATCAGGGATTTTGTGTTAAAATTATTTAGGAAGTAAGTTAATTATTGTGAATGGTGCTTAAAACCGAGTGTGCGCGTTCGAGCTTAATGTGGCACATTTCGGTCGATTTATTTTTTTAGAATAAATTTTTAAAGGCACTAAATTAGAAATGTGCTGTTTTTGGTATAAATAGTTTTGTAATTTTTAATTAAAATTATTTAGAAAGTGAATTCATTATTGTGAATCACGCTTAAAGTCGAGTGTGCGCATTCGAGCTCAAAGTGGCACATTCCGATCTCGGGAAAATGAAGCGCGCCGCTCCGCGTCGCGCTTCATTTGCCTCCCTCGCTCGGAAATGTGCCACTTTTCGCTCGAATGCGCACTACCTCGCATTTATTCAATTTTCTAAATTAAACTTTCTTTCCAATCAACAAATTTAATTTAATTCAGTAAAAATCGATTATATATTCGAAAAACGTATTTTTACCATAGCAAATGAGAGGAAGAGAGCGAAAAGATACAAGAAAAGCATAAGTACGAGTGAGAGGGAACGATATAAATTATTTATTAATTTTTTGGCACCAAATTTATTGTAAATCTCGTTTAGAGCCGAGTGTGCACATTCGAGCTCAAAGTGGCACATTCCGATCTCGGGAAAATGAAGCGCGCCGCTCCGCGTCGCGCTTCATTTGCCTCCCTCGCTCGGAAATGTGCCACTTTTCGCTCGAACGCGCACATCTTCGTATTAATTATATTTCCTACATTAATTTTCTTTTTTTCAAACAAAATAAATAATTTTAAATTAGTTTTGTAGAATTTTTGATTCGAAAAATAATATACAGAGTGATTTTTTAAGTTTCTAGACATTTTGATTTAGGCGTCCCAGTTTTTAATTAAAAACACTTCTAGAAATTAAATTAATTATTGTGAATGGGACTTAAAACCGAGTGTGCACATTCGAGCTCAAAGTGGCACATTCCGATCTCGGGAAAATGAAGCGCGCCGCTCCGCGTCGCGCTTCATTTGCTCCCTCGCTCGGAAATGTGCCACTTTTCGCTCGAATGCGCACATCTTCGTATTTACCCTGTAAATCGGCGAAAAGGTGTGCGGTGGAGAAGCGCCAAGATTAATTTTTTTTATGGAAAAACCACTGATTTAAAAATGATCGTCAAGACCAGCGCTTCTCAACTTTTTTTGGCCCGCGGACCAGTAAAATTTGTAAAAAAAAATTCTTGTAAGCGTTTCGGGAATTTTTCTTCAGTGCCGTACTAATCATAATTTACATAGAATTAAAATTAGTTTAATATATTTGTATTTCGTAAATTTAGAAATTAAAATTTAGTTGTTATTATTTTTTTTGATAATTAAATTTTTTTCGTGGATAGAAAAATTGTCCGCGGACCACTGGTGGTCCGTCTGACCAGCGGTTGAGAATAGCTGGTCTAGACCAGGAGTCGGCACCCGCGCCTCCGGAGCCGTATGTGGCTCTTTTAAAAAATTTGTGGCTCCGAATATTAAATATTTCTTTATAAAACCATCTCAAATTTTAGATATCTTTTTAGCGGCCTTTTCCATGTTTTTGTTTTTTTTACCCATTATAGATTTGGCTCTTTGTCACCGAAAGGTTGCCGACCTCTGGTCTAAACGTCTATTTACGTAATTTAATTAATTCGATTTTTTATATTAATTATCTCTTCTTTTAAATCAAAAAATTAAATTCGGATTTTTATTCGAAAACAATTGTAACATTTATTTTTCTAAAATAAATTTTTAAAGGCACTGAATTAGAAATTTGCTGTTTTTGGTATAAACACAGTTTTGCAATTTTTAATTAAAATTATTTAGGAAGTAAATTAATTATTGTGAATCGCTTTTTTTTCAAATAGTAATAAACTAATTTACAAATTATTTTGGGAAAAAATTAAACTCTTAATTTTTTTATTACATTGTTGTCTGTACAAATACGGATCCTATAATTTTTAATCGAAATTTTTTAGAATGCAAATTCATAATTGCGAATCGTGCTTAAAACTGAGTATGCGCATTCGAGCTCAAAGTGGCTTATCTTCGTATTTTCCCTGTAAATCTCTAAATAGGTGTACGGCGGTGAAGCACCAAGATTAAATTTTTTTAAGGGAAGCGCAGTAATATATAAATTTTGAAAACCACTGATTTAAAAATGATCGTCTGGACGTGTATTTTTTACTTAAGGGCGCAGATCACTAAATTTCGTCTAATGTTTTTTAAATGGATATTTTGTTCCCAGTATTTTTGAAGCTAAAAAGTTGGAAATGTTTGTCAAGATCTATCTTTGAAGAAGAACGATTAATACGATTTTGATTAATTTTTTTAATTTACGAGTTTTTCAAAACGGTATTAGAAGGGTAGCGGGTAGTTCTCCCTTGCGATTCCGGCGAAAGGTAGGCTACTACAGGGTTTGGCGAACTCTGCCCTACGCTAGCTACCGATTCCACCCCCATTCGAATTCCAGGGGAGAAATCGGGTCCAAAACCTTTATTCTTCCCAACACACACTATTTATATTTATTTAAAATATTCCTAATACCATATCCCCACCGTCTTCCAACCAGCCCAGCCGACGTTTATTGATTTTTCGATTGTAGAAATAAATGCAAGGTGGAAATGACTAAGTTTTGCTATAGCCCGAGGCACTGATGATACCGCTCGAAAATAAACGTGTGTTGTCTTTGGGCGCAAAGATATCGACCGGAATTTGTACGTTTGCAAGCCATCTAGAATTTTTAACGTGCAAATTTTAGTATTTGTGTGTCCGTGGTCCGGTAAAGAAACGAAGTAGCCTTTGTTTATTACTGATTTAATTTTTATTTGTGTTTTTAAGGGGTGCCTACCCAATTTATAACTTTTAACGTCGTCGTTTCTAATAAGTTGTGTAGTTTTTGGAAAAAAATCAATCAACGTATTTTTGGTGAGTCGTTTTATAGATTGTTGGGGATTTGGTCGAGGAATAATTTTTATCAATGGCACTTGGAGCGGTTGCGTAAAAATGATGGTGCGTTTTCAAAAATAATCGTCGTGCTGAAATTTAATTCTCTTGCGATTGGCCCTAATCCCATTTAAATGGGATTATTAGTTTTGTTTTGTTATAAACAATTCGTCGAATGCGTTTCTCGACATACATAAAGCTAGATTAAAAATAATTTATTGATTTGAAAGTGGATCAATATAGACAAATCCGATGAGTAATTTAATTAAGTACAGTGGAACCTCGTATAACGAGCATAATTCGTTCCGGTGTCATACTCGTGATGCGAAACAATTTGTACCATATAAATTGATGTAAAATACGATAATGCCGCAAAAAATACTCAAAAATTAAAATTAAAAAAAAAAACTCCAAAAAACGTTGTGTGGCATTTGTTCCAAGAAAAATACATATAAATTGTTAGGAACCCTGATTCATCTTCATCTTTTTTTAGTAACATACTTATTTCTTTTTTACTAGAAATCTGTCGAGACATTTGTTTTTGCCTACGCTCCAAAATTTGGTAAAAATGTGACACCGCATTATCATTAAATATATTTCTAACGCGCGTAGGCACTGCCTTATTAGGGTGATGCTTCTCAATGTACGAAGCTACAGTTTACCATGATTTCGGCATTTCACCAGACGATTGTTGCTTTGTTGTTGTGCGAATCATTTTTTTATCATTTATATTGCTCGTTAAGTGAGGTTCCACTGTAAATACACGTCTAGACGATCATTTTTAAATCAGTGGTTTTCAAAATATATTACTGCGCTTTCTTTAAAAAAATTTAATCTTAGTTTTTACAGGGTAAATACGAAGATGTGCGCATTCGAGCGAAAAGTGGCACATTTCCGAGCGAGGGAGCAAATGAAGCGCGACGCGGAGCGGCGCGCTTCATTTTCCCGAGATCGGAATGTGCCACTTTGAGCTCGAATGTGCACACTCGGTTTTGAGCGTGATTCACAATAATAAATTTCATTTCTAGAAGTGCTATTAATTACAAACTGCGACGCCTAAATCGAAATGTTCACAAACTTAAAAAATCACCCTGTATATTATTTTTCGAATCAAAAATTCTACAAAACCAAACTAAAATTATTTATTTTGTTTAAAAAAGAGAAAATGAATATAGGAGATATGATTAATACGAGGATGTGCGCATTCGAGCGAAAAGTGGCACATTTCCGAGCGAGGGAAGCAAATGAAGCGCGACGCGGAGCGGCGCGCTTCATTTTCCCGAGATCGGAATGTGCCACTTTGAGCTCGAATGTGCACACTCGGTTTTAAGCACGATCCACAATAAAAATTAATTTTCTAGAAGTGTTTTGAATTAAAAACTGGGATGATTAAATCAAAATGTCTAGAAACTTAAAAAATCACCCTGTATATTATTTTCGAATCAAAAATTCTACAAAACTAAATAAATATTATTTATTTTGTTTGAAAAAAAGAAAATTAATGTAATAAAAACGAGGATGTGCGCATTCGAGCGAAAAGTGGCACATTTCCGAGCGAGGGAAGCAAATGAAGCGCGACGCGGAGCGGCGCGCTTCATTTTCCCCAGATCGGAATGTGCCACTTTGAGCTCGAATGTGCACACTCGGTTTTGAGCGTGATTCACAATAATAAATTTCATTTCTAGAAGTGCTATTAATTACAAACTGCGACGCCTAAATCGAAATGTTCACAAACTTAAAAAATCACCCTGTATATTATTTTTCGAATCAAAAATTTTACAAAACCAAACTAAAATTATTTATTTTGTTTAAAAAAGAGAAAATTAATATAGGAGATATAATTAATACGAGGATGTGCGCATTCGAGCGAAAAGTGGCACATTTCCGAGCGAGGGAGGCAAATGAAGCGCGACGCGGAGCGGCGCGCTTCATTTTCCCGAGATCGGGAATGTGCCACTTTGAGCTCGAATGTGCACACTCGGTTTTGAGCGTGATTCACAATAAAAATTAATTTTCTAGAAGTGTTTTTAATTAAAAACTGGGATGATTAAATCAAAATGTCTAGAAACTTAAAAAATCACCCTGTATATTATTTTCGAATCAAAAATTCTACAAAACTAAATAAATATTATTTATTTTGTTTGAAAAAAAGAAAATTAATGTAGTAAATATAATAAATACGAGGATGTGCGCATTCGAGCGAAAAGTGGCACATTGCCGAGCGAGGGAGGCAAATGAAGCGCGACGCGGAGCGGCGCGCTTCATTTTCCCGAGATCGGAATGTGCCACTTTGAGCTCGAATGTGCACACTCGGTTTAAAGCTCTATTCACAATAATTAATTTACTTTCTAAATAATTTTATTCAAGAATTACAACCCTGTATTTATACCAAAAAACCAAATCACTAATTTAGCGCTTTTAAAGGTTTTTTTTTTAGAAAAACAAAAGCCACAACTTTTTTCCGAATAAAAAAACCGAATTTAATTTTTTTTGATTTGAAAGGAAAATAATTAATAAAGACAAATCCAATTAAAACGAAGTGCGAGCTTGTTTGTTACCTCTGAATTTGCGGTGGGGTAGTCTCCGGCCTCCAAAAGCAAAATTTTCCAATTTGGATTTTGCGAAAGTCTGTTGGCGAGCACCGACCCCGCCGAGCCGGCCCCCACTATGATAAAATCGAATTCGTCCTTATCTTCGAGCGACGGTCCGTGGTCGGGGGGGTACCGGCCTTCGGGACCGAAAGCGCACTGGGTCGCCATTAGGGTATTGATAAGGGCCAAAAATAGCTGCGATCCGGGGGGCTGAAGCGTCGCCGGGCAAGGATTGGTCAGTAAAGAATCCATTTTTCAAAAATTCCTAAAAATTGAAACTAATTATTTATTTATATTGCGTTTTTCTAATTCAGTCATTTTCAATTTTTTTTTTATTAATATATTAATATTTTTTTATTAATTGTACAGTCGACCCTCGGTAATCCGATAAATGTTTTGCACGATGGTCTTGTATTATCAAATTGTCGGACTATAGAGTGCTGCCACGGACCCTTTGTAGTCCGAATTTTTTTGTAATTTTGACTTATATTATACAATTAACATCATTTAGCACAACGGCCATAGCAATAATAAAAAAATAAAAAATAGACGTAGTACGTTTTGATGTAAATCAATAAATATGTATGTAATTGACAGGGGACCGGATTACCGAGAGTTCACTGTACTCACATTAATTATTTGAGACTCACTGTTGTATGTCTCAAATAAATAATTGCAAACAAATATTATTTTGAGGAGATTAGATAAATAGAAGGAGGTTGTTTATCAGTTGATGACTTTGAAAAAAATTTAAATATGAAAATTTCTAAGCAATTTTAATAATTAATTTACTTTAGACATAGTTGTTTTAATTTATAAATGGAAAATTTTTAATTGTTTTCATAAAATTGAAAATACCTGTTTCTACTGATAAACAACCTGCTTTTTATTTATATTAAATTGCCGATTAATTATTTATTGATTTGTTTATGGCAATTTATAAAGGTAAAAAAAAAAGAAAAACGTCTTACCTATATTTTTTTTCAAATTATAAACATACAACTTTGAGGTTGGTAACGAAACAATTCGATTCGCCCAGCACTAACATTTAATATCTGTTCGATAATTAGTACGAAGCCCCCCCACTAAAACTGTTTTATCTTATTTTTCTACTTTATAAAAAATTATTAAAATTTTTATCTACTTTAAAAAAAATTATTCCGTCAACAAAAAATGTTTGTTTCGCCAAACCGTTTTAATACAAAAATACATTAACATTTTAAATCACATTGCTTAAGATAAAACTATTAACAAATACAGTAAAACCTCCCATAGACGGACCCCAATGGTCATGAAATTTTTGTCCGCCTAAAAGACAAAGCACTAAAATGCATATAAAGCATAGGCACTTCTCTCCGTCATCAAAAAAGTGTAGGCCGAAAGGAGGGTATCCTTCTAAGAGAGGTGTCCGTAAATCGAGGTCTTACTGTAATAAAAAAAAACAAAAAAAATCACAACTCTTCGCGAACCGCATGCAACCAGTCTTCCTTAATAAGCGCCGCCCCTCGCTCCCCGATCATCATGCAGGGCGCGTTGGTGTTCCCGCTGGTAATTTCGGGCATAATAGAGGCATCCATCACTCGCAACCCTTCGACCCCGTGCACCTTCAATCGGGGGTCGACGACGGCGGACGGCTCCTCCGCCGGCCCCATCCTGCAAGTCCCGACGGGGTGGAAAACGTGCGACGACAACTGCCGAATCACGCACCCCCAGTACTCCTCGCCATTTTTCTCCAACCCCTTGCAGTTCGGCACGTCGTACTGAAGAACTTCGGCCTTGGCTTCGGCAAATGCCTGGGTTGCCACCAAGTCCAACACAAATTGGATGTTTGCCCGCATCAAATCCATATCTTCGTTTTTGGCGTCGTTCAAGAAGTCGGGGATGATCTTGGGGGTGTCGTAGGGGTCCGCCGTGCGCAATTCGATTCGTCCCCGGGACTTCGGATGAAGAACTATGAGCAAAAAAATCATTCCGGGCGAGACCTTGTTTTTGGCCAGCGCGGCTTCGATCATCTCCTTCGGCAGCTTGAACAAATTCAAAGTGCTGGGCAAGAGGAAATTGTCGTTCTTCCTGAACATAATTTTGACCATGTGGGTGGCGGGGTAGCGCGAATCGTTCTTGGGGTTCAACATCGCCATGAGACTGGAGGCGTCCAAGCTGCCCACGGGCCCTTTTCGATACATGAAGTATTGGTACAAATCGTCCACGATTTCGAAGTGATCTTTGCTCTTGATCGCCGATTCGTCCACGTTTACGTACATCCCCGGAAAACGGTATGGTCCTGGTAATTTCGTCCCACCCCCAAATTTTGCACGACCTTTATTCCAAGCGCTTCGAGATGGGCCTTCGGGCCTATCCCCGAATTGAGAAGGACCTGGGGCGAATTAATGGCGCCCGCCGAAAGTACCACTTCCTTGCGCGCTTTGACCTTGAGAATGTTATCTCCAATTTTGACTTCGACGCCTTCGGCGATTTTGGTCTCGGGGTCGACCAAGACCCTTCCAACCTGCGCGTTGAGGGCTACGTACAAATTTTTCCGCCCCTTGACTTTGGAGATGAAGGCCTTCGACGAGCTCATCCGGGTCCCGTGCGACACGGTGAAATAAGTGTCGAAGTAGCCCAAAAAACCGTGTTCGTCGATGTGGCGATAGCCGAGCTCTTCGAAGCCCTTCACGAAGACTTCCCGCATCTTGGTGTCGCTCGGTTGCCTTTCGATTTCGAGCTCGCCGTTTTCCCGTACTCCTCGTTGCCGTCCGACACTTTCTCGAAGGCCCTGAAGTGCTTCAGAACGGAGTCGTAGTCCCAGCCGGGATTGCCCGCTGCGGCCCAGTCGTCGTAGTCCTTTCTGTTGCCCCTGACGTACATCATCGCGTTGAGGGCGCTCGTGCCGCCCAACGTTTTCCCGCGCGGACAATGGCAACCTTTGGTCTGCAGGCCCAAGCAGGCCGTTTTCGACGGTTCCATTTCGTAGTCCCAATCTTCTTTGGTGCCTTGGACGGTGAACAGTAGGCCGGGTATCTACAAAAATTGAAAATGGTTGCGCTTGAGGGGCGTATGCGGCAAAACTTACCTCTGTTAGCACCGAAGGATAACCGCCCGCTTCCAGCAGTAGGACTTTCCATTTTTCCTCCTGGGACAGCCTGTTGGCGACCACTGATCCAGCGGAGCCGGCTCCTACGACCACGAAGTCGAATTCGTCGCCGTCTTTTAACGATGTGCCGTAGTCTTCGGGGTACAGGCCTTGGGGGTTTAGGGTACATTGTGACGCAAACAATGTGTTGATTAGGGCCAAGAAAATGTGGGATGCTGGGCCCGGTAGAGTGCCCGGGCATGGGTTCGTTATTCCTCCAAGCACATCCATCCCTAATTTTTTTTTTTTTTGGTAAATATTTATTTAGTTTATTTTATTTTATTATTTTTTTTTTGAAAAGGTGATTTCTAATTGTTAATAATATGCATTAGTTTAATTTAGAAATGATTTTTGCGAAAGGCAACGATATGACGGTTTTTGCCCAGAAAACTATTTTTAGCGGGCTGATAAATAATTGGGAAATTTAAAAAAAAATCGCCCAAACACCTATGGCCTTAAATTTTGTCTTATTTCGATTAGTGAAAACCCAATTTAAATTGAACTTTTCCTTTTCTTTTTATAATAAAGAATTTGTGTTATTCCGTATTTTAAGCAAAAATCTCGTTGATCTTTTAAAAAAATGTTTTTTTCCAATAACAGGCTGTGATATTTAATTGAAATTTGGTCCAATTTAAGTGTGTTAATTTAAGTCTATAATAGTCAAATTTTAAGCGATGTTCCCCGACAATAACGAGATGGCGATTTTTGAAAGTAAAACTATAACTTTAATTTTGTTGCGTTCATAAAAATTGGGAAAATTTGTTGTTTTTTTTTAATTTTTGAGATACCTGTTTACTCAAATTTAGTTTTTTTTGGATTTTGTGGACTTCTCATTAAATCGAACTTTTAATTTTCTTTTTGGAAACAATTTGTTGGTTCACTATGTATAAATGCACTAGCTAGTTATTAGTCTTAAAAAAATACATTTTTGCGAAAACAGATAAAGATACTGTATTGTAATTTATCTAAAATCAAATAGTTTGGTATAATCTTATAATTTTCAAATTCGAAGTGGTTTTCTCAAAGATAGCGAACCGGCGGTTCTCAAAAGTTGATTTTTCGATTTACACTTTGCCTACTTATAAATATTTAGTAATATCAAAGTAATTGCCTTGACAACACCAATTTGTTTCAATTTGATCTTTTTTTCGACATAAACGATAACCTCTTTGCAATAGTTTTACAAAAATAGACTGTACAGATGGGATGCGGTCCCACATCCGACTTCTAACATCCTGTACGTCCTCGGTCCACACAAAAGAGCCCGATTTCTATGTGAAAGCAACACAGGTTTCCCTTTTCGAATTTCAAAAAAATACTACGACTTTTATTTACTAAGGTCTCAAGTTCATTTACAATTATTTTCAAAACGTTTAATCGAAACGAAACCGTTCATTTGAGAGGTCAAAGATAATAATGCATCTATCGGATTTGATTTTTCGAGAGAAAGTCGTGTTGAAATCGTTTTAACTGTTATTTTATAAACTTACTCGTTTTTTTACGTCCGTTTCACTTGAAAGTTTTAAGAAGACTGCTACGACCGTAGTTATAGATGCTGGGCAATGTTAACTACAAAAGCAGAGACGTACCTATCAATTATTTGTTGCGGTACCGGTTTTTGAGATAATCCAAAAATAGAATATAATTTTTATTACATTACGTTGAATACAAATTAAAAATAAACGTCAATTCTTAATAAAGTGCCTTAGATACGCGGATGGACAAATCATTTTATTTATTCGTATTAATATTATTATTATATATCTACAGATTGTACCAACGAAAAATTGGCACCCCCAAAAATTCAGAAACAGGAGGTTTCAAATAAAACTCGTTTGCTTCTAAGTTTTTGGGAGGGATCAAATTTTCGTTGACACACCCTGTATATATATATATATATATATACAGGGTTGTAGTTAAGCAGGGACAACAGGGGCACGTGCCTTGTTCTCAGGCGGAAGTGAGACCCCAGAAAGATCGAAAATGTTCGAATTATTTGTATTACTTAGCTAAAATTTTTTTCATTTTTCCAAAATTTGTTTTTCTGTTTGTACTGGCGGTTAAAACTATTATTTTCGGGAAATAATAGATTTATTTAATTCATAAAATTTAATGTAGGGGGGTGGGCAGTGATGAGATCTAGATCGGGGCCCCAAAAAAGCTAGTTACGACCCTGTGTATATAGGGGAACCTGTTGCACCTTGGCCCTTTTTACACTTGTAGTTTTTTTTAATTGTATACGTAACAATTTCTTGATAAATAAAAATTTTCGATAAAACTAAATAAATTAAAAAAAATACACTTTGACTCACAAAAACAATACAGTAAAACCTCGATATAACGGACTGATTGGGGGGAGGGAGTGTCCGTTAAAGCCGAAAGTCCGTTATATAAAAATAGGTTTATACTAGTATACTATCGCTCTGGCTAGGTGCAGTATACGAGCAGGACGGCATTATGTCTCAAATTCTAGTGCTAGACGTATGACGTAATTATCATGGCCGCTAAAAATTGTTTACATGCGGCGACACTTGAATTTAAGCATGTACCTATAATATTAACAGAGCGTTTTTAATTTTTTTACATGTGACAGAATTTTTCGTCCGTTATATCCGAAGCCCGTTAAATAGAGGTCCGTTATATCGAGGTTTTACTGTATTTTAATAATTAATAGGTTTAAGTAAAACACATTGTATCTTCTCTCTCCCCTACCCTCATTGCTATGGTAAATACGTTTTTCGAATACAAAATCGATATTTACTAAATTAAATTAAAATTTTTGTTTTAAAGGAGCTTATGGTAAATTATATTAATGTTATAAATACGAGAATGTGCGCATTCGAGCGAAAAGTGGCACATTTCCGAGCGAGGGAGGCAAATGAAGCGCGACGCGGAGCGGCGCGCTTCATTTTCCCGAGATCGGAATGTGCCACTTTGAGCTCGAATGTGCACACTCGGCTTTAAGTACGATTCACAATAATAAATTTAATTTCTAGGACTATTTTTAATTAAAGACTGGGACGCCTAAATCAAAATGTCTAGAAACTTAAAAAATCACCCTGTATATTATTTTTTGAATCAAAAATTCTACAAAACTAATTAAAATTATTTATTTTGTTTGAAAAAGTGAAAAGTAATGTAGGAAATATAATTAATACGAAGATGTGCGCATTCGAGCGAAAAGTGGCACATTTCCGAGCGAGAGGGAAATGAAGCGCGACGCGGAGCGCGCGCTTCATTTTCCGAGATCGGAATGTGCCACTTTGAGCTCGAATGGCACATTTTTACGATTCACAATAATAAATTTAATTTCTAGGACTATTTTAATTAAAAACTGGGACGCCTAAATCAAAATGTCTAGAAACTTAAAAATTACCCTGTATATTATTTTTGAATCAAAAAATTTTACAAAACTAAATTAAAATTATTTATTTTGTTTGAAAAGTGAAAAGTAATGTAGGAAATATAATTAATACGAAGATGTGCGCATTCGAGCGAAAAGTGGCACATTTCCGAGCGAGGGAGGCAAATGAAGCGCGACGCGGAGCGGCGCGCTTTATTTTCCCGAGATGGAATGTGCCTCTTTGAGCTCGAATGTGCACACTCGGCTTTAAGTACGATTCACAATAATAAATTTAATTTCTAGGACTATTTTAATTAAAGACTGGGACCCTAAATCAAAATGTCTAGAAACTTAAAAAATTACCCTGTATATTATTTTTTGAATCAAAAATTCTACAAAACTAAATTAAAATTATTTATTTTGTTTGAAAAAGTGAAAAGTAATGTAGGAAATATAATTAATACGAAGATGTGCGCATTCGAGCGAAAAGTGGCACATTTCCGAGCGAGGGAGGCAAATGAAGCGCGACGCGGAGCGGCGCGCTTTATTTTCCCGAGATGGAATGTGCCTCTTTGAGCTCGAATGTGCACACTCGGCTTTAAGTACGATTCACAATAATAAATTTAATTTCTAGGACTATTTTTAATTAAAGACTGGGACCCCTAAATCAAAATGTCTAGAAACTTAAAAAATCACCCTGTATATTATTTTTTGAATCAAAATTCTACAAAACTAAATTAAAATTATTTATTTTGTTTGAAAAGTGAAAAGTAATGTAGGAAATATAATTAATACGAAGATGTGCGCATTCGAGCGAAAAGTGGCACATTTCCGAGCGAGGGAGGCAAATGAAGCGCGACGCGGAGCGGCGCGCTTTATTTTCCCGAGATGGAATGTGCCTCTTTGAGCTCGAATGTGCACACTCGGCTTTAAGTACGATTCACAATAATAAATTTAATTTCTAGGACTATTTTTAATTAAAGACTGGGACCCCTAAATCAAAATGTCTAGAAACTTAAAAAATCACCCTGTATATTATTTTTTGAATCAAAAATTCTACAAAACTAAATTAAAATTATTTATTTTGTTTGAAAAAGTGAAAAGTAATGTAGGAAATATAATTAATACGAAGATGTGCGCATTCGAGCGAAAAGTGGCACATTTCCGAGCGAGGGAGGCAAATGAAGCGCGACGCGGAGCGGCGCGCTTCATTTTCCCGAGATCGGAATGTGCCACTTTGAGCTCAAATGTGCACACTCGGCTTTAAGTACGATTCACAATAATAAATTTAATTTCTAGGACTATTTTTAATTAAAAACTGGGACGCCTAAATCAAAATGTCTAGAAACTTAAAAAATTACCCTGTATATTATTTTTTGAATCAAAAATTCTACAAAACTAAATTAAAATTATTTATTTTGTTTGAAAAAGTGAAAAGTAATGTAGGAAATATAATTAATACGAAGATGTGCGCATTCGAGCGAAAAGTGGCACATTTCCGAGCGAGGGAGGCAAATGAAGCGCGACGCGGAGCGGCGCGCTTCATTTTCCCGAGATCGGAATGTGCCACTTTGAGCTCGAATGCGCACACTCGGTTTTAAGCACGATTACCAAGCCTCCCGTTTTAACAAGAAAAAACTGGTCATGTTAGTTGTACCCCACCTCGTACACGGAAATTAATCAAAATAAAGTCCCTAGGTACAAAGGGACCAAGGTACAACAGGTTCCCCAATACATATATATTATAATAATGTTTCATTTATATTAATATATTAATCTCGTACAAATTCGGTTTATTATTATTTCGTTTAATTTAAAAATAATTAACATTAAAAAAAAAAAAACAATATGATCACAATTCTTCGTGAACGTTCGCCCAATCTTCTTCGACAAGTGCGGCTCCCTTCTCCCCGATCATGATCGCCGGCGAATTCGTGTTACCGCTGGTAATCGTGGGCATAATCGAAGCGTCGACGACCCGAAGCCGTCCGATCCCGTGCACCCTCAGTCGCGGGTCCACCACGGCCTCGCCATCCCTTTCGGGCCCCATCTTGCACGTTCCCACGGGATGATAAACGTTAGTGGCGATATTCCTGATCGCGCATCTCCAATAGTCGTCCGAGTCCT
The DNA here is from genome assembly GCA_036325965.1 of Sinopyrophorus schimmeli. Taxonomy (NCBI): domain Eukaryota; kingdom Metazoa; phylum Arthropoda; class Insecta; order Coleoptera; family Elateridae; genus Sinopyrophorus; species Sinopyrophorus schimmeli. The sequence goes on from JARFIZ010000068.1 coordinate 2,851,762, forward strand.
CTCCAAAATTTCGACAGTTCGGAATGTCCAAACGCAAAACTTCAGTTTTGGCCTCCTTCAGCGCCTTGGTGCTCAACAATTTTTGAAGGAACCTCACGCCCTGAAGCATCACTTCCAAATCTTCGTTTTTGGCATCGCTCAGGTAGTTGGGGAAGATTTTGGGCGGGTCGAAGGGATCGGTGCTGCGCAGCTCGATCGACCCGACGGATTTCGGCTTGAGCAAGGTCGGGAAGAAGATCATGGTCGAGGAACGCTCGTTTTCGGCGAGCTGGAAGTCGATTATTTCCTGGGGCGGCTTGAGGGTGCGGTGGAGGATGTCCAACATGTGTTTTTCGTCCTGATTGACGTAGACGGACATGTATTGGATGGAGGGATAGAGGGAAGTGTTTTTGGGGTCGACCATCGCCATGAAACTGGCTGGGGCCGTGTGGGACAAGCGCCCTTTGCGATACATGAAGTACTGGTAGACGTCGTCCATCAAATCGGTGGACGTTTTTTGGGCGATCATGGAAGGGGCGAATTTGAAATAGAAGCCGGGGAAGAAGAGGTGATCTTGGAGGTTTTTCCCAACTTGTAGGTCCTTTTTGACTTTGATGCCCAATTTGGTTAAGTGGTCTTTCGGGCCTATCCCCGATTGCATTAGGATTTGGGGCGAATTTATGGCACCTGCTGATAAAATCACTTCTTTGGTGGCTTTCAGTTTTATCATGGTCTGTCCAATTTTGACTTCGAGCCCTTTCGCGATCTTCTTCTCGATCAGGAGTTTCACCACGTGGGCTTTGGTGGCAACATAAAGATTTTTGCGTTCCTTAATGGTGCCGATGAAGGTTTTTCCCATGTTCTCCCTATGGCCGTCCTTCATATTGAAATAGCTGTCGAAGTACCCCAACGGGTTCCCCTCGGTCCTCTTCTTAAAACCCAACTCTTCGAAGCCTTCTTTGATCACCCGGATGATTTTTTCTTCGGAGGGCGCTTGAACTATATTGACCTCGCCATGGTGGCCGTAGTCGGGGTTTCCGTCGGGGGCCCTTTCGAAATTTTTGAAATGTTGGACGAGCGAATCGTGGTCCCATCCGGGGTTGCCGGCTTCGGCCCAGTCGTCGTAGTCCTTCCGATTGCCCCGAAGATACATCAAGCCATTTAATAAGCTGCTGCCACCAAGTCCTTTGCCTCTGGGACAAGGGCACCCTTTGGACGTCAAACTGAGGCAGCAGGTGTCGGAGGGCTCCATCACGTATTTCCAGTCTTCGTTGGAGCCTTGCATCCCGAAAGCGAGCCCTACGATCTTAAAAGAATTTTTTTTACGCGGTTATTAATGATAAAATTTGAACGCTTGGGGGAATGGATGTTGGATCACGTGGAGCTGGTACTAGCACTAGAATTTTTGCTAGTCCCAGCAGCGGCACTAACGCTAATTTGGGTTCCGGCACCAGTTCAAGTTTCTGGATCGCAAATGTTTCAGTTCGCATCTTCAGGGCTGGATTTTTGAATATTTTAGCACCCTTGGACCATGTGGTTGTTATACACCCATGATCATGTCATGCACACGAGGTTTTTACGCGTGCAACATCAAAAATAAATTGATCTAAAGTAGCTACAGTATCAGAACATCCAACCCTGAAGATGTGCACGTAAAAGGCTGCGAAACGTCGGCGTTGTGCTATAAGAACACCCAGCCCTAATTGGTCTTAGTGGGGCCGCTAAAATTAGTGAAGATTCTAGTGTTAGTGACTGTCCAAAGGGTGTCCAACATCGATTCTTTAAATTTGGGGTTGTAAAGGGGTAAATTCACCTCCGAACTGGCCGATGGGTAATCGCCGGCTTCCAAAAGCAAAACCTTCCAATTTGGATTTTGCGAGAGCCTGTTGGCGACCACTGTTCCCGCAGAGCCGGCTCCCACTACGATAAAATCGAATTCGTCCCCGCTTTTTAGCGACGCGCCGAAGTCGGGAGGGTAGCGGCCCTCGGGGCTTAGGGCGCATTGGGCCGCCATTAAGGTGTTGATTAGGGTTGCGAAAACGTGCGAGCCGGGGGGTTGTAGGACTGCTGGACAGGGATTCGTCATTCCTTGTGGGTACTCCATTTTGCTACCTAAAATGTTATTATATGGCGAAGTTATACTTCTTTTGGCGCGTTTAGTAAAAATTATTTTGGGAAAAGATTAACTTGTAATTTTTTTTTTAATTACAGGACCGTATTTGTACAGGGAACAAGTACGGTTCTGTAATTTTTAATCGAAATTTGTTAAGAATGCAAATTAATTGTTGTGAATCGCGCTTAAAACCGAGTGCGCACGTTCGAGCTCGAAGTGGCACATTCCGATCTCGGGAAAATGAAGCGCGCCGCTCCGCGTCGCGCTTCATTTGCCTCCCTCGCTCGGAAATGTGCCACTTTGAGCTCGAACGCGCACATCCTCGTATTTATCGGATTTGTTTATAAATAAATGATTTAAATTTAATAATAATAATTTGACGAAATGCATTTTATGGAAAATTATCCAAGAATTTAAATTGGACCTAGTGCGCACGTAAAATGCCAGTTTTCTTATCAAAACTTGCTTGTAACAAAAGCAGTCGTGATTGTTTTATCGACACGTGCAGTTCGTTGTGAATAATTTCGAAAATTGTTTTGGTGTCGGTTTTACTGGGGGGTTTTCGCCCTTAAAGAACATCCCTCGACAATAAATAAATGCTGTAAGTGTTTTAACAATTTTATTCGTTTTTTTTTTTGAGAAAAATTGAGGGTTGCAGAAAATCGCAGAAAATTTGATGGTGGGGCGCCCAGAAAAAATCGAGCAACCGAAAAAACCTAATATCAGCCCTCGAAACTGAAAATTTTCTATTGTAATTATTTTTGCGTTGCGTAAAAGCGTGACTGGTCGGCTCTTCCGGTCGAGCGCAATCGCTTCCCCGATAAGATTTCGATTATTCGCATTTAAAAATTAAATCTTTGTTCTACCGAAGAAAACTTTTCCAAATTTAAACCGTCCATTTATTTTGTTGACAAAATTGTGCGTTTGAAAGTTTGTATACAGTAAAACCTCGCTCCAACGGACAGTTGTGGGACCAACGATATTGTTTGTTGAAGAGGTGGTGTCCGCTGAGAGATATTTTACTGTACTTTTAAAATTTTTTAAATGACAGTTTAATTCGGGAATTTCCAGGATTAATTTCTATTTTAGAAAAGGTCCTAGTACCAAAATAAAAATTTTGAGAACTTGAGGGAACAGACATGTATTATTAATGTTTTCTATGTTTACTTTTTTAATCTAATTTTTTATCAAATTTGGAATCGTCGACGTAAGAAAAGTTTTAGGGCACTGAAGGAAAATTGTTCAACCTTCAAATTCTGAGATTTGTCGATCACTTTTTGAAGTTATACTTCTTTTGGCGCGCACAGCTATAGAAAATTCGGCAATATCAAGTTAGTCGTCCAAGAAAGTAAATTAATTATTGTGAATCGTGCTTAAAACGGAGTGTGCACATTCGAGCTCAAAGTGGCACATTCCGATCTCGGGAAAATGAAGCGCGCCGCTCCGCGTCGCGCTTCATTTGCCTCCCTCGCTCGGAAATGTGCCACTTTTCGCTCGAACGCGCACATCTTTGTATTAATTATATTTTCTACATTAATTTTCTCTTTTTCAAACAAAATAAATAATTTTAATTTAGTTTTGTACAATTTTCGATTCCAAAAATAATATACAGGGTGATTTTTTAAGTTTCTAGACATTTTGATTTAGGCGTCCCAGTTATCAATTACAAACACTTCGAGAAATTAAATTAATTATTGTGAATGGGGCTTAGAACCGAGTGTGCGCATTCGAGCTCAAAGTGGCACATTCCGATCTCGGGAAAATGAAGCGCGCCGCTCCGCGTCGCGCTTCATTTGCCTCCCTCGCTCGGAAATGTGCCACTTTTCGCTCGAACGCGCACATCTTTGTATTTATTGAATTTGTTTACATTAATTTTTGAATTTTCTGATTTTATTCGGGTTTAATTCCAGTTCTGGACGGAATCAAATTACAATTGGGTTTATTTTTAGCTTATTAACCTTTTTTAATCTAAGGTTAAACTCACAATAGAGGTTTTTGATTGGAATGTTGTTTGTTTTTGTTATAAACAATTTGTTACACCACATTCGACTTTTAATCAAAATCTACAATCAATCTCTCGATTTACACGCTAATTGCTTTACACAATTTTGCTTTTACACGATTTTGTTTTTAAACGGTTTACAAAAATTAAAATTCCAAAATTTTTCAAAAATGAAAATTAGTTAAAACTAGCTGCTCTAGGAGATGTTGTTTTTTCCAAATTAATATCGAATTGTAAGTTAGTCTTGAGTTCATAGAAAAATCTCGTAGAAAAAAGCGTTTTCAGTTTTCCCTAAATTTCTGGACAACTTTTCCAAATTCTCTTTTTTAAAAATATTATTTGGGCTATTATGAACAATTTTTAAAAAAAAAATTGCTCAAATTGGTCCAGCCGTTCTCAAGCGATGCATTTATCAACGAACAGCATTTAATTTCTATTTATATAAATGTGAAAGTACTGGATTTTCAAAATTTGAAGAACTTGTAGAATTTTGAAACCAGTGGCGCGCAACATAACACGTGATTACATTTAATTCATGCTCGCCAAAGAAGTACAACTTCTAACGCGCGTAGGTACACCAATACACGCACCGTTTTATTATTTTTTTTTTTTGATAATTAATAATTATTGAAATCTGTTTGTACAACTCACCAACTTGCAGAAAATTAATTTTTATCCAACTCTCCTTTGACGAAGTTGAACGTCGGAAATATCACAGATATTTTCTTCGATTTGTAAAAAAGGGCTATCTCAAAGCGATAACCTTATTTAGATTTAATTAATTATTAAAAAATAGAAAAATAGAAACAGTTAAACTTTATTATAGTACGGTTAAACATCACGCGACCTTTTTCAAAATTCAAGGAGGAAAAGTCGTCTACCCTTTTTCAAAACACAATGCGCACTCTTAATTTTGTTTATTAAAGTCCTTACGAAATTGTTTGCACCAACGTTTTTTACAGATAAGATAAAAGGGATTAAAGCGACTTAACAACATGAACCAACACATCTCATTTATTATAAACTAATACAGCACGACGGGTTGCATATAACGCAAAATAAAATTCACCAATAGTCCAATTTGCTCCAATGCTTGGGCATTTTCTCCCTAATCCGCTCCAAATCGCTTTTTCGCACAACATTCGGAAAACCGAACTTCGTTTTTCGCCTAACCTGCTCCTCTTCCTCCTCGGCTTTCCGGTACCCCTCGTTGCGCAGCACCCCCCAGTCCTCCTTAATCATATCCGCCGCCTTCTCCGCGATCATGATGGTCGGCGCGTTCGTATTTCCGGTCACAATGTTCGGCATGATCGACGCATCCACCACCCTTAAACCATAAGCGCCCCTCACTTTCAGCCTCGGGGTCACAACGGCACTCTTATCGTCGTCCGGCCCCATTTTGCACGTCCCCACCGGGTGGTAAATGGTCAACGTATAATATTGGGCCTGGCAGGCCCAGTACTCGTCCGACAAAAATTCTAAGTGGTGGCACCCCGGAATCTTGTAAGGGTTGATCCGCACGTTGTACTTCTGCATTATGGGTGTTTTTGAAAGTTGGTAGCAGATCTTCGCGCCCTCCACCTGAAAAACAAAATTCAATGGAAGTGGTCGGACTTGATCGACGACGAACTTACCATAACCTTCAGGTCGTGGGGGTCCAAGTAATAATTGGGGTAGATGAGGGGGTGCGACTTGTAATCGTCGTCCTTCAACGTCAAATACCCGCGACTCCGGGGCCGCATGAGAAGCGGCAGGATGTTGTACGCGTCCTCGTAGATGACGTCCTCGTAAAGGGCCGCGAAGAAGCTCTCCGTCAGCCCGGCCGCCCTCTTGCTAAAAACGCCGCCGTCCGTGTTGTCGGAGTACGACGCGAAGAAGACCTGGATGTCGGGCCAGTCCGTCTCGTTTTGGTACTTGGTGCTGACGAAGCCAATGACCTCGCACTCGGGTAGCCAGTAAATCGGCCCGTTCTCCTCTTCGGCAAACTTTTCCACGTTCTCGCTCTGGAACACCTCGGGCAACATGAAGCCGCAACTGCCCCGGCACGTGCCCGGGTCGTCGTAGAGAAAAGTTCCGCCGCCCATCGCGACGTGGTCCTGAAGGTTCTTCCCGACGCCCGGCGAATGGACCAAGACGTCGATGCCCACGTCTTCGAGGTGCTCCCTGGGCCCGATGCCCGAAAGCATCAGGAGCTGGGGGGACTGTATGGAGCCGGCGCTGAGGATCACTTCCTTCTCGGCGTAGACGTCCACGGTCTTGCCGAACTTGTGGAAGACCACGCCGTAGGCTTGGTTCGTTTTTTCGTTGATGAGGAGGCGCTCCACGTGCGACAAAAGACTGACGTGGAGGTTCTCGCGTTCGTGCGCGGGGCGCAGGAAGGCCTTGGCGGTGCTGCACCGTAGCCCGTTCCGAAGGGTGCCATGGGCGAGGGTGAACCCGACCTGGCTTTCTCCGTTTACGTCGCGCGTCTCGTAGCCCAATTCTTCGGCCGCTTTTAGGAACCACTCCACGATGGGCGAGTGGTACCTAAAATGTTCCACGCTCAGATAGCCGTTTTTGCCGTGGTACGAATCGTCGCGGAACTCTCGATCCGCATGTCTTCGGATTTTTTGAAGTAGGGCAGAACGCTTTCGTAGCCCCAGCCCGGATTGCCTAGTTTTTCCCAGCCGTCGTAGTCCTTCTTGTTGCCGCGGATGTAGAGCATGGCGTTGAGGACGCTGGAGCCGCCGAGCACCTTGCCCCGCGGCCAGTTGCACTGCTCCTTTTTCATGGCCCTGCAGTAGGTCGGGCCCGGTTCCGTTTTGTACTTCCAGTCGATGGGGGACAGCTGAAGGACGGGGAAGAGGAGAGGCATGTCGGATATGGTGACTTCGTCTGGTCCGGCTTCCAGGAGCAGGACGTTCCAGAAGGGGACTTCGCTGAGGCGGTTCGCCAGAACGGCGCCCGCGCTTCCGCCGCCGACTATGACGAAGTCGTAGCTGTCGTAGAGGTCTTCGATCTTCGTGTCCGCGATGCGGTTTTCTCGGTCGACGATGTCCGGCCGTTCGTTGACGATGGATGAGTATAGAACGATCAGGAAACCGAGGCCCGGGCCCAAAGTTAGGCCCATTCGGGTCAGGGAGAACATATTCATCGCGTCCATGTCCATTTTTGTTTGGATTGGAAAAAAATGGCGAGTGGATTTGGTTATGGTTTGCAAACGACTGAGATTTTAATTATTTTTTTTTGCAATGTGGTTGTGTTATTTGAAACGTTTTCTGCTACTTCCGTTGAAAAATGAAAATGCTGAGGCGCGCGTTAGCTATTCCATCTCTTATATCAGAAAACACAAGTAAGTTTTGTAGGAATTTAATTTTAAAAGTAATTTTGTTTTTAATTATAACAGTACATCATTTTTTTTTAAATAAATTTGGCGGGCATTTATAAAAAATTAATCGAACGTCCAATATTAATAGATATTAATTCTTATTTGTCGCCCTCGTGCGGAAATGTGCCACTTTCTGCTCGAACGCGCACCTCTTTGTATTAATTATATTTCCTACATTAATTTTCTTTTTTTGTAAACAAAATACATAATTTTATAGAATTTTTGATTCGAAAAATAATATACAGGGTGATTTTTTAAACTTCTAGAAATTTTGATTTAGGCGTCTCAGTTTTTAATTAAAAATTAAAATTATTATTGTGAATCGTGCTTAAAATCGAGTGCGCGCATTCGAGCTCAAAGTGGCCATTCCGATCTCGGGAAAATGAAGCGCGCCGCTCCGCGTCGCGCTTCATTTGCCTCCTCGCTCGGAAATGTGCCACTTTTCACTCGAACGCGCACATCTTTGTATTAATTATATTTCCTACATTAATTTTCTCTTTTTTCAACAAAATAAATAATTTTAATTTAGTTTTGTAGAATTTTTGATTCGAAAAATAATATACGGGGTGATTTTTTAAGTTTCTAGACATTTTGATTTAGGCGTCGCAGTTTTTAATTAAAAATTAAAATTCTATTATTGTGAATCGTGCTTAAAATCGAGTGTGCACATTCGAGCTCAAAGTGGCACATTCCGATCTCGGGAAAATGAAGCGCGCCGCTCCGCGTCGCGCTTCATTTGCCTCCCTCGCTCGGAAATGTGCCACTTTTCGCTCGAACGCGCACATCTTCGTATTCAGTGAATTTATTTATATTAATTCTTACACGTACGCATATTTAATTTAGTTACGCCAAAGAAGTATAACTTCTCCTGTCGATTTGCATTTTTTCTAAAATTTTTAATCATCTTGCGTTTGTAATTAATAATAAATTATTTTCGCGTTTTTATTTAAAAAAAAACACATTGTAATGTTATTAACTTAACACATTGATCTTAGAATAAAATGAAAATTTAATCGTCTTACCAACAATGTTAAGGGGCACATAATACTCTATGTGTATTTTAATTTTGAGTCATTTTGAGCGAAAAATGATTTTCAAAAATTTAATTGAACTTTAATTTTAGTGCACTTATGGTAAAATCAAAAATGAGTTTAGAAAAAATTTCCGAGACACCTATTTGCTTAAATTTAGTCCTTTTTCGATTAGTCAAAAGCCCGTTTTGATCTAAGCTTTGGTTTTCTTACAATGCCCAATTTGTCGCTTCGAACTGTATTTGTTATTTAATTTTATCGACACCTAACATTTCAAACGTTCAAAAAATTAATTTTTTGAAAACGAATAAAGATATTTAAATGTAGTTTTGACTAAGTTAACAGGCACATAATGCCCTATTTGTATTTTAATTTAGATTTCCCACATTAATTTTTTCTTTTTTAAACAAAATACATAATTTTAATTTAATTTTATAGAATTTCAATAGAATAAATAATTATAAAATATACATTTTTACATGTGTAAATTAAAATACAAAATTACACTATTTAATATTTTGCTTTAAATAAATAAAAATCTTACAATTTACATAATACAGTAGAATCCCTGTTAACCAGCCACGCATTAACCGCCCTTGGTCTTACCGGACCTAGTAAAAACAAAAGGACTATAGAGAAAAAGAAGCTTTCTCTTCCTGAATGCACACATAAGCGGTGTCCGGCTAACAGGGGTTCTACTGTACATGGAAAAATAAATATTACAACTTGATAGACCAATACGAAGCGCTTAGAAAGAAATTCTGGAAGTTCGTATCAACTTTTTTAGTTAACCTTTAAAAAATTTCTAAGCTCTTCACATATAGTTTTAAAAAAAATAAATAACATCCAATTAAATTACAATTAATTGACTTCAATCATTCTATCGCTTTCTTGTTTTTGATTTTATTCAAAAATCAAAATGAAAAAATTAATCATTGCATTGTCAGTCAAAATCGACGACCACAGCATTTTTAAAACTTCCACAACTTCCTGATCGTCTCCCTTTCGCCCTCCGCCGACTTCATCCAAAATTCTTTAATCAGATCCGACCCCTTCTCGGCGACCATGATGATGGGCGCGTTGGTATTTCCACTGACGAGCGTGGGCATGATGGAACCATCGATCACCCTCAAACCCTTCACCCCGTACACCCGAAGTTGAGGATCGACCACAGCGTCCTGGTCCCAATAAGGCCCCATCTTGCACGTGCCAACCGGATGGTAAATGGTAACCGAATACAATCGAATCATGCACTCCCAATAAGGGTCGGTATAAACCGGAATATGGCTGCATTGGGGAAAATGATGCATCCGGCTTCCGTACTTCTTAAAAGCGGGCGTCTTGCTAAGGGCCACCCCAATTTTAACGCCTTCGATCAAAGTCTTCAGATCGAAATCATCTTTGAAGTAATTGGGATAAATGAGCGGATAATCAAAGGGATTTTTGCTTCGCAATTTTATGAGCCCTCTGCTCTTCGGCCGCAGAAGCACAGGAAGAACACTGAAGGCGTCCTTGTTCTCGATGGCCTTGAAAGCGGTTTCGTAGAACTCGTCCGAAAGCCCATGGGCCTTCTTCAACTGCGGAGCATCCGAGTTCGTGGAGCCCGAAATGAAATGGAACTCGATGTCGGGGAAATCGTCCGAAGCGTTGACGTACTTGGTGTTGACGAAAGCCAACCCTTCGACGCCGCCCATGATGGTCAAAGGGCCGCTTCCAAGCACCGCGTACTCCATCGCAGGCTTCACCGAGTACATCCTTTGGAAGGTGATCGACACCTCTCTGTCGATCAAGAAAGTCAGCCCACCCAAGCCCACGTGGTCTTGAAGGTTTTCGCCAACCTTGAGGTCTTGGACCACGGGAATTTGGAGCTCCTCCAGGTCCTTCTTAGGACCGATTCCTGAGAGCATTAGGATTTGGGGCGAGTTCACGGCTCCGGCCGAGAGGACGACTTCCTTGCTCGCCCTGGCGCGATGCAGGAGCCCTTCGCGAAGGAACTCCACCCCGAAGGCTATCCGCGTGGTGGGGTCCACGAGGATCTTGGTGACGTGCGAATGCATGGCGATGTGCAGATTTTTTCGCAGGCGAACCGGTCGGAGGAAGGCTTTTCCCGTGGAGCAGCGTGCGCCTCGTCGGATGGTGCCTTGCGCCACCATGAAGCCGCTTTGGTACTCGCCGTTGGTGTCGCGGTTTTCGTAGCCCAACTGTTGGCCGCCTTCTACGAAACTGTAGGCCAGAGGCGTTTGGTAGGGGGCTTCGGAGACGGTCAGGTAGCCGCCTGTGGAATGGTGAGGAGTACGGGCCAGATATGGGTTCTTGTTGTCTTCGGATTTTTTGAAGTAGTAGAGGGCGTCTTTGGAGCCCCAGCCCGGGTTGCCCAACGATTCCCAGATGTCGTAGTCCTTTTTGTTGCCGCGGACGTAGAGCATGTAGTTGAGCACCGAGGAGCCGCCGATTACTTTGCCGCGGGGCCAGTTGCAACGCCCTTTTGTCATTCCTGGAATTTTATTTAATTAATTAATTAATTTATAATAAGATATTAGTTTTAACTGTTTAGTAATTTTAGTTATATTTTAAGACAATTCATTGGATGGCCATGGTATTATAGTCAAATTTGCATTTGTGGATGGATGCGACCTTTTTGATATGGATAAAAATGGAGGAGATTCCAGAAGAAGTCGTTTGTTGTGGACAAATTGCACGTTTTTATTTATTTGTTAAAGGAGATGACAAAACACAACGACCCTCTACTGAGGCGATTTGTACGTAGCCCATGTGACCATATGCTGCTTTCTGATTGGTTCTCGCTGAAATTCAGCAGAGAATCGAACCCAGTATCGAGGACCTTCTTTACTTCCGAAAACTAGCGTGCTTGGAAGGAATACAGCTCGCAGTCAGCGAAGTTGTCAACAGAGGTCGCAGCAAGGAAATAATCTACGTGTGTACCCGGCTTTATTAATTGCGTTCCGTAGTTTTACTTGAAACGCTTGGTAAACATTTAAATGCGACGTTTGTCTCGTGAAAGTACTTCGCTGAATTTATATTACGTGCAAATTCGTGGTAATTTTCTTAAGGAATAAGAAAAATGACGCATATTTGGAAATTCGGTTTTAAAGCTAAACGCATTTGGGGGGCGGACATACCATACCATACCTAGGCAATGTGTGCTTTGCGGTTCCGTTTTGTATTTCCAATCCAATTGTGAAAGTTGCAAATAAGCGGCGAGCAAGGGGACGTCCGACATTTCGGTTTCGTCTCCGCCAGCCTCCAAGAGGAGCACGTTCCACCGCTCCATTTCGCTGAGTCTGTTTGCCACGACGGCCCCTGGGCCAAAAAAAAGATTTCGATTTAGTATTGTTGTCGTTTGAGTTGTATTTCGCTTACCTGCCGATCCGGAGCCTACGACGATGAAGTCGTAGGAGCTCAACATAAAATCTAAGTCCATATCGGCGATTTTGGACTCGGGGTCCATTTTGTCGTACTGAAAGTAGGCAATGGCCGTGATAATGGCGGGCAAAATGTACCCAAAATTCGTGTAAGCTGCGGCTCCTATGGATAGGAGGGGTCCTGCTATTCCACTCATTGCTAAAATCAAAAATGTGCAATTTAAAATCTATAAGGGCGCTATATTTTTTTTTTATAAAAATTTAATGGGGCTTATAAATACAGTCGAACCGCAATAAGCCGAATTTTTAATAACTCGAACCTGTTCTTTGATTTTTGAAATTTTTGTAATTTATTGTTATTTTTTTTTAATCTTCCGTTTACTACATGGGGTCTAATTAACGTCAACAATTTTTTTTTGTTAAAACGGCATGTTTGGTAATCGAGCTTAAAATCGAGTGTGCACATTCGAGCTCAAAGTGGCACATTCCGATCTCGGGAAAATGAAGCGCGCCGCTCCGCGTCGCGCTTCATTTGCCTCCCTCGCTCGGAAATGTGCCACTTTTCGCTCGAATGCGCACATCTTCGTATTAATTACATTTCCTACATTAATTTTCTCTTTCTCAAACAAAATAAATAATTGTACTTTAGTTTTCTACAATTTCTGATTCGAAAAATAATATACAGGGTGATTTTTTAAGTTTCTAGGCATTTTGATTTAGGCGTCCCAGTCTTTAATTAAAAACACTTTTAGAAATTAAATTAATTATTGCGGATCGTGCTTAAAACCGAGTGTGGCATTCGAGCTCAAAGTGGCACATTCCGATCTCGGGAAAATGAAGCGCGCCGCTCGCGTCGCGCTTCATTTGCTTCCCTCGCTCGGAAATGTGCCACTTTTCGCTCGAATGCGCACATCTTCGTGTTTACTATATTAGTATAATTTACCGTGCGCTCCTTCGAATCAAAAATTTTAATTTAATTTAGTAAATGGGCGATTTTTTGTGCCCTATACTGTTTGCTCTCACTGGTCATACATTATAAATCGATTAATGAAATTTTGTATCAATACGATTATCATGAACATATTTCATCGCGTTTCTTGTATAATATAAGTTGCAGTTCAAAGAAAACTTGCAATATCGCACTTAAATGTCAGTACCGTGTCACATGTCCTTTTCTACAATTTACCTATAAATCGGTTATTTTTTTTTGTTGCAATAAATAATTCAAACCAATTAACTGATAAATATTAATGTATATAATCAAACTTAAAAGAAATTAACGATTTGTTTTTTAATACATCAATTTAAGATTGAATTCCGGCTTAATAACTTTTGTTCTCAGATTTAAGCAAATTTTTAAATTTGAATGTGTATCACTCGTGCGCCATTTACCTCGAAATTAATGGAACAACTAATAAGCCATATTGAAAGTACGTTAACTGAGTTATATTTACAAATATCGCACAAGTGAAATTCTCAAGCGAGTTTGTGTCATTTTAAAACTCAGTTTTTAAAAGACGATGTCATAAATTTACTTGTCGGTACCGTGGCATTGGTAAACTTAATAAACGATTAATTTTTTTCATCATAAGTAATGAATTTCTGTACTTATTACTAGCCTAAATTATAGGGTAATAGGATATTATCAAATTCATAATCAAAAAATTACAGTTGCTATTTTAATTTAAAATGTCAGTACCGTGGCGGTCAGTACCGTGTCAAAAAATAATAAAAATATATTTAATTGTTAATAAATAATATTGGCTATTGGCGGAGAAGCTTAAGAATTAAAAATGCTGTAATGAAAATCGAAAAAAAATTTTCGTTACGTTAATTTTTGTGAAATGTGTTAGATTTGAGTTGATTAATGTTTGATATAAATTATAATGTATTATTTGTTATACATAAGTTACTATGGATTATTGAAATGTTAAATAATCGATAAAAAAGAGTTTTAAAATGATACAATACAATTCATAAATAAATTTAATAATTTTTCGGAAGAATGTCTACTAAATGTATTTTATGTCAGTACCGTGGCATGGAAATTATAAAATATAATTTTCATTCTCGATATTTTGAAGTTGTAGCAAAATTCTCTCGCACTTAAATTTTTACTATCAAATAGAGTAATAATATGCATGAAAAATCAAAAAGTTGTAAAATTCAAAAATTTTTAATCAAAAAAGTAACAGTTAGAACAGAATCACCTATATATCTATTATATTTCATTCTATTAGGAAATTATATGCGACAAATTATATTTTTATAGTTTATATTATAAAACGGCATACTTTTCAGCATATATCAACCAAAAATTCAATAAATACGAAGATGTGCGCGTTCGAGCGAAAAGTGGCACATTTCCGAGCGAGGGAGGCAAATGAAGCGCGACGCGGAGCGGCGCGCTTCATTTTCCCGAGATCGGAATGTGCCACTTTGAGCTCGAACGTGCACACTCGGTCTTAAGCACGATCCACAATAATAAATTTAATTTCTAGAAGTGTTTTTTAATTAAAAACTGAGACGCCTAAATCAAAATGTCTAGAAACTTAAAAAATCACCCTGTATATTATTTTTCGAATCAAAAATTCTACAAAACTAAATTAAAATTATTTATTTTGTTTGAAAAAGAGAAAATTAATGTAGGATGTATAATTAATACGAAGATGTGCGCGTTCGAGCGAAAAGTGGCACATTTCCGAGCGAGGGAGGCAAATGAAGCGCGACGCGGAGCGGCGCGCTTCATTTTCCCGAGATCGGAATGTGCCACTTTGAGCTCGAACGTGCACACTCGGTCTTAAGCACGATCCACAATAATAAATTTAATTTCTAGAAGTGTTTTTTAATTAAAAACTGAGACGCCTAAATCAAAACGTCTAGAAACTTAAAAAATCACCCTGTATATTATTTTTCGAATCCAAAATTCTACTTATATCTATAATTCGAATTATTTTTAGTTTCCCTTCAACTTCGACTTATCGAGGTTCGACTGTACTAAGCCCAAATTAAAAAGCGTCCAGCTCTTGTTAAAAATTTTAAGTGGGCTTTAACACTTTCTATTTACTTTAGTGATTAGGACGGAATTTTTGTTGCCCCCTCCTGCGTAAAATCAACTTTTGATCAGTTGTACGGAGTCGCTTAAAGTTAATCTGTTTTTAACCCATTATTTTTAATTGTTACAAAAAAAATCGACTGACTCACCTGTGTGCGGTTTTAAAGCCCAATTTTACGTAGAAAAATTAAAAAAAAACACTCATCAACTTCAAAACAATATAAAACTTCAATTTTACTATTTCATTAAACATTTTATTGCCGACGAAATGGGAGCGAAAAGAAGTTCGAGCGGTCCTCAAACTTGAACCTTTAAATTTCGAATAGATCCCATTTGGGCACTCGAAAAAAGTAAGTTGAGCGCTTCGAGCGGTCTTCTTCGGCTCTCGGATTTGTTTTGAACGAGTTGAAGCACCTTCGTCCGATGTCTTGTGCCAAAGCTAACGGTCACCTTTTCCTAGTAACCCAACGACGCAGTCGAAAGTTCAATTAGCATTCCATCGCGCCTCTTCGCGCGCTCTTTTTTCCTTCGAATTATTTTTCGAAGTAACGGGGACCGCGCGCCGCGCAAATTTGGGCTCGAAAAAAAAATAAGACGAGCCCCCAAACGTCGTCGTTTTTCGCCATGGCGGAAATACGTGAGGAAACCCACGTCCGACTAGAAATCCGGTCACAAAAACATTTTGAGGTCAGAAAGGAGGACTTTCGCCGCTGACGTTCGACCGCGAAAAAATCTCGACGACACTTTTTAACGCTGTTTTTTTTTTTTTAAGGGGGATGTTGTGGGTCGACGAAGAGGGTGACGATCGTGGGCGGCTGGGCATGGGCCTGGTGGCTGGTGACCGACGTGCAGCGCCTCTCTCTGGAGGTGATGACCCTCAACCCCCAGTGCGACAGCGTCGAAACCGCGCAGGGCGTCCCCTTGACCGTCACGGGGGTGGCGCAGTGCAAGATCATGAAGGCCGACGAGCTGCTGCACACCGCCTCCGAACAGTTCTTGGGGAAGTCGGTGAAGGAGGTGAAGATGACCGTTTTGCAGACGCTCGAAGGGCATTTGAGGGCGATTTTGGGTGAGTGGGCTTTCTTTTAGTTTTTAGTTTTAGTTTTAAAAATTTTTCGCGAACGGTTTGCGGCGCGACTGTAATTTTAGCGAGGTTTCGAACCTTTATCTGGTTCAATTGAAAGAATATTATTTATGGCGAAGTTATACTTCTTTTGGCGCGTTTAGTAAAAATTATTTTGGGAAAGGTTAAACTTCTAATTTTTTAATTACAGGACCGTATTTGTACAGGGAACAAATACGGTTCTGTAATTTTTAATCGAAATTTTTTAGAATGCAAATTAATTATTGCGAATCACGCTTAAAACGGAGTGTGCGCATTCGAGCTCAAAGTGGCACATTCCGATCTCGGGAAAATGAAGCGCGCCGCTCCGCGTCGCGCTTCATTTGCCTCCCTCGCTCGGAAATGTGCCACTTTTCGCTCGAACGCGCACATCCTCGTATTCATTGAATTTGTTTATAAATAAACGATTTAAATTTAATAATAATAATGTGACGAATTGCCTTTTATCAAGAATCACCAAGAATTTAAATTGGACCTAGTGCGCACGTAAAATGCCAGTTTTCTTATCAAAATTTGCTTGTAACAAAAGCAGTCGTGATTGTTTTATCGAAACGTGCGGTTCGTTGTGAATAATTTCGAAAATTGTTTTGGTGTCGGTTTTACTGGGAGGTTTTCGCCCTTAAAGAACATCCCTCGACAATAAATAAATGCCGTAAGTGTTTTAACGATTTTATTCGGTTTTTTTTTTGAGAAAAATTGAGGGTTGCAGAAAATCGCAGAAAATTCGATGGTGGGGCGCCCAGAAAAAATCGAGCAACCGAAAAAACCTAATATCAGCCCAAGAAACTGAAAATTTTTGGTTGTAATTATTTTTGCGTTGCGTAAAAGCGTGACTGGTCGACTCTTCCGGTCGAGCGCAATCGCTTCCCAGATAAGATTTCGATTATTCGCATTTAAAAATTAAATCTTTGTTCTGCCGAAGAAAACTTTTCCAAATTTAAAACGTCCATTCATTTTGTTGACAAAATTGTGCGTTTGAAAGTTTGTATACAGTAAAACCTCGCTCCAACGGACAGTTGTGGGACCAACGATATTGTTTGTTGAAGAGGTGGTGTCTGCTAAGAGAGGTTTTACTGTACTTTTAAAATTTTTAAAATGACATTTTAATTCGGGAATTTCCAGCATTAATTTCTATTTTAGAAAAAGTCCTCGTACACAAAATAAAAATTTTGAGAACTTGAGGGAACAGACATGTATTGTTTATGTTTTCTATGTTTACTTTTTTAATCTAATTTTTTATCAAATTTGGAATCGTCAACGTAAGAAAAGTTTTAGGGCACTGAAGGAAAAGTGTTCAACCCTCAAATTCTGAGATTTGTCCATCATTTTTTGAAGTTATACTTCTTTTGGCGCGCACACCTAAAGAAAATTGGACAATATAAAGTTAGCCGTCCAAGAAAGTAAATTAATTATTGTGAATCGTGCTTAAAACCGAGTGTGCATTCGAGCTCAAAGTGGCACATTCCGATCTCGGGAAAATGAAGCGCGCCGCTCCGCGTCGCGCTTCATTTGCCTCCCTCGCTCGGAAATGTGCCACTTTTCGCTCGAACGCGCACATCCTCGCACTTATCGAACCTATTTATATTAATTTTCACACGTGGCTATATTTAATTCACTCGTGCCCCAAAGAAGTATAACTTCTAACGCGCTAGAAAAGTGCGCGCCCCGGTTTTTTTTAATTCTTAGTGTTAGACGTGTAAATTTAAAAAGGTCTCGTTGTATTTTAGTCCCAAACATCGTGACAAAAAATTGGGCGAAACCCCCAAGCGGTTTTTGAGATAATTCCGCGCTCCCCGCCTAAATTTTTAAAAAATAATTAAAGCACTTTTTACTTCAAATTAACAACTGGTAACGCTGTCATTTATTGAAATAAAATTACCAACTTTATAAATTAATATTTTACTGTGTTTTCAAATGGAAAATAAGCCTTCGACCTCTTTTGAAAATTTAAAAAAACCCTTAAGCATGTTTTTTAAAAAATAATAATAAATTTGAAATATGGCAGGAGGAACATCTTTGAATAGTACGAACGGGCAGACAAGCAATATAACATAATAATAATAAATAAAAACAATTTTCTGTCTTGACACAAAGTGTTAAATTGAATAATAGTTTCGCTTAAGCGAATCAACCTTGAGCTCCGTTTAGCACTTCTGCGACATTCTGGTCTCAAATTACTTGCGAACATCTTTCGTTACAACTACACATTTCAGGAAAAGAAAAGGCACTCCAAAGTGCGGGGGAGGACGAGGAAAATAGCCATAATACTACACCGACGACCTCTAAGGCCGTTCCTGATACAAAAAGCACGGTCATGCATTTCGGTAAAACGATTCTTGAATTATTCAGAACTGTGATATAATTTTATCTTGACCTCTCTTGCGAATCTAAGGTCGATAATTTATTTAAATTCTACGACCGACATGCATAAATTATTAATGTTCCTTAAAGAGGGCACCGAGGTACCCTTCCTTCTCCAATACAGTCGAACCTCGATAAGTCGAAGTCGAAAAGATAGCAAAAATAATTCGTCATATCAAAAACTCGAGTTACCAAAAGAAGTTCGGTTAAATACTTCCGTATATATATATATATATATATATATATATCATTAGGCGTCCCAGTTTTTAATTAAAAACACTTCTAGAAATTAAATTTATTATTGTGAATGTGGCTTAAAACCGAGTGTGCACATTCGAGCTCAAAGTGGCACATTCCGATCTCGGGAAAATGAAGCGCGCCGCTCCGCGTCGCGCTTCATTTGCTTCCTCGCTCGGCAATGTGCCACTTTTCGCTCGAATGCGCACATCTTCGTATCAATTATATTTCCTACATTAATTTTCTTTTTTCAAACAAAATAAATAATTTTAATTTAGTTTTGTAGAATTTTTAATTCGAAAAATAATATACAGGGTAATTTTTTAAATTTCTAGACATTTTGATTTAGGCGTCTTAGTTTTTAATTAAAAATTAAATTTATTATTGTGAAACGTGCTTAAAACCGAGTGTGCATTCGAGCTCAAAGTGGCACATTCCGATCTCGGAAAATGAAGCGCGCCGCTCCGCGTCGCGCTTCATTTGCCTCCCTCGCTCGGAAATGTGCCACTTTTCGCTCGAATGCGCACATCTTCGTATTTATCGGATTTGCCTATACAGTCGAACCTCCATAAGTCGAAGTCGAAGGGACAGCAAAAATAATTCGAATTATCAAAAATTCGAGTTACCAAAAGAAGTTCAGTTAAATAATTCCATATATCATTCATTTTTTATAGAAAATAACCAAAATTGATCTACAATGATTAACATTATTTATTTTTATTAAGACCTTAAAAAATATAGTTATTTACATATTATTTACTGTTAAATTGAAAGTAATCTAAAATTGTCTTTTGCTTCATTGCTCCAAAATGTTACGTTTCTACAAGTTTTTCCAATGATCTTAGCGATAATAATATATCTGTAGGAACATCTTTTTGAGCACATAGGAATAGAGAAATAGTATCTATTGCATTGTAAACTTGAGTTGTTGAAGGGATGTTTACTGTAACATCTGTATCACTTTCATATTCACTTTCACTTTTACAGTTTTTCTTATTTTCTTCTAGCACTTTACTTATAATGCTTTCATCGCTAGGAATTTCAGCAACTTCCAAATCTTTATCAACGTTGACATTTGTCATTTGTATCTTCAGCAGCTACAATTAGGTCTCTGTTTTTTTAAATGGTCGATAAAGTGTTTGCGGGAATACCAAAATCTTTAGCTATATCCTTTTCTCTTTTGAACCCACGTTCCACTTCTTTTATAAGATTAATTTTCTCCCTTATGGTTAAACTTTTTAATTTTTGTTTTTAAGAATTGGACAAATTCTTTTTACCTCTTTTATATTTCCTGTAATTTTATTTTTTCTAAAATTTAAAATAATTTTTTTTTCGAACTTTACCATTCCGATCTCAGGAAAATGAAGCGCGCCCCCCGCGTCGCGCTTCATTTGCTCCTCGCTCGGAAATGTGCCACTTTTCGCTCGAACGCGCACATCCTCGCACTTATCGAACGTATTTATATTAATTTTCACACGTGGCTATATTTAATTCACTCGCCCCAAAGAAGTATAACTTCTAACGCGTGTAGAAAAGTGCGCGCCCCGGTTTTTTTTAATTCTTAGTGTTAGACGTGTAAATTTAAAAAGGTCTCGTTGTATTTTAGTCCCAAACATCGTGACAAAAAATTGGGCGAAACCCCCAAGCGGTTTTTGAGATAATTCCGCGCTCCCCGCCTAAATTTTTAAAAAATAATTAAAGCACTTTTTACTTCAAATTAACAACTGGTAACGCTGTCATTTATTGAAATAAAATTACCAACTTTATAAATTAATATTTTACTGTGTTTTCAAATGGAAAATAAGCCTTCGACCCCTTTTGGAAATTAAAAAAAAAACCCTTAACCTTGTTTTTTAAAAAATAATAAAAAATTTGAAATATGGCCGGAGGAACATCTTTGAATAATACGAGCGGACAGACAAGCAATATAACATAATAATAATAAATAAAAACAATTTTCTGTCTTGACACAAAGTGTTAAATTGAATAATAGTTTCGCTTAAGCGAATCAACCTTGAGCTCCGTTTAGCACTTCTGCGACATTCTGGTCTCGAATTAATTGCGAACATCTTTCGTTACAACTACACATTTCAGGAAAAGAAAAGGCACTCCAAAGTGCGGGGGAGGACGAGGAAAATAGCCATAATAGTACACCGACGACCTCTAAGGCCGTTCCTGATACAAAAAGCACGGTCATGCATTTCGGTAAAACGATTCTTGAATTATTCAGAACTGTGATATAATTTTATCTTGACCTCTCTTGCGAATCTAAGGTCGATAATTTATTTAAATGCTACGACCGACATGCATAAATTATTAATGTTCCTTAAAAAGGGCACCGAGGTACCCTTCCTCTTTCCAATATTTCTAAACCGATTTTCTACTTGTTTTTTCCTCGACTTTTAATTTATTTTAATTAACTAAACCCTTATCCGCCATTTTTTTAAAAGTAAATAAACTTCCCAAAAGCGTACGAGATAAGCTTTTGCCGTACTTCTCGAGTTAAAATATTTACCTACGCAAAAGCCTTAAATATGGAGGGGGACGTGGACGTCGGCGATAAAACTAATGAAAACCACGTGCCCCCCGATCATATTTCGTCCAATATAAAAGAAACAATACCGCGGTTTATCACTGTTAGATATTAAAGACAATTTAGGAAGTAGATCGCCATCGCATACTTCCACGTGCCACTTAACAATGAAGAATTCCATAAGCAATCGATGTAAACGTCTTTAATTAAGTCAATTAAATCTTCGACATGTCGATGGTGCTAAACGCAGGCTTAGGGCTCATATTGACCGTCGGCGTCACATACTTTGTGGTCTCAAGGTAACCATTAGCTTAGAGCAACTTAACCTCGGTCGTGTAATTTCTTTTCGCAGGAACTCTTACAGTAGAAGAGGTCTACCGGGACCGAGATCAATTTGCGGCGCTTGTTCGCGAAGTTGCTGCCCCGGATGTCGGACGAATGGGCATCGAAATCCTTTCTTTCACCATCAAAGACGTCTATGACAACGTGGAGTACCTCTCCTCGCTGGGGAAGGCGCAGACGGCCATGGTGAAGAGGGACGCCGACGCCGGGGTCGCCGAGGCCAACAGGGACGCCGGCATCAGGGCGAGTTTCGCTTTTGCACCAGGTGCCCGGACCGCCATTTTAACTTTGCGATTTTGCAGGAGGCCGAATGCCAGAAGCAAGCGATGGACGTGAAATACTCGACCGATACCAAGATAGAAGACAACGCGAGAATGTTTAAGTTGCAAAAGGCCAATTTCGACCAGGAAATCAACACTGCCGTAAGTGCCGGGAGGTGGTTGTTTGGCGAGGGGGCGTTGACCCCTTGACATACAATGACGTCTGGGAGACGTCAATTGTTTAGGGTGTCATTGTAGATTTTGACGTCTCTAAGACGTCAAGAACTGTATTTAATTTTATGTTCCGAAAAAGGTTTGTTTTCAACAATAATTTTGTTAAAAGGCACAAAATTGGCCATTTGGGAATTTTGTTATTAATATAATTTTGTAATATTTAATTGCGAATTGTCCAGAGAGTAAATTAATTCTTGTAAAGTGTGCTTAAAGCCGAGTGTGCGCATTCGAGCTCAAAGTGGCACATTTCCGATCTCGGGAAAATGAAGCGCGCCGCTCCGCGTCGCGCTTCATTTGCTTCCCTCGCTCGAAAATGTGCCACTTTTCGCTCGAACGCGCACATCTTCGCATTTATTCAATTTGTTTAAATTACTTTTTGGATTTAAAAAGGATATAGCAATGTGTTCAAATAAAACGACATATAGGCAGTAACATATAGTTTGATAACCACTGGTCTAGCTATACACAAGCGCAACATAGCGCGTTGTTATATTTAATTTAGTCGCGCCAAAGAAGTATTACTTCTAACGTGCGCACATAAGTACATGCACCGGTTTTTTTTTACATAGAATGAAATTCAGTTTTAAACATTTAACAAAATTATTAAAGTAAACTCGAAGAATAAATTATTTTAAGTTTTTAGACAACTCAAATTAAATAAATTAATAACTTGGAAAATTTTTAAAATATATTTAAGAACTTTAGAAATTTTTAATTATCAATTTTTTTTGTATAACACAAATTGAATAAAACAAAACTTTATTCGGTAAATTTAAAAGGAAATTTTGATGAAAAAATTATTATGTATTTTCAGAAAACTCAAATAGAGTAAATACAGAATTTGTGGTTTTTCAAAAAAACTTTGAAGATCATTAATTTACGCAAATAAAATTAATATTGGAGAAAACTCAATAAATAAATTATCTTAATTGTTCAGAAATATTAAATTTATAAAATTAAATACAGTCAAACCTCGATAGGTCGAAGTTGAAGAGAAACTAAAAATAATTCGCGTTATCAAAAATTCGAGCTATCGATATAAAAATATTTTTTAATTTATGTGTTTAAAATTCACTTATTGTTTTTTTTTTCTTAATAATTTCCTAGCGATTTCTTGCTAAAACCT
This sequence comes from Sinopyrophorus schimmeli, assembly GCA_036325965.1. NCBI lineage: Eukaryota > Metazoa > Arthropoda > Insecta > Coleoptera > Elateridae > Sinopyrophorus > Sinopyrophorus schimmeli. The sequence continues at coordinate 2,874,908 of JARFIZ010000068.1, forward strand.
AAATCTTGTGTCTTGAACAAGTTGTAATTAGGCTTCATTTATGGAATAATTCAATTTTTAAATATAAAAAATATTTATATGTTATATATTAAATGCAACAAAATTTTAGAACGACTTAGGTGGGGAATATTAAAAAAAGATTGGGAAACACTGCTCTACATATTTCAAAATATCTTAAAACTATTAATTATTTATTTTATGTTACTTGTTAAGTTGAGCCAAATCAATAGTTGTTTTCGGTCGCACCAAATTCGTTTTTTTTTTGTATGTCAAGGGGTTAAGGAAGTTGTTTTTTTGTAGAAAGCCGAATCGCAGTTGGCGTACGAACTGCAGGCCGCTAAAATTCGGCAAAAAATTCGTAACGAAGAAATACAAATCGACGTGGTGGAGAGAAAGAAGCAGATCGAGGTGGAAGCCCAAGAGGTCCAACGCAAGGAGCTGGAGCTGAACGCCACCGTCAGGTTGCCCGCGGAAGCCGAAAGCTATCGGTTGCAAATGATTGCCGAAGGAAAAAGGTTTGGTGTCTTATTGTGGTTTTGTTGATTGTGATTGTTGTTCTTGTGCAGGACTCAGACAATTCAAGCTGCCATAGCCGATGGCGAGAGGGTGAAGAAGATTGGGGAATCGGAAGCTGGTGCTATTGCGGGCGTTGGTAAGGCCGAAGCTGAGAGGATGAGACAAAAGGCGGCTGTTTATAAGCAATACGGGGATGCTGCCATTATGTCTCTCGTTTTAGAGGCTTTGCCAAAGGTAAAATTTCCTAATGGTTTTTCCGAACATTTAATTTGTAAGTTCTTTTTTTTTGGTGCTTCTATACACGGAAACACGTATTATTTTAACAACATTTAAGCCCAAGAATTATTTAAGAAATATTTAATATTTTGTTCTCAAATTTACTGGTTTTATTTTAAGGGTAGTTTTAAATGTTCATATCTTTGGTAATCTTCAAGTTATAACAATGGGCATTCTAAATTTGATTAAATTGAACTTTTAATTACTACACACATAAACAATTATTAATTTAATAACAATTAAGCCCAAGAATAATTTAAAACAAAATTTAATATTTTATTCTTACATTTAATGTTTTTACTTTAAGATTAACATTAAATGTTCATATATTTCTTAATCTTAAAGTTATAATAATGGGGATGCAAAATTTACTTAATTTGAAGTTTTAATGACTACACACACATAAACAATTTTTATTTTAACAACAATTAAGCCCAACAATAACTTAAGAAGAATTTGATATTTTGTTCTCAAATTCAATGGTTTTGTTTTCAGGTTAACTTTAAATGTTTATATCTTTGTTAATATTAAAGTTATAATAATGGGCATTTAAAATTTACTTAATTTGAACTTTAAATTACTACAGACACATAAATAATAATTATTTTAATAACAATTAAACTTAGGAACAATTTAAGAAAAATACAATATTTTGTTCCCAGATTGAATAATTTCATTTTAAGAGGAACTTTAGTTGTTCATATCTTTGTTAATAATAAAGTTATAATAATGGGGATGCAAAATTTGCTTAATTTGAACTTTTAGTTACTACATACATAAACAATTCTTATTTTAACAACAATTAAGCCCAATAATAACTTAAGAAAATTTGATATTTTGTTCTCAAATTCAATGGTTTCATTTTCAGGTTAACTTTAAATGTTTATATCTTTGTTAATATTAATGTTATAATAATGGGCATTCAAAATTTACTTAATTTGAACTCTAAATTACTACAGACACATAAATAATTATTATTTTAATAACAATTAACCTTAGGAGCAATTTAAGAAAAATACAATATTTTGTTCCCAAATTTAATGATTCCATTTTAAGAGTAAATTTAAATGTTCATATCTTTGTTAATATTAAAGTTATAATAATGGGGATGAAAAATTTGTTTAAATTGCACTATTAATGACTACACAGACATAAACAATTCTTATTTTAACAACAATTGAGCCCAACAATAACTTAAGAAGAATTTGATATTTTGTTCTCTAATTCAATGGTTTTATTATCCGGTTAACTTTAAATTGTATACCTTTGTTAATATTAAAATTATAATAATGGGCATTCAAAATTTACTTAATTTGGACTTTTATAATTACTACAGACATATAAATAATTATTATTTTAACCACAAGGAACAATTTAAGAAAAATAGAATATTTTGTTCCCAAATTGAATAATTCCATTTAAAGGGTAACTTTAAATGTTTATATGTTTATTAATTTTAAAGTTATAATAATGGGCATTCTAAATTTGCTTAATTTTAATTTTAACAACAATTAAGTCCATCAATAACATAAAAAGAAACTTAATAGAACAAATCACAGAAAAGGCTTCATTATTTATTTTTTTTAGATTGCTGCTGAGGTTTCGGCGCCTTTGGCAAAGACAGAAGAGATTGTCTTAATAGGAGGATCGGATGGAACCACATCGGAGATATCACGGCTTGTAAGTCAAATACCACCAGCAGTAAGCGCCTTAACAGGAGTCGACTTATCGAAGGTCTTAAGCAAAATTCCAGGAGCCACAACAACTGCTCAAACGGCCGTTGTTAAATAAATTAATTTAAAAAAAAAAGTTTACTATCGAAATTTTACTATTGTAAGTTTCTCTTTGTTTTAATTTGATGTTAATTTTATATTTCTCAGGTTTTTGATTCGTACACGTACACACACACACACTTCTTTATTGCTACGTGTTGCGAAGTTTTTAAGAATGTCTATTCTGTTTAAATTACAATAATTAATAGTAATAATAATCACGCAGCGTACGAAATGGTAACCAATCATATTGAGCTTTTGCTGAAGCTGATTATGTGTTCATTTTATAAAAAGAAATAACTATACATGTTCGTGGTTCCAAAACTTAGATCTGTGGACATTTAGAAATGTCTTCATTCTCTGAGCCAGTAACTAGTTATTACAAATTCATTTCTCATAGTGATTGCTAACACAAAACATTTCACTTGTAAAATGCGCATTTCACATAATATTAGAGTTGTTAGTATTTTCGATTATTGTTTATAGTATTTTTGATTTTATTATAAACGTTTTGGGGGTGGCGAGCAACTGCTTGATGAGTCTTCAAAGTCTACACACACAAGAACATCCAAATTTACCGCTATTGTTTTTTAAACATGACTTTATCAAGCTCTTGCGTCCAGTTTTTTAATTTTTAGGTTTAAAACTAGTGCACATATTAATAACTATAAATAATAGCCATACGCTAGGCACATTTTTACTAAAAAACCAAATGTGGCCTAGATTATCTCAGGTTTATAATGAAAAACTGAAGGTAATTGCGAAAGAGGACTACTCTTTCGTCTTGTAATAGTTGCTATTCTTTTAGAATTATTTTTTTATTCTTATACGTTTAGAAAATCGGTAGAGGTCGAGGACTTTTCATTGTGTGTGATACTTCGGATAGTTTCTCATATCTTGTTCAATTCTCATCTACATAGAAAATACTCATAAGTAAATGGAGGACACAAATTAATCGGTGAAAGAAACGTGGACTTAAATGGAATTGAAACTTATCAAAAAAAAAAAAATGCTCCCAATATTAATTTTGAAAAATTTGATTTTGAGTGTAAAAGGTTTTAAAACCGCGTTCCCAAAAGTATCTCTAATAATTCTCGACTATTTATGATATTTTAGATTTTTAATTATTATTGGTTGCTTCGGCCCTTATGCCGAGCAGAATTTGTTGTTTAAATTTTAATATTATTATTATTATAAATAGTACAAAAGAAAGTTTTTTGTAGACGGAGGCAAAATCAGAAATTGGTGGTCGTAAAGTAATTTATAACTTCTCCCGAGGACCAGAATTAATTTATGTAAACTTAAGAAAATTAGGACGTTTGTTATATGTCGGATTTGGCTTTAGTTTGAGGGAAAGAAGTTAGTCGGGCCGGCGTTTGCATTTTGGGGCCTCCGAAAGACGAATACGTCTGGGCTGTCTTGAAACATCATTTCCTACGATCAGAACTCGATTCTTAAGCAATAGGTATTATGAATCTAGGAATTAAAAACTTAAAAAGTGAATAAAAGGCTTGGTATGAACATTTTAATAAATTAAAGAAATAAATGGTAGTTGATTTTTGAAGATTAGAATCTAATGTTACATATTTTTCTAATGTCCATGCCAAGTTAGGTGATGTTATAAAAGAATTTTAGTCAGAAGGTAGATGTATCCATAAATTGTATGTACCTATTTTTCTACTGTAATAATTTCATTTTGAGAGATGTTTGTTAAACTCGGATCGTTTTCAAATGAAGTGTGTTGTATCACTGTAAAAGGTTCTGCAATTTTTGTGTTGTTGTTTGATGATTAGGAAAAGCAACACCATTTACAGGTAACTCTCCATTTACGCAGATTCATCTTAAAGTACATTCAAATTCACACTAATTAAATGGAGGGTTGCCTGTACCTACAGCAAATGTATATTATAAAGGTTTCAATATTGCAAAAAGGTCTTTCGGAAAGAGAAAGAATAATTCGAAGGCTCCTGCCTTGGGATTGTTTCGAATTGGAGCAGAGATGTATCTTAACCAGAAATGAAAGTGCTTTTAATACATAACCGAAGTACTAATTGAATTTCTATAAAGAGAAATATTCAGTATTTAATGCATTTGCTTTGGTTGTATGTTTGTAAAGTTACCTAGACGTGTAATATTCTGATAATCACACCCAATTTTTGTGAATGATGAAACTATTTTAATAAATGGTATGAATATTAAGTTTTAAACTTGTAAGATGATTTAAATGTAAAATTTCCCAAAACATGGAAGTGCTTGTTGATGAATTGAGATTTTTCTGTATAACTTTTTGAGTTTATAGTATTCGTTTTGTTTTGTATATTATAATTTTAGTGTAACTCCGCCGTAGACGGTCCCAAGCCCGTTTGCGAAAGGAGGAGGGTTCATGGATCGGGACCGAGCTTCTCATCCATGGTAAAACATGTCGATGCAACTTCAAGGGAAAAGTTGTACTAATTGGAACTAAACAACAGGGACGGCCTAAAACAACAAGAACAAATATTGGGATAACTTGATGAAGCTGTTCGAAGGATTTGAAGGAGTTAACAACACGAGGAAACTTTATTTCAAACTAATTTTGTGCTGTATTCTAATGGGAAATTGGACGATACATTTGAGATTTTTTTTCAAGAAATTGGGGTCTTTTTGGATTTAAATTAAGGTATGTTTACTAAGTCTGTTGGGTCTTTCGCTTGGTCAACAGTTATTTATTTAATTTAACAATTTTACCATAATTGTTTTAAATACTCTTCAGTAGTTTTCAAAAAAAATTAAATTGGAGGGAGTGATTGGAGGGTTTTTATTCGGTAATTATTTTTTTAATTTAAACGTGTTGCTAGTTATTTTAAAAGCAATTAGTTAAAATAAAATGTTCGAGGCTTTTTGGTGATATCAGGTGAGTTGACCTTTGGGGGCACTGATATGAAGATTATGGGGTTTTGTGTAACTTTCTAATGTATTTAAGTTTCGAAAAACATGAATCAGTTGTACGTGGAATGCGAAAGCAATCAAACGTGTTTAAATAACGATCCCTTAAAATTGGAAATGCAACCCTTAATCTAAGGTGAATTGCGATTGATGTTACTTCTTTATTAAATCTACTACATTTGGATGATACTTATTGTTAATAATTATTTTTTCTTTGTTTTATAGATTATTTATGGAGGACCTATTTAAAACATCCCCTCGGACAAATTCTTTAAAGGAACTGTGCTTTTATCGGTAAGTGTATCTAAGAATTTTATTTTCTGACAAGGATTTTTAATTCAAAATATTCGGGGTTGCTTTAAACTATTCTATTTAGCATTCAAAATCAAAATTTAGGAATTCAATTAAAACACTTTAATTGCTTAATTTGTATATTTTGTCTGTATGATTAACATAATCTAAATTTACTATTACACACATCTTTATGTAACGTCTTGTTGCAAATGCGAGGTCTTTGATTTACAATAACCATTTTATTGTTATCTTATCCTTATGAAACCGATTGCAATTTATTTATTCTTGTTTTAGCTATTGTAAAATACAGACTTGTTTTAATTTCAGCCGCAAAAGAAGACTTTGGATCAGTTTCAAGTGTTCCCAGTAATTAATATTCTCCCTTAAAGAAAAATAGTCGGGCGATTTAATTAAAAAGTGTGTCTTCAAAAAGAATCCAGGGGTATAATCAACGGGGGAGTTCGCTTGATGACTATGGAAGATGAGGAAACTCTCCGCAGGTGCAGTTGATAACCACCGAAGAGGATATCGAGAAAAGATTCCCAGTGAGTACTTTTTTTCTTAATTTCCTCCATAGTCCTTGTAGATTATCGGAATATATAACATCTCCACATCTAAAAGAAGCGGTTGTTTCTTAAGAAATACCGCATGTTATTTTTATTTAATCATTTTGGTACCGAATTAATTTTTGTTATCAAACTTTTTAATTATTCTATGAATTTATTTTTTTAATTACAATGCTTAGATCTGTGGACATTTAGAAATGTCTTCATTCTCTGAGCCAGTAACTAGTTATTACAAATTCATTTCTCATAGTGATTGCTAACACAAAACATTTCACTTGTAAAATGCGCATTTCACATAATATTAGAGTTGTTAGTATTTTCGATTATTGTTTATAGTATTTTTGATTTTATTATAAACGTTTTGGGGGTGGCGAGCAACTGCTTGATGAGTCTTCAAAGTCTACACACACAAGAACATCCAAATTTACCGCTATTGTTTTTTAAACATGACTTTATCAAGCTCTTGCGTCCAGTTTTTTAATTTTTAGGTTTAAAACTAGTGCACATATTAATAACTATAAATAATAGCCATACGCTAGGCACATTTTTACTAAAAAACCAAATGTGGCCTAGATTATCTCAGGTTTATAATGAAAAACTGAAGGTAATTGCGAAAGAGGACTACTCTTTCGTCTTGTAATAGTTGCTATTCTTTTAGAATTATTTTTTTATTCTTATACGTTTAGAAAATCGGTAGAGGTCGAGGACTTTTCATTGTGTGTGATACTTCGGATAGTTTCTCATATCTTGTTCAATTCTCATCTACATAGAAAATACTCATAAGTAAATGGAGGACACAAATTAATCGGTGAAAGAAACGTGGACTTAAATGGAATTGAAACTTATCAAAAAAAAAAAATGCTCCCAATATTAATTTTGAAAAATTTGATTTTGAGTGTAAAGGTTTTAAAACCGCGTTCCCAAAAGTATCTCTAATAATTCTCGACTATTTATGATATTTTAGATTTTTTAAATTTTTATTGGTTGCTTCGGCCCTTATGCCGAGCAGAATTTGTTGTTTAAATTTTAATATTATTATTATTATAAATAGTACAAAAGAAAGTTTTTTGTAGACGGAGGCAAAATCAGAAATTGGTGGTCGTAAAGTAATTTATAACTTCTCCCGAGGACCAGAATTAATTTATGTAAACTTAAGAAAATTAGGACGTTTGTTATATGTCGGATTTGGCTTTAGTTTGAGGGAAAGAAGTTAGTCGGGCCGGCGTTTGCATTTTGGGGCCTCCGAAAGACGAATACGTCGGGGCTGTCTTGAAACATCATTTCCTACGATCAGAACTCGATTCTTAAGCAATAGGTATTATGAATCTAGGAATTAAAAACTTAAAAAGTGAATAAAAGGCTTGGTATGAACATTTTAATAAATTAAAGAAATAAATGGTAGTTGATTTTTGAAGATTAGAATCTAATGTTACATATTTTTCTAATGTCCATGCCAAGTTAGGTGATGTTATAAAAGAATTTTAGTCAGAAGGTAGATGTATCCATAAATTGTATGTACCTATTTTTCTACTGTAATAATTTCATTTTGAGAGATGTTTGTTAAACTCGGATCGTTTTCAAATGAAGTGTGTTGTATCACTGTAAAAAGGTTCTGCAATTTTTTGTGTTGTTGTTTGATGATTAGGAAAAGCAACACCATTTACAGGTAACTCTCCATTTACGCAGATTCATCTTAAAGTACATTCAAATTCACACTAATTAAATGGAGGGTTGCCTGTACCTACAGCAAATGTATATTATAAAGGTTTCAATATTGCAAAAAGGTCTTTCGGAAAGAGAAAGAATAATTCGAAGGCTCCTGCCTTGGGATTGTTTCGAATTGGAGCAGAGATGTATCTTAACCAGAAATGAAAGTGCTTTTAATACATAACCGAAGTACTAATTGAATTTCTATAAAGAGAAATATTCAGTATTTAATGCATTTGCTTTGGTTGTATGTTTGTAAAGTTACCTAGACGTGTAATATTCTGATAATCACACCCAATTTTTGTGAATGATGAAACTATTTTAATAAATGGTATGAATATTAAGTTTTAAACTTGTAAGATGATTTAAATGTAAAATTTCCCAAAACATTGAAGTGCTTGTTGATGAATTGAGATTTTTCTGTATAACTTTTTGAGTTTATAGTATTCGTTTTGTTTTGTATATTATAATTTTAGTGTAACTCCGCCGTAGACGGTCCCAAGCCCGTTTGCGAAAGGAGGAGGGTTCATGGATCGGGATCGAGCTTCTCATCCATGGTAAAACATGTCGATGCAACTTCAAGGGAAAAGTTGTACTAATTGGAACTAAACAACAGGGACGGCCTAAAACAACAAGAACAAATATTGGGATAACTTGATGAAGCTGTTCGAAGGATTTGAAGGAGTTAACAACACGAGGAAACTTTATTTCAAACTAATTTTGTGCTGTATTCTTATGGGAAATTGGACGATACATTTGAGATTTTTTTTTCAAGAAATTGGGGTCTCTTTGGATTTAAATTAAGGTATGTTTACTAAGTCTGTTGGGTCTTTCGCTTGGTCAACAGTTATTTATTTAATTTAACAATTTTATCATAATTGTTTTAAATACTCTTCAGTAGTTTTCAAAAAAAATTAAATTGGAGGGAGTGATTGGAGGGTTTTTATTCGGTAATTATTTTTTTAATTTAAACGTGTTGCTAGTTATTTTAAAAGCAATTAGTTAAAATAAAATGTTCGAGGCTTTTTGGTGATATCAGGTGAGCTGACCTTTGGGGGCACTGATATGAAGATTATCGGGTGTTGTGTAACTTTCTAATGTATTTAAGTTTCGAAAAACATGAATCAGTTGTACGTGGAATGCGAAAGCAATCAAACGTGTTTAAATAACGATCCCTTAAAATTGGAAATGCAACCCTTAATCTAAGGTGAATTGCGATTGATGTTACTTCTTTATTAAATCTACTACATTTGGATGATACTTATTGTTAATAATTATTTTTTCTTTGTTTTACAGATTATTTATGGAGGACCTATTTAAAACATCCCCTCGGACAAATTCTTTAAAGGAACTGTGCTTTTATCGGTAAGTGTATCTAAGAATTTTATTTTCTGACAAGGATTTTTAATTCAAAATATTCGGGGTTGCTTTAAACTATTCTATTTAGCATTCAAAAATCAAAATTTAGGGAATTCAATTAAAACACTTTAATTGCTTAATTTGTATATTTTGTCTGTATGATTAACATAATCTAAATTTACTATTACACACATCTTTATGTAACGTCTTGTTGCAAATGCGAGGTCTTTGATTTACAATAACCATTTTATTGTTATCTTATCCTTATGAAACCGATTGCAATTTATTTATTCTTGTTTTAGCTATTGTAAAATACAGACTTGTTTTAATTTCAGCCGCAAAAGAAGACTTTGGATCAGTTTCAAGTGTTCCCAGTAATTAATATTCTCCCTTAAAGAAAAATAGTCGGGCGATTTAATTAAAAAGTGTGTCTTCAAAAAGAATCCAGGGGTATAATCAACGGGGGAGTTCGCTTGATGACTATGGAAGATGAGGAAACTCTCCGCAGGTGCAGTTGATAACCACCGAAGAGGATATCGAGAAAAGATTCCCAGTGAGTACTTTTTTTCTTAATTTCCTCCATAGTCCTTGTAGATTATCGGAATATATAACATCTCCACATCTAAAAGAAGCGGTTGTTTCTTAAGAAATACCGCATGTTATTTTTATTTAATCATTTTGGTACCGAATTAATTTTTGTTATCAAACTTTTTTAATTATTCTATGAATTTATTTTTTTTTAATTACAATGTTTTTTTAATTTAATAGGTGGCACTTTGGGTCAATTCCTCTGAAGATCTTTTCGTGCAAGAATTGCTGCAATTTCCACAACTTATTCGTCGAGGACACTTTGACTGTCTTGGAAGGACCACATGTTGAAGATTTCGTCTCATCTTTATCGTTATTTACTTTTATTCTATGAAAATACTTTTAAATAATTTAACACATTTAATTAATGTATATCTTGTTAGTTTTTAAGAATTTTTTATTTATTTGTGGTTTCTTTTGTGTGTCATCGAGATATGATATGGACCTTGATATTTTCTTAGGCATTATATCTTCGTAGTTGTAAGTAAGCTGATAACAGCAAAGGTCACTTGTGCTGTGCACGAGCCTTTGCTGTTTGATCCATTGTTAGGATAATTGCTAAGATCACACATACACACGTACACACATTTTTGGCTTGACTCTCCTATTTGTTTGATTTTTAAGTATCTGCGGTAAATCAGTATGTTATGCATAATTAAATTAGCATTGCATTTTCAAAATTTACTTTTGAACTCAAACTCTTAATAATATATTTATAAAAAATTTAAGTCAACAATTTCTTTTGAAATGAATTTTTTATTAGTAAAAATTATTAAATATATTTGGGGTAAAACACCATAATCAATAATAATCAATCAATTATTGCATTTAAATTACTTTTTTAAATTAAAAATTTAATAACATTCTTTTCAAATATTTAAAACTTTTTAATAAACATTTTCTTAAAATATATTAATAAAATAAAAATTCAAATTAAACCAACACACACACACCCCACATAATTACGGGGGTGTATTGAAATGCGTATAAGGAGAAAAAAATAAGCTAAAAGAGTCGTTTTACTTTGTAATAAGTTA